>CM057451.1:440442500-441692500 GCA_016271365.2 Neoceratodus forsteri | reverse complement strand
CACCAGTGTACAAGCTAAAGTGCCGTTACCTCTTTATCCTCCTTGTAAAGCACGAGTAGCAGAAGACAGCCTCTGGTACCAGTGTAAAAGGCAAAGTGCCATTACCTCTCATCCTCCCCCTCCTGAAGCCATTTAAGGAGTTATATAGCAATTTTCCATGAAGGCAAATTATATGACTGAATACTGAATACCTGGGACCCGAATACCGAATAATCAGCTAAATATTTGGGAAATGGTATTCTCACAGCCCTAGTGAAAAGGCAGTAAGGAGGGCTGGGGGGATACTGGGATGTATAGGGAGAGGCATCACAAGTAGAAAGAAGAAATTGTTATCCCTCTGTACAGGAAGTTGGTGAGGCCCCATCTGGAGTACTGCATGCTGTTCTGGAGACCCCATCTCCACAAGGACATAGACAGGATAGAGGCAGTTGAGAGGAGGGCAACTAAAATGGTGCAGGGTCTGCACCAGAAACCATATGAAGAGAGTCTAAAGGAGCTTAATATGTATACCCTTGAGGAAAGGAGGGAGAGGGGGGACATGATAGAAACTTTCAAGTACCTCAAGAGAATCAACAAATTCAAAGAGGGTAGCATCTTTCAGAAAAAGAGATGTGCAAGAACAAGGGGGCACAATTTGAAGATAGAGGGGGGAAGGCTCAGGGCCAATGTGAGGAAGTATTTTTTTACATAGAGGGTGGTAGACACATGGAACGGCCTTCCTGAGGAGGTTGTGGGGTCAAAAACAGTGAGGGAATTCAAGAATGCATAGGACAGACATAAGGTAATTCTGGTGGGGGTAGAAAGAGGTAGGCTGTTGGTTATCTAGGATTTGCGGCTTATCTAATAGGTATGGAAATGGGCTGACTAGGTGGGCCAAGTGGCCCTTATCTGCTGTCAAAGTCTAAGTTTCTACGTTTCTATGAATTGCTCCCCCTTCCACTGAGCACCAAATATACCTCCCCCAGGTAAGTGCCACCCTCCACTCACTAAGGACCCATGTTTCCCACTCCCTTCTTACCCCAGTCAACACTCCTGGTACAATCATAGAAGACAGGTGTCTGGCAAAATCCTCTGCTCACCTCTGCCTTCGTCTGACGGTCGCAGAACGTGATTACGGATACTGTACTCACAATCATGCTCTGTGACTGTTACATGGTGACTGGCTAAGAAGGTTAGAGGAGGGCTTTACTGGCTGCCAATCTGCTATGATGTGTTGATCGGGGTGAGGGACAGAAGCAGGTGGGGGTCTTCAGTGGGTGGATGTACAAGGGTCATTCATTGGTACATGGTGAGGGGCATTAACCTAGCAGGGAGTTTAGATATACATGATACCTGGGGTTATCTGGGAAGGGGGGTCCACCAGACTACCTGAGATCATTCAGTACTAACAATAGAGGAGTGACTGGGGGAGGGATCCACTGGAGACAGGGGTGGGTGACTGCAGGACATCCGCTCTGCCTTCAGGGTATGGGTCATAGTGCTGTGATAAGATGGATTTCTCAGTGGCGGTAAACATAGCCACTTTGGGGGATCTTTAGCACTGCCAAAACTGTTTCAGTATGCAGCTGGGCCATTATGCATGATGGACTCCCTCATTTGCATATGTGCGGTGGTATGGTTCATGTGATCGTGCTGCCAGGTTTGGGCAGTGCTATGCAAGCATTTCAATATGGCCCTACCCGAGTTCCTCCACAGACCCTGGTTAGTGTGGGTGCTAACTGAATTGTCATTTGATTGTGTGGCTGTGCTTTGGGTCCATGTTTAGGTTGTAGGATCCTTCTCGTGTACCAGCCTCTAATGTGTGAGTGGGAATTTCTGCTGGAAACTGTGGACTTCATCATCATAAGGGTGCTGTAGTTGCCCAGATGATTTATTCTGGGTGCCTTCAAAGAAGGTCAGTGATGAACTCTCACAGTTTGGTCAAGATTTCCTCCAGATTATGGTATCCCTGGTTTTGCACACAAATTTGTTTCCACAATCCTCCATGCCTTGGACTAGGTATTCTCTCAGCAGCTCAAGACTGGTAATGTCTAGATTAATCTGTTTAGCTGGTCAGATTACTGTGCCATCAGGTTCACATCCAAGGCCCCCCTTCTAGTTCAAACTCTATGGAAGTGGTCCAGTTCCATCCAGGGCATCAGATATTTATTTTTTGTTTTTGGTGGAAGTCAAATAATTCCATGGGTTGAAATTTGGAAGTCATTTCAGTTTTACTGGAGTCAAAATTCTTCCAGCTGTCAGTTTTTGGAAGTCAGAATAGTTCCAGTCCACAAATGTTGGAAGTTGAAATACTCCACGTCCTATAGTTTTTAAAGTAACAGGCTTTCTGAACACTTCACTGTGACCCCATGCATGGCACATCCACATAAATACATTTCTGAATGAGTCCAGGAAAGGGAAATGTGCACAGTAAATCAGTTACTTACAGTATGTGTTTATTTCATGAATTGGTTTTGCAGTTCCAAGTAACCTCCATCAGTATTGTGCTAAGTTGCTTGCAGTCAGATGCCTGCTACATTCGAATACCAGAACCACACACAGCTACCATCACATCACTGCACACCCTTTATTTCAACTTTGTTTTATTTACTTTTCAGTTTTCATGTACATTGGGTGCCCCATTCCCTCAAAATCTCCCCAAGGCAGCAAAATTTGATAGCTATTCGCAGCAGTCAGACTTTGATACCCTCAGGCTGAGCTACACCCAGAACACTGCAACCACTTAACAGCTACCCTCACATCACTGAAGGAGCTTTATTTCAACCTTTTTTTACTTAACATTTAGTATTAATGTACATTGGGTACCACATGCTATAATAGTCCATGTATGTTAACTAGATTTTATTGTTATGGTAGAGTTTTAATGTGTGTTTTGCTTGCATTAGTTAAATGTGTCAGTTTGGCTTATTTAAATAGATATGTGTAGGAGTTATGTTGGACAATCTTTAGGGCCTAGGATTGTTTATGGGAACTCTCAGCTGCATGCTTTGCGTCCCTTTGTCCCTCTCCCTGTGTCTGATATTATTATCAGGCGTTGTAGGGAAGTGGGGATTGCGGGGGATTGCTCTGCTTATGCGCTGTGGGATGACCAGGAGTGGGTTGATCAAAGGATAGAGGTGGTTAAGTCCAGGAGATGCCCTGGAGCAAATAGAGCATCTAGGAGAAGCCAGTCGTGGTTGGTGCCTATTTTCAGGGGGGCCACCAGGCCAAGTGGTCGGGTAACCCATAGGGCTGCGTCACCCTCAACACCTCTGACGGCGGTGCTATGCAATGCCAGGTTGATCAGAAACAAGATGGCTATTATTGCCGCCTTGGTTTCACTGGTTGACCCGGCTTGCATTACAGAGACCTGGGTGGGAGATGATGCTGGCCCTGTTTTTGAGGCTGCAGTCCCCCCAGGATACACTGTGGTGCACTGCCCCAGTGAAAATCGTAGGGGTGGCGGTGTAGCCATTTGTTTTAAATCGAACCTGAACTTCACCCTGCACCCGGTGGGAACCCCGGGTTCATTTGAGTGTGTGGTCATTCATGGAGAACTTGGCGTGGGCTGCAGGATCCTCCTCATCTATCGCCCTCCTGGCCCGATGGAGGGGTTCCTGCAGGAATTCGCTGAGTTTGCTGCCAGCGAAACATTGGATTCCCCAAGATGTATTTTTCTTGGGGACTTCAATGTTTGGGCCGAGGATAAAGGTCAAAAGTGCGCCGATGAGTTATTGCAGAGTATGTCCCTTTTGGGGCTGGTGCAGTCTGTCGGTGCGCCTACTCACCATGATGGCCACACATTGGACCTGGTGTTCTCACTAGGACTTGAGATCACTGATCTTGCAATCGATCAGGTAGCATGGTCTGATCATTGCACGGTGAAGTTCACGTTCAGTGCTCCCGTCATAAATTTTTCCCCTTCTGAGATGTTTCGCTGCCACCCTTTAAATGATCTTACCCCTGAGGGTTTTACGCCGGCAGTTGATTTATCAAGTGTGGGTGACGTATGCGTCAGAGCTGTTGACGTTGGGGTAGACGCCTATAATAAGGTGCTGTCTGGCGCCATCAACTCCCTCGCACCTGTCCGTGTACGACCCAGAACTTCCTGCCTAAGGTCACCTTGGTATGACAGCGATCTCAGGGAAATGAAGAAGCTGGGTCAGAGATTAGAACGTCGCTGGAGGAAATCCCGTCTGGGGGCTGACAAACTGGTCCTGTGTGTGCATTATCGCACATATCAGGAGGCAATCAACCAAAAGAAGGTGGTATTTCTGTCTCAGGAGATTGCTGCCGGGAGAAGCCGACCAGCCTCACTCTTCCGGACTGTTGACAGACTTCTTCATCTATCCTGTCTTCAGCCCAGAAGAGTTTCCTCAAATGAGGACTGTGAGGAATTTGCTCGTTTTTTCTCGGACAGGGTGTCTGTGATCTGGCGGAAGGTCCCCTCAGCCAGTAATGTCATTGCTGTCAGTGGTCGTCAGTTGTGTTCTAAGAGCACTCTTTCTGGTTGGGGAGAGTTTAGGCCAGTGGAGGTTCATGAGGTTATTGAGGTGGCGGCCAACTTGAAGCATACCTTTTGTGAACTGGATCCCGCGCCAACGAGCTTCTTAATGAGGTGCGTTGACACTGTTGGCCCGGTGTTTGCCCTGATTGTCCAGTGTTCCTTGAGTCAGGGTGTCTTTCCAGATGCCTTGAAGGAGGCTCTGGTGAGACCCCTTTTAAAGAAAGCTTCTCTGGACCTGGAGATTAGGGCAAATTACCGTCCTATCTCTAATATTCCATCTTTGGGAAAGATTGTTGAGAAGGTGGCATCACTTCAGTTGGGAGAACATCTCATGACTCACGAGTTGTATGATCCTTTCCAGTCAGCTTTTCGGGCCAGACATAGCACTGAAACTGCGTTAGTTCGGGTGCAAAATGACCTCTTCAGGGCTAGAGATCGGGGGGACAAGACAATTCTTGTTGTCCTTGATCTCTCCTCAGCATTTGATACTGTGGACCATTGTGTGTTGCTTTTCCGCCTGTGGACTCACTGGCATTGTCATCAAGTGGTTTGAGTCATTTCTTACTAACAGGAGGCAACGGGTTGTGTTGGCTAATTTTTCATCTGCACCCTGCCTCCTTTTGTGTGGAGTCCCTCAGGGTTCGGTATTGGCCCCAATGTTGTTTGCAGTATATATGCTGCCCCTGGGGGGGATCATTAGGAGGTATGGTCTGAGTTTTCATTGCTATGCTGATGATACTCAGCTATACCTATCCTTTGCCCCAGGAACATCAAATGCAGTGGATGTGCTGAATATCTGTCTGGCTGAGATTAATGACTGGATGTCCTCCAGCTGGCTGCGACTGAACCCCTACAAGACTGAGATATTGGTAGTGGAGTCGAACAGAGCTCATGATGGGATGACCTCTGATTCTGCGACTGGCCTTGTGCTAGGAGCTGTGTCATTGATGGCCTCCCCATGGGTGCGAAATCTTGGTGTGATTTTTGACAGGAACCTGTCCATGGAGTCTCAAATATCCTCTGTGGTTCGTTCCTGTTTTTTCCATTTTAGAAACATTTCCAGGATTAAGCCCCTTTTTCCAGCTCTGGACCTCCCTACTTTAATACATGCCTTAGTCACTTCTAGCCTTGACTACTGTAATGCCCTCTATCTCGGGGTCTCTGGAAGTTCTCTTCACAGACTGTAGCTAGGGCAAAACTCTGCTGCCCGGCTTTTGTCCGGACAAAGTAAATTTTGTCATATCACTCCAGTA
This sequence comes from Neoceratodus forsteri, assembly GCA_016271365.2. Lineage (NCBI taxonomy): Eukaryota > Metazoa > Chordata > Ceratodontiformes > Ceratodontidae > Neoceratodus > Neoceratodus forsteri. Next base: position 441,686,761 of record CM057451.1, on the reverse strand, counting down.
TTGCGCGAATTGCACTGGCTGCCTGTCAGATGGAGAGTACTTTTCAAGGTGGGTTTTCTCACCTATAAGACCCTACACGGGCAGGGCCCTGGTTACCTTCTGATCTTCTGGTACCATCTACCTCTGTCCGAAATCTCCGCTCCTCTAGTGGTGGCCTCCTTAAAGTTCCGAGGGCGAGATTAAAATCTGCGGAGGACCGAGCTTTCGGAGTCGCTGGTCCCGCTTTCTGGAACTCGTTGCTGTCTGAAGTGAGAAAGGCCCCCACTATAATGGCCTTTAAGAGTCGCCTAAAGACCTTCTTATTTGTGAAAGCTTTTGGGGAGTAAAATTTTTATGTGTATTATATTTTAATGTATAATGTATATGGTATGAAATACTGTACAGTTTTTGTGTGGCGCCCAGAGCCTGTGGGATTGGGCGTCTTTTTAAATAAATTTGACTTTGACTTTTGACATTCCCTAGATATCGCCCAAGGAAGCAAAATCTGGTAGCTATTCTCATCAGTCAGATTTTGCTACCATCAGAGTAAGTAGCACCCTGAACACCAGAACCACATAACAGCTGACATCACATCACTGCACAAGCTTTATTTTAACTTTGTTTTATTTATTTTTCAGTTTTAATGCACATTAGGTACCCCATTCCTCGAAATCTTCCAGGTAGCAAATTCTGATAGCTATTTGCTTCGGTCAGATTTCACTACCACAAACTTTATTTCAACTTTGTTTTTTCTTTACTTTTCAGTTATAATATATATTGTGTACCCCATTCCTTCAAAATTCTCCCGGGTAGCAACATCTGATTGCTATTTGCATCTGTCAGATTTTGCTACCCTCAGAGTAAGTAGCACCCAGAACAGCAGAACCACTTAACAGCTGCCATCACATCACTTCACAAGTTTTATTAAAATTTTCTTTTAAACCTTTTTAGTTTTACTCTGCATTGGGTACCCCATTCCCTCGAAATACTCACAGGTAGCTAAATCTGATAGCTATTCACATCTGTCAGATTTTGTTACCCTCACAGTAAGCAGCACCCAGAATACCAGAATCACATAACAGCTGCCATCACATCACTGCACAACCTTATTTCAACTTTATTTTATTTACTTTTCAGTTTTAATGTATATTGGGTACCCCATTCCCCTGAAATCCCCCCAGTAGCAAAATCTGATAGCTATTCACATATGTCAGATTTTGATACCACAATTTTTATTCCAATTTTGTTTTATGTACTTTTCAGTTTTAATGTACATTGGGCAACCCATTCCCTTAAAATTCTCCCAGGTAGCAAAATATGATCGCTATTCACAGCTGTCAGGTTTTGCTACCCTCAGAGTAAGCAGCACCCAGAACACTAGAACCACTTAAGAACCGCCATCACATAACTGTACAAGTTTTTTTTAAACTTTCTTTTAAAACTTTCAGTTTTACTGCGCATTGGGTACTCCATTCCCTAAAAATTCCCCAAGGCACCAAAATCTAATAGCTATTTGCAGCTGTTAGATTATGCTACCTTCAGGCTAAGCAGCACCCAGAACACTGCAACCACCTAATAGCTGCACTCACAGCACTGTAGAAGCTTTATTTCAGCTTTGCTTTATTTACCTTTCAGGTCCCCATGTCTGGCACCCTCACTCCCCAAATGCCATGGCCAGCTCCTGTGAAATGCCTGCAGCTGCCCTCACCAACACAGTCAGGTCCCCACTCATATGCCCGGTCCCTTCCACTATCAACATGCCCAATTCCCCGCACATACATCCAGCTTCTCCTACAACGGCCAGCATCCTCCAACAAAACACACACACAGCCTGCTCCCAAACCCACACAGTCCACTCACCCTACCCACATAACTACACACACACTTTCTCTCTCTCTAAATGATGGCTAGCCCCATTCCTCAGTGAGTCCCCTCCATCTAAGCACCACCTCCCCCAAAATGACCACACCAGCCCCATTAGCCACTGTAGCAACATAACCAGATCCTGAACTACAACACGCCTGTCTCTCCCCCCAGCTGACTCTCTTACAAGTGAACACAGCCCTGGTACCAACACTGCCAAACCCATTCCTCCCAAAGAAAACATAGCCCATCCCAGAACCAACACTACTAGCACCCCCACAAAGTCCAAGTGAACTCTGATGGACTCAGCACCTGCATGGCCAGTGACCCCACCCGAGCAAATAGCCCACCTTGTACCAATACTACCAGACCCATTGCACTGCCAAAGTGAACACTGATTCCCTTGGTGCAAGCACAGCCATTCCCCCCACTGAAACAAATACAGCCAGCCTCAGGACCAACACTGCAAGCCACTACTCTACCCAAGCAAACACTGCCAGCTCCCATACCCACAGCCCCAACACAGACCGCTCTACAGAAACACTGCCTGTATCAGGTGAAAACAGTCATCAGAACATTAATACTGAAACCTAGGCACACAAATTCCCTCTCCCAAAATAATTTCACCTAAGTAAAATAAATAGCATTTGAACAGAGTATAAACTACATTTCAATCATCAACATGAATTAAAACATAAATATGCAGTAGATATTATCAATTATTAAATAAAAAGGCAACAATCTCCCTTTCTTAAGCTTGAAAACTACATGGCTATTCTGCTTCTCAAACACACATTATTGACCTTTCTAGCCAGATCACTGAAGTGCATATTGGGAGGGAGCAAGTAAGTTTTTCCTTTTTTAATTCTCTGGAAACAAGGTAAGGTCTGCTAGGCACAATTGCCTGTTTTCAGGCGTGACCCAGGAGCACTGGGGAGATTAAGTGACTTGCTCAGTCACACAGTATGCAAGTGGTGGTTGTAAGAATCAAACCCAGGTCTGCTGGATGTACCAAGTTCATTCACAAATATTGTTGCTCTAACCTCCAGGCTATACTGTCAGCTCTAACCCAACTATATAACTACTCCACCCCTCTATTATCCTTGCCACACATAGGCAGATCTTGTCTTTCCTGGCTCTCTAATAATTAAAAAAAAATAAAGAAAAAAAATAACATTTTGTTCCCTTTAGCCAGTGATGAGTCTAAGTGGTGTTTGACTTGTCAGCTCAGCAGCAGGACAAGGGGCACACATGAAAAACAGCAGGTTGCTTTTCTTTGCAGAAGAAAACTGATACACACTGCTGGTCCACCAGCACTCTTCTACAGGGAGTCATCTCAAGGTTGGGGTGTAAATCTCTTTGAGTCTGAGATTAGTCCCAGCATCACATAACATACCATTCCATGCTGAAGCTGATTACAGGCTACAGGAGGGATGCAAATGTTAGTTAATTTAACCCTTTCACACCTGAATTAAATAGGTCAAGTCAATGCTAAGTAAGCTTCAAAAGTGTCTCTTTGTTAGGTGTGAGGCAGGGACTAAATAAAAAAAAAAAAAAGAAACTGACTTCAGCCCTTAACAGGGTTGTTACATGAGGATATAAATGACTCAATGGAGTAAATTTTTGGACATTTTGCACACATTTCTGGATGTGAAATACATCCAAAATACAGTCATTTGAAGCCCTGGTTCCACCTTTTGTGAGGGCTTTGAGCAGAAGTACTCTCAGCAGTACTGGGCACCTCAGATGTGTTGACAGTATGTGCTAGGGGTTCCAAGGAAACCATGGCAACCTACAACAGTGCTGTTATGGTGGCGTCTGAGCTTGTAGTCCCTGTTTGTATACACACACTGATTTCACACCTGGGTTTGTCATGGTTTAATGGTGAGCTGAGGAGATAGAAAAAACAAAAATTAACAGGAATGGAGAGACATGTGGGGAGTGGTGCAATGCACTGGCTGTGGCGTAGCCATCTTCTGAGAGACATTCTGGAGGCTGTGATGCTTCCCTATTTGCAGGCACCTCTCTGGTCTGAGGGAGGAGGTTTCCTGTGTCCAGGCTGACCTGGTGAGGATTGGAGAAACCTCCTCTCCCACCAAGGGACCACCAGGGCCACCACTGCTGCCTCAAGGGTTGCCAAGAAAGAGGAGCAGTTGGACCATGGTGGGCTCAGAGAGGGTCAGGGTGGTGGAACAGAGGTGCATTCCTTCAGTTGTACCTCTCCACAATTCATACACTGTTCTGGCAGAGGGTGATTCCTCTATGGAGGCACCTGCAGTGGAGACCAAGGAGGATGCTGGGAACCTCCACAAAGGAGACCCACAGGAGTGTGGTATGGGACCCCACCGGGGAAGGAAACAACTCCTGGTGGGGGATTCAATCATTAAGGGGGGGTAGAACTGGGAGAGGGAGAGGAGAGGGAGGTAAGGTGCCTGTCTGGTGCCATGGCTTGGAGGGATAAGAAGCGAATCCTCAGGATCACAGGAGAAGCAGCAGGGGAGAGGAAGCTGGACACCATTATCCACCTAGGGACAAATGAACTGGCTGGGAATGGGATCAGAGCAGTGCAGGAGGAGTTTCTCGAGTTGGGAAGGGAACTTACGTAACTAACACACATGGTAACCTTCTCAGAGATGCTGCCTGTCTAGGAATGGGTGAAGCTGGGGCACTGTACACCATGGGATTCAATGAATGGTTGAAAAACTGGTACGGAGCTCAGGGTTTTGTCTTCATTTGGGACTGGGGGGTCCACCTGAAGGGATACAGGCCTATACTGGCGCGATGGTCTGCATCTGTCCTGGAGGGGAACCAGGATCCTAGGTGATAGGTTTAAAAGCTTCCTTTTCAAGCATTTAAATTAGTTAAGGGGGGAGGCACTGAAAAGGAGCAGGGAAATCTCAGATCCCACCACAAAACAAGGTGGTTAGTGATGTAGACACCTAGGTAGAGAAGTCGATAGGGAGCAGGACAGGGGTAAATGGAGAAAAAAGCAAAGGCAGTAAGGACAGAGATGGGGCTAAAGGGGGTAAGGCCATCAAAAAATGGAGGGCGATGAGTAACAATGCCTGTAGTCTGGGTAACAAACTCCTTGAACTAGTGGTCATGATAGAAGAGGGACGCCTGGATATTGGGCAGTGATAGAAACATGGTACACAGAGAACCATGTCTGGGATGTCAACATACCAGGTTTCACAATCTACCTGAGGGACAGGAAAAGTAAAAGAGGAGGAGGAGCTCTCTACATAAGGGAAGGGATCAAAGCAATGGAACTAAAGGATAAACAGGGAGGGGAGGAGGCACTGTGGGTCACTCTGGAGACAAGAAATGGCACAACAATCTGCACGGGGGTGTATACAGACCCCCATCTCAAGGGGAGGAAATGGAAAAGGAAATGATAGAAGGCATCCTTCAAATGGCAGAAAAAAGGGAGATATTGCTGATGGGGGACCTGAATATGCCAGATGTTAACTGGAGCACCTTTACTTAGAAACATAGAATTTGACAGCAGATAAGGACCGCTTGGCCCACCCAGTCTGCTCATTTCCCTTCCTAATGGATAAGCTGCAGATCTGAGTTAACCAGCAGGCTACTTCTTTCTACTCCCACCCCCTAGAATTGCCTTATGACTGTCTCATGCATGCTTGAATTCAACCACTGTTTTTGACTCCACAACCTCCTCCGGAAGGCCGCTCAATGCATCCACAACCTCTCTGTGAAAAATACTTCCTTACATTACCTCTGAGCCACCCCCCCCATCTTCAAATTGTGCCCCCTTCTTCTTGCACACCTCTTTTTGAAAGATGCTACCCTCTTGGACTTTGTTGATTCGCTTGAGGTACTTGAAAGTTTCTATCATGTCCCCCCTCTCCCTCCTTTCCTCGAGGCTATACATATTAAGCTCCTTTAGTCTCTCTTCATATGTATCCAGTGCAGACCCTGCACCATTTTAGTTGCCCTCCTCTGGACAACTTCCATCCTGTCTATGTCCTTGCAGAGACTGGGTCTCCAGAACTGCACACAGTACTCCAGATGGGGTCTCACCAGCTGTCTGTACAGAGGAATAACAACTTCCTGTTTTCTACTGGTGATGCCTCTCCTTATGCATCCCAGTATCCCCCCAGCCCTCCTTACTGCCCTCTCACATTGCTTGCCCACCTTTAAGTCATTTGATATGACTACCCCCAAGTTCCTTTCCATTTTTGTTGTTGTTAGTATTTAACCCCCCATTGTGTACTCTTCCCCTGGGTTTTTGTTTCCCAGGTGCATTACCTTGCACTTGTTAGCATTGAATCTAAGCTGCCATACATTTGACCATTCCTCTAACCTTGCCAAGTCCCTTCTCATCCTTTCCACCCCACCTTGTGCATCAACTCTGTTGCAGATCTTTGTGTCATCTGCAAAGAGACATACTTTTCCTTCCAGTCCCTCTGCAATGTTGCTTATAAAGACATTGAAGAGGACCGGTCCTAATACTGAACCCTGTGGTACCCCACTAGTAACGCCCCTTTCCTCAGAGTGGACTCCATTTACTATTACCTTCTGTGCCCTATTCTCCAACCAGTTCTTTACCCAGGCTATCATCTTGGGACCCACTCCCAGGCTGGCTAACTTGTATATTAAATTTCTATGCCGGACTGTGTCAAATGCCTTGCTAAAGTCTAGGTAGGCCATGTCCACAGCCCCTCCCTGATCTACTACTTTGGTCACCCAGTCAAAGAAATCTATTAGATTCATCTGTCATGACCTTCCCGCTGTGAATCCATGCTGCCTTGGGTCCTGTGCTCCTCTGGCCTCTAGGTACTAGACAATTCTTTCCTTCAGAAGTGATTCCATCATTTTCCCTATCACTGAGGTTAAACTAACAGGTCTGTAGTTTCCTGCTTCTGCCCTGCTCCCACTTTTGTGAAGGGGAATCACATCTGCCCTCCTCCAGTCCTCAGGTACCACCCCATCCTCCCATGATTTGTTAAAGAGGGTAGTCAGTGGTGTCACTAGTTCTACCCACTTATGTATCCAGAGTGTTTCTATTATTTGTTTTAGGTACCTCCCCCTCTTCATTTGTAAATACTGAGCAAAAGTTTTTTTTTTTAGTATCTCTGCCTTTTCACTGTCACCCTCTGCCCACCCCTTCCCCTTTATTAAGCTCACTATCCCTCCCTTGGTCTTCCTTCGCTCCCTGATGTACCTAAAAAAGGTTTTATCCCCCTTCTTAACTGAGTTGGCATCTTTTCCTCGGTTCGGGCCTTTGCTGTTCTGACTGTCTTCCCAGCCTTTTGCTTTAACTGATACAATTCTCTGTCCTGCTCCTTCTGTGATTCCTTATACTTTCTGAATGCTTTCTTTTTCTTGAACCTTCACTGCCACCTCCTTTGAGAACTATAGTGGTTTCTTACATCATTTTGTTTTGTTTATTTGCTTCACACAAAGGCTTGTTACCTCTGTGATAGCAGTTTTTATTATTCCCCATTGTTCTTCCACCCCTCCCTCCTGCCCATTTGCTAGTGCATTCCATAGGCACTCACCCATTTTGGCAAAGTCAGCCCTCCTGAAGTCCAGTACTTTTGCCTTTGTATGGCTTGACTCTATTACTGTGTTTATTGTGAACCATACTGTTCGATGGTCGCTAGTTCCCAGATGGCTACCCACTTCTACATCTATGATCCTCTCTCCATCTCCATTTGTGAGAACCAGGTCTAAGATTGCTCCCTCTCCAGTGGGTTCCAATACTAGTTGTCTAAGGCATGCTTCCTGTAGGGCATCTAGAATAACTCCACTCTTAGAAGTGGCTGCTGCAACTGCACTCCAGTTAACATCTGGCATATTCAGATCACCCATCAGCAATATCTCCCCTTTTTCTGCCATTCTAAGTATACTTTCTATCATTTCCTTGTCCATTTCCTCCCCCTGAGAGGGTCTGTATACAACCCCTGTGCAGATTGTGGTGCCATTGCATGTCTCCAAATTGACCCACAGTGCTTCTTCTCCTCTCTGTTTACCCTTTTGTTCTGTTGCTTTGATTCCTTCCCTTATGTAGAGAGCTACTCCTCCTCCTCTTTTACCTCCCTGTCCCTCCTGTAGATAGTGTATTCTGGTATGTTTACATCCCAGCCATGGCTCTGTGTGTACCATGTTTCTATGACTGCCACGATATCCAGATGTTCCTCCTCCATCAAGGCCACTAATTCAGGAAGCTTGTTACCCAGACTACGGGCATTGGTACTCATTGCTCTCCATTTTTTGATGGCTTTACCTTCTGTAGCAGCATCCCCCACTGACCTTTCTACCTTGGTCTTTTTCTCATTTAGTACCCTGTTTTGTAGGGGGAGGCTGGGATTTTCCTGCTGCTTATCAGTGTCTCCCCCATCCAAGAGCAGGATCATTCTTGATGCCCTACAGGGGGTATGCCTCAGACAGCTAGTTTTGGAACCCACTCGGGTGGGAGCAGTCTTAGACCTGGTACTCTCAAATGGGGATGGAGAGAAGATATCAGATTGAGAAGTGGGTAGCTATCTGACCACAAAACAGCCGTAGAGTCAAGCCATACAAAAGTGAGGGTATTGGACATTAGGAGGGCTGACTTTGTCAAAATGGGAGAGTGCCTCAGAAATGCACTAGTAATGGGCAAGAAGGAGGGGTGGAGGAACAATGGGGAAAATCAAAACTGTCATCACAGAGGCAACAAGCCTTTGTGTGAAGTAAATAAACAAAACAAAACAAAACGAATTAAAAAAACACAATGGTTCTCAAAAGAGGTGGCGAGGAAGGTTAGGGAGAAAAAGATGGCATTCAGGAATCATAGAATCATAGAAATTGATGGCAGAGAAGGACCCTCTGGCCATCAAGTCTGCCCCTCATCCCTTAGTCCACCTTCCCCCCCTTGGGGCTCCTCCCCATAGCCTCATGTGCTTGTCCCATGCTCTCTTGAAACCAGACATAGTCTCGGCCCTCCCACCTCCTCTGGCAGCCTGTTCCAGGATTCCACCACTCTCTCAGTGAAGAACTGTCCCCTCAAGTTACCCCTAAAGTTCCCTCCCTATAGTCTCAGTCTGTGCCTCACGTTATGGAGCCTACCTTCCTGTGAAATAAATGCCCCACCTCCACTTTATGGATTCCTTTGACGTACTTGAAAATCTCTATTATGTCCCCCCTCTCCCATCTATTCTCCAATGTGTAGAGTCCCAGTTCCCTTCATCTCTGTTCGTAGGGCTTGCCATCCATCACCAGCACCATCTTGGTCACTCTTCTTGAACCCTTTCCACCAACTCTATGTCCTTCCCGAGGTAAGGGCTCCAGAACTTGACACCATACTCGAGGTGCAGCCTCATTAATGCTTGGTTCAGAGGTGTCAGGACCTCCTTTCTCCTGCTTGTTATTCCCCTGCTTTTACTTGCCAGCATTCCATAACCCTCCCCACGGCCCTGGTGCACTGCTTCCCCACCCTTAGGTCGCTGGTGACTGTTATCCCCAGATCCCTTTCTTGATCCGTGATCTTGATTTTCTCCCGGCCCCCAACTGTGTAATTTACTGTGGGTTCCTGCTGCCCATGTGCATCACTGCACACTTCTTTGTGTTGAAATTCAGTTGCCAGGCATCCGCCCACCATTCCAGAGTCCTCAGGTTAGGTTTGCTTGGTTAGTACTTGGATGGGAGACCGCCTGGGAATACCAGGTGCTGTAGGCTTTTCACAGAGAGGGTTGTGGATGCATGGAACAGCCTCCCTGAGGAGGTCGTGGAGTCAAGAACAGTGGGGGAATTCAAGAATGCACGGGACAGGCATAAGGCAGTCCTAGTGGGGGGTAGGAGGAATTAAGCTGTTGGTTAACTAGGATCTGCAGCATATCTGTTAGGTAGGAAAATGGGCAGACTAGGTGGGCCAAGCGGTCCTTATCTGCCGTCAAATTCTATGTTTCTATGTTTAGGTCCTGTCTCATATCTTCTGAACCACCTGCTGTGTCTACCCTATTACAGATTTTCAGATCTTCCACAAATAGGGCCACACTTCCCCTGAGATTGCCTGGTATGTAGATATTGAACAGGAGTGGCCCCAGCACTAAACCCTGGGTGACCTCGCTTGTCACATCCCTTGCCCCTGAGTGCACTCCATTCACCACCACCCACTGGATCCTATCTGATATCCAGCTTTCCACCAGTCTGGTTATTTTGTCTCCCACCTCTAGGCTTTCCAATTTATATACCAACCTTCTATGGGGCATGGTGTTAAAGGCCTTGCTAAAAATCCAGATAGGCCATGTCCATCGCACCCCCTTGATCCAGTACCTGAGTCACCCAGTTGAAGAATTGTATTAAACTGGTCTGGCATGACCTCCCCTTTGTAAACCCCTGTTGCCTATCGTCTACTAGCCCATTTGCTTCCAGGTAGTCCATCACTCTTTCCCTTATGAGTGCCTCCATGACCTTGTCTACTACCTCAGTGAAGCTGACCGGGCAGAAGTTCTCCCTCAGCTCCCTGCTTCCCCCTTGTGTATTAGAGCCACAGCTGCTTTCCTCCGGTCATCCGGCACCCTACCAGATTCAAGGGACAGGTTGAACAGCTTCGCTAGTGGAGCAGCCAACTCATCTTTTAGTTCCAAGATCATTCTCAGGTGCAGCCCATCCGGCCCCATAGTCTTGTCCACCCTCAGTCGGCCTAGCTCCTCCTTGACTGTCCCCATGATAAAAGGTCTCATGTCCACCCCAACGTTCCCTACCCCCCCTTAGTTCTGATCCCCTCCACTCCCCTCCCCCTCCTTTGTAAACACTGAGCAGAAGTACTTATTTAGTTCTTCTGCTTTCTCCCAGTCCCCTTCTAAAAAGACTCCACCTTCACCCATCACTCTTTAAATTCCTTGACCAACCTTCCTCCTATCCCACACATACCTAAAAAATGTTTTATTCCCTCCCTTTACCTGTGATTCTCTCCTCTCCTCTGTGGTTGTCTTTGCTCCCCTGATTATCTTCCTTGTTAGCCTCATTTCCCTATAAGCCTCCTTATACTCATAATTCTCAGTTCTTTTGTATTTCTTGAATGCCCTCCTCCTTCCCCCAACCGCCTTCGTCACATCCTTTCCAAACTAAAGGGGCCTCCTTCTCCTTGTTCCTTTTCTTACCATCCTAATGCACATAAAGGTGGCTTCCTTCACTCTTTCTCTGATAGCTCTCCAAAGCCCATCTACTTCGCTTATTTCTCCTATGGCTTCCAGTGCCTCTCCCATCATCTTCCTCATCCTACCAAAGTCCGTGCTCCTGAAGTAGAGTACAGTTGTGCTGGTTCGACATCCCTCCCTACCTGCCTTAACACCGAAACTGATGGTCCTATGATCGCAGTTCGTTAATTTTTCTCCCACCTCCACCCTTTCTGCACTCTCCCCATTTGTCAGGATCATATCTAGCAGTTTACGCCCTTTAGTCGGGTCTTGGACCAGCTGTTGTAGGAACATCCCCTGCAATGCCTCCAGGATCCCCCTGCTCCTGGCTGACACCACATCTGGGATGGCCCAATCTATGTCTGGGATGTTTAAGTCACCCACCAGTAGTGTTTCCCTTTTTAGAGCTACCCTTGCAATGTCCTCCAACATCACCCTATCCTGTTCATCGTCCTGGTCCAGAGGCCTGTACAGAACTCCAAGTCTTAAAGATTCTCCTGTCTTTCTGCCTAGTGTGATCCAGAGGAGTTTAGTGTCCCCATTCCCCTCCATTGCCTTTATGTCCTCCCTAACATATAAGGCAACTCTTCCCCCTCCTATCTCTCCTGTCCTTCCTTAAAAGTCGGAATCCAGATAGTGACATTTCCCACATATGATGCTGTGTCCACCATGTCTCCATGATTGCAATTATGTCTAGGCTGTCATACTTTGTGATAGCCATCAGCTCATCCATCTTATTTGTCAGACTCCTAGCATTCACCACCAACCCCCTCCATCATTGTTTACCCACTCCATCCTTCCCCAAGGGTATTCCTGGAACACAATCCACTTTTATATCACGGGGGGGTGACCTTGGGTCTCCCCTTATCAGCCTTTGTGTTGCATGGCCGATTTTTTAGAACCCCCTTTTCTAGTTTAAATGGTACTCACTTTCAAAGTAATCCCCCAGCTTGCATTTTAATAAAGCTGCACCATCTTTTATTTAGTTGGAGTCTGTCAGAGGCATAGAGGCTCACATTGTCCCATGTTGCTCTCCAATCCCATACCATCCCATATCCTATCTCTCTCTCCCTACACCAACTTGCTAGCCAGCTATTGAAGTCCTTAATTTTTGGTTTTTTCTCTGTACTAGCTCTGGGCACTGATAGCACCTCAGAGAAGGCCAGGGATTTGGAGCTAAGATTTCCACAGAACCTGGCCAAGGCCTTAACTCTTGCCTGCTCCCTCCATGACGCTGTTCCCATGCAGATCATTGGTTCCCAGATGAAAATCAGGTGTGACTTCCTGTCCTGTTCCATCCCCCATGAGGGTATGTGGTGGATTATGTCCAGTGCTGTCATCACTGGCATGCATGCCACCCAAACTGCACTATTCCTCCCCCCCACTTAACACCCCTGACGATGGAATCCCCAATCAGTAGCACCTTGCCTCCCCACCTCTTCTGGGTAACCTGTGAAGCTGTCCTTCTCCCCCTAGCTTTCTGTGTCTGTTCTACTATCCCGTCACCTGACCCACTTCCTGACCATCCCTCCCCTACCTCGGTTCCACCTACCTTGACTGCCCTGCCTCCGGCTCTTTTGCCCTGTCTTCAAGCACCCACCTCCCATGGCCTACAGATGGGCTTTCACCTGACAGTGCTGTACTAACCACCTCGGACACTTTTTCTGCAAGCCTGCTCATGCTTTGTTTTAAAGATATATTGACACCAGCCAGGAAGTATAAGGAAACACAGAAGGAGCAGGACAGAGAACTGTACCAGTTATAGCAGGAAGAAGAAGAAGAAGAAGAAGAAGAAGAAGAAGAAGAAGAAGAAGTAGTAGAAGAAGTAGTAGAAGAAGAAGAAGAAGAAGGAGGATCAGCATTTATATAGTGCTTTTCATACACAGTGTATCCCAAAGCGCTTTACAAGCAATGCTAGAAAGGTAGTGAAGTGACTGAATGTGTAGTGGCAGCCATATCGCACATCATCACCCACACACAGTCTGGATAATTGCATGAACTGGTTTATGGGAAGGGGAATGTTGGCCAGGACACCAGGACTGTCCCCTACTCTTTGCGAAGAGTGCCCTGGCTTCTTTAACTTCCACCTGGACACCCACCAGGACAACACCAGGATGGGTAGAAGGGACCTCTGTTTAACGTATCATCTGAAGAACAGCACATCCCAACAGTACAGCACCCCCCCTAATACTGCTCTCGGATGCCAGCGATTTTTAGGAGCAAGCCCAATCCTGGGGTAGGATGAGAACCCATGACCTTGGCGGATGTGCTACCAACTGAGGCACGCTGACAAGTGGGGAAGGCAGTTAGAATAATAAATGCCCAAACCAAGGAAAAGATAGACAACTCAGTTAAGAAGGGGATCTTTAGCTTCACCCTTGACACGGGTGCCTCTATTGCTGCAAGCAGCCGGGTGGGCCCCTTCTGTCCGCAGGCTGCCTTCCTCGCTGTACTGCCCGCTAATCACCAGACCATCGGTGCGCTGCTGAAACTTGACTGGCCAGAACCATCGGCTCTGCCTGCTGACAGGCTGCTGCAGTTCTTTAATTCTTTGCTACTCCTGTTCCTTCTTGAATTTAAGCTAATGTTACATACTGATTGTGGTACTGGTGAAGTCTCTCCAAATTGTCCTGTGAATCCCACTTTAAATGTGAACCTAAGCCTGTTTACAGCAATTTTGCACTCCAAGGGTAGTTTGAAGTGCAAGTTCTTTTAGGCTGTAGATTTGTAGATTTTTAAGTATTACAGCTCTCTTTGTTTTAAGGTCCAGTGGTAATCTACCCTGAATCAGAAACTAAGTTTAAAGTGATACAGTTTTTTCTGTTTAGACCAGATTTCATTTGGATCACAGTTGTAAGCTTTGACCTGCAAATTTTCTGTTTCACTTTCTCTCCTTCTGTCTCCTTCCTACTTGAAGTTTTGCACTCATCCCCCCATCCTCCACCTCCAGTCTTTATTAACTACTCTCCCTCTCCCCTCAGCACTGCCCCTAGGTAATCTTCATCCTCCACTCTCACTAATATTGCAACTCCACTTAAAGATACAGAGTGCAGCTATTAGGCTTAACACTTGTCCTGTCCTCCCTTTGAAGACATCTTCCTATTTTTGCCATCTGTTTGTCTATCAGCTTTGTTTAGTGCCTGCTCTGCTATCTACTTTACAGTTCCATACCTGAGCTCCCTCCCTTGCTACCCTCAACATAGCCCCACTAATCTTCAAGTTGCCTTGATACCCCCTGCCCTAGCTAAAACGACCTATTTTAACCTACATTTTATATCCTAAACTAGATTCACTGCACCTGATTGAGCTCTCAGTGAGCAGCCGCTGCTAATCCTGCCAGCTGCCCGCACCAACCTTCCTCTGGATGACCAGGACACCTTCAAAGCCGGTTAAGAATCCTGGCTGCTCCGGGGAAGCACTGCGCGGCTCTGATAGGCTGCTGCCTGCTGCCTCCCTCCTCTAATTGGACTGCTGCTCTCTGCTCGGCCACTGATTGCTCCTGCCTTTTCTCTATTGGATTTTCAGTATCTGGGCTTCAGCACCCACTGCTTTGCATTGACGTTTGCTGAAAATTTGAGCCAGTCCCTGTACCCCCACCTCCTACCTGTATTATATAGGCTTTGGCTCAACCCACTTGACCTTGGTATCCACATTGCTTGAACCTCATTGGGCTCACTTACTTGGGACCCCTTCCCCCCACCACTCCCTCTCCTTGCTTCACCTCCAAGGGCTGGCTCTTGCCCTGCAGACCCTCTCAGCTATTTTCTACACATACTCTAAGCACTATGGCTCTGACCCTTCTGCCTCTTTGTCTCATTCTCTCTTGTTCCCTGCTACTGATGTTTTTCCTGCCTGGAGCTAGATACCCCTCTCTTCCTCTAGGCTACAGGATTGACCTTATCTATACCCACTCTGGTACCCTTCTAACTGAGCTTGTCTATACTCACACATTCTCCTCTGGGGATGGCTGGCAACACTCGAAGAACCATGATAGGGTGGTGTATGTTTGCCTGTTCCCATTCTCAACACTGGCTCATATTACTTCACTTTGGGACCTAAGAGAGAATCACTGCAATAGACTGTGCAAGAAATGGGTAAACAAATCTGCCTTAAAACAATTAAGATGGTGCATTCTGAAGCTTCTGCTACTCCTGCTGCTGCTATCTAGGAATGTTCACCGAAATCCTAGGCCTAAATTTCCTTGCCCTGGCCATCAATTGAGGCACCCAGGGACTCTCAGCCTTGCATCTCTCAACATCTGCAGCCTTCTGCCTAAACTTGATCCCCTGCAAATATTCACTAACCAACACAACCCTGATATCCTTGCAATCATTGAAACCTGCCTATCACCCAAAATTCCAGACATGGCTATTGCCCTGCCAGGGTACAATGTCTTCAGACTTGACAAGAGTACAAAAAGAGGGGGAGGCTATGCTTTATATCTCAAAGACACCCTCCTGGGTCACCACTTACCTTTCCCCTCTCGGATTCTTCTACGCAGATCCTACCTATTAAAATTCTGCTTGGGGCTCACAACAAAGCACTGACTGTTGCTGCTGTTTACATTCCCCCAAAAGAACAAGGTAAAGGCCTCAACTCAGTCTTGGACCTCATCTGTGCCCAACCCCCTGACTCAGAGTCGATCCTAATGGGTGATTTTAACATCAATTGGCTAGCCACTGACAGGGGGCCTCAAGGATGCCATCTCAGCAGCCAACCTGGCACAGCTGTTAGTCTTCCCCACCAAACATAATTATAAAACTGGTGCAAGCACTCTCCTAGACTGGATACTGACCAGCCATCCCACCTGTATCTCGGATGTTTCCATCCTTCTAAAGACACTAAGTGACCATTCCCCAGTCATCTGCGAATGGTCGAATAAATTCTGCAAGCCCCCCCCTTAAATTAATCAATAGTAGAGTCCTCCCACATTTTCAATTAAAATACCTTAAATCCCACCTCCGACTGCTTGACTGGTCTCCTATTTTCAACGCTTCTGATGTCAACTCAGCCTTGGATTTTTTCATCAACTCCTTCAATGCTGCCTGTGACACCTATGCCCCTTTCAAAAGGTATAAAATCAAAGGCCTTTGCAATCCTTGGTTCTCCGCTGAACTACTCAAGGATCTGAAAGCAAGGGACCTCCTCTGGCTTCAGGCACAGGCCAGTGGCAATCAAGCCAATGTTCAGAACTACAAACAGGCGCAAAACGACTGCACTAAATCAATCCACCAGAAGAAAAATGCATATTACAGAGATACTCTCACGAGCACCTGGGGTAAGGGAAAATCCCTCTGGGACAATCTTAAAGAAGTAACTGAGAAGCAGCCAAAAACCTCACCTACTATGTTGGTCATTGACGGTGGCATAAATCTTGACCCTACACAATTGCAAATACTTTCAATACTGTGTTCTCAGACCTCAGTAGTGTCCTTCCTTCAGACTTCTTCAATGATGACCACCCTCCTTCTCCCACCCCCAACCCGCAAACCCCTCCCTCCAACTGCCCCCCATTCTACCTTAAGGAAGTCAGGGCACATGAGGTCCGTAAATACGTCTCTAATTCAATCACCAAATCCAGAACTAGTGGGGACTCACTGGACCTCAAGCTGGTGTCCCTCACCCTTGATGAAGTGCTACTTCCACTACCACACATTTTCAACCTCTCCCTTGCCCTCAGCCAGTTCCCCAACAGATGGAAATCAGCCACAGTAACCCCGGTCCACAGAAGTGGGGACAAGGATCTACATGTGAACTACTGGCCTATCTCCATACTCCCCTCCCAAAGTCATTGAACGTATGGTATCTGACCAGCTAATGGAATACCTTACATACACAACATCCTTTGCCCCCAACAACATGGTTTCCATATAGGTCACAGTACTACATTGGTCCTCCTTGAATTCACCAGTGCTATCCACAGCTCATTGAACAACAGCCTCATAACCAAGTCATTCTTAATAGTAATAATAATACTTTATTTACATTGCGCCTTTCTAAAACCAAAGCGCATTAACAGTATACTTCTTAAGACAATAAATAAAACAGAAATACATGATAGTAATGCATAAAATATGTTAAAACATCATCATTAAAAACATCAATAAGAAAATGCTGCTAACCACAAATGGGATTTTAAAGCACGCTTAAATTTCTCCACAGATGTGCACTCCTGAAGCAGACGGGGTAGAGAATTCCAGAGGGTTGGAGTCACGTACATAAAAGCACGGACCCACAAAGATTTCAAAGACACCCTCAGAACCTCTAGCAACCCCTCGTCCACTGAGTGGAGCGATCGCTTAGGACAGTAGGGTGCCAGAAACTCAATCAAGTAGACCGGGCCCAGTCCATGGAGGGCTTTATAAGTCAGAAGACCGACTTTAAAGATGATCCACCACTTTATTGGCAGCCAGTGCAGTTCATGCAGCACTGGAGAAATTTGACAGGTACGAGAAGTACCCATCAATAGCGAGGCCGCAGCATTCTGCACTAACTGCAAGCGGCAGATATCAACCCCAAGTAGCCTAGATAAAGGGAGTTGCAATAGTTGAGGTGCGAGGTCACGAACACATGGACCAATGTAGGTAAGTCACTGGATGGAACTAGGTGCTTAATCCTAGAGGTGTTCCTCAGATGGCAAAAGGCTGATTTTACAACTGCTGACACCTGTGATCTTAACATCAGCCTATCGTCAAAAATCACCCCCAGGTTCCACACCTGTTCAAAGGTTAGGAGCTGGGAGCCACCCAGAAAAAATCCTGAAGGCAAACCAGCTCCAACCCTCTCTATCCCTCAACCTAGGTCCACAACTATTACCTCCATCTTCTCCAAGTTCAACCTCAGACAGCTTGAATTCATTCAGTCTTGAATTTCAGTGAGGCAGTTGTTAAATACTGAGAGGGCTCTATCCTGGTCAGGCGCAAAAGATAGTAGAGTTGGGTAGCATCAGCAGAGCAGTGAAACCTCAGCCCATACCTTCTTACAATGTCTCTGAGGGGCAGCATGTACACTGAGAACAACATGAGAGACAACACCGACCCCCGAGACACCCCACATGACAGCGAGACTGGGCCAGAGGAATTTATGCCTGACACCTCCCTCTGAGTTCTGCCAGTGAGGAATGATTTAAACCACCCGAGAACTGTACTAGATAGTCCACAGATAAACCTCGGGCATTTGTGAAGTATCCCATGGTCCACAGTGTCAAACACTGAAGAGAGATCAAGAAGAACCAAGACAGAATGGCTCTTTCAATCTCTTGCCATCAGGAGATCATTGAGCACCCAAACCAGCACAGTCTCAGTACTATGCCTCTTGCAAAAATCAGACTGGAGTGATTCATAGATGTCATGGATGGTCAAGTGGTTCTCCAGTTGTATGGCCACTACTTTCTCAATCAACTTCCCCACAAAGGGAAGATTGGAGATCGGTCTGTAGTTAGCATGGCAGTCTTGGTCCAAAGAAGCTTTCTTCAGGAGAAGTGTTACCACCACCTCCTTCAGGGAGCTAAGAAACTTACCTGTCTCCAAGGAGCATCAGACTATCTGTGCTAGGACTGGGCTGATAACATCACAACAACCTATATCAGGGAAATTGGGCCCAGATCCAAACTACAGCATGTAGGGCATATACCCTGGACAATCCGCTTGACATCAATGAGCTCTGGCTGTTCAAAGGAACACCAGGACAGACCAGAGGCAGTGACCTGGTGCCAAGCCATCACTTCTCCCATAGAAGATGTGGGTTGGAATGATGCCCTGATGTTAGCCACCTTAGCAACAAAGAAGCGAGCAAGCTCTTCACACTCCACCTGTGAAAATGCTTATCACACCTGCAGGCAGACTGGATTGCACAGCCTGTCTACAGTTCAAAAGAACTGAGCCGGTCAGTTCTGAGTGGCCGCAAACTCCCCGGACAGGAACTCTGTCTTCTTATGGGAGATTGCAAAATGATAGGACGGGTAATGTTCCATCAATCTAAGATTTTCAGCATTGAGGGTGGAATTCCACCAGCAACATTCTAATCTTCATCCTTGTCACTGCATCTTCCTCAAGGTCCCATCAAACCATAGGGACCAAGGGCGAAGGGGTAGAGGACAAATACAGACTGGGGAAATGATATCCAGAGCCGAGGAAATGGCCTTATTATAGGCCAGAACCAAGGCATCGGGATCACTGCTCAAACCCTGAAGCTCTGATTGGTCAAGCACCAGCACCAGGCCCTCAGAACTTATATCTCGCAAAGGTCGGTACTTGACCATCTCCACGAGGTAGGCCTACAAGGGGGGGCACAAAAACTGAAACCCACAGTGTAATGATCTTACCAACTGATAGCTTCCACCCCCAAATCAGAGGCTTCGATCCCCAGGAGGAAGACCAAGTCAAAGGAGTGACCACCTTTATTGACCTGACCAAGGCTTTTAACACTGTACATCATAACCTATTAATCACATAGCTACATTCTGCTGGGCTCTCACCTGAGTCCACTACCTGGTTCAAGAGCTACTTGAAGAACTGCTCTCAAAGAGTGAAAATAGCTGATGTTCTCTCAGATGCACATCCTGTTCGCTCAGGAGTTCCTCAAGGCTCCATTCTTGGGTCACTTCTTTTTAGCCTCTTTCTGAATGATCTTCCACAATCGTGTTTAGCACAAATCCTTCTCTATGCTGACGACGTTGTCATCCTCTCCACTCAAAAGGATCCGGGCCACCTTCAAAAGAATCTACAGCTTGCCTTCACCTGATTGAAACTTGGTTTAGGACACATAAATTGGTTCACAACTACAAAAAAAACAAGTCCATGCTCTTCTGCAGTCAGCACAACAAACACAGACTTAATCCCATCACAATCAAAAACTGCCTTGGTGCAACCCTCCAACAGGTTCAATCCTTTAAATATCTAGGTATTACCATTGATTGTAACCTATCATATGCTACGCACATTGATAACATTGCTAAGGCTGCCAGCACTCGCATTGGCCTACTCTTCAGGCACAGGCAATGCCTTACCTCAGATGCCTTAAGGATTGCAGTACAGAGCTCAGTAATCACAATAATTGACTACGGCCTGATCATCTATGGCTCTGCCTCTGCCACCACCCTCAAGCGCATATCCATTACATTAAACAAAGCTTGCCATCTCATAACCGTGCCCATCACCTCACTCACACGTGTGATCTCTACCCACGGCCTGGATGGCTTCAACTTTCAAACCAGATCAAGTACCAAACCTGCCTTATGACAAAGAAAATAACACTAGGCCTTGCTCCCACAGGTGTTCAAGCTCTCCTCTGCCCAGTGCAGACTACTCACATCACCAGGGGCTCTGAATCCCAGCTTCTGCATATCCCACATTTCTGCACCACATTAGGACAAAGATTGTTTATGCACAGAGCTCCCAGCTGTTTCAATGGTCTCAACACTGACATTGCCTCAATGCCAAAGCTTGGTCCATTCAAATCCAGTCTCCATCACATCCTGTCTGCATCTACTGTAGCTCCTGTGACTATCCTTCCTAATTGTTCTGCCCTCTCTTTTTTGCTCTTTCCACCCAGCACTTAACCCTCTCTCCCCTCATCTCCCTCTCCCATACACCCATTCATCCTCCCCTCCTCCCACCCTCCTTCCCTACCCACCTGTAGCACTTTAATTGATATTTGACAAGTGCCTATGGCCACACCTCACTAGTGTGTCTCTCCTCCATACCATGTCAACCCTGTTACCAGACCTTCTTCTGGCATTTTTGCCACTGTATTGAACGTATAAAACTGTATGTAACTGCCTGTAACCCACTGTTATACTGTTATTCAATGTCTTGTTTGAATTGTACCTCAACCGGCGTAGAACCTTTGTAAAAGAGCCTGGACTCAAAGGTACTTGTAATCCTAGATTCAAATAAATAAAATAAAATAAAACCTTTTATAGGTACAATAGAGAGCAAGAAAGACCAAGAGAGGGATAGGAGGATTAATAAAGGGAAGGGGGAAGGCAGAAGGTGATGGTGAAAAGCAGGGATACAGAACAAATACATCTGCTCAGTACTCACAAAACAAGAGGAGAGAAAGGTACCTAAATCAAACAATAGAAGTACTATGGATAGGGGGTCGATATCAGTCCATTCACAGAAGAAAGGGTCCTGAAAGAACTCCTAAAACTGAAAGTGGACAAAGCAGTGAGGCCTGATGGGATTCACCCCAGAATTCTGAAAGAACCAAGGGGAGAACTAATGACACCATTGACCACCCTTTTTTACAAATCATGGGAGGATAGTGTGGTACCTGAGGACTGGAGGAGGGTGGATGTGATTCCCCTTTACAAAAGTGGGAGCAAGGCAGAGGTAGGAAACTACAGACCTGTTAGTTTGACCTCAATGGTAGGGAAAATGATAGAATCACTTCTGAAAGAAAGAATTGTTGAGTACCTAGAGGCCAGTGGGGCACAGGACCCAAGGCAGCATGGATTCACAGCAGGAAGGTCATGTTATTTTTTTTTATCATGTCACGATTTTTCCGCCTTGCTGTGGCAACTTACCAGCAGGGGCATCCAGCCAACAGTCCTGCCTGCCGGGAGAGCACCAGGCTCACTCACATAATGGGGGATTAAGCACAGCTGTTACCAGTCCACCTCAGGGCCTCCCCATACCCTGTTCAGCCAGACCAGCCCCAGACTCCACCCCAGCACGATTCCACAAGAGTCCTCCCGGTGAGGCAGGGCATCGCTATCAGGCTGCATGGTCTCACCCAGCCATTTATCCTCTATTAAAGCCCCCTGATGGAGCGCAGGTGTACAATGATGTCCATGCACTGACGTGCAGATGTCTGCCATGCTCCCCTGTGCTAACACCTGTGTCTGCAGTACCCCCAGGGGTTCCCATAGGCCACCACAGCGTGGTGTGCTTCCCCAACCCACCCCAGGACTAGGAGAGCTGTCAGTGGATGCTCAGTCCTAGTCCTTCCCTGATGATCCCCGATGACCCTGGCTTGTTCCTGAACCTGGGTCACCAGCGTGGTGCGACGTGTGGCATCCAGTGCCTCCACATCACCATACCAGCCAGGAAGGTCATGTTAGATGAATCTAATAGACTTCTGTGACTGGGTGACCAAAGTAAAAGACCAGGGAGGGACTGTGGACATGGCCTACTTAGACTTTAGCAAGGCATTTGACACAGTCCCACAAAATAGATTAATAAACAAGTTAGCCAGCCTGAGAGTGGGTCCCAGGGTGGTAGCCTGGGTAAAGAATTGGCTGGATAACAGGACGCAGAAGGTGATAGTAAATGGAGTTCACTTCGAAGAAAGGGGGGTTACTAGCTGGGTACCGCAGGGTTCAGTACTGGTATTGGTCCTCTTTAATTTCCTTATAGGTGACATTGCAGAGGGACTGGAAGGAAACATATGCCTCTTTGCAGATGACATAAAGATCTGCAACAGGGTTGATACACAAGGTGGCATGGAAAGGATGAGAAGGGACTTGGCAAGGTTGGAGGAATGGTCAAAAGTATGGCAGCATAAATTCAATGCAAAGAAGTGCAAAGTAATGCACCTGGGAAACAAAAACCCAGGGGAAGAGTACAGAATGGGGGAAAGCTACTAACAATAACAAAAATGGAAAGGGACCTGGAGTAGTCATATCAGATGACCTAAAGGTAGGCAAACAATGTGAGAAGGCAATAAGGAGGGCTTGGGGATACTGGGATGGATAGGGAGAGGTATCACTAGTAGAAAACAATAAGTTGTTATCCCTCTGTACAGACAGTTGGTGAGACGCCATCTGGAGTTCTGCGTGCAGTTCTAGAGACTACATCTCCTCAAGGACATCGACAGGATGGAGGCAGTCCAGAGGAGGGCAACTAAAATGGTGCAGGATCTGCACCAGAAGCCATATGAATAGACATTAAAGGAGCTGAATATGTATACCTCGAGGAAAGGAGGGGTTGGGGGACATGATAGAAACTTTTAAGTACCTCAAGGGAATCAACAAAATCCAAGTTGGTAGCATCTTTCAGTAAAAGAGATGTGCAAGAACAATGGGGCACAATTTGAAGATAGAAAGGGGACAGCTTAGGCGCAACTTGAGGAAGTATTTTTTGATGGTGAGGGTGGTGGATGCATGGAACGGCCTTCCTGAGGAGGTCTTGGGGTCAAAACCAGTGGGGGAATTCAAGAATGCATATGACAGACATAAGGCAATTCTAGTGGAGGGATGGGAGGAAGTAAGTTGTTGCTTAACTAGGATCTACAGTTTATCCAATAGGTAGGAAAATGTACAGACTGGGTGGACCAAGTGGTCCTTATCTGCCATCAAAGTTTATGTTTCTATGTTTCTAAAGGGATGGATATTGGAGTATTGCTGGAGAAGATACAGGACCCAGGACGGAGAACAGACTGGCATTGATGTCTCACTACAGTGAGTATCAAAGAGCAATCACCTATAAAAAGAAAATGTCCCTGTCTAGGGAAATTGCTGCTGGGAGGGACTGACTGACTCAGCTTTTTGTACTGAGGACAGGCTTCTCCATCTGTCCTGTCTGGAGCATGTGAGAGCTGTTTCACCTGCAAAATGTGAGGAGTTTGTTTCTTTTCAGACAGGGTGTCCTCTATTAGGGCTGCGATCTTACCAAGTGGGCCACCACAGCCCAGGAGTTTTCAGCCTGTGAGTCTAAAACACAATCAGAGATATTGGAGAGAGTTTTGATTGGTGCTAATGGAAGAGATAAGTGGGTTTATTCCAGAGCTGCAGTGGATTTTTAGTGATCTGGACCCAGGCCCAATATGTCTACTTGTCAACGTTGTGAGGTACAGTAGTTTCTGGGATTGTCCAGTGTTCCCTGTCAGAAGGGATGTTACCAGTGACTCTGAAAAGTGTGCTGGTGAAACCTCTTCTGAAAAAGATATCTTTGGACCCATATGTCATAATGAATTACCAAACTGTCTCTGACCTGCCCTTTTTGGACAAAGTTACTGAGAAGGTAAAAAGACCAGGTATTCCAATAAAATATTGTAATTGTAATAACAAAACAATTGATGATCTGAAGCATGTATTATTATTTTGTCCTATTTACAAAAAGTCTAGTAAGTACAGTACTGGCCAGGACCCCTATTACAGAACCTTAGTCTCCCTCTGTTTAAGACAGTATATCAATTATTTACGACAGGTGATGTTAAAATTTTATAATGTAGGGAGAGTGTTTATTAACCCCTATTTTCAATCAGTTTATAACCTGATAATCCCATCTTTATGACATCAGTATGCTGTAAACCTTGCTTAACTATGTCATGATGATGGGATTACAGGATAGAATGTCACCACCTGTCAAAATTCTTGCAAAGGAAAGGTGATCAGTTGCTTGGACATTCATTCAAAAAAACATTCCATTCAGACAGTTACAGACCCACTGCAGTGTAGATCACAATGGCTAATTTCAGCACTTCAGTTGCTCAACATTTAAAACAGGAGGCATTCATAGCCAAGCAGAAGAACAAACACACATTGTAAAAAAAAACATGTTTTTTCCCCACAGTGGCTAGTTTTTCCATACACTATAAAATACAATGCCTGAGTAACGGTGGTCAACCACAGACGTAATCACCTCTCAAGCTGCACTCTCGAGGTTTACTTGGTTGTCCTGGTAACTGCTTGAGGTGATTACATCATGGTTAACCACTGTTACTCAGGCATTATCCTCTGTAAACAGAATGGAATCTTTTTTAGAAACAATAATAATAATATCTTTATTTTTAAGGTGCCTTTAAGAATATCAAGGCTGCTAACAAAGTTTAAAATCACATATCAAACGTCCAGCATCGTTAGTTATATGAGACAATTAATACAACTACACAGTCATTCACTAGATGCTTGGTGCCATAAGTATGTTTTTAAAGCTTGCTTGAATCCCTCCATGGTCATGCACTTCCATTACCGATGGGGTAGAGAATTCCAAAGGGTTGAGGCTGCATACATAAATGCCCAGGCCCCAGAGGATTTCAAACACACCCTTGGAATCTTTAGCAACCCTCGTCAGCTAAGCGGAACAATCGCCCAAGGCAGTAAGGGACCAGAAGCTCTTTCAGGTAGTCCAGGCCCTGTCTGTGTAGGGCTTTAAAAGTCAGAAGACCAACTTTGAAGGTGTTCTGCCACTGTACTGGCAGCCAGTGCAGTCCATGCAGCACCAGCAAAATATGACAGGACCAGGGAATTCCTGTCAAAAGCCAGGCCGCTGCATTCTTCACTAGCGGCCAGCGGTGGATTTCCACCCCCGGTAGCCCTTGGTAATGGGAGCTGCACAAAGGCGTGGACCAGCATAGGAAGATCACCGGACAGAACAAGGTTCTTAATCCTGGAGATATTCCTCAGATGGTAAAAAGAGGATTTGACAATGGCCGACACCTTTAAATGCAGAGTCAGCCCTTAGTCAAAAATTACCCCAGGTTTCTCACCCATTCAGAGATCGGGAGTGATAAGCCCCCAAGAACTAGCTCTGAGGGTGAACCAACCCCCAACCCCTCTATCCAGAACGCCGGATCCACAACCAGCACCTAAGTCTTTTCCAAGTTCAACTTCAACCAACTGGAATCCATCCACTCCTGGATTTCTGCAAGACAGTTATTAAAAGCCAAGAAAGCTCCACCCTGGTCAGGTGCAAAAGAAAGGTAGAGCTGGGTATCATCAGCTTATCAGTGAAATCTCAGCCCATAACTTCTTACAATGTCTCCGAGGGGCAGCGTGTACACTGCAAACAACATGGGGGACAAAACTGAACCCTGAGGGACCCTACATGACAGAGAAACTGGA
Organism: Neoceratodus forsteri; assembly: GCA_016271365.2. Taxonomy (NCBI): domain Eukaryota; kingdom Metazoa; phylum Chordata; order Ceratodontiformes; family Ceratodontidae; genus Neoceratodus; species Neoceratodus forsteri. The sequence continues at coordinate 441,660,988 of CM057451.1, read as the reverse complement.
TCCTAGGAATAAACCCCAGACACCACTCTCTGGGTTCTCCTCGTGAGGAAGGATGTAAACCACCTTAAGACTGTACCCGACAGTCCCCAGATGAACTTCAGGCAACCAAGTAGGACCCCATTGTCCACAGTGTCAAACGCTGATGAGAGATCCAGAAGAACCAAGACTGAATGGCTTTTCCACTCTCTAGTTATCAGAAGATCATTGAGCACCCGAACCAGTGCAATCTCAGTACTATGTCTCTTTTGAAATATGGACTGGAGGGGTTCATAGATGTCATTGATGGTCAAATAGTTCTCCAGCTGTACAACCACTACTTTCTCAATCACCTTCCCTAAAAAGGGAAGATTAAAGATTGGTCTGTAGCTTGCATGGCAGTCTGGGTCCAAAGAAGCTTTCTTCAGGAGGTGTGTTACTACTGCCTCCTTCAGGGATCTGAGAAATTCACCTGTTTCCAAGGAGCACCAGACTATCCATGCTAGGACTGGACCGATAGAATCAATACAACCCAAAATCAGATAAGTTGGTCCTGGGTCCAAAATACAGCACGCAGGGCATGCACCCTGGACAATCCACATGACATCCATGAACTCCAGTCAGTCAAAGGTACTCCAGGAAATCCAGGAGGCAATGGTTTCATGCTGATCCAATGCAATGCCCGTAGAGTGTGCTGGTTGGAGTGCCAACCTGATTTCAGCCACCTTAGTGCAAAGAACTGAACAAATTCATCACACTCTACTTGCAAAAAGGCTTTTTGAACTTGTAGACAGGCTGGGTTGCAATCTGTCCACAGTTCAAAAGAGCTGAGCTGGTCGATTCTGAGCAGCCGCAATCTAGCAAGACAGGAACTCTGCCTTCTTACGGTTGATTGCAGATTGACAGACTTGGTAATGATCCATCAATCTAAGGTGGTCGGTATCGAGGGTGGATTTCCACCAGCAATGCTCTAACCTTTGTCCTAGTCACTGCATCTCCCTCAAAGTCCCATCTAACCATGGGGACCAAGAGCGAAGGGAGAGAGGATGAATGCAGACAGGAGCAATGAATATGCCAGATGTTAACTGGAGTGCAGTTGCAGCAGCCACTTCTAAGAGTGGGGTTATTCTAGATGCCCTACAGGGGGCATGCCTTAGACAACTAGTATTGGAGCCCACTCGAGAGGGAGCAATCTTAGATCTGGTTCTCTCAAATGGAGATGAAGAGAGGATCACAGATGTAGAAGTGGGTAGCCATCTGGGAACTAGCGACCATCGAACAGTATGGTTCACAATAAACACAGCAATAGAGTCGCTTACACAAAGACAAAGGTACTGGATTTTAGGAGGGCTGACTTTGCTGAAATGGGTGAGTGCCTAAGGAATGCACTAGCAAATGGGCAGGAAGGAGGGTGGAAGAACAATGGGGAATAATAAAAACTGCCATCACAGAGGTAACAAGCCTTTGTGTAAAGCAAATAAACAAAATGAAATGAGGTAAGAAACCACTATGGTTCTCAAAGGAAGTGGCAGTGAAGGGTCAAGAGAAAAAGAAAGCATTCAGGAAGTACAAGGAATCACAGAAGGAACAGGACAGAGAACTGTATCAGTTAAAGCAAAAGGAAGCTGGAAAGGCAGTCAGAACAGCAAAGGCCCAAACCGAGGAAAAGATAGCCAAATCAGTTAAGAAGGGGGATAAAACCTTTTATAGGTACATCAGGGGAAGGAAGACCAAGGGAGGGATAGTGAGGCTTAATAAAGGGGAGGGAGGGTGGGCAGAGGGTGACTGTGAAAAGGCAGAGATACTAAACAAATATTTTTGCTCAGTATTTACAAAGGAAGAGGGGGAGGTACCTAAAACAAACAGTAGAAACACTCTGGATACAGAAGTTGATACCAGCCCATTTACAGAAGAAAGGGTTCTGAATGAGCTTCTTAAAACTGAAGGTGGACAAAGCAATGGGGCTGATGGGATTCATCCCAGAATTCTAAAAGAACTAAGGGTAGAACTAGTGACACCACTGACTACCCTCTTTAACAAATCATGGGAGGATGGGGTGGTACCTGAGGACTGGAGGAGGGCAGATGTGATTCCCCTTCACAAAAGAGGGAGCAAGGCAGAAGCAGGAAACTACAGACCTGTTAGTTTAACCTCAGTGGTAGGGAAAATGATGGAATCACTTCTGAAGGAAAGAATTGTTAGTATCTAGAGGCCAGAGGGGCACAGGACCCAAGGCAGCATGGATTCACAGCGGAAGATGACACAAAGATCTGCAACAGAGTTGATGCACAAGGTGGGGTGGAAAGGATGAGAAGGGACTTGGCAAGGTTAGAGGAATGGTCAAATGTATGGCAGCTTAGATTCAATGCTAAGAAGTGCAAGGTAATGCACCTGGGAAACAAAAACCCAGGGGAAGAGTACACAATGGGGGGTGAGATACTAACAACAACAAAAATGGAAAGGGACCTGGGGGTAGTCATATCAGATGACCTAAAGGTGGGCAAGCAATGTGAGAAGGCAGCAAGGAGGGCTGGGGAATACTGGGATGCATAGGGAGAGGCATCACCAGTAGAAAACAAGAAGTTATCCCTCTGTACAGACAGCTGGTGAGACCACATCTGAGTACTGCTTGCAGTTCTGGAGACCCAACTCCTGCAAAGACATAGACAGGATGGAATTGTCCAGAGGAGGGATCAAAATGGTGCAGGGTCTGCACCGAAGACATATGAAGAGAGACTTAAGGAGCTTAATATGTATAGCCTCGAGGAAAGGAGGGAGAGGGGGACATGATAGAAACTTTCAAGTACCTCAAGGGAATCAACAAAGTCCAAGAGGGTAGCATCTTTCAAAAAAGAGGTGCAAGAACAAGGAAGGCCAATTTGAAGATAGAAGGGGGCAGCTCAGAGGAATGTAAGTATTTTTCACAAAGAGGGTTGTGGATGCATGGAACGGCCTTCAAGAGGAGGTTGTGGAGTCAAAAACAGTGGTGGAATTCAAGCATGCATGGGACAGTCATAAGGCAATTCTAGGGGGTGGGGGTAGGAAGAAGTAGGCTGCTGGTTAACTAGGATCTGCAACTTATCCATCAGGTAGGGAAATGGGCAGACTGGGTGGGCCAAGCGGTCCTTATCTGCCATCAAATTCTATGTTTCTATGTTTCTATGACATCCAGGGCTGTTGAAATGGTTGAATTATAAGCGATCATGAGGGCCTCTGGGTCTTTGTTTTCCACTGGGAGAGATGATAGGTCAAGTACTCCCACCAGGCCTTCAGAGCTTACATCTCATAAAGGACGATACCTGACCATCTCCACAGGGGTAGGCCTATGAAGGGGTTGCTAAAACTGAACCCCATGGTGTAGTGATCTGACCATCCAACTGATTCCACCCCCAAGTCAGAGGCTTCGATCCCCAGGAGGAAGACTAAGCTAAGGGAGTGACCGTGTTTATCAGTAGCAGTGGTAACTATCTGTGTAAGGCCCAGAGATGCCATCAACTGGAGAAAGTGGTGTCTAAATAGCGAGAGTTCGTCATCGACTCAGGCATTGAAATTGCCCTGGGACCATCAGCCTGGGTGATTCAGACACCATGTTGATGGCAAAGTACACGACTTCTTGAAGGAATTACCTCTATCTCCGGGTGGATGGTAGATGAGGGCTATCCGACAACCTACACCTGCTACTATGGTACACTCAGATGACTCAGTCTCCTTAACTGGTACACTTGTGAAGTTAGGTTCGGTCTTAAAACAGACCGCAGCCTCCCCCACGATCCAATCTCGGGCGGTGTATCACTGAGTACCCGGCTGGAGCTAAAGCCTCCAATATGGGGCCAGAGTTCTCATCCAGACAGGTCTCAGTGATGCAAGCCTGGTCCACTGTTCCAACAAGATCTGCAATAATTGCAGTCTTGTTTTTAATGGACCTGGCATTGCATAACACTGCCCCGAGTTGAATGAACCTCCTGGGCTGTGCAAACCATCTGCCCACCACAATTGGTAGTACCCTTGGGTATGGAAACCAGGCATGGCGGACCACGTTCTAGGTTACATTTCACCCCAGTGTGTCTTCTGGATCTTACCACCGCGATGTGGTGGCCCTGCTCATTCGCCCTCCACTGTTCGCACTCCCCTGCCCCCCTCCTCCCTCTACGAGCAATACCCAGCATCCTACAGTGCTGGTAAGTTGTGAACTATAATTGAGGGAAGGGGCGAAGGGGCAAAGGGTATGGAGAGCAGAGGGTGAATAGTGCACAACTATGGGGGCAGACCTGCAACACATTCTCGTAGCCTAAATATAAAACAACACTCTCTTAACTAACCAATTATGTACCTAAAAACAACACACAAAAATATTATAAAATAAAACAAAATTAAACAAAACTCTTACTTAGAAGAGTAAATAACCCTCTAACACCCATCCACCGAATAAATAAATAACCCCCACACAACCTAACCTAATATTAAAACTCTAAGATAAATTAAAACTTTAACAACTTAACAAAAATTCAAACGCAGATAAAAAAAAATCATAATTTGTATAAAAAAACAAAACAATCTGTAATAACTTCTGTAATTCATTTTTATGTTGATTGCACGCATGCACAAGAAACATGTTGCGATAGGTTTGTACAGAAGCAGGTTGTGGAGGCGCGGCACTGTTGTGGCCAATGCCCCCACAGCCTGCAGAGGCTTGCCCTGGTTCCCCCAATGCCATGGCACGCTGCTGCTGACACTAGTTCAGCCAGTCGCTGCCAACTTTCTAAAACAGCTGCTGCAATCAGGGGCTGCCTCGTCATTGCAGCGTCAGTCATCCGCTGCAATGAGGGAGCGACCCGTCATTGCAGGGAGGGATGTAAACCCCTGAGATTGTTTGTGAACATGGTGGTGACTTGCCGCTGTGTTCACAAACAATATAACCGCCCCTCCACCATGTTTAGTTGCCGACGGGGGCCCCAATCCCCATTGGCATTCTGTGCCTCCCCTCCAATTTTGTTCCTGCCGACGGGGTGCCCAATCCCCATTGGCTGTAGTTGTCCGCTGTTTGTTTAGTTGCCGACAGGGGAGCCCACTCCCCATCGGCATTCTGTAACCCCCCCTTTCTGTTCCTGCCGATGGGGTGCCCAATCCCCGTTGGCTGCAGTGTCCCCCCTGTTTGTTTTGTTGCCGACGAGGGAGCCCACTCCCTGTCAGCATTCTGTCACCCACCCCTTTTTGTTCCTGCTGATGGGATGCCCAATCCCTGTCAGTTACTGCTGCCCCCGAATAAGAAAGCCACTACTGGCACACTGGGAGCCCACCCCAGTGTGCCAGAGGCCCCTGCAAAGTAAAAAAAAGGTTCCGCGACATCCAGTTTTTTTTTCCCCTGGAAAGCAGGAAACTATCCCTCGGCGCTCGCCCTGCCTCCCACTCGCACCCACCCACTGCACACCCTGCCTCCCCACACCCCTCCATACTTACCTTAGGAGCCCAGCGCGACGATCTTTGGTGGACCGGGAACACGTCTGCACTCTTCAAAGCCGACCGCGAACTGATGAAATGCCGGTAAGCTGTATAATGTAATACATAGGGGTTTTCCAACTTTACTGCATATCTTGGGCATTTTTGGGAATTTTTTCACCAAATTTTCAACATGGGGTTTTTGGGACCCCTCCTCATGAGTTCTTGAACTGTCATGGCATTAAACGGCCCAGAAAGGTGATTTCGCGGTCACTGCACGGAATCATCTTTCGGGACCAGTTAACGAAACGACAGTGCATTGTTCATGAGGTGGGCTCTCAAAAAGCCTATGTTGCAAATTTGGTGGAAAAATTAAAAAAAATGACTGTTTTACGAGCGTGCGGTGCGCAGTTGCTACGCACGCTCATAACTTCGTGAATTTGCAATATTTTCACACCAGATTTTCAACATTGGCATTTTGTCACACCTCCTTTTAAACAGTATAGCTGTCATTGTTCACATCCTGGCAGAAATGTGTTTTCGCACTTCCAGCACAGAATAGCGCAGTCGCTGTGGGAAATCAGTGTTCGGGACATATTACAAAAATTACAGTGACACTGTTCATGAGTAGAGGTCCTGAAATGGCTATGTTGAAAATTTGGTAATAATACTCCATAAAATGACTGTGGTACGAGCGTGCGTTGCGCAGTTTGCACACACGCTCGTAAGTTCGCAAATTTATAATATTTTCACTCCAGATTTCCAACATTGCCATTTTCCCACATCTACTTATGAAGAGTAAAGCTGTCATTTTTCCCATCCTGGCCAAAATGTCTTTTCGCACTTCCGGCGCAGAATAGAGTGGCTGCTGTGGGAAATCACTGTCCGGGACAGATTAAGAAAATGAGAGTGATACTGTTGATGAGCAGAGGTCCTAAAATGCCTATGTTGAAAATTTGGTGATAATACCCCATCGGATGACTGTGTTACAAATGTGCGTTGCACTCTTTCCATGCACCCTTGTAACTTCGCAGATTTGTAATATTGTCATGCCACATTTTCACCAGTGGAATTTTTCCACACCTCCTTATGAGCAGCACAGCTGTCATTTTCCACATCCTGACTGAAATGTGTTTTCACAGTTCCGGCGCAGAATAACGTAGTCACTGTGGGAAATCACTGATCGGGACAGATTAAGAAAATGGCAGTGGCACTGTTCATGAGCAGAGGTCCTAAATTGCCTATGCTGAAAATCAGGTGACGAAACTCCATGACATGTCTGTGTTACAAGCGTGCATTGACCTGTTTCCACACACCCCTGTAACTTCGCAATTTTGTGATATTTTCACCCACATTTTCAACAGTGGCATTTTTCCACAGCTTCTTATGAACAGTACAGCTGCCATGTTTCACATCGTGGCTACAATGTGTATTTGCACTCCTGCCGCAGATAGCACGGTCGCTGTGGGAAATCACTGTGTGGAACACATTAAGATTGAATGAGTGAGAGGGGGGAGCGACCGCGCTCAACTGAGCTCTGTCAGGACTGCTACGGATTTGTTTGTGGGCAGGGAAAGGGCCCAATGCAAGAGCCCAGTACAAAAGGGCAGCCTGCAGCACTGGGAGAAACAGAACGAAAGAGCGAGTGAGGAAGGGAGAGTGAGCGAACTCACCGGAGCTCTTTCAGGACTTCTGTGGATTTCTTTGTGGGCAGAAAAGGCATCAATGCAGGCAGGGCCCAGCACAAAAGGCTAGCCTGTAGCGGTGGAGAAACAGTACATGAGTGAGTGAGACACGGGACTGAGTGAGCTCAACAGAGCTCCATCAGGACTTCTGTGGATTTCTTTGTGTGCAGAAAAAGGCACCAATGCAGGCAAGAGTCCCGTACAAAAGGGCCGCTTGCAGCGCCCGGACAAACAGACTGAGCGTGTGAGAGAGGGAGACTGAGTGACCTCAACAGAGCTCTGTTGGGACAGCTGCGGATTTGTTTGTGGGCAGACAAAGGTGCCAGTGCATGCAGGACTGGCAGGGAAACCAGAATGAACGAGTGACAGAGGGGGAGTGAGCGAGCTCAACAGAGCTGTATTGTAAGTGCTGCAAATTTCTTTGTGGGCAGAAGAAGGCGGTAACGCAGGCAGGAGTCCAATGAAAAAGGGCAGCCTGCAGTGCCGGCAGAAACGGAATGAGTGAGTGAGAGGAGGGGAGTGCGTGAGCGAGCTAAATGGAGCTTTGTCGGGACTGCTGCAGATGTCTTTGTGGGCAGACAAAGGCGCCAACAGAGGCAGGAGCCCAATAAGAAATGGCAACCTACAGCGCCAGGACAGACAGAAAGAGTGAGTGACACAGGGGGAGTGTGCGACCTTAAAGGAGCTCTGTCGTGACTGCTGTGGATTTCTTTGTTGGCAGAAAAAAGTGCCAAAGCAGGCAGGAGCCCAGTACAAAGGGCCACCCTGCAGCGCGGGCAGAAATGGAATGAGTGAGTGAGAGAGGGGGAGTCAGCAGGCTCAACAGACCTGTGTCGGGACTGCTGCAGATTTCTTTGTGGGCAGAAAAAGCCCCCAACAGAAGCAGGAGCCCAGTACAAAAGGGCAGCCTGCAGCACCAAGAGAAACAGAATGCACGAGTGAGAGAGAGGGAGTGAGCCACCTCAACGGAGTTCTGTCAGGACAGCTGCAGAACTCTTAGTGGCCAGAACAAGGTGCCAATACAGGCAGGAGCCAAGTACAAAACAGCAGCCTGCAGCACCGGACGACACAGACTGAGCGACTGACAGAGGGCCAGTGAGCGTGGTCAACACACCAACGCAATCAACATTCAGCGTTGACAAATGCTTGTTTTAAATTGCAGTGGTTTCACAAAACAATAAACTTTTACTACTTGCTTACTTACTTTACTGAGAAGGTAGTGACACTACAGCTTGAGGCACACCTCACCACATTTGATATCTATGAGCCTCACAAGTCTGGGTTTAGGTCTAGGCACAGCATTGTAACCACACTAGTTAGGGTGCATAATGACTTGCTCAGGGTGAGAAAGAAGAGAATTATCAGTCCTTGTTCTCTTTGATCTCTCCTCAGAGTTTGACACTGCAGACCATGGGTTGTGTTTAGACTGGCTTATGGACTATATAGGACTCACTGAGAAAGTCATCTGGTGGTTTGTGTCCTGTCTCACTAGCAGGACTCAGAAGGTAGTGGCTGGAGGGTTATCCTCACTTCCGGTGGTCCTGTGCTATGGTGTACCCCAGGGCTTGGTCCTTCCAACCATGTTGTTTGTGGTATACATACTACCCTTTGGCAAAATCATTAAACAATATGGGCTACAGTTTCATGGTATGCTGTTGATAATCAGCTCTATATGTTGTTTGCACCTGGTAAGTTGGGGGGGGGGGTGATGTGACAAATAAGTGCCTGGCTTAGATCAAAGACAAAATGTCATGTAGCAGAATGAGAGACTTAAGTCAAACAAAACTGAAGTACTGATAGTGTAATCAGGGTGTAGGAGAGGAGTGGTTGCTACCGAGATGGAGATGAGTTTTGGCTCAGCATCTCTGGGTTTTCAGCTGCCATAAAGGTGTAAAATCTGGGAGTAATTCTGGATGAGTGGCTGCTATTAGAAGCTCAGGTGTCAACTGTAGTCCAGAATGTTTTTTGCCATCTGCAGAACATCAGCCAGATTGAATTCCTTATTCTCCAGTGACCTGCCCACATTAGTGCACATGTTTGTGATTTCAAGGCTTGATTATTGCAACACCCTGCACCTTGGGGTAAATGGAGAAGTGTTGTGGCACCTGATGCAGAAAGCAGCTGCTAGGCTTCTGACCATCCATCCAAGATCATGTCATGTCTCTCAGTGCTGCCTAACCTGCACAGGCTGTCAGTTAAGTGGCAAATCTCCTTTAAAGTGGACTTGCTCCCTTACTTGGCCCTGAGCGAGCTAGGCCCAGGTTACCTGAGTGATCTGTTCACTCCTTACTTACCCTCATGCATTCTCTGCTCCACTAAGGGTGACCTCCAGGTAGTTACCAAGGCAAATAAAAGCCTTGGGAAATGTGGACTTTGAAGTGGGTGGAACTTTCTCCCAAGAGCCCTGAGGGAGGACGCCTCAGTGGAGGCCTTTAAGAGGGATCTGAAAACTCATCTGTTTGTATAGGCATTTTGGAGATTGATTATTCCTGCCTTGTCATTTAGTTATTTATTTACTTATTTATGTATGCATGTATCTGTAAGCACCCTCTGCATACTTACTAATTAAATTTTGAGTGTTCAATGTGTTAGGGATGAATCAGGAACTTCTGGTGCCTATGAGTCTTGAGGCAGAGCCTGCTTGCTGCCAGCAGGGGGCCCCTCCAGTGAGGGTATAAAAGGGAAGGTTTTAAATCCAAAAGAGGCTGGAGAGAAATGAACAGAAGAGGGAAGGTGGGGGGTTGTCAGCCCACAAGTTCAAGTGGAGGGCCTTGGAAGGGCTAGGGTGGTCCACTTGCTGCCCCAGCCCTCCACCCATGAAGACTTGTGAAGTGACAATTCAAGTTGGCAGAAAAGGGAAGAAATGGAGCAAAGAAAAGGGGAGCCTGTCAGTGCATTTGGGAGCTTGAGCCCGGGGAGAAGAAAGAAAATGGAGGCCCACCAAGTGAATTTTGACACTTTGGTAGAGTAAGCACTGATGGGATCTAACACTCATAGAAAAATCATTCCTTGGTGAGTTCTGCAATGTGTAGGAAGGTTTCCAGTGAGTGGGCTCATTATGGCAGTGGGGTATGAGGCACATCTCGGAAGTGGAAGCCCGAGCAGTTAAGGGTGTAATGGTGGCAGAGTTATCCCTAACCACAGGTTGGTGGCTGCCACAGAGTTGGGGTCCACTGTGTGAGCCACTTGTGGAGGCAGGGAAAAGTCCACTGGCTGAATGTCTCCATAGTTGAAAATGGAGATAATCATCTTAGGATTTCTCTGCAAGCAGGAAACAGAATATTTTGGTTATTTCTTTAAAGCACACCAAGCTTGGAGTGAAGCTTCTTTTGGATGGCATCCACATGAACAGAAAACTAAAGGTGGCAATCCAGCCAGACCCTGAGGTACTTGAAAGATGAAACAACAATACAGTAGCTGCACCATCAAGGGTGAAAAAGGAGGAGAGGGGGGAGAAACTCTAGCAAGTCTCTTCCTTTCGACAAACATCATTGAGACTGTTTTCTTAGCACTGAAGGATAACTGATTTTCATGGAACCACAGCTGGATATTGTTAAAGTCCAATTGGAGCTCGTTCATGAGATCAGGGCTAGGGGAGCCAAAGGAAACACACATTTGTCAATGCCAAATGTTGTCTTGCTGACATTGGCATTGGTAGTGCAGGAGACAGAGAGATACATAAAAGGAATGGCAGTGAAGTATGGAAGTGATGCCAACCCCACACCACCATGGCATTGATGTGTGCCTTTGGGTCATCGGCCATAACGCTCATGACATTTCACCTCATCCTACCCTACAGACTCTGACAAGTATTGCATTGTGCCTTGGGGTCCTCGGGCCTTACACTCACTCCATTCCATAAGGAAATACATTGAGATGGGTGCAGTATAGGAGAATGCAATGAACTTTGGGGCCTAAGAGTCCAAGGCACACCTTGATACCTGTCAGTGGCTACAGGGTGGGGTGGGGGTGGATAGCGTGAGCATTACAACTGACAATCCAAAGTCACACCCCTGATGCCAGTCAGCCTCTACAGGGTGGGACATTATGGTTAGAAACCCTAACGCCCCAGTCGTTAATCTGTCCCAAATGTTGATTTCCCATAGCGACCATGCCATTGTGCGCCACATGTGCAAAAACACATTTTGGGCAGGTTGTGAAAAATGACAGTTGTATTGTTCATTAGGAGGTGTGAGGTGTGAAAAAATGGTGATGCTGAAAATCAGGAGTGAAAATATTAAAAATTCTTGAAGTTATGAGCATGCATAGAAAATGTGCAATGCACGATCATAACATTTTTTGGAATTTTTTCACTGGATTTGCAACATAGGCTTTTTGGGAGCCCACATCATAAACACTGACACTGTCATTTCATTAGTTGGTCCCAAAAGGTGATTCCATGCAGTGATTCTGACTCTGACTCTGAAATCACCTTTTGAAACTGCATAACAAAATGACAGTGACTGAGTTCATGAAGTGGGGTCCCAAGAACCCCATGTTGAAAATTTGGAGCCAAAAGTTGCAAAAATGGCTGTGATATCCACCTAAGTTGAACCCCGATTGATGCCATTTTACAGCTTTCCGGCATTTCTTCAGTTCGCAATCAGCTTTGAGGATTTAGACGAGTATTCACTCCACCGAAGATTGTTGCACCAGGCTCTGGAGGTAAGTATGAGGTGAGGAGGGTGACAGGAATAGGGGTGCACAGAGAATGGGTGCGGGCTGGAGGAGGGGACCTGACAGCGAGGGACCGTTTTCTTTGTTTCAGGTAACTAAATCAAATAAAAAAAAAAGAATAATCACCACGGACCATTTTCTGCTTTTCACAGGTGTTGGCCACACTGGGATGGGCTCCCAGTGTGGCACATTTGTTTGGGGGGTCATGTTAGCCACACTGGGGTGGGCTCCAACTGTGGCACACAATGGGGATGGGATGGGGCCAGGAAAATGCTGATGCAATGCTGGGGGTTAACATGCCAACAGGGGGATTGGGCCCCCCATCAGCAAGCACATCTGTGTTTGAGGGCATGATGCCAAGGGGGACTGGGCACCCCCTCAGCAGACAAAAACAGTAAGGGGCTACATATGCCAACAGGGGAATTGGGCACCCCTGATGTCGGCTTCCTGGGGACTGTGACAGGCGGATGGCAACAGCTGTCACCTGCCACATTTATTGAAATGTTACACCAGGGAAGGCACGCCCTGCAATGATGAGCCACTGCCTCATTACAGCATAAAAATATTTTCAAGCTGGTGGCATACTTTTCAACTGCTGTCATAGTCAGCATGCAATTTCATTTGTGCCACAGAACACAGCCCGAAAAAGGAGTGGCACCATTGGCCACAACATGACCGCACCTCCAAAACCTGTTATTCCAAGCTACCACAATATGTTGCTTGCACATGCTCAAGACAACATAAAAAGTATTGTGTGATCTGTATATGTATGTATGGACACATAGGCACCGACATTAGGGTTTGTTATCATCCTAGACTACTATTATTTATTGATTTAATTTAGGAAGTGTTTATATTATTGGATTGTATTATTTATGATCTAGTCATTATTTTTTGTTAATATTTTTTGAGTGATCCTAATGTTCTATGTTTGTAATGGTGCCCTGAGCCTCCTGGGAAGGGCACAAGCTATACATAAATACACCAGGTATAAATTGATACTACTACTACTACTACTGCTAACATTTTGAATATGTGGCCCTTAAAATTTGAGGGCAAGATTTTCAAAAAGATCTGCCCAAGATACATCTAACTCTATTTTCAAAGCAGAAGTGCATCTAAATCTGTTAAACCATCAGTTAGATTGTCTATCAGTGTCCAAAGCTTGTGTATAAAAACAAACACAATTGCTTCCACTTTTTCTTCAAATTGTGACTTTTTGTCATTATGGATGCAACTTCTGAAAATAGCAGTGGGGTTACCTGAACATCACTGGAATGATGCAGATGCAGGTACAGCATGCATTTATGTCTGAGTCCAACTCTTTTGAATCCCCTCATCTATTCATCTTTCTATAGTTGCACCATATTATACATTACGTTTTCAAAATCTGAAGTTGTATAAGATTTGCTTGGTTACTCTATCAACACCCCCAGATGCCCTTGGATTTCACAATTTTTAGCCGGACAGGGAAATATGGTTATTGTGGGTTCTACAACAGAATGCACAATTTTTTTACCTGGAGCATCACTCCTGGTGCTTCAGGTTATGCATGCATCATACAGTAGCAAGGGGCATGACTGACCTTTCCAGAAGCATTCCCATATCTCATCATTGGCACTGTAGTGCCAGAGTGAAAATGACTGTCTCAATTAAGCACTATCACAGAAATAAAAAAAAAAAACCTTAGGAGAAGAAAACTGAAAGAACAGCTAGAAGATGTCAATTAAAGCACAGTTTAGACATGAGTTTTGATCTCTGTCTTTGTGTTTTGTGGCAGATGTTTTGATTTTGCATGGCACAGATTTTAATTAAACATAAAGTAGTTTGGGTGTTTTGGATAACTGGAGGGATGTTGATTTGTGGAGGGGAAGAAAAATGTGTAATTTGTAAGGTTGGATGAAACTGAGTTTGCTTGCAACTTTGAGTCACCATTACAGGTCTTACTGTAATGGAAAATTACGACATATAGAATTTTTACAGACTAAGATTCAGCCTTATATTTCAGTATAGTAAACCATCCTTGTCAGTTAAAAACAAACTTTATTTAGCTTAATTTTGGGGCCTCAGTTGGCACCTTACAGTTAATAATAGCAGTAAGTAATTTGTTGTTTAAACTGATTTCATCAAAGACATGGGTGAAAGGGGATGTTTTACAAATTATTCTCCAAGGATAGACCAGATGAGATGATGCACTTCTGCAGCTCCATGAACTAGAGAACTGAAAAGTTCATTGAGCTCCTTAAGGTCACAAAGTGAATACTTGGCTCCAGTGGGGTTTGCAACTCTGATTGTCTGGCTCCAAAGTCACTGCTCTAACTACTTGACCAAACCAACTGGGTTGAATTTAAAAATGTACAGTTTAGAAGTCATACGGAAAAGTCTATTACATATCAACCAGTAGCAGTAAACCCTTATTTGGCTCCATTATGGTTGCACTGAGTTGTTATTGAAATATTTTCTTAATATCCTAAGACACATCACTGTGTAAATACTTCCTTGGGCCAAAAAGGTCAAGACATAGGGCTAGAAAGTACAGTGCAGAAACATCTGGGGCCTGTTATTCAAAAGTTTGTACAGGCACTAATGGATCTTTGCCCACAGAAACCGGGGCTTGCACTGGAGCCCCATATTCAAAAGGGGTTGTTGTATGGATAAAGAGGGTTAGCACCCATGCAAAACATGGTTCCATGTCATAATGGTGACTGCCAAAAGGTGATCAGTGTTATGGCAAAGTCAGAGTGCTGAAAATCAGTTTCGATACTCTGACTCCCCAGCACATAGCAAAATGGCACTGGGGACTTGCATTTTATCATTTCAAGTTGGGGGCTTAGCCCCCTGCACCCACCTACTTAAGGATTCTCTACTCCAGGGGGTGCATGTTGGGGGGGTGCAAAACATTTAAAATTAAAGTTCGGACCTGGCACAACAAAAACCCACCAGTGCCTGGACCTGAACCCAGCACCCTGACCACCCAAGCCATGAACCCACCCACCACACCACATGGCCAGCTCAGTAACCCACTACAGCATCACCCCTCAAAACCCCTCCTCTCCCTTGCTGAGTGTGTTCACTTCCACTCCCTCACGCTCATATGTGTAGCAACATCCTGTCACTATGTGCGCCGACCCAGCACATACGGTCGCCCTACCTTGTCAGTAGCCCCCATGACATACGTTGGGATTGAGTCACCATTATTGCAAGCTCTCAATCACCAAAGACCATGTTAAGGGATACCCAAAACATAATGTATGAGTGCAGGTAAGGTGAGGTGAGTGGCCATGAATATGCACGTTACCCCCATATTCAGCAGCATTGCACTGTGCACAAGGGTTTACATGGTCTTTTTGCACAGTGCAAATACTGCTGAACAAAGCTCTGACTTAACTCTGGGCAACCCTAGTAGGATCTGCGGTGATACTATAAGTAGGGGAAAATGGGAAGACTAGGTGGGCCAAGTGGTCTTTTTCTACTGGCAAATTCTGTGTTTCTATGTTTCCTAAAAGTTTATCAGCATATCTCTCTGTATTGTCCTGTGGAAAATTTTAAGTGATTTTCTAAAATCCTGGAATGCTTTCCAAAATATAAAATGTAATCCTTTAGTTAATTTGTTTTTGTTGATCGGAAATGAAGGGCTATTAAATACTTCCTATTGTTTGCCACATCCTATGGGAGTAGGGTACAGTTGCAGAAAGGCTAACATTTGACCATGTTAAAAGACATAATACAGCTTATATTTCATCAATGTTCTGTATTAGAGCTGTGCAAAATATAAAATTCTGCCTGCAGAATTCAGACAGAACACAAAAACATATGAAGATGATGACAGAATAATGCCATTCTTTGTATCAAGTCTGCTCTCATTGCAGGGTCATCAGCTTCAACTACTGATCCTGCCCTCTCCACAATCAGCCTTCCCCTCTGTCCACCACCTCTTGACCCTTATGTTCCCCTTAACTCTATCCCAGCCTCTCTTAAAGCTGCTTACCACTTTCAATGGAACCACCTCCTCAAGAAGGCCATTCTTGAGGAGCTACTTATCAGCCAATAGCTTTGGTAACAGACCTGAGAACAATAGTATTATAAGTAAGTGTTTTATAGCAAACTCATCAGAACAGCTACTATTTTTCAAGTCAAATTACCTCTTGCTGGGAGCTGCAATACTGAACATAGGATTTACACGAAAGCGAGTTGTGCTCACAACAGAAGGAGGTGAACCTTACAATTGTCTTTGGTTTGTAGCAGATATTCTGCAGGTGGAGGCTACTTCTAACTGAAAGGTGATTAAGGAACTTAGAATTATCAGGAAAAGATAGTCTTGTTACAATTTGTAAGATTTTCAGTGCAGCTGACTTATTTTGGGGCTGACTGCTTTCAGAGCACAAACCACCAGGCTGTTTTGGGGCTGGGGAGGTTTACCTGTGTCTGACTTGGATGTCTGGATTTTTCTCTGTTTGATTAGCATGGGATTTTCTCTGTCAAACTGTTGTGTATGGTATCTTGCTGACAGGAAGGCACTCATCACAGCGGTGGGTCAGAGCTCTTAGCTGATTGTTTTGTGAGGGCACAGTTTAGGCCCAACCCCTTCCCACCCCTCACCCCACCCACCCCTGGAAACAGTTCCTTTATACCTGGGGTTCTGACATCATTTCCTCAGGAGTGCAAGGTGCATATCAATGTCATATCCTCTCTAGCACACAGCACTGAAAATATAAGCATACACATTGTATAATATATATATTTCTATATAACAAACCAATCACACACACACACACACACACACACAAAAAGTACATAATCATGTGTGGAGTAGTGCAATGTAATGGCTGTGGGGCAGCAGTCTTCCGGGAGTCTTTCTGTAGGCTGAGATGCTGCCCTATTTGCAGACAACTCTCTGCCCTGAGGGACGAATTTGCCCGTCTTCAGGCCACACTGGACAGCAGTAAGGGAACCTTCCCCCAGGCCAGACTGGATGGTAGGAAGGGAACCTCCCCCATCCAGGGAGCACCAGAGCCACCACCACTACCTCAGAGGTTGCAAAGAAAGCACAGCAGTTGGACCTCAGTGGGCTCAGGGAGGGTGAGGATGGTGGAACAGAGGCACACCTAGTCAGTTGTTCCACTCCACAATCTATACACCATTCTGGGGGACCACAGCTCCCCTATGGATGCACCCACAGATGAGATTAAGGAGGCTGAGGACACCTGTCACAAGGGAGGCCCACAGGAAGGAGACAGAGGACACCACAAGGAAAGGAAGCAGCTCCAGGTGGGGGTCTCAATTATTAGGGGGATAGAACTGGGGGGAGCAGGGAAAACTGAAGTAAGGTGCCTGCCTGGTGCCATGGCTTGGAGGGACAGGAAGTGCATCCTCAGGATCATGAGAACAGCTGCACGGGAGTCTGAGCTGGATGCCATTGTCAACCTAGGGACAAATGACTTGGCTCAACAAGAGATTAGAGCAGTGCAGAAGGACTTTGTAGAACTGGGGAGGGCCCTAAGCCAAGTAGCACACACAGTATCCTTCTCAGAGGTGCTGCCTGTCAATGGGATGAGTGAGGCAAGGGTACTTTGCAGCATGCAGTTTAATGAATGGTTTAAAAAATGGTGTGGAGCACAGGGGTTTGGCTTCATTGGGGACTGGGGTTCCACCTGGAGGGACACCAGCCTATACTGGCAGGATGGTCTGCATCTGTCCAGGAAGGGAACAAGTCTTTTGAGCTATTGGTTTAAATGCTTCATTGGCAAGCTTTTAAACTAGTCAAGGGGGGGGAGGTACTGATAAGCAGCAGGAAAATACCAGCCTCTCCCTACAAAACAGGGTACTAAATGAGAAAAAGACCAAGGTAGAAAGGTCAGTGTGGGATGCTGCAACAGAAGGTAAAGCCATCAAGAAATGGAAAGCAATGAGTACCAATGCCCATAGTCTGAGTAACAAGCTTCCTGAATTAGTGGCCTTGATGGAGAAGGAACATCTGGATATTGTGGCAGTCACAGAAACATGGTTCACACAAAACCATGACTGGGATGTAAACATACCAGGATACACTATCTACAGGAGGGACAGAGAGGGTAAAAGAGGAGGAGGAGTAGCTCTTTATATAAGGGAAGGAATCAAATCAACAGAACAAAAGGGTAAACAGGGAGGAGAAGAAGCACTGTGGGTAAATTTGGAGACCAACAATGGCACCACAATCCTCGCACAGGGTTAGAGTATACAGACTCTTCTCAGGGGGAGGAAATGGACAAGAAAATGATAGAAAGTATACTTAGTATGGCAGAAAAAGGGGAGATGTTGCTGATGGGTGATCTGAATATGCCAGATGTTAACTGGAGTGCAGTTGCAGCAGCCACTTCGAAGACTGGGGTTATTCTAGATGCCCTACAGGGGGCATGCCTTAGACAACTAGTATTGGAGCCCACTCAAGAGGGAGCAATCTTAGACCTGGTTCTCTCAAATGGAGATGAAGAGAGGATCACAGATGTAGAAGTGGGTAGCCATCTAGGAACTAGCGACCATCGAACAGTATGGTTCATAATAAACACAGCAATAGAGTCAAGCCATACAAAGGCAAAGGTACTGGACTTTAGGAGGGCTGACTTTGCCAAAATGGGTGAGTGCCTAAGGAATGCACTAGCAATGGGCAGGAAGGGGTGGAAGAACAATGGGAATAATAAAACTGCCATCACAGAGGTAACAAGCCTTGTGTGAAGCAAATAAACAAAACTAAACGATGTAAGAAACCACTATGGTTCTCAAAGGAAGTGGCAGTGAAGGTTCAAGAGAAAAAGAAAGCTTTCAGGAAGTACAAGGAATCACAGAAGGAGCAGGACAGAGAACTGTATCAGTTAAAACAAAAGGAAGCTGGGAAGGCAGTCAGAACAGCAAAGGCCCAAACTGAGGAAAAGATAGCCAACTCAGTTAAGAAGGGGGATAAAACCTTTTATAGCTACATCTGGGAGCGAAGGAAGACCAAGGGAGGAATAGTGAGGCTTAATAAAGGGGGGGGGGAGAGTGGGCAGAGGGTGACTGAAAAGGCAGAGATACTAAACAAATATTTTTGCTCAGTATTTACTAAGGAAGAGGGAGAGGTACCTAAAACAAACAGTAGAAATACTCTGGATACAGAAGTTGATACCAGCCCATTTACAGAAGAAAGGGTTCTGAAAGAACTCTTAAAACTGAAGGTGGACAAAGCAATGGGGCCTGATGGGATTCATCCCAGAATTCTAAAAGAACTAAGGGTAGAATTAGTGACACCACTGACTACCCTGTTTAACAAATCATGGGAGGATGGGGTGGTACCCGAGGACTGGAGGAGGGCAGATGTGATTCCCTTCACAAAAGTGGGAGCAAGGCAGAAGCAGGAAACTACAGACCTGTTAGTTTAGCCTCAGTGGTAGGGAAATGATGGAATCACTTCTGAAGGAAAGAATTGTCGAGTATCTAGAGGCCAGAGGGACACAGGACCCAAGGCAGCATGGATTCACAGCAGGAAGGTCATGCCAGACAAATCTTATAGATTTCTTTGACTGGGTGACCAAAGTAGTAGATCAGGGAGGGGCTGTGAACATGGCCTACCTAGACTTTATCAAGGTATTTGACACAGTCCCACACAAAAGATTAATATACAAGTTAGCTAGCCTGGGAGTGGGTCCCAAGATGACAGCCTGGGTAAAAAATTGGCTGGAGAATAGGACACAGAGAGTAATAGTAAATGGAGTCCACTCTGAAGAAAGGGTGGTTACTAGTGGGGTACCTCAGGGTTCAGTATTAGGACCGGTCCTCTTCAATGTCTTTATAAGCGACATTGCAGAGGGACTGGAAGGAAAAGTATGTCTCTTTGCAGGTGACAAAAAGATCTGCAACAGAGTTGATGCACAAGGTGGGGTGGAAAGGATGAAAAGGGACTTGGCAAGGTTAGAGGAATGGTCAAATGTATGGCAGCTTAGATTCAATGGCAAGAAGTGCAAGGTAATGCACCTGGGAAACAAAAACCCAGGGGAAGAGTACACAATGGGGGGTGAGATACTAACAACAACAAAAATGGAAAGGGACCTGGGGGTAGTCATATCAGATAACCTAAAGGTGGGCAAGCAATGTGAGAGGGCAGCAAGGAGGGCTGGGGGGATACTATGATGCATAGAGAGAGGCATCACCAGTAGAAAACAGGAAGCTATTATCCCTCTGTACAGACAGCTAGTCAGACCACATCTGGTGTACTGTGTGCAGTTCTGGAGACCCAGTCTTCGCAAAGACATAGACAGGATGGAAGCTGTCCAGAGGAGGGCAACTAAAATGGTGCAGGGTCTGCACCAGAAGACATATGAAGAGAGACTTAAGGAGCTTAATATGTATAGCCTCGAAGAAAGGATGGAGAGGGAGGACATGATAGAAACTTTCAAATACCTCAAGGGAATTAACAAAGTCCATGAGGGTAGCATCTTTCAAAAAAAGAGGTGTGCAAGAACAAGGGCGCACAATTTGAAGATAGAGGGGGCGGCGGCTCAGAGGTAATTTAAGGAAATATTTTTTCACAGAGAGGGTTGTGGATGCATGGAATGGCCTTCCAGAGGAGGTCATGGAGTCAAAAACAGTGGTGGAATTCAAGCATGCATGGGACAGCCATAAGGCAATTCTAGGGGTGGGGGTAGGAAGAAGTAGGCTGCTGGTTAACTAGGATCTGCAGCTTATCCAGTAGGCAGGGAAATGGGCAGACTGGGTAGGCCAAGCGGTCCTTATCTACCATCAAATTCTATGTTTCTATGTTTCTATGTTTCTATTCCAGCCCACCATGACCCTCTCTCTGTAAATAATTGTCTCCTAGTCTCTCTTCTAAACCTCCCAAACTCCAAGTTGATTCCCACTGAACTTGAAGAAACACTCTTTGTTCACCATATTGATTCCTTTCAGATAATTGAAGGTCTTAGTCATGTCCTCTCTCTCTCTCTCTCTCTCTCTCTCCCTCTCCTCCATGGAGTACATGTTCCGGGCCTACAACCTTTCCTTGTACATCCTACCCAACTGGTCTATGATCATTTTAGTCTCCCTCCTTTGTACTGTCTCCAGCAGGTTTAGATCCTTTTTATGTTATGGGCACTACTACTGTAAGTTGTATTCCAGGTGTGGTCTCACCAATGACCTGTACAAGGGCAGTACTACCTCCCACTGCCTACTGCTGATCCCTCGTGGAAGGCAGCCCAACATTTTGTTTTCCTTTTGTTGTTGCTTTCTTGCTTTGTGTGGAGTGCTTCAGGTCACTAGCCATCACCACCCCATTTCAGGCAGTTATATTTTAGAATAAGAGCCAGATGATGGGTTGTCTATCTTGACATTTGGTAGCTGGACAACTTTACAATGGGGTCCTGATGAGAACACCAAAAGACCTACACTACTATTGGAGATAAAATAAGTAAGTGGCCAATTCAGGCAAAACAAATATATTATTTCTAAAATGTGCCGTGTGTGTGTGTGTGTTGTTGTTGTGTGTGTGTGTATGTGCACTGAATTCTCTGTTTTAACTCTTAGACATGTTAAGTTAATCTTAAGCTCTTTAGTTTAATATCAACTACATCAATAACATTTTGTAGAGTTTGGAGGAATTAATAAATTCTAAATTTTTGGAATTCTGTGAAATTCTGCAGAATGTCATTGGAATTCTGGAGATTTTTTTTAAATGTATTCATTTGGTCACAACCTAGTCATCTGTGGAGCTGGAGACATGAAGTGTGGCTTGATTGCTTTTTGATATGTACTCTATTGATGTGTCAAACATCACAACATCAGGCTGCATTATCTCAAAATTATAAATGTTCAAAATCTGTCACTTCATTTTGTGTGGGAAATTTTAATGAATTTTTTTATCTGCATATACATCAGGCACTCTTGGAGCTAGATATGTGTAAATTAGCATACATATGCTTTTTAAAGGGTTATAGAAATTACTATATATGGAGAAAATTGGATTAGAGATTTCAGGGGTTCAGAATTTAACTATATAAATATTTGCAAAGTTTTGTGAAAATTCTTGAAAAATATGAATGTTTATAATATCTCCGCTCTTGCAGTTATATACACTTTCTTTACCATGCATATCTAATATCAGTGTATACTGGTATATAACACAGCTGGATAAATTGATTTAGCAGTTTCAAATTTATAGTGGAAAAAAATAAACATTTGCTCATATCATTTTCTCAGATGTTTATGGTAGAATAAAGACAAAATTGCCTGAATCTTTCCTGTGCAATTTAACATACACAAAGCATATATCACTACTTCATCTAGCTTTTTTCAGTCCTGCGGTTCCTTTATGGGTGACTGTTTTGCCTCCCCTTTCTCTCTTAGCTGAGAAAATGGGTTAAGAAATTCCTTGGCTCTGATTGGCTGATACCCCTGGCAAGGTGGGCATCTATGAGACAACAGATCCTGAGTAAAAAAAGTGCCAGTCCCAACAGACCTGATTACCAATATTAAAGGTGCCACTCATTGCTTGTCTGTTTACATGAAAAATTAGGAAGCCAATAAAATGTTCAATTTTAAATAGCCTCCATGTTGTTCTTTCGCTTAGTGAGAGATAAAGCCAGCCCTCCCCCATCACATAAAATCTTTCCACACAAAAAAACAACTTTACAATCAGGCTTCAGGAAAGGTTTGTCCGTAAGCACTGGGCTAATGGATTTCCTGGATCAAATAACCATCCCACTTGATGGAGCATGGGCTGTGAGTGTGGTGGTCATGGACTTATCCAAAACCTTTGAGCTTGTAGACCACAAGATTCTTATGGCTAGATTGGGTACAATTGGTTTAATAGAAGAGACTTGTACATGGTTCCATTCTTATCTCACAAACCGGTTCCAGATGGTCACCTTGAGTGGGAAATTATCGAACACATACCCAATGGTACATGATGTACAACAGGGGACCATATTAGGTGTGTTGCTACTTCTTATTCATTTGGAATGAATTATCAAACTACATAAATCACATGAGCATAAGACTTTTTTATTTTACCTCCTGATAGTCACAACCCTCAGCCACTAGGACAGTATCTATAAGGAGGTAAAATATAGACTGCAGCTGAATTTTTTTTTGGAATGCAGGAGTGGTTCTCTATTCAAATCTAATAATAAATACAAAAAAACACAAACTATATTTTTCAGCCCAGTCTCAGTTAGAGAAAGGAAGAAATTCACCAAACTGGAAGTAAAAACTTTAGATAAACTTGCACTAACACAAGTCACAAGTTATAAATATTTAGGAGTAACGATTGATCAACATTTGTCTTTTGAGTCATACATTCAAGATTTAAAAAGGAAAGTAAATGCTAGAATGGGAACTTTATGACTAGTATCCTTCTGCCTTACAAAAAGTGCACGGCAGTCTGTGGCCAACAAATTAATTCTATCAATCATATATTATGGGAGCAATATTTATGGCTGCACAAATTAGAATCAACTACATAAGATAGATATAATCTATAACAGACTGGCTAGATTTGTTCTCCCATGTGATCACAACACCCACCACTGCAAGATGTATCAAAAGTTAGGATGGATGCTCTTGGAAAGGAGGAAAAAAGGGATTTGGGCAACTTTATTACACAGAACTTTTAAAAAGTAATAAACCCCTCTGCCTACTGAATAAACAAGCCAAACCAAACCATAACTTTCAAATAATTTGAGAAACAAAGGTGCTAGGGAACTGGTATAGCTTTCTAATATAAGGTTGTGAGAGCATAGAATACGATTGCTCCAAAATTACAAATAATAGAACTCTCCCCCAAGTTTTTTAGTATTGCAGTGCAACACAAATTGCATTATAGATGTGATTTTAATAAGTGAGCTGCTTTCATTAGATGTCTAGAAAGTACTGTAGTTGCTTGTGTTTTTAAAATTATCTTTAGTTGTTTTAAATGTGTCACGTGTATAACTTAAAAAAATTAATGTAACATCAGAAAACAAATATCTTGTAAATAAGGTTGTTAAATGAACAAACAAACATACAAAAATACCAGCAGAAGCAGGCCTTATGGTCTATCGAGTCTGCTTGATTGTGTAGCTAGTCCCTCAACTTGCAGTTGCCCCACACTCCCCACCCCTCTTCAGCACAACACCCCCGCCATGTCCCAACCCCTAGTAAATCCACCCACCACTCTACAGGACACCACCTCCTTGGGAAGGACATTCCACCTGTCCACCACCAGTTCAGTGAAAAAAATGTCTCATGATTTCCCTCTTTAATCTTTCCTCCGCCAATCTCAGCTGATACCCTCTCATATCTCTCACTCTTCTAAGCTGAAAAATCCCTTCTATATTAGCCTTATTTATCCCCTTAAGGTATTTAAACATTTCAATCATATTCCCCTGATCCCTCCTCTTCTCCAGGGAGTACATGTTCAGCTCACTCAATCAATCCCTGTAGGACTTTCCCTCCAATCCCTGGATCATCTTGGTAACCCTACATTGCACCCTGTCCAACAATTTGATGTCCTTCTTCAGGAATGGGCTCCTGTACTGCACGCAGTACTCCAGGTGCTGCCTGACCAGAGATCTATACAAGGGAAGGATCACCTCCTTATTTTTGGAGGAGATTCTCCTCACTATATAACCCAGCATCCTACTGTCTTTTGCTGCCACCTTCCTGCACTGAGCTGAGTTGCTCATGCTCCCCGTTATAAGCACCCCCAGATCCTTTTCCTCCTCAGTGCTTTCCAGCTGCACCTCTCTCAGCTGATAGCTCCTCCCCTGGTTCCTAGTTCCGAAATGCAGTACCTTGCATTTCTTGTCATTGAACCCAAGCTGTCATGTGTTCAACCACTCCTGTAGTTTGGTCAGATCCTCCTGCAACTCCTTCCACCCTTCAATGTCATCTACCACAGCACCCATCTTTGTATTATCAGTGAATAGACTGATCCTACTCCAGATTCCATGTGAGATGTCAGCTATGCATATTCCAAACAGCACTGGTCCCAGTACTGATCCCTGTGGCACCCCACTCATCACATCCCTTGTGATGAGAGTTCCCCCACCACCACCCTCTGCTGCCTTCCATTCAGCCAGTTGACAATCCATCTGACCATCTTTGTTCTCACCCTTATGTATTCTAGCTTCATCCCCCCCAGCCTCTCATGCAGCACAGAATCAATGGTCTTGCTGAACTCCAAATACAGGACATCCACTGCATGGCCCCTGTTCACCTCCCTGGTCACCCTGTAGTAATACTTAATTAGATTTGTCTGGCAGGATCTTCCTGAGACAAACCCATGTTGTTGGCTGTCCTGGAGACCATTGTCCTCCAAAAAGGTCACTAGCCTCTTTCTTTTAGGATTGTCTCCATAAGCTTCCCTACAACTGATGTGAGGCTCACTGGTCTGTAGTTGCCTGGTTCATCCCTAGGGCCACTTTTGTGAATGGGAACCACATGGGCCATCCTCTGTCTTGTGGTATGCATCCTTTGTCCAGGGAGGTATTGAACAGGTCAGTCAGTGGTCCTGCCAGGATCTCTGCCATCTCCCTGAGTTCTCTAGGGTGAATGCCCTCTGGTCCGGGTGACTTTTCTACCCTCAGTGCCCTTAATCCTTCCAGAACCTTGTCCTCTGTAATCCCTACATTAGTCATCCCCCCACTACCCACTCCACCCCTTCCTTGGGGTATCTGCAGCCCTTTTTCCTTTGTGAACACAGGGCAGAAGTATTCATTTAATGACTCTGCCTGATCCACCCCCTTCTCCACCCACCCTCCATCCTTCCTAATCTTCACAATCTGGTCCTTGTTATTTCTTTCTCTAATGTATCTGAAGAAGTCCTTTTCCCCTTCCTTAATACCCTGTGCCAGTCTCAGATCTCTTGAAGCCTTGGCCACTCTGACTAGCAGATATGTCAGCTGTTATGCTAAGAGCTGTTCCACACTTCCACCACAACATTATGACATAAAAGACTCTCTGATGGGCAAAAGGAAAAAGAAAGGTACTTCAGAAATAAAATGTTATAGCTTCCTACTTCTTAAAATTTATATTATTTTCCTGTCTGCCTGGTTTGGCTGCACTAGCTCTTTAAATCACAATACTGACACTGTAGTGCAGCATGGGGCAAGGGGGTGCTGTACTCCTGAGGTGCCGTCTTTTCTGTCTGCCTGTTCAGGTGGACGTTAAAGATCCTATGGCACTTCTCAAAAAGAGTAGGGGATTTATTTATTAATGAAACATCAAAAAACAAATCATAAAACAGTGTTACATCACACTCAAAATTATACAGAAACAGGAAATAATGAAAAACCAAACAAAACAATTATGTATTACATGCATGCAAAAATCATAATAACTAGTACAGTCCTTCTTTTAACTCTGAAAAAGGAAGAAAAAAGAAAACCTCTTCCACCTTTCCATGTCTCCCCCATCTTTACTTATGTCTTATAATACTTTTCATTAACAAGAAGCATGTCTTATTCATGATGCAAGTTTAAACCTATTACCATACCCCTTTTTATACTCTTTCTTTCTAGTATTTCCCGTGAGGTCATCTTATCTTCACTTCAGATAAATGACCGTCATTTTACACTATCTGTTTATTTATATTTTATGAAATAAGCAAACCCTTTCCACCATTTTAAAACCTTTTTAGGTGAAAAAACATTAGTATATTTAAGGTAAATTTTAAGCATGGCTTGCTGGACCAAAATACTCAAGGTCTCAAAGGGCATCCATTTTTGTTGTAGAACTCATTGGCATCTTACCTGCAATAAGTAAAAACATATACAACATAGAAACAGCGTTAAAGTATTTCGGTGGTACTGCAACCCTATTTGAAAATGGTAACTTAGTATCAAGAAATCATAAGATAAATGCTTCAACCATGCTATATTCAATTTAATAGCTAGAAAGACCCATAAAGACTTTTCATAGGAACATGTACAGTAAATAAATAATGGTCCATTTTTTCCTCCTGATTTATGCATTCCAAATAGGGACAATTTCTCTATTCTCTTATTTTGTGTTTGGTGTTGCCTCTTATAATAATTCTACCATACGTTGATAACCAGAGATGTTTCCACATAAGATGGGGAATCCTCTGATTATTAAGTTGTGCAAAAATATATTTATTGTTTTCATGGGGGGCAGTTTTTAAAACAGGGTTCTTCCGGAAAAATGTTAGTCAAAACTACCTGATACAGATTCTTCCCTGCGCTAGATAAGATCTGCTGCTTGGTTAACCCCATTTATATAATTTTAAGGCTGTGGGTTTGAAAAAAGACTGGTATGTGTAAATATTTAGTTACTTTTGGAATGACTGTATTCCATGCCGAAAATATTGTGCTAATGTCACACAGATCCATTTTTCTTAAGTGAGTCAATAACACCCAGACTGCATTTTACCGTTTGTGATATAAATAAAGTATGGAAAAACTGCCAGGATCAATCATTCCCAGCCCTCTTTTTGACAATGGTAGACACATATAACACCTTTTGATAGGGTTTAACCTGTTGCCCCACAAAATTTGAAAAAAACAAACTGCAAATTTTTGTTTCTGACTCAGCTGGTAAGAGGTAAATCATTCATTCACTTTACAGTCTCTCCTGGTTCCTTTTATATTTGAAGAACAAAGAAGATAAAAGGGGAGTGAAGCTATCCAAAGGATATCAGTGAACTTGTTTCAAAATATTATAGATTCACTCGACCCCATGTTGAATCTTAATTTTTGAAACTGTAATTTTAAATATTTTCTCCTTCTAAGTTTAAATATTAAGTGTTTCAAATGAAACAATGCATAAACCAATGTATTTAAGGTAACTTTTTCAAATAATCTCCCACAATATTTTATTTTTGTGTAGTAACGTTTCAGAACTTCATAAATGTTCCTTCATCAGATATGGAGCTAAAATATGCATTCTGAAAAAAAAATAACAAAAATAAGTTTTAATACACTTGTATGAAATTCTTTGTTTGAAAACATTTTCTCGAATATATTTCTATATGTAAAAATCAGGTGGAACAAACCTCATAATATCTTAAATGATATGAATGAGCAAGTGAAATGGTGCCTGAAACATTCAAGATATCTTTAATTAACTTCAAATCCAGAAGTCTGTAAATAAAAGTTAAAAGAGGGGGATATGTCTATTATGGTTTTTTGTAATTTAATTCTTTTGCATTTCAAAATTCTCAAAATTTGGAAAAATAAAAAGATTTTATGGCTATGCCATTTCTTTTTTATATATGAAAGGAAACTTACTAAAAACAATCTCTGTGTATTCTTTCACAATATTTATGCAGCATGAAACAGAAGTCAAACTATTATTCTCTAAAATGTCGTTGTTGTGGAGATCAAAATATATATATATATGTCTTCTCGTGACTTCAATAGATTCTGAAGTCTGTAAACGAATGAGAAACTTCACTAAGTTTTTAAATCGTAAAGTTTTGTGAATTATTAAAATACTGCTTTGTTATAAAGGAACTTACTAAGAAATGTCTCCATTTGTTCTTCATGTACTTATATCTCCACCCAATCGAGTTTTGACTCTGTTCAAAAGAACGCTGTGGAAACCGAAAAAAACTAATCCGTAACCAATGAATGTGTTCTCAATGAGACGGACTTATGTTTCTATCCGTATTTGTTCTCACTCTGTGAAACAGCTCTATTTGTTACTGCTTCTTCTCATTATTAAGAAATTCAAAACGCTAAGTGCGAAAAAAAGATATAACTCGCATTTTGTATTCCGGCGCCATTGCCTGCTCACACAATACCTGGCGTTTTCAAACAACACACCTCTAAGGTGAGCAAGAAGGGCTGGGCCACATATAAGCACACCTGATGGTGTGCTGATGTCAGTAGGGACATCACCTGTGTGGCCTAGTCTGTAAAGAAACAGTGTGAATGAAATGTCACTCTGTCCCCTTCTGCTTTAAAAGTTTTCTGTGCTCCATAGCTACTTGAGTTGAATATGAATACTGACCAGATTCTACATAGAATTGGGAAAATTGTTTAGAGTCCAGTTCAAGAATGCTTTCAGAGAAGGTTTCTGCTGTTTCTCTCCAAACCCCAGCTACTTAACCCTTCCGTTTTCATCGGTTGCAGTGAAACACCTCTGAGCATGGCGCTGCAACCTCTATGAGACAATTTCAGTACTGCAACTCCAAGTGCCCTCAAATTATAGAAAATATTAATATATTTAAAGTTACAGTGATACAACATTAGAAAAAGGTCCTTAAACTTCCCATCAGAGTATAATGACTTTGATACGAGAAAAATATGGCTAGTATGATATCTGCTAAAAACAAATGAACTAATGTGAGATTGCTGAAAAAAGGAAGGGAGAGGGAAAAGAGGGAGGGAAACAAAATAAAATAAAATTGTGAATATTAACATTGCAAATGAAAAAAGGGAGGGATAGAGGAATGGGACTATAGGAAAGAAGTTGTGGAAGGTATAGAACTGAGGAAATTTCTACAAATGAATGAAAATAGTGTTTTTTGTATCACAATAAGGAATATATTATGTATGTAGGACTAGATCTAGGTATAGTATCAGTGGAAAGTGGACCAAGACAAATTCTCATTCGATCCATGTCTTTTGTGATGTGTTCTCAAAGTATAGATCCACCAGACTTCTCGTCGTAACAAAGTCTTTTCTCTATCTCCTTCTCTGGGATTATTCTTCACTTGTTCCAATCCAAAAAACTTTAAACTTGAAACGGAATGGCGAAAATCCAAAAAATGTCTTGCCAGTGGAGACCTGATGTCTCCTCTCCTTATGTTACTTTTGTGTTCTGTTATTTGTAATTTTAAAGGTCTTGTTGTTTCGCCAATATAATATAAAGAACTAGGACAAATGATGCAATATACAACGTAGTCAGTTCTGCATGTAATGAAATCTCGGATGTTGTATTCTTTATCATCATATATGCTTCTGATAGATCTCATTCTCTGTCCATTGTTGCAGTGAACACAGTTACCACATGGATAAAAGCCTTGAATATCATTTCTAAGCCATGTTCTGGATTTTTCTGGTGCAGTCCAATGTTGTGTTTTGTTGACTTTATTTTCAATTGTTGTCGTTTTTTTAGCAGTTACCCATGGTTTTTGTTGAAAAACTTTTTGTCCCCATTCATTTGACTGTAAAATATTCCAATTTGATAAAATGACCTGTTTTATCCTACCAAAACTTTCTGAATATTGTGTGGACATAGTAATTCTAGGTACTGCTTCTTTGGATGATTTAGGTTTATCTGTTAAAAAAGAGTCTCTGTCTCTTAAATCACTTTTTTCTTTTGCTTTTGATAATATTGAACCAGTATAACCTCTTTGTTTGAATCTTTGGGTTAATTCTGTAATGTTTTTTTTTTCATATTTTTCTTCAGTAGCACTATTACATTTAATTCTTAGCATTTGACTATAAGGTATGCTATTTTTAGGGTTTTTTGGATGAAAACTTCTGGCGTGAAGAATTAAACGTTACTACACAAAAATAAAATATTGTGGGAGCTTATTTGAAAAAGTTACCTTACATACATTGGTTTATGCGTTGTTTCATTTGAAACACTTAATATTTAAACTTAGAAGGAGAAAATATTTAAAATTACAGTTTAAAAAATTAAGATTCAACATAGGGATCGAGTGAATCTATAATATTTTGAAACAAGAGGTAAATCATTGCCATGTATAACAAATTTTGTATAATAAACTGTTTTATCACTTTTATCCTTTTTTTTTAATCACTGCTGATTTATCTCCTCTGCAGCATGACCGGCTTGGGGCATCCAGCCACCATCCCTGCCTACCTGGAGAGCTGGGTGACTCATATCACACCCAGGAGGGTCCAGGATGGTTATCATGCTATCTTGCTGGAGGGCCCCCTCTGCCACTCCCAGCCAGGACAGCCCCTGATCCTCCCCAACAGGACTTCTCACAAGTCCTCCATGCAGCACAGTGCACTGCCATCAAGCTACACAGTCACACCCAGACTTTTTCCTCCAATTTTCACCCACGGGAATGCAGACGCACAATGACGTCAGGTACTATGTGCTGATGTCCATCACACTCCCCCCCCAGCTGCCACCACGCTGGTAGTACCTCCAGGCATCCCCAGAGGTTGCTGCAATGTGATGGTTGTTCCCCGACCCACCTCAGGACTAGGAGAGCAGTCAATGGACACTTAATCCTAGTCCTCCCCTGCCAGCCACCGATGACCGGGGCTCATTACTGAACCCTGGTCGATGGAGTGGCACGAGGTGTGGTGTCCAGCACCTCAACCCACATCACCACTGGGCCAGAACTTGTATCTTTTTAAGTTTTGACATCAACCAGTGTTTCCATCTATTGATTTTAGTCTCTACCTTGTTTAAACCCTGCTCCCAATTTCATTTGGCATCATTCTGTGGTCCAACGGTAATACTAAGTATCTATATGGGCTCTGATGAAATAATAATCCCTTCAGTTTGTAATGGTTTGGGGTAACTTGATCCTACAAAAAGTCCTTTGCATTTTGTTTTATTAATTTCAGAATTTGAAAGAGAAGAATATTCTGCCATTTCTTGAAAAAAAAGGGTATTTGTGTATGGTCTGGAAAGAAAAGACAGATATCTGTATAGACTTGTAAGTGTAAACTTTCTCTTATTCCTGTTCCTCTAATGCCCACCCATCTAGGATAGTCAGACAATTTCCTAATTAAAGGGTCTAGGGAAAATATATAAAGCAGTGGGCTGAGTGGGCACCCCTGTCTCACTCCTACCCTTGTTTGAAACCCCAATGTGATTTGATGTCTAATGACTGGGTATATTTTGTAAAGGTGTAAAGTAATTTAATATATTGGATCATTTTCTGGGGAATCCAATACATTTGTAATGTGGAAAATAAAAAATAGATGATACACCCGATCAAATGCCTTTTCCTAGTCTATTGATAAAATCCTCCCAAATAAATCAGACAATGATAGAAGTTCTATTACATCTCTAAGTATCATAAGAGCATGCTGAATCTTTCTAGAAGGGAGCCCACAATATTGCTGGGGTTAAATTACCAAACATGCATATTTTGTTAATCTTTTATTCAGAATATGAGTCAATATCTTATAATCTGCATTCGGTATCATGATTGGCCTCCAGTTTTGAAGAAACTTTCTGTCACCTGACTTAGAAAGAAAAATCAGCAAACCTCCTAAAAATGAAGAATGCATATTATTTGTTGAAAAGAATATGCATAGACTTTTTCTAAACATAATGAAAAATATTTTTTAAATATTTTATAAAATTCTATGGGAAGCCCATCCGCTCAAGGAGATTTTCCTGGTTTCAGCGAGTTAATTGCGATTCACTTTTCCACCCTTTGTATTCATTCCTGCATTACTTCTGCCTCATCCTAAAAATTTGGAAGATTTAAAGTTTGTAGATATGCAGTTATGTCATTTTCAGAAGTTGGTATTGTAGGGCCATGTGCTGAAATGAAATTTTCAGTAATGTTATTAATTCCTATAATGAAACTGACATGATTTCCTTCAGAGTCAATTAAACTTTCCATTTCTGATGTTTCATTCACAGATTTACAAGCTTCATAAGGATCACTCACTGGTGTTTTCTGAGTCCGATTTGGAACATCACTTTCAAAGTGCTTGCTCTGATATATTGATAAGTTAACATGTTAACTTTAACTACCTTAATCTGGTCAGAGTAATCATACAGCATGTTGTGATATTAGTCCATGAAATTAAATTTTGAAGTTGCCTACAGAGTGACAAATAATGTAAAAATGTATAATTTTCTTTCTTTTTGCCATATTTTTGCAGCCAGCATTTAAAATCAGCCTTAGTGTGTATCCACCATTCTCCTATATTCACATACAGAAATCTTACTGTATCCCTGGATCTGAGTAAATTTATTTTATGCCAGACAGAACTTGGGAATCTGATAAAACTGATGAGTTCAGTTTCCATCTATTAGTTTTTTTAGGTGAATTTGGGATATCATTAAACTGGATTGACAGTGCCATATGATCAGAAAAAGCAAATGAAGCAATTTGGAATGAGATGTTAGGTAGACTTTTTGAAATAAACATGTGATTTATGGTTGTCATGTATTTCACTCTTTTATAGATAAAATTAGGGCCTGTTGTTTGAAACTCACTGTAATTCAATAGATCTGCTGAACTAACTACTTTCACCAGGGCATTGGTATTGCAGTAGATTTTTTTACTAGAATCAGTACTAAGTTTTTTCACCCTCACATCACAATTGAAGTCCCCACAAAAAAAAATTTGATGTGTAGTGACCAAAAAGGGTCTAACTAAATTTACCAGGGCCAGCCTTTCTGCTTTTAATTGGGAACTGTAAAAACTAATCAATCTACAGTCCATATCCTTCCATTTTCCATCTAAACCAAAAAACCCTACCTGGCACCAGGTCTACTAATTTAATAAGTGAAAAATAATAAGAATTAAAAAGCAACCCCACCCTGTCTTGCCCGAACGACCAGTAAGAAGGACTCCATAACCATTTCCCTTTAAATAATCTCTCTTGATATTCGGAAAACATCAATGTCTCTGGACAAAACAATTATACAGAGAAGATTCATGAATATACTGTAACTGAACACCCCTGACATTTCACAGTACTCAGAATACTATGAACATTTAGAGTTCCAACCTGAAAAGAAGCTGCATCTAAAGAGTGAAGCTAAGCTACTTTTTACTTTTCTTTTTTTCCCTCTATATCCTACAAGATCCTGGTTTGGAACATCTTGTTCCTTTCCCTGGGATTGAGTATCAGAATCTGCTAACTCCATTTCTGATTCACCCCTTTCAGGAGCCAAAGCTGCATAGGAGTTTGAAGTTTCAATTTTAACATCAGCAGGAGTAGATGGTGGCTTAATGTTCCTGGAAGATCTCCTTTTAGTTATAGGATGAGTGGACAGAGGTCCGTCTGCCTTATGAGCTGTGCATTCAGGGTTAGTGTAGCACACTGGAATTAGCATCCCTGTCATAGGAGGGGTACTGGAAGATGAGTAGTTTCCTGGGAAGGTAATGGGGGGGTCTAACACCTCCACTACCTCTAGCACTTGAGGGTCCATTGGTTCTTCCCTATCAGGAGGGGGAGATGTAGGCTGAACTTCTTCCTTTAATACAGAATCTTGTGCCTGTTGAATAAGTAGGTCTGGGCTCTGCAAGAAGCCTTATTTCTAGCTGCCCATGGACATTCTGGAAACACATGCCCAAACCCTTCGCACAAATCACATTTTGTGTGAGAAGCACACTGCATTGAAATATGACCAATCTCACCACATTTTTCACAGTGGGGCTTATCACATGAGCTGGACAAGTATGTCCTGGCCACGTACTTGTAGCAAGCCCTAGGCTGTCCTGCATAAAAACATACTCCATGATCCCCTCCTAGCATGAAAGAATTTGGGATATGGTCAATGCCTGAATCTGTATTCTAAAGCGTCACTTTATATTTCCACCCTCCCATCCAAAATAGCTCTGTGTCCAGAATTGCCTCAGGATCACTCAATATTTCACACTTCTGTGTCAACCAGTAAGTTTTGTCCTCCACTTGAACCCCCTCATTCCTAAACATAACAGTAACATACTTTTCCAAAGGTTTAGTTAAAAGGATCACAAAAAAGGGGGTCCATATGGGGAAGAACTTGACCTGGCTGTACTGTTCCCAAAACGTTCCAGGGCATATACAGTGCGGAAGTTCATGCTGTAGTTGTCTTCTCTGGAGATACTAATGAAAGCAAACACTTCATGTGGGGAAAAATGTAAAGAATCTTTTAACAAATTCTTCCCCAAGGAATGTCTGTCAGGCCTATCCTCTACGCTCTCTTTGTATTTGATTCGCACAGCATTCCTACGAGGTGCTGCTTCCTTTTTTTTGGAAAATAAGTCAGATAACAATGGTTTCTGAGCTCATGCTTGGCCTGTTGAGGATCTTCACTTTCCCTGGGAGTGCCTTCAGACTCTCCCACTTCATTAGTACTTCTCCCATGATCCATGAAGGCTGATTTACCTCCTCTGTTATGGGCTCCTTCTCATTTTTAAGCAAGACAACTTGTGCAGGTTGTGGTTCCATTTTGTCCAATATGACTGGTTCTGGTTTCAAAATAACATTTTGGGGATTTATATTAGGACACCATTCTGAATTTTGGGATGAAAAATTGAGTTTAGGATCCCACTCTAGATCTGTTAACCATGTCCTGCTAGGTGTTTGTTTCCACCCAGCCTCAGATAATGCCTTTCTCGGTGCCTATGATTCACAAGGAGATATGGGTACATCAGGCAGAGTGAATGTTTCCTTAAATGCTGCTGAAGTAGAAATACCATTAGACTGAGTGTTCAAAGCTATGGTTCTTTGTTTAGTATTGCGAAAGAAAGGTCTCCCACTTTGATATGCCATTTAGCTAATGTAACAGCATTCCATTTCATTTTTATGTCCTCATTGGGCCCTGGTTTACTTAAAGACCCCTCTGCAGTAAAAGAATATGATGTGATACCATCCTGTTTCTCAGGTTTAGTTTGGTACGTAGGTTCTCCTTTGAAAATAGGCATTAAGTTAGTCTGCGGTGCTACGTAGTGCTTTTGGAAAACAACCCTCAAAGTTTTAGACATAGTCTCAGCTTGGTTACTTGAAAGAGTAGCTTGGCCTGGCCCCTCACAAAGTTTTTCACCTTTATGCTTTAAATCAACATCCTCACTTTCTTTTAAGCTTTCAGTATACAGTTTACCTGTCTCTAGGCACTTGTTGTACTTCGCGCTGTTACTGCCAGCCAGTTTAAACAGTGGCTTTTGCTCAGATGTAAAATTTAAAGTGGAGATAACTGTAGGTGACTCACCTGGCCCTGCCTGGGCCTTTGATGTTGCTGCATCATGCTTTTGGTAGACAGGTAGTGCGGCTATTTTGACATTGGTACCCTTTTGAAGCAACAAAAGCCGAGCACTAAGGTACTCCTGTTCTTGTAGATGTCTGGCCATTTCTTCAGATATTTGCTGACGCACTGAACTCTCTGTTTCCTCAGGTATCAAATCCACCTCAGTTTTAACTTCTTCTTGATTTGCCATTACATTGCTTAAATCTTCCTTAGATACAAAAGGTTTCAGTGATATCTACAGCATCTGCATCCACATCATTCAATAAAGTTTCCACTAGATTGTAGGCCTCTGGTACAAGACAGGTAGGGAATGAGGCCTGCTTCCCTACCTCCAAAGCATCCATCTCCTTCAAAATCCATTCTGAATTGGCCATGCTCACAACTAGTGAGGCTCTCTACAGTCAGAGTAGGGGAATTTCCATGGTGTCCTGGCCAAATGTCCCCCATTCATTAAAAATACCACCAACAGTTTGATCTGGTTCAAGTATGTACTTTTTTTTTTTTTTTTTTTTTTTAGTTTTTATTGACCGGGAAGGTGCACTAGACAAATATGCCATGTTACAATTTCAGTTGGTCACTATCTGTACCCCCCCATCACCCCTGAAAAAGGGGCTTCTAGCCTTAGTGGGCTTACCCAGTCAACAAAATTCAACAAATAAATAATTTCCCCCATTATGCCTTTTGGATTCCATATAAATCCAAATCATTCCAAGGCCATCTTGACATATAATTGTAATACCTAACAGCAAATCAGAACACTTTTCCTGATAAAAGGCTGTCAACATATTAAATTTAACTAAACAATAAAGTCACAAATAAGGAACTAGTGGCTTATGGAAAAATCTACATGGATTTATACAGGGATTTGATGCTGGCTCTACAGGGAAAGTACAGGAAAAATGAGGGCTTGTTACAGGAAAATGGTTATTTGGATCTGGGAACACTGTGATTGTGGCTAAACAACACTACATAGCACTAACAAGAAAATAACTCTGGGAATTTGGTAGCTCTTCATAGCCCTATCAGCTCTGGCTGGAGCTTATTCTCCTGACTAGAAGATTGTCTCTCAGGGATATATTCTAGTCACAAGGATATACCTTGATCAGGCAGAAACCAGACATCATTCAGTTGGCTACTGGGTTTTTATTCACATCTTTTCTCCCCCATCTTTCCTGGTGGGTGTGGTGCCTCTGTCACCCTTATGCAGCCACAGCTTCCCCTGTGGCAGGAGCAATCTCCCTGATCCAGCTGCAGGGGTTGCTGTGTTAGTGGAACCCATCACCAACCCTCCCCATGGCCTGCCTCCTGACATGACTTCCAGGGCTGACTTCTGAACCTGACATGTCAGTGTAACCCTCTGCTGCTGGACCATGGGGAGGCCTCAAAGTCTAATATTTAGGGTCAATGTAGCTAACAAAATTGATGATATTATGTTCTCTAATTTTAAAGTTATATGGGCTTACATTTCTGCAGTTTACATAATTGTGAAATGTAATTTTAAAAATTCTGCATGTTTGGAAGCTTATAACTCAGTCAACTTTATAGAATGAGATCTGAATCTTAATCATTTCTGTATGGGTCTTGCCAAAGACATCATACCAAATTAGGTGCAATTTAGACAATACATTGTTTAATTAGATGGACATAACTAAAATCACAATTCTAACAAAATTTCAGCACATTTTTGTGGAAATTGTACAACATTTCACAGAAGCAAAATCAGCATTTTGCCAGAATGTTGCTGCCAGAAGATGAATCTTGCCCAACCCTATCCCCAGACTTCATGTCCTTTGACAAGACCAGTACCCACACCTTCTTGGCACAACAGCAGCACATTCTGAGCATGCAGGCATTCATTGCTTCAGAATGCCCACTAACTTGCCAGAAAAATAAGACTCTTCCTCTTTTAACAGAATATTAGAAAAAAAATTATCTTGTTTAATTGACGCCGTCATTCCTCAAAGGCCTCAGGACAATGAAGGCATTGGAGAAGATCCTTCTGGATATCTCATCTCTTACAGTAGAAACATCTCCTATTGAATAAGTTACATCTTCATGTCCTCAGGACTTGTACTTCCTATCGCAACATGTGCAACAGCCAGCTAATCCCACTACATGCAGTTCTCAGCTATAGCTCACACTCAATTGACCTGCTCTGCAGGCAGGCAGATCACCTTACCAGCAGTAGCATAAAGGTCCTGCTTTGCCCGTTCCAACCATCTTGCTATGATTACCATGGAGTTCCCATAGATGTCAAACCTTATTATAACTCTTCCTAAATTCTCCTGAATGGCAGGTCAAGTATATGATTGGGAAACATCCATAGATAAGGCATCCAATTAATTATCATGAAACTGCACAATTTTCACAAAGACTCATGAAATGTAACTTTAAGATATTGGTGGGCAAAGTCAGAAAAATTTGCACCATGGAGAAATTTGCAAATTTGCTCAAATTTGCAAATTTAATCCACAAACTTCGCCTTACAGCTAGAACTTTGTAAATGGCAAATTTGGTAACTTTGACTGTGAATTGTGCCCCCAAGGTGTAGTTTGCCAGGATCTGGAGGTCACAAGGTGCTGCAATGAGTTATATTGCCATGAATAGGCTGAATTCACTGCAGTCCTATGCAAAGAGAGATGGTGCTAAATCTGCTCAGATTCTCTGTGCCCACAAACTTTTGAAAAGTATTTACGACACACTGGGAAGGACTTTCAAATAGTTTAGATTGCTGCAAATCCTGAGTGCATCGATGATACAACACGTGGGGTTTGCAGTGATCTAACTGGATTTTCTATCCCGTGTGGCAATTGCCACAAGTTGGACCAAACATTTTCTGGTCTAACTTACTACAGTTCTGGGGAACTTTTCTTTATGGAACTTGCACCAGATATTTGGCACAAGCTTCCGTACATCATTAAAACTGTTACAACTGTGACCAAGATTGTAAAATTGGACACTGCTCCGGTGACGGGGTTTGGCACACTGCCAGAACTTAAGTGTCATGGTGCAGGGCTTGATATAAGCCTTGCACCATGCTTTGAAAATATGGCCCACTGTGTTTTCAACCAAATCACTCCATAACATGTCTAGTGTGTTTTGTGCCTCTAGATTACCAATTATTTGTGGTATTTTTATGTTTGCTTGTGCATGCGCAAGAAACATTATGTGGCAGCTTAGGAGAGAAGCGGGTTGTGGAGGTGTGGCACTTGGGTGGCCAATGCTGGCATTGCATTTGTGGGCTTGGCAGTGTTCAACCAATGCAGTGCCACTGTCCTGATGACACTGGTTTTCCATAAGTGCCACCAACTTGAAACAATTTGACTTCCGCAATCAGGTGCCACCTCGTCATTGCAGCATCAGTCATTCAGCTGCAATGAGGGAGCGACCCATCATTGCAGGGTGGTACCTTGCCTGGTGTAACATTACCACTAACGTGGTGGCAGCCAACACCATCCACCTCAGAGCCCCATGAAAGCCGACAGGGGTGCCCAATCCCCCTGTTGGCATGCCCCCGACCCAGTTCCTTTGCCAGTGGGGGAGCCAACTCCCTGTCAGCATAATGTCCGCCCGATTTGTTGTGTGCTGAGGGGGTGTCCAATCCCCCTCAGCATCATGCCCCCAAACAGTCTTTCTTTGCTGACATGGCCCAATCCCCCTCAGCTTAAGTACCCCTCCACCAAAATGCAGGTGGCACACTAGGAGCCCACCCCAGTGTGACCAAAGCAATCTTGGAAAAAAAAACTTCCCACAATGTCTTTTGTTTATTTTGTTCTCTCTGAAACCAAGAAAATGGTTCCTTGCAGTGTCTTGTGCCCCTTCCCCCAACCCGCAGCAAACCTCTGTGCACCCGACCTGCCCACCCCCCATCCCATACTTACCGCCGGAGCCCAGCGCTACGATCTTTGGTGGACTGGTCACATGTCTGCACTCTTCAAAGCTGACCAAGAACTGAAGAAATGCTGGTAAGCTGTATAATGGCATAAATAAGTTTTCTTCAACTTATGTGGATATCTTGCCCATTTTTTCAATATTTTTGCACCAAATATTCAACACGGGGTTATTGGGACCCCTCCTCATGAATTCAGTCACTGTCATGGCATTATTTGGTCCTGAAAGGTGATTTGGGGTTCACTGAGTGAAATCACTTTTTGGGACTGACTAACTAAACGATAGCGCCACTGTTCATGAGGTGGGCTCTCAAAGAGCCTATGTTGTAAATTTGGTGAAAATAATCCAAAAAATGACTGCTTACAAGCATGTGTTGCACAGTTTCCACACATACTCGTAACTTTGTAAATATTTTCTCTGCAGATTTTCAACATTGGCATTTTTCCACACTTCCCTATGAACACTACAGCTGTCATTTTTTACATCCTGGCCAAAACATGTTTTTGCACTTCTGGCTCAGAATAGCACAGTCACTGTGGGAAATTAGTGTTTGGGACAGATTTAAAAAAAATCACAGTGACTCTGTTCCCTAAAATGCCTATGTTGAAAATTTGGTGACAAACGCCAATAAAATGACTGTTATGAGCGTGCATTGTGCAGTTTCTATGCACCCTCGTAACTTCACAAATCTGTAATATTTTCACTTCAGATTTTCAACATTGGCATTTTGTCAGTCCTCATTATGAACTGAGCTGTAATTTTTCACATTCTGGCCAAAATGTGTTTTTGCACTCCTGGCACACAATAACGCGGTCACTGTGGGAAGTCAGTGTTCGAGACAGATTAAGAAAATCACAGTGATGCTGTTCATGAGCAGAGGTGCTAAAATGCCCATGTTGAAAACGTAGTGACGAGTCCATAAAAAGACTGTGTTATGAGTGTACATTGCACAGTTTCCATGCACCCTCATAATTTCACACATTTGTAATATTTTCACTCCAGATTTTCAACATCTGCATTTTTCCACACCTCCTTATGAACAGTAGAACTGTCATTTTTCATATCCTGCCTGAAATATGTGTTTACACATATGGCACAGAATAGCACGGTCACTGTGGGAAATCAATGTTCGGGACAGATTAAGAAAATCATAGTGACAGTGTTCATGAGCAGAGGTCACAAAATGCCTATGATGAAAATTTGGTGAAATAATTCTACTAAATGACTGTGTTATGTGCATGTGTTATGCAGTTTCCATGTAGGCTCAGAATTTCAAGCATTTTTAATATTTTCACTACATATTTTCAACATTGCCTCTCTTCACTCCTCCCTATGAATGGTACAGCTGTCATTCTTTACATCCTGCTCGATCTGTGTTTTCGTACATCTGGCACAGAATGGCACAGTCACTGTGGGAACTCAAAGTCTGGAACACAAAATTACAGTGCCACTGTTCTTGAGAAGAGGTCCCAAACGATTTCATGAGGTGGGGGGGGTCACAAAAGGCCATGTTGAAAATCTGTAGTGCAAATACCAACAAACGCCTGGGGCATTAGGGTTTCTAACCATAATGTCCCACCCTGTACAGACTGACAGGCATCAGGGGTGTGCCTTTGGATTGCCGACTGTAATGCTCATGCTACTCCACCCCCGCCCCCCCCACTCTACAGTCAGTGACAGTCATCGAGGTGCACCTTGGACTCTTCGGCCCCAGAGTTCACCCCATTTTCCTATACTGCACCCATTTCAGCATATGTCCTTATGGAATAAGGTGACTGTAAAGCCGAACACCCCAAGGCACAGCTCAACATTTGTCAGTGTTTCCAGGACAGGGTGAGGTGAAATGGCATGAACTTTTCTGGCGATGATCCAAATGTATACCCCAATGCCTGTCCATCTCTGCAGGGTGGAGGTGGGGTTGGCATGAAGTTCAATACTTCACTGCCATTCCTGTTCTGCATCTGTCCAACTCCTGTATTTCCAGTGCTAATACCAGCAAGCAAACATTTGGCATTGACAAATGCTTGTGTTTTGATGTATTTACTTTAAAGTTGCTTCATTTTCTGTATTGCGTGTAGTGAAGCAGTGCTGAGGAGGAGGAGGACAGCTGTGTTAGCTAGATAGCAGCAGCAAGCAAAAGGCAACCTTTTCTGTCTGAACAGCTCTAGTGCTGTTTTAGTCAGCATACCTTGACACCTCCTACCTCATAATTCAGGGAAAAGGCTTGAAAAAAGTAGGGAACAATGACAAAAATCATGGACATATCCTAAAAATGGTGCTAGCCACTCAGGAAAAAGGTATCATAAAAATGTTAGTGTTAAATGTATTTTCTGTTTTTTTTCCATATACAGTATGTGTTTATTCCTCCTTCGGCAGGCCACAGCTGCTTGTCCTCCAACTGTACCAGACTCCAGAGCAGTTCAGGATCTTGATATGCTCTCCGCATCCCAGTGGTGCCCAGAAGCCCCCTGGAGGCATCATTCTGCCACAGCCCCCGATTTTTCCACATTTTTTCTCCAGTTAACTGGGTCCTTAGACAGAGAGGTACATATGCCTAGAGGCGTACATGTGCCCTCTTGCTGTAGTGATGGCCTCTTCCTCCCACCCCCTTGGCCTAACGCCCTGGTTCCCACAGCTTGCACTGCTCCCTGGTCTCCACCATGAGGCAGTCAAAAACTGAGGGAGCACTGAACCCTCCCCGGAGAGGAGAGCTGCCTGTCGGCAACTCAATCCTGCACCACTCTCTCACCCACTGTGCTGATCTCTGATGGCCCATGCTTGGTCCCGAACATGGGTTGCCGGTGTGGCTAGAGGTAAGGTGACCAGCACCTTAGCCCTCTACACCACGGGGATGGTGTTAAATGCATTTTCTGAAAAAGAATAAGTCTGTAACTTTAATGTTTGACATTATTTTGTGCTTACAATCCCCACAAAAACACAGATGTTAGAACTGACAGAAGAATATTGTGAGGCAAAATCAGGGATGTCTATGAAATCTGGGACAGTTTAGAAGTATGGTAGTCAGTGTTTTGTGTGAATTATTTTTCCTGTTTTCTGTGGTTTGTCGTTTTAGTTCTGTAACAGGTGTGTTTTAGTGAATTATTTTTGTCACTGTGGTTTGCCAATATTGATTTCACTTTTGTTTATTGATTGAAGTTAGAGTATTTGTGTAGTCGGCAATGTTGTTATAATTACCCAAGTTGTTGGGTGTGTTCACTTAGTCCCTGAAATCCCTGTCACGAATTGTGTATGCAAAAAATATATATACTTGAAAGAGGCATTAAGGGGAATGGGACAGGAATCAGGGGTTGAGGAACAGTGGGCAGTATTTAAAATGGGGATTACAAGAACAACAGAATTATGCATTAAGCAAGTTAGCAAGAGGAAAAGGAAGAGGAGACCATTATGGTTTTCCAAAGAGGTATCAAAGAAAGTGAAAGCCAAAAAGATTGCATTCAGGCAATACAAAAAGACACAGGCAGAAGGGGATAGGGAGAAGTACCAGGAGAAGCAAAGGGAGGCAGGGAGATCAGTAAGGGAAGCCAAAGCTCAGACAGAAGAACACATTGCAAAATCAGTGGGTAGAGGGGACAAAACCTTTTACAGGTACATCAGTGAAAAAAGAAAGACAAAGAGAGGGATAATGAGACTGAAGGGGGAGGATGGGAGCCGCCTGGAGGATGACAACAGTAAAGCTGACATATTGAACAGGTATTTCTGCTCAGTCTTTACTGAGGAAGAGGAGGGTAATGGGTCTGAAGGGAGTACAAGGGGTGAGAATGGTGCAGAAATGGACACAAGTCCCTTTACACGAGAAAGGGTCCTGAAGGAACTGGAAGTAATAAGAGTTGATAAAGCAATGGGGCCAGACGGGTGCACCCCAGGGTCCTAAAAACTAAGAGACGGGGTGGCTGAACCTCTGGCTATCCTGTTTAGCCGATCACTGGAAACAGGGGAGGTACCCAAAGACTGGAGGACAGCAGATGTAGTCCCCTTATACAAAAGTGGGAACAAAGAGGAAGCAGGGAACTACAGACCAGTCAGCCTCACCTCGGTAGTGGGGAAGATCATG
Organism: Neoceratodus forsteri; assembly: GCA_016271365.2. Classification (NCBI taxonomy): domain Eukaryota; kingdom Metazoa; phylum Chordata; order Ceratodontiformes; family Ceratodontidae; genus Neoceratodus; species Neoceratodus forsteri. The sequence goes on along the minus strand of CM057451.1, from coordinate 441,617,395 downwards.
GAAGCACTACTGAAGGAGAGATTGGCGGAACATCTGGCTATCAATGGACTACAGGACCCAAGGCAGCATGGTTTCACCAGGGGGAGGTCATGTCAGACCAACCTCGTTGAAATTTTTGACTGGGTGACTAGGGAGGTGGATCAGGGGAGGGCAGTGGACATGGCCTATTTGACTCAACAAGGCCTTTGACACTGTGCCACATAGAAGACTATTACAAAACTGGGGAATATGGGTGTGGGCAGGACAGTAGTGTGGTGGGTAGGTAACTGGCTGGGTGGCAGGACACAGAGGTGGTGGTAAATGGCTGTCACGCCACAGAGGGAAGAGTGACCAGTGGGTACCACAGGGATCAGTGCTGGGACCGGTCCTATTCAACATCTTCATCAGTGACATTGCGCAGGATCTAGAAGGCAGAATTTCACTGTTCGCTGATGACACAAAGCTCTGTAACAGAGTAGACACACCAGAGGGTGTAGACAGAATGAGAAGCACCTGCAGAAACTTGAAGAATGGTCAGGGTTTGGCAGTTGAAATTCAATGCAAAGAAGTGCAAGATAATGCATATGGGGCACAAAACCCTGGCACAATATATCAGTTGGGGGGTGAGGATATAGCATGCACCAAGCAGGAAAGGGATCTTGGGGTTGTCATCTCTGATGACCTCAAGGTAGGGAAACAATGTGACAAGGCAGCAGGTAAAGCAAATAGGATGCTGGGATGTATAGGCAGGGGCATCACCAGCAGGAAAAGGGAGGTCATCATTCCGCTATACAAGACACTAGTGAGGCCCCACCTGGAGTACAGTGTACAGTTCTGGAGACCATACCCACGTAAGGACATAGACAGGGTAGAGAAGGTTCAGAGGAGGGCAACAAAGATGGTGCATGGATTGCATCACAAGTCCTATGAAGACAGGTTGAAGGAACTGAACATGTACTCCCTGGAGGAGAGAAGGGAGAGAGGGGATATGATAGAGACATACAAGTATCTTACAGGGAGGAACAGGGTGCAGGAAAACACTATTTTTAAGCGAAAAAGATGTTCCAGGACTAGAGGGCATGGGATGAAGTTGGAGGGAGGACGATTCAGAGGAAACATGAGTAAGAATTTCTTCACAGAACGGGTGGTGGATAAGTGGAACACCCTGCCAGAGGAAGTGGTGGGGGAAGAAACAATCACGGGATTTAAGAATGCATGGGATAGACATAAAGGAATTCTAGAGGTTAGGGGTAAGGGGCAACAAACTTCTAGGAAAACAAACTGAACTTACAAGCTCAAATGGGCAGACTGGGTGGGCCATAGACCCTTATCTGCTGACACTGTCTATGTATCTATGTATCTATATATATGTATTTATGGTGTTGTTTACTGTCTTTGTACCTCAGTAAAGTCTTATAAAGTGCTGTGTTCCTAAATTTACATATATAAAAAAATGCCCGTAAAGAGATGCTCTGGTAAAGTAGGAGGTGCTCGTAGCAGCAATGCTGCCAACAGGGGCATAGATTCCATAATTCAGAAGAGTACCATAACTGCTTCTGATGCAAATTCATCAGGGGCTAGTACTGCTGGCATTACTCCAAAAGGAGTAATTCATGCAAATGGGGGCATTAGTGTGGCCAAATGTTTCTCAACAACATCTGTGGCATCAATGCATCAATGCTGCTGGATGCTGGTGCTGTCACTGCTGTTGGTGCAGGCAGCAATGATAGATGCAGTCCAAGAACCCCAAAATGTCTTGCTTTGGGAATGTGACTGAGGACAATGAGATTTTCCCAAAACTGGCGTTGATGAGCCTGAGCATGACTAGTCAAAGTCTGATCTGGCAGTTCTGACTGTTTCATCATAAAGGGATGTAGATGCTGAGAAGTAAATACAGTACATGGTGGAGAAAGTGAGGGTAAGGAGGAGGAGGAGAACAGATCTCAGGAGGTCATCAGCCTAGGTGGGTGTGGAAATGTGGGTGTTGATGAGGGACACAACAGAGAAGGAGTTAGGTGAAAAGTCCTGCAGGATAACAACATATTTGCTTTTTGCAGTCTTTAGATACTTTAACAGATAGAAAATATTAAAATAATTTTTCTTTTAGGTATGGCTACTTCAGAGAATGACTTTTGGTCTTCACCAGTGAAACCTACCTACTGGATATTAGTTGTCACTCAACAATGTTACCCTGGGGAGGACCTTTGCTAAGGAGGGGTCTCACCAGTCTTTGCACTTTCTTATGAGTCAAGTCCAGAAAGAAGCATATAGGTCAAAGCCGTCAAAATATGTCCTCACCTCTCTCGTGTCTAGTTGGCTCTCCCCTTAGTGTTCTTTGATAGGCTTAACCAAAACCTCTCACTTACTTCCCTCTGTTCCAGTGTTCCATACCCCTATACTTTGTTCTCTGTGTTGTATATGATATATGCTGTTTCCCTGCTCCTTATTACCTTGTTCTGTTTTGCCTACTTTGTAACCTCCCGGGCTGTGCCTGAACATAGTCATGTTTTTGGCTAACGTGCCCGCATGGTAAACAAAAACTAAATAAAATAAATATACCAAGGCAGCACCACAACTGCACAGTTCAACCTGCTGCTCATTACCAAGCACTCCCGCTTTTAGCTTTGCATATGCTTTTTCCTCTGACTGGTGTCTCAGACAGTCTGTCTCTTCCAGTTCTGTAGCTGACTGAATAAAAGCTGCTGAGAGAGCTCAGAGAATCACATGATCTGTCAGTTAAGTTCACATTTTACATCATTAACATTCAGCATACTAAAATCACAAAAGACACAGAAATAAGTAAATACTCTTCACAACAGCAAAACACAATACTATACATATTTTTATCCAAAAATAAGTAGCTATTTCTTGCAGGTGCCAGGTTCCACCTTACTTAATAGGGGAAAAATGGACACGTGCATCACTGCACACATGTGTGTACGTGTAGTGGTGTGCTCGTCCATTTCTCCCCAATGGGTAAGGTAGCCTTTAAAAATAACTGCATCATGGACATACTGCATCACACATACACATATCTGTTTTTACACAAAGACTTACTCATGCACAGACAAGAACACACTTATAATGACACAGATACACACATATGCATGCAAATGGGAATTGTAGTTCATATTGACAGTTTTTCCTGGAGGCCAGTGACCTTCACATGGTATGGTTCAATTTGGCCACTACATCTAAATCATCCCATTCCAAGGCACAAATGTGGGACTTCAGAGGAGCTGACTTTGATAAGATTGCCAACAGAGTTAAAGTAGCCCTGGCAAAAAGTATCAAAGGTGAGGGGGTACAGGCAAAGAGGGCAAGCATTAAGGATGCAATGCTTGAAGCAACATCCCATTGTGTTAGACAGAAAAGGAAGTGCAAAAGAAGAAGGAAACCACTTTGGTTCTCAAATACAGTAGCAGAAAAGGTCAGTGCCAAAAGGCTGGCCTTCAGGAAATATAAGGGAACACAACAGGCTGAAGATAGGGAGGCATACCAAACTGCCGTAAGGGAAGCAGGGAAGGCAGTAAGGCAGGCAAAGTCCCAAACTGAGGAAACACTAGCATGAACAGTAAAAGAAGGTGACAAGACTTTCTATAGATACATTAGTGAAAGGAGAAAGTCCAGAGGGGGTATTGCTAAGCTTAATGGAGAAAAGGGAGGATGTGAGGAGGAGGACCCTGTAAAGGCATCTATCCTAAATAGATACTTTTGTTCAGTATTTACTGAAGAGAAGGTAGGGCAGGGCCCACAGCTCAGCACCATGGACACAGGGGGGAGGGAGGTGAGCACTACACCTTTCACAAAAGAAAGGGCCCTACAAGAGCTCGCCAAGCTCAGGGTGGAGAAGGCAATGGGACCTAATGGCATGCATCCCAGGGTACTTAAGGAGTTAAGGGTTGAAGTAGCAGAGCCATTAGCAGAACTGTTCAGTGAGTCTCTGAGCACTGAAGAGGTCCCAGAAAACTGGAGAAGGGCTCATGTGATCCCACTCCACAAGAGTGGTAGCAGGGAGGAGGCAGGGAACTACAGACCAGTCAGTCTTACCTCAGTAGTGGGCAAGATTATGGAGGCACTCCTTAAGGAAAGGATAGTGCAACACCTGGAATTCATAGGGGCACAGGATCCAAGACAGCATGGGTTTACAAAAGGAAGGTCCTGTCAAACTAATCTCATAGATTTCTTTGACTGGGTAACCAGAGTGGTGGACCAAGGGGGAGCAGTTGATGTCACATACCTTAACTTCAGCAAAGCTTTCGACACTTTTCCACATAGAAGATTGATAAATAAGCTGGGTAGGCTCGGGGTGGGTCAGAAGTTGGTCAACTGGGTGGCAAACTGGTTGACGGGCAGAAAACAGAGAGCTGTGGTAAATGGTACACAATGGTACACTTGATACACAAGGAGGTGTGGAAAGGATAAGAAGGGACTTGGCAAGGTTGGAGGAATGGTCAGAAGTATGGCAGCTTAGATTCAATGCAAAGAAGTGCAAAGTAATGCACATGGGAAACGAAAACCCAGGGGAAGATTACACAATGGAGGGAGAAGTAGTAACAACAACAAAAATGGAAAGGGACCTAGGGGTAATCATATTAGATGACCTTAAGGTTGGCAAGCAATGTGAGAAGGCAGTAGGGAGGGCTGGGGAGATACTGGGATGTATAGGGAGAAGCATCACCAGCAGAAAACAAGAAGTAAGTTGTTATCCCCCTGTACAGACAGTTGACGGATTAACGGATAAGCTGAAGATCCTAGTTAACCAACAGCCTACTTCCTCCTACCCCCCACTAGAATTGCCTTATATCTGTCCCATGCATTCTTGAATTCCCCCCACTGTTTTTGACTTTATGACCTCCTCAGGAAGACCATTCCATGCATCTACAACCCTCTCTGTGAAGAAATACTTCTTCACATTACCTCTGAGCTGTCCCCCCTCTATCTTCAAATTTTGCCCCCTTGTTCTTCCACATCTCTTTTTCTGAAAGATGTTACCCTCTTGGACTTTGCTGATTCCCTTGATGTATTTTAAAGTTTCTATCATGTCCCCCCTCTCCCTTCTTTCCTCTAGGCTATACATCTTAAGCTCCTTTAGTCTTTCTTCAGATGTCTTCTGGTGCAGACCCTGCAACATTTTGGTTGCCCTCCTCTGGACAGCCTCCATTCTGTCTATGTCTTTGCAGAGATGGGGTATCCAGAACTGTACATAGTACTCCAGATGTGGTCTTACCAACTGTCTGTACAGAGGGCTAGCAACTTCCTGTTTTCTACTGGTAATGCCTCTCCCTATGCATCCCAATATCCCCTCAGCGATCCTTACTGCCTTCTCATATTGCTGGCTCACCTTTAGGTCATCTGATATGACTACCCCCAGGTACCTTTCCATTTTTGTTGTTGTCAGTATCTCACCACTCATTGTATACTGTTCTCCTGGGTTTTTGTTTCCCAGGTGCATTACTTTGCACTTCTTCGCATTGAATCTAAGCTGCCATACATTTGACCATTCCTCCAACCTTTTTAAGTCCCTTTTCATCCTTTCCACCCCACCTTGTATATCAACCCTGTTGCAGATCTTTGTGTCATCTGCAAAGAGACATACTTTTCCTTCCAGTCCCTCTGCAATGTCACTTATAAAGTCATTAAAAAGGACCGGCCCCAGTACTGAACCCTGCAGTACCCCACTAGTAACCCTCCTTTCTTCACTGTGGACTCCATTTACTATTACCCACCATGTCCTGTTGTCCAGAAAGTGTTTTACCCAGGCTACCACCCTGGAACCCACTCCCAGGCTGGCTAATTTGTTTATTAATCTTTTGTGTGGGACTGTGCCAGATGCCTTAATAAAGTCTAGGTAGGCCAAGTCCACAGCCCCTCCCTGGTCTACTACTTTGGTTACCCAGTCATTGAAATCAATTAGATTTGTCTGACATGACCTCCCTGCTGTGAATCCATGCTGTCGTGGGTCCTGTACCCCACTGGCCTCTAGCTCCTCAACAATTCTTTCCTTCAGAAGTAAGTCCCTCATTTTCCGTACCACAGAGGTCAAACTGACAGGTCTGTATTTTCCTGTTTCTGCCTTGCTCCCACTTTTGTGAAAGGGAATCACATCTGCCTTCCTCCAGTCCTCTGGTACCACACCAACCTCCCATGATTTATTAAAAAGGGTAGTCAGTGGTGTTACTAGTTCTTCCCTTAGTTCTTTTAGAATTCTGGGGGTGAATCCCATCAGGCCCCACTGCTTTATCCACCTTCGGTTTTAAGAGTTCTTTCAGAACCCTTTCTTCTGTGAAAGGACTAATATCAACCTCCCTATCCAGAGTGCTTCTATTGACTGGATTAGGTATCTCCCCATGCTTTTCCATGGTGAATATTGAGCAGAAGTATTCATTCAGTATCCCTACTTTTTCACTGTCGGTCTCTGCCCAACCACCTTTCTCTTTATTCAGTCTCAGTATCCCTGTCTTAGTCTTTCTTTGCTCCCTAATGTACCTATAAAAGGTTTTATCCCCTTTCTTAACCGAGTTGGCTATCTTTTCCTTGGTTTGGGCCTTTGCTATTCTGACTGCTCTCCCCACTTCCTTCTGCTTTAACTGGTACAGTTCTTTGTCCTGCTCCTTCTGTGTTTCTTTATACTTCCTTAATGCTATCTTTTTCTCCCCAACCTTCCCCGCCACTTCTTTTGAGAACCATAGTGTTTTTTTATTTCATTTTGATTTGTTTATTTGCTTCACACAAAGGCTTGTTGCCTTTGTGGTGGTGGCTTTGACGTTTCCCCATTGTTGCTCCACCCCACCTTCTTGCCTGTTTGCTAGTGCTTTTCTGAGGCACTCTCTCATTTTGACAAAATCAGCCCTCCTGAAGTCCAGTACTTTCACATTTGTATGGCTTGGCTCTACAGCTAAGTTTATCGTGAACCACACAGTTTGGTGGTCACTTGTTCTCAGATGGCTACCCACTTCAAGATCAGAGATCCTCTCTCCATCCCAATTTGAGAGTACCAGGTCTAAGATTGGTCCCTCCCGAGTGGGTTCCAAAACTAGCTGTCTGAGGCATGCCCCCTGTAAGGCATCAAGAATGGCCCTGCTCTTGGATGTGGCTACAGCAAAGGTGCTCCAGTTAACATCTGGCATATTCAGGTCCCCCATCAGCAATATCTCCCCTTTCTCTGCCATCCTAAGGATGCCTTCTATCATTTCCTTGTCCATTTCCTCCCTTGAGATGGGGGTCTGTATACAACCCCTGTGTGGATTGTGGTGCCATTTCCATTCTCCAGGGTGACCCACAATGCCTCCTCTCCTCCCTGTTTATCCTTTAGTTCTGTTGCTTTGATCCCTTCCCTTACATAGAGATCTACTCCTCCTCCTCTTCTTCCTCCTCCCTTTCCCTCCTGTAGATTGTGTACCCTGGTATGTTGACATCCCAGTCATGGTTCTCTGTGTACAGTGTTTCTGTGACTGCCACAATAGCCAGGCATCCCTCTTCGATCAAGGCCACCATTTCGGGGAGCTTTTTACCTAGACTACTGGCATTGGTACTCACTACTCTCCATTTTTTTATGGCTTTAATTTTTTTTGCCCCATTCCTGTCCTTTCTGCCTTTGTATTTTGCTCCATTAATCCCTGCCCTTCTCCCTATTGACTGCTCTGTCTTGGTGTTTTCCTCACTAACTAACCTGATGTTTTTTTTGGGGGGGGGCTAGCATTTCCCTTCTCCTTTTCAGTGCCTCCCCCCTTTGCTAGTTTAAATGCTTGCCAATGAAGCATTTAAACCTATCACCTAGGATCCTGGTACCCCTCCTGGATAGATGCAGGCCATCGTGCCTGTACAGGCCTGCATCCCTCCAGGTGGAACCCCAGTCCCCAATGAAGCCAAATCCCTGAGCTCTGCAACAGTTTTTCAACCAGTCATTGAATCCCATGGTGCGGATTGCTTCATATTTTTTATTTAGGCTGGCTCTGATGCTTACATAGCTCCCAAGCTAAAGTAATTCTTTTTTATTTACCACTTTTGTCACTGAGCCCAGACTCTGTCCACTGGGGTCTCTCTGCTCACGTCCATCCCACCTGGCCTGAAGGCTCAGTGCTTCCATCCAGTTTGGCCCAGCTCCTGCTGCGTTTCTCCCTGGCACCCGTTTCCTCTGGATTTTAGCTCCCCGGGGCGGGACCACCATTCTCCTCCTGACAACCTTTCTGAAATCTGTACAGGCTTCCAGGGAGTGGAGGGAGCACTGGAGGCAGCCGACACATTCATCGTTGGATGTGGGGGGTGGCCCCTGGTCCCCACCTTCGCCTACCAGGATCGGGTTTTTCCCTTTTTCTGTGTTGCCCTGAGATCGGACATATAATGATGTTCTGCACGGAGGGTGCGCACTGTCGCACACCCTCATAAGACATCCATTGCAGCTTCCCCTCCATGCTGTGAGCCTCTGATTTCTGTGCCCCCAGCAGCATCTAGAAGCCACCAGAACAGCAGCCAGCCTAACCCCCCCAGGAAAGGAGAGCAGTCCTCCAGATGCTCAATCCTTTCCCGCCCCTGCTAACCCTCGATGGCCCAGGGCTCATTCCCGAACCCGGGTCGCCGGCTTTGCGTGAGGTGTGGTGTCCAGCACCTCAACCCTCGGCACCACCAAGCCGGCAGCTATAGTAATTCCTATCTGTGTTCCTGACAGATGAACAGAAACATAGAAACAGAATTTGTCAGCTAAAAAGGACTGTTTGGCCCAACCAGTCTTCCCAGATGTTCCCTTCCCATTCTGTCTCTGCAGACCCTACCTGGTCTCTGGCGACCCTCTCCCTTCACTGCCTATGTACCAATATTCTCCTATGTCTGTCTCATGCAAGCATCAAGCCCCCACTGTTTTTACTCCCACTACTTCTGTTGGTAGACTGGTCCAGGTGTCCACCATTCTTTCTGTGAAGTAGTACTTCCTCACTTCCCTCCTAAACCCCACCTCGAGCTTCATTGCATCATGCATGTCGTCTTGTCCTGGTGCACTTAATTATTTGAAATATACTCCCCTCATAGAAACATAGAATTTGATGACAGATGAGAACCTCTTGGCTCACCTAGACTGCCCATTTTGCCTACCTGTTTCATATACTGCAGATCCTAATCGAGCTGCAGCTTAGCCTTTCTTTCCTATCGCTAGAGTTCCTTTATGTCTATCCCATAAATTTTTGAATTCCTCTACAGTTTTTGCCCCACAACCTCTGCTGGGAGGCTGTTCTATGCATCCACCAGTCTTTCCATGAAAAAATACTTTCTCATGATACCCCTGAGTCTACCTCCCTGTATTCTCATATCATGGCCCCTTGTTCTTGAACATCTCCTTTTCTAAAAGATGCTATACTCTTGTACCTTATTTATACCCTTGAGGTATTTGAAAGTCTCTATCATATCCCCTCTCTCGCTCCTCTCTTCCAGGGAATACATATTGAAGTCTTCTAGTCAGCCCCTGCATCATTTTTGTTACCCATCTCTGAACTGCTTCTACTCTGTCTATGTACTAACAGAGATGTGGCCTTCAGAACTGGACACAGTACTCTAAATGAGGCCTCACCAATATTCTGTACAGTGGCATCATCACCTCCTTTCTTCTACTAGAGATACCTCTCCCCTATGCACCCTAGCATTCCACTGGCTCTCTTCACAGCCTTCTTACATTAATTGGTAACCTTTAGGTCATCAGATATAATTACTCACAGGTCACTTTCCTGTTTGATGGCCATCAGTACCACCCCCGTCATGCTCTCCCCCCCTCCCCTGCATTTCTGTGTCCAAGTGCATAATCTTGCATTTCTTTGCATTGAGTCTTAGCTGCCACACTGTTGGCCACTCCTCAAGCTTGCTTAGTTTCCTTCTCATTTTCTCCACCCCCCTGGAGTGTCAGCCCTGTTGCAGATCTGCATGCCATCTGCAAAGAGACATATCTTCCCTTCCAGCCCTTCCACAATGTCACTTATGAAGACATTATAGAGGACTGTTCCTAGTTCTGCTCCCTGTGGGACCTCACTTGTCAGCCTCCCCTCTTTGGATTGAACTCCGTTCGCCATCATTCTCTCTGTCCTATCAATCAGACAGTTTTTTTTACCCTGTTTACCACCCTGGGACCAACTCCCAGGCTACCCAGCTTATTTACAACCTCCTATGTGGGACAGTGTTGAAGACCTTGCTGAAATCCAGGTAGACCACATCCATTGACCCTCCCTCATCTATCTCCCCAGTCACCCAATCAAAGAAATCTTATCAGATTAGTTTAACAAGATGTTTGCACTGTGAATCTATGCTGTCTGGTATCCTGTGCTCTACTGGATTTGAGATATACCACAAACCTTTCTTTTAGTAGTGATACCATTAGTTTTCCTACCACCGAGGTCAGGCTGACTGGCCTATAATTGCCAGCCTCCTTCCTTCCCCCACTTTTGGTGACAGGAACTACATTCAACCTGCTCCAGTCCTTTGGTACCACCACTGCTATCAGATCTGCCAGTGGTGCTGCCAGCACCTCCCTGAGTTCTCTTAAAACTCTGGGATGTATCCCATCTAGCCCCATTGCCCTGTACACTTTCAGATTTGTGAGTTCTTTAAGGACTCTGTCCTCCATAAATGGACCAGTGTCCACTACCCTTCCAGTGGTGCTTCTGTCACCTAACTGTGGTCCTCCCCTTCTCCTTTTTCTGTGAAAACTGAACAAAAATATTTGTTCAGGATTTCTGCTTTTTCTTGGTTCCCCTCTGCACACACCCCCTTCCCTTTTTAGTCTCACAATCCCTTCCTTATTCTTTTTTCTTTCAATGATGTACCTAAAAATGTTCTTGTCCCCATTTATTATTGCCTGTGCTATTTTTTCTTCTCTTTGCACTTTTTTTGCTCATGACTGCTTTCCCCACCTCCCTCTGCTTTTCCAGATACATTTCCCTGTTCTCTTCCCTCTGTGTTCCCTTGTACCTCATGAATGCCACCCTTTTTGCACTTACCTTCTCTGCCACTTTCTTTGAGAACCATAGTGTTTCTTTTTTTCTCTTTGTTTTGCTTACTTGCCTAATGCAAAGGCTTGTTGCTTCCGCTATGGCTCCCTTAAGATTCACCCACTGTTACTATACCCCCTTTTTTTCCTTCTCTGCCAATGATTTCCTAGACATTCCCCCACCTTTGCAAAGTTGGCCCACCTGAAATGTAGGACCCTTGCTTTTGTGTGGTTTGTCTTTTTCGGTGTTCTCACATTGAATCGCACCATACTATGATTACTTGATCCCAGGCAGCTACCCACCATTACATCTGTAATTCTATCCCCTTTGGTGAGTACCAGGTCTAAAGTCACTCTTTCTTGGGTGGGCTGTACCACTAGCTGTCTGAGGCATGTCCCCTGCAGGGCATCCAGGATGTCTGTGCTCCTGACTGTGGCTGCAGCCTGGTTGCTCCAATCCACATCCAGCAGATTGAAGTCTCCCACCATCAGCACTTCCCCTTTAGCTGTCATTCTGTGGATGGATTCTTCAAGTACCCTGTCCAGCTCTTCCCCTTGAGTGGGAGGTCTGTAGATCATGCCAGTGAGAATAGCAGTACCATTTCCTGTCTCCAGGGTGATCCACAGTTCCTTTGCCTCCTCCTGCATCCCCTGTACCTTAGTTGCTTTAATTCCTTCCCTGATGTAGATAGCCACTTCTCCTCCCTTCTTACCCACCCTGTTCTTCCTGAATAGAGTGTAAATTGGTGTGGCTATATCTCAGTCATTGTTTCCCGTGAACCATGCCTCGGTAACAGTGACAAAGTCCAGGTCTGCCTCACCCATCAAGGCGACTAGTTCCAGGATTTTATTTCCCAGACCACAGGCATTCATGTACATGGCCTTCCAGTTTTTACTGTTTCTTCTCCTAATAGCTCGCCTCCTATCCCCATGTCTTTCCTCCATACCCCCTTGTCCTTACTCCCACTCTGCCTTATCTCAGCCATTCTACCTCTTCTGGTTTTAGCTATCTTTGCCAATTTCTCAACCTTATGGTCTTCTCTACTGACTGCTTCATTCTGTGGGGGGGGGGGCTGTTTGCTTCTACCTGCTTAATTCCATCACCCCCCTTGGCTAATTTAAATGCTTGCAGATGAAATATTTAAACCTCTCACTGAGGATCCTGGTTCCTCCATGGATATATGCAGGCCACCACTCCTGTATAGGCCTGCATCCCTCCAGGTGGAACCCCAGTGCCCAATGAAGCCAAATCCCTCCACTCCACACCAGTCCTTCTACCATGTGTTGAATCTCTTGGTGTGGAAACTTGTCCTTCCCCTTGTTGTCAATGAGCAACACCACTGAAAAGGTTACAGATAGTGTCACCTGTCTAAGAACCCTCCTATAGTCCTTGAACTGCTCCAGCACCACCCAAACATCACCATTAGCCTGATCATTCATCCCCAGGTGGACAATGACATCTAACTCACCCTCCCATCCTGCTGCCACAGTGATCCTTGGGATGTGCTGCCCATCCCTCCAAGTGGTGGTGCAGGGTACACTCCTCCCTCATTCCCACCCCTCCTGCCCCCAAGTCTAACTCCCTGGTGATAGAGTCCCTGACCAGGAGTTGTTTTCTCCATCTCTGGGGACCTCTGCCCCCACGGGTCTGCACCATGGAGGACCCCCAAGTCTTCCTTAATCACCACTGCAGGTGCCTCTTTGGGACAGTCCCAACCTGCTAGATCAACATAAGAGTTATGGAGTGGAACCGTTGTAAGGATGTGCCTCTGCCCCACCACCCACACCCTTCTTGTATACCCTGTACACTTCCATGAGTTACTTGTAGGTCTCTGTTATGACCCCCACCTCTCTTCTAGGGTGTACATTGGGTATAGATATTGACATTGATATTTTAGGAGGCAGTATAGCGCAGTGGTCTAAGGCTCTGAGCTGCAAATCTGGTGACATCCAGCAGACCAGACCTGGGGTTTGAATCCCACGACTTCCACTTGCATACTGTGTGACCCTGAGCAAGTCACTTAACCTCCTTGTGCTCCCAGGTCGCTCCTGTAAAAAAGCTTTCAGCTTAGTGTGCTATACCTGGTTAAACAACTAAATAAATAAAAAATAAATAAACATCCCTTAGACTTTCTGATAGGGCTTCGGATGCAGCCTTAGCACCATTTTAGTTAGCATCCCCTGGAATGTTACCACCCTGTCTATGTTCTCTCTAAGATGCGGCCTCCAGAACTGGGCACAGTACTCCAGGTGGGACTCACCAGTAACTAGAGATGTTGCAAAGTTTTAATTCACTAGAGAAGTTCAGGTGAAGTCACCAAATTCTCCTCAGTGGATCATTTTGTACAGTTTTTCTATTTTATAGGAAATTCATAAATTGTAACTTTGCCTGTAACTTCTCCTTGCCAAGCAAAAGTTACAGGCTAAGTTATACAGTAGCTGATGAATTTCAGGGTACAAAAAGGCAAAGTTGATTCAAAATTACTCCTTTTGAGAGTTTTTAAGTGCAATATAAAACTATCTCTGGTGTTTAGGGCCCCCCACCACCCCTGCCAGTCACTGGCCCAATGTTAAATAAAAATCTTGTCCTGGTGTCTACTGATCCTCCCACCAATCGCCATCCTGATTTTAAATAAAAATCTTTCCCTGGTGTCTAGTGCCCTCCTCCTCTCGCCGATCACCAGCCTGATGCTAAATAAAAATCTTTCCCTGGTGTCTAGTGGTGCCCCCTGCTGATCACCTGCCCAATGTTAAATAATGATCATTCCCTGGTGTCTTGCCATCCCCCCCCGATGATCGCCAGCCTGATGTTAAATAAACATCTTTCCCTGGTTTCTACCAGTCCCTGCCCACACACACACACCCATGCCTGATATTATAGTATTCCCTGATATCCAGTGGTCCCTCACCCCACCCAATCACCCAGCTAACACACAGACACCATTTCCCTGGTGTATAGTGTATCCCCAACTCCATCTCAATCCGCTGTATATTAGATAAGCCATACCCTGGTGGTCTAGCGGTCCTCCTCCCTTTCCCTCATCTGCCTATAAAATACAATATTATATCTTTACCTGGTGTCTAGTGGACTCCCCACCCTCCCAGCAGGTGAGGCCCAACACCCTCCCCTCATCCCATCCCGAGCTGGAGAACTAGACAGCTTCTGTGCTCTTACCATGGCCAGCCACCACTGATCTCTAACAATGAGCACATACTACACAAGTAAGTGCTCATTGACAGTTCAGTCGATGGCCAGCCATGGAGGAGAGCAGAGGGCTGTGCCAATTGCCATCTCATGGATGGGATGGGGGGAGCGGGGTGGAGGGGCAGTATCTGCTGGAGTAGGGGGTCCACTAGACACCAGGGAAAGATATAATATTAATAGGCATGAAGTCAGGCTGCTCAGTAAAATGCAAAAAAACTTTAATTCTAGGTCAGGTTGTGAAAACTGAGCAGGATTACCTGTTCAGGATGTGTGCTTTTTCCTTATCATATTCTGTGCAATCTCACTCTGCCTTCCTTCTTATCCTCACTATACTGTATCTCACCTTGCCTTCTTCTTGTTGCATGAAGAAAGTATTGTCCCTTGTAACTAACTCTTTGACTAGCTTTGCCTCTGTTTGCTTCCTTGATCCCTTTACTGCATTACCTGCTTCCTTCTAGTTCCCTATCCTCCCTTCTCTCTGTTTCTTGTTACCTGCATGCTACTCTTTTTGCTTCACCTCCATGGCCACTTCCCCGGAGTATCATAATGTTTTTTTTTTTCCTTGTGCTCTCACTCACTTCACACAAAGACTGACTGCCTTTGCTATTCCTTCCCTTAATTTTCTCCACTGTTTCTCTACCCCTCCCTGGCACTCATCCACTGCTAGGCTGCTTCTGATTCAGCCTCCCATTTATTTAAAATCTGCTCTCCTAAAGTCAAGGACCCTCATATTTGTGTGGTTTGCATCTGCAGCTGTCTTAATGTTGAACCACACTGCACGGTCATCATTAGTCCCTGACTCCCTGGGGAACAACTGACTGTGACATCTACATCTGTTAGTACTGTAAGCACCAGGTCCAGTATTGCCCCATATCTAGAGGGCTCACTGACTAGTTGCCAGAAAAACACCCCATCAGGTAGATAAGGATGGCCTTGCTTCAAAATGAAGCTGCAGCTAGAAGGTTCTAGTCCACATCTGGCAGATTGAAGTCCCCAACCAGCAGCACCTCCCCATTTTTTGGCATCCTGCTGATGATTTCCCCTGGTGTCTTATCCACATCATCCCCTTGTGTTGGAGGTCTATTTTTCACCCCAGTATGAATTGTGGCCCCAACTTCTGTCTCCAGGGTGATCCAAAGCACCTTCAGTCTTTCTTTTATAAGCAGGTTTCCTTGCACTTCCATTGCCATGATACCATCCCTCACATGCAGAACAACCTCTCCTCCCTTCTGC
This sequence comes from Neoceratodus forsteri, assembly GCA_016271365.2. Classification (NCBI taxonomy): domain Eukaryota; kingdom Metazoa; phylum Chordata; order Ceratodontiformes; family Ceratodontidae; genus Neoceratodus; species Neoceratodus forsteri. Next base: position 441,602,012 of record CM057451.1, on the reverse strand, counting down.
CCCTCTTAATCTTTTCTGAATAAATAGAAGGCTGATATGGTCATGCCCTAGTTGTGATTTTCAGTGTGCCATGACTCAGTTATGACTACTAGATCCAGATTGCCTCCACCATGATGGTCTCCAAGTCTGGAATTTTATTTCCTAGACTCCTTGCATTGTTGTGCATGGATCTCCAAACATTGCACTTTCCCTGCCTGCAACCCCCCTTTCTTCCCCTCTTGCTGCATGTGCTGCTCTCCAAAACTTCCCAAAACTCCAATCTTCTCTCATTACCCTCCTTGCTTCAAGTCTTCTCTACACCTCTCCTTCTGTGACCTTTGTTCCTGCTTCCCTTGTCCTCCATGTTGTCTACACCCACTTATCTTTATCTTGCACCCCAGCCTGGGGGAGTTTTCTCCACTTGGATCCTTCCTTCATGTTGCTTCAGCCTGTTAGAGGGGTAATTTATGCCCCCCTTGGTAATACTGCCTCCCCCTCATCTAGTTTAAATACTCATCCAAGCAATATTTAATCATCCCACTGAGGACTGTGATCCCCTTCCCAGAAGGATGCAGTCTATAACCTTTTGAGGAGACCATATCTAGCTAGATTGGTGTCCAGTCACCAATGAAGCCACAACCTCCTCCACACACTTTGCCTTCATCCAGCTGTTGAATTCCCAAGTGCATAGTACACTATCCTTCCCTCAGCCAGAGACTGGTAGCACCTTGGTGAATGCCACTGTTTCTGGTGCCTTCCTTAGGCCCCCCTGCTGTTCCCATAACTTACCCTGCACTACCTATGAACCAACATAAAGTATCATTTCAGTTTTAAGATTGTGCCTGCGGGCCAGTCCCTGTAGAGTTTCACTGACAACTGTGCTGCTTTTCTGGTATTTAACTCATTATGGTTCTCTTCAAGTATATCAAGGTAGTTGTTGGTTACTGTCTCATGTCTTGATAAAGATGCGTTCTCTATGTCTGAACAGTTTGAATCCTGAGATATGTTGTGTGACTATAATTTGGGGATTATTTTTTAATTAACATAATAGCTGTGACAACTCATAGCAGCAGTATTTGCAGTCACACTGCATACAAAGACTGTAGCCACATATACATGCACACGCACACATACTGTACTGTAATCACCAGGCTTGATGAGTATCCAAGTGCCATAAGGACAGCATATCGTTTAATTAGACATTTTTGGTTTTGGGTGTTGTGGGTGTTGGGTTGGAGGTACTGCACAAATTCTGCTATAATCTGATATAAAAGAAAAACATTTTGTTGTTATTCTCTCATGACCAAGGGTTATACCAGCAGTGTATTCATCTCCCTCCATTAATGAAATGTAGGCAAGAAGATATGACCACAGAGCTTCTCCATAGAAAGATAGAATTAGACAGCAGATAAGGACTACTTGGGCCATCCAGTGTGCCCATTTCTCCATACCACCACTATTACTGCAGACCGTGCCCAATCTGCAGCTCTGGCTCCCTTCCCCCTTCCTCTCCAACATGATTGCATTGTGCTTATTCCATGCATTCTTGAACCCTTCAATTATGTTCACCCCCACCACCTCTGCTGGAAGGCTATCCCAGGAATCCACCACTCTTTCTATGAAGAAGTACTTCTTCACATCTCTCCTGAATCTACCCCCTCCAGCTTTATAGCATGTTCCCTTGTTCTTGATCACCTTTTCTTCTGAAAAATACATCCATTCTGTACCTTATTTACCAATGTGAGGTATTTAAAGGTCTCTGTCATATCCCCTTCCCTCCTCTGTTACAGGGTGTTCATATTGGGGTCCTTTAATCTGCCCACATACAGCTTTTGATGCAGGCCTTGCACCATTTTAGCTGCCCTCCTCTGGACTGCCACCACTCTATGTCCTTCTGGAGATTTGATCTCCAGTACTGGACACAGTTCTCTAAGTGGGGTCTTCCCAGCAATCTATACAGAGGTAATATTCCTCCCTCTTTCTTCTGGTTATACCCTTCCCTATGCATTTAAGCATTCCTCTAGCCATCCCTACTGCCTTGTCGCACTGCCTAGCCACCTTTAGGTTTATGTCATCTGATATGATTACCTCTAGATGTCTTTCCTGCTTGGTGGTCTATCCTCAATACCACTCCACCCATTTTGTATTTTGCCCCGGGTTTCTGTGCCCTAAGTGCATTATTTTGCAGTTTTTCACATTGAAACCCAGCTGCCATACCCTTGAAGCTTCCAATTTCTTTCTTTCATTTTTTATATTCTGCTTTACTTTCTTTACATAATTTTCATAATATCTTACCATATCCTCTGTTTCTAATATTTTCATTCTTTTAAATGCTTTCTTTTTTTTAGGCAAGCTTTTATTACCTTACTGGTACACCACAAAGGTTTTTTATCTTTTTTATTATAAAGCTTCTTATCTGGTGCAAAGTCTTTTGCCAAATTTAATAACTTATTTTTCAATTCTTCCCACATTTGCCCTACATTTTTCTTTCCTAAACTCTCTTCCCAGTTTCATCTTTTTAAGTGTTCTTTAATTCTCTTAAAATCTGCTTTATTATATTTTTTTGTAACTGTTTTTCCTTTTATACATGTGACTTTATTTTTTAATTTTAAAGGCCACTATAGCACGATCGCTATTTCCTAATTGTTCTCTTATCTTTATTCCTTTAATAATATCTGTTCTGTTTGTTAACAATAAATCCAAGATAGTTTGTCCTCTGGTTGGTTTATATATTAACTGTTCCATCCCTATCATTTCTAACAGTTGAGCAAAATTTCCACTATTTACACTCTTTCTACTACCTTTCTCCCAGCACATATCTGGATGGTTAAAATCTCCTACTATAATAACATAATAACATCTCCTTCCATTGCTACATGTCCGATTTCCTCATTTATTATTTTATCTCTTTCCCTATTACAATTTGGTGGCCTATAGTATACTCCAAATAGAATCCTTTTATCCACCCCTCTCAATACTTAAATCCATAATGCTGCTATACTCTCATTTTCACTTTCTTTATATAAACTACTATTTATTTCCTCTTTAATATAAATAGCTATTCCTCCCCCTTTTCTATTCATCCTAGATCTGGAATTCAATTTGAAACTACACCAGCCCTCCTCCAGTCCTCTGGAACCACTCCTGTTTCCAGTGACCTTGTAAATAAAACTGTCAAAGGTGCACCAGCATTTCCCTGAGCTCCCTCTGTACCCTTGGATAAACCTCGTGTGGTCCCATTGCTTTATCTGCCTTCAGATTAGCAAGCCCTTCAGGGCTCTTGCCTCCAAAACTAGACTATTGTCCACCTCCCTCTTTCCAAAGCTTCTGTTACTTTGTGGTTCCTCCCCTTCTCCTTCCTCTGGGAACACCGAACAAAAGTATTTGTTCAGAATGTCTGCATTTTCCTTGTCCACCTCTGCACTGTCCCCCCTTCCCCTTATTTATTTGTAACCCCCTACAAATGGGGGTTCCTGAAAGTCTTGTTTGAGTGTGCCTAAATGCCCACTGCCAAGCTGGTGTTCTGTGTTTTAGCTGTTTAAAAAGAAATTACATGAGAGTGCCCAATAGCCTCTGTGTTCTGTCTCTTTAAGAGTTGCCTCTATTGCAATGCAAAATTAATCTGGGTGGGGGCCAAGTGTGTCTAGGCTCGAATCCCGCCTGGGCTGCAGTGCTTTGGCTTCTTTCTGCCATTGCTAATTGCACAGAGGGAGCTTTATTGGAATCTATAACTGTTTGCTGATTGTCTGCTGTAATAGCAATAGTATTATAGTGTGTCTAACCTGCCTTCTTTGCAGCATGAACTTTCTGTATTGCACCATCATTTTGGTTTTGGACTGCCAGTCAGCACCAATCAGTACCTTTGGGGACTCTAAAATGGAGCCTGTCCCCAGGGGTCTTGTGGGAGTGAATTTCTGTAGGAATTGTAGTTTTGAGATTTTGGTGCCTAAATGCACCTGGAGGGGAAGCCCTTGCTTTGACAGACAGACAGACAGATGAATCAACAAATCGAACCTTTTGGAGTGAAGGGAAATTCCCAAGCTGCCTGCTGCAGTGATTAAATCTGTGTGAGGAGCTGAAAAAGTAAACAGCTAGAAAGATTCAAGCACTTTGCTACTGCGTCGTTCGCATGGGAGATTGCTAGAAAGGCTGAGTTTGGCGTGTCTGCCTGCTGTCCCTGGAGAGGGAATCTGTGAATAATCTGGACTGTATCTGAACTGAGTGGGAGAAAAGCCACTGAAGTGTGACCAGACTTAAACCTGATGAAGACATAGGATTTTCTGTATGCGATCAGCCTGTCAGGACATCCATTCACCATAGAACTCCTGGTTTTTCTCAGAGACACTGATATTGCTGCCGGATTGCTATCTACTTTGTGGTATGGCGACTGCTTTACTATTAAAGTGCTGTGTGCAGTTAGTGGGTTGCAGTTTGGTTCCCCACTGTTTAATTCTGCCACGCTTGCTGGAAGCTGCATCCAGCCTTCCCAGACTGATTTCCAAACTCTTTTACCTGGCTTGGGCCCTGCCACACTGGCCTAGCCAGCTGCTTGAGGCACAGAGAACACCATCGATGAAAGATTCGCCCAGGGATCAGCCCCCTTCTCATTATCTCGAACAGGAATGACACCTTGGTGATTTGTGTGAGCCCTACCTCTCCTGGCATAGCAGTTGTCAACCAGCAGTCTCCATTTCGTCCCTCCTGTGTCCTGCATCGGGTAGTATGAGTAACAATCAGGGCAGCTCCCTGCAACAACAGCTAAAATCAGAAGCATTGTCATCTGATTGCATTGTTGTCTTCCTTTCATGAACTGAGCCTCCTAGCTCTGAATTACGGTGTGTGGTTGTGCATGCCTTTTCTTTTTATCACAAGGCCCCGACCAGCTGCAATGCTGGCCTACCCAGGTCAACGTTCCAGGCTAGCCCACCATACTTCCAACTGGGTACCCTGAGCATGTGACTGTGCAGGGACTAAAAGTGCATCCATAATTGCCTGACTAGATCAGTTTTAGGCTCAATCAATCCGATTACACCCCTTCCTTGTTCAATTCCCCTGAATAAATCAGATCTAACTCTTTTTTCATTTAATCTGACTGTGGTTCCAGTTTGTACCAAAAGCACTGCAATGTTGTTATTTGCTGTGTCTAACCTTGTTTTACAGGAGGTCTCCAGGGTCGAACTGGTGGAACCAGCCCTGGTGGAAAGCGCAAACAGTGTGGGGATTTGTATGCTGAATAAGGGCTACTGTGAAAGTGTTTATTGCATATTGTCTAGGCCACTAGATGGGAAAGAGGGGGGTTACAGTGTCCCAGAAGGCTGTACTCAGGTTAGCTTTGTTACTAACAACCCTGTCCTCTGGGTGGAGGCACCTGTTTCAGTACCCAGGCCCCTTAACCTGTTACTAGCTGAGCAGGCAGGGGTAGTAACCCGTGGGATAGTGCCACCTAGGGGTTACATATTTATTGAATTTTGTTGACCAGGTAAGTCCACTGAGACTTGAGGTCCCTGTTTTGGGGTGAGCCGTGGGGGGGGGGGATACAGATGGTACCAAACTGAAATTGAATCTGATTAAGCTTTTAACCTTACAATTCCACCCTGGCCTTCCTCGTTTCTTTTACATACCTAAAAAAATGTCATGCTCTGTGTCATTACCTCCTGGCCTATTCTCTGTTCAGTTTACCCCTTATAAGCTCCTTACTGCTTTCTCTGATTCTGTCTGCTTCTCCTGATACATCTCCCTATCCTCCTCCCTCTACATCTATTTTACCTTCTGAATGCTACCCTTTCAGTCTTTACCTTCTCAGCCATCTCTTTCGAGAACTATAGTAGTCTCTTTCCTCTTACTATTGCTCACCTGTTTGATATAGAGGTTTGTTGCTTTTACTATTGTCTCTTTTATCTTTGCCAACTATTCCTCTACCCCACCCAAATCATCTCCCTGCCAGGTCATCCCTGAGGCATTCACCCAGCTTTATAAAACCTGCCCTTCTGAAGTCTAGGACCTTCACTGTTGTGTGATTTGGTTTAGCAGTCATCCTCATATTGAACCACACCATACTGTACATTGATCACTTGTCTCCACGTTGTCTCCCACCTTGATGTCTGTAACACTGTCCATATTAGTGAGTACCAGGTCCAATATTGACCCATCATGAGTGGGTTCACTGAATAGTTGCCTGAGGAACTCCCCTGGTAAAGAATCTAGGATGTTCCTGCTTCTAGTTGAAGCTGCTGCTATGAGGCTCTAATCTACATCTGGCAGGTTGAAGTCCCCCACCAACAACACCTCCCCAGTTTCTGACATCTTGCCAATGGCTTCTACCAGTAACTTCTCTAATTCTTCCCTCTATGCTGGAGGTCTATATATCACTCCAGTGTGAATAGTGGCTCCATTCCCCATCTCCATAGTGACCCATAGTACTTCTGTCTTCCCCTTAGTGGCTCCACTCCCCATTTTCAAGGTGAGCCATAGTACTTCTGCCTTCCCCTTTATTCTCTGTATATGCGTAGCTTTCACGCTTTCCCTCGCATGATGCAACATGACATCTCATTTTCTTACCACCTGGTCCTTCCTGAACAGAGTACAGCCTGGTATGACCATGTCCCAGTCCTGGTTTTTAGTGCACCATGAGTCAATAATGGCCACAATATCCAGGTCAGTCTCTGCCATGATGGCCTCTAGATCAGGAATCTTAGTTCCTAGACTTCTAGCATTTGCACATATGACTTTCCAAATTTTGTTTCCACTCTGCTTGTTGCCTCCCTTTTCCCCCCTTTTTGCCCTCCCTCCTTCCCTCTTTCTTTTAATGCTCCCTTTCCTTTATCTCTACTGCTCTGCTTCCTTTATTAATTTGCGCCCCAGGGGATTCTTGTCCCCTCAGCTTCTCCTTACTCTGTACTGTGTTAATCACCAGGCTTGAAGCATAGCAATGTGTTGCAAGGACACTGACAGAGGCAACCACAATTTTTTTTGTTTTGGGGGTGTGTGGGTGGTTTGGAGTTGGAGGAACAGGTGGTCTGCTATAATTATGTTATGATGTCTTTATCACACAGCACTTGACTATGCTTTCTCTTTTGGCAATAAACCACGAGGAGGTGTTATGTTAGTGGATCTGTAAGGTCACATGAGGTGTAATCAGTCACAGCTGCTAAGGCAATAATGCATGACCAGGGGTTATGCTAATGCTCCGTTAAAGCTCATTCTGTATATGACATGACTGTGACTTTGTGCGTCTCCTTTCACATTATACCCCTGGAGGGAGATTAACACCTCATTAACATAACCAGGGTCATGCCTTACTGCTTAAAGAAGCTTGAGGAGCAGTCAAGTGTGAAAAAGTGTGGCAAAGCCACCATAACATAATTATGGGGTTATCTCAGTGGTGCGTTAATGGCCATATAGGGCTTTAATGTAACACAAGGCCTGGCATGTTGCAGCTAGATCATATGCTGAACAATGTTGAACACTATTTAACTATGTTTTTAAATAAAAAAAAATTCAACTATTCCATGATTTATGTATCTTAATATTTGCTCCCATTTATCGGCCTTTTTGTAAACAACCCTGTGATAGTGCATCAACATTTAGTATTCTAATCTTGTGGCTTCGCACTGCTTCAGTGTATCACTTATACAGTGGAGAAACATGGAGCTGCACTGAGCATGTGAAATGCTACCACAATACTTTACGGTGGGTTACTGTATATCAGCGCTGTTTGCTTTAAGTAAATATTGAGACACATATACAATTTGGGGGGAAGGTATGGGGCAGCTGTTCTCCTTTAGCTAACAGAGATTATTGTTCTTGTATGCTCCAAGGATGAGATTTAGGTATCATTCTGGCGTCAAAGGGTAGCCGGTATGAAGTCACTTTGTGACTGAGTTTTATTTTTTTTGTGGGGGGGAGTAAGGAATTGCACCACTCCATTGACTCACTTATACAGTGGAGAGGCATGGCGCTGCACTGAGCATGTGAAACAGCACCTTAGTTTTCCAGGGTGGAGTATATAAGGGCTTTTTGTAGCAAATGTATTGTATTTGGACCTTTAATTTAGGGTAAAAAACTAACATACAAAACAAAAAAAAAAAGTGTGTGTTTGGGTTAACTGAACTGAATGGGTAACTGAAAAGTCATCTAGGTGTAAATCTCAGGTGACTGAAAGGACTTAACTGCTGTGAGGTTTAAATTACTTGTAGAAAGATTTGGTAAGTAGGGGGAGTGGCTTAGCTAGAAGGAAGCTACATTTAAAGACTGCCTTAGAAAGATTCTGCTAATAGCTTGGCAGAAGACACCAGGAGAAAGGACTGCTGTGTGACTGAACTTCTCTACTGGGACTAAAGTAGAAGAACTTTTGTATTTGGACCTTTAATTTAGGGTAAAAAACTAACATACAAAACAAAAAAAAAGTGTGTGTTTGGGATAACTGAACTGAATGGGTAACTGAAAAGTCATCTAGGTGTAAATCTCAGGTGACTGAAAGGACTTAACTGCTGTGAGGTTTAAATTACTTGTAGAAAGATCTGTTAAGTAGGGGGAGTGGCTTAGCTAGAAGGAAGCTACATTTAAAGACTGCCTTATAAAGATTCTGCTAATAGCTTGGCAGAAGACACCAGGAGAAAGGACTGCTGAGTGACTGAACTTCTCTACTGGGACTATATTGCCCTCCTTCCCTCCCCTCCACCCAAAGCTAGTTCTATTTTTATAGGCACAGGATTTGACTGACAACAGGAACTTCCTGTTTAGGGGCAGGAAGTGAGTGATCACAGAACCACCAAGGACCCACCATCCTTGAAGGGCAAGAGTAGCTCCCCAGCCCCCTCTAGCTGCTGGAGGTCTGCCTCTGAACAAGTAAGTGGTCTACTGAGAAATATAGGATATTCTTGTCTCAGAACAGGACAATCAGGAGCTTAAAGGGCACACAGGCAGAAAGTAAGGAGAGAGAGAAAAAACAGAGGAAAGAGTAAGGATTGCAAACAGTTAAGGGGCCAGAAATAAGACATGATGGGTGGTGCAGTGCAGTTGCTGTGGAGCAGCAGTTTTCGGGAGATGTTCTGGAGGATGCGATGTTGTCCCATCTGCAGGCACCTCTCTGGGCTGAGGGAGGAGGTTGCTCATATCCAGGCTGAGTTGGCCAGGATTTGTGTGACCTCTCTTCCACCCAGGGACCACCAGTGCCACTGCCATTGCCTCAGAGGTTGCCAAGAAAGAGGAGTGGTTGGACCACAGTGGGCTCAGGGAGGGTGAGGGTGGTGGAACAGAGGCACATCCCTCCAGTTGTACCTCTCCACAATTCCTATGCCATTCTGGCAAAGTGTGGTTCCTCTATGGAGGCACCTACAGTGGAGACCAAGGAGGATGCTGGGAACCTCCACAAAGAAGACCCACAGGTGGGTGGTGGGGGACCCTGCAGGGGAAGGAAACAACTCCTGGTAGGGGACTCCATTGTTAGGAAAGTAGAACTGGGCAAGGAAGGGGAGAGGGAGGTAAGGTGCCTGCCTGGCGCCATGGCTTGGAGGGACAGAGAGCGAATCCTCAGGATTGCCGGAGCATCTGCACAAGGGAGGGAGCTGGATGCCATTGTCCACCTAGGGACAAATGACCTGGCTAAGAAAGGGATTAGAGAAGTGCAGGAAGAGTTTGTGGAATTGGGGAGGGGCTTTAGTCAAGTAGCATGCACGGTAACCTTCTCAGAGGTGCTACCCATCTATGGCATAGGAGAGGCTAGGGTGTTCCGTACCATGGGATTCAATCAGTGGTTGAAAAACTGGTGTGGAGATCAGGGATTTGGCTTCATTGGGGACTGGGGGTCCACCTGGAGTGATGCAAGCCTATACTGGCATGATGGGCTGCATCTGTCGGGAGGGGAACCAGGATCCTAGGTGATAGGTTTAAATGCTTCATTGGCAAGCTTTTAAACTAGCCAAGGGGAGGCACTGAAAAGAGCAGGAAAATCCTAGCCCCCAAACAATCACGGTAGTAAGTGTGGCAAACACCAACATGGAGGTGTCGATAGGGAGAAGGGCAGGGGTAAATGGAGAAAGTGACAAAGGCAAGAAGGACAGGGATGGGGCAAAAGGGGGGTAAGGCCATCAGGAAATGGAGGGTAATGAGTACCAATGCCCATAGTCTGGGCAACAAGCTCCCTGAGCTGGTGGCCTTAATGGAAGAGGGTTGCCTGGATATCATAGCAGTCACAGAAACATGGTACACAGAGAACCATGACTGGGATGTTAACATACAAGGGTACATAACTTACAGGAGAGACAGGCAGGGGAGAAGAGGGAGAGGAGTAGCTCTCTATGTAAAGGAAGGGATAAAAGCAACTGAATAAAAGAGTAAACAGGGAGGAGAGGAGGCACTGTGGGTTACCTTGGAGACTGGAAAGGGCACCACAATCCACACAGGGGTTGTGTACAGACCCCCATGTCAAGGGGAAGGAATGGACAAGGATATGATGGAAGGCATTCTTAGAATGGCAGAGAAAGGGGAGATACTGTTGATGGGAGACCTGAATATGCCAGATGTTAACTGGAGCACATTTGCTGCAGCCACATCCAAGAGCAGGGCCATTCTTGATGCCCTACAGGTGGCAGGCATTAGACAGCTAGTTTCGGAACCCACTCGTGAGGGAGCAATCTTAGACCTCGTACTCTCAAACGGGGGCAGTGAGAGGGTCTCAGATCTAGAAGTGGGTTGCCATCTGGGGACAAGTGACCATCAAACAGTGTGGTTCACGTTAAACTCAGCTACAGAGTCAAGCCATACAAAAGTGAGGGTACTGGACTTTAGGAGGGCTGACTTTGGCAAGATGGGAGAGTGCCTCAGAAAAGCACTAGCAAACAGGCTAGAAGGAGGTGTGGAGCAACAATGGGGAATTATCAAAACTGCCATCACAGAGGCAACAAGCCTTTGTGTGAAGCAAATAAACAAATCAAAATGAAAGAAAAAGCCACTATGGTTCTCAAGAGAGGTGGCTGTGAAAGTCAGGAGGAAAAAGATAGCATTCCGGAAGTATAAGGAAACACAGAAGGAGCAGGACAGAAAGCTGTACCAGTTAAGGCAGAAAGAAGCAGGGAGGGAAGTCAGAATAGCAAAGGCCCAAACTGAGGAAAAGATAGCCAACTCAGTTAAGAAGGGGGATAAAACCTTTTATAGGTACATCAGTGAGTGTAGAAAGACAAAGGGAGGGATAGTGAGGCTGAATAGAATGAACAGTGGGTGGGCAGGGGGGACAGTGAAAAAGCAGGAATACTGAACGAATATTTCTGCTCAGTATTCACAAAAGAGGAGGGGGAAGTGCCTAATCCAATTAACAGAAGCACTCTTGATAGGGGGGTCGATCCCAGTCCTTTCACAGTAGAAAGGGTTCTGCAAGAACTCCTAAAACTGAAGGTGGACAAAGCAATGGGTCGTAATGGAATTCACCCCAGAATTCTAAAGAATTAAGGAAGGAACTAGTGAAACCACTGGCTACTCTTTTAATAAATCATGGGAGGATGGTGTGGTACCCGAGGACTGGAGGAAGGCGGATGTGATTCCCTTCACAAAGTGGGACCAAGACAGAGGCAGGAAACTACAGACCTGTCAGTCTGACCTCTGTGGTAGGAAAGTGATGGAGTCACTTCTGAAGGAAAAATAGTTGAGTACCTAGAGGTCAGTGGAGCACAGGATCCAAGGCAGCATGGGTTCACAGCGGGAAGGTCATGTCAGACGAATCTAATAGATTTCTTTGACTGGGTGACCAAAGTAGTAGACCAGGGAGGGGCTGTGGATATGGCCTACCTAAACTTTAGCAAGGCATTTGACACAGTCCCACACAAAAGATTATTAGTCAAATTAACCAGCCTGGGAGTGGGTCCCAGAGTGGTAACCTGGGTAAAACATTGGCTGGACAACAGGACACAGAAGGTAATTGTAAATGGAGTCCACTCTGAAGAAAGGGCGGTTACCAGTGGGGTACTGCAGGGTTCAGTATTTGGTCCAGTCCTTTTTAATGTCTTCATCAGTGACATTGCAGAGGGACTGGAAGGAAAAGTATGCCTTTTTGCAGATGACACAAAGATCTGCAACAGGGTTGATACACAAGGAGGCGTGGAAAGGATGAAAAGGGACTTGGCAAGGTTGGAGGAACAGTCAAGCGTATGGCAGCTAGGATTCAATGCAAAAAGTGCAAAATAATGCACCTGGGAAACAAGAACCAAGGGAAGAATACACAATGGGTGGGAGGTAGCAACAACAACAAAACAGGAAAGAGACCTGGGGTAATCATATCAGATCACCTTAAGGTTAGCAAGCAATGTGAGAAGGCAGTAGGGAGGGCCAGGGGTATACTGGGTTGTATAGGGAGAGGCATCAGCAGCAGAAAACAGGAAGTTGTTATCCCTCTGTACAGACAGTTGGTGAGACCCCATCTGGAATACTGTGCCCAGTTCTGGAGACCCCATCTCTGCAAGGACATAGACAGGATAGAGGCAGTCAGAGGAGGGCAACTAAAATGGTGCAGGGTCTGCAAGAGAAGCCGTATGAGGAGAGACTAAAGGAGCTTAATATGTATACCTTTGAGGAAAGAAGGAAGAGGGGGACATGATAGAAACTTTCAAGTACCTCAAGGAATCAACAAAGTCAGGAGGTAGCATCTTTCAGAAAGAGACTTGCAAGAACAAGGGACACAATTTACAGATAGAAGGAGGGCGGTTCAGGGGCAATGTGAGGAAGTATTATTTCATAGAGAGGGTGGTGGACACATGGAACAGCCTTCCTGAGGAAGTTGTGGGGTCTAAAACTGTGGGAGAATTCAAGAATGCATGGGACAGACATAAGGCAATTCTTGTGGGGGGCAGGAAGATATAGGCTGTTGGTTAACTAGGATCTGCGGCCTATCCTGTAGGTAGGGAAATGGGCAAACTAGATGGGCGTAGCGGTCCTTATCTGCCGTCAAAGTCTATGTTTCTATGTTTCAAATAATGAGACATGTAAAATCTGGTGGTGGGGTGGTGAGGAGCAGATGTTCTGTTGTTCTTGTATGCTCTGAGGATGACATTTAGCTATAATTTGGGGATTGGAGGTGAGGGGTGACACCAAGTTGATGTTGCCTGTCAATTTTATATTGTAGCCAGTATGATGTCACTTTGCGACTGAGTTTTATTTTTTAAATTTATTTTTTTGTTTGGGGGTGGGAGTAAGGAATAATGGCCATTGTTGTTACAATTATTGTTTGCTTCTATGTCTTCATTCTTACCTCCTCTAAAAAAAAAAATAGCGAACATACTCATAGACTGGGATTCTGCTAGATAAGGTATGCAGTTCTGAAACTGACAACCACTGGTACCTTGCCCATCCCCCCACCCCACCACATGAAATAATGAAAAAAATAACTGGCTCATATAACATGTCCACTCTATCATTCCATTAAACGGTTGTCAGTGTAAGTGGAGGACTAGGAACCATAGAAACATAGAAACATAGACTTTGATGGCAGATAAGGACCACTTGGCCCACCTAGTCTGCCCATTTCCCTACCTAGAGGGTAAGCTGGAGATCCTATTTAACCAACAGCCTATTTCTTCCTACCCCCACAAGAACTGCCTTATGTCTGTCCCATGCATTCTTGAATTCTCCCACAGTTTTAGACCCCACAACCTCTGCAAGAAGGTTGTTCCATGCGTCCATCACCCTCTCTGTGAAAAAATACTTCCTCACATTGCCCCTGAGCCATCCCTCCCATTTTCAATTTGTGCCCCCTTGTTCTTGCACATCTCTTTTTCTGAAAGATGCTACCCTCTTGGACTTTGTTGATTCCACTGAGGTACTTAAATGTTTCTATCATGTTCCCCCTCTCCCTCCTTTCCTCAAGGGTATACATATTAAGCTTCTTTAGCCTCTCCTCGTACGGCTTCTCTTGCAGACCCTGCACCATTTTAGTCGCCCTCTTCTGAACTGCCTCCATCCTGTCTATGTCCTTGCGGAGATGGGGTCTCCATAACTGGATGCAGTACTTCAGATGGGGTCTCAGCAACTGTCGGTACAGGGGGATAACAACTTCCTGTTTTCTGCTGGTGATGCTGCTCCCTGTACATCCCAGTATCCCCCAGCCCTCTCTACTGCCTTCTCACATTACTTACCAAACTTAAGGTTATCTGATATGATTACCCCCACTTCCCTTTCCATTTTTGTTGTTGTTACTACCCCCCATTGTGTAATCTTCCTCTGGGTTTTTGTTTCCCAGGTGCATTACTTTGCATTTCTTTGCATTGAATCCTAGCTGCCATACTTCTGACCATTCCTCCAACCTTGCCAAGTCCCATCTCATCCTTTCCACGTCTCCTTGTGTGTCAACCCTGTTGCAGATCTTTGGGTCATCTGCAAAGAGGCATACTTTTCCTTCCAGTCCCTCTGCAATGTCACTTATAAAGACATTAAAAAGGACTGGACCCAGTACTGTACACTGTGGTACCCCACTAGTAACCCCTCTTTCTTCAGAATGGACTCCATTTACAATTGCCTTCTGTGTCCTGTTGTTCAGCCAATGTTTTACCCAGGCTACCACCCTGGGACCCACTCCAAGGCTGGTTAATTTGACTGCTAATCTTTTGTGTGGGACTGTGTCAAATGCCTTGCTAAAGTCTAGGTAGGCCATGTCCACAGCCCCTCCCTGGTCTACTACCTTGGTCACCCAGTCAAAGAAATCAATTAGATTCATCTAGCATGACCTTCCCACTGTGAACCCATGTTGCCTTGGGTCCTGTGCCCCACTGGCCTCTAGGTACTCAACAATCCTTTCCTTCAGAAGTGATTCCATCACTTTCCCTACCAAAGAGGTCAAACTGACAGGTCTGTACTTTCCTGCCCCCTTCTTGCTCCCACTTTTGTGAAGGGGAATCACATCAGCCTTCTTCCAGTCCTCAGGTACCACACCATCCATCCATGATTTGCTATAAAGGGTAGCCAGTGGTGTCACTAGTTCTCTGCTCAATTCTTTTAGAATTCTGGGGTGAATTCCATCTGGCCACATTGCTTTGTCCACCTTCAGTTTTAGGAGTTCTTTCAGAACCCTTTCTTCTGTGAAAGGACTGGGATCGACTCCCCTCTCCGGAGTGCTTCTGTTAATTGGATTAGGCACCTCCCCCTCCTCCTCTTTTGTGAATACTGAATGGAAGTATTCATTCAATATCCCTGCTTTTTCACTGTCACTCTCTGCCCACCCACCATCCATTCTATTCAGCCTCACTTCCCTCCCTTTGTCTTTCTACGCTCCCTGATATACCTATAAAAGGTTTTATCCCCCTTCTTAACAGAGTTGGCTATCTTTTCCTCAGTTTGTGCCTTTGCTATTCTGACTACCATCCCTGCTTCCTTCTGCCTTAACTGGTACAGTTCTCTGTCCTGCTCTTTCTGCGTTTCCTTATACTTCCTAAATGCTATCTTTTTCTCCCTAACATTCACCACCACTTCTTTTGAGAACCATAGTGGCTTTTTCTTTCATTTTGATTTGTTTATTTGCTTCACACAAAGGCTTGTTGCCTCTGTGATGGCAGTTTGATATTTCCCATTGTTGCTCTACCCTTCTTCTAGCCTGTTTGCTGGTGCTTTTCTAAGCACTCTCCCATCTTGCAAAGTCAGCCCTCCTGAAGTCCAGAACCCTCACTTTTGTAAGGCTGACTCTGTAGCTGAGTTTATCGTGAACCATACTGTTTGGTGGTCACTTGTTCCCAAATGGCTACCCACTTCTAGATCTGAGATCCTCTCCTGACCCCATTTGAGAGTATGAGGTCTAAGATTACTCCCTCATGGTGGGTTCAAAACCTAGCTGTCTGAGGGCATGCCACCTGTAGGGCATCAAGAATGGCCCTGCTTTTGGATGTGGCTGCAGCAAAGGTGCTCCAGTTAACATCTGGCATATTAAGGTCCCCATCAATAGTATCTCCCCTTTCTCTGCCATCCTAAGGATGCCTTCTATCATATCCTTGTCCATTCCCTCCCTCTGACATGGGGGTCTGTATACAACCCCTGTGTGGATTGTGGTGCCATTTCCAGTCTCTAAGGTGACCCACAGTGCCTCCTTTCTTCCCTGTTTACTCTTTTGTTCAGTTGCTTTTATCCCATCCCTTACATAGAGAGCTACTCCCCTCCTCTTCTGCCCTCCTTGTCTCTCCTGTAGGTTGTGTACCCTGGTATGTTAACATCCCAGTCATGGTTCTCTGTGTGCCATGTTTCTGTGACTGCTACAATATCCAGGCATCCCTCTTCCATCAAGGCCACCAGTTCATGGAGCTTCTTGCCCAGACTATGGGTGTTGGTACTCATTACCCTACATTTCTTGATGGCCTTACCCCTTTTTGCCCCATCCCTGTCCTTATTGCATTTGTCACTTTCTTCATTTACCCCTGCACTTCTCCCTATTGACATCTCTATGTTGGTGTCTACCTCACTTAGTACCCTGATTATGTTTGGGGGGGAGCTAGGATTTCCCTGCTCCTTTCCTGTGCCTCCCCCTTGGCTAGTTTAAATGCTTACCAATGAAGTATTTAAACTTATAACCTAGGATCCTGGTTTGCCTCCTGGACAGATTCAGACCATCACACCAGTATAGGCCTGCATCCACCAAGGTGGAACCCCAGTCCCCAATGAAGCCAAATCCCTGAGCTCTGCACCAGTTTTTCAGCCACTGATTGAATCCCATGGTGTGGAACACCCTAGCCTCATCTCTGCCATAGACAGGCAGTAGCTCTGAGAAGGTTACTGTGTGTGCTATTTGTCTAAGGCCCCCCCCATCTCCACAAATGCTTCTTGCACTGCTCTGATCCCTTTCTTAGCCAGGTCATTTGTCCCTAGGTGGACAATGACATCCAGCTCCCTCACCTGTGCAGCTGCTCCTGTGATCCTGAGGATTCGCTCCCTGTCCCTCCAAGCCATGGTGCCAGGCAGGCACCTTACCTCCTGCTACCTTTACTCCCCCAGTTCTACCTTCCTAACAATGAAGTCCCCCACCAGGAGTTGTTTCCTTCCCCTGCAGGGTCCCATTCCACCCTCCTGTGGGTCTCCTTTGTGGAGGTTCCCAGCATCCTCCTTGGTCTCCACTGTGGGTGCCTCCATAGAGGAACTGCACTTTTCCAGAATGGCATAGAAATTGTGGAGAGGTACAACTGGAGGGATGCACCTCTGTTCCACCACCCTCACCCTCCCTGAGCCCACTGTGGTCCAACCACTCCTCTTTCTTGGCAACCTCTAAGGCAACGGCAGTGACCCTGGTGGTCCCTGGGTGGGAGAGGAGGTCCTACAAATCCTGGCCAACTCAGCCTAGAGATGAGCAACCTCCTCCCTCAGCCCAGAGAGGTGTCTGCAGATGGGACAACACTGCATCCTCCAGAACATCTCCTGGAAGACTGCTGCTCCACAGCCACTGCACTGCACCACTCCCATCATGTCTTTTTTCTGGCCTCCTAACTGTTGTTTGAAATACTTACTCTTTCCTCTGTTTCTTTATTTTCTTTTTTCCTTTTTTCTTCCCCTACTTACTTACTGCCTCTGTGCTCTTTTAGCTCCTGATCTTCCTGTTCTAAGACAAAAAGTTCCTATATTTCTCAGTAGTCTCCTTACTTGCTCAGAGTCAGAAATCCAGCAGCTGGGGGGGGGACGGAGCTATTCTTGCCTTCTAGGATGGTAAGTCTTTGGTGGCTTTGTGATCACTCACTTCCTGCTGCCAAACAGGAATTTCCTGTTGTCAGTTAAATATTGTGCCTATAAAAGTAGAACTGGTTTAGGGTGGGGGGTGGAGGGAAGGGAAGGAGGGCAATATAGTCCCAGTACAGAAGTTTTAGTTATACCAGTAGCTCCTTCCTCCAGGTGTTCTGTATGTTCTCTAGCAGAAGCTACATAGGGCAGTGCTTAAATCTGGTTTTAACCTGGTGCCTTCTAGCTAAGCCACTCCCCCTACTTTGCAAATCTTTCTACACTTAGTTAATTTCACAGATAACAATTCCCTTCTGACACCTGTGACGAGCACATAGATAAGTACACAGATAACACAGATACCAGATAACAAATAACAATTTACCTCAACTACCTTTGACAAACACACTAACTCTTTTTTTAACCCTAAATTGAAGGTCCCAGTACAAGGTTTCTAGTTCTTAGTTCATGTAGAGAAGTTTCATTTATACCAGTAGCTCCTTCTTCCTGGTGTTCTGCCTGTTCTCTGGCAGAAGCTATCTGGGGCAGTGCTTAAATCTGGCTTTAAGCTGGCTCCTTCTAGCTAAACCACCCCCTCTACTTTGCAAATCTTTCTACACTAAGTTAATTTCACAGATAACAATTCCCTTCTGACATCTGTGACAAGCACCTAGATAAGTACACAGATAACACAGACAACAGATAACAATTTACTTCAACTACCTCTGACAAACACACTAACACTCTTTTTTTTACCTTAATTTGAAGGTCCCAGTACAAGATTTCTAGTTCATAGTCCCAGTAGAGAAGTTTTAGTTATACCTGTAGCTCCTTCCTCCTGGTGTCATGTCTGTTCTCTGGCAGAAGCTATCTAGGTCATTGCTTAAATCTGGTTTTAACCTGGCTCCTTCTAGCTAGGCTATTCCCCCTTCTTTGCAAATCTTTCTACACTTAGTTAATTTGACAGATAACAATTCCCTTCTGACACCTGTGACAAGCACTTAGATAAGTACACAGATAACACAAATAACAATTTACTTCAACTACCTCTGACAAACACAATAACTCTTTTTTTACCATAAATTGAAGGTCCCAGTACAAGATTTCTAGTTCTTAGTCCCAGTAAAGAAGTTTTAGTTATACCAGTAGCTCCTTCCTCCTGGTGTTCTGTCTGTTCTCTGGCAGAAGCTATCTAGGGCAGTGCTTAAATCTGGTTTTAACCTGACTCCTTCTAGCTACGCCATTCCCCCACTACACAAATCTTTCTACACTTTGTTAATTTCACAGATTACAATTCCCTTCTGACACCTGTGACAAGCACCTAGATAGGTACACAGATAACACAGATAACAGATAACAATTTACTTCAACTAGCTCCTTAGTTCTGGTGTTCTGTCTGTTCTCTAGCTGTTAACTGTACTGTCACATAAATAATCCCACAGTACTCACAGAACAAAAAGAATGCATATTAGTTCTAAGGTAGGACCATGGGGGAACTTAGTAGATGTGCCCATGTTGCTATGCAGCAATGTGCTACTATGTTAGTAGTAGCATTTGTAGCACAGAAAACTGACCTGCTATCCAATTTTTTTTAAATGGAGGGTGTGGGAGCAGAGCCCCCACATTTCAAACAAAACTGGTTGACATTCATTTTTTTTTGGCTACATGGGCGGTTCTGCCTTGCAGACCCCATGTAAATTGATTAGGACAAGGCTTAGACTGCTTGCCTCTGGAAAGAGGTATGAATGTTTTGAGTTATCTTACTGCTATTATCTAACTTGCTTGTGAAACTGTGAGAGTAATTTGGTTTGAAGGGACTGAGTCTGGAGAACCTCTTGACTCTACCTACTTGGTGACACAGTGGGAGTGCAGTAAAGCACTCTGGAATACAGGATGACTGCTAATAGCCTTCTGACTACACAAACTAAATGAACCATGAGAATAGTGAACCGGATTGCAATTCAACTTTTGTGCTGACCACTGACATCAAACTCACCATTTAGGTGGTATTTTATTGTTTTTTAGTGCTCTTTATACAAATATCTTGCACAAGTAAAAAACACTAGACCAGACTTCAGAAGTGGCGGCACGTCTGGTGTAGCACTGCTTAAACTTCTCTGGCAGAAGCTATCTAGGGCAGTGCTTAAATCTGGTTTTAACCTGACTCATTCTAGCTAAACCACTCTGCCTACTTTGCAAATCTTTCTACACTTAGTTAATTTCACAGATAACAATTCCCTTCTGACACCTGTGACAAGCACCTAGATAAGTACACAGACAACACTGATAACAGATAACAATTTACTTCAACTACCTCTGACAAACACACTAACTCTTTGTTTTTTACCCTAAATTGAAGGTCCCATTACAGTATTTCTAGTTCTTAGTCCCGGTAGAGAAGTTTTAGTTATACTTGTAGCTCCTTCCTCCTGGTGTTCTGTCTGTTCTCTGGCAGAAGCTATCTTGGGCAGTGCTTAAATCTGGTTTTAACCTGGCTCCTTCTAGCTACGCCACTCCCCCTACTTTGCAAATCTTTTTACACTTAGTTAATTTCACAGATAACAATTCCCTTATGACACCTGTCACAAGCATCTAGATAAATACACAGAAAACTGATAACAATTTACTTCAACTACCTCAGACAAACACACTAACTCTTTTTTTACCTAAATTGAAGATCCCAGTCCAGATTCCTAGTTCTTAGTCCCAGCAGAGAAGTTTTAGTTATACCAGTAGTTCCTTCCTCCTGGTGTTCTGTCTGTTCTCTAGCAGTTAACTGTTCTGCCACATAAACAATTCCACAGTACTCATAGAACTAAAAGAGTGCATATTAGTTCTATCATAGTACCATGGGGTAACTTAGTAGATATGCCCATGTTGCTATCCAACAATGTGCTACTGTGTTAGTAGTAGCTTTTGTAGCACAGCAAACTGACCTGCTATCCATTTTTTTTTTAAATGGAGGGTGTGGGAGCAGAGCCCCTACATTTCAAACAAAACTGGTTGATATTTAGATTTTTTTTTTGGCTACATGGGGTTCTGCCCCACAGACCCCATGTAAATTGATTAGGACAAGGCTTAGACTGCTTGCCTCTGGAAAGAGGTATTAATGTTTTGAGTTATCTTACTGCTGTTATCTTACTTGCTTGTGAAACTGTGAGAGTAATTTGGTTTGAGGGGACTGAGTCTGGAGAACCCATTGACTCTATCTAACTTAGTGACACAGTGGGAGTGCAGTAAAGCATGCTGAAATACAGGATGACTGCTAATAGCCTCCTGACTGCACAAACTAAACGGACAGTGGGAATAGTGAAACAGATTGAAATTCAACTTTTGTGCTGACCACTGGCATCAAACTTACCATTTAGGTGGTATTTTATTGTTTTTTATTGCTCTTTATACAAATATCTTGCACAAGTAAAAAACACTAGACCAGACTTCAGAAGTGGTGGTACGTCTGGTGTAGTGCTGCTTAAACTTCTCTGGCAGAAGCTATCTAGGGCAGTGCTTAAATCTGGTTTTAACCTGGCTCATTCTAGCTGAACCACTCTGCCTACTTTGCAAATCTTTCTACACTTAATTTCACAGATAACAATTCCCTTCTGACACCTGTGACAAGCACCTAGATAAGTACACAGATAACACTGATAACAGATAACAATTTACTTCAACTACCTGTGATGAACACATTAACTCTTTTTTTTACCCTAAATTGAATGTCCCAGTACAATATTTCTAGATCCCTCTGTACAGACAGCTGGTGAGACCCCATCTGGAGTACTCTGTGCAGTTCTGGAGACCCAGTCTCTGGAAGGACATAGACAAGATGGAAGCTGTCCAGAGGAGGGAATATAAAATGGTGCAGGGTCTGCACCAGAAGATATATGAAGAGTGACTAAAGGAGCTTAATATGTATAGCCTCGAGGAAAGGAGGGAGAGGGGGGACATGATAGAAACTTTCAAGTACCTCAAGGGAATCAACAAAGTCCAAGAGGGTAGCATCTTTCGAAAAAAGAGGTGTGCAAGAACAAGGGGGCACAATTTGAAGATGGGGGGTTGGCTTCGAGGTAATGTAAGGAAGTATTTTTTCACAGAGAGGGTTGTGGATACATGTAACGGCCTTCTGGAGGAGGTTGTGGAGTCAGAAACAGTGGTTGAATTCAAGCATGCATGGGACAGTCATAAGGCAATTCTAGGGGTTGGGGTAGAAAGAAGTAGTTTGCTGGTTAACTAGGATCTGCAGCTTATCCATTAGGTAGGGAAATGGGCAGACTGGGTGGGTCTAGCGGTCCTTATCTGCCATCAAATTCTATATTTCTGTATTTCTGAGCACCTAGATAAGTACACAGATAACACAGATAACAGATAATTTATTTCAACTACCTCTGACAAACACACTCTTTTTTTTACCCTAAATTGAAGGTCCCAGTACAATATTTCTAGCTCTTAATCTCAGTAGAGAAGTTTTAGTTATACCAGTAGCTCCTTCCTCCTGGTGTTCTGTCTGTTCTCTGGCAGAAGCTATCTCGGGCAGTGCTTAAATCTGGTTTTGACCTGGCTCCTTCTATCTAGGCCACTCCCCCTACTTTGCAAATCTTTCTACACTTAGTTAATTTCACAGATAACAATTCCCTTCTGACACCTGTGACAAGCACCTAGATAAGTACACAGATAACACAGATAACAGATACAATTTACTTCAACTACCTCTGACAAACATACTAACTCTTTTTTTTTTACCCTAAATTGAAGGTCCCAGTACAAGATTCCTAGTTCTTAGTCCCAGTAGAGAAGTTTTAGTTATACCAATTGCTCCTT
Organism: Neoceratodus forsteri; assembly: GCA_016271365.2. Classification (NCBI taxonomy): domain Eukaryota; kingdom Metazoa; phylum Chordata; order Ceratodontiformes; family Ceratodontidae; genus Neoceratodus; species Neoceratodus forsteri. The sequence goes on along the minus strand of CM057451.1, from coordinate 441,579,548 downwards.
CCTCCTGGTGTTCTGTCTGTTCTCTAGCTGTTAACTGTTCTGTCACATAAACAATCCCACAGTACTCATAGAACTAAAAGAGTGCATGTTAATTCTATGGTAGTACCATGGGAAAACTTAGTAGATATGCCCATGTTGCTATCCAACAATGTGCTACTGTGTTAGTAGTAGCATTTGTAGCAGAGAGAACTGACCTGCTATCCATTTTTTTAATGAAGGGTGTGGGAGCAGAGCCCCTACATTTCAAACAAAACTGGTTGACATTTAGTTTTTTTTTTTTTGGCTACATGGGGGTTCTGCCCCACAATCCCCTTGTAAATTGATTAGGACAAAGCTTAGACTGGAAAGAGGTATTACATAGAAACATAGACTTTGTCGGCAGATAAGGACTGCTAGGCCCATCTAGTCTGCCCATTTCCCTACCTACAGGATAGGCTGCAGATCCTAGTTAACCAACAGCCTATATCTTCCTGCCCCCCACAGGAATTGCCTTATGTCTGTCCCATGCATTCTTGAATTCTCCCACAGTTTTAGACCCCACAACTTCCTCAGGAAGGCTGTACCATGCATCCACTACCCTCTCTGTGAAATAATACTTCCTCACATTGCCCCTGAACCGCCCTCCTTCTATCTTTAAATTGTGTCCCCTTGTTCTTGCAAGTCTTTTTTTCTGAAAGATGCTACTCTCATGGACTTTGTTGATTCCCTTGAGGTACTTGAAAGTTTCTATCATGTCCTCCCTCTCCCTTCTTTCCTCAAGGGTATACATATTAAGCTCCTTTAGTCTCTCCTCATATGGCTTCTCTTGCAGACCCTGCACCATTTTAGTTGCCCTCCTCTGGACTGCCTCTATCCTGTCTATGTCCTTGCAGAGATGGGGTCTCCAGAACTGGACACAGTATTCCAGATGGGGTCTCACCAACTGTCTGTACAGAGGGATAACAACTTCCTGTTTTCTGCTGCTGATGCCTCTCCCTATACATCCCAGTATACCCCAGGCCCTCCCTACTGCCTTCTCACATTGCTTGCTAACCTTAAGGTGATCTGATATGATTACCCCCAGGTCTCTTTCCTGTTTTGTTGTTGTTACTACCTCCCACCCATTGTGTATTCTTCCCCTGGGTTCTTGTTTCCCAGGTGCATTATTTTGCACCTTTTGCATTGAATCCTAGCTCACACTTCTGACCATTCCTCCAACCTTGCCAAGTCCCTTTTCATCCTTTCCACGCCTCCTTGAGTATCAACACTGTTGCAGATCTTTGTGTCATCTGCAAAAGGCATACTTTTCCTTCCAGTCCCTCTGCAATGTCACTGATGAAGACATTAAAAGGACTGGACCCATACTGAACCCTCTCGGTACCCCACTAGTAACCGCCCTTTCTTTAAGTGGACTCATTTACAATTACCTTCTGTGTCCTGTTGTCCAGCCAATGTTTTCCAGGTTACCACCCTGGGGCCCTCCCAGGCTGGTTAATTTGACTATTAATCTTTGTGTGGGACTGTGTCAAATGCCTTGCTAAAGTCTAGGTAGGCCATGTCCACAGCCCCTCCCTGGTCTACTACTTTGGTCACCCAGTCAAAGAAATCTTTTAGATTCGTCTGACATGACCTTCCCGCTGTGAACTCATGCTGCCTTGGGTCCTGTGCTCCACTGACCTCTAGGTACTCAACTATTCTTTCCTTCAGAAGTTACTCCATCACTTTCCCTACCACAGAGGTCAGACTGACAAGCCTGTAGTTTCCTGCCTCTGTCTTGGTCCCACTTTTGTGAAGGGGAATCACATCTGCCTTCCTCAAGTCCTCGGGTACCACACCATCCTCCCATGATTTGTTAAAAAGAGTAGCCAGTGGTTTCTCTAGTTCCTTCCTTAATTCTTTTAAATTCTGGTGAATTCCATCAGGACCCATTGCTTTGTCCACCTTCAGTTTTAGGAGTTCTTGCAGAACCCTTTCTTCTGTGAAAGGACTGGGATCGACCCCCTATCAAAATTGCTTCTGTTAATTGGATTAGGCATTTCCCCCTCCTCTTTTGTGAATACTGAGCAGAAATATTCGTTCAGTATTCCTACTTTTTCACTGTCCCCATCTGCCCACCCACCATTCATTCTATTCAGCCTCACTATCCCTCCCTTTGTCTTTCTACACTCGCTGATGTACCTATAAAAGGTTTTATCCCCCTTCTTAACCAAGTTGGGTATCTTTTCCTCAGTTTGGACCTTTGCTATTCTGACTTCCCTCCCTGCTTCTTTCTGCCTTAACTGGTACAGCTCTCTGTCCTGCTCCTTCGGTGTTTCCTTATACTTCCGGAATGCTGTCTTTTCTTCCTGACTTTCACAGCCACCTCTCTTGAGAACCATAGTGTTTTTCTTTCATTTTGATTCATTTATTTGCTTCACACAAGGCTTGTTGCCTCTGTGATGGCAGTTTGATAATTCCCCATTGTTGCTCCACACCTCCTTCTAGCCTGTTTGCTGAGTGCTTTTCTGAGGCACACTCCCATCTTTCCAAGTCAGCCCTCCTAAAGTCCAGTACCCTCACTTTTGTATGGCTTGACTCTGTAGCTGAGTTTAACGTGAACCACACTGTTTGATGGTCACTTGTCACCAGATGGCAACCCACTTCTAGATCTGAGATCTTCTCACTGCCCCCATTTGAGAGTACGAGGTCTAAGATTGCTCCCTCACGAGTGGGTTCTGAAACTAGCTGTCTAATGCCTGCCACCTGTAGGGCATCAAGAATGGCCCTGCTCTTGGATGTGGCTGCAGCAAATGTGCTCCAGTTAACATCTGGCATATTCAGGTCTCCCATCAACAGTATCTCTCCTTTCTCTGCCATTCTAAGAATGCCTTCCATTATATCCTTGTCCATTCCTTCCCCCTGACATGGGGGTCTGTACACAACCCCTGTGTGGATTGTGGTGCCCTTTCCAGTCTCCAAGGTGACCCACAGTGTCTCCTCTCCTCCCTGTTTACTCTTTTGTTCAGTTGCTTTTATCCCTTCCTTAACATAGAGAGCTACTCCTCCCCCTCTTCTCCCCTGCCTGTCTCTACTGTAGGTTATGTACCCTGGTATGTTAACATCCCAGTCATGGTTCTTTGTGTACCATGTTTCTGTGACTGCTACGATATCCAGGCAACCCTCTTCCATTAAGGCCACCAGCTCAGGGAGCTTGTTGCCCAGACTACGGGCATTGGTACTCATTACCCTCAATTTCCTGATGGCCTTACCCCCTTTGCCCTATCCCTGTCCTTCTTGCCTTTGTCACTTTCTCCATTTACCCCTGCCCTTCTCCCTATTGACACCTCTATGTTGGTGTTTGCCACACTTACTACCGTGATTGTTTGGGGGCTAGGATTTTCCTGCTTTTCAGTGCCTCCCCTTGGCTAGTTTAAAGCTTGCCAATGAAGCATTTAAACCTATCACCAGGATTCTGGTTCCCCTCCTGGACAGATGCAGCCCATCATGCCAGTATAGGCTTGCATCACTCCAGGTGGACCCCCAGTCCCCAATGAAGCCAAATCCCTGAGCTCCACACCAGTTTTTCAACCACTGATTGAATCCCATGGTACTGGAACACCCTAGCCTCTCCTATGCCATAGATGGGTAGCACCTCCGAGAAGGTTACCATGCATGCTACTTGACTAAGACCCCTCCCCAATTCCACAAACTCTTCCTGCACTTCTCTAATCCCTTTCTTAGCCAGGTCATTTGTCCCTAGGTGGACAATGACATCCAGCTCCCTCCCCTGTGTAGCTGCTCTGGCAATCCTGAGGATTCGCTCCCTGTACCTCCAAGCCATTTCAGGCACCTTACCTCCCTCTCCCCTTCCTTCACCAGTTCTACCTTCCTAACTATGGAGTCCCTCACCAGGAGTTGTTTCCTTCCCCTGCAGGGTCCCCTGCCACCCTCCTGTGCGTCTCCTTTGTGGAGGTTCCCAGCATCCTCCTTGGTCTCCACTATGGCTGCCTCCATAGAGGAACCACACTTTGCCAGAATGGCATAGGAACTGTGGAGAGGTACAACTGGAGGGATGCACCTCTGTTCCACCACCCTCACCCTCCCTGAGCCCACTGTGGTCCAACCGCTCCTCTTTCTTGGCAACCTCTGAGGCAATGGCAGTGGCACTGGTGGTCCCTGGATGGAAGAGGAGGTCCCACAAATCCTGGCCAACTCAGCCTGGAGATGAGCAACCTTCTCCCTCAGCCCAGAGAGGTGCCTGCAGATGGGACAATACCGCATCCTCCAGAACATCTCCCAGAAGACTGCTGCTCCACAGCCACTGCACTGCACTACTCTAATCATGTCTTATTTCTGGCCCCTTAACTGTTTGCAATCCTTACTCTTTCTTCTGTTTTTTTTCTCTCTCTCCTTACTTTCTGCCTGTGTGCCCTTTAAGCTCCTGATTGTCCTGTTCTGAGACAAGAATATCCTATATTTCTCAGCAGACCACTTACTTGTTCAGAGGCAGACCTCCAGCAGTTAGACGGGGCCGGAGAGCTACTCTTGCCCTTCTAGAATGGTGGGTCCTTGGTGGTTCTGTGATCACTCACTTCCTGCTCCTAAACAGGAAGTTTCTGTTGTCAGTCAAATCCTGTGCCTATAAAAATAGAACTAACTTTGGGTGGGGGGATGGAGGGGAGGGAAGGAGGGCAATATAGTCCCAATACAGAAGTCCAGTCACACAGCAGTCCTTCCTCCTGGTCTTCTGCCAAGCTATTAGCAAAATCTTTCTAAGGCAGTCTTTAAATGTAGCTTCCTTCTAGCTAAGCCACTCCCCCTACTTACCAGATCTTTCTACAAGTAATTTAAACCTCACAGCAGTTAAGTCCTTTCAGTCACCTGAGATTTACACCTAGATGACTTTTCAGTTACCCATTCAGTTCAGTTAACCCAAGCACACACTTTTTTTTTGTTTTGTATGTTAGTTTTTTAACCCTAAATTAAAGGTCCAAATACAAAAGTTCTTCTACTTTAGTCCCAGTACAGAAGTCCAGTCACACAGAAGTCCTTCCTCCTGGTGTCTTCTGCCAAGCTATTAGCAGAATCTTTCTAAGGCAGTCTTTAAATGTAGCTTCCTTCTAGCTAAGCCACTACTCCTACTTACCAGATCTTTCTACAAGTAATTTAAACCTCACAGCAGTTAAGTCCTTTCAGTCACCTAAGATTTACACCTAGATGACTTTTCAGTTACCCATTCAGTTCAGTTAACCGAAACACACACTTTTTTTTTGTTTTGTATGTTAGTTTTTTAACCCTAAATTAAAGGTCCAAATACAAAAGTTCTTCTACTTTAGTCCCAGTACAGAAGTCCAGTCACACAGCAGTCCTTTCTCCTGGTGTCTTCTGCCAAGCTATTAATGTTTTGAGTTATCTTACTGCTATTATCTTACTTGCTTGTGAAACTGTGAGAGTAATTTGGTTTAAGGGGGACTGAGTCTGGAGAACCTGTTGACTCTGTCTAACTTGGTGATGCAGTGGGAGTGCAGTAAAGCACTCTGGAATACAGGATGACTGCTAATAGCCTCCTGACTATGCAAACTAAACAGACAGTGGGAATAGTGAAATGGATTGCAATTCAACTTTTGTGGTGACCACTGACATCAAACCCACCATTTAGGTGGTATTTTATTGTTTTTTAGTGCTCTTTCTACAAATATCTTGCTCAAGTAAAAAACACTAGACCAGACATCAGAAGTGGCAGTACGTCTGGTGTAGCGCTACTTAAACTCCCCACATAGTGAGTGGGGCAATTGATTGGGGCAAGTCTTAGACTGTGTTCCTCTGAAGAGAGGTACTGATGTTTTGATTTATATTACTACTATTATCTGACTGGCTGGCAAAACTGTGAGAGAAATTTGGTTTGAGGGGGACTGAGTCTGGAGAACCTGTCTACTCTACCTATTCGGTGACACAATGGAAGTGCAGTAAAGCACTCTGGGATACTGCAGGGCTGCCATTAGCCTTCTAATTACACAAACTGAATGAACAGTGGGAATAGTGAAATGGGTTGCGATTCACCTCTTGTGGCGAACATTGATGTCAAACCCCCATTTAGGTGGTATTTTATTGTTTTTTTAGAGCTTTTTAAACAAATATGTTGCACGAGTAAGAAACACTAGACCAGAAGTCAGAAGTGGTGGTACTTCCGATGTAGTGCTACTTAAAATCCCCACATAGCTAGTGGGGTGAGAATGTGCTGAGATGAATGCAGAGACAAGCATGTCTGTGCATGTCTGCTGAGTCAACTGGGACAGCAGGGAAGTGGCAACACTCTCTGAGGTCAGTATAATAAGTTAGCAGTGGTGCTTGGACTAACAGTCTAAAAAAGGCAAGCAAACATAGAAGATCCCATGGAAACTTTATTGGAGATATTATGTGGGGTGGATACTGCAATTAAATGTATTGAATGTCAAGTGCTCTCTGCAGCAGCCTCTTAGTTGGCCATTATTGAATTTAAATGTAACAAGCATAAGAAAAATTGTACTTTAAGAGATGAAATATGTAAACTAAAAAGGATTTTTTTCCAAGACCAGGTGAGAAAAAGTCAGGATTCTCATAGTATAAAAATCACATCTGTATCCACCATAGATAATAGGAAAAGAGGAAGGAAGGAAGAAAGAAAGTGGAGAAATAAGATTCCAAGTAGAGGAAGAAGATGAAGGAGGCTGGATGGTAGTTCCTAAACAAACTACCAAGAGAAGGAGATATGTACATGGAATAGATGATATCATATCCAAAAACAGATATGAGGCCCTAGCAGGTAGCACTATAGGTCAAAACTGAGGAGAAGATCTATTTTTCAATGAAGATAATACTATTGAGTTAAACAAGGATGAAATCTTAGTTGCAGGGGATTCCCTCCTAAGGGGATGTAATACACAGATTTGTGGGACTGACAAGATAAATAAAATGGTTATATGCTTATCAGTGGCCAGGATAAAAGACATACACACATGCCTACCAAAACTACTTAAGATAAGTTCCAAAGCTTCCACAGTAGCAGTGCACTTCAGCACAAATTATATTGGTAAAGAACATGAGAAAGATTTAGCAGGAGACATTGTGGAACTAGAAAAACACATAACACAGATCAGGGGAAAATGCAATTACAACTGGAATCTTATCATTAAGCAAATGCCATCCAGAGAAAAATAAAACAATTCAAAGAGTTAGCATAAGAGTGTCAAATGCATGCAAACAAATCCAGAATCCAGTTCATTAACAACTAGAATAATTTCATAGAAAAAAAAAAACATTTGTTCAACAGAGATGGTCTCCATTTAAATATGGCTGGGAAAAGCATTTTGAACAGACTTCTGTGTGGGGTGATTTAAGGCAAGGATTTAAACTGATTTAGGAGGGGAGAGGGCCCAAAGAGTGTGACTCCAATATTAAGTGTCTACTTCTTAATGCAAGATGCCTGTGTAATAAAAAAGTGGAATTGGAATTGTTTTTGCATAATGAAAGGATACATGCCATTATGGAAACCTGGTGGAGGAAAGACCTCCGGAGGAAAGAAATTCAGGAGTCCAGTGTCTTCCATGTTAACAGAAACAACAAAAGAGGAGAAGGTGTGGCACTATATGTACACAACAGTACTGAAACAAAAGAATTCTGCAGCACTCCAAATGATATGCAGCCTTCAGAGATTCTCTGGGTCCAAACAGATCCTCACAACAGTGGAAAAATCATGCTTTGTGTGTGTTATAGAGCCCTAATCTGACAGTGGAAGAAAATACAAAACTATTTGAAAAAATTGAATCAATAGAATTGGAAACATGGGTTGTCATCACAGGGACTTCAATCTCCCAAATTTAAACTGGGAAACAAAAACAGTGTGTGTAGAACTAGTATATAAATTCCTGGAAATTACTGAAACTCAAGACCTTGTACAGTACGTCCAGGAAAACACAAGTGGTATTAATATGCTAGACCCGGTGATATACCCAACCTGGGGGAAGATAATAAAGATTGTAGAGTTAGAGAGCTCATCAGCAACAGTGACCACAACATGGTGCAGTTTAATTTGCAGACTAAATGGAAACCGATAAAAGGCTGCAGAACTAGACCAGGTGTTCTTCCAGAGCAGACAATACACAGATAAGGAATACATAAAAAATTGGGATTGGAGAAATGAATTCAAAGGACAGAACCTGGAAGCTAAATTGGACCTACTCTATACAGCACTTAAATACTGTAATGGTTTTGTTCATACCAGTAATAAATAAATACAACAGTAAGGACAACATTTCTGTTTGGCTTAATGAAACCATAAGAGATCAAATCAAACAAAAAATAAAGGGTATAACTTCTATTAAAAAAACTCCATCTTCAGATGTTTGGGCTAACTACAAGAACTTGGCAAAAATAATTTAAAAATGACATTCGAATATCGAAATGCACATACGAACTGAAATAAGCAAATGAGGACAAAGGTAACAAGAAAGCCTTTTTCAAATATATAAACAGTAACAAAAAGGGGAGGCAGCCAATAGGCCCTATAATATCAGGAAATAAAGACATCTGTGCTACCCAGCAAATGGCTGAATAGTTTAATACATACTTCAGTACTAAGTATCAGCCAATAGAATGGGAAGTAAACATTGCATATCCATGCCCCTTATGGAATTAATTTTTAACAAATCCAATGTAAAAAGTAGAATACTTAAATTAAATATAAATAAATTACCAGGGCTAGATGAGCTCCACCCTTGCCTAGTACAGAAAATAGCAAATGAGATTGTGGGCCCTGTCTACACCAACTCTGTTTTAGAAGGTAAAGTACTACAGCTTTGGAAAGTGGCAGCGATAATACCAATACACAGAAAAAGCACCCAGGTCAGATATCAACAATTATAGACCAATCAGCTTAACATCCAAAGTGGGTGAACTTTTGGAAGGTTTTATAAAGACCATACTACTGTAATACATAACCAGAGAAGGTCTGGAGGACATAAATCAGCATAGTTTTAAATCAGGTAGATTGTGTCTTATGAACATATTACATTTATTTGAAACTGTCAGCTGTGCTATGGATGGGGCATACCAGTGGATACTGTCAGGAGGGCTAAACCTCACTCTCAGGTTCCTGGCAATAATGGGAATGCAAGGAATCACAGACACATTGCATAAGAGTAATAAACTTGTTTATTACTACCAAAATGGATAAATCACAGTTGCCCTAAGCAGTTCTTATCCAAAATGCAAACTGGGAGCCAATGTTAAGCGTTCCCTGTACCTCCTGGTTTCTTCGTGTCTCTTGGGGTCTCTGAGGTAGAAGACGTAATAGCTTACATTATATATTTATGATAATTACTATGGTTACTGTGAGATAGAAACATTTCTAGTTACAGAGATGAGCCCTATTGGGCTAAATAAGAGGTGGCTCCACAGTCCAAGATAACATTATACAATTTTGTAGTAGTTGTCACTTTGTAAAGACAAAAGAAGCATAGTTGTACATATATCAGTGTAATAGTACAAATCACCAAAAGGAGGCAATGCTGACTTATGTATCATAATCATTACAAGGACACAAGTGTCCTAACATCTTATAAGCAAGAAATACATATATGTGTTAGAAAGCAAAGTGTATAACAATAATATTCATACATATCCTGACATCTACTCTTATACGGTTGATGCCCTATACCCTATATGTTAGTATAACATATGCCTAAGTGCTGGGTGTCTACGGTGTACCTCTGTGGGTACCAATAAGGGTGCAGGGACCTCATGTAACATTCCCCCCATGTTGCCTCTCAGGGCAACACAGCAGAAATAGGGAAATTGACAGAGAGCAGGTGTTGTTTACAGACCTGACTCGCAAGCCTTGTAAAGGAACTCCAGATGCTCACAGTGTTGACGCAGTGTGCGCCGTAGACAGCAAAGCATAATAATGAGAAAAAAATATCAAAAATGCTTGTATAATAAAACCTTTAAAATGTAATTTCTAACCAAGTGTTAATTAATGCACTGTTCATATGACCATCATTAATAAGAGCAAGGATAGCTTCATTAGCTTTAGTGATATTATTGCTGATGTGGTTGAAATGAGTATCTTTCCTCTCTAAAAGGGATTTTAATGTCAGTGTAAGAGGGTCAATGTGTACATTAAAATATGGTAATACTCAGATAGGGTGCGCAGATGATCAGGGGTTACCGTCAATGATATCAGCATCCATAAAAGGGACCGGGATTATAATGGTATGCCCAATAACTGACTTCTGATGAGGGACAAAGCAAAAATTAGGGTTATCAATAACACATGTTTGAGTTCCGTATACATAAGGCTTGATATTAGTCACAACACAATACTTGCCATTAGAATTATATTGCATTTTAACAGTGGGGAGTGTCCACTTTTGCAACTGTACCAGACAGGTGTAGGTTGTCTTTGAAATCCATGTTGACAGGCAATGAACCTCTTCTCAACAAGATTGGTAAAGCTTGCCTGGAGCCAATGTTGAGTCCGAAAAGTCTGTATCATTAGTGCTGATCGTCCATAGAAAAGGATCAATCAACTGTCAGGAGAATAACCACATACAGGGTTAATAACATCAAATACATCACATCGACACAAGTAAATGTATTGCTTCTTCACACAGCAATCTGTGTGAGGGGTGACCCAGGCATCCAGGAAAGGATGGAAGACCAGTAGAGGAGACAAGTCGAGGCATTCTCTGTAGATATCTTCATCAAGGTGTTCAACGGAATGTATCATTACAAGTTTGTCAAAGAGAGCTGTAGTGGGATCAAAATGTGGTAAAGAGACAGTAAAAGAGACAAACATAGTATCCTTAATAGAACATTTATTAGCAGTAAAACATGCACCAGTATTAGGGTGCCTAGTCACAATACCCAAATTCCTAGCTGTGGAAAGTGGAATGGTCAGAGTTTGTTGCATAAACATTGCGATACAGCTAGGGATTTTACACTGTGGACAATACCATTTAGAAATATGTCTATAATGAATGATATCAGAGATCTTTCCAGATTCTAGATCATGGAAAATATTATTAATGGTCATGATAATATATGAGCCATAGACTGAGCACAAGATTTCATGGACAATGTATTGTTTCTCTGCTTCTTTGTTATTTTGTGCAATGAGGGAGTTAATCTTATCTTTAGAATCTGTAATTGCCTTAGCAATGTTGTGCATGTTGTATACAGTGTATCTTTCTTCCTGACTAAGGCCATCCACACTATGCAATAATTGGGGTATAATATCATTTACCCAGCCAGTTTGGAATTTCACTGAATGTGATTTGATAGCAGCAATGTCTGCCTTATTCAAAATAGACATAGCTGTACCAAAAATACCTGTGATGATGCCTGTGGCACGTGTGACATCAGAGCTGTCAACCTCACGGCTATTACATTTATGACTTTGATCATCAGGATTTCCTCCTAAAATTACCTCTATGCTTGGTGGTGTGAACCCTGGCAATAGGGTCTTGAGTATCAATTTGAAAAGCTGCTAAACTATCAAGCAATAAAGTACTGAAGTATTAGTAGTATGACACATACCGAATTCTTTCATATTCCTGTAAGTTAAATTGAACAACACAAGTATATGCATAAATTGTAAGTTACTAATAAGAGTACCAGGTAAGGCAGTGGCTGTTAGACCACTATGGGGACCAGTGGTATGTTTTGGACATTCCAAAAGCTGTTTATCAGTAAGGGATAACACAGAAAGATACATGGCAGCAGAGGCCATGTAGTGTACAGCTCAACATTTTCTTGTAGAATCTTTAGATGAGGAACTACAATATAAAGGATCAATCAAGGCAGTGCTACTGTATAAACCAGAATGTCTGAGAGCAGTCTGGAGCAAGGACAGCAAACCATTAGGGGATAATTTTGCATTGGCCAGCCATGGAAAGTTCCCTTGGAAAGCTTGGCCACAGGGAGAATTTGCCCTTGCAACATGGTTTGCCACTCAATTTGTAGGGTAGATTTATCAGGAGAAACAACCGAGGCAGTGAGGTAGGCATCAGAACCTTCCGGGACAGTAATAAAATTGTTGGGTATATTGATAGAAACTCCCTCTGGGGCAGATGTTGGAGAATCAAGATGAGGAAAGAGGTGCTTTACTGTGCCTTTGATACAGGAGTAACTCCTGAGATGAGGAGAAAGTGGAACAAGATAGCCATCTTGTCATAGTACCTGAAAAGGAAAACCAAATATTAGTAAGTTAGTACTATTCCACCAAATGAGGTGAGGAAAAGTAATTATACTCCTTTACACAGTTTCAGCTGGTTTGCATGTAACCATTTGTCAGTCAATTTGTTGTTGTGCATGAGTCTAACTTGATAGACTGCAGGACTGAGCTTGTTGATAATTGGGTAAAGGCCTTCCCACTTATTGGAGAAGGAGTGTGTGGGATGTGCAAATCTGAGAACCATTACCTGATCTCCAACTTGCCAATCCACCTCTTGTGCGTGTTTGTCAAACTGTATTTTAGACTGTTGCTGGGCCTTGCCCATGCAGCTGGCAGCATGCAAGTGTGTCTGTGTGCATGAGATCTTGTCTGAGTTTCTCCACATATTGGTCTACAGACACACAGTCTACTTTGGGGGTATGCAGGTCAAATAACAAATGTTCAGGTAATCTCATCTGTCTGCCAGTCATCACTTCAAAAGGTGTTAACTGGGTGGTGGTTGAGGGTGTGCCCCTGATTGCCATAAGGAGTAACAGCAATAGGGAATCCCAGGTCTTGAAATTGTCCTCAGTGAATTTGGAAAGCATTTGCTTAATCCATCTGTTGGCTCTTTCTACTTCACGTGAAGATTGTGGGTGGTAAAGTATGTGGAATTTCTGGTGAACTCTGAGGAGTTTGAGTGCTTCTTTCATCAACTCACCTGTAAAACTGGTTCCTTTGTCAGAGTCCACCTTGAGAGGTAGACCCCATCTGGAGAGAATCTGTTCCACCAGGACTTTGGCAATGGTTTTAGCAGTACATGTCTTAGTAGGGAAAGCTTCAACCCACTTAGAGAAGAGATCAGTTACTACAAGGACATATTTGCTGTTCCTTCTGGTATTGGTCACCGGGTCAATAGAATTAATCTGTGTGGCATGCCAGGGGACAGAGTGCCTTTGTGGAAGTAGTTTGGCATTTCGTTTTGTAGGTATAGGATTGTTTTATGTACAAACAAGGCAATTATCTATGTACTGTTTAACATCTTTGGTGACACCAGGTCACCAGGCAGTGATCTTGAGTCTGTGGAGGGTGTTTTTTATTCCCTGGTGTCCACCAGTAGAAGTGTCATGCACTTGGTGCAAAAATGCAGGCCTGAGATGTCTGGGGACCACCCACAATTTAGTGGGGGTATCATCTGGTTGGTATCAGATGAGCTTGTCATCTAGGGATAAGTGTAACTTACCTTCATGCCTCCAGTAGGGGTTGTGGGTAGGTAAGTTCTGTTCAGTGCTCTTGTCAAGGAATCTGAACACATCTTTGAGTTCAGAGTCAGCATGCTGGGCTGCTAACAGGTCCAAGGGGGAAAAGGGTTTGGGCTTCTTTTCAACTGCTGCAATGTGTACAGCCATCCTGGCTTCTGGGTGAGCCATCATCCAGTTCCCCCCCCCGGCCCCTTCCTTGGCAAGGGTGTCCTCTGTGTCATTGAAGGCATGATGGGGTCATGTATGGAGTGAGCTTTAACTTTGTGTGCATAGAGTTTGTGTGCAAACCTCAGTGCCAGTGAATGGATGTATGTTACCAGTTCTTTGTGTTTCACTAGACTGCCATCACAGGAGTGGAAGGAGTTCTTCTGTCAGAAAGGGAGAAATTCTGTAAGAGGACAACCAACCCCGTTAGAGACTGTAAATATGATGGTATCCTCGGTCCCATGCTTAATGAACTCGAGGGCACAGGCCACTGCTGCCATCTCGGCATATTGTGATGATGCCACACTGTAATGCTTAGAAATTTTAACAGCGTTACCATAAGGATAAATCACAAGAATGCACATCCCTGCAATTTGTTCTCCTTGGTAATAGGAAGCTGAACCATCTGTAAAGATATGACACAATGAGGTGTTCTGGAGTATTTATGGTATGGCAGGGAAGAAAGGACCTGGATCTGGAAGATCAGGTGGTTGTAATGTACAGTCATTGGGTTCTCCTTGGAAAAGAAGGCCATGCACAAGCATGGATGGCATTTTGGTTGTGTGGACCTGGATGTCTCTATCCTGGAGAAGGATTGACCAGTGTGTCAGCCTGGTATTAGAGACTGACCCATTCTTCACTCTGTCTGATAGAAGAAAGGTAGTTGGGATGTGGTTTGTGTTGATAATCAGTGGACAGTACCCAATGATATACAAGAAGTGCTTGACAGCCCAGTAGGTGGCTAGAAGGTTCCTTTCACAAAGGCTGTACTTCTGTTTCACTGGGGTCAAGAGCTGTGAAGCATATTCAATGGGTCTCAAAGTGCCATGACCCTTCTGTGCCAACATTGCTGACATAGCTATGTCAGAGGTGGCACATTCCAGATGGAATGACAAGGCTGGATTGGGGATGACCAGAGCTGGAGCTGAGGCCAGGGTCTGCTTCAGTGACATCACAGCCTGGGTGTCAATGGGACCCCAATTCCATGGACTATCCCTTTTCAGTAATTCATACAGAGGAGCAGCCTTCTCAGCAAAATCACAAATAAAATCTCTAGAAAAATTCACCATATCTAGAAATCTCCTAAGAGTGGCCACACTGGTGGGTAATGGCAGATCTTGCAGTCCTTGTATCTTCTTCCTGGTAGGGCTTCAGCCTTGATCAGTTATTCTCAGGCCCAGAAAGAGTACCTTTTTCTGATGCAGTTGTGCTTTTGCTGGGTTACATTTGAGACCTACTCTCTGAATAAGAGTTAATAGTTCATCTAAGAGATCTAAGTGTTGTTCCTGTGTGGCCGTTGCCAACAACAGGTCATCCACATACTGCAAGAGACACTAGGGAGTAGAGAAACCCTCAAGGGTGTCCATCATGTGAAGATGGAACAGGGAAGGGCTGTTATGGAATCCCTGTGGTAAGCTGGTACATGCGTACCGTCTACCCTAAAAGGGGAAAGCAAACTTATATTGACTTTTGGGGGCCAATGGCAATGACTAGAAACCACCAGAGATGTCCAGGGCATGGAAACATTTTTGGTCAGGGGTAAAAAGTCATAGCACATCAGGTACTGATGCCAGAGTTGCAGCACAGCTGGGGTTGATCTGAAAAAGTCATAGCACATCAGGTACTGATGCCAGAGTTGGAGCACAGCTGGGGTTGATCTGATTCAGTCTCCTGTAATCAATAGTAATTCTTCAGGCACCTTTGTGTTTCTTCACAGGCCACACTGGAGAATTGGTGGTAGAGACTCATGTCCTGATTACACCTTGTTTGAGGAGTGATTTTATTGTTTTTCTAAGAGAGGGCAAGGCCTCTGGTGGAAAAGAATATTGCCTTTGCCTCTCATGTGTTGGGCCTGTCACTTCTATGACAGTGGGCATTCTGCCACAGTCATGCTTATTGATAGCAAATGCATCCAAATGCCTTTGTAGAATGGGGAGGAGCTTTGGGAAAAGCTTGTGGTTCTTGGACAAATCTATGACGTCATACTCTTTATTATTGGCAGATACTGTTGCCACCACATGTGAGTCAGGAATCATGATGGTGTGGTACTGAACCTGAATCTGTATCAGTAACATGTTGGCTAGGTCCACCAGACAGAAAGTCAATCTCAATTATGCTTGGGTGATCATGCAATGCCATTAGTTGGAAGGTGTGGTAGGCCTTCAGGTGTCCCAACTCTACAGGTAGCAGTAGAGAATGGTATGCAAGCAACCTAGTCCCATCTACTCCTGACATGTTGGTCCTCTGTCTGGTGCACCAAGGAGATGCCTCTGGGTGGTCATCATGTAATACAGACACAGCCGTGCCTGTATCCAATAGTACTGTCAATAGGCGACCCCCAACCTCAGCCTCAGTGCAGGGCCTTCCATTTGCAGCCAAGACCAGCTTGTTTACAATATGGACTGGGGCCTGTAATTGTCAATCTGTACCCACAGAAGCATTCAGGGATTGGGCCTGGCTCCTTTGAGCCACCTCACCATGCTGCACTGCTGCTATATAGGGAGCTGCTTCTGGGTTCAGGCCTGTACTTCCAGTGTCTCCATGGCCTGTTGAGGCCTGTACTCCTGGTTGTATGGCTGCAAGGGCCTGAGCAGAAACAGCATCTGCTATGGAGTGCACCTGCCCCAGAAGTTCTCGGAACTTCTGATTCTCTTTGGCTAGCTCCCTATATGAAGAGCCTGGTTTTTGTTGTTTACCCTTGTTGTTCTTGTGGTGCTTCTTATTCTTATGGTAATTCTGGTTCCCACCCCATTGCTGTTGCTGCTGCTGTTGGTGTTGTTGGGCCTGCTGGGAGTGTTGGTTGTCTGTGGGAAGGGGCTGTTTCTCATGGGCCTGCCCTTCCGACGTGTAGTGCGTCAGGGTCTCTGGAGTAGTCTCCACAGGGGCTACTTTCTTCGAACCGGAGCCCAGATCACAGATGTAGAGTTGATAAACCCTCTCAGTTTTCCAAAAAATGTCGTCAAACCTCTCCATGTTGGGTTGGGTGGTTGGCTCTACCTTTTTTCTTACTGCAGGGATCATGTTCCTAAGGAACAGGGTCTTATATTCGATGAGGTACACATCTGCAGCTTCCTGTGTAAGGTGCTTTCCTGCTCGGTAGACCATCCAGAGCCTCTGGTGATAAGTCGCTGGACTTTCTTTTTCTTTCTGTTTCACAGAATATGCAAGCATCACTCCTACTACACCTGGGCTGTGTGCAGAAATGAGTTTAGCTGCAACCTCATCAAAGGTGGTGTGGCCGTCTTAGCAGACGGCATCGAGGAGTTTAGCCCATAGTCCAGGATCAATGGTCTGGTGTAGTATAAGGACTTGGTAGTCTGTAACAAGACTAAGCATTTCACATTTAGCATGCACCTTTTCCAAGTGACAGCTGAGGTTGTCAGATGGGCTCATCCAACCAATACTGTCAGCTATTGTTGAACAGAGTAGGCCATTTGTAGGGGATTATTGGGCCGATCAGGCAGAGGTAGGTTGCCCCAGGCACCATCCAAGGTTGCCCGAGCTGCGGCCTCAGCTGCAGTATGAACCATGCCCTCCTGAGTGCCAGCATCATGAAGAAGCTGCCTAATATGGGTTTTAAGTACCAGTTTGTTTCTCTCAGAAATAGGTACAGTGCCTGTCACATGTTCAATTATTGTCTCCCACTCTGTCTCCTGTCTGTCTTCTGCATTAATAATTGCCACTAGTGGAGCCATCAGGATTAGTCTTTGGCCTACTCCCCCCCATCATGGGGGTCGCCATGTAGACGCGCCCATGATGTGCATCATGACGATGATGACGTATGACATGGGATGGGTGTAATGGGGATCTGCCATGTTGAGGATGGTGGGGCAGGGCATCTGGGCTATAGTAGGTGTGTGACTGGGTGTTGTACTCGGAGATGTCATCATCTGATACTTCCCTCTCAGAAGACGTGGTTAAGGCAGGGGCTACACCTCCCATTGCCTTAACATGTCCAGCCAGAACATCCCGCTGGTGGCACAGTTTCACCATCTTGGATTCACATACTGTATGACTCACATTTGCAACATTCATATCAACCTCATCCTGCAACTGTTTCTGCAACACTCTATATGCAGCGCTCAATTCGTGATTGTCCCTAGTAGCCACTTCTAAGGCATTACGTACCTGGTTTATCTCGTCCTGTATCTCCCCCAACTCCTCACTCAATTGGTCATTCATTCTACTTAACATATCATTCATCTGAAAAGCCTATCCTGTCTCAAACTTTCACACTCCATCTTCAACATACAAAGTTCGTGCTCTCCTGCCTGGGCAAAATGATGCAAAAGGGAATCCTTTTCATTACACAGAGTTTGGAGTTCAGATTCCAAATCATGCTCATGTCTCACACATTCTGTTTCCTGCAAGCCCATCTCCTGTTTAAGAGATGAGATTTGCAGTTCAAGGGTTCAAAACCTCGCTTCGGAGGGTTCCAGAGCAGCACAGAGAGCTGCGACCAACAGCCCCTTAGCTTCTCACTTTCTTGCTGTTTGTCTCATCTCTGAGTACTGATTTGAAATCTGCAGTACAGGGTTTTTGGATTGACTTGTGTCCCATGCGAAGTTAGCCCATCCTCCATGGGAGGCAAGAAAGTTTGAGACATCGAGCCTCAGTTCTGCACAGATATTTGATATGGTGGCCATTGTGTGGGAGGAAAAGAAAAATCAAACTGTGAAAAAGGCGCCGTGCTGTGTATCGATCCACAACAGGAGCACTTTATTCACTGTCAGGCTATTGTGCACTTGTAAGCTTGCAATTCAAAAGTGCTGTGGAATGGATCGAGTCGGCATCGACCACACCCAGAAAGCAGCTAGACTTTGCAAGTTATTACAAAGTGGTCATAGAATGGGAGAGGTGATGCAGGAATGCACACCTACAGTCCCCATTGGGAAGGGAATAGTTTGAAGCAGCAAGTGAAACTTTGCACACACCAAATATTGCCTGCACATGGTTGCCAATTGTCAGGAGGTGTAAACCTCTCACTCAGGTTCTTGGCAATAATGGGAATGCAAGGACTCACAGACACATTGCATTACAGTAATAAACTTGTTTATTACTATCAAAAAGGATAAATCACAGTTGCCCTAAGCAATTCTTATCAAATGCAAACTGGGAGCCAATGCTAAGCGTTCCCTATACTGTACCTCAAGGATTCTCCATGTCTCTTGGGGTCTCCGAGGTAGAAGATGTATTGTCTTACATTATATACCTATGATAATTACTATGGTTACTGTGAGACAGAAACATTTCTAGTTACAGAGATGAGCCCTTTTAGCTAAATTAGAGGTGGCTGCACAGCTCAAGATAACATTATACAGTTTTGTAGTAGTCATCACTTTGAAAAGACAAAAGAAGCATAGTTGTACATGTATCAGTGTAATAGTGCAAATCACCAAAAGGTGGAAATGCCGACCTATATATCATAATCATTACAAGGACACAAGTGTCCAAACATCTTATAAGCAAGAAATACATATATGTATTAGAAAGCAAAGTATATAATAATATGCATACACATCCTGACATCTACTGTTATACAGTAGATGCCCTATACCCCATATGTTAGTATAACATATGTCTAAGTGCTGGGTGTCTACGGTGTACCTCTGGGGGTACCAATAAGGGCACAGGTACCTCGTGTAACAATATACTATTTATGGACTTTTCCAAGGCCTTTGACAGTATGCCCCATGGACTATTAATTAAGAAGCAATATGATATGAAAATCAATAACATCATAGTATGCTGGATTGCTTCATGACTGAGGGGGAGAAAGCAAATGGTGTGCATTGCAGTACACACAGTTTCTTGAGCTGAAGTGACTAGTGGTGTTCCCCAGGGATTGATCCTGGAGCCAACTCTATTTAATACATTCATAGCATCACTACAAACAACAAATTACTGGCACAGCAAATTTGCAGATGATGTGAAGGTAGGAGCTATTGTAGAGAATGACGAGGCTATTAGATTGTTTCAGGAACAAATCAATAAAATTGGAGCGTGGTCAAGGACAAATTACCATTTAACTTGCATACAGTAAATGTAAAATTATGCAAGTAGGAACAAAAAACAGAAAAGCAAAATACTATATGATTTGGGAAAGAAATTACAGAAACAACTTGGGAAACAGACCTAGGCATCTTAGCAACAAATAGGACGACACAAGAAGATCAGTGCAGGGAAGCTGTAAGCAAATGTAAAAAGGTATTAGGATGCATATTCAGAAACATACTGTATGCACTAGAGATAGCAAAGTGTTGGTCCTTCTGTATAGCACCCTTGTCATGCTGTATTTGGAGTATTGTGTGCAATACTGGGCTCCATACCAGAAGGGGAATGTAAAACTGCTAGAGAGTGTACAGAAAGGTGTAATGAGAATAATCAGAAATGTAACAGGAAAACCATATGGGGCAAAATTAAAGGAGTTAAATCTTTATTCACTGGAATACAGAAAATACAGGGCAGATTTATGTATGGTTTACAAAGCAATGCGTAATAGTGATCTAATGGAATGTGTTGGGTTAGAAAGGAAATGCTCAGAAAGAACAAATTGAAGGCATGCCCTATAAGATCACTTTTAAGAACAGAGTGAAGGGCAAACTGGTTTAGCCAAAGAGTTGTGTCAGCATGGGACAAATAGTCTACCTGAAGCTGTAGTAACAAGCAAAACACTGGAATTATTTAAATCAGTTCTGGACACATTTATTGGAATTAAGAAATGTATGTAACAATAGCTACTAGATGAGTCTTACGGCCACCAGGTTAATGACTTGTATCCTACTATGATGCTGTAAAATGGGTAAACAAAGGGATGGCTAGGATTGTGTTATGTTAGTACTATACAATGGCATTCACATAATGCCTACAGTGGGGTCCTTAGTCCTCTACTTAATGCCCAATTCTCTGCAGCCCCTACATTCATCCTCACAGCACACACCTGCATGCTCAGTTACAGATAAGCATACAGATTGTCGGCCTAATATTCCAACAGGAGCACAACTGCAGCATAAATATTTGCACTGCACTTGTGGTAGCACCAGATCCAACTGCTGCTATATTCAGTCAGATAACTGATAGCACCATCCAACTGAATATTGGACCATGTTGGTGCAGCATTAAGTGAAACTGCACTGCCCTGACATGGGCCAGGGCTGTAAGTAGTCCACAGAGAATAGTGCTGCCTGAAATGGGATAGCGCCACAATCCCTGTAGGCTATATTCACTCACAACATGCAAATGAGTCCACTGAGCATGCAAGGCACTAAGGGTCCATTTGCATGACCTTTATGAGCTCATTTGCATGATGTGCAGTAGCCCATTAGCACCCATCGTGCAATGTGACTTGACAAATTCCATTGCTTATAATGGTACACCCCTGATCCCCCATTACATTTTCCTTTATCTCGAACTAGTGTCTCATGTCACTCCCCACCCTCAGTCCCCATTACATTTTCCTATATCTGTCCCTGATGTCTAGTGGCACCCCCACAGTCACCTATTTACAAATATTAAGTCCTGGTGTCCAGTGGTTTCTCCACCCCCACAGTTACCCATTTACTAATATTAAGTAAGACCTGGTGTCCAGTGATTCTCCCCCTCAATTACCTGTTTGCAAATGTGCAAGTATAAATGGCAATCCAGTGTCACCCTAACCCATCCCGCCCACTCACCTACCTCCACCTGCACCCATCTGATCTGGGAGGATGGCGATCAATGAAGCCCAATATGGTGATTGGCATAGGCCTCCTCTCACCTCCTTGGCAAGACACCACATGAGCTGCCAGTCAGCACTCGTACAGTATAAATACTGTACAGGGCTATGTCTAAGAAAACATAATGGGGAATTGGGGCATGGGGGTGTCACTAGACACCAGGGATATAGTTATATATATATATATATATATATATATATATATATATGTATATACACACACACACACATATATATATATATATATATATATATATGATGTACAAGGACAATCAGTAGGTGGGAGCACTAGACACCACGTATTGCTGGCATATTTAGTTTGGGTGATCAGATGCTGGTGGCTGCAGTACAGCCGCCTTGACTTCAGATGGTGGGAACACCCTGTTAAGAGGTGGTTTTCAGCAGCAGTAAATGGTATAACTTTAGGGGCTGTGTACCACTATCATAAAACGTTGCAGTTACCGCTGCACCAATATGCATGTAGGTACCACCTCATTTGCGTAGGTGCAGTGGTATTGTAGTGCTTTGGTGTTGAAGGTTTACAATGGCACTTCTGGTGCTTCTAAATATGGGTTGGATGGGAAAGCCAGAGCAAATCCAGGTTAGCACACCAACTAGCGAGTGCACTAATCTTTTGAATATCAGGCCCAAAATACTTTATTTTAATGATAAATGCAAACTCTCTCCTCTAACTGCCTTTCACTCTTTATTAGGACTGATGGTGACTGCTGAGGACTGCTGCAGACAAGACTAATGATAATCCTAGCATTTTCATTTACACTGGGTAGACTGACTGCAGTCTGATCATTATGTAGTTTTTGCTGCACAACAGTTGTGACAGTATACTGAAAATTAGCAGAGCTGATGGAAAGAGCAGTAGGTGGCTAGATAGTGGAGACTGTGACTTTGGGGGATCAACTGTCAAAATTAGGTGAGTCACAGCTGTCACTTGTGGTGATACCAGCCACATATGTATCTATCTTGAGTGGCAGTATAATTTTTATTTTATGATTTGGGTGGGTTTTTAAAAGTGCATTTTTCTTTCTTTTTTTTAATGTTTAGTATTCATGAAGAGCTGAGGTGGCTGTCAGGGTTAGAGATTGTGGTCAGCATAAAGTGCAATTAAATGATGACCACTAACAAGAGTTTAGAAGGTTTATGTGGAACCTTGATTCAAACATTAGCTCTCATTTTATGTTATCTGTGTGCATGTGATGCACCTCAGCTGACATTTTGATAAAAGATCAACCTACGGCTGCTGGAACCCCAGCAGACAATTGTAAAGTAAGTATTTTTACCTCCTGTTTATAATAGACATTAAAATAGAGGCTACGTGTGTCAGGTTTTCAATATCTTGCTTTTAACATCTTGCCTAAAGGATATCCATGTTATACTTTAAACTACTGAAAACTGCAAAACAAGATGCATACTTAAAGTTTAATTCCATGAGTCTTTGTGTAAATTGTTGAACTCCATGATAATTTGTTGGAGCCCACGTTCATGAATTTTGCCCAGTAATACACCTGACATGTCATAGAGGAGAAAGGAAAAGGCTGGAGAGACTGATAATATGGTTACATTTATGGGAATTCAATAGTAAAGGAGCAACATAGTTGAAGAGGAATTGCAGGATCTTAATGTTAATGTAAAGTAGGTAAGGTGATTCGCCTGCCTGCTGTGTATGCAGGTCAAATGAGTGTAGCAAATAAGCCAAGCACTGTGGGTAGAGGGAGGAGCTGACAGTTGTGTGCATTATGATACAGAAGTCCTGAGCATATGAGGAGTTCCTTTATTAAACTGCAGATGTTCCAAATTGGAACGATGTCTAGAGGACTCTCCTCCAAGGGTCCTTATGGTTCTTAGGCCCTTAAGGAATGACAGTGACATAAATTAGAGAAGCCAACTTTTACTAAGATTCTGTTGAAAGAGGGAGGGTCTGGCAAGTTAGAGGAATTTCTGGGCAAGGAATGCTTGTATGCTAAGGACGTGATGCAGTTGTGCCAGGAGAGAGGGGGTACTGGTCATGTCAAAGAACAAAGAAATCAGGGAATTTAAGAAAATGAATAGGAGTTAGGGCAACAGCTAATGTAAGTGGGACACCAGCAGCAGGCATTAGAGGCACAGGTTCACACAGAAACAGACAGCTGAGCAGGGTAGCACAACAGCTGTAGACCCACAGCTGGTGCAAGAAAGTATAAAGGGACAACAAGTTCATCTTGAATGCATGTCATATAAAAATCACACTCGGTAAAACTGACTAACCTAAGAGACTGATGTACTTGCAAGTCTAGGACTTAGAGGCATCCAAGGGATAGAGTGAGGAAAAAAAGGACTAGGGGACACAGAAGGAGGAATCCTGTCTCTTTTAATGAAATAACTGTAGGTCTGACAAGAAACTGATTGGTGAGTGTGTCACTTTACGCAACAAGGAGAATGCATGGGGCAAGCAGTTCTATTTATTAATTTATGGAAATTTTGGTAAGAAGGAAACACACACTGAGCCAAAGCTTATTTCCAGGAGTGACCTGAGAGAAAAGTGGTTAGGAAGAAAATGTACATTCATAAGGTAAAATGCAACTAATGAAAAGAGGCAGTAAAAATCCAGGAAAAGCTGCACTCCTAATACATAAAATCTGAGATGTATATGCCTTTTTTAGAACATTTATTTGCAAAATGCACACATGAAGATACAGAGCTTAATGCAAGTTACCATGTAAGACGCTGATGTTCCTGTAGTACTTAATTGCTATAGGACCACAGACTGATGTGTAAATAATACATTTTGGGCCAGATATTCAAAGCAGTTGTGCATGGCGCAACCCAGTTGTGCTGGCTCAAGTCCCGAGTTGCACTGCTGGGTGATATTGAAAGCGACCCACTACGCAACGCAAATCCAATTGCTCCAATGCGCAACTGCAATGTATGCAGTGCAAGAGCATGGGGATGTGCCCAGGAATACATGGTGCAATGGCATATTCAACAGGAAAGCAAGACGCAAGTGTGGAGCAAACACCAAGTGGCACCAGGCAGACTTGAGCATATAAAAACAGGCTCAAGTACACAGACAGCAGATGTGCAACAGTATGCACAGAGAGAGAGGGCGAGAGAGAGTGCAGTAGAGAAACAGAGAGAGTGGGAGAGAGGCAGAAAGAGTGGGAGAGAGAGAGAGAGAGACAGACACAGACACAGACAGATGGACAGATGAAGGAACAGTGTGCCACAGGAAGCCATGGACAGGCACAGTGACTGAGAGATGGACAGTGGCCCATTCCTAATGGACACCATAATGAGGGGTGTGAGGAGGCAGCAGGAACACCTGTGTGGCTGACAAAGGGCCTGGCAGTGATATGCCCAATACAGATGGTACCGTGCCAGGGTCACATTAGAGAACTTTAGTGACACGGAGATAGTGGGCCGGTACCACCTGAACTGGGCAGTTCTGAGGCAGCTATGTGAACTGTGCAGTGAGGAGATGCAGGCACCCACCAGACATAGTCATGCCATGTCAGTTTAGACAAAAGTGACCACTGTGATGTGCTTGCTCACCACGGTCACCTTTCAAAGACCCACTGGGGATACCACAGGTATCACCCAGTTGGTCACATCCCGCCTCCTCACCCAGTTCCTCAATGCTCTACTGCCCCATGCGTCTGAGTACATACACTTCCCCAGCACACAGGCAGAGTGTACAGCAAACATGCAGGAGTTCTACCAGGTGGCATGCATGCCAGGCGTGATTGGGGCCATTGACTGCACTCACATTGGCATCTGCACACCACCCAGCCCAGAGGGCCCTCTACATAAACCACAAGGGGTATCCTTCCATCAACTGCCAGGTGGTGTGCGATGCCATGGGGTGTATCATCAATGTCTGCACCACACACCCCAGGAGTGCACATAATGTCTTCATATGGCACAGCTCCACACAGTGCCATAGGTTTGAGCAGGGAGACATCCCCACGGGCCACCTTGCCGTTGAGTAGGAAATGTCCCATTGTGACTGTGAACCATGGGGGGGGATGGCAGGTGGGGAAGGCAGGCCATTGCCATGGCAGACAGTGAGCATGGGACAGCACAGCAATGGACTAACCAAACGTCTCTTCCCACCCAGGCAACAGTGCATACCCCTTAAGGGTATGGCTGCTCACCCCCTACAGGAGACCGTCCCCCACGAATGACCAATATAACGAGGCATATGTCAGCACACGCAATATCATCGAGCATGTCTTTGGCATGCTTAAGTCACGATTCTGTTGCCTAGACAGGTCAGGCGGTGCCTACAGTACAGCACAGCAAAGGACTATGGCATATTCCTGGCCTGCTGAATCCTGCACAACATTACCATTGGAATAGTTGCTGAGGCTGAGGAGGGTGACAGTAGCAGGGATGATGGTGAAGAAGGGCCAGAGGTTGGTAGGAAGTCACCCCTGGAAGAAGGGATCCCAGAACAGTGCAGGAGGCTAGGCGGAACAGGAACAGGGACAGGGACACAATTGCATGGGAGCATTTCGGTCAACACAGGTGGGTGTAAAAACACAGTAGCATGGGCATCACAGTACAGTACTCTACACCGTGGCAGGGGTGTGCACAGTGGATGACATGCAAACACCAGAGCTCACTACACACATTGGATCCACTGGTACACAGGTGCATGGCAACACACATGCAGCACTGGCATGCACACAAGGAGACACACACACACACACACTCACACACAGACATACACACACACATCATGGAACATGGCATGGATTAGAAGCATGGTACCAGTGCACAGGCACCACCAGTGCAGAGCAGCCCTCATTACCTCCATGCCACACATCCCAGCAGCAAGATCCACACACACACAGGTTACATGGGGCACAACACACATGCATGCCACTTCATGCATGCTGCACCAGCACTGCCCATGCATGCATGTGGCAACAGCAGTGGATGGCAGAGCAGCAGACACGGCACTATGACGGCACAGTCCCACAACCTCCATGGCCACATGGTTGTCTGTACTGTGTCCGAGTGGCAGCTGCATCCTGCACATCAGCCCTGGTGGGAGTGTCTGATGCCCCCCCAGGGGTTGAAATGCGGGACCACAACCGTATCCATGCAGTAGGGTATAGGCAGCCAAATAGGCCTGCCTCAGGGGTGTCTGGAATGTTGATGTCAGACCCCAGCGTCTGCCATGCTGAGGTCGCCAGACCCCGGGATCATGGGGAGGAGAGTGCACTGTGAGGTGTACACTGCTCATGGCTGAGTGCAGTGACCACCATCAAAACCAGCCCTGTCACAATGGCACCAGTCATGCAGTCCAACGCCATGGTAGTGGCCTCCCTCATCTGTCTGAGCTCATCAATGATCTGTGCAATGCCTTTATCCTGTCGCATGGCCATGAAACTCACAACAGCCCACACTGCACACACCTGAGAGGCAAGCAACGCCTGGTTCTCCACGGACGCCAGCAGTAATGGGGTGTGTTCAACCAGACGCTCAGCATCCTGGGCCACCTGAACCATCTGTTGAGCTGCAGGGGGTATCATAGCATGCTGCTCAACCTCCCGCTCAGGTGGACTCTGCACAGTGGGCCGTACAGGAGGTATGCACGTGTCAGGCACACTGGCAGTGTGCAGCATGCCTCACTGCCCAGTGTCACCTGCATCCAGCCACTGCTGCCCAACCATCTGCTGGTCAATGCCCCGTGCCTCCACTTTGCCGCCATGCACCTCCACCACCCACACTGGACACAATAGTGGTGCAACACACCGCAGCCACGGCATGGCAGGGGGTGGCTGTGGAGCCACTGTGGCAGCGCCGGACCCTGATGGTGCCTGTGTAGTGAGATGGGGTGTTTCTGCCACCAATAGCCCTACTCTGTCCATGATCAGTGTGATGTCATCATTGGTGTCTGACAATAGCCCTAGCTGAGTCTTCACACACAGCACCTCCAAGCTGTCAGTGTCCAGGATCCCAGCAAGTGCATTATCAGATGCCATGTCCAGCATGTCCACAAGCCCTGCACTGCCAAGGCAGGGCCTGTCCCTGCTCTGGGTGCTTGCTGATGTTGATGGTTGGGCATCCATGACGCCGTCCGCCTCCACCTCATCCCCTGCCCAGAGGCATGCTGGTGCTGCAACACAAGAATGAAGGGTCAGTGTTGCTACATTGTCCAGGGCTAACCCCATGGCACCCCCACTACCCCTCTAGCCCCCCTCCTACCATCCCACACACGGTCACCTCCTACCATGCCCCCCCCAGCATGCAGACATTATCAACTGGCACTGCAGTCCACTGTGCAGCCACAGACACACTTGCAAGTGGCTGGTGGCATGTCAACAAGCATACACATGTAACACACACACAGGCCTGCTCATACTCACCATGCAGTGAGGGTCTGCAACCTATCTGGAACCCTCTACTGTGCACACCCTCCACTGATGCTGAGCTAATGCTGGGCATCGCCAGCTCCTCTGAGGCTGTCAGCGAAGGCACTGCTGCTGGGCCACCACCAGTCACCCTGCAGGATACCAGGATGGCAGCTATCTTCTCCTTAATGCACCTCCTGTGGATGCCAGTCTTTTTCTTGCACTCCTGGGGGTGCGATGGTGTTGGCCATGGGTGTTGATGTACCATGCCACCTCATCCCAGCCCACAACCCACTCCTGCGGTGTGCCCTTGGCACCACTGAGAAGAGCCTCCCTGTCCATATAGGTCTCATACTGGGCAGTGGTCTCTGATGCTGTAAAGTTGGGCCTGCACTCGTGTGCAGTCCCCTGATTTTACACACCTTCCTCACCCGGCACTCTGCCACCTGTTGGGATGTACACCAGTGTGTTTTAGTGGTAGCAATGAATGTTACAGCAATCAGTTGCACAGTTGCAGTAGGCCATTGTGCATCCATGTTTCCAGTCACTTACCTGAAGGGTTGCAATTCCAGTCTGTGGCCTGTGCTGTTCCTTGGTGCTTTTATGGCTCAACACATGCAAATGAGGGCAAGAGCAATTGTAATGATATCCTCATGATCCCCACTGTGCCATGCATTGGCTCATGAGGTTATTTACATACCATGGCTGAATATCGCAGACATGTGCCGTGTGCATTTGTGTTGTGCCGGAGCAACCCCGAGGTGTAATACTTGTACATGTGTGGTGCACCTGCCCACAGTGCACATGTGCGTGCCACATCCCATGTTATAATCGCGCAACACGCGTGGACTGTGTGATGCATTGGCATTGTGCATGTGGTGCAGGTACGGCTTCATGCACGGTCGCACAACCTGGCATGCACCCTATCACTCACATGTGCACTGGGCACTGACCTATGACCCATGGGTCACCTACGTGACCATGCTAGGCCACAACACAGTATGCATGCCCGTCATTATGCAATGGTCCCACACTACGCATCCTGGTGTGCATCCCCATGCTGTGCAATAAAAGCCATTCATATCCTATTGCGCATCCTGCACCTGTGGCAGACACATGTGTTTTTCACAGCCATGTACAGTGCTGCACCGAAAGCTGTCCATGGTGCAGGGAACCAGATGCCATGCCCTCAACTGGTTGGACTTCGAGGTAGCGAACCTCATGGCTGCAGTCCAGCCCTATGAGACCCAGCTTTGTGGGCAGGTGACTCTGCAGCAGGCCAGAGGCCTGTTGTGGCAGTCCATATCGGAGGCCTTGGAGAGGAGAATGGGTTTGCAATGCATAGCAGAGCAGTGCAGGCACTGTTATGGTGACCTGCAGAGGAGAGACCATGACCGACTCCAGAGGCTGCAGACACACATCCGGGATGATGCAGTGCAATAGCCAGGTAGGTGTTTGCATGTTGCATGTCTGCCTGGCGCAGTACTGTGGAGACAGCATCACTGACTGGTATGTCCTGCAGTGGGGTACATTGTCATCCTGCCCCTCGCCACATGCCATGTTGCTGCATGTGTTGCGACTGCACTGGTTTTCAGGCCATGGGATGAACAGGGGCATGCCCAGGGTACAGCAGGCTGTGTGGTGCGGGAATGGTTGGTGTGATTGAGTACTGATGTCTGCCTCTCTTCTTTCTATTCCCAGGGCTGAAGGACCACAGGCGGGCCTGAGCAGAGGCAGAGCGCAACTGTGCAGCATGACCTGATGGAGGCCAACCGGTGCCAGCTGCACCGCAGGGGGCAGGTAAGCAATGTCATAGTCATTCCCAATGTACAAGGGGGCAGCAGTGGGAAGTGGGTATGACCATGTGCCATGTGCCATGACAGCTGTATGTGTTGCACAGTGCGACGTGCACACCACTGTGGCTCATCCATTGGACCCATGCGACGACTGTTGGTGGAGTGGGCATGTGCACTAATGCCACAGGTATTGCTGAGGTGCTGCTCTTGCAGTGTGCCATATGACAATCACTGTGCATTTTTGTGGCCACTGCATGGTGATGCCCACCTCTCTGCACCAATATGGTGTGCCGTGTTGTTGGCTGGCATTACACTGAACCCCGTGGGTGTCCATACCAGGCTCTCCAGGGGTGTGTGCTCACACTGCCATTGTGCACTGTGGGTGGGTATGGTTCCCTTGGCTGTTGCACTGATCACCTGTCCTTTCCCTTGCCATAGGTGTCAGGTGGCCAGTGGCCCGACGGCCTCGGAGGTTGCAGACGAGGCTCCTGTGGCAGATCCTGCTTGTCATATCCAGTATGCTGGAAGTGATCATCACCATCAGACACATGACAACTGTGCACAGACATGAACGGAGGTGTGGTGAGGCATCTGGACATGGTCAATGTTGAATTGGATGTATATAGCCCCAGTTATCCCTGTTGACCTAGTTCCCCTACAGTCCTCCTTCCTGCTGTACAGACCCTGTTCCCTGTCCTCATCCATTATTGTTCCTACCCTGTCTCTGACCCTGTTGTTTCTATTGTTGTCCGTGTATTACTGTTATAAACCTTTTTCACCTACATGCCTGTGTTCATATCTGCTTTGCAGGTGGCATGTGGAGCCATGCTGCAGTGAGCTGGTTTTTGTCCATGATGTGTGCACAGGGGTGGGGAGTACATGGGCAGTACCATGGTTCCCTGCTGTGCACAATGGTGTGTCAAATTTTGGTGAGGGCCATCCACCGGTTTGGTAGGTGTGCTGTGTGGCTTCATGGTCTCCATGGTGCGGTTGTCAGGGGTGGGCTGCAGGTGTGTGCATGGTGGTGGCATACAGCCATGGTCATTGTTCTGGACATGTCTGCATGCTGGAGTGGGGGCCTCAGCATCCCCTGTTGGGCACCCCATCCCATGTGGTGTGGCACTCTGCCTGGGTCCTGGCTCATTCACTGCCCAGTGTGTGGGCTATGTGTGGGCATGTGGGGCTTGGCCCTATGGTCCTGTGGTGGACTGCCAATGCCACAAGGTGATGGGCATGGCAGGCTGGTTAGGTGCCGGGGGCACCTTTGGCAGCCTTGCATTGGCCATTGTCCCCTCCTGTCACCTGCTGGCCATGCCACCATTGTGTTCTGGGGTTCTGAGGTAGAAGACTTGGTTTGCTGGCCAAGGCGCCTAGCTTCACCTGATCTCTTTTCTTCTAAGACTGCTTGAAAGGCAGAGTAGAGAAACTTACCAGAGCAAGGGAAAAGGATTAAGACTTATTTTGGCTAAGCAGAGTTACTGTGTGGTGTTGTTTTTATTTTTTACTCACAGGGATTGCTACTGTTTGTTGCTAACATTTCATTGTTTTATTTTTCTCTGTAGCAAAGTGTTTCTTACAGCATATATCTTCTCTGAAATTATTACAGGTGGTGCTTTACAGGTTTTACAGTTGTATCTAACATTAGGATAAGCTTTCAGGGTTACTGCATTTGTTGTTGACTGATTGCTTCTGCTCTTACCTCCTTGTTCTTTCGTCCGTGGTTCTTCTTTTTCGGCAGGGGAAGGGCCCAGCCACCCACCCCCATCCCCAACCACCCCACACTACACTCCTTTTATAGGGTACCATAGTTGTGACATTTCCTGTGGTAGAGCAGGAAGGGGTGGATCAGTGGGGCCTCCACAAGGTGAGCTCATTTACAGGAGCACTAGTAATTTAACTTGTTATAACAAGTTAAACAAAGCTCAATCAAACCATTACTTGCATTTTTTTCCTTTTTTTTCCTTCTAATTAGTCTGACTAGGTTATAAACCCAGCTACTTATCTGGAATGGATATCATTAACTGCAGGTACTGTGGAACAATTTTCAGAAGGACAGTCTTACAGGATTTAGGACACTGTTCTACATGCTGGGCCTTTGGAGATCTTAGGGCTCAGCTCCGGGCAGCATGGGCAGAGATTGCACACCTCAAATTTCATATTCAAGAGGAAATACATTATAAGAACCACCCGCCATTTCCCCAGCATCCAACAGAAAAACCTCGGCCGCAGAGGGTAGTTGGTCCAGGAGGTTGGCAGGTGGTTAGGAGGGGCAAATCAGGTGCCCCATCACTCTCTGCTCTCCAACATATTACCTCCAATAACCATATAAACACTACAGACAGGTATCTGCCTCTATCTCTGAAATCAAACAAAGAGGCAGAAGACACTGCAGAGCAGGACACTGCAGCACAGGAGCTAGCGCAACAAAATTCACCCAAATCAGGAACCAAAACAAAAAAGCAAAAAGGAAATCCAAAAAACTTCTGATCATAGGAGACTCCATGATTCGGGGAATTGATACCCATCTCCAGCCAGGGGTAATGGTCAGATGTCTCCCAGGTACATCAGCATGGAGAGACACTGACTGCATTGCTAAAATTGTTCACAAAGCAGGAGAAAACATTGATGTCCTAGTACACATAGGGACTAATGATTCACCAGCTGGTCAGTTGTGGAGACCAAGGAACACCTGACCAGGCTGGGTGACAAACCATCATCTATTTCATCTGGCATCTCCTTCTCTGAGATCCTGCCAGTCTGGGAGAGGGAGCAGATGGACGGAAGGTCAGAGAAGGGAGATAGGGAGCTAAACACGTGGCTCAAAGGCTGGTGCCAGGAAAAGGACAGAATTTGTGGGAACTGGCAACAGTTCTGGGGCGAAAGTTCTTTAAATTTGATGGACTGCATCTGACTAAGGAGCGAGTCAGTGCATTGGGGCAGAAGTTTGACGTCTTTTCAGATTATTTAAACTAGAAATGGGAGAGGGTGCAGCACCTACACGTCCAATGGGAAGAACACCCTCCCTCAACAAGTGGTCAAACAGGGATTCAGCATGTTTGCAGTTCATTTGCATCACCAGGTAAGAAAAAGGTTTGTCTCCCACACGACACACAGGGTAATGCCAAACCTCACCCAACAACTAACACACCAAAATCTGGCCAATGGAAAATCATGTACAAAATGCTCACAGCCTGGGAAATAAGATCCCAGACCTGCAGGCAATAATGTCAGAGGCTAAACTGGACAAAGTAGCAATTAGTGAGACGTGGTTTACCAGTAACCACACTTGGGAGACTTCAGTACCTGGCTATGTATTGTTCAGAAGAGACCAAGGTGCAAAAGGTGGGGGGGGGGAGTGGTCCTGAATGTCAATGAAAATATCAAAGCTACAGAAATTCAGAATACACATAAGGAGCCAGAAGAACTGTGGGTCACCCTGGAAACAGAAAATGGGACAGCCATAAGAACTGGGGTTGTCTACAGGCCCCCAGACCAGGGGAAGGACATAGACACATTACTGTTAGAAGATGTACAAAACATGACAGCTAAAGGGGAGGTTCTGATAATGGGAGACTTCAACATGCTGGATACAGATTGGTCAATACCAGCAGGAACATCTGCCAGAACTAGACACATAGTGGATTCTCTGCAGGGGGAGGGCCTCAAACAACTGGTACAGCAGCCCACAGGAGACAGGGCTATCCTAGACCTAGTACTAACTAACAAGGAAGGGATCACAGATCTCCAGGTAGAAGGTCACCTGTGGGCCAGCGACCATCACATGGTATGGTTCAATTTGGCTACAACATCTAAATCATCCCATTCCAAGGCAAAAATATGGGACTTCAGAGGAGCTGACTTTGAAAGATGGCCAACAGAGTTAAGCTAGCCCTGGCAAAAAGAAACACAGGTGAGGTGGTACAGGCAAAGTGGGCAAGCATTAAGGATGCAATACTTGAAGCAACATCCCATTGTGTTAGACAGAAAAGGAAGTGCAAAGAAGAAGAAACCACTTTGGTTCTCAAATACAGCAGCAGAAAAGGTCAGAGCCAAAAGGCTGGCCTTCGGAAATATAAGAACACAGCAGGATGAAGATAGGGAGGCATACCAAACTGCCCTAAGGGAAGCAGGGAAGGCAGTAAGGCAGGCAAAGTCCCAAACTGAGGAAACACTAGCACGAACAGTAAAGAATGTGACAAGACTTTCTATAGATACATTAGTGAAAGGAGAAAGTCCAGAGGGGCATTACTAAGCTTAATGGAGAAAGGGAGCATGTGAGGAGGAGGACCCTGTAAAGGCATCTATCCTAAATAGATACTTTTGCTCAGTATTTACTGAAAGAGAAGGTAAGTAGGGCCCCAGCTCAGCATCATGGACACAGTGGGGAGGAGGTGAGCACTACTCCTTCACAAAAGAAAGGGTCCTACAAGAGCTTGCTAAGCTCAGGGTGGATAAGGCAATGGGACCTGATGGCATACATCCCAGGGTACTTAAGGAGCTAAAGGTGGAACTAGCAGAACTGTTTAGTGAGTGTCTGAGCACAGGAGAGGTCCCAGAAGACTGGAGAAGGGCTCATGTGATCCCACTCCACAAGAGTGGTAGCAGGGAGGAGGCGGGGAACTACAGACCAGTCAGTCTTACCTCAGTAGTGGGCAAGATTATGGAGGCACTCCTTAAGGAAAGGATGGTGCAACACCTGGAATCCATAGGGGCACAGGATCCAAGACAGCATGGGTTTACAAAAGGACGGTCCTGTCAAACTAATCTCATAGATTTCTTTGACTGGGTAACCAGAGTGGTGGACCAAGGGGGAGTAGTTGATGTCACCTACCTTGACTTCAGCAAAGCTTTTGACACTGTTCCACATAGAAGACTGATAAATAAGCTGGGTAGGCTCGGGGTGGGTCAGAAGTTGGTCAACTGGGTGGCAAACTGGTTGATGGGCAGAAAGCAGAGAGTGGTGGTAAATGGTATAGTCAGAAGAGATGCACGTCATAAGTGGGGTACCTCAGGGATCAGTTCTGGGGCCAGTCCTCTTCAACATCTTCATTAGTGACCTTGCAGATGGACTAGAGGGTAAGGCTTGTTTGTTTGCAGATGACACCAAGATCTACAACAGAGTAGATGATCCAGATGGGGTGGGCAGAATGAGAAGAGATCTGGATAAACTAGCAAAATGGTCAGGAGAGTGACAACTGAGTTTAATGCAAAGAGTGCAAAATCATGCACATAGGAGAGAGAAACCCTGAAGCCACCTATAGGCTGGGAGGGAGTTGCTAGCAGTCACAAAGGAAGAAAGAGACTTGGGCATCATCATCACTGATGACCTGAAATCATCAAACAGACCTCTAAAAGCAGTAGGTAAGGCTAGGGATGTTAGGGTGTATTAGTAGGGGTATCACAAGTCGTAAGAGGGAGGTAATAATCCCTCTTTACAAGACACTGGTTAGGCCCCATCTGGAGTACTGAGTGCAGTATTGGAGGCCACAGCTTCACAAGGACATTAACCAAATTGAGGCAGTCCAGAGAAGGCAACCAAAATGGTGCAAGGACTGCATCAGAAGACATATGAGGACAGATTAACAGAGCTCAATATGTATACCCTTGAGCAAAGGAAGGAGAGAGGTGATATGATCGAGGCATTCAAACACCTTAAGGGCATTAACAAGGTGAAAGAATCTAACATATTTAAATATAAGAAAAATAGCATGACAAGAGGACACAGCATGAGATTAGAGGAGGGCCAATTAAGAGGGAATGTGAGGAAATTCTTTTTCACAGAAAGGGTGGTGGATGCATGGAATGGCTTGCCACAAGAAATGGTGGCTATGAATACAGTGCAGGGCTTCAAACAGGCATGGGATAGGCATAAAGGAGCAATATAAATGACTATGAATAGATAGGCCACTGACAGAGCAACAGCCGATGGCACATTTATAAGGTAGAAAAAGAAATGGTCAGACTGGATGGGCCTTGCGGTCCTTATCTGCCATCAACTTCTATGTTTCTATGTACTGTTCCTGGGTGCCTGTGTGCACACTGGTGTGCCCTGCTGATGGGGGGGGGTGGCCACTGCCACTGTGCTTCCCTGTCTTTGTCCCAGGGTCTCTTCTATGTGCACTGCCTCCCCGTGTTGATGCTCAGGTCTGCTCTGCACTTCCATGGTTTCGTTGGCACATCTCAGGTTGCGCTGTGGTTCATGTGTGCCATATTCAGCCAAGTTACGCTGGTGCAGTGCAGCCTGCACAACTTCTGAATATGGCACCCACAGTGCTGCAGCACATCTGAATTGTGCTGCACCAGACTTATGCCTGCATTTGGCACATTCCTGAATATCTGTCCCTTTGTATTCATTTTTGGGGACTATTTTGTAAATCATGGTGTAAGGGGCATCAAATTCTTACAAGGTGACTGAGATTAAGCTCTGTGTCTTCATGTGTGCATTTTGCAAACAGATGTTCTAAAGAAAGAGAGCTACATGTCTGAACTTTTGTGTATTAGGAGTACAGCTTTTTCTGGATTTTGACTGTGTCAGTTCAGGGGCTAGCCACCCCCTAAGCTGCACCCCCTGGATTACACTAGAGCATGACTGCTATCTGTGAGGAGAAAAAAATGAAGTATACTGTACTACTGAGTAAAGGTAAAACAAACATTTGTCAATGCTGACTGTTTGCCACTTGCATTGCTGTTGTGACGAGCTTTGCTTGTACACATTTTTACTATATATTTACCCAGGACAGAACAGATGAGATGCAACACCTCATTTTCAGTGGTGTCCTGCTTTTACATATTTTTAGATTGTATTTACACAGGATAGGCCAGCAGAGAGGCAATATCTAATTGTTAGTAGTCTCACAATTTGACCCCAAATTTCCAATAGTCTTCTCATGACCTGACATTATGATCAAGACTGGTGAAATTTTGTTAAATCACATTCGAATGGTGATTTTGCCATGAACTGTGAAAAAAGGTTTTGGAGGGGAATTAAAAATTACACCTTTCATGTTCCGGAGGTGGGGCAATGCAAAGGATGAGTTGAACATTTGGGCCAAAATAGGCAAAAAAAAGTTATGAGTAAACATTGGAACAATTTAATGGGCCCGATTTCAAATTCACCTGTGCTGAAAGCAACCTCCGGCAAAGTAGGGGGCTGTGTCTGAAGCAGCTGCAGCATACACAAAAGCTGCTATTTAAGTAGGTTTGCTACTTGCAGAAATCCATGTGACACAGCTGCAATATACAACCCTGTGCAAAGATAAGTGTTGCATTGAGAGACTGTGGCACAAGCCAGGATGCATCCCCAGACTAGTGCCAGGGGGGCCATGGAAGGGGCAGCAGATACCGGGCTGTGGCATGGGGTATGTTGACCCCTAGGGCACTGTCTCACTACCCTCAATGAACACCTTTGCCACATGTATTGCATGCCTGTTGTGACAGACTGTTGTCAATCCATGCAGTCCTGGTACTACAGTGCCCCCCAAAACTGGCATGTTGCCCCGATTCTCATTGCTAATCAGAAGAAAGCCCAGTCCCAGTACAATGTTCAACCCCCCCACACACCTGCTGTTCCCACACAGACCTGAAAACTCATTACCTGGTGGTCTAGTGACTTCCTCCATGATCCATAATTGCCCCAATGATGTGCTCCTGTGATATAGCCCTTCCCCATCCCCAATCTTCTGGAAAAATAAACAAAAACAAAGTGCCAATCTTTCTCCTTAGTAGTCTAGCATCCCCATCACCCTTCCCCTGCTGACAGACAGTAGTTAACCACACCACTCCCCCCATCCCCAAGCCTCTTCTGTGACTGGCACATCCCTCCTCGCACCACCACAGCCAGCCACAGAATGCGATCGTTCAGACCTCTTAAGCAGTCTGTGCAATCACATTCTGTGGCTGGCTGTGGCGGTGTGAGGTGGGATGTGTCAGTCATAGAAGTGGCTCGGGAACAGGGGGAGTGGGGAGGCTGACCACTGTCTATCAGGGTGTGGCGGGTAGGGGGCCACTAAAGTACCAGGGAGACAGACCGGTGTTTTTTTTTTTCTCTGGGAGATTGTGGATGGGGTGGCTATACCACAGGAGCACATCATCAAGGTGATCAGGGATCCCAGGGTGGTGCCATTATACCACCAGGACTACTATGTAACAGTTGGGCATGGGGGGTACAATGCCATGGCACTTGTTTGTATACAAATGGCTTTGTGGTGCAACCCTGTTGGGTACCATGCCACTATGACTGTGTACAGCTCTGCCCCAACACCTCCACAGGGCTCCTCCCCAGTCTTTACTGCACAACAATGGCCCCACCTTCATGACTTCAACAGGCGCAATTACTTATACCACCTCCTGGCTGGTCTAAGTGGTGCTCACTACTGCATCTATGGCAGGGCTTTGAAAATCCCAAATATGGGAATGTGGCAGCCCCACCATAGCACAGGACCCCTTGCAACCTGGTGCATTGGGTTAGTGTATGCAATCCTGACACAAGGGGGCTTTGGCACACCTGTGTCTGGAAGGGATGCAGGTTGAATTTTAAAATCCCATTTGATGCAAGTTGTGACACAAATCTCAACATGCGTCAATCACTTTTGACGCAACTCTCTTGCATCACTGTAGCTCGATTGAAAATCAGGCCCAATGTCTCTTCATAACGTTTTTTTTCTTCACATTTTGACCCTAAATTTTCAACATTGTCTTTTTATGACCACTCCTTCAGAATATGACTGGTGTCATTTATAAAATAGTGGCCAAAATGACATTTTGTGACACAACTGTGAAAACACAATTTGGCCAAGATATGAAAAATGACAGCTGTCACGTTCATGAGGTGGTGTGAAAAAATGGCTATATTGAAAATGTGTGGTCAAAATATTGACAATTTCCAAAGTTGCTTTTGTGCATTGAAAATTTTCAAGGTACACTCATAACTTTGTTGCTTTCTAATATTTGTACCCCAAATTTTCAACATAGCCTTTTTATGCCCTCATTTCATAAGCAAGAGAGGAGAAAATGTTCCAGTCCTCCCAAATGGTGATTTAGAATCACAAGTGCAAAAAGTGAGGTTGTGTGACAAAAATGGCAATGTTAAAAATTTGGGGGTCAGAATACTGAAAATTACCAACATTATGAGTGTGTATTGAAATGTTTCAATGTATGCACAGAATTTGTTGGTTTTTTTAAATATTTTTACCCCTAATTTGCAAAATAGCCTCTTTTTGACCCCACTTCATGAACAAGGACAGAGAAAATATTCAAATCCTGCCTAATAGTTGACTTCATGTAGTGACATAAAAAATCACCTTTTGGGATGGATTTGCATAATTTCACCACCCTTATTCATCAGGTGGGGTTCCAAAAGAACCATGTTGAAAATTTTGGGAAAAAATATTTAAAATCAGCTGGCCCATCGGTGCAGCAGTTGGATTTCTGCCTGCGACACTGGTGACCAGGGTTCGGGAGTGGACTTAGGTCACTGGAGGGCCAGCCAGGGGGAGTAGGCTTGAGCGTCCCATGATGGCTCACCTTCTCTGGGGGAAGGGGAGGGAATAGGCCTGGCATATGCTGACTTCTGGCGGAGGCCAGAGACTTAGCATTATATCAGGCTCCTCAGGGTGTGATTGGCCTTGGATATAGGTTGGAGGGTCAACACACCTCTGAGGCTTACTAGGGGAGGATGTTTCAGACACTGGCACTTGTGCCTTGACATCAAGTGTACTCATGACATCCACAGAAATGCAGAAAATGCCTCGCAGCTCTGAAGGTGATGGAACCCTGTAGTGTGCCCTCGATGTGCTGCCACCTGCCTGGTCACCTTCCCACTGATGAAACCAGAAGTTCAGTGTGCTTGTAGGCCCCACCTTGTCCCCACCCAGGGGATAAACTGTTGCTCCATGGGGCAATGGGAGAGATCCAGGTAGGGCAGACAGCAGAGAGATGACTTCTTGGGGTTCCTTAGGAAAGTCGGAGCTGGGGGAATGTAGAGGGGAAAAGAGAAAGTTTAAAAACAGATATATAAAATCATCAAGTTATAAAAAGTTCAGAACCTATTGAAATACATTGAACTGCACACCTGACTTTCTCAGTTCCTTGTCCAGCACTGAAGAGTGAAGACACACCTCCAGTCCAGAGAGGATTACGGCATTAGACCCTCCAGTAGGTAATTAAGGGGTAAGGTATGTGTGGAGGTGGGTGCTGATTTAGAAAGTTAGGTGGGGAAGGGTAACTGTGGCAGTGTGCCAGCAGTGCAACAGACATCGCTGAATGGTTTTCTTTTTTACCAAGTGTTTAAAACTAAAAAAAGTGTATTAGGGATGGTTTTCTTTATTTTAGGTTCTGACACTGGGGATTGAGCACCCCATTGTCTGTGTTATATCTGGTAGCATAGGGGTTGGGCTCCTCACTGTCACAGAGAGAAGATGGGCAGGGTAGGGGTACTAGCTGGCACTGGGGATTTGGCACCCTGGTGTCAGAAAATTTAAAGCAAGGGGGGGTAGGGGTGCTGAATGGGAGGTTTGGGTCATGGGAAGGTAGCAGCACTGTGCTGGTGGCAGCAACAGACATTGATGAGTGATTTTCTTTTTTTTTCACAGTGTGTATAAAAATAAAAAAAGGACTATGATGGACTTTTTTTGGGGGTAACAACACTGGGGATTGGGCACCCCAGTGTCAGTGTTCTATTTGGCGGCACCAGGATGGGCTCCCCAGTGTTGCAGAGTGGGAACTGGTGAGGTTGGGTTACTAGCCAGCACTGAGAATTGGGCACCCCGCTATCACACAATTAAAAAGAGGGAAGCAATGGGAGGTGGGAGCGATACTTGGTAGAGGATGGGAGGGATTGTTTTTTATTTGGGGAGCTACCACAGCAAACTAATCATGATGCTGATCAGGTCTGCTTGCTGAGCAGCCTGATGGAGATCAAAGGAAAGAACCACCCAATGATTTTGCCATCTCTTTTCTTTGAACTACACAAAGTTTCCACCCGTCAAGACCAGAACAGTGTCATGATCAGCCTGACTAATGATTGATCTGACACTGTTGAGCCCCTTGGAGACTGCCCTGCATTGGACCAATAGTGACACACCTCCCAAAACCCACATTCATACCAATATGTTCATGTTGCACAAGCACAAGGGTGAAAATCATAAAGGGAGAGGTTAGACAAAATACTGTAGTAACCCAGGTACAAACACTCAGCTGCAAACAGTTCAGTTTATCAGATTCCTTGATAAGTGCTTTCCGAACATTACACTTCACAAGCGGATATCTGGAAAAATCATCTATTTTGCTGTTATGAATACTTGAGAAATATAGGTAATACTCATTGTTGCTACTTCTACTACAAAGTAAAAACTATTAAACCAAAGTTTTCCAGTTTTTCTAGATACAGGGATACATTGGCAGTGGATATGCAAGCAAAATTTCAATTCTATACCTGCAACAACAGAGACATTAC
Source organism: Neoceratodus forsteri (assembly GCA_016271365.2). Taxonomy (NCBI): domain Eukaryota; kingdom Metazoa; phylum Chordata; order Ceratodontiformes; family Ceratodontidae; genus Neoceratodus; species Neoceratodus forsteri. The sequence continues at coordinate 441,538,616 of CM057451.1, read as the reverse complement.
AAAGACCTAGATGTTTAGAAAGTGTTTGCAATATTTTTAAAATAATTACATAGCACAGTTTTGAACTCCTGTTACTTAAACATTACTAATCCAAATACCTCCATATTTTGAAGAGGCAATGACCCTTGGAAATGGTTATGTGAGCTTATTTGAATTTATTTAACTACAAATGTGGTTAGTTATAAGCAAATAAACATTTTCATGAAACTTACCTAAAAAATAAAATGCCTGACTTTAAGGCCCTATATGTTCCAAACCACTCATCCTAATGTCATTATATTTGTCATGTTCTATGAACACTTAACAGCAAGTCATTTTACCAAATGTCAGGGGCTGGATTTTCAAAAGCAGATGCAGTGCCTGCATCAGTCTTTGTAGTCACAATGTATAGTGCAGCAGGTGCACCATGTCCAAATGCTGCAAATGCCCCTGATTTTCTAATATTGTTCTCAGTTATGGCACTTGGATCTGCTTTATGGCACCTTGTAGTTAAGACTGGTTTTAAGCCACTTCTAGAGACGCATAGGAGAACCCAGCATTGACACACTAGACCACAGAAATTAAATCTAATGGGCACAAGGAACAGAAATCCAATTTTTGTGTCACAAGTCAATTGCAGCATCTCTCTGATGCACCTGGAAGCTGAGGCAAAGATGAGCTTTGAAAATTTGGTCCCAGGTCTTTACCTCAACAGATGGCTGGGTTATGACCAAATGAGCAACGTTCAAAAATTGTGTAAAAATTAATCAGAATTCCATTGAACTTCATGGAATTCCACCAAAATGTCATAAATTCAGAATTTTCTAGAGCTGTGCAGAATAGGAAAATTCTGAAACCATGGAATTTCACAGAAATTTAGCAAAATTTTGTGACATTTTGCAGAATTTCATCAGAATGTCGCAGAACTTTAAAAATTTAGTAATGTGGTTATACCTCAGCTGCTGATCAAGCTAGAGCTCCAACATCTAGAATATACACACTTTGTTTCTGAGGCCACTAACATGCTGAATATTATAAAATTCAGATCGATAGTTTTAAACTTAAAGGTGCTCAAATGGTGTCATTTTATTTGTTTGTGCAAAATTTCATGAACATTTTTATCTGCTTATACCTTAACCATCTACTGGGACAGGGCTCTTAAATTTGGCATGATTTCTTAATAATTGGTGGTCTAGCAATGGGCCAGATTTCATGATAATATGATGCATCATCTCAAAATTATATAGCCCAGATATTCAAACTGCGCCAGGCTGTGGCGCAAGCTTGGGCACAGCTCAACTCGGCTGCGCAGGGGTGTGGACTAAGCGATATTTAAAGGAGCAGCACCATGGCTCAGCAGCTTTGAATATTGCACCCTGGCCACCCCCAGTGTGCATGGTGCAGTGGCACTGCTCAAGCGCAAGTGGCCAGAGTGGATCATGGAGATGCGCTAGTGCAAGTTCCATTGTGCCATGCACAGCACCCGTGATATTCAAAAGTTGACATGCAAATGGAGCCATAACTTATGCAAGGTGCACATGGGGCCATTTGCATGTCATTATGGCCCCATTTGCATGCAGGTGCACTGATCCCCGATGACTTGCGCCTGGCACCCTGCCAGGCAGCAGCCATCGGGGACCAACGCCCCCTGCAGCCCGATCGCGGGCATCTGTAAAAATAATAAAACCCATCCTATATCCCTGGTGGTCCAGTGGACCGCTATGTGCCCAATCGCGGGCATCTGTGTAATAATAGAAAAGCTTCCGTCCTATATCCCTGGTGGTCCAGTGGACCACTATGTGCCCGATCGTGGGCATCTGTCCAAATATAGAATGATCCTGTCCTATATCCCTTGTGGTCCAGTGGACCGCTATGTGCCTGATCGCGGGCATTTGTAAAGAAAGGAAAAGGTCCAATATCCCTGGTGGTCTAGGGTACCCCCTTCCCCATCTGCCCACTGAGCCCCACTGCCCTGCTCCCCCCCGGTCAGTCGGCGGGCAGAAGCACCCCACCCGCCTGCCGCCCCACCACCTGGCAACTGACACCTCGGTAGGGCTGCATGCCCATTGGTTCACAGCATGAGCCAATGGGCGCAGCTCATTAATTCATACATTCAGATATGTGAATGATACATTCACATATCTGGAATGTGTAGTAGGTAGCTGCACGCCCATTGGCTTATGCTGTGAACAATGGGCGTCCAGCCCTACTGAGGTATCAGTCAGCAGGCGGCTGCGGTAGGCAGGTGGGTGCTGCCGCCCGGTTGACCAGAGGGGAGCGGGGTGGTGGGGGCCCAGTGGGCGGGTGGGGAGGGGGGTACACTAGACCACCAGGGATACTGGACCTTTGTTTTTACAAATGCCCACGATTGGTACATAGCAGTCTACTGGATCACCAGGGATATAGGATGATCTTTCTATATTTGGACAGATGCCCGCATTCGGGCACATAGCGGTCCACTGGACCACCAGGGATATAGGACGCTTTTCTATTATTACACAGATGTCCACGATCGGGCAGCAAGTTGTCCACTGGACCACCAGGGATATAGGAACTTCTATCATTTTCATACACAGATGCCCATGATCGGGCATGGGGGCACCGTCAGGTGCGGCAGGAACTCGGGTGACCACCCACAGGTGGCAGCTGACATGTTGCACCCTGCAATGTGGCAGCTCACCTGTGGGTGGCCAACAGTTGTTCATTTTTGGGGGGGGCTTAACTTTGTGCTGGCGCAGGTAGGGATTGCGCATGCATGGCTCTGCTCATCCCGGGCTGAATATCTGGCTGTGCAGGTTATTCATGGGTACGCCCCCCTACCTGTGCCTGCATACATTACTGATGCACTCCAGTGCATCTGGATTTGTGTCGCGCACTTTTCCCTTTTGAATATCACACTGGGGCGCATCAGTGGGTTGGCGATGGTGCAACACTGTTGCGCCATGCCGTGCAAATCTTTTGAATATCTGGGCCTACATAGCCAAAATCCATCACTTTTTTTTTTTCAAGAAATTTCATGAAAAAATTTCATCTGCATATAACTCAGGCACCTTTGGAGCTTTCATGTGTAAATTAGTATGGGTAATCTTTTTGTAATGCTTATTGAATGATTTAAATATGGAGAGAATTAGATAAGAGATTTTTAATTTACAGGGGTTCAAAATGTTACTATGTCAATATTTGCAAATCTCTGTGAAAACTATCAAAAATGTGAATGTTTGCAATTTCTCTGCTCCTGCATACATACAGTTACCATTTGACATGCATATCCATAGTTAACGTATCCTGGTGTCTAACACAACTAGATAAATTGGTTAAGCAGTTTTCATTTTGCAGAAGAAAAAAATGATAAGTAACATGTTCTCACATATTTATGATAGCATACACAGTAGATGAAGCATACAGAATTAATTTGTAGAATTTAACCTTAACAATGCACATATCACTACTTCATTTGATAAGCTGGGCTGAGCTTTTTGCAGTCCTGCTGTTCTTTTTTGGGTGACAGTCCCCCCTTCTCTTTTCACATAGCCAGACTGACTCAGTAGAACTACTGATCCCACTGACATCCTCTATGTTCTTTACAGTGACAAACTCCCTTAAAACGTGAGTCACCTACTCCTTTTCCTATTGACCTACCCTGTTGGAATAACCAGAATTCTTTCTTCCTGTTGCTCAAGACATTATCTTCCCCACTACATATTGTTGTGTACCTCTAAGTCCTAAACTTGCATGTACACCAGGCTCCTCAGATCATAAATTTACTGAATGTGATCCTTAAATATCCTGCATTCAGGTTGGAATTGTTGACACTCTGTGCTTTCTTGCTCCAACCTGGGGGTCTACCACTGTTGTGCTACCCAGCTCAGCTGTCCATATGTTGGTGAAACTGTGCATCTAACTCCAGAAACTGCTGACCCCCTGCACTACCTGTCTCCTATGCCCCTATCCTTTAATTAGAATCCCCCAGCTAAGGCTGAGTGAAATTAGAAAATTCCAGTTTTATGGAATTTTTCAAGACATCCTACAGTTTTCACAAAGACTCATGGTATTTGACTTTAAGTACAGATGTTATTTTGCAATTTCTCACAACAAGAAATTAATAAAATTGGCACACAGTCTCCTTGTAAGGTCTAAGAACCTACCAAATGTAATGGTATTGCATTCTCTAGTTTTAAAGTTTAGGGGTTTATAAATTTGTGGTTTACATTCCTACAAAATAACATTTTTAAATGTTGTGAAAGTTTGACTACTTTTAATTCAATCACTTTTAAAGTTGCAAATATGAAATTTTTCAGAAAATATCGCATGGTATAGTAGTTTAAATGTTTCAACTTTGGTTAAATTTGGATATGTAGTTTTAAAATTAGAGAGAACTAACAAAAATTTAAATGTTGGCAACATTTTTGGCAGACTATAACTCTTCCCATTTAGAGCTAGAAATATGAAACTATGTGCATATACAAATGTAGTGATAACTTGTATACCTGTCAATTTTTGTAACATTTCAATGAATGCTATCAAAATTATACAAAAATTATACAAATCCAAATGTTGGCAAAATATTTGGCTACCTATAACTCCACTCCCATTGAAACTTAAGACTTAAAACATGGTGGCCCAGATATTCAAACTGCGCCAGGCTGTGGCGCAAGCTTGGGCACAGCTCAACTTGGCTGCGCAGAGGTGTGGCCTGGACGATATTCAAAGGAGATGCACCATGGCTCAGCAGCTTTGAATATCGCACCCTGGCCACCCCTACTGTGCATGGCGCAGTGGCACTGTGCCAGTGCAAGTGGCCAGAGTGGAGCATGGAGATGCGCTAGCGTAAGTGCCATTGTGCCATTCACAGCACCTGCGATATTTAAACGGTGACATGCAAATGGGGCCATAATTTATGCAAGGTGCACATAGGGCCATTTGCATGTCATTATGGCCCCATTTGCATGCAGGATGTGCCGATCCCCGACGACTTGTGCCTGGCGCCCTGCCAGGCAGCAGCCATCGGGACCGACGCCCCCTGCAGCCCGATCACTGGCATCTGTCCAAAAATAGAATAATCCTATATCCCAGGTGGTCCAGTGGACCGATTGCTGCCTGATCGCAGGCATTCTGTTTACATTTAAAATCTATCTGTCTTGAGTAGTCCAGTGATTGCTGCTCGATCGGGGCATCTGTTATATAACGCCGTCCGCTCATCTCTGATGGTCCAGTGATCGCGACTGTGCTCATTGGGCATCTGTAAAACAGAAAACGCCTGATTACCCTGGTGGTCTGGTACCCCACCGCTTGCTTCCTTTCGTGCCAGGCCGGCGGTGGTAGCACCCTCACCTACCTGCCGCCAGCTCGCCGCTTCGATTTGGTGGCTGCACGCCCATTGGTTCACAGCGTGAACCAATGGGCATGCAGCCCCTACTGAGGTGTCAGGCAGCGGGCAGCGGGCAGCAGGCGGTGGGGTGTCGCCACCGCTGACCAGGGGAGCGGGTGGTGCCAGTGGGTGGGTGGGGAGTGGGCTACCCTAGACCACCAGGGTAATAGGACATTTTCTGTTTTACAGATGCCCGCGATCGGGCACAGTGTGGTCCACTGGACCACCAGGGATATTGGCTGAGGGGGTTATTATAACAGATGCCCACAATCAGGCAGCAATTGGTCCACTGGACCACCAGGGATATTGGATGGGGGATTTATTATAACAGATGCCCGCGATCGGGCAGCAATCGGTCCACTGGACCACCAGGGATATTAGCCGGATTTTTTTTTTATTATAACAGATGCCCGCGATCGGGCAGCAATCGGTCCACTGGACCACCAGGGATATTGGACAGGGGGGTTTATTATAACAGATGCCTGTGATTGGGCAGCAATCGGTCCACTGGACCACCAGGGATATTCGATGGGGGGGTTTATTATAACAGATGCCCACGATCGGGCAGAGTGCGGTCCACTGGACCACCAGGGATATTGGATGATGTCTTATTCTATAAATGCCCATGATCAGGCATGGGGGGGTGCCACCAGGTGCAGCCGGTACTCGGGTGGCCACCCACAGGTGGCATCTGCTGTGTTGCACCCTGCAATGTGGCAGCTCACCTGTGGGTGGCCATCAGTTGTTCCTTTTTTTTTTGGCCTAACTTTGTACTGGCACAGGTAGGGGTTGTGAATGCATGGCTCTGCACATCCCAGGCCGAATATCGGGCTATGCAGGTTATGCATGGGCACGCCCCCCCACCTGTGCCTGCAGACATTACTGATCGCTCTGGTGCATCGGGATTTGTAGCGACTTTTCTCTTTTAAATCACGCCGGGCGAATCAGTGGGTTGCACATGGTGCAACACTGTTGTGCCATGCACAACCCTTTTGAATATCTGGGCTGATGTGTATATGCATTCTTTGAGCTTCTCTAAATCCTGATATTGTGGAGGAATTTTGATGAGATATGTTTAAATGATCTCAAAATAATTGAAAATTAAATTTTGATTAAATGTTTGGCCACTGGTACCTCCAACCCCTTGCAATCTACAAATCTGACATTTGGTATACTCATGTAAGCCATTGGGTACTGTTCATATTCCAAATTTAGTGTTATTTAGATGCATACTTTTTAGAATTATAGCGAAATAACGTACATTTAAAATTCCACAGAATTCTGTGGAATCAGAATGGTCATTCCATGGGCATTCCACAGATGAAATTTAATATTCCACATATCTCTAGAATTTTCTAATCCTGCACAGCTCTCATCTGTATATATCTCCTTTGTTCTTTGTTACTGGGGAAATGTGCATGGAAACAGAATCTAAGTCCCCTAGATTTTGTCTCATGCTTCTGCTTTTCCTCACAATGCTGTTTGTGGCAGCACATTAATTGTTATAGAAACAAATTTTGAAGTCACTAAAAACAAAGCATTTTGAGGAAAAAGCAAAAGAATGACATGGATTCTCACAGACTCTGATCCTATTTTCATGCAAATGTCCTCAGAATTAAGAATTAGGAAGATACATCCCAGTCAGATATAAAATGTATATAGAATCATATCTAAATACTATTTTGGAATGTTTTCTTGAATATTAGAAATCACTTTAAAGGAGGCAGGAAACATGAAACAGGGTTCTAACAGTTAGTTTTGTGTACCCTTTTGCAGTACATACAGTATGCATGTAAGTGTAGAAAAACAGAAAAAATGAAGGAAATAAATCCTTTTTTTATTTACTCAATTAATATTATGGTGCAGGAACTGTTTTTTGCCTAGCCCTGTAATTTGGGAGAAGGGTGCTAATTGTCTGGCCTGGGGCATCAGCTGCTTGATAACTGGAGGTGGGGCCTAGTCAGATTGATGGTAGGAGGTTGCTTTTGACTTCTCATACAAGGCTATAAGGTGAAGGAATCTATTTCATTTCAGGGAAGTAACTGCTCATTGCTGATTTTATTGCTTCTTTTTCTTCTTATTTTTGATTTCACTTGGTAACAGGTTTCTTTTTGGTTTCTTTTGGAAAGGTACCTGTTTTTTTGCAGGTAGTAATTAGATTCATTTCAGTGCAGCACCTGCTCATTGCTGATTTTATTTATTCTTTTACTGCTTATTTCTGATTTCACTTGTGCTACTGTTCTGCTTATGTTGCTTTTTTTTACACCATTAACATTATAGTGCAGGAACTGTTTTTTGTCTAGACCTGTAGTTTGGGGAAGGGGTACTAATTGTCTGACCTGGGCCTCAGCTACTTGATAAATGGAGGTGGGGCTGATCCTGATTAGTGGTAGCAGGTTGGTTTTTGACTTCTCATAAGAGGCTAGAAGGGGAAGGAATCCATTTAATTTCAGGGAAGTAACTGCTCATTGTTGATTTTATTGCTTCTTTGGCTGCTTAGTATTGATTTTCACTTGGTAGTAGGTTGTTTTTTGGCTTCTTTTGGAAAGGTACCCACTTGGTTTTTTTTGCTAGTCTAGCTGATTGTTTCTGGGTTTTTTTTTTGCTGGTGTAGCTGATTGTGTTTGGTGGTCCAGAGGTAGTAATCAGATTCGTATCAGTGCAGCACCTGCTCATTGTTGATTTTATGTCTTCTTTTACTGCTTATTTCTGATTTCACTTGGGCTACTGTTCTGTTTATCTTGTTTTTTTTTTTTTACTCTAATTACTCTAATAACATTATAGTGCAGGAACTGCTTTTTGTCTAGCCCTGTAGGTTGGGGGAGGGGTACTAATTGTCTGAACTGGGGCCTTAGTTACTTGATAACTGGAGGTGAGGCTGAGTCAGATTGGTGGTAACAGGTTGCTCATTGCTGATTTTATTGCTTCTTTTGCTAATTATTGTTGATTTCACTTGGTAGCAGGTTGCTTTTAGGCTTTTTCTGGAAAGGTACCTGCTTGGTAGTTTTTGCTGGTGCAGCTGATTGTTTATGGAGGTTTTTGCTGGCTTAGCTGATTGTTTCAGGTAGTCTAGAGTGGTGTTCAGGAGGACCTTCTGGGCACTGCAGTGCTGACCTATCTGCAGGCACCTCTCTGTGTTGAGGGTGAAGGTTGCAGGACTCCTGGCAGAGTTAGCAAGGATCTGAGTAACCTTCCCTCCCACACATGGACCACCACATCTGCAACCACTCCCTCAGAGGATGCCAGTAAAGCGGGATGGATGGACTACAGTGGGCTCAGGGAGGGTGAGGGAAGTGGGACAGAGTCACATCCCTCAGCCAGTGCCACTTAAAAACTCATACACCATCTTGGCAGAGCAGGACAATTACACTGCATCTTTTGAAGTGGACACTAAGGGGGATGAGTGGGTCATCCATGATGGAGCCCTGAGGGCAAAGGGAAGGAGAATGCACAGGAGGAGGAAGAAAATCATGTTTGGAGACTCCATCATTAGTGGAATAGCACTGGGAGTGGGCAGCAATGGGGTGATGGAGGTGGTGTACCTCCCTGGTGGCACAGTTCAAATGGAAGGCAGGTGGACCCTAGGGATTGCTAGGACAGTGGCAAGGAGGGAGGAGCTGGACATCATTGTCCACATGGGGGCAAATGACCTGGCAGGTGAGGGGACAGATGTAGGAAAAGTGCAGGAGAAATTTAAGGAACTGGAGCGGTATCTTGGGCAAGTAGCTGCACTCTGTTATCTTCTTGGAGGTACTACTTGTCCATGGCAAGTGAGAGGGTTGAGACATCTACTCCAAGGAATTCAACATATGGCTGAAGAAATGGTGTGTACAGGAATGGTATGGCTTCATTGGGGACTGAGATCTAACCTGGAGGGATGAAAGATGGTATTCATCAGATGACCTACATCTATCCAGGTAGGGCAAAGGTGTCCTCACTGAAACATTCAAATGCTTCCTCCACAAGCATTTAAACTAGCCAAGGGGGAAGGCAAAAGCTGTCAGGGAGATAAAGGTAGCCCCCCACATAACATATCTGAAATAAGGTAGAATCCAGTTAGTACAAGGGTACTATGAAACCTGATAAATAAATTAGATACGGTTGTGGTGAAAACAGAAGATGGAACCCAAAATCATCACAGGGTCAAAAAAGGGAAAAGGAGGGTGGGCACACAAACTGGAAAGTAATGTACACAAATGCCCGCAGTCTGGGGAACAAAATCCCAGACCTAATGGCATTAATGGAAGATGCAAACCTGGACATAGTAGCTATTACAGAAACATGGTACACAGAGAACCATAACTGGGGTATTGCCATACCAGTATACACACTTTTTAGTAAGGATATGGAAGGGAGAAGGGGAGGGGGGTAGCTATATTTGTGAAGGAGAGGATTAAAGCAACAGAGGCTCAAGGGTAACAAGAAAGAGCAGAAGCACCTTGGGTCACCCTGGAGATGGGAAAAAGGACAGCCATTCGCACTGGAGTGATTTACAGGTTTCTGGCACAGAGGGAGAAATCAGATGAAGCTCTTATGGAAACCATCCACAAAATGGCAGCCAAAGGGTAACTGCCACTAATAGGTGACTTCACCCAGCCTGAGTTAGAATGGAGCACTCTGACTGCGAGTACAGCAAGGGGCAGGGACTTCATGACAGTCCTGAATGGGGCCAACTTAAGACAGCTTGTAGCAGAACCAACCCGTGTGTAGGCTATACTGGATTTTGTCCCAACCAACAGAGAGGATCACAGATGTGATGGTGCACAGTCCCCTTTGTACCAGCAACCACAGGAAAGTATAGTTTAAGGTAACTACAGTGGAGGAGGAAAGCTGTAAAAGGATAATGGTCCTAGATTTCAGGAAGGCTAACTTTAAAGAGATGGGTAGAAATCTCAAAAGAGCCCAAAGCAGCAGAAGGTACAGGGGGAGATATGGAAAAACAGTGACCTAGACTCAAGAGTCATAACAGAAGTAACAGGTCACTGTGTCAAAATGCATGGCAAGAGTAAAAGAAAGAAAAGGCCATTGTGGTTCTCAAAGGTAGTGGATGAGAAAGTAAGAGAAAAGAAAAGAGCCTTCAGAAGATACAAGGAAACACAAAAGGATGAGGACAGAAAAAAATATCTAAAGAAGCAGAGGGAATCTGGGAAAATAATTAGAAGGGCTAAAGCACAGACAGAGGAAGGTATAGCCCAGGCTATTAAGAAAAGTGACAAGAACTTCCTCAGATACATTAGCGAGAGGAAAAAGACAAGAAATTAGATCATTAGGCTGAAGAAAGAAGGTGGAGAAAGGGTGAAGAATGACCTAGGAAAGACTGAGATTCTGAAAAAGTACTGTTGCTTAGTATTCACCAGGGAAGTGGAGGGTGAGGGACTGAGACTCATTAAGAGGGGTATTTAGGGGATGGCAGTAGACACCAGCCCATTCATGGTGGAATAAGTCCTAGAAGAACTTGGGAAAATAAAAGCAGATAAGGCAATAGGGCCAGATGGGAACTACCCCAGAGTATTAAAGAAACTCAGAAAAGTGCTGATGGAACTACTGGCTGCCCTTTTCAATGCATCATTAGAGACGGGGGAGGTACCTGAGGACTGAAGGAGGGGAGATGTGGTCCCTCTCCACAAGAGTGGAAGCAGATCGGAGCAGGCAATTACAAGCCTGTAAGACTGACCTCAGCAGTGGGGAAACTAATGGAGTCCTTACTTAAGAGGAGAATTGTGAAGTTTCTGGAGGATAGTGGGGCACAGGAGTGGGATCCAAGGCAGCATGGATTCTCAGAGGGAAGGTCCTGTCAGATGAATCTTATAGATTTCTTTGACTGGGTAACCAGGGTGGTAAATCAGGGAGAGACAGTGGATGCGGCCTATGAGGATATGTTATCAAGGCCTTCAACACCATCCCACAGAGGAGATTGCTAAATAAACTGGGTAGCCTGGGTCTGGGTCCTGTGGTTGTAAAGTGGGTTGGGAACTGGCTAAGGGACAGGACTCAGAGAGTGGTGGTAAATGGCATGAAATCTGAGAAGAGGGAGGTTACCAGTGGGGTATCACAGGGGTCAGTGCTGGGGCCAGTCCTATTCAATGTCTTCATTAGCGACATTGCAGAGGATCTAGAGGGAAAGGTGTGCCTCTTTGCAGAAGACACCAAGATCTGCAACAGAGTGGACAGACTGGAGGGGGTGGAAAAAATGAGAAAGGAACTAAGCCTATTAGAGGAGTGATTGAGTGTCTGGCAGTTGAGTTTCAATGCTAAAAGGTGCAAGATCATGCACCTGGGTCACAGGAATCCAAGGAGGAGTACAGGATGGGTGGGGAAATTCTGGCCAGCACAAGTCAGGAGAGAGACCTGGGGCTTATCATATCTGTCAACCTGAAGGTGACTAAACAGTGCGAAAAGCCAGTGGGGAGAGCAAACAGAATGCTGGGGTGCATAGGGAGGGGCATAACAAGCAGGAGAAAAGAGGTGGTGATGCCAATGTACAGTTCACTGGTGAGGCCTCAGCTGGAGTACTGCATCCAGTTCTGGAGACCACATCTCCGGAAGGACAATGACAAAATAAAGGCAGTCCAGAAAAGGCAACGGAGATGGTACACGGACTGCACTAGAAGCCTTATGAGGAAAGACTTAAGGACCTTAATATCTATTCACTGGAGGAAAGAAGGGAGAGGGGAGGTGTGATAGAGACTTTCAAGTACCTTAGGGGAATAAACAGAGTACAGGAGGAAAGTATATTTCAGAGAAAACTCTGCATAAGGATAATAAGGACAAGGGGCATGATATGAGGCTGAAGGGTGGAACACTCAGGGTAATGTTAGGCAGCATTTTTTCACTGAAAGAGTGGTGGAGCCATGGAACAGTCTTCCAGCAGAAGTGGTGGGGGCAAAAAAAATATGGGGGTTTAGAAGTGGATAGGGTAGATAATAAGGGTAGGGACTTCCAAAATAAGTGCACTCAGAAAGTAAGAGAAACCACAACTCTGATGATGCACTTCACAGATTTAATTCCATTTAAACATAAAATGTGGCCAAATAACATAATGGAGACCACTACTTGCCCCGGCACTTCGGGTCAAACTAATCCTTCATCAAGGGGTGTAAGGGTACCCTGGAGATATGCAGAGCAGGAGAGCCACAGATCAAATAGGATCTGGGGCTGCAGCAGTGAGTAGGGATATGGGCAGACTAGGTGGTTCATATGGTCCTTATCTGCCAACAGATTCTACGTTTCTGTTTCTATAATAATGTCATACATTTTCAGTGTAGAAAAGTACTGAGCAGAAAGAAGGAAACACAGAACCCAGTTATAGGGTATGGTCGAATTCTGTTATGCATGGAATTCTGTGCCTGGAATATACTTGTACTGTAGTAAAGATGTCACTACTGCAGCAGAACAACTTAGAATGCTACCACAAAGTTGCTTTCCTCTATCCAGTCAAGCTGGAAGCTGTTTTTTCTTTTGTGTGTGTGTGAATCAATAATTTGAGCCAGCCACCAACTGTCAAGTGCCCCAACCCCCAGCTCAGTGAAAGGAAATAGAGTGTCCGAAATGGGCATGGATGCCCATACACCATAAACGCTTATGTGTGCACATCCATACACAGACAAGTCTGTGTCGTCTTCTCAAATTTTCTTTGTCAATCAGTGAACCTCTCAAGCTTTGCTGTCGAGGTTCCTGGCTACCATAAACACTATTCAATGCAGACACAGGCTTGCTGTATATGACTGCCATACATTATTCTCTATACAGTATGTAACAATCAGTCTTCAGTGCAAGGATGCTTACTCTATGGAATGGCCTCCTGCCATCTCTGGAAAGCTAGTTGTGTAACACAATGTTCTGATGCATTGTATTTGTATCATCATTTTTCAAACTGATTTCTGTGATTATTTCTATATTTCATCACATCTTGTGAATGACATATACATATTTTCTTGTCTTTTAAGTTAATACTTATCTTACTGTATTTTCTACTGCACAGTTTTGATAAATCATTGCTGAGTTAAGTGTACGAAGAGCAGTGGCATTGCTTATTTTATTTGAATGTTACTGGCCACACCACCCCCCCAGCTGCCGACACCACCACCACCACCACCACCACACACACACACACACATCATCATAAATTTAATATTTAACCTCCTTATTTTTGACCATTACTCATTTATATTATTATTTTTTGTCAATGAATTGCAACTTAATTGGCAACTTTTTATTACTCTGAGTACCTGAGCAGAATCATTTGTCACATAGTAAACTTAATGCTATAACAATAATTACATTGAAACCACCAGCAGAGTCCCATGATTAAACCCATAGTGTATCATCAAAGTAATTTCACAGTTAAAGCTGGAGCAATCAAAATATCAGTAAAAGACAGAAACCTAAATGCAAAATGATTGATATATTACAGATGCAATTGTAGAAACCATTTACTGTATTTATTCACACAAACCAGAGTTCATGTAACAGGACAACATCCATCAATTAGTACAAACTAATAAACATATGGGGGCCTATTGACTAATGTGTTCACCGAAGGCTCACATCTGGGCACGCAGCTCTGCACCCTTGGGAGATCCATGTAGGGGCCGCATTCACAAACACTGGCCCCTGCCCGGTTCTCAGACGCAGTCCCACCTGCCCAGCATGCAGGTCCATGGGCGGCAGGTGAGTGCAGAGTGGCAGATCTGGGTGGGCAGCCAATTGGGTGAGCTGGCAGGGTCTTGCAGTGGATCCCTTGTGCCTGCAGGGTGCCATGTTGTTGGAAGCTGTGCAGAGCACTGACCGTGCTGTTGATGGGGGGTACCCCAGCTGAAAGCCCCCAACCTCCTGTTGTGCGTCAATGGCAGGGCATCCCTAATGGGGGGGGCCAATGCTCTTTGCCGTGTCTGCCATGTTTGGTGGCTGCTTTTCTGGGGGGTGCATAACCTACCCCAACTGTTTACAGCTGCCCTACAAAGGCATAGTGGCAGCCCTTCACGCACAGCACTCCGCACTGTAGTGAATGCATAGAGTGCTGGCTTGCCCCCCTGCACCACCCCAAGACCCACCCCTGTGCACAGCTCCATGATTGACTGGGGGACTAGGTGCATGGGGGGGTGTATGTGCATTGTGAATGTGCACAGAAGCCAGGCAGGTGTGGAATGGGCTACGTACCCAAGTTGCATGGTGTGTAGCCCACTCTGCACCTTTGTGAATAGGCCCCTAGGCAAGTATTGAGAATATCAGATCAAAATAGAAATCAGAAATAGTTTTGGAATAGTGGAAAGCAATCTTCGTAACTAAAGAGGAGAATCTATTTGAAAAGGAGTTGCTTTTTTGGCTATTAATCACAGTTAGAGATCTTTAAGAGTTTTACTTTTCCAGTGATGTTCCAGTGAAGTTGTGAAGTCTTCCTTTGTGTATAACTTTGCAAAGTTCCTTCATCTGCACTCTGCCACTTTGCAATGTGTTTTCCCGGCAAAGTGGCCCTTTTTCAGGTGACGTTAGGTGAAGTTATGGTAATATGGCAATTTAGCAGATGAATTTTGGTCAATTTGCATACAAAAAGGAAAACTTTGCTTGATGAAAACATAGTAGTCAGAACATCAGACTTTGCAAACTTTGCCAGCTTTATTAATTCTAAAAGAAAGTTCATCCACTTTGCCCATTTCTAATCACAGTACCAAAAGACACACACACACACACACACACACACACATTTTAATTTGTCTGGTGCCAGACATGCCCCTTATAAATGTAACTATCCAATGGATTAGTATGAAGAACACATTTTAAAGAAGGAACAAGGTTAAGGTGTTTAAAGAAGGAATGAGGTTAAGGTTTTTAAAAATGCCATTGATTGTTCTTGGATACATGTAAAGTCCAAGACTGCAGATAGGACATGGATAAGCAAAGTTTCATTTTAAAGGGTTCTGTACTGTTCATGTGAAGTTGGGAGACATGGAGTGAAGGAAATAGGTTACATTTAGTTTTCTTTTTTCATTATTTTGGTTCAAAATTTAAAATACCATGGATGAGATGTGGTGATGTGGTCTGGGAGGAAATTTTTAAGTTGACTGTTTTTTTTCTGGATTCTGCTGACATAATGAGGGGGCAGATTACATGGAGATAAGGCAAAAAAAAATCCTTTTCTTTTGTATAGGTCCCGGATGTTTAGGCAGAAAGATAAAATGACTGGGACTTCAGAAAGTATGAGGAAGTATTTAAATATTGTCTTCGTGTTCTGTTATGGTATAAGGAAGTCATGGAAGTCTTGGGCTGCAGGGGGAATGATGAGTGGAAATTACTGATTCAGTGTTTTTCCATTATTCCTGCATCGGTATATGGAAGAGAACAGTAGCATACTCCCATCAGATTTCCTTGAGACAGCCAAGGGTAACTCAGGGGATTTTAGGAATACCAACAATGAGCCTCCCACTGGACCCTCCCCCCTTCTATTTTAAGGAAATATCACATTCTGAGGCCAAAATATACCTCCAACAGTTGCTTGGCAAATCAAGGCATAGTAATGACACACTAGACCTACAACTGATTGCCCTAATTCTGGATGAAGTACTAACCCCACTCACAAAAATCCTCACTCTATCCCTCAGACTAGGGCAATTCCCCCATAGATGGAAAGCTGGGGTGGTCACCCTGGTTCACAAAAGTGGTGACCAGGCCCACCATGCTATTTACTGCCCCATTTCAATTCTACCTCTACTCTCCAAGGCACGAGAAAGGATTGTCTGCAACGAACTGGTAGACTACCTTGATAAATATAATTTGCAATGCCTCCAGCAACACAGATTCTGGAAGGGACATAGTACCTCGACAGCTTTACTTGAATACATCGGCACTCTTCATGAAGCCCTAGATCGAAGCCAGCTTGTGGGGGTGATATACATTGACCTCACTAAAGCTTTTGACATGGTCAGTCATAATGTACTGCTCAGAAAATTCCACTCCACTGGTCTTTCATCAGATACTGTGCAGTGGTTGAAATGCTACCTCACCAACAGAACGCAACAGGTCAAAATAAATGCTACCATCTCTGACAGTAGACTGGTAATCACAGGTGTAGAAAAAAACATCCAGTTGTGCCACAAGGGTTGATCCTAGATCCCCTCTTGTTTAGTTTGTTCCTCAACCAACTCCCTACAGCCTGCACTGAAAAATACTCCTATAAGCAGATGATGCTGTCATCTTGCCAGCAGTCCCAACCCACTGACATTAGAGACCCGTCTCCAAAAAGTTTGCCGCAGTTGAGACATGGTTCTCTGAAAACAAACTACTCTTAAACTATAAAAAGACCAAGCTAATATTATATTGCAAACCCTCAGAATAAACATAAATCATATCAATTGACTATAAATAACAACACGCAAGCTCCATTAGAACAGGTATATATCTTTAAGTACACAGGCATCACTCTGGATAGCTCCCTTTCCTACGCCCACCATGTCAACCATTTTGCTAAGGCTGTCAATAATAGAATAGACCTGTTGTACAGACACAAATATAGTATGACCACTGATGCACTGATGCTCATGGCAAAAAGCTCAATTCTCTGTACCATTGATTATGGGCTTTTGGTGTATAGTGCGGCCACAGACACAACCCTCAAAAGAGTCAGAACAGTCTTAAATAAATCCTGTAGGCTAGACTTAGGTGCTCACAGACTAACCCACACATTCCACCTGTATGCCCAAACCAATTGGCTAAACCTACAGTGAAGAATTAAATATCAGGTCTGTCTCATAAGGCAAAAAACACCCCTTGGATTAACCCTGACAGCCGTACAAAACCTACTTAATCCAGAAACCAACCCACACTGTACAAGAGGTATGGCAATAAATTATCTTCAAGTCCCTTTCTGCCGCATGTCACAAGCACAATGATCATTTGCCCACAGAGTGCCTTGCTGGCTCAGTGACCTCCCTCCAGTCATAACCAATGAACAAAAGCTAGGACAATTTAAGAAAAAAAAACTCCCACTGTACCTCACCTCTCTTAGTAGCTGTGACTGCCAATTTCAATCACCACACCCACCCAAACCCTCTCCATCACCCCTTCCTACCCTCTCTACCTAAATCACCTGCTCTCAAATCCCTCCAGTCTCTCGCTCTACTTATATTACCCACCCCTACCTCCTTCCCTCATCACTCACTACCCATCTCATTCACCCCTCTCCCTTCTCCCCCGTCTTAATCTCAGTCAGATCCTGACTGCCTCCTCCTCCATCTTCCTGCTCACTCTTCTGCCTAACAAAGTCAATCATTTGACTGCCACCAAATATGTGCTAAATATGTATTGTCTACTGATGTATTATCCTCAATTTTATGCAGAAATGTCTCATTGCCTGTATTTTTACATTGTCTTGTATGTCTGTAATTTGTACTTGTTATGATGTGGAGCCTTTGTAAACGAGCTTCTAGTTCAAAGGTGTTTCTCCAAGACAATAAATAAATAAAATAAATAAACTGTATTACATGGAGACAAAGTGGTGGGTTGGATGCAGATAAAGCCAAGGTTACATCATATCCATTAAGCACAGTCCAGGAGAAAATAATATTAATTTTTGATCCATGATTGTTCGAGGGAGCTGAATAGATTGGATTTGTAGATAGGATGGTAAAATGTCATGTGACAGAAAAAGGAATTATGACCGCAACCAGGGATGTGCAGTGCATGGTCTAAGAGGCATATGTAAAAAAGCAAAAGAGACTGGCACCAGCACAAATGGAACACTATGTGTAAGCTCCAAAAAAAGAGAGACACCACGAAGTACTGCAAATAAAGTGCTTGAATTTAATAAAGTGCAAACATGATTCACAGTACAATGTCTCAGTAGTTGCAATACTGAAAAAGAATTCAACAGATAAAAACAGCTAGCCAAAAATTGTCTGGAAACAACTTAGCAGTGCCCCGCCACTACATCACTACGTCACCTAATGCGTTTCACATGTCACTAGTGCTTTCTCAAAGGCTGACGTGTGGTACAGTCTACCCCATTTTTAAACCATAGATTTAAAGAGATAGGCAAATTCATTCATTATGTGAATAACATCCCTACATAACATACTTTTTTATATACAAAATTTATCAGAAACAAATATATAATAAAAACCTGTGCCGACCATTTAGAGCACTAGGTACTTGCACTGGTCCAAGGAAATTAAAACTGTATTCCAATGTAATTTCCACAATAAGGTAAAAAACATATAGGCCCAGATATTCAAAAGGGTTGCACATGGCGCAACAGTGTTGTGCCATGCACAACCCACTGATGCACCCCGGTGCAATATTTAAAAGGGAAAAGTGCACCTGCACAAATCCCGATGCGCCGGGGTGCATTAGTAATGTATGTAGACACAAGTGGGGGGGGTGCCCATGCATAAACTGCACAGCCTGATATTCAGCCCAGGCCATGCAGAGTTATGCAGGTGCAACCCCTACCTGCGCCTGCACAAAGTTGAGCCGAAAAAAAAGGAACAAGTTGAGGGCCACCCACAGGTGAGCTTCCGCATTGCAGGGCACAACACAGCAGCTGCCACCTGTGGGTGGCCCTCCATTTGTTCCTGCTGCACCTGGCTGCGCCTCCCCATGCCCCGATCATGGGCGTAAGTGTACCCCCCACCCCACAAGTAGCCCGATCACAGGCATAACATTGTCCCCGAGTAGCCCAATTGCGGGCATCAGACCTCCCAAAGTCCAATATCCCTGGTGGTCCAGTGGACGCGTAGCCAATCATGGGCGGCATTCCCTCACCCCCACATCCGAAATCCCTAGTGATCACATATCTGGACTGACTTATGCGGTATAGGCTGCACGCCCATTGGCTCTTACTCTGAACCAATGGGCGTGCAGCTGGCAGCTGTCAGTTGGCGGCAGTGGGGCGGCAGGCCGGTGGGGTGCTGCACCGTCGGCTGATGAGGGAGGAGCGGGGTGGTGGGGCTCCGTGGGCGGGTGGGGTGGGGGCCACTAGATCACCAGGGATTTCGGATATAGTTATTGAACTGATTATTAGTGTTATCATTCAGTTCAGCAATGCCCATCTCACAACATTTCAAGAACATTTGAACAGCTTGAGACAAGGGGGGGGGGGGCAGAATTCAGATTTCAGTTTAAAAGTACTATCACAGACACTATAATTCACTTGTTTAGTTCCCAAATGCTCATCTATGCTTGCTGATGCAGAAATGTCACCACCGTCTATGTTATGAAAGAAAGCCTTGAAACTTAAACTCCTCACCAGGCTGTTTAAATCCATTATGGTAATAAAATGGTCAAACCTTTGTGTTAGTGTGAAAGAGAGATCTTTGTTTAAAACTTTAAGTTCTGTCTCACTCAATTCATATCCAGAGAGATTAATCACATTTATAGATTGAATCTCCCTCTCCTCTTGGTTCTTCTCCCTCTCCAACTCCTGCCAAACCTGCCACATCTTGTTTCTTGTTTTACCTCCCCTTTGTGTCAGTTTGTATTTCCTAGGTTCTGTCATTTCACCCATTGGCTTCTCCATGGGACAAATTGTTGTGTTTCCGCTAGGTCCACACATTGTTTTTCTTCCCCTAAAAAAAAAACAGTCCTGATTAGGGTCGGTTGTTCCAATGAAAGCTGAAGATCCTTCACTCTCCACTCTCTGGCTAGGTTCAGTTTGATTAATACCTCCAATCATTGTTAATAGGGAAGACCAATCAAAGATTTGTCCATTTTTATAGTCCCTTTCATCTCTTTCAAACTCAATTTTCTTAATGAGTCTAACTTTTTTACCGTATTTATGGAGCTTCTCAGGAACATTTTCAATTGTTTGTTCATATTGTGGAGAATTACAAATTTATCTAGTTCTTTCTGTTTAACTGTAAGTTCTTGTTCTGTTTCCTTCTGCATAATCACATTTTAACTCAAAATCAAATCGATATGTTCCTTAGATGCTTTATGGCTAATAAGTATCCATTTATCCACTAAACCCTTATGGTTTTGACCGCACGTGGGACTCTTTAAAATTCTGAGACCTCGTGGGACGCGATTGACTTCTAAATAAGCTTTTAATGAGACTTCTTCCCATTTGTATCATTTCAGTTTAAAAGCTGCTCTTTCAAAATAATTATATGCTTGTCTCACATTAAAAGGGCCAGTAGGGACAAC
This sequence comes from Neoceratodus forsteri, assembly GCA_016271365.2. Taxonomy (NCBI): domain Eukaryota; kingdom Metazoa; phylum Chordata; order Ceratodontiformes; family Ceratodontidae; genus Neoceratodus; species Neoceratodus forsteri. The sequence goes on along the minus strand of CM057451.1, from coordinate 441,518,134 downwards.
TGTAGCATCCAAAAGTCGATTAGAATAACTAATACAGTATCACTGTTGCTTGGTTTAGTGACTAAATCTTTCAGGGAATGGGGCTCTGCATTACACTGTACCTGCCGTGTAGCCTCCATGCAAGCAGGAAACAAAATACACGTTAAAGCAGGAGTGTAAAAGGCCAAAAAAAGATCACTGCATCAGATGCCAGAAATCACTCACAAAGCTGCTCTTTTATTCTCACAACCCGTGCAGGTCACAAAGGTTCCATAAGTGACAGAAAAAGGAATTATGATCACAACCATTCTGCTAAGTTGTTTCCAGCCGGTTTTCAGCTAGCTGTTTTTATCTGTTGAATTCTGTGGCAATATTGGGACTACTGCGACATTGTACTATGAGTAATTTTTTGCTCTTTATTAAAGCCAAGCACTTTATTTGCAGTACTTCATGGTATCTCTCTTTTTTTTGGAGCTTACATATAGCATGCCCTTTGTGCAGGTGCCGGTCTAGATTTACAATTTTTAAATATTATGGGCCAGATATTCAAACTACGCTATTTTGTGGAACAAGCCCTTGAGCTGCAAAATAGTTAGCAGTAAGGTGTAATGAAGCGATATTCAAAGAGTTGTGTTACCAGGCAACTCCTTTGAATATCACCCCCAGCCACAGCCACTGTGCATGGTGCAGTGGAGCTTGCGCCACTGCAAGTGGACAGGGTGGAACATTCAACTTGTGGTGGTGCAAGTACCATTGCGCCATGCGCAAAATCCTGATATTCAAAAGGTGACATGCAAATGGGGCCATAATTCATGCAAGGCATGGGGGGGGTGTTTGCATCTGATTATGGCCCCATTTGCATGCTATTAGCATGCAGGTGTGCCGATCCCCGAGGACTTGTGCCTGGCACCCTGCCAGGCAGCAGCCATCGGTGACCGACGCCCCCTGCAGCCCGATTGTGGGAAGAAGAGGTAAAATCTTCACCACCACCCCACTGGCCCGGATCGCGCAGTTTAAATCACACAGTTGATCACGGGCATAGTTTAATCTTCACCAGTTTGTTCGCGGCAGCACGTGTTCATTATTCTCGAGGGTCCAGTGACCGACAAGTCTGATCGTGGGCCGAAGTAATTGCCCACAACCCTCTCGGTCTTCGCGGTTCAGTGATCGATATCCGATCACGGATGGACACAACACTGGCTGGTGTTTGCACTTCACCTCACTCACCCACAGTTCATTACCGCCTTCCCCGCAGCCGCTGGCAGCAGTGATCCCACCCACCTGTCGCCTCGCCACCTGTCAACCGATCGCGTTCGGTTGCATGCTCATTGGTGTAGAGCAAGAGTCATGCAGGCTCATATTATTAAAGTTCAGATTGGTGAATGAATACATTCATTCACAAAACTGACTGTCTTGTATATGTGCTGCAAGCCCATTGCCTTTCTGCTCAACGGGCGCAACCCTACTGGGCAGTCATTCTGGCGGGCGGGTGGCATGGGTGGGATGCTGCCGCCACCGACCGCCGGGAGGGTGGTGGGGCTTCATGGGTTGGGTGGTGGGGACACTCAGCACCAGGGCTATGTTCGGGGTGTTTAATTATTCCATCCCGCTGATCGGGATTATCGGTCCACTGGACCACCAGGCTTGTTTGGGGGGTTTTAATTATTACATCCCATGATCAGGGATTATCAGTCCACTGGACCACCAGGGATGTGTTGGGGACATTGCTGCCCGCCATCGGGCTGGTGGTGGGGTGGTTTAAGCTATGCCCGCGATTGGGCCAGTGGGGGGTGGCAGGGGGGATTTTACACTCTTTTGCCCGCTATCAGGCTGCAGGGGGGGCACAGGAAGTGGGTTGGGGGCCAGCCACAGGTGGCAGCTGCTGTGTTGTGCCCTGCAATGCAGCAGCTCACCTGTAGGTGGCCCTCGACTTGAGCCTTTTTTTTTAGATCAAAGTTGTGCAGGCGCAGGCTGGGGGTTGCACCTGCACAACTCTGCACAGTCCAGCTGAATATCGGGCTATGCAGTTTATGCATGGTTCCTCCCCCTCCAGTTCAGCATGCATTCATTTGCATTGCGCTGTTGCTCAGCATGTTTTTTGTGGCGCAACTGCCTCCTGATGAATATCGCAGAATGAGCAAGTTTGGACTTGAGCAGGCGCAACCCTATTGCGCATGGCGCAACCCTTTTGAATATCTGGCCCTATGTGTCTTTTTTTAAAGGTAGCAGGCATACTGGCATGAAAGATTCACCAGGATTGTGTGTTTTTCTATTCATACTTATTTACTGTTTTTTTTTTTTCACTATCCTTGCTATTAATCAAGATGCTGTAAATATACAGCTCTGTGGGGAAAATGCCCACATTTCAGACTGTATGCAGACGTTGGAAAGGAAACATGATTTGTTAATAAATCAAAGATCAATTGTGTGTAACTTGAAGTACTAAGAATAAAAAGTGAAGATGAATGGTAATTATACATACCAGTATTTTCTAAATGTCCTGGTTGAGTAAGGGCAGACATGAAAGAAGGAAATGAAAGATAAATGTTTAAATTTTGTAATGCTTAATCAGGAAGGAAGTGACATCACTTATTGTCTAAAGAATCCATGAAAGGGCTGCTTCCTTGATTTAGTTTATGGATGTCTCAGATATTTATAGTTCAGGAATCCAGACACCAATAGATAAATCTATTACGTTGTTTGAAAGATCTGTTCATGAACTTCAGAATTTGAGTGACCCTGCAAAATTTGCTTTAAACCCTTTAAATCTCTGGCATCCTACCCTGTGTAAGCTGTAGCACCCCAGCTTAGATCAGTCTTTCATAATGTTTCCTATATGTAACACCTTAGGCCCTACTTCGACCTTTCCTTTCACTTTACTCCCTCCTTTTCCTCCACCAGTCATACTCTCCTCATCTCCTTACTTTTCCCTGCTATCCACCCTGGATTCTGACACACTCCCTCCTTCAACCTGAATTTCTCCACAGTACCTGTCTCTTCCTGCCATTATCACCTCTTCCTCTCTTTCCCCCTCATTTAAGGGGGTGGAAATCTCACTCCACTCTCCTTCTCCACTTTATTTGTATCCTTCTTGTTGATGATGTTGAATCTAATCCTAGACCCCCCTTCTACTTCCTTTATGTCTACTCTCCACATAAGTCCTCAGCATCTTCCACCTCAATGCAGAGAGACTCCTTCCCAAGTTCAGCTCCCTTAAAGTGTGGATTTCCCAGCTTTCTCCAGATCTCTTGTGCATCTCTGAATCCTTGCTTTCTTCTAGAGTACATGATTCCAGCTTTGTTCTCCTTGATTATTGCCTCTTCCATGAGACTGAGGCAGATGAGACAGTTGGCTTGCCTTATATGTCCATCAGAACCTATCCTGCTCCATTTCCATCTGCAAGTCTGTCCCCACTTCTCACAATCTCCTGCTAGACAAGCTACCCCTCCGTTCCACTCTCCCCATCTTTGGTGGTGTTTTCTATGCCCCTCCTAAACTCTCTCCCTCATCTCTTCTTGAATCCCTCTCATCTCTCATTTTCCATGCTGCCTCCAGTGAGCGCATCCTCTTTGAAGACTTGTACATAAACTGGCTTTCCCCTGCTTCCAGGCTCACTATCCACAGAAATGAGTCTAAATCTCTCACAAGTAAACAACAAACCCACCCAGCTCAATCCTCACTCCCCCAACCGTTCCATACTGGAGTGGGTGCTCTTCTCCCACCCCCCTCTGTATCTTCACAGCAGGCATTCTCCTGTATGCCTGCAGTGACCATTGTCTAATCTACTGTGTCAGGAAGGTGTGTCCAAACCAATCAGCCCCCAATACCATTGGTATAGGCCTTTCAAGTCACTTGACACTGATGCCTTCCTAAATGACCTGACGGCCTATGCTTGGTCCCTTGTCTACTCAGCCCCAGATTTCAGCACAACCCTCTTCTGTTTCACTGCCATATTTACCCACACCTGCAACATACCCACTCCCCATAGAAAGTCCTGGGTTAAATGCTTCCACCACCCTTGGATTACTTCTGACCTTATCAATGTGTGCAAATCCCAGGTCCAAGCTTCGGCATGTTATAAGTCCTCCCAAGCCATGTCTGACCACCTAACCTACAATTCACTCAGAAATTCATGTACAAAGGCTGTCCACACTGGGAAGGCCCTCTATTTCAAGTAAATCTCAAATCCAACCTAAACTCCCCATCAAATTTCTGGAAGGTTATACACTGCCTATTCGATCCCCCAGCCCAGTTCGCACCCTCCATGCCCTCCTGGTGGAAGGCTCACTGGCCTCTAACCCCTCTCCCAATTGTTGCTCATTTTAACAGTTTCTTCACCGCCTGTGCACTACCTTCTGTTCCTTCTCCTGACAACTCTCCCCTCCTGTCCCACATCCTCTATTCCCTGCACCACTCACCTGAAGGGTTTCAAATTTCCCACTGCCACCCCCAGAATTTGTCCTTGCACATATGTCTCTCAGTCCTTCTAAGTCTAGCCCTCATGGGCTAGACCCTAAATTCCTATGAATGTCTGCAGCAGCTATTGCCTCTGTACAAGTTCACTTTCTGAACCTTGCCTTCTTCCTCAGTGCTGTCCCCCAGACCTGGAAGATTGCTATGGTTCTTCCACTGTTCAAAGGGGCAACCCCTCCTCCCCAGGCAACTTCTGGCTGATCTCACTCCTCCTCTTCCTTGCAAAGCTCCAGGAGAATGTTGTATATTCCAGGCTTGCAGACTTCCTCTAATCCACTATATTTCTCTCCCCTTTTCAGCCTGGCTTTAGGAAAAAAAACTCTACCATATCCTCCTTACTGCATGTAACTGATTCCACCATAACTGGGATGGATCAGGGACATATTGCCACAGCCATATTCATCGATCTGGCCAAAATATTTGACTCAGTCTCCCACCTGCTCCACTTGGACAAGCATAGCTCTGCTGGCCTTTCAGCATCTGCTGTGGACTGGTTCCATTCACGCCTAATGGGTAGTCAACAGACTGTTCAGGTTGGTGGCATCCAGTCCCACCTCTCCCCATCCTAGCAGGGATCCTTCAGTGCTCCATTCTGAACCTGATCCTGTTCTCTATTATTTGAAATAACCTCCCTTCAGCCTAGGCATCCATGCATATCCACATGTATGTGGATGACATGGTCATCTACACCTCTGGCCCATTGGCTTCAGCAGTGGAAATTCTGCTCCAACAAGACTTCCACAATGTGCTATGCTGGTTCCCCATCAACCAGTTTAGGGTCAACACTAAGAAAACGTTGTCTATGACCTTCAGCACCAACCAGAAAGTGGCTAGGCTCTCACCTTCTCCTGCTTTCTCAACCCTGGATGGCTCTCCCTTGGAGGTTGTCCTTGCCTTCAAGTACCTTGGTGTGTGGCTGGATATTCAGTTTGACTTCTCTACCTACATTGATGCCATCCATGCCAAACTTCACTCCAGACTTGGTGCCCTGCACCACAACAAGGACTGCCTGTCCCTCCAGGTCCAGCAGGAGCAGCTGACCAGAATGGTTCTCTAGGTCCTTGACTATGCAGATGTGGTCTATGGTACCAACCCCTCCTCTTCCGTTGTCAGATTGGACACCCTCTGTAATGCCTTCTGTTGTTTTACCAATCCATACTCATAATAGCTCCCTTTACTCCTCCCTTCCCATCCTCCCACTACCTTCACATCATCAGTCCCACTCTTCCTACTTCAATGCTAAATACTGGTTTGGGTCCCTTCCATCCCTGTGTCCTGTCCTCTCCTCTTCCTACTCACTGCGATCCAGGAATTCATGTACCTTCTCCATTCCCCACCCTCAATCTAGTTTTGGTCAAGCAGTTTTCTACTACCGCCTCCTGTCCCTTTGGAACCTGCTGCCCTCTTCCCTCAGACTATCTCCATCACTTCCTGCCTTTAGATGCCTGCAATGGCTTATTCCTGCTCCTTTCTGCACATCGCACTCCCCTTTTGACCCCTCCTAACTTCTTTCTCCTATTTCTCCTGACCCCTCCATCTATGCCTCCCTAAACTGGGGCTTACAGTGGTTCTCGCCCTTGGCCTATTTTCCATATCCAAGAAGTGCTGTGACCCTACCCATCATGCACTGTCCACTTTTAGCATTCTTGCATATTTTGTACATAATACAGTTGCGAACTTAATTGCCTCATCACATTTTGTTCCTTGGTGTTGATTCCCCATGTATTTTGCAGTTTCAGATGTTTTATAATTTTCTATTCTATATCTACTCCATTTCCCAGTCCCCCGGTTACAACTGGAAATTAGCCCCAGCTCAGTGTGCCTTTCCCAGTTAACAATTTTGAAATAAAGACATAAATAAAATTTTGAAGCTATCAACACAGTATTCAGTAATTTAGATTTTTGCAAATATCACCAAATATATGTTGGATTGTGCATTACTTGTCTTTATCCTGAGGGAAACATTTTGGAAATGTTTTTTTTTCACTATAAATAGACTAAAGTAACAAACATTAAAGTGTGTGCATTGCAAAATTAGTTCTCCTAAAACCTGTATTCTTGGAAGGACACTTTTTGATAGTAATTCGGCTTATCTAGCAATATGGAAATAAGCAGTTTATTTGCGGGCTGTGGTGGCAAAATATTCTCTGTTGTAAACCCAGTGGGCCTCATATTAAAAAGGTTTGTGACCAGCACAAATGAATTGCGCTAGTGCTGCATGTGTTTTGTACATGTTTGCTATATACTGTGCAACCAGTAGCACTGTGCCTGTTAGCTGTAGTGCCAAAGTGGAAGATTAATATATGCAGTGCCTGAAATAGGGGATCATGACATGCATATTTAGCACAGCACTATATTCAAAGGTTTTGCGCTGTGCTAGTGGCATTAAGCACGGCATCGAGCAGCACAAAATAAGGACTATAAAAACCTGGTCTTTTCCTAGGAAAAAACACAGAGGAGGGAAGGGAAACTACAGCACACATGCACACACCTACCAGAAATCAAAATGCCACACATTCTGTACCTGATGCAGGCAGTCATGCAGGATGAGGAGCAGGCCAATGCCCCTAGGGCCCCAGCACTGGCCTTGGAGGCACTATGCTGCAAACAGACAGTACCATCAATGAGCCACATTTAAAGTCCTCAGTGATGAGCAAATCATGGGTTGGCACAGGCTCAACAGGCCCATGTGCATGCAGCTGTGTGGGTGCTGCATGATCAGCTCTGGAAAAACACCCACCACAACCATGCAATATCTCTGAAGCTCAAGATGACAGCAGTATTGTGCTTCCTGGCCACAGGAACATTCCAGAGACTGGTGGGAGACTCTAATGGAATCACACAGTCTTCTACCTTGCGCCTGTTGGGACAGCTCCTAGATTCCATGTTAGCCTAAGCTGGGGAGTTCATTTTATTCCCCACCACACTAGCAGAGCAAACAGCAACTATAGAGAACTTCTATCAAGTTGTGCACCTACAGACTATACTGGGTGCCATTAAATGCACCCATGTTGCCATCCAAACAACCACAGGTGATGAGAAGGAGGCCTATGTGAATAGAAAGGTCTTTCACTCCATCAACTGCCAGGTGGTGTGCAATGCAACAGGGTGTATCATTAGTGACCTAGCATGGTACCCAGCAGTGCCCACAATTCCATTTTATGGCACAACTCCATCCTGTGCCAGAGGTTTGAAGGTGGGAATACACCTAGTAGGCACCATGCTGGTGAGTATGTGTCCAAGGCCTCTACTTCCCAAACACAAACGATGTCACTAACTGATGCCATTTATCTACACAGCAGACAGTGCATTTTGCCTGCATCCCTGGTTCCTAACACTTGTTCTACAACCTACATCCACTGCAGAGGACATGTACGACATGGCAGACATTGCTGCATGGATTATCATTGAGCGGGTGTTTGGTATACTCAAAATATGGTTTAGGTACCTTGACAATTCCAGTGTTGCCTTACAATAGACCCCTCAGAAGACCTGTGTCATATTCTTTGTCTGTTGTATACTACAGAACATGGCACTCAACCATGGGATATGCTCACTGACCCCAGAGGGAAACACTGCAGAAGATGCAGAACCAGAAGAGCAGGATATGCATGAGTGCTCAACAGGCATGGTCCCATGATGGCCAGGAGGTAACAGAACTATAGATTCCATCTCATTGCAGACATCTTCAGACCCAGATGGTGAACACAGACTACACAGGAGATTGTAATGTTTTAAAATAATGTATTATGGAAATAATAATGTTCAGGAAAAAGCAAGAATAAACACAAATAACAAGACATCCAGGCAGAGGTGAAGTGGGCTAAAACAAAATAAGATGTCAGGGGGTGCTCAAAGGGTGACAAACAGGAATCCAATGCCATCCAGGTGGGGGAAGTGGCTTAAACAAATAAGGTGCCTTCCAGGCAGGGGGAACGGGTCTTTGACAAATAGGATGCCATCCAGTCAGGGGGTTCAAAAGGGGACAAATGGAAATCCAGTGCCATCAGGGTGGGGGCTGAAACAAAATAGATGCCATTCTAGCAGGGGTAAGAGTTATGAAACAAAATAAGATAGCATCCAGATAGGGGCTTCAAAAGGGGACACATGTAAATCCAATGCTTTTCAGATGGGGGGGGGGATGGCCAGAAACAAAATAAGATGCTATCCAGGCAGGGGGGAACATGGGTAATGTGAAGTGGATATGAGGTGGCACATTCTGGATAGGGCTAGGGGATTATGCAGTCAATGTGCATCCCATACTACTTCCGCAGATGCTGATGCTGCATGAGTGCTGTATTCTGGTGGGCAGTGGGGCAGGGACATCTTCCATTCAATGTGGGATAAGTGTGGGGATGGTTTTAGCCACCCACAGCCATGGCCTTGTCGGGAACTGAACCCACAGAGGACCAAGCCATAGACAGGGTGTGCAGTGCCCTGGGTATCCTGGGCCTACTAGGCATCCAGATTCCTGCACTATGGGGAGGTTGCGTTATGCCGAGGTATCTGCTGTGGCATGACACTCCACTACTGGAATGGCTGATGCTTTGGCCAGCCCCTGTGGTGCCTGAGATCACTGCTGCAGCCACCAGCACAGCAGCAGTCAGTTTCATGAAGACAGCATCCATTCTGGCAGACAGGGACTGGTGCAGTCTACCCAAGGCTGCCATGTGCTCCACATGGCAAGCATGTGTACACTGCTTGTTGCCCTGCAGCATGCAGCATGTGTAGCTTAGTTCTCCATGAGCACTTTCCTGTGCCCCCATTGCTGACCCCAGCAGCTGCCTGTTGGCCACCTTCTGCTGTCTTCATGGGCTGTATCAGGGGATAGGTTTAGGCTGCAACCTGGGATACTGTGTGTCCAAGGTTTGCATGATGGTTGGTGTTGCACACTGTTCTGGTGGCTGGGGAAGCACTGCAGTGGAGATGGCCTGAAGAGCACGGCAGCAGCTGTACCAGTAGTAGGATCATGGGGCAGCACAGTGGTGACCGTGCCAAGGCTAGTGGGTTCTGGTGGCATGCTGAAGGTCATATCTGGGAGGATGTCAGTAGGGGGGCTGGCAAGAACAGGCATCCACTCCTGTTCTGAGCTGGATTACTCTCTCCTCCACTCCTCCTCCTCATAGGTATTATTGTCTTTCTCCTTCTCCTCACTTTTGGAGTCTAACTGAGCCCCAGAACAGGTGAGCCTCATGGGCAGTGTCTGCCATGATGATACCAGGCCATCATCCAGGGTGGTGTTCTGTATAATGGAGTGTGCTATCAAGAGAAGGAAAAAAAAGAGATATTGGAACAATATGCAAACCTGTGTACTAACCATGGCAGCATGCAGGCCCAGTGTATTAGTGTGTCAGCACTGGAGCAGTTCATTTGAATATCAGAGTGGCATTGTACTGGTGCTAGCACTAGGAGGCAGTATAGCGCAGTGGTTTAAGGCTCTGAGCTGCAAACCTGGAGTCTTGGATTTGAATCCCAAAGCCCTAAGTTGCATACTGTGTGACCCTGAGCAAGTCATTTAACTTCCTTGTGCTCTCAGGTCGCAACTGTAAACAAGGTTTCAGCTCAGTGCATCTCTCCTGGTAAAAAAAAAAAAAGCACAGTCACTGCTGGCTGAATATGGGGCCCAGTTATTTATTCATTTATTTAGAAGAGATTCGCAAAGAAAGCAACGTGAACTATGAAAACAGTTAGTTTCCAGAAACATCCTTGGGGAGGAGGTTACACAAGAAGTAGGTGAAAGCCAACAATCAAGAGAACAGTGTACAGAATCATATACATTCCTCATATAAACCAAGTAATACAACAACAACATAATTAGAAATAACAAGAACATAATATGCAAATATATCGATAACACAGCAATATCACTGACTCATAGTGCCAAGACAGCAATTATGTTGGACACAACATTAGATTTAATCCTAGTGACTAAACCAGTTTTAGAATGGCAGAGAGAACTGACAGCTGAGAACAGTGCTGGTAGTTCAAGGGTGAGGGCAGGCAAGGGATGTAAGTGCTTATTATAAGGGGAGAGAGGATTTCTAGGTGGCATTCGTTATCCCTAATGTAGAATACATGGAGGAAGAAATTTAAGGAGGTGGGAAGGAAGAAGAGTAAGGGGAATGGGTAGCCAGAGCCTTCTCCCCTTCAGGATGCTGAGAACCCTGCAAGGGGGATGGGGAGCTGGCAGAAGAAAAATAAAGATTGAGATGAGGGAGAAGGACAGAAGGAGAGTGTTAGAGTAAGTGGTGGGGGCAGTTTAGAGGAGGAAAGCTGGGATGTTAGAGGGAATGGGTAGCCAGGACCTTCACCCCTTCAGGATGCTGAGAACCCTGCAAGGGGGATGGGGAGTTGTCTGAAGAAAATAGAGATGGCGGGTAAAAGGAGAAGGAGAAGAGAAGGGTGGAAAAATATGGGGTGGAGGGGCAGGCAATGTAAAGGAAGGGATGGAGGAAAGTTAGAGTGTCCAAAGTCTAGAGGGGTGTGAAAATAGAAATAGATAAAAAGGGGAGTAGGTAGGGAGGGTTAGTTGCAGTTGCAGCAGTGTACTGTGTGCTTATGAAGGAGGTGTGCAAGGGATTGGTGAGTTTGGGCAGAGTGAATTTTGAGGGGAAGAGAGTTCCAGGAACTAGGGAATGTGTATGAGAAGGCATTGCGACCAATTGAAGTACACCACAGTGGGACACAAGCATTCTGTGTGTTGAGGATCGAAGTGAGTAGCAGGATGTAGGGGGGGTTATCGACAAGAGGGAGGACAGATAAGATGGTAGAGAGCTGAATCAGTACTTACCTACTAGATTTGAGGTGTGGGACAGGCGCCTGGCAGTGAGGGAAGGGAAGGAAAGGGAGGTATAAAGATTGAAGTGGTGGGTGAGAGGGGGGCAGCTAAGACAAAGAGGCATAAAGAATTGAAGAGAGTGTCCAGCTTGGCTAGGGTGGTCTTGGGGTAGAATGGTAGACAATGTCCCCAAAGTCGAAAACAGGGAGAATCATCTTTTGGATAATTTCATACCTGGATTGCATGGGCAGGCAGCTGTGGTGTCTGTACAGGGCACCGAGCTTTGGAAGGATTTTTTTTGTTAATGGCATCAACATAGAAACATAGAAACATAGAAACATAGAATTTGATGGCAGATAAGGACCGCTTGGCCCACCCAGTCTGCCCATTTCCCTACCTACTGGATAAGTTGCAGATCCTAGTTAGCCAGCAGCCTACTTCTTCCTACCCCCACCCTCCAGAATTGCCTTATGACTATCCCATGCATGCTTGAATTCCGCCACTGATTTTGACTCCACAGCCTCCTCTGGAAGGCACGCTCCATGCATCCACAACCCTCTCTGTGAAAAATACTTCCTTAAATTACCTCTGAGCTCGCCCCTCTATCTTCAAATTGTGCCCCTTGTTCTTACGCACCTCTTTTTTTGAAAGATGCTACCATCTTGGACTTTGTTGATTCCCTTGAGGTACTTGAAAGTTTCTATCATGTCCCCCCCTCCCTCCTGTACACCAAAGTCTAGATTTTTGTCTAGCCATAGCCCAAGGTACTTAAAAGAGGGGACGTCATCCAGACAGGTTATGAAAGCTGGAATGGAGTCCAATCTGGACAGCTTTTGTGTTGTGCCAAAGGTCATAGAGACTGTTTTTGTGATATCCAGAGAGAGCTGGTTAGCACTAAACCAATGCTGGACATTGTTGAAGTCCAGTTGAAGACTGGTAGTCACTTATGCAGGTAAACTCCCAGTGGAGAATAACATGGTGTCATCTACATGCATGTGTATGCTAGCAGATAAGCAGGCATCAGGGAGCTCATTCAGGAAGATAGAAAACATAATATGTCCAAGTACTGAGCCTTGGGGACATCTGTGTTTATTGTGAGTGGGGTAGAGTTGAATTGCCTACTCTGACAGATTGGGAATGGCCAGTGAGGTATGACCGGAACCAGTAAGTGACTGTATCGGAGAGGTTTGCTGCTTTAAGCATGAAGAGGAGAGGGGAGTGGATGACAGTGATGAAGGCTTTGGCCAGGTCGACAAAGATGGCAGAGGTGATGTATCCTTGTCCATCCTTGTGAGAATGGAGTCAATGAGCTGGAGGAGGAAGGTGTTCATGGAGTGGTCTTTATGGGAGCCAGAATAGAAAGGGGTGAAGGAGGAGGAGGACTTAAGGAAGTTGGAGAGCTGCTCCAGTGCTAGGTGCTCTTGGACCTTAGCCAGGATAGGTAGTAAGGATATGGGGCAGAAATTGCTAGGATTGGAGGGGTCACCCCCCTTGGGAAGAGGGACCACGGTAACAGATTTCTAAATCTTGGGTACAGTTGCGATCAAGAAGGAGAGGTTCAGGAGATATGCCAGGGGAAGAGCAATAGTGCAGGTGGAAAAGTGAAGAAGCTTAGGGTCAAGATCCTCAGGGTTATTTCCTTTGTTGGGATTCAGGGCAAGTAATATTCTCAGGGTGTCATCAGGATGGACAGGTTTAAAGGTGAAGTGCATGGTGACAGGGGATTGTGAGTAGGGGGAGCATTAGAGGGTGGGAGAATGATAGGTGAAAGAGTTGGAAGGAGGGAGAAGGCACAGGTAGTAAAGAAGTTATTGAATTCCACAGCCATGGTAGATGGGTCATCAATTAAATGGGACCCAATTTTTAGGACTTGAGAGCGGGATTGGGAGGGTGGGGAAAACAAGGCGTGGATAATCTTTCAGAATTTGGATGGGTTATTTATGTTGTTATGGAAGGAGGTGTTGAAGTAGTCCACTTTAGCGAGGTGAGTGGCTTGGGTAGAGGCATTTCAGAGTGAGCTATAACATAGAAAATCTTACTGGGTGCCAGAGGTCTTGTATGCGGCCCATGCTTGATCACATACTCATTGACAAGTAATGAGTTCTACAGTGATCCAGGGCAGGTAGCTACCTCGGACCCTTGTATTTCTTAGTGGGTCGTGACAGTCCCAGACAGATAGGAATTACATGGTAAAGAAGGACAGAGCTGCGTCAACTGATGGGGCAGTGGAGATGTACAACCAGTTGATACTGGACAGCTCACTATGGATGGCGGAAATGTCGAAGGAACAGAAGAGAGGATTTTAAGAATGATAGGAGGGGACTTTGTATGGTGGATCTTGAGCACATAGTAGACCATGTCATAGGTCACTAAGAGCATCAGGGAGTGTACCAGACTTGATGACATGGTGGGGGTGTAAAGATAGAACCCAGCCAAGTAAGATATGTTTGCTGGTTTAATGATTTAGGCAAGTGGGGTCTTCTATTAATTGCTTTAGGTTTAGGAAAGCTGCGTGGGTGCAGACTTTGAACTGTTTGCTGGTGAGCCAGTTTATGTTAAAAATCCCTAAGGAGGTATAATTCCCCAGGAGTGGCAAGGGATGTAATGGTGGAGAGGAGATCAGATATAGAGGAAAGCTTGGAAACAGAGATTTTGGGACAGCAGTAGACACCACCAACACAGATGGGGAGGGAGGAAGGATGGGATATTTTTATTAGTAGCAACTTGTAGACTGAGGAGGACAAGATAGAATATTTGATAGAGGTGGAGATATACATAGTGACATCCCCATCCCTGGACTTACGGTTTTGTCAGACAATAGAGCACCAAGGGGATAGGGATGTCTGTGACTGGGATTTTAGTGCTCAGCCATGTCTCAGAGATAATGATACTAGAGGGTTTTAGTTTAAAATGAGTGGCTGCAGGAGGTCAGTTTTGGGGAGGAGACTTGTAATATTTAAGTGGGCTATACTTAACCCCTTTGGAAAATTAGTTGTATCATTAAGGGAGGGACCAGGGTTGGATTCAACATCGCTGGATGTGAGCAGTAGGAGTAATATTAGTGAATAAGATATTATTGCTGACCAATTCTTTCTCAGTGGGTGTCTTGCTATTGGATGGGGTGGGGTCAATTATCCAATTACAGTGCATGATAATGGCTTGTATGGTAGCCAAGTGGAGCCCCCATCCATAGAGGAACTTGGCAGAAGGGCACCAGGGTGAATGAAGGGCAGTGGACAGGCAGGGTAGGGAAGGGTAGGTGTAAATGAAGGACGGCAGGTTGGTGTTGGGAGTGAGGGCTCAGAAGAGTGAGGAAGGAATGAGGGAGTGAAGAGAAGGGGGGGCACAGGCAAGGAAGAGGAGCAGCATGATTGTACCTAAGTAGCAGCAGAATTAATTTGGTGTCAGCACAGATACCTGGTAGTTATATTGACAAGGCAGAGTAACTTAGCATATATAATGAAGAACTAGGACTGAAAAGGAAGAGATATTTGATCTTAATATAGGAATAGCTAATAGGTGTTAAATTGGCAAAGATGAGTAGCTTAGTGAGTTTGAAGAAAGAATTAGGATGGTAAGAGAATAGGGATAACTGTCTGTAAACAGATGATGTTCAGTAGATAATGCGTAAGGATGAGAGACAGAGTAATGCCAGCTAGCAAAGGTATCTAATGGTCAAGATAATATTAGTTGTGGGTGTAGAATTTAAGTTAGATGAAATAATTTTTTCCCAGTACGTGTAGTAAAAGAATCAAAGGCAGAATGGAAGACAAGGGGGAATGGGTTAACCAGCTGTGTGGCAGATAAAGAACTAGAGGTTGACAATAGAGAGGGGGTAGGACATAGGCTGAGCTTTGGTGTATTTAATAGAGGTCAGGACCTAGGCAGGTGGGCAGGAAAACTTATACAGCAAAAGAGTAGCTAAAGAATAACTAGCAAGGCAATAAATTATACAGTAGATTGGTGTTCAGAGCAAGCCAAAACCAGCAGTTCTGCTTAAAAGCAGGAGGCTGCAGAAGTGGCCCCAATCAGATTCAAAGCCGCAAAGGTGGCATCCAATGGTGAGCTGTGAGTGAGAGGCAGGCTCAGTCAATGCCTGCTGGTGGACATCGAAGTTTTTGGAAGAATGTGCCTGGTCAGGGAGCTTTGCCAGCTGGCAAGGAGAGGCAGCACTGTCGGCTGGCTGTTCAGCCGCAGTCGCAGGGAGCCATGGAGCACCCGGTCAGAGGCGAGATTCTCTGCTTAAAGGGATAATTGAGAAGGGGAAAAGGTTAAGTAGGCAGAAACAATAGGAAGCAAGTAGCTGAAATCAAGGGGAGCATGGAAGACTAGTAAGAGATAGGTGAAGAAGGCAGAGAAAAGGAAGAGAGAATGGAGGAGGGTCATTTGGCCTGGCACTAGCAAATGTGGCCCAGACTAATGAATAGCAAAGACAGCTGTTAGTAAATGGGGTGGGGGAGGCCAATGGGTTGATGAGGGCTTAAGCTACAGAAAAAAGAAAAAAATAGAATAAGAGAGAGAGGTATGATATGGAGGGTTAGCAGTTAGAGCAAAAGGAGAAAATCAGTAGCAGAACAACAAAGTAAAAAGCATTTATCAATTCAAACTGACTCGAGATCGAGATATTTTTTTCCCTCTAAAAAAAAAATATTTAGAACACTGTGAAATCCCTTGGTTTGAACCGAGGCCTCCAACAGTCCAGACAACAGTCATAATACATTGCAAATTAAATTAGACATACAGTAAAAGAGTAGCTAGAGAATAACTAGCAAGGCAGTAAATTATACAGCAGACTGGTGTTCGGAGCGAGCCGAAACCAGCAGTTCTGCTTAAAAGCAGCAGGCTGCAGAAGTGGCCCAATCAGATTCAAAGCCACAAAGGCGGCATCCAATAGTGAGCCGGGAGTGAGAGGCAAGGCCCTATCAGCGCCTGCCTGGTGGACACCAGAGCTGTTGGAAGACTATACCAGGTCAGGGAGCTTTGCCGATGGGAAGGAGAGGTGGTGCATTTGGCTGGCTGCTCAGACGCAGTCACAGAGAGCCATGAAAAGCCTGGTCAGAGGTGTGACCCTCTGTCTAAAGGGAGCCATGGAGTGCCTGGTCAGAGACAACATCCTTTTCCTGGTCAGGGAGCTTTGCTGGTGGGCAAGCAGAGGTGGAGCAGTCGGCTGGCTGTTCAGGCTGCAGAAGTGGTCCAACTCTGGGTCGTCCCTGAAAAAGGGACCTCTGGTCTCAGTGGGTTTACCCGGTTACCAAAATCCAAATAAATAAATTAGATTCAAAGCTGCAAAGGCATCCTCCAATGGTAAGCTGGGAGCAAAAGACAAGGTCCAATTTGCACCAGCCTGCCAGACTCCAGAGCTTTCATCAGACTGTACCTGGTCAGGGAGATTTGCAGGCAGGCAAGGAGAGGCAGCTCGGTCGGCTGGCTGATCAAGCCGCAGGGAGCCGTGGAGCTCCCAGTCAGAGGAAAGATTCTCTGCCTAAAGGGATAATTGAGAAGGGGGAAAAGGTTAAGTAGGCAGACACAATAGGGAGCAATTAGCTGAAATCCGGGGGTGTGGAGGACTAGTGAGAGATGGGTGGAGAGGGTGGAGGAAGAGAAGAGAGACTGTGGGCGGCTCGTTTAGCCTGGTGCCAGTGCATATGGCCCAGACTAATGAGTAGCAGAGACAGCAGTTAGTAAATGGGGGATGGGGAGGCTGAGGAGTTGATGAAGGATTAAGCTATAGAAAATTAAAAAAAATAGAATAAAAGAGAGAGGTAGGATATGGAGGTTTAGCAGGTAGAGCAAAGGGAGAGAATCAGTAGCAGAACAACAATGTACAAAGCATTTATCAATTCAAACTGACTTGAGATTGAGATATTTTTTCCCTCTAAAAAAAAACTATTTAGAACACTATGAAATCCTCTGGTTTGAACTGCGGCCTCCCACGGCCCAGATAACTGTCATAATACAGACAAAAACAAGCCAGAGCACACCCTATCCCCCCCAAAACTGCAATGAACAGACTAACCAGAAATGGCAACTTACTGTTGTAGTTGCAAATGGAGTGGGGGTTTCTTGGTATTCACATGGCGTGAAATAACCCAGCTACCAGCGATGAGGTGGACCTCCCATCGGTTGCGTCCCTACTCTACACTGCACTGCCTCAATTGGGTTACCTATATAGGGTGCAACAGCCTAATCTGGCTTAACCAGAGTATAGGCACAGCCAATGTGCAAGCAGCTGATGAGGAGCTAGTTATAACAAGAAGGCCACAATTCTCCATGTGTAAATCTACACCAAATAAATAATAACTGCTCACCCTGGCTCATACACCAACTTCAAACTTGAATTAAAAACAAGGGGTGCTGCTGAAAATGTCTTACTGAAACAGAAAACAAAAAGTCAGAGCACACCCTACCCCTCCCCCCAAACTGCAATGAACAGACTAACCTGAAATGGCAGCTTACTGTTGTAGTTGCAAATGGAGTGGGGGTTTCTTGGTATTCACATGATGTGAAATCACCCAGCTACCAGCGTTGAGGTGGACCTCCCATCAGCTGGGTCCCTACTCTACACTGCACTGCCTCAATTGGTTTACCTATATAGGGTGCAGCAGCATAATTTGGCTTAACAAGAGTATGGGTACATATTACATTGCAAATTAAATTAGAATTATACAGTAAAAGAGTAGCTAAAGAAAAACTAGCAAGGCAGTAAATTATATAGAAGACTGGTGTTCAGAGTGAGCCCAAACCAGCAGTTCTGCCTAAAAGCAACTGGCTGCAGATGTGGCCCAATAAGATTCAAAGTCACAAAGATGGCATCCAATGGCAAGCTGGGAGTGAGAGGCAAGGCCCAATCAATGCCTGTCTGTTGGACACTGGAGCTTTCGGCAAACTGTACCTGGTCAGAGAGCTTTGCCGTCAGGCAAGGAGAGGCGGAACAGTCAGTTGGCTGTTCAGCCACAGCCACAGGGAGCCGTGGAGTGCCTGGTCAGAGGCAATATCCTCTGCCTTGTCAGGGTGCTTTGCTGGCAAGGAGAGGCGTCGCAGTCAGCTGGCTGTTCAGCCACAGCAGCAGGGAGCCATGGAGTGCCTGTTCAGAGGCAAGATCCTCTGCCTGTTCTGGGAGAGTTGCTGGTGGGTAAGGACAGGCAGCAAGTTTGGCTGGCTGTTCAGCCATAGCCACAGGAGCAATGGTGCACCCGGTCAGAGGCAAGATCCTCTGCCTAGTCAGGGAGCTTCAGTACGGTAGGCTGGCTGTTCAGCCGCAGCTGCAAGGAGCCATGAAGCACCCACTCAGAGGAGAAATTCTCCGCTTGGTCAGGGAGCTTTTCTGATGGGCAAGGAGAGGTGGCCGCAGACAGCTGGCTGTTCAACCACAGCCTTAGGGAGCCATGGTGCACCCTGTCAGAGGTGAGATCCTCTGACTGGTCATTGAGCCTTGCTGGCGGACAAGGAGAGGCAGTGAAGTCAGCTGGCTGTTCAGCCATAGCTACAGGGAGCAGTTGAGAACCCATTCAGAGGTGAGATCCTCTGCCTCATCAGGGAGCTTGGCTGGGGGGAAAAGCAGAGGTGGCTTGGTTGGCTAGTGGTTCAGCCACAACCGCACTGAGCCGTGGAGCACTGGTCAGAGGTGAAATCTTCTGCCTAAAGTGATCTTAGAAGAAAATTTGAGAGTAAATTATTTGTCCATTCATGGTAATTTGTATATAAACAAGCCTCACTGCATGAAGGTGATGGGCATATTTAGTATTTTATGAAAATGTGGCATTACTTCCAATAATCTTTATGATCTGTCATAACCAGTCTTGTTTCAAATTCAGTTTTGTTTATTTCAGTATGGGTAAAGACTGATTTAAACAAAGTATGTATTAGTGTAAAGACTGAAAAACATGCATTCTGTTTTTGTATCATATTCATGTCCTATATCTGATTCAAACAGTAGGTATATAATAACGCAGATAAAGTCTGATATTTTTTCTTCTACATCATTATGATTTATTATTTATCTGAACTTATTGGCATGATCATTTTGATCCAACTTGGAAATTAGAAGCTTTTGCATCTCAAAGGGTTTGCCCGAATAATTAAAAAAAAAAATCTTTCAAATAAATCAGTAACATATATTGTACATAAAAAGGTGACTGAAGAATTTAATGAGTCATTTAATGGAAAGTGGTAGTTGAAAAGGGTTTCTCTGTTACATTTGGATTTGCATAACTAAAAATGCAAGTGGGCTTTTTATACTGAATGAACTTATTTTAGTAAATGTCTTTAGAGAGTTTTGTTCTTTCAGCTTCAGCAACCACAGAAGCATTGCAATAAAAGGGCATACAGTTCTACCATTTGCATGACCTGGAGATGCTATTAGAATATTTTAAAAGGCATTTAAAGAGGCATCATTAGTAAAAGAAGTGCTGAAGCTTGGCATAATTCTGATCCAGCAAAACATGTAATCTAAGCAATGGCCAAATGTACATTGTAAATTACACATAATTTATTTATTCACTGAAATTGGTTGACCAGGGATGGCCCACTGTGAACTGGTGCTCCTTTCCACATGCAACCCAGGGAGGGGGCTACAAGGATGATGTGCCATTGTAGAAAATAGTATAAAGTATCAACAAACTTAAATAACATACATTAATGAATGCTGAATAAAGTACAGAAGGTTATGTACATGAAAGTGACACGGGCAATATACCAGTGTGACATAGTAACACAATTCTAAAAACACAAAATGAAACACAATGTGTTATAAAGAGGAAAAAGTAATATAGAGCACCATTCAGGAAGAGAGGAGGGAATGTCGCCAGTTCTGCAGAGACAGACTAGGCAGGCACCTTCAGGGTGGGTTGGATGGGCCAAGTGATCCTTTTCTGCTAACAAATTCTATGTTTCTATGCAAAAGAGAATATGTGAGGTATTTCAAGCTGACTAAAAAGTCAGACTAGCCATCAGAAGTTTAGTAGTAAGAGCTTTAATAGGAGTGAGTATCAAAGGAGTGAAGGAAGTCCAGTTTGATGAAGGGATGAAAGGTGTGAAGGAAGGAAGGAAGGAAGGAAGGATGGTTGGATGGATGGACTTAGCCAGAATTGATGAGCAGTGAAGAGCAACCAGCCTCAAGGGCAGGATGAGAAAGGTTAGAATAAAGGGATATGCGGTGGATAAGAGAAAGATTGTGTAAGGTAAAATGGCAGAATCAGTGGAAAAAGGAGATCCAATCTAGTAGCTCTGGGGCATCATGTAACTGACATCTGAACTGTTAAATACTAAAAGGATCATCTGGGGACTGAGCTTGCAGAGGACAGAAAGTGAAAGTCAAAATTTGCTGTGATACAGTACAGTGCTAAAAGTTTGGGACAGAGTTTTTTGTGCATGGTGTTAATGTGTGAGGAAAAGTAGAATGTCTGATCCGGCCACATGCTGAAATACTTAAAGTTGGAAAATTTATTGGGTAAGGAGGTGTCAGTAAGAGTCTTAAAGACCAGGATGTGACAGTCTTTTTGGCATTGAGAGTTGGTTTGAATGGAACAAGAAACGGAGACTGTCAATCTTCTGCTGTAGTGACAGTTCCAGCAAAGAGAAAGAAGCCCTGAAAGCAGAGTACAGTGATAATGTAATTTCTGCACTGAGGGAATAGCACAGCACCACTCCTCAATCTCTCCTTCTGACACCTAAAACTCTCACCCACTGAGATAGTTTACCTCCAAATTGCCAATTATATCACCCCCTTTTTTCTACACCTACCCCATCACCCCTGCTTCTCTTTTCCTCTAACAGCTCTCCTCTAACACATTTCATCCTGGCTTACTTATTTCCCCTTTCCTTAACTTTGAGCTCTTCCTCAAGCTTCATCTCTCCCCTCCCTCTCCACCCGAACCTAAACCTCGCTGCCACCTGCATAAGTGAAGGACTATTGACTGCCTCCTCTTTCCTCTTCTCCTCCTATCAGGTGATGTTCAACTTAGTCCTGGATCCTACTCCTCCCCCTTTCCCCTGCCCAAAGGCCTCAAGATGTGCCACCTTAATGCCAGGAATCATCTTCCCAAACTCAACATCCTAAAAGTCTGGGTCTCTCAGTATTCCCCTGATAGTTTCTATATTTCTGAAACCTGGCTTTTCTCCAGAATCAATGACATTGAACTCTCCCTTCCTGCTTTCAACCTTTCTCATCAAGACCATGGCAAACGTGGCTGCGGCATATCAATTTATGCTGGTCATAATTTATTCTACTCAGTCTTATTGACTGTGAATCTGTCCTCTTCTCACACAAGAGTCCCCTCCTCTCTCCCTATATTTATAGCAGTGATATAAGCCTCTCCTAAACTCTCTACCTCTTCCCTTGTTGACACATTCTCTTCCCTCGTATCCCTCTCCTCCTCAGGTGAGCTAATTATACTCTGGAATTTCAATCTAAACTGGCTCTGTCTTGCCTTGAAGCTTTCTATCAGCAAGATTGAGTCCCTGAATCTCCAACAACTAATAAATGAGCCAACCAGGCAAACCCACTCCCACTTAACCACTCTCTCCTGGACTGGATGACCTCCTCCAACCCCCACTGTATCTCTGCTGCTGTCAGTCTCCCTGACTCCTTTAGTGATCACCATATGACCTACGGTGTATGTAAATTACTTATGTCTCACTCCTCTCTCAACTACCACTGGAATAGGTTTCTTAGGTAACTAAACTCCAAAGCCCTTCTCCATGACCTCTCCTCCTATGACTGTTCCCTAGTATACTTTTCCCCAGACATTAACTCTGCCATCGCTCTCTTCTACCACTTTTCAACACCCAAGCCCCTCTCAGAAGGTGCACAGTCAAATGATCCCATCACCCCTGGATCTGTACTGATATAATCCAATTTTGTAAATCCTAGGACTTTGCCTGCATGAATCACAAATCTTACCACTCCCCCTCTGACCTATAGTATTATTATTTCTTAACAAATACTTGCATGAAGGCCATACGAGCAGCAAAAGAGCATTATTTCAATGCAACACTGCTGCAAAAGTTTGACACCCCTTCAAAATTCTGACAGGCTCTTCACTCCCTTTTTAAACCCCCTCTCAAGTCCTCCCATTCCCCCCCCACTTGTAGATGGCAAGCCTGTCTCAGACTTCTCCTCTGTTGCCTCTATCCTCAATTCTTTTTACATAAATCTGTGCCCGCCCATCCAACCTGGTAAATACCCCAATTGCCCCCCCAACCCCCCTCCTCCTCCTCGGGTGGCTTCCATTTATCCCGTGTCTCTGCTCAGGAGGTTCTCCATGCCCTTTTCTCCCTCAGCTCTCACAAATCTAGTCCTGATGGCTTTGATCCCCACATTATCTGGATCTTCACTCCTGCTATAGCCCTTCCTCTCTCTCACCTGTTAAATCTCTCCATCACCTCTCTGTACTGTTCCTCAAAACTGGAAAGCTGCTGAAGTCATACCCATACACAAAGGAGGTGATCCCTCCACTCTTGGCAATTATGACCCATACCCCTTCTTCTCTCACTGGCCAAACTTCAGGAATCCCTTGTTTTCTCAAGGCTGTCCAATTTCCTTTCCTCCTCTGCTTTCCTATCTCCTTGTCAATCTGGTTTTATGAAAAAACACTCCATTGTGACTTCTCCACTCCGAGTGACTGATGCCATTCTCACGGGCATGGACCATGATCACATCACTGCTGCTATCTTTATTGATCTTGCTAAAACCTTTGAATCTGTCTCTCACACTCTTCTTCTAGCCAAGCTTCACTCCGCTGGCCTTTCTACCCCAGCTGTGGATTGGTTCAGGTCCTACCTTACAGGGTGAACCCAATGTGTCCAGGCAGGAGGCATCCTTCCTACCCCTTTCCATTCACGCAGGCATTCCTCAAGAATCTATCTTTGGCCCTATCCTTTTCTCTGTCTTCTTGAATGACCTCCTGTCTATCTGTGTCTCCTCTCAGGTCCACCTTTGCATAGACAACACCATCCTCTACACCACTGGTCCCTCTGTCCCTGAGGTAGAGTCCAAACTGCAGAGTTGTTTCACATGTGTATTACACTGGTTACAAGACAATCAGATAAAGGTTAATTCAAAGAAAACTGTCTCCATGTCCTTTGGTACTTCATAAAAAGCTAACCAAAATCTCCTTCCTCCATTTCTTTAGTACTATCGACTGCACCACTTTAGAAGCTATAAGAACCTGGGCATCTGGCTGGACAGCTGACTAGATTTTTTGTCTCACACAGACTTTATTCACTTCAAACTCTGTCCAAAACTAGGAACCATGTACAGGAACAAGTATGCCCTCTCCTCTGCTGTTTGCCAGGGGTTACTAACCAAAATGATCCTCCCAATATTCGATTACAGTGATGTTGTCCTTGGTTCCACCCCTGCCTTGTCCCTTGCATGATTAGACACTCTTTTTAATTCCTTCTGATGATTTGCCTCCAGCACTCACCCCCTTACTCACCACTGCATACTCTAGTCCTCACTCTGTCTCCCCTCCCTCCAAATGCGCAGACAGCTCCATGCCTCCACCCATTATTTCCAAATTCTGGTTTGGCTCTTTTCCCTTATCCCTCAGCTCTCTCCTACCATCCATCTCCCTCCTCTTATCAGATCCACTCCAGAAACCCTCATACCATTTCTATCTCCCGCGTTCTCACTCCTGTTTGGGCAGAAATCCTTCTCTTACCATCTCCCCTCACCCTGGAACTCTCTTCCAAGCTCCTCTCAGCTATCTCCATCTCTGTACTATCTCAAATGCAATCTTTTCCAGTCCCTTTCCTCTGCTTGTTCCTGTCCTTCCTCCTCCTGATTTCACTGTCCCTTTCTCTCTCTCCAACCCTACCCTACCCATTGTATCTGACTCTCCCATACCCCTCAAACAACTGTTGCCCACAGGAACCCGTTTTCTCACTACCCTAGAACTACCCCCCCCCAATCAATGTAAACCTCCTGCTAATAATATGGTTATATTAACCTGTTGTGAAGTAAATATTAAGTAATTACTTCTGTAAATGTCATACATCTAGCACTTGGCCAAGACTGCAAGGACAAAACAAAGAGTGGTCCAAAATTGCAAATGCAAAACGGCATTGTCAGTAACAGCACCTGACTAAAACAGTGACTGCATTAATAAGAAGGAGGATGAAACCTTTTATAAGTACATCATGGAGCATAGAAAGACAAAGGGAGGGATAGTGAGGCTGAATAGAATGGACAGTGGGTGGGCAGAAAGGGACAGTGAAAAAGCGGGGATACGGAATGAATACTTCTGCTCAGAATTCACAAAAGAATAGGAGGGAGAGGTGCCTAATCCAGTTAACAGAAGCACTCTGGATAGGGGAGTCAATACCAGTCCTTTCACAGAAGAAAGGGGTTCTGAAAGAACTCCTAAAACTGAAGGTGGACAAAGCAGTGGAGACTGATGGAATTCACCCCAGAATTCTAAAAGAATTAAGGGGAGAACTAGTGACATCACTAACTACCCTTTTTAACAAATCATGGGAGGATGGTGTGGTACCTGAGGACTGTAGGAAGGCGGATGTGATTCCCCTTCACAAAAGTGGGAGCAAGACAGAGGCAGGAAACTACAGACCAGTCAGTTTGATCTCTGTGGTAGGGAAAGTGATGGAATCACTTCTGAAGGAAAGAATTGTTGGGTACCTAGAAGCCAGTGGGGCACAGGACCCAAGGAAGCATGGATTCACAGCGAGAAGGTCATGTCAGATGAAGCTAATTGATTTCTTTGGATGATCAAAGTAGTAGACCAGGGAGGGGCTGTGGACATGGCCTCCCTGGACTTTAGCAAGGCATTTGACACAGTCCCATCCAAAAGATTAATGATCAAATTAACCAGCCTGGGAGTGGGTCCCAGGGTGGTAGCCTGGATAAAACATTGGCTGGACAACAGGACACAGAAGGTAATTGTAAATGGAGTCCACTCTGAAAAAAAGACCGGTTACTAGTGGGGTACTGCAGGGTTCAGTACTGAGTCCAGTCCTTTTTAATGTCTTTATAAGTGACATTGCAGAGGGACTGGAAGGAAAAGTATGCCTCTTTGCAGATGACACAAAGATCTGCAACAGGGTTGATACACAAGGAGGCATGGAAAGGATGAGAACGGATTTGGTAAGGTTGGAGGAATGGTCAGAAATATGGCAGCTTGGATTCAATGCAAAGAAGTGCAAAATAATGCACCTGGGAAACAAAAACCCAGGGGGAGACTACACAGTAGGGGGGAGGTAGTAACAACAACAAAAATGGAAAGGGACCTGGGGGTAATCATATCAGATGACCATAAGGTTAGCAAGCAATATGAGAAGGCAGTAGGGAGGGCTGGGGGTATACTGGGGTGTATAGGGAGAGGCATCACCTGCAGAAAACAGGAAGTTGTTATCCCTCTGTACAGACAGTTGGTGAAACCCTATCTGGAGTACTGCGTCCAATTCTGGAGCCCCCATCCCCGCAGGGACATAGAAGGGATGGAGGCAGTCCAGAAGAAGGCAACTAAAATGGTGCAAGGTCTGCAAGAGAAGCTATACAAGGAGAGACTAAAGAAGCTTAATATGTATACCCTTGAGGAAAGAAGGGAAAGGGGGGACATGATAGAAACTTTTAAGTACCTCAGTGGGAACAACAAAGTCCAAGAGGGTAGCATCTTTCAGAAAAAGAGATGTGCAAGAACAAGGGGACACAGTCTGAAGATGGAGGGGAAGGGGGTGGCTCAGGGGCAATATGAGGAAGTATTTTTTCACAGAGGGTGGTGGACGCATGGAACAGCCTCCCTAAGGAGGTTGTCGGGTCTAAAACTGTGGGAGAATTCAAGAATGCATGGGACAGACATAAGGGAATTCTTGTGAGAGGTAGGAAGAAATAGGCTGTTGGTTAACTAGGATCTGCAGCTTATCCTGTAGGTAGGGAAATGGGCAGACTTGGTTGGCCAAGCGGTCCTTATCTGCCATCAAAGTCTATGTTTCTATGTAACGCCAAAGGTAGCAGTCCACAAATATACCGACCACTACCATGGCTAACAAAAAAAAACAGTAATTTGAGTTTTACCCCCCAAACCCCACTTCTTAACATAACTACGTCCTGGGGGGCAACTCAGGGATGTGGATAAACCTCGGGGGTGATTGTTGTTTAGGGCAAGGGAGAACCTAAGTTGGGAGGAGGGAGACAAAAAACAGAAGTAAATATCCCTGGACTGGGAATCGAACCCCAATCTCTTGATGATCCACCACCCTCCCTGCCAGTGGCCCCACCATCTGTGCCATGGCAGTAGCTCGGTGGCCCATCTCCAATCACAGGCTTCATCCCTTCCTCCCCTTTTCACTGACAGCAATATAGCTACAGGGATAGCGTTAACCTTACCTGTGCTACACTGTCCCTGTAGCTGTATTACCATTCACTATTTTGACAGCACTGTTTTGACTGCGCTTTTCTGGTTTCTCTGTTTTCACCGGGTATGCATACATCCTGGCCACACTTAGTTGCATGTACATTTTTACCTCATACTGTACTATATTGCCAGTGCTAGTTTATCAATTACTTGCTGCTTGTAAATGCCATATTTTTTATTGTATTCAACATATCTTAATTTATTGTACTATATTTTCTCCACTTCCCCTTCTCCCCAGATCACACCTGGAAATGAACCTTAGCTCAGTACGCCTCTTCCGGTCACCAAATTTCAAAATAAAAAAATGTTTATACATTTTATTAGAGCTGTGCCAAAATTTAAAATTCAGTTTCCAACAGAATTCTGACATTAATAAAACCAGCACTCCAGACCAGCATTCAAATTGAAATTGCAGTGGATTGTTTGTGGGGCCTCTTGTAGACAGCAGTGTGATCGGCCCATGACTTTGAAATTATCCAGAAAATGAACTGTTTGTTTACACACACGCATGGATCAAGAACACTAATGACAGCTGCCTACAATAGGCATCAGTGATGGCAAACCACAATGATGTCTTTTTGCTGATTATCTATAATAAAGGCAATGGGGTTCAATTGATTACTAGATGTTTTGCCATGTGGTGAGGTGAATATAAAGGCACTGGGATCAATTTGTAAGGTCATGCCTCCTAAGGATGGGGTTTGAAACCCCAAAGTGCAGGGGCTAAAGTGTGTGTGTGTGTGTGTGTGTGTGTGTGTGTGTGTTTGTTTGTTTGTTTGTTTTGAACTTGGCTTCTTAAACACTTACTGTGTTTCCAGATCATGAATTATCTGATACTGCTTTTTCATTTTTGTAAGTATTTATGTTTCCCGCCAACTATTTCTATTTAAATAAACATTTTTGCACTTTTGAATATGCTGGTCTAGAGTGCTGGTTTTATTAATGTTGGTATTTCTCTTTTTGTGTTATAGTTTGATTATATACTGTCACATTTCTGAACTCAGAACAAATTGGAATGCATGATCTCATTTACTTGGGGGTCCTTGACAGTTTTTTTTCTTTTTTGTTTTTTTTTTATATATTTTTGGGCCTTCCAGCTTCTGGCCGGCCACTCCTTCAGGCTACCTAAGCCTCGCTGCCACCCTGCCCCCGACAGCCATCACCACCCCACATCGCAGCCCCCCCAGGTAACCTGGCAAAATGCTTTGCTGGATGGGTCCCCTTTCTCCGATGGGGAAGGCACTGGTGGAGGAAACCAGCACACTATGTCTTGGCCCTGGGTTCTGCTGAGATGGTCCATAGGCTTGTCCAGGGCTTTCTGTGGCAGCGAAAGCTGGTGACAGTCAGTCAGACCTTGAAGTGGCATTTTCTGTTTTTCCCTGAGGTGAGGTGTGCCACTGACATCTGGGTGCATACACCGACATCCACCACACTCCTTGAGTCAATGGGACACACCATGCTGCCCTACCCCTTGCCTCTTCTAGGAGTAAGCAGGTGCCAAGTCCCTCCCCTCCTGCCCTCCCTTCCTCTGAGAGAAAGTGCGTAGTCTGCTGATGCTTGAGCCTTCTCTTCCAGGCCGGCCCTTCAGTGACCCGGGTCCATTCCGGAATCTGGGTCACTGGTGTCGCAAGTGGAAATCCAACTCTTGCGCAGGCGGGCTGGCCCTTGACAGGTTTAATCATACTGGGCTAATGTTGTAGTGATTGGTGTAAATGATGGTGCGTTAGGACTATTGACTCACTTATTGAACTCTGAGCATGTCAGGAAGCATGGTCTCATTTACTTGGGGGTCATTGACAGGTTGTTTTATGTTGTTGTTTTTTTTTGACTCTTATACTGACAATTGATATTGTCTTGTATAAAATCCTGTTACAGCACTGAAGATCTTAAGGTTTACAAAATATACTAACTGGTTGAGTGTATAATTGGTAAAATGTCTCCCGATAGGTTGAATGCTGTATAAATATGTGAAACAATTCCTCACACTAGGTAGACTTTACTTTAAACCCTCTTAATGCCATTTATAGAACATTTCTGTTATATATATTTTTTGCTTGTTTTAACATACAATAAAAAAGGTTGCCCTATTAGATGGGTAGCCCAGATTGTCATTGCCCCCCCCCCCGACATTAGCTAGAAGGATGTGGGAGTAGGAATCAGGCAGCAAGAGGAGGAGGGGCAGGGGGATGATGTCACAAAGGGGAGGGTGTATGTCATCACAGGGGAAGGGGAGGGTGCTATGGAGGGAAGGGGTAGTAGGTGAGTAACAGGCAAAGGGATAGGCCGAAGGTGTTCCAGGGGAGAGGCTTGGAAGGGGTAGAAAAGGGTCTGCAGGGAGAGAAAATCCCTCTTTCTCCTGCAGCTGTTTCCTTCAGCTTGACTTGATACAGCTGCACAGACATTTTGAAGTGGGTAGATACTCTCAGGCCTAGGTAAGGTTGGGTAGCCCAGGCCTACATCCTACATTTTTTTGCTGTATTTCATACAATGCTTTCAAGTAAGTCTTTGGTGAATGAATTAGTTTTTCATAAGAGTTTTTTCTCAAGATAATGCTGTTTTGTAATATTTTATTTCCAGTGGCATGATTTGCTCTCAACTGTTTTTTGGTAGTTTTTTACTGTGGGATGGCCCTAGGTAGCATCCCACTTGTGGAAGTTAATCTTGAGGTCCAAGGCTGGTAAGATATAACTAATGGGGAGTTGTTTGCCAAGTGTGGAGGTTTATGGCAATGGGCAGCTGCGGGAAGGGCCGCCAAGATGTCAGGCCACGTGGTGGCCACTGCTGAATGGGGTAGTTCATGCCCAAGCCAAAAAAAAAAGAAAAATGAGAAAAGTAGGAGGGTTTTTTGGCCTGCTGTTTCGCAGTTGGACCAGTAGCCCTGTTTCAAGCAGAATCTGAATTTATCGACGAGTGCAGGACTCCAGAACACATGGCACCTGCCATGGAGGGCCTATGGGGAGGACGTGCAATCACAAGGGCACTCATGGATGGGGCAGCTCATGGCACAGCTGCTAAAATGGGAAATTCGTAGGATATCGCAACCGACATGGTCTGTGAGTCCTGGGAAAAATTCTGCTCACTATGGATGCCAGGCCATGTGGCACCTACCCGGGGGTGTGGAGTTCCAAGAATCGGCTTGTTAGATCCGTAGTGGTGAGCCAGAGCTGCATGGCAAGCAAAACACCAGGCCACATGGGGTAGTGTTTTGAACAGGCCAGGTGCAGACAAAGAAGCAGATGCTGGACCCGGTGTCTGGGGCAGTTTTTCACAGACACAGTGCAGGGGGTTGTTGGTGTGACCTGCAGGGCCCGTGTGACATACTGACAGCATGCCTTAGGGAGTTGGGTACGAGCCAAGTTTAGCCACTGGGACAGTGTGGGGGGGGGCAGTAGTGTTTTGGTGAGGAGCAGATGCTTGCCCTGGAAGGGGGGGCACTGAATGGGGGTCCAACAATGGGGGGGAGGCCAAGAGGAAGGCAGTTTTGGGTAACGCTGGAGGGGTGGCGTTCTTTTTTTTTTTTTTTGTGGTTCTTCCAGGAGCCAGATAGCTCAGATGAACTGGGACAATAGAGAGGTAGAATGGATGGAAAGGGCATGAATTACAGAGGAGAGGCAGGGTTCCTTGTCTCCTCAAGTTGTGGGGGACAGGGACATGCAAACTGATTGGTTGGGCATTTGACCCACCGGTAGGGGTGGAGTTAAGTGCGTGACCTTCAGGCACAAAAAAAAAAAGGGACAAATGGAAGCAGCACCCAGTGTGTTTGTTTTCCAGTTGGGGGGACAAGCACATGTTGGCTGCATTTTGCAGGTGGCCTAGGGTGGAAGGGGGCTACACCTGGTGGCAAGGATTTCAAAGGCCTGGTCAGCCACCATTGTTGATCAAAAAAAAAAAAAGGGAGAAATCCTGTAAATTGGCTCCAACTATCAAACCGCATAAAGTTTCTCACCTGCTCCATGGTGAAAAAATCTACCTTGGCCTTGCACCTTCTGGGGTCTCAACTCTGTTACAACACCGAATTAACAAATGGCACCTTAGGAGATCCACGCTACAGCTACTGAAAGTCCCCCACTGTCACACTTCACAGGGACAAAGCTCTTTGCTTATCGACGCCACTCTGGTTCAATAGGCTCAGCCCAACCATCTCTCGCCCCAACTATTGGTATGTTTAAAACTGGGCTCCGGGACTATCTCACTGCCAACAGCTCCTGTGACTGCCCAACTTAACCTTGTTCTCCACTTCCCTTTCTGCTCTAGTTGACCCCCCCCCACTGGATTCCACCCTCACATCTTGGTATACCCAGTGCTGCACTTTTCACCCTCTTGCCACACTTCCTACATTCCTTCTCACCCCCCTCTACCCTCTTCCCTCTCCCTATGACTCTGGCACTTCTTATCTGTTGTCTGTCTTCTCTGACAAATGCCGCTGGCTGCCTTGTTACAATGCTACCCTTGAACTGTATTAATCTGTACTCTGTTTGCAATGTCCACATTGTTGTAATGCCTGTCTTGATGTTCTCCATAATTTGTATTTCTCTGACGTGGAACCTTTGTAAAAGAGCCATGGCTCAAAGGTATTTGTAATCCTAGACTTGATAAATAAATAAATAAATAAATAAGTGTAGCAAGGGTCAAGGGTAGGAAAGAAATATATGTGGATGATGGGATGGGGCAAATACCCAGTGCAAGTGGGGACAAAAGAGCATGCGGGAGGGGGCAGAGGAATCGTTTCCCAAGATCAGGACAGTCTGTCTGACGAATAGCTTAGTCCAGACAGCTTTGCCATCTCAGGCTAGTCAGCATGCCTGGGAGATGAAGGAGGCCTAGAGGTTTTTAATACTGGTTCACTCCATGGTGACTAGGAGCTCAAGAGGGAGGCCATCAGTCCCTCAAGCTCGTGCGACAAAAAAAATTCACAGCGCTTTTTCCCAAGCTACACAGCAAGGGGAGGGGGAGTGAGGAAGTGGGTTGCAGATTGTTTCCACTGGCAGATCACTTAGGGATGGATCTTACCAAGAATGGGAGCAGGGGGTCACCCCCTTGTTTCCTATTGCCCACAAATGCAAAAAAAATATATATATAAACTGTGGGGGGTTGTCTGGGAAACCCAGGAGGGAGTTGGCATCATGCTGGTATTGGGGGCCTTATGTTCTTTCTGTTAATAAGTTACAGGTTACAGGATGGCACCTGAGAAGGCTCCCGAGCAAAAAAACAGTGAGCTCCTGGCGTAAAAGTGGCAGAGCTGATGGGTCTAGTGCAGGCCATTATAAAGGAATCCAGGGCAGAGGAGGAAAGAGAGAAGATGGCAGACAAGTGGAAGGACCCCCAGATCAGAAGCAGTGACCCAACAAGAGACCGACCAGGAGAAACACAGATGAGGATGGTGAGCCTCAACTGGATATGGGTAAGGAACGGGTAATAGACCTTTTGGTGGGAGGCAGTTTAAAGGACTACCTTGCAGGTGTAATGGAGAAATGGGGAGAAAGGTTGGGAGGAGGTGGATAAAGCACAGAAGGATTTGAAAGAGGAGAAAAAGACTGAGAAAGGGGAATGGAATACGGGGTGAGGGAAGGGTGTAGCAAGACCAGTTTCGGGTGGCCCTCAGGGAATGACCTTGGGGAACCATGTAATGTAGGCTGTCAAAGAAAAAATGTTGAAAGGAGAGCATTTGGCTATGTTTTCCCTGATTAACAAGGATACAGCAAAAAAGTATGAGCAGAAGGAGTTGGTGGGCAACTCAGAGATGGTGGTAGCCCTGGCCATAGTGGGAAAAACCAGTGAGAATAATAGTAATAAGGGAAAAACATTCGGGGCCTGGATGGAGGGTTTCACACATTTCAGTGTGATTAGGTTGCAGAAGAAACCCAAGCTAACCGTATCATTGCTCATCTATTCAGCCATCATCAGGGATGCCTATAGGGTTAAGAGCAAATATGGCTGGCTTATTTATGATGAGAAGTTCTGGCAAATGGTGGCATCGTATGTGGATGTCATGTGGGACGTGACCTTGTCAGAACTGTGGATAAGGACACTGTCAGTGCAAGGGAGTACAAGCAGTGAGGGAAAGAGGGGCAGTGGGACAACAAGTGTAAAGACCTGCTGGGAATTAAATAAGGCTAACTGCATGTGGCACAGATGTAAATACAAACACGCATGTTCAGGCTTTGGGAGAACTCACCCGCTATCCAGATGTAGGACACACAGAGACAGGAATACAGCTCCAACACAAGGGTAGTCCTTTTGGGGTGGAAGGCAGGGGAGGGGGGGATTCAATGGACAGAGAGTTAATTTCAGATGGAACAATGGAAGAAGAGGTTATGGGGGATGATGAGCAGCCTCATACAATGGTACCCGGTCGGGAGGGGTTCCTCTCTGGCCTGGTCCCAGGTGACAATAGAGATGGTAATTGCATGGACTAGGGACTACCCGGACAAAGGGATGGGTTTGGTGCGGAGGGAGGGTTTCATAGAAGGATTTAATTTATATTACTCATGATTAAGGAAGAATATGAGGACTAAAAACCTGGGATCCATAAGAGGGAAGGAGGACATAGTGGAAGGCAAGATTAAGAAGGAGGTGGCAGTGGGCCAGGTGGCAGGTCTTTTTGAAACCCCTCCATTTCCCAATTTCAGGGTTTCCCGACTGGGCATCAAGGGAATCAACAAAGTCCAGGAGGGTAGCATCTTTCAAAAAAAGAGGTGTGCAAGAACAAGGGGGCACAGTTTGAAGATAGAAGGGGGGCGGCTCAGAGGTAATTTAAGGAAGTATTTTTTCACAGAAAGGGTTGTGGATGTATGGAATGGCCTTCCAGAGGAGGTTGTGGAGTCAAAAACAGTGGTGGAATTCAAGCATGCATGGGAAAGTCATAAGGCAATTCTAGGGGGTGGGGGTAGGAAGAAGTAGGCTGCTGGTTAACTAGGATCTGCAGCTTATCCATCAGGTAGGGAAATGGGCAAATTGGGTGGGCCAAGCGGTCCTTATCTGCCATCAAATTCTATGTTTCTATGTGCCCAAGAAAGCACCAGGCAAATATAGGCTGATTCACTATCTATTGTACTCCAAAGGGGACTTGGTGAATGATGCCATTGCCCTGGAAAGGAGTGTAGTATCTTACGTCACTTTGGACAATGTAGTGCAACTGATAAAAGTCAGGGAAGGGGTATGGGTAGCAAAAATCAACACAGAATCAGCTTTCAGACTGCTACCAGTCTGAGAGTAGGACTGGGAGTTGTTACGATTCCAATTTCAGGGGAAATACTATTTTGACAAAGCAATGCCCCGGGGTGTTCAGTGTCATGTGCTACATTAGAAGTTTTTAGTACGTGACTGCAATGGGTATTCTTAGTCCACCGCAGATAAGGGGCGGTCATCCACTACTTGGACGATTTCCTATTCATAGGAGAGGAGAGGGAGAACACGCAGGCCATGCTGCGAGGTTTTGAAGCAATGTGCAGGGAGATTGGGGTACCTTTGGCGGAGGATAAGACTGAAGGGCCGAGAAGACAACTAGAATTCATGGACATTGAGCAAGATCTGGACCAGCAGTGTTTCCACCTGCCATTGGGCAAGGTAGAGAAACTTAAGGGGCTAATCCAAGGGCTTAAGGGGAAGTGGAGAGTACAGCTCAAAGCAATGCAGCAGGTATTGTGACATATGAATTTTGCCTACAAGGCAGTGGCTGCAGGGAAGGTGTTTACCCGATGCTTGGCTGGGGCGTCAGCAAAGGCTAAGTTGCCACATCACTGGTTAGACATTAACAAAGCGGTAAAGGAGGATCTTTTAGCCTGGGAAGGTTTTTTAGCAACATATTATGGGGTGACTTTCTGGCAGGGCAATTGGGAGTAGGGTGAGGATCTGGAGCTGTTCACGGATGCTGCCGGGAGCTTTGGCATGGGGGCATACTGTCAGAGCGAATGGATAATCAGAGAAATGGCCAGCCCAGTGGATAGAGATGGACCTCACCAAGGACATAACATTTTTGGAGGCATTTCCAATATGGGTGGCTATGGTAGTATGGGGAGACCAACTTAGGAAAAAGAAATTCATTTTCCGATGTGATAGCAAAGCAGTGGTGTCGGTGATAAATCAGCAATCTGGGTCCACAGAAGTGGTAGCAAGGGTGGCACACATGCTGGTATGGGAGGGCCTGAGGTTGAATTTGTCTTTTATGGTGAGGCCCATGGAAGGGTTTAAGAATAACATATAATAAAAGTTTTCTTGGGGGGGTGATAATGTCATACCTAATGTCCTGATGTGTCGTTGTAACCAAAATGTGCCAGAATCTTATTACGTCTATTTACTATATGTCCTTTATACTTGGATCTTCGTACAAAATTCCTATGGGAAATCATGGAATGTTATAATAACACAAATTATGATGTTTTATTTATTCTTCTGTACCATTTTACTATAAAGGATGCAGAACTAATAACTGCATTTGTTGTATCACTGATAAAAAAGGAAAAAATCCTAGTGCAAGGGAACACAATCTTTTTTCATGTATGTATTCTCCTCTCACTCTCTTTGTATGGTGCACAGACAAAAATATTGTTATTCAATGTAATTTATATATGTGATAAATTTTGATAATTAATGTATATTTGTTTTAATCAGAAATTGTATTTTTTACTGATAGTAATAACCCAGATGTTTGGCAACGTCTTGGTTGATCAATAAACAAATTAACTAACCAACATAGCTGACAGCCTCTCACGTTTACAGTTGGACAGTTTCGAGTCAATAGTCCTGAGTGCGTCTGTTCAGAGAACACAGGTGCCACTACACCTTTGGGAGATTGGATGGACAAAGCCTAGCTACTCTTTAGAAATGCTCGGGCTCCTAACACACTGAAGGCACATGAAATAGTGTGGAGGAGTTTCCAGAAGTTCTGAGATTAGGCTGGGCTGGAGGTAAGTGTACCAGTATCTGAATCCTGGGTCATTAGGTACATGGTGGGAAAATGGGAGGGGTGAGGGATGTTGAGATCTACCATTGGTATACACCTTGCTGGTATAGGCCTGGTTTACCAACTTCAAGGATGGAGGAATCCAACAGGGCTCTGACCATCCGGTGGATGCAACAAGGGTGGATCAGGCTGCATGGCCAACAGCTGGATAGAAGCAGACCAATCTGTGGGGAACAGATCGGTAGATTGAATGCTAGCCTGACACACATATGCTCCTCAGCGTACGAGGCTATACTGTTTTTGGCCATATTTACAGTGATGCAAAAAGGGGCATTTAGGGTCAGTGAGGTGGTGGCCAAGGGTAAGTGGGACACATGGGGCAGGCTACAGGACCTGGACATTTATTAGTCAGCTGGGCCGCCAAGATCTGGCTCAGATGATTGAAGATGGCCCAGGTCAGAAAGAGGGGGTAAAGGCTGAGTTGAACCAGGCTGTGGAGAATGAGGAGTGGGTGACACAAGCCTTAGATGCATTCATGGTGGTTAGGCCCCAGGACAATGGGTGGTTGGTTAGGCACGGCAACGGGGATCCAGCCACCACCTCTCAGGTCATGGCTGTGCTAAAAAAGGGGATGGGTTTCATCGGGGAGGACACTAAGAGGTTTGCATCACATTCGTTTAGGATCGGGATGGCCTCAGAGGTGGCTAGGCTTGGGACCACATCCGCCGAGGTGCAGAGGTTCAGCAGGTGGTCTTCCCGGGCTTACAGGAGGTATGTAAGGAAATGAGAGTCAACATCTATCTTTGTGTTTTCCAGGTTGTGGATGGCTCCAGGTGGTTTGGATTATTGGCCATTCTTTGATCCATTGGGTGAAGAAGTGGGCCGTAACCACAGCAGGGGGTCGGCAACTGGAACAAGATCCGGAAAGGACCATGACCCAGTGGCATGGGCAGAGGGGACTGAGATGGAGACAGCTCCTGACATTATTGGATGATAGCAGCAGGTTTTTGCCGACTCCACATATGGTTGTTGTACACGCTGGGAGGAATGACCTGGGAAACATGCCATGGGTAGCCTTGGTCCATATGATTCTGAATGACTTTGAGGTGATAAAATCCTGGTGGCCACGGATAACAATAGCATGGTTGGAAATTATACCCTGGAGATGTTGGAAACACATTAGAGATTTGTTAGTGTTAGACAAAGCCCATAAATGTGTGAACAGGAAAATGGCAGATTAGGCTAGGAAGGGGGGGGGGCACTATACATAAAACATGAGTGATTATGCATGACACATCTGGGATGTACTGCTCAGATGGGGTGCATATGTCAGGGATGGGCAACACAGCTCTAAATGGGGCAATCAGAGAAGCAATTGAGAAATGGCAGGGTTTTAGGGGGGGTATTTGCTAGCTTTTAATTTGAGGAAGCCCAGAAGCTAGACCAGATTGTCAGCCTATGGGCTAATAGGAAAATGATGCCTTGCCGAATATAGGTACGGCAGGGCAGGGGAGGGGGGGCTCCACATGGGGTAGTCACCTAAGGGAATACAGGGCTGGGGATCAGGTGGAGACATCTGAACCCAGACAGAACTGAAAGAATCTACCTAATAAAGCTTAAATTTGTGAACCAAGCATGGATGTGGGTGTGACTGATTTCAGGGGGAGTACAGATGACAAAAGAGGCTATTAGAAGGGCAGCCCAGATTGTCATTGTTCCCCTCCACCCCGAGATTAGCTAGATTAGCTAGAAGAATAGTGGCGGTGGGAGTAAGAGTCAATACTTACGTATAGCGGGGGGGGTTCTTTAGTTCAATAATGATATACACTGTCAAAAAGCTATAAAATTATTTTATTTTCATCTTAGAGCTCCCCTATGTTTCATTCCTGTGTGGAGCTTGTTCACGGGATAATTCTTTAAAGATTTTCTTTTCCTGTTAATACATAGAAACATAGAATTTGACTACAGATAAGGACCGCTTGGCCCACCTAATCTTCCCATTTCCCTACCTAATGGATAAGCTGCAGATCCTATTTAACCAACAGCCTACTTCCTCCAACCCCCCACTAGAATTGCTTTATGTCTGTCCTATGCATTCTTGAATTCTCCCACTGTTTTTGACTGCACCACCTCCTCAGGAAAGTCGTTCCATGTATCCACAACTCTTTCTATGAAAAAATACTTCCTCACATTACTTCTGAGCCATCCCCCCTCTATCTTCAAATTGTGTCCCCTTGTTCTGTACTTCTCTTTTTCTGAAAGATGCTACCATCTTGAACATTGTTTATTCCCTTGAGGTATTTGAAAGTTTCTATCATGTCCCCCCTCTCCTGTCCTCGAGGGTATACATATTACAATCGTTTAATCTTTCCTTGTATATCTTCTTGTGCAGAATCTGCACCATTTTAGTTGCCCTCCTCTGGACAACCTCCATCCTGTTTATGTCCTTGTGGAGATGGGGTCTCCAGAACTGCATGCAGTACTCCAGATGGGGTCCCACCAACTGTCTGTAGAGAGGGATAACAACTTCCTGTTTTCTACTGGTGATACCTCTCCCTATGCATCCCACTATCCTGCCAGCCCTCCTTGCTGCCTTCTCACATTGCTTGCCCAACTTTAGGTCATCTAACATGACTACCCCCAGGTCCCTTTCCATTTTTGTTGATGTTAGTATCTCACCCCCCATTGTGCACTCATCCCCTGAGTTTTTGTTTCCCAAGTGCATTACTTTGCACTTCTTTGCATTGAATCTGTGCTACCATATATTTGACCATTCCTCCAACCTTGCCAAGTCCCTTCTCATCCTTTCCACCCCACCTTCTGTATCGACCCTGTGTGGATCTTTTTGTCATTTGTAAAGAGACATACTTTTCCTTCCAGTCCCTCTGCAATGTCACTGATAAAGACATTAAAGAGAACCGGTCCCACTACTGAACCCTGCTGTACCCCTCTAGTAACCCCTGTTTCTTCAGAGTGGATTCCGTTTACTATTACCCTCTGCATTCTGTTGTCCATCCAATTGTTTACCCAGGCTACTACCTTGGGACCCACTCCAAGGCTAGCTAACTTGTATATTAATCTTTTGTGTGGGACTGTGTCAAATGCCTTGCTGAAGTCTAGGTAGGCCATGTCCACAGCTCTCCCTGGTCTACTTCTTTGGTCACCCAGTCAAAGAAATCTATTAGATTTGTCTGACACAACCTTCCTGCTGTGAATCCATGCTGTCTTGGGTCCAGTGCCTCACTGGCCTCTAGGAACTCAGTAATTCTTTCCTTCAGAAGTGATTCCATAATTTTCCCTACCACTGAGGTCAAACTAACAGGTCTGTAGTTTCCTGCCTCTGACTTGTGTCCACTTTTGTGAAAGGGAATCACATCTTTCCTCCTCTAGTCCTCAGGTACCACACCATCCTCCCATGATTTCTTAAAAAGGGTAGTCAGTGGTGTTACTAGTTCTTCCCTTAGTTCTTTTAGAATTCTTGGGTGAATTCCGTCAGGCCCCATTGCTTTGTCCACCTTTAGTTTTAAGAGTTCTTTCAGAACCCTTTCTTATGTGAAATGACTGGTATTGACCTCCCTATCCAGAGTGCTTCTATTCTTTGATTTAGGTACCTCCTCCTCCTCCTCTTCTTTTGTGAATACTGAGCAGAATTCTTCGTTCAGTATCCCTGTTTTTTTCACTGTCACCCTCTGCCCACCTTCCTTTCCCCTTGTTAAGCCTCACTATCCCTCCTTTGGTCTTTCTTTGCTCCCTAATATAACCATAAAAGGATTTATCCCCCTTCTTAACTGAGTTGGCTATCTTTTCCTCAGTTTGGGTCTCTGCTGTTCTGACTGCCTTCCCTGCTTCCTTTTGCTTTAACCTGGTACAGTTCTCTATCTGGCTCCTTCTGTATTTCCTTATACTTCCTGAATGCTACCTTTTTCTCCTTAACCTTCCCCGCCACCTCTTTTGAGAACCATAGTGTTTTTTTCCTTTGTTTTGTTTTGTTGATTTGCTTCCCACAAAGGCTTGTTGCCTCTGTGATGGCTGTTTTAATTTTCCCCATTGTTTCTCCACCCCTCCTTCTTGCCCATTTGCTAGTGCTTTTCTGAGGCACTGTCCCATTTTCCCAAAGTCAGTCCTCCAAAGTCCAATACTCTTGTTTTTGAATGGCTTGACTCTATGGCTGTGTTTAATCGTGAACCACACTGTTTGGTGGTCGCTGGTTCCCAGATGGCTACCCACTTCTAAATCCAAGATGCTTTCTCAGTCCCCATTTGACAGTACCAGGTCTAAGATTGGTCCCTCCCGAGTGGGTTCTACCACTAGCTGACTGATGCGTGCCCCCTGTAGAGCATCGAGAATAACCCTGCTCTTGGATGTGGCTGCAGCAAAGGTGCTCCAGTTAACATCTGGCATATTCAGGTCCCCCATCAACAATATCTCCTCTTTTTTTACCATTCTAAGGATACCTTCTATTATGTCCTTATCCATTAAGAAACAGGGTCAAATTCCAGACTTGCATCCTAGGGAAGAAGGTTCTATTGAGTAAAACATCACCCTGTGTAGACAATTTGATCATGGTGGCCAACTCATTACAGGTCACCAGAGGGAGGACTAGAGGGGCCTTGGCTATCCCCTTCCATTGCACCTCACTTGGGCAATGTGCATTTGTCTACCAGGCCCCCCTGTGGATGAATGAACTCCCTGGGTACCTCTTGGCCATCAGTTGTCTGGTACAATTCAAAACTGACCTCAAACAGCACCTAATAACACTCTCTAAGTGCACCTGACCCTGAATCCAGCCACACCTGCTCTCTTTGCCCCCCAGCAAGCACTAGGCAGGCCTTGGGTACCTCCTCCCTCTGTCCCGTCTCATGGCTTGCCTCAGCAATCAGTTTGCATCATGCTCCTCCGGCAACACACCACTCCACCCTCCCCCAACTCACAGTTCCATGAGTTTCCCTTACAGTCTCTACTGGTGCAGGCTACCTGACCATGCTCACTTACACTCCACCATTTACTCTAGCATATCTTCTCCGCTCAGCCTCCCCTCACCCCACCATTTCTCACTATACCTTATCACCCTTCTTCCCCCTCTCTTCACCTCCACCACAGTACATACCTCTCCCTCGCACCTCTTTTCTTCACCCCACTGCCAGCTATCCCCATCCCTCTGAACTACCAACAAGGCATTTTGTGTCTGCTTATCCCCCCCACCCTCATAAAGTGTTCGTCTTGTTATTTTAACTTGTTGTTTGCAGTGTACATGCTGCCCCTCTGAGACATTGTAAGACAGTATGGGCTGAGGTTTCACTTCTATGCTGATGATACACAGCTCTACCTGTCTTTTGCACCTGACCAGGATAGTGATCTCTCGATATTTAACAACTGCCTTGTTGAAATCCATGACTGGATAAATTTGAGCTGGCTAAAGTTGAATGCAGGAAAGACCGAGGTGATGGTTGTGGATCCGGGTCACCGGATAGAGGGGATGAGGGCTGGTCAACCTTCTGGACTTTGTCTGGGGAGTTCCCAGATCCTTGCCTCTGAACCGGTGTGAGACCTGGGGGTGGTGCTTGACGATGGGCTGACACTATGATCTCAGGTGTCAGCAGTCGTCAAGTCTTCCTTTTACCACTTGAGAAACATCGCCAAGATCAAGCACCTTGTTCCATCCGGTGACTTGCCTACATTAGTCCACGCCTTTGTGACCTCACACCTTGATTATTGCAACTCCCTGTACTTAGGGCTACCTCGGGTTGATATCTGCCACCTGCAACTAGTGCAGAAAGCTGCAGCATGTCTACTGACGGGGACTTCTCAATCTTTTCATATTACCCCTGTGCTGCACGATCTGCACTGGCTACTGATTCAGTGGCAGATCACTTTTAAAGTTGGATTATTGACTTATAAAACCCTACACAGATTTGGCCCTGACTACTTGAAAGAGCTTCTCGTACCTTACTGCCCTGAGCGACAGCTCCATTTGGCTGACATGGGGTTGCTGGAGATTCTGAGGGTGTCTTTCAAATCTTTTGGGGCCCATGCATTTATGTACATTGCCCCCTACCCTCTGGAATTCTCTACCCCATCAGCTGTGGTAGTGCTCCACTGTGGGGGAATTTAAACAGGTTTTGAAAACTTTTTTATGGCATCAGGGCTTTAATTGAATGAATTGAAGGGACCCAACAAATCATTTTATTGCTGCTATTGCTGATTTTATTACTGTTGTTTTAATTCCTATTGTACTGTGCCTTGATATATGAAAGGCGCTTTATTTAAATAAAGCACATTATTATTATTATTACCTGTGGTTTGAGTTATTCTGTAATTTCTGACCCCTGAGGAGGCTGTGGGGTCTAAAACTGTGGGAGAATTCAAGAATGCATGGGACAGGCATAAAGCAATTTTTGTGGG
The DNA here is from genome assembly GCA_016271365.2 of Neoceratodus forsteri. Taxonomy (NCBI): domain Eukaryota; kingdom Metazoa; phylum Chordata; order Ceratodontiformes; family Ceratodontidae; genus Neoceratodus; species Neoceratodus forsteri. Next base: position 441,476,229 of record CM057451.1, on the reverse strand, counting down.
AGGTAGGAAGAAATAGGATGTTGGTTAAATAGGATCTGCAGCTAATGCTCTAGGTAGAGAAATGGGCAAACTAGGTGGGCCAAGCAGTCCTTATCTGCCATCAAAGTCTATTTTTCTATGTTTCCATGTTTCAAGTTATATAATTCATTGTAATGTACCTTTGCTTTCTCCTGTTGTACTTTGTTTTGCAATCTATGACGTGGAACCTTTGTAAAAGAGCTTGTACTCAAAGGTCTTTTCCAAATCACTAAATAAATAAATTGCCTCCCCCTGAGATGGTGTCTGTATACAACCTCTGTGCGGATTGTGGTGCCATTTCCTGTCTCCAGGGTGACCCCCAGTGCCTCGTCTATGCCCTGTTTATCCTGTAGTTCCACTGCTTTGATTCCTGCCCTTACATAGAGAGCTACTCCTCCTCCTCTTTAACCATCCCTGTCCCTCTCGTAGCATGTGCACCCTGGTATGTTGACATCCCAGTCATAGTTCTCTGTGTACCACGTTTCTGTGACTGCCACAATATCCAGGTGTCCCTCTTCCATCAAGGCCACTAGTTCAGGGAACTTGTTACACAGACTACAGGCATTGGTACTCATCTCCCTCCATTTTTTGATGGCCTTACCCCTTTTAGCCCCATCCCTGTCCTTACTGCCTTTGCCTTTTTTTGCATTTACCCCTCTCCTGCTCCGTATTGACTTCTCTACTTTGGTGTTTACCTCGCTAACTATCATGTTTTGCGGGGGGGGGGCTGGGATTTCCCTGCTCCTTTTCAGTGCCTCCATCCTTGGCTAGTTTAAATGCTTGCCAGTGAAGCACTGAAATATATCACCTAGGATCCTGGTTCCCCTCCCAGACAGTTACAGACCATCATGCCAGTCTAGGCCTGTATCCCTCCAGGTGGAACCCTAGTTCCCAATGAAGCCAAAGCCCTGAGCTCTGTATCAGTTTTTCAACCATTCATTGAATCCCATGATGTGGAGTACCCTAGCATCACCTTTGCCATAAACAGGCAGCACCTCCGAGAAGGTTAGTGTACATGCTACTTGTCTAAGGCCTCTCCCCAACTCTACAAACTCCTCTTGCACTGCTCTGATCTCATTCCCAGCTAGGTCATTTGTCCCTATGTGGACAATGACATCTAGCTTCCTCCCTCGTGCAGCTGCTTCCATGATCCTGTGGATTCACTCCCTGTCACCTCCAAGCCATGGCACCAGGCAGGCACCTTACCTCCCTCTCCCCTTCCTCCCCCAGTTCTACCACCTAATGATTGAGTCCCCTACCAGGAGTTTTGTTCTTCCCCTGAGGGGTCCTGTGCTGCCCTCCTGTGGGTCTCCTTTTTGGAGGTTCCCAGCATCCTCCTTGGTCTCCACTGTAGTTGCCTCCATAGAGGAACCACTCTCCACCAGAACTGCATATCAATTGTGGAACTATACAACTGGAGGGATGCACCTCTGTTCCACCACCCTCTCCCTCTCTGAGTCCACCTTGGTCCAACTGCTCCTCTTTCTTGGCAACCTCTGAGGTAGCGGCAGTGGCCCTGGTGGTCCCTGGGTGGGGGGGGGAGAAGGAGGTTTCATGAATCCTAGCCAGGTCAGCCTGGAGATGGTCAACCTCCTCCCTCAGACCAGAGAGGAGCCTGCAAATAGGGCAGCATCACAGCCTCCAGAATGTCTCCCAGAAGACTGCCGCCTGACAGCCATTGCACTGCACCACTCCCATCATGTCTTATTTTGTGGCCCATCTCCTGTTGCTTTGTATGCTTACTCTCTCCTCCTTCTGTTTATTTTTCCACCTTCTTTCCTACTGCCTATGTGCTTTTATAGCTCTCGCCCTTCCTGTTCTGGGACAGAAGCTTCCTGTATTCTTCGGTAATCTCACTCTTCCTTGCTCAGAGTCAGATCTCCAGCAGTTAGGGGGAGAGGGACAGCTACTCTTTTCCTTCAAGGATGAAACCACATGTCTCAGTGATCTTCCCTTCCTACTGCCAAAGAGGAAGTTCCTGTTGTCAGTCAAATCCAGTGCCTATAAAAGTAGAACTAGCTATGGGTGGAAGGGTGACAGGGAGGAGGGCAATTGGTAAGAAAAGTTATATTTTTTTAGTCAGTTGCTCCTTGCTCTGATAGCAAGATTCCTTTCTGCCAACAGCTAGCAATAGGGAACTGTAATTGGAGACACCTGCTTTTCTACTGCTAAGCTACACCCCCAATTAACTTCTCTCCTCCCTGATACAGTCCCCTTTCCCCAACACAGAAAAACACATTGACTTTCTTTCTTTTTTTACCCTAAATGAGACTCCACACTTCTAATAAAGTATCTGTTTGCTTAATCACAACAGACACTGACTCCTGCTGAGATAGAAGTGTTCTATTAGTAAGAAAAGTTATAGTTTTTTGATCAGCTGCTCCTTGCTCTAAAAGCAAGATTCCTTTCTGCCAAAAGCTAGCAGTAGGGAACTGTAATAGGAGACACCTTCGTTTTTACTCCTAAGCTGCTTCCCCAATTAACTTCTCTCCTCCCTGATACAGTCCCTTTTCTCCAACACAGAAAAACACACAAATCTAGTGTGTTAGCACCCGCATGCCCGGACTCATGGCTCACTTTCTAAGCAGGCATTTAACTGGGTTACAGCACTCATTTAAACACTGGATTCATGTTCTACAGTTTAGCTAAATGTATACTATGAAATGAAGTCTTTATTTAACACTGTATAGAAATTCAAAACCTCATCCATGAATGAATTTACTATCTGGTTATTGTAGGGAAGCACTGGACTATCAGACTGCCAGAGATCTCCTCTGACCCCTAGATGTACCCCCAATGCCTATTTCTCACTGTGCCAAGGATTCTGCCTTGCACATACTGAGAAGAGGATAAGTTCTGCTAGTCCACGAGAACTGGTACTCAGGTATGAATCTCACCTACTGCTGCTGAGGGTTGGTGGGTCTTACCTGTTATTTCTGCTCAGCCAAGTGAGACACATCTGCAAGGCTCCCCCTGCAGAGAAAGTATCATGTTTGTAGTATTACACTCATGGTGTACATGGATACCAATCCCAAAACAATAAAGATGAGTATTATATAAAGTAAAGTCTTGCTCTGGGCTTTATGAGACACCAGGAATGCAGTGCACTCCAGAACCAAATACTAAATGAAACTGGGTGCCAAAAATAACCAGAAATAAGCCAGTAAAGTGCAATAAATATTTATAAAGTCAAAACAGAACCATGACTGAAACCCCAGCATTTCCATAAAAAGAGCTGTTTAAAAGTAGAATTGTTTTTGTATTTTTTTTTCTTCCTCTTTGTCAACAAATTTTGCTTTTGGCTTTCCTGTGTTTTCTTGCAGTTTATATACTGCTGCTGTTCTATTACTTATGAGCCTTTCACAGCTCCTGGTTGACCACCTTTCTACTATTCCTCTTTCTGTAATGAATCTTACTTAGACTCTCCCTTTTCTATTTGTATTCTACACACTAGCAAACAGGAGCAGATGTATGGCTCCATGCCACCCATCTGTCCTTTCTATTTTCCTTTTTACCCCCACCCCCAGTCTGGTTCTTTTTATTTTGGGAATGTTATATTGAATCATGACTATTTGTATTATTCCCTTGTTAATATTATTTTTCAAACTTAGCCTCCTTTGCTCTGGGTTACCCTTCACTTCAGAGTGGTACCATATTCAGTATTTCTGTGAATGCTGGCACTGCTGTCATTCTGTGCTGTGCTGTTCTACATATATGTACTTATTACTGTACCTGTTTTCCATACTTCCTTTCCCTGAGGTCTGTTTACAATTTAGTTTATGTTAGGTTACCCACTTTTAAACAGCTGTTTTTATCACTAATAAATTGAATTTGATACAAAATGCTGATTATCTGTGACTCACATTTTGGTGTATATTGACATTTTTTAGCTTATGGTTTTGCTGCTTCATGTGGTCATTTAATTAAAATTTTTTGTTTTGAAAAAATAGATATCTTTCTGTACTGTGTCTGTATAAATTTCACTGTCAGATGTGTCAAGCCACATCCCTTTAAGAAAAGTCATTACAGAGTCAAAGCACCAGGGTTTCAGACACATTGCTCTCTTTTGAATATTTATTGTACTGGCTTATTTCAGGCCAATTTTTCACATTGAGTGTAATTTAGTATTTGGTTCCTGCGTGCACTACATTTCTGGACTTTGTGCTTCCTGTTTCTACAGTTGCACCCACCTTTCATTCCTACAGCCATGGATTCTGTACCTTTGTGTTTTATCAGAGAAAACATAAGCCCAGATATTCAAACTGTGCCAGGCTGTGGCGCAAGCTTGGGCACAGATCAACTTGGCTGCACAGGGGTGTGGACTGGGTGATATTCAACAGAGCTGAACCTTAGCACAGCATCATTGAATATTGCACTCTGGCCACCCGCAGTGTGCATGGCACAGTGGCACTGCACCAGCGCAAGTGGCCAGAGTGGAGCATGGGGATGCGCCAGTGCAAGTTCCATTGTGCTATGCACAGCAACCGCGATATTCAAAACTTGTCATACAAATGGGGCCATAATGTATGCAAGGTGCAAATGGGGCCATTTGCATGTCATTATGGCCCCATTTGCATGCAGGTGCACCAATCCCCGACCACTTGCACCTGGCACCCTGCCAGGCAGCAGCCATTGGGGACCAATGCCCCTGTAGCCGGCAATGTGCTCCACAGCCCGATCACAGGCTGCTGTAAAAAAATGGAAAATCACAAATCCCTGGTGGTCCAGTGGACCACTATCTGCCTGATTGCGGGCATTTGTAATAGAAAATATTACTCTGTCCAATATCCCTGGTGGTCCAGTGGACCACTATCTGCCAGATCATGGGCATTTGTAATTAAAAATAGAAATATGTCCTATATCTCTGGTGGTCTAGGGTACCCCCTCCCCACTTGACCACTGAGCCTCACTGTACCGCTTCCTCCCAGTCAGCCTGCAGATGGCAGCACCCCACCCACCTGCCACCCTGCTGCCCACTGACCGACACCATCGGTAGGATGCAGCCTATACTGTACTACACATTCCAGATATGTGAATGATTCATTCATATATCTGGAATTTAGTAGTAGAGGGCTGCATGCCCATTGACTCATGCTGTGAAACAATAGGCATACAGCCCTACCGATGGTGTCAGTCAGTGGTGGCGGGGCAGCAGGCAGGTGGGGTGCTGCCACCACCAGCTGACCATGGGGGAGGTGGGGCTCAATGGGCGGATGGGGAGGGGGTACCCTAGACCACCAGGGATATAGGACATATTTCTATTTTTAATTACAAATGCCCGCGGTTGGGCAGATAGCAGTCCACTGGATCACCAGAGATATTGGACAGAGGTATTTTTTTAACTAATGCCTGCAATCGGGTAGATAGCGGTCCACTGGACCACCAGGGATATTGGACAGAGTAATATTTATTATTACAAATGCCTGCGATCGGGCAGACAGCAGTTCACTGGGCCACCAGAGATATTGGACAGAATACTGATTTTTTTTACAAATGCCCATGATTGGGCATGGGGGGTGCCACCAGGTGCAGCCAGAGCTTGGGTGGCCACCCACAGGTGGCAGCTGCTGTGTTGTGCCTTGCATTGTGGCAGCTCACCTATGGGTGTCCATCAGTTGTTCCTTTTTTTTTAATCAGCTTTGTACTGGCACAGGTAGGGGTGGTGCATGCATGGCTCTGCACATCCCGGGCTGAATATTGGGCTGTGCAGGGTATGCATGGGCACGACCCCCACCTGCGCCTGCATACATTACTAATGTGCACCAGCACAGCGGGATTTGTGCCATGCACTTTTCCCTTTTGAATATCACTCTGGGGTGCATCATTGGGTTGCGCATGGTGCAGTGCTGTTGTGCCATGTGCAACCCTGTTGAATATCTGGGCCCTAGTGCCTATGTGAAGGATACAGAACACACACACACACACACACACACACACACACACACAGACACTGCAGGCCACTGGGGCAGTACAAGATATATGTTCCACCTGGCCTGATATCAAAACTATTTTTTTAAATGTTCTGAAAAGCAAAGGCACACTGAGAAGAAGCTTGTTTCCAGGTGAGACCACTGAGCACAGGGAAATTAAACAACTTGCTCAGCACTGCACAGTTTGCAAGCCGCTGTTGTGGGTTTCAAAATTAGGCCTGTTGGGTTACCAGGTTCACAGCTTGATCCAAGCAAAAACTGAATCTTATCTGTGTGTTTTGGATATTGTCACGTTAGATAAGTTAGACAAGTTTTGTCAGGGGGCATGAATATACTATTGGACTCCTTAGAAGTAAAGAATAACTCAGATAAAAAAAAATAAGACCAGGAACACTGTAAAGAAAACCAATGTCAAAGTGAATATTAGAACACTAAAAATTATGTATTTAAATGTTAGATCACTAAATAAAATGGATGAGTTAAAACTTATAGTGGCAAACTATAAATATTATATTTCTGTGGTTGACATCTGGTAGACAGATAATGGAAATTGTGGGCAATAACTGTAAGGGTATAGGTTATTTAAAAAAAATTGGTACAATACGGGGAGGTGGTGTTGCTCTATATGTAATTGTTTAAATTGTGTTCAGTTCATGGAGGCATTGGGTACAGATGAAGAAAATATTGAATCACTGTGGATGATCACTATACCAAACACAGAACCCTAATGATAGGTACTTGCTATAGACCACCAAATGGCAATAAGGAATATAATATGGCCCTAATGAATGAAACAAAAGAACTTTGTAATAGGAAAAAAAGATATTATGATCATGGGAGACTTCAACCTGGGAGATATATAATTATACTGGAAAAATGGTATAGCAAGTGGAACTGTAGAAAATGAATTATTAAATTTAATTAATGAACACAGATTGGATCAATTGGTTACAGCTCCAACAAGGGGATCAAATGTATTAGATCTGGTAATAACAAGCATAAAAGAAAGAAATAATAAATGTGAAAATCTAGAACCACTCAAATCTTATGATCATGACATGATCAAGATTAATTTTGATTTTAGGCACCAATATTTAAGGAATAAAAACTCACAGTACGATTATAAAGAAGGCAACTATCCTGAAATTGAAAAAAAAATGGCACCATGGGACTGGGATTCAAAGATTTATAACATAGCAGTTAATGAAAAGTGGGACATTTTAAGATCTAAAATATTGACTCTAGGAAGTAAATGGAGCCCGATTAAACAGAAATTTAATAAAAAGGGGATAAAACCTAAATGGACATACATTAAAATATGAAGATTACTGTCACAAAAAAAAGCATTTGCATAAAAGATGGATCAAAGACAAAATTGCAACTAACAATGGCAAGTACAAAATAGTGATAAAAAATGCAAATATGAAATATGCAAAAGTAAAAGAACATTTGAAAAATATTTAGCAGGTGATATAAATAGCACAAAGGAATTCTATAGTTGTATTAATTAATTGAAGGGAAATGCCACTTGTACTGGTCCATTACTACAAAACAATGTATTGGTTGATACTCCCAAGGAGATGGCCTGTATACTAAATGATTATTTTGCTTCAGTATTTTAACAAGAAACTACAGTGCATAGCACTAGAAGGCTCAGTGAAGTCAATAATATTAGGGCTATGGATATATTTTCTGTGACAAGGATTAGTGATGAAATAAGGAAATAGGATCCACATAAATCACCCGGCAGTGATTGTTTAACCCTTACTCATTATAAAATATATCTGAATAGGTGTGTAGGCCCTTGCAAAATATTTTTTTTTTACGTCTTTTCTGTCTGAGGAAATACCATATGACTGGAAACATGCTATCGCAGTGCCAGTCTTTAAGAAAGGGAGCCGAGCACAGCCGACAAATTATAGGCCAATTAGTTTGATGTCAGTTCTGGGCAAAGTGATTGAAAAGATACTGAGGGATCACATTACAGACTAAATCAAGGTTGGGAAAGTAGACAATACACAATATGGTTTTATGTCAAAGAGATCTTGTGGCACAAATGTAATAACATTCTATGAGCCAATTAGTGAACTATTGAACTTAAAGAGCCCCTGACAGCATTTGAAAAACTTTGAAAAAAGTAAGATTTATATTCAACTCCATCCCATTTTCTTTAACACTTCATATATTTTCAGTGATTAACTCCTCATTTTCTTTATTACTGAAAACAGTTGCATGAAAACAAGATCCCTGTTCTGTAGACTATATCTACTCTGGTTGCTTCTCTACACATGGCATCACTATCCCCTATTTATGACATCATAATGTTCTCCCTAGCAATATATTTTGATATCATAAACAGAATTATGATGTCAGGTGCAGGCAGGCAGCCAGAGCTAAAAGGGCAGAAATACTGTATTCATGAAAATACCCTTAGTAATAAGGAAATAAGGATCAGAATTACAGACTAAAATATGAAACATAAGCTTCATCTATGCCTGACTATAAAATGTTTTCAAATTTGTCTCAACTGTGTCAGGAGCTTATTAAATATCCCCAGTGATGTGGTCTATTTCAGTTTTTCAAAGGCGTTTGACCAAATGCCACGTGGGAGGCTGGTAGAAAAAATAGGGGCCATGAGTCTGGATATGAAATTGGTTAGATGAATTAGAACATAGAACATAAGAAAGAGTCAGCAGATGGGAACTGCATGATCCATCTAGTCTTCCCATGGTGCTATCTTTTAGATTAGCAAATGGTTAAAAGGAAGAACTCATTTGAATGCACTGCATAGGGGGCTGGTGGAGGCAGAGATGGTGGAGGGGTTCAAGAGGGGCTGGGACAGGTACAGGTGAAGGATTCTGGAAGCAAAATCCAATGCAGCAATGCAAGCAAAATCCAATGCAGCAAGAATATCTGGAACTGGGAAGGGAGAAGCCAGAGAAGGTGAGGGGGGCAGCAAGGTCAGCACCCTGGGTGGGGGCTGACCAATCGAGCAGACTCGAAAGACCATTAGGCCTATTCTGCTGGCATTTTAGTATGTTAGTATTTAGCTAAAATCAGTGACTCCCTGTCAAGGGCCACAACAGTGACCAGTGGAGTGCCCCAAGGATCGGTCTTGGGACCGACACTTTTTCAGTTATATGTGTCAGATTTACATATTGGTATTAGCAGTAATATTACACAGTTTGCTGATAATACGAAGGTGGGGGAACTGGCTCTAACAGATGAGAACATATCAGTGTTACAGAATGACCCGAATAAAATATCACATTGGGCAAATGTGTGCAGTATGACATTTAACACAGAAAAGATCTGTCTCATGCATTTCAGAAAGATGAATAGGAAACATCAGTATCATCTGGGCAACGCTATCTTATCCAGTGTAGATCAGTAAAGGGACCTTGGTGTGATTTTAGAACTTGATTTGTCTTTCTCAGTAGATATAAAATCCATCTGCAATAAAACCTGTAGAATAATAGGAAATATAAAGAAGAATATTGCTATTAGAAACAGAGATTATGGTTCCTTTGTATCAGGCTCTGGTGAGGCCACACCTGGATTACTGCTCACAGTTTTGGTCCCCAGCTAGCAAGGGGCAAATTATGGTACTGGAGAGGGTGCAGCATAAATTTACCAACTACATTTATGATATGGAAGGGCTGGATTACAATGGTAGACTAACATCTTTAGGACTGTACAGTCTCAAACAAAGAAGGCAGCGGGGAGATCTATAACTACTCTATAACACCCTGGAGGATTCACATCTTTGTATGCATATGGGTCTGGAATATAAAGAGCATGTGCATAACACAAGGGGACATGGCATGTGATTAATCGGGTATGGTACAAAACAAACCAGACCACAGAGGGTCTTATTTCACACAAAGAGTGGTGACATATTGGAACGCATTACCTGACCAGGTAGTTCAGACTACAAACATTAGTGCCTTCAAAATGTGATTGGATAACTACATGTTAAACAAGAATTACTATTCCACTGAGTAGTGGGGGAATAGGCAAGAAGGACCATTGGTCTGTTCCTATTCCTACTTACCTTAGTAACTATGAAATTAATATAGCATACTTGGGCCTTTTTGCAAACATTTTATATAAACATTGAACGTTAAATTCATAAGCACAACATGCATTCAAGTTCTTTCCAGAAAACAAAAATTAAATTTTTTATTGACCCATACTAAATCAGAATTCCCAGGCTACTGTTGAACAGTTTTGTGATTATATGATGCAACCAGCCACTTTCTATGCATCTTTAGTGAGACACTAACCTTGAGCAATGGAGAGGCTATGAAAACTGCAACTCAGCAGTGTCTGGTAAGTAATTTTCAGTGTGCATTTCCCAGCCCAAATGTCTAAAAAACTTGAGTTGGGGCACATAGGCGGTATGATTATATCCCAGCATATCATTTTATTCAGACTTGAAAAAGTCAGTCACCTCGCGGTACGTTCGATGCACTGAAGTTTGACTAGCCACGGAAAGATATTGACTGCCAGCACATTACACATGTAATGTACAGGCAGTCAATATTGTCCCATGGATAGTCAAACTTCAGTGCATCAAAAGTAATGGAAGGCAACTGACCTTTTCAAGTTTGAGTACTGAGCATCAGCCCAATGAGTACTATATACAGAGACCAGCTGTTGACTCTGTCCATAGAATAAAACAGATGCTGTTTACATTTTAAAATTACAGTATCAAATAGATTTTTTGGGTGGGGGCTCTAAATCTGTTGTGTATTGTGATGGAATCTGGCTCTATTCTTTAATCTTTTTATTGATATTGGGGTGTACAAAAAAAAATTCCGCCTCGGGAATTAGTGCGAAAGTGCAACTTTTGCTTCCGCGAAAGGAAATCTTTTTTTTTGCAACTTAAAAGGGCAGAATAAATGTACTGGCTGCGAGTGTTAATGTATTAAACCACAGCAAAAATTTCTGCAGAACAGATCACTGTCAGTGGTCTGTTTTGAGGCTTTTTGTCCCTCACAATTTATTACATTAATCCCCCTCCACTGATCGTGGGTTCCTCCCATGTAATAAAAAATTAAGATCTCCCTGATGTCTCATGCCCCCCTTCACCTTCTGATTGCAGGTTTCATTTAAAAAAAACCTCCAGACCCTGGTGTCTAGTGCCCCCCAACACCCGTTGATCACAGGTCCCATGAAAAAATAATCTGATCCCTGGTGTCTAGTGGCCCCCAAACACACCAGCCTATCACAGGTCAAGTAAATAAAAAAATCCACTCCTGAGTCCCTGGTGTGACTGTCTAGTCATTTCTCCACCTACCGATCATGGCCCCCCAAAAATAATAATTCCCTGGTATCTAGTGTACCCCCTCCCCATCTAGGATCCCCTTAATAAAAAAGACAGTCCATCCATTCTACATACCATAGTATTCCTTGGTAACTAGTGGGACCCCCCCATCCCCTATCCCCAGTAAAAAAAAAAGTAATCATAATTACCTGGTGTCTAGTGGACCCCTCCACCCATACAGTTCATCCCCCACAACCCCGTTCCACCCACACCCTGACCCCGAGTGGACTACTGGCACAGCCCTCCTCTCTCCTCCGTGGCCAGTGGCCCATTGACTTGTCAGTGAATGAATGTGTGCGTGTAAGCATGTACTCATTCATTGAATCATTAACAATTCAGTGAGCCACAGCTCAACAAGAAAGTCAGTGGAAACAGTTGAAAATCCATGGAAAATAACAATTTCACCATGGTGGAATGTTCAACAAATGTTGGTGAAATTTTCTAAATTTCGCTGAAGTTCCGTGAAAGTGGAATTCAGAACTTTCACCAAAGCCTACTTGATATCCATCCAGTTACTTGCTTAGTCTTGTGATGCCTTTGAAAGATTCCCCATGCAGGCTCTTGCTCTGCTAGACACTATTCCCCCAATTCATAGTGTCTGACCAAGTCTTATCTACTTCATTTGTGAGACGAAGTTGGATATTTATAGGGAGAAACCAGGGCAATGCCAGCAATAAGAAATACAGTGGCAGGTCTTTGTTCTACAAAGCACTGGGATTCTAGAGTTTTGTGCTATTTTAACAGGCTGCAATGCAATCGATCTGGTATGTTTATTATTACTTTAAACACAACTCTATAATTGGAGGATGATGCTCTGAAGTTTGGTGCTGGCATATTTCTTCATTTTATATTTAATTTTAGGTAAAAAGCTATTACCCTGCAGCAGGGACTGCCCCTATAATTCCCCTTCCCAGACGTTGGTATCTCCTTTCACTTGACTGAACAATGCAGCTCAGCTCTCTTCTGAAATTCCAATTCCTTAGAAAGGGATAGAAGCTTCTGCTCTGCTTGGCTGCTGGAAATTTTTCCCATATCCAATGGGTTCTATTTGACAAAATTGGGCATGGCCCTGGGGCTGCAGTGTCCACTGCCTGACTGATGATGTACTGTAAGCCAACACCTGACAACCTGGATTCCCAGGGTTGTGGTGACAAAGGGCTCATTCAAGCACATAATGGGATTCCAGTAGAAAGCCATTTCACTAGAGGGGCCAGCTTAAACTGCACCACATGAATTCCATTTCCAGGGCTATTAAACTTTTAATTGGAAAATAGCAGAGGAAATATTATAGTGACTATAATGTGCTGGGAGTTATTACAGAGTACTGAGCCTGCATATCCATGGCATATTGAGTGGATGTATGGAAGTAATTCTTTAAGCACCTGACTAAGTATTAAACAAAATAAAACGAAGCCAGTCATAGTCAACTTATTATGAATTTAAACATAAAGCTGGTCCCTATGAACAGTTAGTGAGCAAACACCTGCATTGTCTGTATTTCAAAAGAAGCTTTCTTTTTATGTTTGCTGCGCATGTGCACCAAATGTATTGTTACAAGTAAAATGGGATTTCAGGGGTGTGTCACTGCTGAGCCCATTGCAGTTGAAACTGGAAGGGGCCGAGCAGTCAAGACCAATGACCATACACTGTGGTCGTGACACAACTCGCTGCTTGCTGGGCAGAAACTTCTTGTTCTTCAAAGAACCAAACTGCTCCAATCAGAGACGACATTCTTCCTTTGATTTGCATGAAGCGGTCAGCAAGCAGCTGATCAGCTGTCAATGCCAGCAGTCTGTCTTTATCTCAGGCAGACTGATGGTTAGTGCCGTGCATGCACAGACTCACAACTTTACTTTCTAAACAGACATTTAACTGGGTTCCAGACTTATTTAAACACTGGATTCATTTTATATAACTCAGATAAATGTGTGCTATTAAAGGAAGTCTTAATTTAACACTATATGGAAATACAAAACCTCATCCATTAATGAGTTTACTATCTGTTTGTTCTGGAGAAGCACCAGGCCATTGGGTTGCAGGAGATTTTTTGCAGGTCAGGATGAATCTAATGTGCAAAGGTATGAAATCTAAAAATATGGCTGTTTAAAAAAAAGAAAAATCTGGGACCACACGTAATGTTTATAGCCAAGCAGCTGGCTGCAGATGCCTTTTGAACAAGGGGGTTAAAATTCTGAAAAAAACTGACAGTGCCACTTTAAATGGAGTGGGGTGCCCATCCCCACCACTGCTTCTTTCTCCCTGTCCCTTCCGGGTCACCTACCGCAGTTCCCCAACAAGCCTAACACTGGCTTGTCCTGCCCCAGTGTCAGAATGTAACTGAAATTAACAAAACCATCCCTCAGTGTTTTTTTAACCCTTTAAAAAAGAAAACTGTTCATCAATGTCTTTTGCACCATTAATCCCCCACCCGACTCTCCCACTCAGCACCCAACACTCCACTCCTGCCCCCAAGCCCTTAATTACCTGCCAGGGATCTAATGCCCTAATCCTCTCTGGACTGCAGACATATCTTCACTTTTCAAAGCTGGACCACGAACTGAGGAAATCAGATATGTTGTTCAATGTATTTCAGTGGGGCTTTGAATGTATTGGCATAACTTGGCCATTTACTTTACAAACATTTTTGCCCCAGATTTTCCACATGCAGTTTTTGGGGCCTCACCTCATGAACAATGGCAGTGAAATTAGGCAAATCTGTCAGAAAAGGTGATTTCACAGTTGCTGCACAAAAATCTCCTTTTGGGCAGGAGTTAAACATTTTCAACATCCTTTTTTATGAGGTGGGATCATAGGAAGTCTATGTTGAAAATCTGGCTTAAAAATACATAAAAAAAAAAGTTATGAGCCTACATTGAAATTTACAAATGCTGCCTTGTACCTTTAGTAATTTTCTACTAAATAACTTTTCTGCTCCGTGTTCACCAAGGAACACACAGGCCCATTTATTTATTTATTTAAGAGCTTTACCAGATAAGCACACTGAGTGGGGACCGCTTGTTTCCAGATGCAACATGTGGGGTTACGTAGAATCCAAACAGGTTCAAAAATACAATACAATACAGTGGTTCGACAACAGGTTCAGAATACAATACAATACAGTGGTTCGACAACAGGTTAAGAGTGGATGCACACAGGGTGAATTTCAACAGGTCCAGAATAGGTACAGGCTGGATTAACCATTATTTTGTGACATTACAAAGTCTAGTCCTAAGACCACACAGTGCATAGTTTGCTGTGCCAAAGTTAGGCCTACCCCTCAGGGTGAAACAAGCAGAGCAGCAGATGTATAGTAAATACAGTAGGAATTCTAGGCTTATTTAATTTAAGGCCTGTTTACATGCCTCTTGATGGCAGGTCTAGGCTGTAGGTTGCAGTTACATATACCTGAGAAGTGGGCATGTAGGAGAGGTTTGAGGAGTATATTAAGGCAGAGGCAAGAGGGGATCATCAAATGTACACACCATCAATCAATATCAACAGGGTAATGGAGGCCCTGGAAAAATCTGGAATGACAAGTCACCAGGGTAGGATGTAATTCTTCCAAGAGTGCTAAAGGAACTGGCTGGGGAGTTGGCAAATCTATTGGCACACTTGTTCAACAGTTCAGTACAATTGGAGAAAGTACCAGGGGATTGGAGAATGGCAGATGTGGTTCTGCTACACAAACAATGGAGCTGTGAGGAGGCTGGTAACTACCATCAAGTCAGCCTCACATCAGTGGTGGGGATGCTTATGGAAACCTTAATTAAATAGGATTTAGTGGAGTACCTAGATAAGAATGGACTTCAGGATGATTGGCAGCATGGGTTCATGGCAGGTAGATCATGCCAGATGAACCTAATCACATTTTTTGATAGTGTGACCCAGGAAATTGACAGACGACACCCAGTGGACCTCTTCTACTTTGACTTCAGTAAGGTCTTTGACTCCGTGCCTCGCGACCACCTGCTGAAAAAGTTGGAGGACCTGGGAATAACAAAAAACATAGTCAGGTGGATAGGTAGTTGGCTAAAAGATAGAAAGCAGAGAGTGTTAGTCAATGGGGAGAGGTCAGAGAATGGAGAAGTTACAAGTGGGGTGCACAGAGATCAGTGTTAGAGCCAGTACTGTTTAATGCATTTATCAGTGATATCGGTATTGAAATACAGGGCAAACTTGCACTTTTTGCAGATGATATCAAGCTAGGTAGAAGAGTGAACTGTGAGAAAATTGTTAGGGACCTACAAAAAGACCTCCAGAGGCTGGAAAGATGGTCTAATGTCCGGCAGCTGAAGATCAATGCTAAAAAGTGCAAAGTGCTGCTTCTGGGTAAAGGAAATCCAAGGACAGTCTACAGGCTTAACAGGATCCGGCTAGATGCCTCTCAGGAGGAAAGAGACCTAGGGGTCATCATTTCCAGTACCCTTAAGCAGACCAACCAATTTAATACAGCTTACAGCAAGGTCAGTAAAATGTTGGGGTGCATAGGGAGGGGATTTGATAGCAGAAACAGGGAGGCAATGCTTCCTGTCTACAGATCTCTGGCAAGGCCCCATCTGGAATATTGTGTTTAGTTTTGGAAGCCACACCTAAAATTGGATAAGAACAGACTGGAGACAGTCCAGAGAAGGGTGATCAAAATGATTCAAGGCCTCCAAGGGCTCACATATGAGGGGTGATTAGAAGCATTGAATATATTCTCACTGGAAGATTGAAGGGAGAGTGGGGTCATGATAATGACATACAAGTTCCTCAGAGGAATAAACAAAATGCCAGAGTCTGATCTGTTCTACAGAATAACCAACTCCAGCACTAGAGGTCATGAGTGGAAGTTGTTTGGGGGGGGGCTTTCCCATTGAGGTGGTAGAAGCTAGAACAGTAACATCATTCAAACTGGGGTGGGATAGAGCTAATGCACAAACAAAAGTAGGGAGCACAGTGGGAATATAAGTTAATTGGGGGGTTAGGTCCTCAGATCAGAAACAATCTCAGGAACAGTTGGGCAGACTAGATGGATCTTGGTCTCCTTCTGCTGTTATTTTTCTATGTTTCTATGTTTCAATATTTTGACCCCAAAATTTTAACATAGCCATGTCTTCACAGTATCTCACTAATGTGACAGCTGCCATTTTTCAAATCCTGGCCAAAATGTGTTTTCATATCTGTGGCACAGAATGATGTTTCTGTGGTGTAGAATGATGTTTTGGTAAGGATTTGAAAATGTCCACCTTCTGGGTTAATAAGAAGGCTATGCTTAAAATTTGGAGAACAAATATGGTAAAATGCAAAGGTTATGATTAAATGTTACACTATTTTTGTGTGCACTCATAACTTTGCTAATTTTCAATATTTTGACTCCAAACATTCAGTATAGCCATGTTTCCATACCACCACCACATAAACATGACATGTCATTTTTGAAATCATGGATGAGATGTTTTCGCACCTCTGTTACAAAATTATATTTCAGACAATACACTGTAAAAGGTGTATCATGTCTATAAGGTAAATCCTAAAACAAGTATCTTCAAAAGTAAAAGTAGAAAACCTGTTTACAAGCAGCAAATGTTTGACAATGACAAATGATTGTTTTTGTAACGCCCACATCATTTATTTTATGCATCTGAACAATAAAAGTTGATACACCACCTACTGAGTGATCTGACAACATCCCAGCTTTGGATGCAGTTGCAATACCTTTTGCCACAAGACCTTTGAGAATTCAGCCCAACAGCTGTGGTGAGTGTTATATTATCAAAAAGACCAGACTGCTTAAAGAATATGTGTGTGTAAAATGCAATTTTTGTTGATGAACTAAAATAACAGACACACATGGAAAATATACTCTCATTAATGCTTCTCAATATGAACTTTGCCATAGTCTCTGAGTTCCATACAAAAGATGATTTACTTGCCTCTTATTGGGACTGAGAGTAATAACAGCACTAGTGACTTCAACCAAGCAGTATTTGTTTTTCTCTTATTGATATAAGCAAATCTATTCTACAGTACTTAATTATTTCTCTTCCAAAATTATGCATCATACTAAACATACTGCAGTTCACACGATTGTAAAACAACTGAACAATGTTTACATTAAGCATTTGAACATGTGTACTATGCTAAGCTTAAAAAAAGTTAACCAGAGAGACTGAACAGTCTTTAGGTTTCTACAGCTGCTAACATATTAATGTAATATCCTTCCTATACTAAATATAAAATCATTTGCTTGCTAAGATTCATGCTGTAGGAGGCAATCAGTTCACCATTTATGTCCCTTGAAGTTGCCACTTGCCAGGCACCCCTGACGGTTTTTTTATAGTTTACTCTTCCATTGACTATGTTTAAAATAGGTTTAACTCCACACTGTCATGCTATGTAAAACACCATTCATTAACACATGACATTTGAGCAGAATTCATGAATTATTCATGAACATCCATCAAAGTTCACCAAATGGCCATCAACTCACTTCATGAGCTGTTCATTAACAAAAAGTTCATGAAATTGTCAAACCTTAATGGACCGTGTAGAACCAAGACAAAAGCTAATTTGCATATCTAATTTACATAAAAGAATGCACCGCTTTCCAATTTAATAGATACAGACATTTAAAACTTACAGCTCCAGTAAGTTAGAAGTGGAAATACATTTTTTACAAGGAACTTAACTGTGATCACATAAAAGATTACAATTTGAATATGTTGTTCCATATCTAAGAAAATCTGTAACTTAAGATGGTGTAAATAGCAACTAGACCTCTCTGTTTACAAAATCAAGATGAGTAGTGATCTATCTGAAAAAAAAAAACTGCAACAGAAAATAAAACAAATAAGAACATCTAGTTCTAAAATGTTTTGTAATAAAATAGGTTTATTAAAAAATAAGTTTGTTACAACTATCCAATTGTCTTGCGCAACTGTTGAAGCAATGCAGTAAAACATTTTCATTAAGGAAACTAAGCTGAGGCATTTTTTTTAAATAGTTAATACCTGACTGTGTTTCTGTATAGAGTGTGGAAAGAAAAAAAAACTAAGTATAGAGCCCTATTTGTTAAACCAGAATTGCCTAATGAAACATCAATTAAACAAATAATAGATTTCTGTCAACAAAATTATTAATAAATCAATAAAGAAATTCCATGAAAGTTCATGTAATGTGTTCCATAAACACTTATGGAAGATTACATAAATATAATTTTATGAACACAACAGTACTGTTTACTGAATTCAGAAATACTCTTGAATAATGAATAATGACATCTGAATCTAACAGGAACATTAAACAGTGCTTGGTTTCTTAAGAACAATTAACATTATTAGAGGGTAGGCTGCAATAGAATATATATATATAGATGCTAATGCTGTTACTATTTTTTTTTTTGTCTGGGCTTCTATTTTGTTTTGAAGTTGGATGAAGGACAGTTGAGGTGACTGGTCTTCAGGGGCCATGGGCTTTTTGTCTTGTCTTGAATGAAAACAGGGATTACAGACATACTTATCATCACTGGACCACCACCCTGAAATCAGCCACACCCACAAAATAATTAAATGGTTCAAACATTCAAAGTTTATTGAAGTAGATTCTCACAGTTCCATATATTACATTAAATCTAAACCATCATCACATATATTTGCACTCACATTCTCCGGAAGGTTCTTTCTTTATTTACAATTCAATCATTTAACCACCATGTCTATTTGGAATATCTTTTTCCCAGCCAGGTGTAAGGACCCAATGCCCCTTCATTCCTTTCTCTTCTTTCTGGGCTCAGGTGTCCCACTTGACCCCCTAGCCCTGTCCCCCTTGAGATGAGTACCCCATTGGGAGCCCTCTCCTGCCTTGCCATACCCCCATCTGGCTGGGCCCCCCTTTCTTTTTGCCACTAGCCCATAGGCTGACCCCGGTCCAGCCTCTGGGCTTCCCCACCATTAAAAACTAGCAAACAAACCACCAAAACCCTGCCATTTTTCAGTGCCTCCCTGAGTGCCCCATTGAGTGCTGCATTGCCTGCACCTGACATGTGCACCCCATCTGAATGGTACCACCCAGGTGTATCATGCATGATTAGTTCATGTTTTATATACACCCCCCAACTGCCTTGCTCAATCTGCCAGTTACCTGTTCACCCTCTTTCTAGCCTTATCCACTGCCAAAACATCCTGAGCCCTTCTTCACCTTCTGCCCTGGAAAATCTCTGACCAGGCTATTTTCAGCCCTGGCCACCTTGCTTTTATCCTCTCGAAGTCTCTCAAGGTCATATGGACCAATGCCACCCAGGGCAGGGTGCCCAAGTTATTTCCCCCCGGTGTGTATGATAAGCAAATCAGCTGCTGGAATAGATCCATTGTTCTTGTCCAGTAGTGGTAGCAGCTGCCTCCATTTCAATCCCCTCCACCCACACCATTCAATCACAGTCCGCTGTGGATCCAGTCCCAGCTGGTGGCCCCTGGCCATGGTGAGTGCCCACTGGCTGCCCACTGTAAAACCTAAAATTGTATCCGTTAACAGTTATTTCCGAACATATCTCTTATAAGCTTGGAAAGACCACCTGCCCACCTGTTGTACCTCAGTGGGGGAGCCTCCCATTCTGGCTACCTCTGAGACTACTCCTATTCTGAATGAGTGGGAAACAAACCTCCCTGGCTCCTCCCCAAGAAAGACCATCCCCTTCTTAAGCACAGCCATGACTTGAGTCATGGTTACTGGGTTCCCATTGCCATGCCGAAAAAAGAACCACCCCCCTGCAGCCTAACTGTTACATAGTCTTTCTTTGCTTTCACCATTGCTGCTCCAGTTACATTTTCTTTAAGCACAACTGGACAGCCCCTGTATGCCTGATCTGATTTGAAACACCTCAGTCAAACTGTGGCAGAGTTAGCCGATCATACAATATCTCCCTCCTGCAGTCCACCCAACCTGTTCTCTTTTCTTTGTGCCACCACCTCCCCAATCCAGAAAGTCCCTTTGTGCATCACCTGAAAAATGGCCTCAAACAAGCATGCCTCATATGCTGAGTAACAAACCCATGGCAAGGCCACCACCAACCTATCTAGAAGATTTCCCCCCCCATTGGTCTACTCCCATCAAACCTCTGACCCTGCAACCTAATCCACCCTTGCAGCATTCTGCATATAGCTGGTACCCTGTTAGGCACCCCCCCCCCACCAATTTAACTGACAAACCATGTCAGTGCTAGCAAGGTGAATATGAATAGTAGTTCTGGACATGCCCGCCTCCTGTTTCTCCACCATATACTGCATGACATGGGCTTCTGTCACTGTGCCACTTGCTTCCAAACCAGCCCACCCCTGGAACCCCTGGAAACTCCTCCAAATGGCCTTATAGGCCCTCAGCATGTTCAGGGCTCAGGCGTTTCAGAATAGTAGCTGGGCTTGGATCCAATCTCCCAAAGGTGCAGAGGCACGTGCGATCTCTGGATGGCCACCTTCAGGGCCAATGCGTGGAACCTGTCCAACTGTAAGCATGAAAGACTGTCAGCTATTTCATTCTCCATGCCTTCCATGTGTCTGGCCTTAAAGGACAAGTTAAGCTTCAGTCCCTCCCACACTAGCATGCATGCCACCCAAAGTACAGCCTCCGTGGCCCCAGATTGCTTACTTATAATGGCCTGAAAATCACTTTCTTATTCCTGAAACACTGTCCCCATACCACCAGATCCACCCAAATATGAACCACATCTAAGAACGTGATGTTCTTTCTCAGCCCCAGCTCCACCCACCTGGGCGGCCACACCTCCGATATCCATTCACCCTGGCAATAGGTTCTCATGCCAAAATCCCCAGCTGCATCCATAAAGAGTTCAAACTCTGCCCCTCCTCCCAACAGTCCCTCCAAGATGTCATCCCACTGTATCCTTCCAGGGACACAGCCTTCTCAGATGCCCTGGCCAAGCATCTGGTGAATACCCTCCCTGGTGCCACTGCCTGACAGGTGAAATTCATAAGCCCCAACACCTACTGTATTGTTCTGAGCCACACTCATCTATAGAACAAAGAAACATAGAATTTGACGACAGATAAGGACCACTTGACCCACCTAGTCTGCCCATTTCCCTACCTGATGGATAAACTACAGATTCTAGTTAATCAACAGCTTACTTCCTCCTACCCCCCACTAGAATTGCCTTATGCCTGTCCCATACATTCTTGAATTCTCCCACTGTTCCTGACTCCACAACCTCCTCATGAAGGCTGTTCCATGTATCTACAACCCTCTCTGTGAAAAAATACTTTCTAACATTACCTCTGAGCCATCTTCCCTCTATCTTCAAATTGTGCTCCCTTGTTCTTTTATATCTCTTCTTCTTCTAAAAGATACTACACTCTTGTACTTTGTTAATTCCCTTGAGATACTTGAAAGTTTCTATCATGTGCCTCCTCTTCCTCCTTTCCTCAAGGGTATATATATTAAGCTACTTTAGTCTCTCCTCGTATGTCTTCTGGTGCAGACCCTGCACCATTTTGGTTGCCCCTCTGAACAGCCTCCACTCTGTCTATGTCTTTGCGGAGATGGGGTCTCTAGAATTGCACGCAGTACTCCAGATGGGGTCTCACTAACTGTCTGTACAGAGGGATAACAACTTCCTGTTTTCTACTGTTGATGCCTCTCCCTATGCATCCCAGTGTCCCCCCAGCCCTCTTTATTGCCTTCTCACATTGCTTGCCCACCGTTAGGTCATCTGATGTAATTACTCCTAGGTCTCTTTCGATTTTTGTTGCTGTTATTAACTCACCACCCATTGTGTACTCTTCCCTGGGTTTTTGTTTCCCAGATGCATTACCTTGCACTTCTTTGCATTGAATCTGAGCTGCCACATATTTGACCATTCCTCCAACCTTGCCAAGTCCCTTTTCATTCTTTTCGCCCTACCTTGTGTATCAATCCTTTTGCAAATCTTTGTGTCATCTGCAAAGAAATATACATTTCCTTCCAAGTGATCTCCAATGTCACTTATAAAGACATTAAAGAGGACCTGTCCCAGTACTGAACCCTGCTAGTTACCCTCCTTTCTTCACTGTGGACTCCGTTTACTATTACCATTTGCATCCTGTTGTCCAGCCAGTTTTTTGTCCAGACTACCACCTTGGGACCCACTCCAAGGCTGGTTAACTTGTATATTAATCTTTTGTGTGAGACTGTGTCAAATGCCTTGCTAAAATCTAGGTAGGCCATAACCACAGCCCCTCCCTGGTCTACTACTTTGGTCACCCAGTTAAAGAAATCTATTAGGTTCTTCTGACATGACCATAGTGCTCTGAAACCATACTGCCTTGGGTCCTGTGCCCCACTGGCCTCTAGGTACTCAACAGTTCTTTCCTTCAGAAGTGATTCCATCATTTTCCCTACCACTGAAGTCAAACTAACTGGTCTGTAGTTTCCTGCCTCTGCCCTGCTTCCACTTTTGTAAAGTGGAATCACATTTGCCCTCCTCCAGTCCTCAGGTACCACCCATCCTCCCATGATTTGTTAAAGAGAGTAGTCAGTGGTGTTACTAGTTCTACCCTTAGTTCTTTTAGAATTCTTGAGTGAATCCCATCAGGCCCCATTGCTTTGTCCACCCTCAGTTTCAAGAGTTCTTTCAAAACCCTTTCTTCTGTGAATGGTCTGGTATCGACCCCCCCCCCATTCAGAGCTTCTCCTTGTTTGGTTTAGGTACCTCCCCCTCCTCTTCCATTGCGAATACTGAGCAGAAATATTTGTTCAGTATCCCTGCTTTTTCACTGTTGCTATGTCCCTTAATCGTTTGGATGAGGTCCCTCAGCCTGGCCACCTTGTCCTCCAGTAGGTGGTAGCACTGGTGATCCAAATCCAGCTCTATTCCTAAAAATTCCAATCACCATTTTATCTCCGGCCAGTGGGACCCCAATTTCCCACATATAGTCTTGAAAACTGCCAGCATGTCCTGCATGTTCTCCCTGCCTTGCCCTATAAACAGAAAATCATCCAAGTAATGGACAACCACTCCTTGCCTCTGTCTTACAGTAAAGGCCCACTGTAACCAAGTACTAAAAACTTCGAAAGTGGCACATGCCATAAGAAACCCATAGGCATAGCTTTGTCAAAATAGTACTTCCCCTGAGACTGAAAACCCAACAGTTCTCAACCCTGCAGCCAGAAAGCAGATTTTCTATCTGTTTTTGCCACCCAAACCCCTTTCCCAGCTTTTATCAGGTCTACAGCCTTGTCTGGGTTGGTATATGACACTGTGCTCCTCTCAAGTGCTATGGCATCATTTACTGAATCACCATCTTGGTATCACAGGTGGTGTATAAGTCTGTACTCCCCTGGCACCTTTTTTAGCACTATGCCCAGGGGAGAATCCTTAAGGTTTTTTAGTGGCGGAGTATGGAAAGGTCCTTCTACTGGCCTGCCTCCTGCTCCTTCCTAATATTCATCTCCACTATTTCTTCTTTTCCGTTGATTGATGCCAAATTCATAGCCCCTCTGGCTTTCCTAGGATTGGCACAGAATAAATTAAAATCTCATCTGAAAACCTCCCTCAATATTTCTCCTGCTTCATGATCTGAGTAGTCCCAAGTCCATGTAACTACCATGCCCAGTTTTACTGGAGAACACCCCAGGGGAAAACCCATCTTCCCCCACACTTCAAGTTGGGCTGGCTTAGCACCATCCGTACCTTCCCCTCCCATTCTGCCACCTAAAGTTACCTCCTTGCCTGTTGTAGCCCCCATCCCACCCTTGGCTCCCCTGAAAGGACTGCTCCTATGCAGGTGCTGAGTGTCTATCACCATGTGTCCATCAGACCACTGGATGCATCCTCCTGCAACCCGAGCCAAGCGTGCCTATACTTGAAGTTGGTCCAAGTATAGCTTGCATTATTATAAGCCCAGCAGGCTTTCATCCCTTCCCCACCACTGCCTTTTTTTCCTTTGCCACCCGCAACCCCTGGTGCTGACCAGGTCCTAATACAGAACTCCAATAGCAATACATCCCACCTGACATCCCTGTGTGATGCTACCCTTTGGCAGATTTTTTCATCATAGATCAGCCGCCCATACCCGCTTTTGACCCTATATGCATCCCTGATGATGGCAGAATATGTGAGGAGTAGGATAGCCAGCTCCGGTTTCTTTTGAAGCATAATCGCGCTAAAATGCATGAAACCTTCCATCCAAACCCCAAATGTCTTGCCCCTTGTAGGTAACATCCTCACTGGTTTTACCCACAATGCCAAACGCTACTGCCATTTCAGAGTTGCCCACTGACTCCTTCTGTTCATACTTTCTAGCTGTATCTTTAACGATGAAGGCCAACATCCACATATTCCCCTTTCAATATCTTTTCCTTCAGGGCCTGAGTGACATGGTCCCCCAGTGTCATGCCTGGGGGCCAGCCATAGCTATCCTTATACTGCCAGCCTCCCCACCCCAGAACTACCTACCACCTTTTTGATTTTCTTTTCTTCCTGCAGCTCTTTCCATACTTTATCCACCTGCTTCCAGACCTTTCTCACCCTGTTCCTCCATCAGACCGGACAGATAACCCTTCAAGCAACATTCCACTGACAGGTTCACCACTAGTACCTTACCCCCTTCCAGTTGAGGCTGAACACCGTCGTCCGGGTTGCTCCTAGTCGGCCTCTTGGTGGGTCTGTCTTTTCTTGCCAGTGGTTACAAGGAAACATAGACTTTGATGGCAGATAAGGACCACTTGGCCCACCTAGTCTACTAATTTCCCTACCTACTGGATAAGCTGCAGATTGTAGCTAACCAACAGCCTATATATTCCTTCCCCACCCACAAAAATTGCCTTATGTCTGTCCCATGCATTCTTGAATTCCCCCACTGTTTTTGACCTCACAGCCTTCTCAGGAAGGCCATTCCATGGGTTCACCACCCTCTCTGTGAAAAAACACTTCCTCACATTGCTCCTGAGCAGTCCCCCCTGTATCTTCAAATTTTGTCCCCTTGTTCTTGCACATCTCTTTTTCTGAAAGATGCCACCCTCTTGGACTTTGTTGATTCCCTTGAGGTACTTAAAAGTGTCTATCATGTCCCCCATCTCCCTCCTTTCCTCAAGGGTATACATATTAAGCTCCTTTAATCTCTCTTCATATGGCTTCTGTTGCAGACCCTGCACCATTTTAGTTGCCCCCCTCCGGACTGCCTCCATCCTGACTGTGTCCTTGGGGAGATGGGGTCTCCAGAACTGCATGCAGTACTCCAGATGGGGTCTCACCAACTAACTGTATGGAGGGAGATAACAACTTCCTGTTTTCTGTTGGTGATGACTCTCCCTGCACATCCCAGTATCCCCAAGCCATCCCTAATGCCTTCTCACACTGCTTGCTAACCTTTAGATCATCTGTTATGACCACGCCCACATCCCTTTCCATTTTTGTTGTTGTTGTTACTACATTCCCCCATT
The DNA here is from genome assembly GCA_016271365.2 of Neoceratodus forsteri. NCBI lineage: Eukaryota > Metazoa > Chordata > Ceratodontiformes > Ceratodontidae > Neoceratodus > Neoceratodus forsteri. The sequence continues at coordinate 441,450,540 of CM057451.1, read as the reverse complement.
GTGTACTCATCCTGAGGGTTTTTGTTTCCCAGGTGCATTACTTTACACTTCTTTGCATTGAATCTAAGCTGCCATACTTCTGACCATTCCTCTAACTTTGTCAAGTCCCTTCTCATCCTGTCTGTCAACCCTGTTGCAGAATTTTGTGTTGTCTGCAAAGAGGCATGCTTTTTCTTCCAGTCCCTCTGCAATGTCACTTATAGAGACATTAAAAAGGACTGGACCCAGTAGTAAACCCTGCAGCACCCCACCAGTAACCACCCTTTCTTCAGAGTGGACTCTGTTTACTATTACCTTCTATGTCCTGTTGTCCAGCCAATGTTTTACTCAGGCTACCACCCTGGAACCCACTTCCAGGCTGGCTAATTTGTTAATTAATCTTGTGTGTGGGACTGTGTCAAGTGCCTTGCTAAAATCCAGATAGGCCATGTCCACAGCCCCTCCCAGGTCTACTATGTTGGTGAATTCATGCTGCCTTGGATCCTATGCCTCCCTGTCCTCTAGGTACTCAACAATTCTTTCTTTCAGAAGTGATTCCATCATTTTTCCTACCACTGAGGTCAAACTGACAGGTATGTAGTTTCCTGCTTCTGTCTTGCTCCCACTTTTGTGAAGAGGAATCACATCCACCCTCCTCTGGTCCTCAGGTACCACACCATCCTCCCATGATTTGTTAAATAGGGTAGTCAGTGGTGCCACTAGTTCTTCCCTTAGTTCTTTTAGAATTCTGGGGTGAATCCCAACGGGCCCTATTGCTTTATCCACCTTCAGTTTTAGGAGTTCTTTCAGAACCCTTTCTTCTGTGCAAGGACTGGTATCAACCACCCTATCCAGAGTGCTTCTGTTGCTTGGATTAGGTAACTCCTCCTCTTTCTTTGTGAATACTGAGCAGAAGTATTCATTCAGTATTCCTGCTTTTCATTGTCCCTCTCTGCCCACCCACCCTCCCTTTGTCTTTCTTAGCTCCCTAATGTACCTATAAAATTTTTTATCCTTCTTAACTGAGTTGGTTATCTTTTCCTTGGTTTGGGCCTTTGCTATTCTGACTGCCTTCCCTGCTTCTTTCTGCTTCGACTGGTTCAGTTCTCTGCCCTGCTTCTTCTGTGTTTCCTTATACTTCCTGAATGCTATCTTTTTCTCCTTAACCTTCCCCATCACCTTTTTTGAGAACCATAGTGTTTTTCTTTTTCATTTTCCTTCCTCTTGTCTGCCTTCCTCTGTTTCTCATCTTCTGCCCTGGACTCCTTGAGGATAGCTTGGACTGGCTCCATCAGCTCCATGGCCTTGTGTGCCAACACCTCACTGTCCTTCTGCTTGTTCACTTTTTTGGATGCCATCCTGTTACCCCCATAAAACCAGTTAACCCTAATAACCACTGCAGGCCATTGCCATAAGACCTCCTCTGCCATCATGTGGCACCAGTTTGCTTTCATAATTATTATTTCAGCATCATTCCATGGCTATTTCTGAAAAACTATCATGCCCCCCCCAATTCAGATATTCAGATTCCACTTGGGGCCAAGACCAAGGACTGAGAGACAAGGATTTTCTATATATTATTATTATTATTATTATTATTTTTTTGATTTCAGAAAGCTAGCTCAAAAAGGGACCCCCACCTCCTTGGCTACTATTCTGCTTGTGCTGCAAAAGCTTTGTAAATTCCAGGGTTTGTTGGATCAACCACACCTTCCTCCCATGTGCCGTGATCCAGCCAACTAATGCTGTGCTGTGAAATATCACAAGATGGAGGCCAGTCCCTCCTTTGTAAATCACTTGCCATGTACTTTTTCCATTCCTGCTGCCCAAGCAGCGCATAGCACAATCCCGCAGAGTGCTGTGGGATCTGATTGCAGTGTGGCTCCTCCACCTCTCCCCATACCTGTTCCGGGGCCCCCCGCCCTTTGAAACCCCATAAATGTTTGTCCTGAGGCCGTAAACAATTAAGCCTTGAAAGAAAATCCCCCGTTTGCCTGCTGTCCAAAAGTACTCCAAAGCATAAAACAAATGAGACTCCCGATGGGGGGGCATGCCACATGGCGATACCCCCGAGCCACTCTTGACCTCCCTCCCTGGAAAAGGTGTCCCAGCCCACCTCATATGGCCCTACAACCTCCAACTGTGTGCCTGCTGGCAAAAAAAACAAGAGCAATCCCACACCAAGAGAAAGATTCCTCTTCTTTGTGCCTTGTGCCCAGAGCTGCGCTTGCACCAAAGGTTCCTGCAGCAGCATCCTAAAATCTTGCTGCACCCGATTGGGGGAAACCAGTTGCTCTTCCCTTTCCAAAGCAAAACCCTCCAGGGCAGGCCCTTCCTGAAGACAGGATGTGCCCTGAGTGAGCCCCTAAGCCACATCATGTGGCTGTAGCCAGCCACACGGCACACCCGCTCCCTGGACAGCCTTGCCCTACAAGGTAAACACCTGCTGCCAATCCCCTCTGTTCTGGCAAAGTCGACACCTGTGCCTGTGTAAGCCAAATTCTTGCAGTAAACTGCTGCCTGCCTCCCTTGTACTGTGTCACGTGGCCGAGATGCCACATGGCCCGCTAGCTCCTGAGCCATCTAATCCCCAAAGATGCCACACAAAATGCCCAGTCCCAGATATTAAACTGTTGCCACCTCTTGTCCTGTGCCAAGTGGCCAAGCCTCCACGCATCCCCCAGCTCCTGGGCCATCCATGCCTCAAAGATGCCAACCCAATGTCATGGCTTACTGTCTGCTGGCCTGCCTGTGTGAACAAATCCTCCCAGGCCTTCAGCCGAGTGAGCAGAACATAACCGCCTACACTCTTTCACCTGTTCTTTCTTCTTCTTTTTTTTTTTTGATGCCTGCACCAGGCAACCCAACTAACACTGAGCCCCAAAACAGCTAGATTCTCCACTTCCCAAGCCCCCCGCCCTCAAGAGGTTTGAAAAACCACCACCAGCATAATAAATCAGACCCAAAAAACAAACCTCCTTGCATACCGATACCTTTTTTTTAATTTTGGATATACTTACTTGCGAGGGAAACACTAACCAATCACATATATTAATTAGTAAAAAAGGCAGCTATCAGACAAATGCTGCAAGCAAAATACAAAAAGGTTATTAGCAACTTTTAAAGTACTAGCCAATAAAACTTTCTAAAGCATCCAATGGCACTGCCTGCCCCCAACTAGGGTCAGCCTACTCCAGTCCCCTCAGCTGCTAGGCCTGCTCCCATACTTTACCTGAGTCTGCCGAGAATCTACCTCACTTCAAGATGCCCCATGCAATTGATAAGTTACCAAATGCAGTAGAGAGAGGGATTTTGTCTCTCTGCAGCACTTTTTCTACGCTTCTATAACCCCTCCCATAAGGTTCCTTTCCCCAGTCATGTGGGATGTCCATCATCCACTTGCCTCACCTGACCTGCCCCTTTTGTAACCTCATTTCCCTCCCCTTGTGATGTCATCCCCCCTCCTCTCCTCTCCTGTCCTCTCCTCTCTTCTCCCAACCCCCCTTGCCTACATCCCTAAGACTTGAAACTGTCCTGTCCCCTCTCCCCCGTCTGCTTCCTGCCTCCTTCCAGCTAATCCCAGGGGGGCCACTGATAACCTGGGCTGTCCTTTAATAGGGCAATCTTTTTTTGTCATCGACAGTATGGGTAGCCAAAGTTTACCATCATGATGCCCTGTTCATATTTTAATTAATTTATTGACATTTTCTAGACAAATTCTCCATCTGCCTTTCTTCTATTGTTATTTTGCACAATGAAAAGCTTGATGTATTTCTATGATTATTTGTATTTACTGTGTAATGTCATATTTATGTCTTATTAATTGTGAATTATTTGTAATGACTGTATTTGAACCAATAAAGCAAACTTAAAATATTAAAATAATCATTCATGAATAATCTGAAGTACTATGATGGACATTAACAAAATTAATTTACTAAAATATCCAAAAATAAATAATGATTGTTCATAAAATATGCTTGACAATTGTGACTGTTGCATCATCATAAGATAAAATTCATTGTTAAAATAAAATGCTAACATAAAAGCCTGGTCAAATTAAATATAGTACAGCACCCTTTGCATTAATTTTAATAATTTAATCACTTCTCTGCAGATTTACTAGTCTAACTTCACGCCAGAATAGACTGCAATTTTATAGAAATTAACAATTTAAGTAAAATACCCCCCAAATTAAAATCTTTGTTAAGAATTAAATCCTTGTGTTTTGGTTACAACTTATAGATGTCTTGGAACAATTAAGCCCATTTCTCAAGCATTCTAAAGTTCTGACACAGTCCCTTTTCAATGGTAAGTTATAGTTAATAGTAAAGTTGCCATAGAATGTTCTTGTTATTTAAAATTCAGTTTTGTAGGTGGCTTGCAATACAAAACTGAAGGCATTAAAATCTAAGTTACCTGCTTCATAACTATTTGATAGAACAATTAAAGAATAGCAAAGTTATTTTACTATCGTGTAACTCTATAGCTCAGTGCCTGTATCAAAGTTAAGGCAAAGAAAAGGCAATTTTATTTATATGGCACCTTTTCCCAGTGGCTCTGAGTGCCTCACAATACAGATAAAACAGAAATATTGAAATATGAAACACTTGAATCTAGGCCGAAACCTAAATGAAACAAATATGTGTTTAGAGAATATTTAAAAGAGGTCCCTGAAGGAGCACTTCTCACTTCTCAGCAAAGGGTATTCCAAAGAATCCACTACACTGAATGTTCTGTCACCTGAGGATTTCATCCATGATCGAGGAGTAGAGAGAAGGTCTGCCTCTGATGAGTGGAAGGTACGAGCAGGAGCATATGGAACCAGGAGGTCTTTATGGTAGCCCAGACCCAGACCATGTAGAGCCCTGGCAGTCATCGAGCAAACCTTGAAGTGGATATGCCATTGAACCAGCAGCCAGTGGAGACCATGGAGAACGGGCATGATATGCTTTATCTGTTAGGTCCTAGCTAACAGTTGTGCCACCACATACTGAAATAACTGCAGATAATGAACCAGCCTCATGGAAAAAAAGATTGTTATGGTTCTCAAAAGAGGTGGCTGGGACGGTAATGGCAAAAAAGTTAGCATTCAGGAGGTATAAGGAGACACAGAGGGAGGAGGATAGGGAGGTATGTCAGGAAGAATTATTGTTACCTTATGGTATGTCCCTGCTGCTTAACCAGAAACCTGATACTGATCTGCTTTATTAATGTTTTTACTGACCATATATGCCCTTTCTTTCTACCAACTATTGTATCTGTATATTGTGTCATCACTTTTATTGTAGACTGTTGTTTAACGTTGTTCTTACAGGACCTCTTTGAAAATGATCATGCTCAATGGAGTCTTCCTGCCAATAAGTTTAAACTTAACTTAAGAAGAGGGAGGCAGGGAGAGCAGTTAGGTCAGTAAAGGCACAAATGGAGGAGAAAATAGCCCAGGCAGTAAAAAAAGGGGACAAAACATTTTTCAGGTACATGGAAGGAGAAAGACCAGTGGAATGATTGTAAGACTAAGGAGGAAAGGGGGGAGTCTGTGGAGGGGGGCCAGGAAAAAGCAGACATCCAGACCAAATACTTTTTTTCCATGACCACAGAGGAAGGGGAAGGTGAGGGACCACAGATAAGTGACAAGATCATTGAAGGAAGGGAGGTGGACACTAGTCCATTAACAGAGGAGATTGTCCTGAAGGAACTCACAAATCTGAAAGTGGATAAGACAATGGAGCCAGACAGGATACATCCAAGTATATTGAAGGAGCTCAAAGGGGTGCTGGCTACACCTCTGGCAGTCCTGTTCAACCGCTCACTGGATAAAGGAGTGGTTCTGGAGGACTGGAGGAGGGCAGATGTAGTCCCACTTAACAAAAGTGGTAGCAGAGAAGAGGTTGGTAATCACAGGCCAGTCAGGCTGACTTCAGTTGTGGGGAAGTTAATGGAATCACTACTGAAGGAAAGAATTGCAGAATATCTTGAATCCAGCAGCTTACAGGATCCGAGGCAGCATAAATTCACTGGGGGGAGATCATGTCGAACAAATCTGGTATATTTCTTTGACTGGGTGACCAGGAAATTAGATTAGGGTAGAGCGGTGGATATGGCCTAGCTAGATTTCAGTAAGGCCTTCAACATCATTCCACACAGGATACTCTTAACCAAGCTGGGCAGCCAGTGAGTGGGTCCAAGGGTGGTAAACTGCATAGGAATTGGTTGGGGGATAGGCAACAGAGGGTGGCGGTAAATGGAGTTCACTTTAAGGAAGGGAGACTGACCAGCAGGGTGCCACAAGGAACATTATTGGGACCGGTCCTCTTTAATGTCTTTATTAGTGACTTTGAAGAGGGTCTAGAAGGGAAGGTATGCCTTTTTGCAGATTACACTAAATTCTACAATTGGGTAAACACTCCAAGGGGGTATGTGGAAAAAAAGAATAGGGATCTAAGAAATCTTGAAGAGTGGAGATGTGAAGAAGTGCAAAATCATGCACTTGGGCACAGAATCCCAGGGATGGAGTACAAGATGGGGGAGTGGTACTGATGACCACCAGCAGGAAAGAGACTGGGGGTAATCATATCTGATGACCTAAAGGTGGCCAAACAGTGTGACAAGGCAGTGTGGAGAGCCAATGGGATGCTAGGAAGCATAGGGAGGGGTATCATCAGCAGAAAGAGGGAGGTGGTGATACCACTGTATAATCAGTAGTGAACCCCTTTAATGCACGGTGTAGAGGCATGTTTCAAATGCCATAATTACCAGGTTATCTGGTTATTACAGTGTTTTGTTTTAACTCTCATGTCAGTCCTACTCATTGGTTCCAATTCCATGTGTGGGTTGGCTGAACAGTCCCACAATCATGTCGGCTCCATTTGTCACTTGGTGACAAGCCGCTAGTGTAAGACTTTTAAGTCTCTCCTATTTTTTTTTTTTATATTTATCTGGTTTGTACTTGGACCTTTAATTTAGGGTAAAAAAAACTAACAAACAAAACAAAAAAAGTGTGTGTTTGTCTGAGTTAACTGAACTGAATGGTTATCTGAACAGTTATCTAGGTGTAAATCTCAGGTGATTGAAAGGACTTAATAGCTGTGAGGTTTAAATTACTTGTAGAAAGATCTAGTAAGTAGGGGGAGTGGCTTAGCTAGAAGAAAGCTACATTTAAAGAATGCCTTAGAAAGATTCTGCTAATAGCTTGGCAGAAGACACCAGGAGAAAGGACTGCTGTGTGACTGGACTTCTCTACTGGAACTATATTGCCCTCCTTCCCTCCCCTCCACCCCCCCCACCCAAACCTAGTTGTATTTTTATAGGCACAGGATTTGACTGACAACAGGAACTTCCTGTTTGGGAGCAGGAAGTGAGTGATCACAGAGCCACCAAAGACCCACCATCCTAGAAGGGCAAGAGTAGCTCTCCGGCCCCCTCTAGCTGCTGGAGGTATGGCTCTAAGCAAGTAAGGGGTCTACTGAGAAATATAGGATATTCTTGTCTCAGAACAGGACAATCAGGAGCTTAAAGGGCACACAGGCAGAAAGTAAGGAGAGAGAGAAAAAAAAAACAGAGGGAAGAGTAAGGATTGCAAACAGTTAAGGGGCCAGAAATAAGATGATTGGAGTGGTGCAGTGCAGTGGCTGTGGAGCAGCAGTCTTCTGGGAGATGTTCTGGAGGATGCGGTGTTGTCCCATCTGCAGGCACCTCTCTGGGCTGAGGGAGGAGGTTGCTCATCTCCACGCTGAGTTGGCCAGGATTTGTGTGACCTCCTCTTCCATCCAGGGACCACCAGTGCCACTGCCGTTGCCTCAGAGGTTGCCAAGAAAGAGGAGCGGTTGGACCACAGTGAGCTCAGGGAGGGTGAGGGTGGTGGAACAGAGGCACATCCCTCCAGTTGTACCTCTCCACAATTCCTATGCCATTCTGGCAAAGTGTGGTTCCTCTATGGAGGCACCTGCAGTGGAGACCAAGGAGGATGCTGGGAACCTCCACAAAGGAGACCCACAGAAGGGTGGCAGGGGACCCGCAGGGAAGGAAACAACTCCTGGTGGGGACTCCATTGTTATGAAGGTAGAACTGGGGGAGGAAGGGAGAGGGAGGAGGAGGTGCTTGCCTGGCGCCATGGCTTGAGGGACAGGAGCGATCCTCAGGATTGCCAGAACAGCTGCACAGGAGGAGTTGGATGTCATTGTCCACCTAGGGACAAATGATCTGGCTAAAAAGGGATTAAAGAAGTGCAGGAAGAGTTTGTGGAATGGGGAGGGGCCTTAGTCAAGTAGCACGACTGTAACCTTCTCGGAGGTGCTGCCCATCTATGGCATAGGAGAGAGGCTAGGGTGTTCCGCACTCATGGGATTCAATCAGTGGTTGAAAACTGGTGTGGAGCTCAGGGATTTTACTTCATTGGGGACTGGGGGTTCACCTGGAGTGATGCAAGCCTATACTGGCATGATGGGCTGCATCTGTCCGGGAGGGGAACCAGGATCCTAGGTGATAGGTTTAAATGCTTCATTGGCAAGCATTTAAACTAGCCAAGGGGGGAGGCACTGGAAAGGAGCAAGAAAATCTTAGCCCCCCCCAAAAAATCACGGTAGTAAGTGCGGCAAACACCAACATATAAGTGTTGATAGGGAGAAGAGCAGGGGTAAATGGAGAAAGTGACAAAGGCAAGAAGGACAGAGATGGGGCAAAAGGGAGTAAAACCATTGGGAAATGGAGGGTAATGAGTACCAATGCCCGTAGTCTGGGCAACAAGCTCCTTAAGCTGGTGGCCTTGATGGAAGAGGGATGCCTGGATATCGTAGCAGTCACAGAAACATGGTACACAGAGAACCAGGACTGGGATGTTAACATACCAGGGTACATAACCTACAGGAGAGACAGGTAGGGTAGAAGAGGGGGAGGAGTAGCTCTCTATGTAAAGGAAGGGATAAAAGTAACTGAACAAAAGAGTAAACAGGGAGGAGAGGAGGCACTGTGGGTCACCTTGGAGACTGGAAAGGGCACCACAATCCACACAGGGGTTGTGTACAGACCCCCATCTCAGGGGGAGGGAATGGACAAGAATATGATAGAAGGCATTCATAGAATGGCAGAGAAAGGGGAGATACTGTTGTTGGGAGACCTGAATATGTCAGATGTTCACTGGAGCACATTTGCTGCAGCCACATCCAAGAGCAGGGCCATTCTTGATGCCCTACAGGTGGCAGGCCTCAGACAGCTAGTTTTGGAACCCACTCACGAGGGAGCAATCTTAGACCTCATACTCTCAAATGGGGGCAGTGAGAGGATCTCAGATCTAGAAGTGGGTTGCCATCTGGGGACAAGTGACCATCAAACAGTGTGGTTTACGTTAAACTCAGCTACAGAGTCAAAGCCATAAAGTGAGGGTACTAGACTTTGGGAGGCTGACTTTGTAGAGATGGGGAGTGCTTCAGAAAAGCACTAGCAAACAGGCTAGAAGGAGGTGTGGAGCAACAATGGGAATCATCAAACTGCCATCACAGAGGCAACAAGCCTTTTGTGAAGCAAATAAACAAATCAAATGAAAGTAAAAGCCACTATGGTTCTCAAAAGAGGTGGCTGTGAAAGTCAGGAAGAAAAAGATAGCATTCCGGAAGTATAAGGAAACACAGAAGAAGCAGGATAGAGAGCTATACCAGTTAAGGCAGAAGGAAGCAGGGAGGGAAGTCAGAATGGCAAAGGCCCAAACTGAGGAAAAGATAGCCAACTCAGTTAAGAAGGGGGATAAAACCTTTTATAGGTACATCAGCGAGCATAGGAAGACAAAGGGAGGGATAGTGAGGCTAAACAGAATGAACGGTGGGTGGGCAGAGGGGGACAGTGAAAAAGCAGGGATACTGAATGAATATTTCTGCTCAGTATTCACAAAAGAGGAGTGGAAATGCTTAATCCATTTAACAGAAGCACTCTTGATGGGGGGGGGGTTGATCCCATTCCTTTCACAGAAGAAAGGGTTCTGCAAGAACTCCTAAAACTGAAGGTGGACAAAGCAATGGGTCCTGATGGAATTCACCCCAGAAATCTAAAAGAATTAAGGGAGGAACTAGTGAAACCACTGGCTACTCTTTTTAATAAATCATGGGAGGATGGTGTGGTACCCGAGGACTGGAGGAAGGCGGATGTGATTCCCCTTCACAAAAGTGGGACCAAGACAGAAGCAGGAAACTACAGACCTGTCAGTCTGACCTCTGTGGTAGGGAAAGTGATGGAGTCACTTCTGAAGGAAAGAATAGTTGAGTACCTAGAGACTAGTGGGGCACAGGACCCAAGGTAGCATGGGTTCACAGCGGGAAGGTCATGTCAGATAAATCTAATTTATTTCTTTGACTGGGAGACCAAAGTAGTAGACCAGGGACGGGCTGTGAACATGGCCTACCTAGACTTTAGCAAGGCATTTCACACAGTCCCACACAAACGATTAATAGTCAAATTAACCAGCCTGGGAGTGGGTCCCAGGGTAGTAGCCTGGGTAAAACATTGGCTGCACAACAGGACACAGAAGGTAATTGTAAATGGAGTCCACTCTGAAGAAAGAGGGGTTACTAGTGGGGTACTGCAGGGTTCAGTATTGGGTCCAGTCCTTTTTAATGTCTTCATCAGTGACATTGCAGAGGGACTGGAAGGAAAAGTATGCCTCTTTGCAGATGACACAAAGATCTGCAACAGGGTTGATACACAAGGAGGCATGGAAAGGATGAAAAGGGACTTGGCAAGGTTGGAGGAATGGTCAGAAGTATGGCAGCTAGGATTCAATGCAAAGAAGTGCAAACGAATGCACCTGGGAAGCAAGAACCCAGGGGAAGAATACACAATGGGTGGGGAGGTAGTAACAACAACAAAAAAGGAAAGGGACCTGGGGGTAATCATATCAGATGACCTTAAGGTTAGCAAGCAATGTGAGAAGGCAGTAGGGAGGACTGGGGTTATACTGGGATGTATAGGGAGAGACATCAGCAGCAGAAAACAGGAAGTTGTTATCCCTCCGTAGAGACAGTTGATGAGACCCCATCTGGAGTACTGCGTCCAGTTCTGGAGACTCCATCTCTTCAAGGACATAGACAGGATAGAGGCAGTCCAGAGGAGGGCAACTAAAATGGTGCAGGGCCTGCAAGAGAAGCCATATGAGGAGAGACTAATGGAGCTTAATATGTATACCCTTGAGGAAAGAAGGGGGGCATGATAGAAACTTTAGTACCTCAGTGGAATCAACAAAGTCCAAGAGGGTAGCATCTTTCAGAAAAGAGACGTGCAGAACAAGGGACACAATTTAAAGATAGAAGGGGCGGTTCAGGGCAATGTGAGGAAGTATTATTTCACAGAGAGGGTAGTGGATGCATGGCACAGCCTTCCTGAGTAGGTTGTGGGGTCTAAAACTGTGGGAGAATTCAAGAATGCATGGGACAGACATAAGGCAATTCTTGTGGGGGGTAGGAAGAAATAGGGTGTTGGTTAACTAGGATCTGCGGCCTATCCTGTAGGTAGGGAAATGGGCAGACTAGATGGGCCAAGTGGTCCTTATCTGCCGTCAAAGTCTATGTTTCCACGTTTGATCCTAGTTTTACATTTTAAAAAAGTTTTATCTGGTTGATCCTGATGTTTGTCGACTTTGGGAGTGTGAAGAGGAACTCACTTATTCAGTGTGACAGGGACCAGGGCTGTGGCTGAGGCTGACTGCTTATAGCGCTCGTTAAGCGCAATCATGATTCCACACTCTAAGTAAACAAGTAAACTAAAAAACAAACAAAAAAAGAAAGACACCATATGTTCATATTTATTTATTTATTTTTATTTATTTATTTATTTAAGATCTCAGATTAAACCTTTGAGAATAGGCTCATTACATAGGTTCCATGTCAAAGTCATACGGCATGAATTAAACAACAAATTGTGGTTAAGCTGTGAGATGAAGGATGGCAATAATGGACAGGCTATGAACAAAATAGTTACAAGGCAATAGCACTATATAATAACACTATATACACTGACAGCAACAAACTCAAGAAAATAAAGGAATATGGGAGGTTGACACAGGGAGAGGTTAGCACAGGCTGAAGGGGGCAACAGAGAAAGGACAGACTACATAGAGAATACACTACTGGTATTAGCCCAGATTATGGGCCTTGTCGCTGGAAGTATAGATAACCTAGAGGTGCCTAGCATTGGGGTGGAGCAAGACCAATACTAAGTAGCAGGTACTAGGTCAAGGGGTGACGGGATAAGAGCAGATGGAATGTAGTGGTGAAACGATGAGGGGAGGGAGGGTTGAATGAGGGAGGAGGAAGTAAGTTGGCAGTTCAGAATGGAAGTGGAAGAAGTAAGGGGAGGTAATAGAAGGTGGCCAAGTCATGCTGTTCCTGGACAACAAGCAGAGTGGCTGGAGGCCCTATTGGAAACAGTCACAACTAGCATTGACAACCAGATGATTTCTTAGCTCATGCTTAAAGGTGCCTACAATTGATATAGAAGAGATGTTAGGAGGCAGATTGTTAATCCATTTTGGCACGCGATGGGCAAAATGCTCTTTGCCTTAGAGAGGTGCGACATCTGGGAATATTAAAGACCACGTTCTCAGAGCTTCTGGAGGAATGGTTACTTTCATAGGTGGTGAGGAGCTTCTGAACACCAATGAGCAGCATACCCAGACTTACTTTTCTGGCCAGCAAGCAGGTCTGGAACTTGAGCCTGCCCTCGAACTGGAGCCAGTTAGCATGGGCGTAGAGGTCGTAAGTATGCGTGTGCAGCTCGGAACCAGAGGAGAGACAGCATACCTTATTTAAGGCAACTTTGATACAGTGGAGGGCTGTGTCCATCGCAGACCCATAGATTACAGTTCCATACTCAACGAGGGAGACCACTGATCTATGGATGACCAGGTTGAGATCTTCGTGGGTAAGATTATTCTTATGCCTGTGTAGAAGGCCAGTATGTATGTTGAGGGCCTTTACAATACTGTCATTATAGTAGACAAAAGACATTGGGCTGTCAACTGTAACTCCCAGGTATTTAAATTGCTGCACCAGGTCTAGAAGGGCACCATCGACATTCGTTATGGTGAGAGGGTGCGTCTGGCGCCTGTTCTGCAGACTGGAGAACAACATAGCCTTATTTTTTTTATATAGTTCATAACTAGTTTATGGTCTTCATCTTCAGTAAAGCTATCACATGGTGTGTGTTGCAGGGTAATAGGGTCAGTGTCATTAGCAAATAGAACTGCATTATCTGCATTTAGCAGTATTTTGATGTGACAGGCAAGTGGAAGCTGATTTAGAAATATGCAAAACAGAAGGTCACATGATGCCTTCCAGCTAGCGGCTGCATGATCGTCTCACTCCCATCTCTCCTACCTGTTACTGGCAGTTTTACTGGTCCCTTTCCATCTTTCCATCTCTACATTAGTGTTCAAGTTACCTTACCTACCTTCTGATAGTCATCCAGTCATTGATTCATCCCAGTTACTGGCTTCGATTTCCTGGAATGGACGCTGAGATGAGGCAGGCCTTACCTTTGCACACGGTGCCTACAACCCCAGAGAAGGGGCGCAAGAAAGCCAAAGTGCACGGGGCTTCCTCCGCCCGCACTGCTGCACCGCCCTCACAATCCTCACCATTATCAGAGGAATGCTTTTGGGCTGAAAAACAGCCTTTAAGAGACCTTATGCAAACCTTCATGGCAGAGGTAAAAACCTTGTGAGGAGACCTAAATCTGACATTGAGGAGGGTGGGGGATGCAGAAGCCCAAATTACTTCTGTATAAGGTTGGAGGGATAAAGCTGATGCACAGCTCATATCTCTGAAACAGAAATTGGCTAAGGTAGAAGAAAAGTTGGAAAACCTTGAAGGGAGAAGCAGGGGCTACAACCTGCTCATTTTTGGATTACCAGAGGAGGCTGAGACTTCTCCACCAGTGCTGTTCACTCAAATGCTCCTGGGGCCCTCCCCTAATCATTCCTGTTACATTGTCAAATGGGCACACTGCTCCCTACATGCAAGGCCACAACAAGGAGTGCCTCCATGTCCACTGATAATTGAGTTGCTGAATTTTTTGGATAAGCAACATATCCTTCAGAGATGTCGGGACCTAAAGGAGATCTTCTTGGATGGCCAGCACCTTCGTATCTCGCAGGACCTACCAGCCACAGTTAGGCAGAAGAGGGCCACATTTCATCTGGTGGTGACAAAGCTCTTGGCAGCGTCTATCAAATTTCGGATGCTCTACCCAGCTAAATTACAGGTATACTGCAAAGATAGCTGGCATTCCTTTGAAAGTGTGGAACAAGCTACTGGGGAATTACACCACCTGCTCCCTGACCTCTTCAGCACCCCTTGAACTATCTCCTGTGGGTCCTGATCTAAAAGCAAGTTTACTGTATTACCTGAGGAGTGTGCATTGGTGATGCTACTTGGAACCACATAAATGAAACACGTTACATTGTCTGGATTTAGCAGAGGAGTGCGGTAACTCTCTGTCCCTACTGTTTATTCTTATTTTGTATTTTTCTTTTTTCCATCTTTGTGTGTCTACTTACTGGGTTCCTTATTAGTTGGTTTAATAGCATCTGTATTGCTCTGCTTGACTTTCTGTGCAATTGCTTAAAATATCCTGTTGGAGTAGACAGATGGAACCCATTTACAGAGGGTGGAGATTATGACAATTGTTAAATCTTCAGTTTGCTCTGAGCTTTTGTTTCAACCAGTCTGAGATGGTGGCCCAGGTTACATTTTATACACCGAGGGCCTTGGATACGGACCTTCTGAACTAACATTATTTAGGCACAAGGGGTGTTGTGGGGTGAGCCACTGTGTTACCCTCTATTTTGACAATTTTTCTTCTTTACTTCACTGCTTGTATTCATGGGGCTAATGGGGGGGGGGAGAGTGATGTGCTGGTTTGCTTGCAAGGCAGACATGAACTGTAAAGTGGGGGGATTGTTTCTCTCCAAATAACGTGGATTGTTCAGTTATGTTACATGGTTTTTTTTTGAGGAGATATTTTGGTTGGGGAGTGGCGGGTCTTGTTGTGTTTATAATTTTAGGGGGGATTTCTTGGGTTGGTCAAGGCAATATGGAAGGAGAGGGTGGGGGGAGGGATCTGGAGCAACTACTTGTGCCTTGGATGGGGATAGAGTTCTTAAGGAGCACTGTATAATACTCTCAGATAATCGTTATGGCTAATATTTTAAAGTTTGCATCATGGAATGTTAAAGGGGCAAGGTCTTTACGTAAGAGGCATCAAATCCTTAAGCACTTGCAGCAGCTTAACTGTCAGATTACTTTCTTGCAAGAGATGCATCTATTAGCCACAGAGCAACTCTGCTCAGAAGACAGTTTGTGGGACAGACATACGGCGCAGGCTGTGCCTCTGCAAGCCGAGGAGTGGCCATTGTCATTTCCCAACAGGTCCCATTCCAACACCATCAGACTGTTGCTGACAATAACAGCAGATATGTCTTTGTTAAAGGGTTACTGGACCATATTGAACTTATTCTAGGGTGTATATATGGTCCCAACCAAGCAGACCCCTCTTTTTTCATGGACATTGCTGCCCAAGTCTCGAAGTTCCCTGCACTCACCATGATTATCGGAGGGGATTGGAATGTCACTCCTATGCAGGATCTCGATTGATCCAGATCCCAGAGAAAAGACTTATCCCATGAACAACATTCTCTTCGAGATATGATCCAGACTCTAGGATTATGTGACCCATGGCAGCTTCTGCATCCACAGGATCATGTATTTACCTATTACTCTCTAGCCCATGGTTCCTACTCTAGATTGGATTTTATCCTTCTCAGCTCTTCTCTTTTCTGGCTACCAGAGTGCTACAAGTGTGGGAAGGTCTGCTGACTTGGGAGCAAGTGGGATTCATACCCAATAGGTCCTCTCTCAACCATTTCTGAAAACTGTTGCATATCCTCTCAAGCGTCCAGGAAAGCTGACACTCCTACGGCCTTGATTTCCCTGTATGTGGAAAAGGCTTTTGACAGAGTGGACTGGTCTTTCCTGTTCATGACTCTTGAGGTTTTCAGTTTTCTGCAGGACTTTATCAGGTGGGAATGGGTATTGTACTCCTCCCCATCTGTGAAAGTCCACTATAATGGAGTATTTTTCTACTTCCATTCCTCTTGGGTCCAGTACATGACAGGGATGCCCGTTTTCACTCCTTCTCTTCAACTTATATTTTGAGCCTCTACTTTGGAGACTTCATATGTCCTCAGAGATGACTTATATCCCCATAGGTCCCCATGTCTTCCTGATGTCTGTATATGCAGGTGATATTTTGCTCCATCTTACCCACCTAGATGCCTCTCTCCCAGTGGTGTTATGAATTAATTAAGAATATGGTACATTTTCCCATTATAAACTTAATCTCAACAAAAGTGAAGTCTTCCCACTCTCGCTCACAGTTAGCAAGCAGGAAGTGATATCTCTGGGTATGACTTGGTCACCGCACTTGCTCAGGTATTTGGGGTTGTGCCTAGCTAAAGATCCCTCTCTCATGTGCATGCTTAATCTAGAGGACTTGATCCACCGGATACAACAAGACCTACATCATTGGCAGACCCTCCCTCTTTCACTCTGGGGCCATATTTCAGTTATTAAAATGAATGTGCTCCCAAGAATGTTTCATCCCTTTCATATGTTGAATTTTTGGATACCATTGTAGTGGTTTCAGAAATTACATAGAATTGTCTCAAAATTTATTTGGCAAGACAAAGCCCCTAGGAGGGCATACAAAAAACTGTCTGCTTCAAAATGTAGAGGAGGTATTAAACTCCCTCACTTTCTGATTTATTACTTCTCCAGCTACTTTACCAAATTATTTCAGTGGTTTCTTCCTTCATCTATTGACCTCTCTCGTCCGGCTATAGGCCTCCCTGGCTGGATCTGGAAATTTACCTGCTACATCAATATGGCCTTGATTTATCTTCCCTGCAATATATTCCCTGGTCTAAGCTTCCTACAGGGGTTAAAGACTCGGTTTTCAGAGTCTCACTTAAAGTTTATTTACAGTTTTGGACCCTGGCAAAATCTCCCATTTCAAAGGATATATCCCAACCTATTTTTCAGAACCTGAATCTCATAATTGGAGGGTGCTCAATCAAAATGGGCTGGCTGCCTCTTCCCGAGTCCTTGTTGGTTAGGGACCTGCTGGATGCTGGTGTTTTAAAGTCCTCAGATGCATTACTGCAGCAATCAGGTTTAAATCAGAAATTTATCTTCAAGGTATTCCAATTACAACATGTGTTAATACAATGGTTTGGCCAGGGGTCTTGGACTGTGGTTTTCTCCACCTTTTTCACTGAAATTCTCTCTTTTGTCTCTCAGAAACATGCTGTATCCTCCTTTTATAAGGTACTCTTCTCCTGATATGTCCCTGAAATCGATGGCACCTCTCCGTATTGGGACCAAGTTTTTACCCTTTCTGCACAACAGTGGACGGGTATATGGGAAAGTACCTACCACTATGTGGGTCATGACAGACTGCATCTCACGTAGTTTAACATTCTCAATAATTTGTATTATACCCACAGAAGCTGGCATGAATGGGTCGGTTACAATCCTCTAGTTGCACTAGGTGTGGAGGGAAGGAGGGCTCCCCCTGCATATTTTCTGGTCCTGTCCCAAGATAGTTCCTCTCTGGAAGTTAATAGAGCATGGGTCTGACCCTCTGTTAGGTATACAGGGACTGTTTACCCCAGAGATCTGTGTACTGGGGGACTTGGCCTCTATTCCGGTATTAGAACATACATATTTCATGGCACTAATTTCTCTCTCTTTAAAAAAGGTAGTCCTTAGACATTGGCTAGACCAAGATATGATTTCTTATAATGAATGGTTGCAAGAGTTGTCATCTAACCTGCAGGTGGAGTGCATAATAGCCCACTTACATCTACATCCACAGACTTATGATAGGAAGTGGAGCAAATTGTATACTCTCTATACTGGTGGTAATACGTAAGCATGGACTCAACTTGAACTTCCAGTAACCTTGCTCGATACCACAAACTTTATCTGATTTGTCTGACACATTATGTATGGGATAACTTGACTATTAAGCTCTCTTACTGTATTATTCAAGGTTGTTGCTCCAGGTGGGAAAGTGGGGTGGGATGGGATGACACTGGGGAGGAGGGAGGGGTGGCATGGGTGTGTTTATGGAGGGGGGACATCCGTTTACTACTGTTATGATATCATCTCTATGTCATGATGCCCTGTTTATGTAATCAATAAAGTATATTACATTTCAAAAAAAAAAGAAATATGCTAAACATTAGGGGACAAAGTATGGAGCCCTGGGGAACACCAGAGTGAGCTGGTCTGCTGTCAGATAAGATCCTGTCATTCCTAACTTGTTGGGACCAGTTTAAGAGGTAACTCTTGAACCATCTCACTCTGTCATTTGAAAGACTGATAGCTACTAGTTATTCAGCTAGGAGGCCATGATTAACCATGTCGAATGCTTTTGACAGGTTAATAGATGTTGCATCTACCTGTTCACCATGTTCTAGGGAATTGCGAATATAGCCTGTAAACTCAAGCAGAGCAATAGTGGTGTTATGACCTTTGCAGAACCCGTGTTGCTGCAGACACTATATGTTATACTTTTCCAGATATTCAACTAATTAATCTGTAACAATCCTCTCAAAAGCCTTTGATAGGGGTCGGAGAATCAAAATGAGTCTATAGTTTCCTAGTGTGGAATGATTGCCACTCTTACACTGGAGTCTCAAGTGCTGCTTTCCATAGCTGTGGGAGCTGAAAGAATCTTAGTGAGCCATTGATAATGTGAGTTAGTGGCTAGAGCTACAAATTTAAGGTCAAGGGAATCGCTGCTGTATTGGGACTGCCCCAAGACCTTTAGAAGGTATTTTCTGGCTTCATTTATTGAGATGATTCTGAAACAAAATGGAGGGTTAGAGGGTGGCTGGTCTTTGGTTTGAGCATTGACGGTGGAGTTAGTAAGGAGGAAGAAGTCCAGGGGTAACACTCCAGTAAGATCTGTGAACACTTTATTGAATGAGTTTGCAATTATAACTGGGTCAGTTGTAGGTAAACCATAAATGTTGAGCATCGTGTGGGCTGACTTACAATTTTTCCCCACGATCTCCTTGAGGATAGCCCAGAATTTTCTACCGTCACTTCAAGAATGGGAGAATGCTTCCTTGTAATATTGTTTTTTTGCTGCACGTATTGCCCTAGTACAGTCATTGCAAGCCTTTTGTAGATTTAAGTGTCAGCCTGTTTGCATGTTTCCCGGGCTCTATGCCATAGGTAATCTCTTGCTTTCAAGCTGTCAAGAAGCTCTGGCGAGAACCAAGGCTTGCTACGGACTTTCATTTTTCATTTTTTTATTGGGGCATGTTTATCATAGACTGCATTGAATAACCGGATGAAACACTCTAGTACTGCAGCAACAGCACTGGAAGAATAGACTGTGGACCAGTCCTGTTGATGCAGGTTGGCTCTAAACTGATCAAGGTGACCTTGTTTAAGGACTCTATTTGTGATAGTTCTAGCATGGGGTTTGGAGTAGGTACAGGACCAGAGAAATAAAACAGGTGAATGATCACTATAGGCATCTGGGAGGACAGTGGTTTGAAAGCTATGTTCCAGTCAATTTGATAGAACCCAGTCCAGTAACATTGATGTACCAGTCTTGTAGTTAACCTAGTGAGTGAAGTAACAAGCTAAGAGAGGTGCACCACTGTGACTGCATCACTTTATGGAGATGCTGCAGAGGAGAGCCAATTAGCATTGAAATCACCCAACAGCAAAGTTTCAGTGTTAAGGTTAAGGGTGCTGAGGCACTTCATTAATGAGTCTAGCCCAGGGGTTTTCTGGTCAGGCAGAATATACACAGAGAGGACAGTAAGGGTTTTGTTGTGCTTCCCTAGAATATTTTTACTGCTAGGACATGCATGCTGGTCCCAGAGTCAGGTAAAGGTAGGATACGGGCCTGGAAATTATCCCTGAGGTAGACTGTGCAACCACCACCTCTTTTGGTAAGACAATCAACTCTGAACACAGTATACCCCGGGATTGAGACTGAGGCATTCGCAATGTTAGGGGAGAGCCAGGTCTCTACTACTGATAGGATGTCTGGGACATATTGTTGTGTCCAAGCCATCAATCTGTCCATTTTGGGGAGGAGACTACATATATTAATTAAGCCAATTGTAAGTTGACAAACATTACTTTGTAACACTGTAGAGGGTTTTTGAGGGCCCAGTTTGGGGTGAATATTCCCAGAAAGTAGCAAAAGCAGGAGAGCTATGTGGCTGAGATATTGCTTTATGAGTTTGTAGCTAACTGAATGTGGTAGTATGAGTGTCCTTCCTTTATATTGAAAATCCTTAAATAGCGAGCCATTGGGTGCAGACACCTTGGATATTGTGTGAGAAACTCCAGTGGAATATCTGTTTTCAGTTACTGAGAAGGAGTGGGTGATATGACACCATTGGACAGTACTGCTGAGGAGTGCAGATTAAGAGATGTCCTAAGGAGGGATGGAGCAGAGCCAGGTAGTGGAATGATGCACAAGTGGTTATACAGGCTCAGGAGGGTAAAATAAAAACACCCCTCAAGAGCAGTGCACCAGGTGGAGACATTATTCTGGTTATTCAAGGCAGTGACACCAAAGCAGAGTAGCCCTTTAAGGGGAAAGAGTGGGCTAGGAGAGCCTAAAAGACAGATCAATAGCAAACAAGGGGAGGAGAGTCATAGATCATTTAATAGAGGTTGCGGCTGGAGTGGGTGGGTGGGCCAAATTATTAGGAGAGTCAGAGGAGACACTGCTGCAAGTGGCCAGAAATTAGCTCATAAACTTTCAATCTTAAAATGCAGTATGACAAAAAAGAACTGCATTTTAAGGGTGAAAGAACTCGACTGCTAAATACTTCTATATCTAACAGACAGTAGAACAATTAAATACACCTTAGGAGGGAGAGAAATTCTGCAACTTAAATTTTAAACAGCAAAGACAGGTAGTATCACCCAATATGCAGCTTTAGAGTAGCAGCTTTGGGTACACTTTCACATGCACAGAAGGCAGATCCTAGTTACAGATAGGTCTAGAAGCTGTGAAAAAAATAAGCAGTGATAAAATAGGCTAGAGGAACAGAAAAACCAAAAAACAGCCTAAAAGACTGGGTTTCTATTAAAACTAAAAGACAGAGTCCATTTGATAGCTGCCATGAGGTGCCCAGCAAGAGTAGCCAATCAGAAAGCTCCTGGGTCAGCAATGGCCAATGAGAACTCCACTGGAATAAGGCGCCAGGCTTCAGCAAAATTTTAGTTGGAAAAATCAGTCCAGTCTGTTTGCCAGAGCAGGGTCTATACCTGACAGCAGTGGCTTGGGGCGGGTAGCAGACTGCTTCTTCTCACTGAGGAGGCGGGCAGGTGGATCCACGGAGAAGACCGCAGTTGCAGATTTGAGCCCTAATGGGCTGAGTAGAGCACCTGAGGAGAAGGGACACAAGTAAGGGATTATTAACTAGCAGGGATCAGGGGAGGATAAGGTGAGAAAAGGGAGATTTGCAGTAAGACAAAGGAAGAGAAAAGACTAAATTGGGGGGATCCCAGACTGAGGCAAGGTGCCAGCTGGGTCTGGAGTAAAGGGGAATGCAAAAAGGGACTAAATCAGGGGATGGGCAGTAGCCTGAAAAAAATGAAACAGCAGAGCAATTAGGGGACCCAAATTTCATACTGGAGGGGGAGGGAGAGGGAGACAAAGAGAGTGTGTGTGTGTGTGTAGCAGAGGGACTGAGTAAAAGTAGAGAAAAGGCTTCCTTTTCCTTGCTGCTAACTAGCTCACACAACATCCCTCCCCCACAGCATTGACTCATGACACAAAACACAGGAAACAAAACAACAACTTTAAAGTAACTACATCAGAACAAGTGCCACAAATAATTGATAATCTAGAGGCGCAAGGCACACTAAACACTTTTGGGAGTGATTTGGTTGAAAACTCTACATGTTTAATACTATTTTAAAAGGTTTTTGGGCACAAGACCTTGGTATCCTCCATGGATCTGTACGCAGAGTAAATACGGGGCTCTCAACATCCCTTACCTTAAAACTTACATTTCCCCTTTTACAAAACATTAGAGGCAGCAATTATGTTGGGTACTGGCTCCAGGTGTAATAGGGGCCCAAAATTGACCAAGACAATTACTGCCTGGAGACTTGATGGTGGTAGATTAGAGCACGGCCTGCAACAGCGGGAGAGAAGTGCATCCCGACAAGCACCAGAGGCTACCATATGGACCCGGACAGGGAGCTGGAGCAACTTACCTGGAGCCTGAGAACCAGAGAGAATTTTAAAACCTCTCTGAGAAGCTTACCAACCTGGAACAGTGCTTAGAACAAGCAAAAGAGCATACTGAAGCCACAGAGGATGAGGCCCAACAACTTGGTGGTGCACTCAAGGGGGTACTTCAGCAGACTGCCGAACTGTATGCCAAGACCCTGGACTTAGAAAGCTGTTCAAGATAAGATAATTTCAAGATATATGGCCTGGAAGAAGGAGCAGAGACCTACTCCATGACAGATTTCATGGAAAATCTTCTCTGTGACATTTTGGACCTCCTGGCTGGCTATATTCTTTCCATCAAGTGAGCACACTGCTCACTGATTAAGAAGCCCACAGATACAGCTGCATGTCCACACTCTATTATTATTAAATGTGCCAGGTACTAAGTCAAGGAAGATCTCCTGCACAGAGCATTGTCCAAAAGAACTTAACAACACCTGGATTCTAAAATCACGATTGACCTTGACTACCCACCTGAATTACAAGTATGCTCCCTTGCTCTGTGTTCTCAAGGAACAGAACATTAAGATTCAAACCCCTTTTCCTTCTTGCTTACATGTATTTTGGTTGGAGGGATCTGCTGTGAATGATTCTGCACTGGAGGCCAAGCAAGATTTCTCCCGGAGGGGCCTCCAGGTCTTGGGACTGCTGGTGGAATGTTTTGCCAATAAACAGCTTTTTCATCCAGACTGACAATTAATCCTGAGTCAGAAGTGCACCAGATCACACAAGATGTCAGCCTAGGAAACATTGAGAAGGGTGGCGGCAAACCTGGCGCAGACCAACAAGGCCCCAACTGCTGCACAATGAGCACCAGAGACCTGACTGAGAACAGAGGTGGGCTTGCTGTGGATTAAAGTGATTACTGTATCTCCCACAAGTGGTAGGGGCTTTTAAAGGTGAGACTGTAATGGATGATTGCCTTACCACATTTGTGACTGGGGGCAACTTGTCATTTTGCAACAGTTTCCAATTACTCTGACTTAACACTTCAATGGCTTCTGGATTTAATGGCTTGTTATTTTAACCATTGGTCTACAGCACATTTTAAGTGGGTTTAAAATTAAAGCCCCAGCTATCAATTTTTTCACTTTGCTTATGATTTGGTTTCCTAAAACAATGGTATGAGCTGGAGTTTCTTTTTCTGGGTTTAGTGATGTAGCAGGAAACTGCTGAGTAACTGAACAAACGTTTAGAAGCTGCTTAATATTTTCCTTTTTTGAAGCTACATAATTTCAAGGGATACTATTTAATAATCAGCCTCAGCTGAAATATGTGTGTGTGTGTGTAGAGGGGAGATACCTGTGAAGGTTACAGCTGAAAGAGAACCACGAGAGGTGATTATGGCGGACTTATTGAGTTTTGGAGCTGTAAGAGTCATATGATGGCTTAGGGGAAGGGTCCTTCCAAGGAAGAAATTGCTTACCTTCACCCCTTCTGAACGTGGGCCCCTGTATAGGGACTTGTGCTGCGAACAGAAGCCCATATTTATGGGTTTCCTACCATGGGAGTTACTGGTTGTTCTTTGTTATCTAGCCTAGTTGGCTGTTTACATGTTTCTCAATTTGGGTCTCTTTATGGTTTTTTTTTTACCTTTCCACTAAGATACCAGATATTAAGGGTAATCACACTTTGAGATATAGAGAGATTGGTGTTATTATTGCAAAACTGTATATTTCATTATTTTTCTTATGACTAGCAAAGATACAATAATTTTCTCATAAAATGTAAATGGGCTCACCAGTCCCATCAAAAGAAGAGCTTAAGTTACTTGAAAAAAACTAAAGCTGACTTCTATCTTCTACAGGAAATGCATCTTTCCCATAAAGAACATGAGAAACTCAGTAAGATGGGCTTTAGTTGTGCAGCCACTTCCTCGTATAAAAATGGCAGATGAAGAGGAGTGGTGGTTTTAATTCCTA
This sequence comes from Neoceratodus forsteri, assembly GCA_016271365.2. Taxonomy (NCBI): domain Eukaryota; kingdom Metazoa; phylum Chordata; order Ceratodontiformes; family Ceratodontidae; genus Neoceratodus; species Neoceratodus forsteri. Next base: position 441,426,310 of record CM057451.1, on the reverse strand, counting down.
ATGGGGTACCGTTTCAAGTGGATGATACTTTAACAGACAAAGAAGGCAGATATGCCCTAATGAAGGGGATTTACAGGGGCCTCAGAGTTACATTGGTTTGGGTATGCTTTCTCCCAGGGTCTGCCTTTCTTGATTATAGAGCTTTCTTAATATGGCTAAAGGAGTGGAAAGATGGAATATTGTTATGTGGTGGTGATTTTAATTTAACTTTTAACCCCAATCTAGATACAGTACCACATCTAAAATGCCACCAACAGCTTAATCTGATTAAGGGTCAGTTGGCATTCATCTGTATCCCCCTCCCCATGGTTCGTGTCTGAAAATAGTCAAGAATTTGTCTAGTGCACTTGCCTGTGTAATAAAAACTAAATAAATAAATAAACATAGGGCATTCTGAGAGAAACACATAGGGTGGCCAGACAGGTAACTAAGCTATATGGGCGAACTGGGCATGGTGGATGTCTGGCGGCACCTTAATGCAGGAAGGAGGGATTACACATATTACTCTGCCCTGCATTGGATATACTCCAGACTGGAATATTTTCTTTTACACAAAGAAGAGCTATGCTGGGTAAAAGACTCCTGGATGGGAGACATGGTTCTGTCTGACCACTCTCCGATCTTTCTTAAGCTAAGCTTGGGTGATGTTTGCAAGAACACACTATGGCATCTTAATGCTTCTCATCTTCAAGACCCAGAGATAAAAGAATCTATTAAGGACACCTACAAACAATTTCTAGAAAAAAATACCTCACCAGATATTTCAACCGAGATATTCTGGGACACAGCAAAGTTCGTCCTTCATAGGAAATTTATTGAGTTAGCTAGCAGAAAGAAAAAGGGAAGGGAGGTGAAGAGAACCCATCTGCAACACCAGATTTGCTTGTTAGAGGGGCAACAAAAAGAAACATATGACAAAATTTTAGCTGCTGAACTTAAAGACCTTAAGAAGCAATTAGGGGATCTGTTAGATTACTATGTTGAGCAGAAGTTGCTTTTCCTTCGACAAAAGTATTATGAGGGGGTACCAGGCTCTCTGCGACTTTTAGCCATCAAACTGCAGACTTAGAGGACAAGGGATGCCATCACTGCTCTGCATCAACCACACACTGATGTGATGGTACATCAAGTAACAGACATTGCAGAGGCTTTCTAAGCATACTATGCGGACTTATATGCATCAGGTTTAGAAGTACAAGAGGAGGAGATACAAAACTTCTTGCAACCACTGAATCTTCCCACACTGTTGGAGTTTCAGAGGGAGAGTCTTCTCCTTCCTATCACCTCCCAAGAATTAAAGACAGAGGTAATGAAAATGAAGATGGGCAAGTGCCCAGGTAATGATGGTCTGGCTGCTGAATTTTATAAAAAACATTTTTGAAATGGTGTGGCCCCTCTTACTGCAAGTGTTTCAGGAGGTGTTTCTGGGAAAGGGCAGGGCACCACCATCATGGGCACAGGCTGCTGTCTCCATGATACCCAAACCCAGAATGGATCCTACTAAATGAACCTTGTGTTGCCCTATTCCCTTTTAACAATGACTATAAATTATTCACCTCCCATTTTAGCATGTTGACTACTAATGAGTTTTCCTGGCCTGATACATTTAGATCAGAACGGGTTTATTCCAGGCAGACAGGTGCAGGATAATCTGTGAACAATCCATATTATTGACCATATAAATCACACAATGATGCCTTCCCGTTTAATGAGTTTAAATGCTGAAAAGGCATTTGATAAAGTATCTTGTCTTTTTCTGCCACAGGTCTTTTCCAGGTTTGGGTTCCCCAAGCTTTTTATAACCAGCTTATTTAAGCTTTATTATAAACCAAAGAGCTATGTCAGAGCCAATAGCCGTGTCTCCACAGGATTTCAGTTGGGGAGAGGGACGTGGCAGGGTTTTTCCCCTCCCCACTCTTATTTGCCCTTTATATTGAACCAATGGCTAAGAGTATTAGGTGGATTCCATGAATACAGGGGGTCTTTCTGGGAGGGAGGAAAAGCAAGTTAGCACTTGCGCGGATGATATTTTGGTATATAAGACATCCCTTGACGATTCCCTACCCGCAGTATTCAAACAAATAGGCCAGTTTTCCTATTCTATCTGTGTACACCTTAAAAAACAGACATACTTAGCTTGCATTATGTTCCCCCCCCCAGATCTCTCTCAGAGATTTCTGATGAAATGAGGCCTTGCTAAGATGAGATATCTGGGTATTAACATAGGGCTCACATCTATCAGATGTTTCGACTTAATTATCCCCCTCTTATTAACCAGCTTAAGACAGATTTTAAAAGGTAGTTCTTACTACCAATTTTCTTGTTTGTCCATATATAGGCATTGAAAATGAATGACCTCCCATGCCTCCTATACATTTTTCATTGCGTGCCATGTCAGGTTTCGCAAGATGACCTAGCCGATTGGCAACATCTGTTTTTTGCCTTTGTGTGGGGAAAAATTTGTCCCAGAGTAAAATGAGGTTTGTTTTTTACCAAAGCAGCAGGGTGGACTTGCTCTCCCAGATCTTTTAGGATATTGGGTGGCATCTCAAATGAGGGTAGCCCTGCTATGGGGAAACTGACACTATGATTCTCTCTGGAAGAGAACTGATATGTCAATCACATCAGATCCCTCCTATGGAGGCACTCCTTAAGGAAAGGATAGTGCAACACCTGGAATCCATAGGGGCACAGGATCCAAGACAGCATGGGTTTACAAAAGGAAGGTCCTGTCAAACTAATCTCATAGATTTCTTTGACTGGGTAACCAGAATGGTGGACCAAGGGGGAGCAGTTGATGTCACCTACCTTGACTTCAGCAAAGCTTTTGACACTGTTCCACATAGAAGATTGATAAATAAGCTAGGTAGGCTCGGGTGGGTCAGAAGTTGGTCAACTGGTGGCAAACTGGTTGACTGGCAGAAAACAGAGAATGGTGGTAAATGGTATACAGTCAGAAGAGATGCAAGTCACAAGTGGGTACTCAGGGATAAGTCCTGGGGCCAGTCCTATTCAACATCTTCATTAGTGACCCGCAGATGGACTAGAGGGTAGGCTTGTCTGTTTGCAGATGACACCAAGATCTGCAACAGAGTAGATGATCCAGATGGGTGGGCAGAATGAGAAGAGATCTGGATAAACTAGCAAAATGGTCAGAAGAGTGGCAACTGGATTTAATGCAAAGAAGTGCAAAATCATGCACATAGGGAAGAGAAACCCTGAAGCCACTTATAGGCTGGGAGGGAGTTGCTAGCAGTCACAAAGGAAGAAAGAGACTTGGGCATCATCATCACTGATGACCTAAAATCATCCAAGCAGACCTCTAAAGCAGTAGGTAAGGCTAGGGGTGTTAGGGTGTATTAGTAGGGTATCACAAGTCGTAAGAGGGAGGTAATAATCCCTCTGTACAAGACATTGGTTAGGCCCCATCTGGAGTACTGCGCAGTATTGGAGGCCACACCTTCACAAAGACATTAACCAAATTGAGGCAGTCCAGAGAAGGGCAACCAAATGGTGCAGGGACTGCATCAGAAGACATATGAGGACAGATTAACGGAGCTCAATTGTATACCCTTGAGCAAAGGAGGGAGAGAGGTGATATGATCGAGACATTTAAACACCTTAAGGGCATAAACAAGGTGAAAGAGTCTAACATGTTTAAATATAAGAAAATAGCAGGACAAGAGGACACAGCATGAGATTAGAGGGAGGCCGATTAAGGGGAATGAGGAAATTTTTTCACAGAAAGGGTGGTAGATGCTTGGAATAGCTTAACACAAGACGTGGTGGCTATGAATACAGTGCAGGGCTTCAAACAGGCATGGGATAGGCATAAGGGAGCAATACAAATGACTATGAATAGATAGGTCACTGACAGAGCAAAGGCCGATGGCACATTTATAAGGTAGAAAAAGAAATGGGCAGACTGGATGGGCCTTGCGGTCCTTATCTGCTGTCAACTTCTATGTTTCTATGTTTCTATGTTTCTATGTTACCAGCACTAATTTTCCAACTTTGGAGTAAACCTCATTTTAAAACACATCTTTCAGGGCTAAAGACAGTGCTGGGGGATGGTGGAGAGGGATTATGAGAGGTAACACGAGAGAGCATCTCTGGTCATTTAGGTGGTGGGTATTTGATTTGAGCTTTGAGCCCGCAAAACAAGATGGATGCTTTCAGTGCCAAGCTGAGTGGGTATTACCTCTCCATTTCAGCTGATGCGCAATAACTTGGTGCTTACCTTTGAGGTTGCACAAATAAGTTTTGGATGGGCAAAATTGGATATCCTGAGATTCTACCAGTTAAGGGATTACACAAATAAGCAAAAACAGCTTGGGGTCTGACCAGGGGGAGAAGAGAATACTCAGGTACCCTTCCTAAAAATGTGGTCATCTGTAAATGGGGAACAAGCTATATTCTTGTTATATACTAATTATATTAACGACCAGGCTATTTCATCCATATATATAAAGCAGAAATGGGAACTGGAGCTTGATATCTCTCTTTCTTTATCACAATGGTCAAGGATTTGGAGATACACTTGGAGCACCTACTCTTCCCCTGCTTGGAGGGAATTTTTTTGAAAACTAAGGACCTGTTTTTTTTTTCTGGTATCAGTTCAGGTAGCACACCATTACCTGGAGATTCCCCCTTTCTGTTGGAGGAGCCGTGGAAGCCCTCAGGCAACTCAGGCATATATATTTTGAATATGTCCTGAGCTTGTCCCCTTTTGGGAGCAAGTCATAGCTAGAATGAAACAAACTTTTCTTACACAAATACAGATAGGCTCAGAACACCTGGTATTGGGGTTGATCCCTGAAGACCTAAAGGGGAGGGAAAAAAAATATCTCTGGTCTATATCAGCAACAGCAGCAGCTCTGAAAACTATCACTAAGCGATGGCACCAAAGTACCCCTCCAGAGATCCCAGACTTACTATCTATTAAACAACATATCCAGAGAATGGAAACATTAACTTTTAGTGTAGCCCAAAATGTAGATACATACAATAACAGGTGGAATAGATGGGACATGAGTAGCACAGAAAATGAGATGAACACCTCTGCTGTTTAGGGAGTAAAGTAATATGTGCTAACATGCATAATGAGGGTATTCCTGCTGAGAAATAAATATAAATCTAATTGATTTTATACATAAGGTTACCATGTGATGAAATGGACTAAATGATTTTGGGAAACCCATATATCTGGATATAAGATATTGTAAGTGAAGCAATGCTTTGAAGGTGTTTTTAATTGTCTAGTGTGGTGTGTTGTTTTGTTTTATTTGTTTTACACCATCTGAATATGTATTTTGTATGTAAACCACTTTCTTTTCTTGTGTTAGAAACCCTATGACTGTTACTTATAGATTGCACTTTTTTGATTTTCCGATGTCAATGTACAGTGGCATCCCCCCAGGATGAAACATACTTTTAATGCCCTCTGCAGTATGCTGCAGCAGACCTACCTAATAAAGTAATGTAATATCAATGGCAATTAGTCCCCTTTCTCATGCAGGAAACTGTGGCATTCACTTCATCATGGCAGGGTCACATTTTCCTAAATGAGAAAGGGGACTAATTACCATTAACATTACATTGCTTTATTCAGTAGGTCTTCTGCAGCATTCTGCAGAGTGCTGCAAAATGCTGCAGAATTGTGTTTCATCTTGGGGGAGGCCACTGTACTAAAAGTTGTTTATGTGTTATCTTTGATGATTATATACTTCTCAGAAACCAGAATATTGTGCTTTAATGATATTTTAATAAAAGAAGTATTAAAAAGAAAAGGTTTTTGGGCACAGAGATTCAGAGCAGACTTAACACCAACTTTATCTTCTTAAGACTGCACTGAATTCAGCCTATGTGTGGCAATACAGCTCATTGCAGCACCATGTGACCTCCAATGGATTATTGCAATCTTTACCTTTGAGGCACAATTCACAGGTGAGGTTATCAAATACACCATTTGTGAAGTTATAACTGTGGTGCAAAGCTGAACTTCACATTGCAGATTAAATTTGTGAATTTTTTGCTAATTTGCAAATTTCTCCTCAGAGCAAAGTTTTCAAACTTCGCTCCCCACTAATGGGAATTGATAAGCCATGCATTACAATCTGGGTAAGTGACACCTGGATGGAAAGGGGTTACCATACTGCTCAACCACCTGCCTCATAAATTATGGACAGGTCTTAAAAAAAATGGGAACAAAATCAGTGACATACCTTCAAAATTGCTGGTATCCACTCAGGAAGCTGGTAGAATAAAGGACTTGGTGTAAAATGTATTTTTTAAGAAAGAGCAAGTCTATAACTTTAATGTTTGACATTATTTTGTGCTTACAATCTCCACTGCTTGGTCAAAGAAACACTATTATTAGGAGGGACAGAGTAAAATTTTGAGGCAAAATCAGAGATGTCACTGAAAATCAGGGACAGTTGAGAGGAATGGGGGTTACTGTCATTCTGATCTTCAAAAAGGGAACTAGAGATAATGTAAATTACTGTAAGCCAATCAACTTATCTAGTATTACAGGAAAGGCCAAGAAGTTGATTTTCTGATAGCACGTTAACTAATGTTAATGTTAACAAGATAAATCATCTCAAGAACAATACTCAGCATGGGTTCATTCATAAGAGGTAATTTCAGACAAATGTGTTTATCTTCTTTGAGCCAATAAGTAGTGCTGTGGATTAGGGAAAATTTGTGAATGTGATCTACAACAATAAATGCATTAAGGGCTAACTGAGAAGTTGTATCAGATGGGATTGAACAGCAGTGCTATTAGATGGATAATAAACTGGATCAAAGGGAGGAGGCAAAGGCTGAAGTTTAATGATTACATGTCATCCTGGGGGGACTTTTCTTGTGGAGTTTCCTAGGGACCAGTTCTGGGCCCAATCCTATTTAATATCAATGTTTACAACATGAACAGAAGTATGGGTATCAACATTTGCAGATGACACCACACTAGGCTTGGACTCTGCAACACAAGAGAAGTAAATTTATTAACACAAATAAAAAGCTGGCAGTTACAATAGTACTTAATAAATTGCAAAAAACGTTAATACATCAGTTAGGGTTGCAGTAACAAAAGTAAGGAAATGTGACAGCCCTAACACACCACCCCACCCTGTACACATCAACAAGCTCTGGGGGTGTGTCTTGGAGTTGTCAATCTTAACACTCACCCCATTCCATAAGTAAATAAGCTGAGACGGGTACAATACAGGAGAATGGGGTGAGCATTAGGGCTGATGACACTAAGGCACACCCCCCGATGCCTGTTGGTTTGTGCAGGGTAGGGATACGGTTTTATGGTTGGAAATCCTGATAGCACATTTCCTACTTTTGTAGCTGCAACCCTTACTGATGCATTAATGAAGATTTTTGCAATTTATTTCCTTACTTTTTGAGATAGCATAATAATATCCTTATTTGTCTGTGGGAGTGCAAGGCCCTCCAGACCCTTTACTCCCTTCCCTCCATAGATGCATATACGTATGTAGCTGTGGAAGCACAGGGCCCTCCGGGACCTGCACTTCCATTGATAGAACAACAATGACTAAATTGTAAGCATAGCTGTCTCATTACCCTACCTCATGTACCCAGTACAGAAAATTTTTAATCCCCCCAATCGTAATTCTGCACAACTGCAACGTCGTTCCATGCCACAGGTGTGAAAACTCATTTTGCCCAGGATTTGAAAAATGGCAGCTATGACATATATGAGGTGGGGGTAATAAGAAGGCTATGTTGAAAATCTGGGGTCAAAATATTAAAAATTTCTAAAGTTACAAGCTTGCATAGCGAAATTGCAACAAATGGTCATAACTTTGTCATTTTTAATCATTTTGACCACAGATTTTCAACATAGCCTTCTTATGACCCCGCTTCATGAACAAGGTCAGGAAAAATTTCAAATCCTGTCAGAAAGGTGACTTTGCCAACCAAACACAAATTCATCTTTTGGGTTGGACTTGTTTAATGACAGTTGTATTGTCCATGAAATGGGGTCCCTAAAAGACCATGTAGAAAATTTGGAATCAAAATCTCAAAAAAATGGATAAGTTAGGCCTAAAAGTTGAAAGCCCCATTGAAATATAGTTTCTCATATTGCAGTGGCCAGTTCTAGCAGGAAGATGTGTCTTCAACCGGAGAGAGGATCTCAAACCTGGGACCTGTTCAGGTGAGTAAGGGTGTGTGGGGGTATACTGTGGTGTGTAACGTGTTGGGTGTTGAGTTGGAGGTGGGCATGGGGTGCTGATTGGGGAGGGGACCTTTTTATTTATGGGTTTTGGAAAAGGAAAAAGTAATCAAGGGACAGTTTTCTTCATTTCAGGGCTGTACTTGAAATGGGAGGGTGGGGGTGCTACTAGACAGCAGGGAACACAATTGAAATAACAGGAACAGTGATCTGTGGGTGGGGGGAGATGCCACTAGGCACCAGGGAATTATAAACAAATGATGAGGACAGCAATTGGCGGGTGGCAGGTGCTACTAGACACCAGGGAATAAAAATCAAATAATGGGGACAGCAATTGGTGGGTGGGGGTTCCACTAGACACCAGGAAATAAAAATTAAGGGGACAGCAATCAGTGGGTTGAGGGTACCACTAGACACCAGGGAATAAAAAACAAATAACAGGAAAGATGATCAGTGTGTGAGGGGTGTCAATAGACACCAGGCAATAAAAAACAAATAATGGATGGTGATTGGTGGGTGTTGGAGGGGTGCCACTAGACACCAAGGACTGGCAATGGAGTGGGGGCAGCAAATGCCTGGAAAACAGTGGCTCACAGATCACATTGCAGCTGACAACAGGAGTTCAGCTGCAGCTGCAGAAGTCAAGAAATTTCCATTGTTCTTGTACAGAGAATGCAGGGGAAGTGCTCCTCTCACTAAGCTGGGCACCCAGGATTTTGGGTGCCAAGAAAATGTATTTGTTGTCATAATTTTAAAAAACAAACATCAGGAATGTAACTAAATGGGTCCTGTTTAACTAGGTTCAGATGTTTGTTTTTTTGAAACCCATTTATTTTTTGTTTTCTTTCTCTAATTAACTGAAAAAAACAAAATGGTGGCAGATCAAAAAAGTATTTCCCATCTGCAACACAGGATGACCCAACTGCAAAAAAGGATTATGCGCCTGCAACAAAGGATTCTTTTTCAAGTTGAACATCTATAATTTCCCATTGAAAATAATCGGATCTTCAATATTTTATAATTTTGGAATGGATTAATATTTTTTCACCAAACCAGCAAAAGGCAAATCTGTGAGACAAAGCCTACCTACTCTAAAAATTTTAGACCATAATTTAAAACAGTTTTGGAGATACAGGTGGACAAAGAAACAGCAAAAAACACAAAAATTACACAATGTTTCACACTCTGCATCTCCGAAACCATACAGCTGATTGGACACAAATAAACAAGGACTTCAGCAAGGCCTTTGACACTGTGCCACATAGAAGACTATTACACACACTGGGGAATATGGGTGTGGGCAGGACAGTAGTGTGGTGGGTAGGTAACTGGCTGGGTGGCAGGACACAGAGGGTGGTGGTAAATGGCTGTCACTCCACAGAGGGAAGAGTGACCAGTGGGGTACCACAGGGATCAGTGCTGGGACGGTCCTATTCAACATCTTCATCAGTGACATTGCACACGATATAGAAGGCAGAATTTCACTGTTCGCTGATGACACAAAGCTCTGTAACAGAGTAGACACACCAGAGGTGTAGACAGAATGAGAAGGGACCTGCAGAAACTTGAAGAATGGTCAAGGGTTTGGCAGTTGAAATTCAATGCAAAGAAGTGCAAGATAATGCATATGGGGCACAAAACCCTGGCACAATATATCAGTTGGGGGTGAGGATATAGCATGCACCAAGCAGGAAAGGGATCTTGGGGTTGTCATCTCTGATAACCTCAAGGTAGGAAACAGTGTGACAAGGCATCAGGTAAAGCAAATAGGATGCTGGGATGTATAGGCAGGGCATCACCAGCAGGAAAAGGGAGGTCATAATTCCGCTATACAAGACACTAGTGAGGCCCCACCTGAGTACAGTGTACAGTTCTGGAGACCATACCTACGTAAGGACATAGACAGGGTAGAGAAGGTTCAGAGGAGGGCAACAAAGATGGTGCATGGGTTGCATCACAAATCCTATGAAGACAGGTTGAAGGAACTGAACATGTACTCCCTGGAGGAGAGGAGGAGAGAGGGATATGATAGAGACATACAAGTATCTCACAGGAGGAACAGGGTGCAGGAAAACACTATTTTAAGCGAAAAAGATGTTTCAGGACTAGAGGGCATGGGATGAAGTTGGAGGGAGGACGATTCAGAGGAAACATGAGAAAGAATTTCTTCACTGAGCGGGTGGTGGACAAGTGGAACACCCTGCCAGAGGAAGTGGTGGGGGCTGAAACAATCACGGGATTTAAGAATGCATGGGATAGACATAAAGGAATTCTAGAGGTCAGGGGTAAGGGGAAATAGACTTCTAGGAAAACAAACTGAACTTACAAGCTCAAATGGGCAAACTAGGTGGGCCATAGGCCCTTATCTGCCGACACTGTCTATGTATCTATGTATGTATCTATGTATCTATGACAAAACTTGTCACATCAAGCAATTTACCCCACTAGATTGCACATGCAAAATGTAATGTAAATCCATTGAACTGTTGCAAAGTTATTAAAGTACAAAAACTGGGCTCTAACATTAAACTGAGTACTGAACCCTAATTATTATGGCACTACTGTGTCACTGTAATAAGATAAATAAGAGATACTGTTGTACTCTAGTCTTTTGTTAAATATGTATCTGCTGCTGGGTATTTGCATAGGAAACAACTGAGAATAGATGCACTGGTTTGATGATGTCAATAGTTTTGTATTTAATTGCGTGTGATGTGTATTGTGATTAATTTTAACTTACTATTTTTAAAATGTAACCGTAACAGTCCACTGGACTATAAATATTTTCTTAAATCAATAAAACTGAAACTGAATTCCTCTAGTTGGATAGAGGTGCATCCAAAGGTATAGTGATAAATGGTACACTGAATCATGTGAACAGAAATTTAAATATTGCTGATCTAGCACAATGTTTTTCAAAAACTGTTGCATATGAGTTTGAATTCAGTATTGTACATTGTGACAGCAGATGTATTCCAGTCTAGTTGCAAAAAAAGGTCCTCAACAGTTGCTCTTCAGCTTGCCAAGTATTGTAAAGCAGTGTAATGTCAGCAGCCAAAGTATTGTTAACATACAAAAATGCAATAGTAACACATTACATGTGTTAATGAGGACTGGTCAAGTCAATTTTATTTATATGGCACTCATTCCAAATGGCTCTAGGTGCCTTACAGTAAACAAATAAAACAATTAAGAACAACAAGTTAAAATTAGCATAAAAGAGTTTACAAGGCCAGTCAGAAACATGCACTAAACATATATGTTTTTAATTGTGATTTGAAAATGGTCAGCAAGAAAGCCACCTTCACAAAATAGGTGTTGCTACATCAAATGCCCTATAAGATTCATAAGATTCATACGATACAAAACAGGTCTTATAGCATTAGCCTTAAGTGACCTGAACCAGTTACTCAGACTATCCCCAGAAGATTTCAGTCACAAGGCAGGGACAGAGAGGAGGTCTGCCTCAGCTGACCTGAGGGCACAAGCAGGAGCGTACAAAAGCAGGAGGTCCTTCTGATAGCCCAGACCCAGACTGTGCAGGGTCTTGTAAGTTAACAAACAAACATTGAAACTGACATGTTACCTGACCAGAAGAAAGTAGAGAATGCGGAGAACCAGAGTGATGTGCTTGGAGCAAGATGTCCCAGTCACCAACTGGACTACTGCATTCTGAACCAGCTGCAGGCAGCACATCAGCCTTGCAGAAAGCCCCCAGAAAGAATGTTGCAGTAGTCCACTCTTGCTGAGATAAAGGCATGAGCTAGTGTCACCAGGTTGGACGGTTCAACATAGGGCATGATCCAGGTGATATTACAAAGATGGTGGAAGTCACTGCAGACAACAGTCAACACCTGGTATACTAGATATGTGATCTGGAATGTGTAGTACGGTATGGGCTGCATGCCCATTGGCTCAAGCTGTGGACCAATGGGCGTACAACCCTACCGACGGTGTCAGTCAGTGGGTGGCGGGGTGGCAGGTGGGTGGGGTACTGCCACCCGCCGCTGACCGGGGAAGTGGGGCGGTAGGGATCAGTGGGTGGGTGGAGAGGGGGGTCCACTGGACCACCAGGGATATAGGAATCTTTATAATTTTACTTAAGCCCACGATCGGGCTGACAGCAGTCCACTGGACCACCAGGGAAAAAGGAATCTTTATTATTTTACTTAAGCCTGTAATCGGGCTGACAGCAGGGAAAAAGGATTCATTATTATTTTATTTAAGCCTGCGATCGGGCTGACAGCGGTCCACTGGACCACCAGGGATATAGGATTCTATTTTTTCATACCAATGCCCATGATTGGGCATGGGGGGCGCCACCCCGGAGTGCAGCCGGAGCTCGGGTGGCCATCCACAGGTGGCAGCTGCCGTATTGTGCTCTGCAACATGGCAGCTCACCTGCGGGTGGCCGGCCATTGCTCCTTTTTTTTTTGGATCAACTTTGTGTGGCACAAGTAGGGGTTGCGCATGCATGGCTCAGCACATTCCGGGCTGAAAATCAGGATGAGCAGAGTATGCAGGGGCACGCCCCCCCACCTGCGCCTGCATACATTACTGATGGGCTCCGGCACATCAGGATTTGTGCCAGGTGCAATTCCTGTTTTAATATCGTGCCAGGGTGCATCAGTGGGTTGCACCATGTGCAACCCTTTTGAATATCTATGCCCTAGTGTATGCAAGTCTGAGTAGTGTCATGGCCTGTGGAATATAGTGCCGCTTAGATTTATGCTTTATGCACTGGACAGATTTACAAAAAAATACTTCTTGTCTGATATGCCACCTCTGACATTAATGGGTGTCTCATCCTTTGTCCTGTAATGGATAACTGAATAGGTTGTTGAAAAATTAAGTACATTGTGTGGACTGTTGCATTTTGTCCTGTAGAACCTGGTAGAGCTCAAACATTTTTGTTAATCTACATTGCTCCTTGTTGGGTTATTGCTGAGGAAACAAGATGGCACTCTGTGTGTTCTGCCAATTCAGGAGATGTAGTAGATTTAAAGTAAGAGCAGTGGTCATTGTGAAAAATAAGTAGGCAAAGTGAAAATATATACTTGTAGCCTTTCACTATAACCATTGGTAGAGATGCAAAGAATTTTAATCTCACCTGCAAAGTGCCCACAAAGTGGGCACTTCGAATTGTCACTCCACTATGTGGAATTGCCAATATGAAAGGCTCACTTTGCCTTGTAACTGTTACTTTGCATTGTCATTCCTCCTTAACCTAAAGTAAGGCAAAGTGACAACAATTCTAGCAGCCTAACACATACACACTCACCAGAATTAATGTGTATCCCCAAAATGCTACTGTCTTGTGTCCAGAAAATTCCCCAGTGCTGACAAAGTGAAATGAGAGCATAACAAGGAATGCAAAGTCTCCCAGAATTAATGGCGCACTCAGTCATACATGCAATGGTCACACACAGTCACTAGAATTAATGTGTATCCGCAAAATTCTACTCTCTTTTGTCCAGAAAATTCCCCAGTGCTGATGAAGTGAAATCAGAGTGTAACAAGTAATGCAAAGTCTCCCAGAATTAATGGTGCACTCAGTCATGCGCACAGTGGTCACACATAGTCACCAGAATTAATGTGCATCTCCAAAATGCTACTGTCTTGCATCCAGAAAATCCCCCAGTGCTGACAAAGTGAAATGAGAGCATAAAAAGGAATGCAAAGTCTCCCAGAATTAATGGCACACTCAGTCATGCACACAGTGGTCACACACAGTCACCAGAATTAATGTGCATCCCCAAAATGATACTGTCTTGTTCAAGTTCAAGTTCAAGTTCAAGTTTATTACAGGAAAGTTCCATTGAGCAAGCTCATTCACAAGGAGGTCCTGGGTGCATGGTTACAACAAATATACAATGCAGGCAATAACATAACAATACATAAATGGCGGACCAGGTCCTACAAGGTACATCGGTAAACAGTCCGAAGTGAAAAACAAAAACCCCCCAAAAATTTAGTACAAGTTGTTTAAGGAAGGCAGTGTAGTGAAAACAAACTAAGGAAGTAAGAAGAAAGCTAGGGAGGGAGTTTATAAACAATTATAGGTGTCCTTTATTTTTGAAGCCACCAGTTTTTTGAAGAAATTTACTGAGACTACACTGGGTAGTTTCAGAGTGGATAGCAGCTGGTTCCAAATAGTTGGTAGGGCACTTGAGAAGGCTTGTCTGCCAAAGGACGTATGAGTCCTAGGTGCGTCGAGTAGGGTAAAATCTGATTTCCTAAGGAAATAAGAGCTGAGGTCAGTACGGACAAGTGCTACTAAATAGCTTGGTAATTTATTCAGAAGAAGTTTTAGGGTCCAAATGCCAGCATGGAGTGTGTGTCTAATTGTAAGTGAAGTCCAACCAACAGCTGTGTATAGTTCTCAAAGGTGGGTTCGGTATGGGTAGTTTGTAATGAAGCACAGGGCATGGTGATAGAGAATGTTTAATTTGTTTAGGTTAGTAATTGTTGCAGAAGTGTATAAAATGTCCCCATAGTCAAGTAAAGGGAGGAAGGTGGTCTTAACAAGCCTGAGTCTGGTTTCCTGGGGAAAGAGGGACCTATTTTGGAAGAAGAAGCCTAGTCTAGCTTTTAGTCTTCTGGACAGGTCATCAATGTGCTCGTTGAAGGACAGCTTGTTGTCTAATCAAAAGCCAAGGTATTTAAATTTAGAGACAACTTCCAGTGGTTCACCTAGGGATGTAATGATGAAGTCTTTAGGTGGGACAGTGAGGGTGACAGAGGAAGTATAAGAGGGGAAAATCATGGCCGAAATTTTTTTAGCACTTAGGAGGAGTTTGATATTGATGAGGTTTGTTTCTAGCTGTGCGAAATCGACTTGAAGTATATCCCTGACTTCCGATATTGTATGGCTGGATGTATACAAAACTGTATCATCTGCAAAGAAATGCAAGGTTGACCTGGTTATTTGAGAATCAAGGTTGTTGATATATAGGGAGAAGAGTGTAGGACCTAAGATGGAACTTTGCGGGGCTCCCCTAGTAACTGGTAAGGAGACAGAGAACAGCCCACCAGCTTTGACTTTCTGCATCCTACCTGATAGGTAACTGGAGAACCATTTGATAGTAGCTAGGGTATTGCCAATATTGGTGAGGCTGTTCACAATTAGAGTATGGGCAACGGTGTTGAATGCTTTACTCAAATCTAAGAATACTGCACCCATAATTTTTTTAGCATCCTTGGCTGAGATCCAGTTATCAGTGACTTTAGCTAGTGCAGTAACGGTGCTATGTTTAGAGCAAAAGCCTGATTGGGCTGGATTGAGGAGAGAGTAGGTTTCCAGATGATTCTTCAATTGTATATAAATAAATTTTTCGAGGACATTTGAAAGGATAGGCAAGATTAAGATTGGTCAGTAATTGTTTAAGTCACGTAGATTGCCGGATTTAAATAGGGGTATGATATGAGTGGATTTCTGACATAATGGAAATACGGCTGAAGAGATAGAGAGGTTGAATATATGGAGAATGGGATCAGTAAGATACCAGTAGCTGACTTTTAAGAAAAATGGTTCTAAGCCATCATCTCCAGCACTTTTTGTGGTATCTGAATTGATGAGTGAATCCTTGACTTCTTTGAAGCTGAGGGGGAGCAGCTGGAAAGGGTGTGCTGTAGCTTTCGGGACAGTGATTGGGCTAGCATGGATACTAGTATGAGATGCATACGATGGTGCATCGAAAGCTAGACCAGCTGTGATGAAGTGAGAATTCACTTCTTCGAGGATTTGGTAATTGTTCTCAATAACTGTGCCATTTATGTTGATCTTAGCTGGGATGGAGGGAGCAGCCAGTCGACTTTCAATAGATTTGATGGTCCTCCAAATTTTCTGCTAGTTTCCTTTGGCTTTTTCCAGCATGGAAACGTAGTTATTCGCTTTGGTAGAATGAATATGTTTTACACAGGCATTCCTAGCTGCTCTAAATGTCTGCTAATCTGTCGGATTCTTAGTTCTTCTTGCTAGAGCCCAGAGTTTATCTTGGTTAATAAGTGCGGTTTTGAGCTCTGGTGTAAACCAGGGGTGGGAGACCTTACGTGTACGCACCTTAATAAATGGAGCATGTTTGTTAGACAGGGTGGTGAGATTTTCATTTAGAGTAGAGACAGACTCATCAACTGTTTTAGAGAGGTACAGATCTTGCCATTTGACCTTGTTAAGGTCGATCAGATAGCTCAGAGTGTTGAATTTACAAAAGGAATGCTTGATTATGAACTTAGGCTGATTGCGGGCTTTGATTTGATGTCTTGTACAGACCACAACTCTATGATCACTCATATCGTTGGAAAAAACAGCTGATTGTAGTATTTTGTGGGGATGGGTGGTAAGTATGACATTGATGAAAGAACTATTGGCAATGCTGTTGGTGTTAATCCTAGTGGGCTCACTAATTATCTGGGGAAGACCTAGTTCATCACAAAGGGATTTCAGACTATGTAATTTGTGTGTGAGCCAATCCATGTTAAGGTCCCCAAGAATCAGTGTTTCTGTGTTGGCTGTTGTAACTAAGGATTTTAGGACGCTGATGATTTCAGTTCCACCAGTTGGATGTCTGTAGCTGCCGATTACTGTAATAATTTCATTGGAGAGAAGGTGGAGTTTCAGAGATACGATTTCGTATTCCTTAGATTTAGAGTTGCAGAAGATGTCACTAATAGTGAATTTGGATTTGGCATAAATAACTACTCCACCCCCCCCCCGGTATTCCTATCTGCTCTATAGAGATTATAGTTGAGGAGAGTTATTTGCTGGTCCATAATAGTATTTTTGAGCCAGGATTCGGTGATGATGGGGTCGGGCTCAGTGTGTGCGGTCCAAGCTTGTAAAAGGTCAATTTTTTGGACAAACTTAAAATGTTGACCAACATGAATTTAAGGCCAGGAGCAGCAGCAAACTTGGTAGGTGAGGAGAACATTGACAGAGGGCCTGGGTTTAGTTCTACATTACCTGTGCAGAGAAGGAGCAGGAGCAGGAGGTTTTTTTGTAGCTGTTGTGATGGATCTGGATGCTTTTTTAAGTTGTGACCAGCTAATAGTACTGATAGGGGATACCATTTTAGTGCTATTATGGTACAGTCTAATGTGGCAGTTGATAGATGGTAGGGATAATGCTCTGAGTGACATGTGAGAAGAGGGTAATAAAAGCAGGTGAGTGGGGTGTGGGTTGTAATTAAAGGGAGGGGTGGACTTTGGATGAGTGTTAGTGCACTGAAAGGTAGTGATGTAAATAGCAGTGAGATGTTCCAGGATAGATTTTGAACCTGGGACTTTGTTGTGATAGCATATAGTTAGGATGTTAGTGAGAAAAAATAAAATAACAATGGGTAGGTGAGCCATGGTTCAGCAGAGCAGGCTAGTGCAGGGGAAAGGGGTGGATTGTCTAGAGAGAGGGTGGCTTGCAGCATGGTCTATGCCCTTAACATGAGCGAATACAGTGAAACAGCTCTATAGGGGGCAGAGCTAATTGAGTAGTTAATGGAGGCCTGGGAGGGGTTGGGGGGTGGAAAGAAAAAGCCCGGCAGGGACTGAACCCAGAGCACAGATATGCAGCACTTGTTGTCTGAGTCAATTGGGTCTTGCTTCAAAAAAGCGCCCGCGTTGCGATTGGCGGGCTTTGCCTGTACCTTGCTGTGTGCAGATCCGAGGAGCATGGAGCAGTCGGCGGCTGCAGGATTGTCGTCTGACCGGGGGATGGAACTCTGGCTGTGGAGTGTAGGCAAGCCCTGTTCAGGGACTACTGCTGCTGGGTGGAAGAGAGAGAAAGGAACAATTTAAGGACAGCTGAAACAATGGGTGAGACAGATCAGTGTAGGACAGAGATTAGCAAGACAAAAGGACTTTAAGATTTTTGGTGCCAAGACAGGTGGAGAGTAATTTTGTACAGTTAATTATACTCTAAGAAGGGCTGTAATCACACACGTTTTTGCATCTCAAGCAGTGGAATAAATTCTAACATACAGTCTTGAAAATGTAGTCAGTTAACTTGTAAAAATCTAAAAAAGCCCAGCAGGAACTGAACCCAGAGCACAGATATGCAGCGCCTTTCATCTGAACCAATCGGGGCTTGCTTCAGAAAAGCACCCGCATTGCGATTGGCTGCCTTTGGCCCTTAACTTGCTGTGTGCAGATCCGAGGACCGTGCAGCGGTTGACGGCTGCTGGATTGCTGTCCGACTGGGGGGTAGAACTCCAGCTGTGGAGCGTAGGCAAGCACTTTTCAGGGGCTGCTGCTTGCTGTGTGCAGATCCAAGGAGTGTGGAGTGGTTGGTGGCTGCTAGATTGCCGTCTGACCAGGGGGGTGGAACTCCAGCTGTGGAGCATAGGCAAACCCTGTTCAGGGCCTGCTGCTTGCTGATGCAGATCTGAGGAACATGGAGCTGTCGGCGGCTACTAGATTGCTGTCTGACCGGGGGGTGGAACTCTGGCTGTGGAGTGTAGGCAAGCCCTGTCCAGAAAATTCCCCAGTGCTGATGAAGTGAAATGAAAGCATGACAAGGAATGTAAAGTCTTCCAGAATCAATGGTGCACTCAGTTATGCACACAGTGGTCACACACAGTCACCAGACTTAAGGTGCATCCCCAAAATGCTACTGTCTTTTCCCCAGAAAATTCTGGACTTCAGATGAAGAGAAATGAGAGCATAACATGGAAAGAAAGGTCTCCATTTAATTCATGCCACACTTAGTCATGTGTGCACAGACTCCAATAAATACTACAGTATGTCCCCTGCTGCTACTTTTGGAATTTCATGTAATGCTTCTTGACCTGACTGGGCTGATTCACAGTGTCTTGCCAAATGATGTACTAGAAGGATGACCCAACTATTGAGTTACCCGTCTATGATGATGAGATAATGCTGTTGCTTGCCCAATGTCTGCTGCACTGACCCAACAGGAAGGATGCCCTCATGGTGTACACTAATACTACCCTTGGTAAGTTAATGTACCTGGCACCATTATGGTTTTCCACAGAACCTGAGTTGACCTTAAATGTTCATATCCATTTTATATATATATATATAAATAAATATGTATATATATATATATATATATATATATATATGTTATATATAGATACATGCAATCATTGCTCTTTTTGTATCACAGTTCATATCATCAAACTTGGGGTGTGCATTTCTTGGCTTGATGAGGAATTTTGTCATTGGAATACTGCCAAGCCAGTGAAGGTAAGTATTTTTGTTGGGGGGGAGGGCATTATTTAAAATAAGTTAAAAAAGATTCATCAATGTTTTGGTCATTTTTACAGGTCTTTAGCGTATCATCAAAACTGAAAAAAATAATAACTGCCATGATTCGTGAAGAACGTGATTTGTCTCATGATGAGTGTCTGGTCTAACATGACCAATGATAATAAACTGTACAGGATTGTGAATATCTACAGCTGTACTTCCCTGACCTATACCACACAAAACTACCTGATTTGAAAACTCATATCAATGAGTACAATGGTAAATGAAGCTGACACCCGAGATACAACAAAACAGGCTTACATGGAACTAACTACAAAAAAACTTATTCATGAATTATGACCGTGAAGATGAAGAATGCGATTTGTATCGTGAGTGTCTTGTGATGATTGCCCTGACTTAAAAATGCACATCAATGAGTACAGTGTTCACGCAGAGCTATGCACCACACCAGTAATCTGAAGGGAAGCCAAACAAACAACTGTGACTAAAGTTACAGATGGAGATTGGGCCCTAAGGAGATGCAAATGCACAGACAGATTAAGATTGCCCTGCGCACTCAAGAGATGCAGATGCAAAGGCACAACAACACCTAACCAGTGCTCGCAAGTCACAAATCCAAATCTGGAAAAGAATACCTTTTTGCAGTTTGGGAGGGTAGTGCACGGCAGTAACAGTCCACTACCAATAAAGATACCACAAAGCAGTACAAAAAATTCATGCAGGTGCAGTGGATAGCAGGTTCACACTGCTGCAAATACTCTGTGGCACAATAAAATGTGTCTGATTTGATGGCACGCATCATACACACACACACACACACACTCACATGCACAGTACACTACAAGTAATGCATAGCAAATTGAAAACTTCAGTAATATAACCAACTCTTTTAAACAAATTGAAATTATGCACTGCTGCACCACAACAATCAGCAAAAAAATGTCAAGAATTACTGAAAATATTACTTTGTGTACATTAACACAGTTATCTTGTACTCTTCCCCCTAAGAAGGACAGACAACTTAGTGTTATGTTGCTCAGATTGACAACCACTTTATTTTCAACTATTATTATTTACAAGTACCATCACCATTCATTATTTACAATCCATTTTTTCCTTATTAATTCATCATTTTATCATTTCCTTGATAATAATACACTCTCTTTTTCTTCTCTTCTTCTTGCCCTCCCAGGTGTAAACCTGGGTGGCTCCTTGCCTTCTTCTCACGTAGGTAAAGGTGTAAACCGAGACTGCTTTTTCTTTTCTGTTGTTTCTTTTTCTCCTCATATTCTCTTCTTGCTCCCCTTCCCCTCTTCCCCCTCCTATTTTTATTCCCCCACCATTTTTCCCCTCACCTGCCGTCCACCTCCAGCAGTCCAACTTCTTCCGTAACTGGATCATAGGGTCTCCATCCTTTCCTATTTGGGGGTGGAGGAACAACATTTTTAGCAAAGGAGGCAGATCCCCTCTGTGCTGCTTTTTTTATTTCAGGGTTTTTTAGTCTTGCCCTCTTCTCCCTTCCCCTATGGTCTTCAATTTCCTTTTTCCAGGCTCCACCTTCCCTGGAATCCATCAAACCCTGCCCCCTTATAACTCATTCTGGGTTCCTTTACCCCTTTCCCCTTTAATCCTGAGCACTACCATTCCCCCAGGACCGGAATCCCCAGGATAACTTGGTCTGCCCCTTGAGGGTGCAACCTTTCCTTGTCCTGGACTCTTCCCCCCAGGAAGGAAAGATAACTTAGTCCCCCCTTCTATTTTTGTCCCCTCCATTTTTCCCCATAGCCAGTCTCCAGCTTGAGTTGGATGATGGCATTCACCCTTTTTGCTCCCTTCCCCTCCTGTTATCTTCATTCTTGTCTCCTCCATGCTTTGATAAATCCCATCATTTCCGAGTTTAACATATGTATTACTAAATCTGATAAATGTACCCCGTCTGACCTGTAAAAGATATCTGCTCATTCCTCAACTCCCCTCAATATTACCTGACCCCCATGCTTTTTACCAAAGTCCTCACTCTCCTGTTCATCTTCTGACTGGCCCTCTCTACTGCTACGTGACTGTGCTCACCTCTCTATATCCTCTGAGGTATCATGTCTGACCAAGCCACAGTCACACCAGGCCCCCACTGCTTTATTTTGGCCAGGTCCTGCTTCATCTGCAAATATGTGTCCAGCCATGGCTTTCCTCCAAATGTCATTGCCCCCAAGATGTATAATAAGTAAGTCTGGAGCAGGCCTCCTTTCCCTCATTTCTCATAAGGTCAGAAGTAACTGCACCCATCTCATCCCCCATATTCCTTGCCACAGCAGCCTACATTGTCTGGCATCTTGGTACAGCTGCTTTCCCCTGGCTCTCTTTTCTGCCCTCCTTTTAGCCCAGTAAATGTAGGAGTGCCCACAGATCCACAGTTCTGTAATATGCTCTTCACTTATTTGATCAAAAAAACATCTCAGATTATCTCAACTAGGTATTTTCTTCTCCCATCTTCCCCCCTTCCCTTCATTAATATCCCAACATAGCCCATCTCTTAATCTGTACCTGTAAAACAAAAAACAGTGGGGAGACATGTTACTATTATTCCTTCAAAGACCAAATATATCTCTTGTAGCTGGCAGACCTCCAACGTCCCATCTCTAGCACTCTTGCCACTGGCTCCCCATCGTCTGCCAGCTTCGAAGCTGCCCTTATTCTAAATGAATGAGAGGAGTATCAAGAGGGATCCTCTCTAATAAACTCCATACCCTTCTTAAGTATGGCCATTACCTGATAGCTCATCACCTTCCTCCCATCGCAGTACATGAATAATTGTCCCTCCCTGGTCAATTGCTCTGCAGCATAGGCCCACAAAGCTTTTATCAGGAACAGGTTGGTCTCAAGGTGCCCCTTAATGGTCACTACATTCCCTTTTTCTTCTTGATCTGTCTTGGATCTCCTAATTATCATATCTCTTCACCAGCTTACATCCTCCCATTCCAACTCCCCTTCCTCACCTTGCCTTCCATGCCCCACCTCTTCACTCACCCTTAAATCCCCTGCAAACATTACTAAATAAACCATATGAAAAAGCTGTGCCTCATCCCTCGACTTGCATATTGCAGGCGGTATCCCCCCTAATTTGCCTAATAGCTGGTCCGCAATTGGGTGCGTACTATCCCTGGGCCTCTGTCTCATCCTGCTTTACCCCTACATCATTCTCTGAATGAGCATTGACTTCGTGGGGTCATTCCACCCTTTTAAACTACTGACTATGTTGATACCTGCCAAATAAACACCCGTCATGCTGTGAGCCACCACTCCCCCGTTCCCATTGATCTACTGTGAATTTTCCTATCAGTTTTTCCATGACTGGCCCATTTACTTCCATGTGGTGCACTTTCCTGAATGCTAGAAATGCCCACCAAGCCCCTTCATAGGCCCTTAAGGTCCTTGGTGTCCATGAGTTGCAAAACAACAATTTAGCTCCATCTTGCCAAAGTCCCAGATGTTCATTGGAATGGACGTTTTCTGTTCCTCTGCTGTCAATGCCAGTGCCCAGAATCAATCCCACTGCAGACGGGAATGGCTGTCAGCCAAGATATTCCTCACCCCTTCTTTGTGCCTGGCTCTGAATCACATGTTCAATTGCAATCCTCTTAAAACTAGCTATCTCAATACCCTCATGACTGGGTCTGATCTTTCCCCTCTATTGTTAAGAACATCCACCACTGCCCTATTGTCACACCAAAATGCAACCTTCTGATTCTGCAGCTCTTCTCCCCACACTAAAGTGCAGGCCCAAATTGTCATGATTTCAAGCAGTGTGATGTCCCTTGTCATCCCTCGCCTCACCCATTCTGCTGGCCAAGGTTCTGAGAAACATTTGCCCCTCAAATATCCCCCCATTCCCAACCCTCCAGCTGCATATGTATACAACTTTAAGTCTGTGTTGTATACCCACTCATCCTGCAAAAAGGAACTGCCATTGTAGTTCCTTAAAAATTCTTCTCACACCCGAAAGTCTTCCTTTACCCCTTTTGTGATGTCAAACTAGTAATGCGGCCTGGATACCCTGGTTGTGGCCCTAGCTAGCCACCTCATGAATGTTCTTCCTGGCCTGATTGCCCTGCAGGCAAAGTTAAGATGGCCCATGACCTGTTGCACCTGTTTTAACTGCACCTTCCTTCTACTAGGGTGTACCTTAATCAGCTCCATTAACTTCTGCATTTTGCCATCTGGGAGCCAGAATACTTCTTCCTGTGCATCCACCTCAATCCCTAGAAACTCTAGTATTTTGCTGGACCTTTCTGTCTTGTCTGGTACCAGTGGCACCCCCAGCTCTCCGTATAACTCTTGAAATCTGGCTAACATCATTGCTGCCTCCCTACGTCCACTACATATTATTAAAAGATCATCCAAATAGTGTATCAATGCCCTGTAACCCATCTTTTGCTGAAAAAGCCATTGTAAACAAGTGCTAAACTTCTCAAAAGTTGTGCAGGCTACAGAAAACCCCATGGGCATGGCCTTGTCAAAGTAATACTGGTCACTGACTTTAAATCCCAACAAATCCCAGTCGTCTCTCCAAACTGGCAACAATCTAAAAGCTGATTCTATGTCAGTCTTGGCCAGCCATGCATCTGGGGTTGCCCTAATAATCTGTACCACTTCTTCCAAAGTTGCATATGTCACCCTGCTGTGTTCATGTCCTATAAAATCATTAACCGACTCCCCTTCTGGAAACGAGTGGTGTTGAATCACCCTAAACTCTCCCTGCTATTTTTTGGGTACTAAACCCAGAGGTGAAATCCTAAGATTCTCCTAGGGAGGGACCAAAAACGGCCCCTCTATCCTCCCTGCTTCTTTCTCCTTTTCTATCTTCTGTTTCAAAATGGATTTTCTTCCCCTTACTGAGCCTACGTTCCGAGCCTCTCTTGCCTAACTGGGTCCCATGCATTAAAGTGGGAAGCCCTCTCTGAAACCCACTTTGATGGCTTCCACCACTTCTCTGTCTGGATAATGTCTCAACCAATTCTCCGATACTTCTGTCTTGATTGGGGTATTTGCAGCCTTATGACTTTTCCTGTCCTTTGTATGGCCCCCCACCCTTTTTCCTCATTCCGCCTCTACCCTAATATGACTGGGACCCCCTACCCCATAACCTCTTTCCCGGCTCCTCTAGTCCATGTTTTCCCCCCCTGTAACCTTGTCCGCCACCACAAAAGGACTGGTTAGTTATACCCTGAGCTCCCCCAGCCTGACCCCCTTGATTCCATGTTGTGGTCCTACATCTTGAGGCTGGGTGGGAACCACCGCATCTCAAACATGAATGTTTGAACCTACATTGCGACCATGAACAAAAAGCCCTATTGTAACCCCAGCAGCATTTTTGGGGCAGCCCCACCCTTTCCCTTGTTTCACCCTCCAGAGTGGATTGATCAGTAACATAATCTGTCCACAAATCTAGCTGCTTTGTGTCCCATCTAACATCCCCGCATGTCGCCACCTTTTGACAAAAGAATTCATTGTAATATATCTATCCCACCCTTCCTTTTGCCTTTGTCTTCTGTATTATTCATGAATACGTGATTAATGGTATGCCCATTTCTGGTTTCTTTTCCATAACAATGGACGAATATGTGGCAAAACCTACAAACCACCCATCCCATGTCTTTCCCTTTGTGAATTTGTCCTCTTCCTTCTTATCTAATAAGACCACAGCCGCTGCATCTCACTCTTACCTATGTTCTCAGTTTCTTCATGTTTTGTCGCCACTTCCCTACTCACTAAGGCAAATATGTCTACATACTCCCCTCTCCATATCTTTTCCTTTGTGACCAGCGGCACATGTTCACCTATTCTCATACCCGGGCTCCTATGTCTCTTGTTCCATTTCCCACTCCTTCTGCTATCTTCTTTACCCCTCCACTACTCCGTCTATCAGCCTTAATTTCCACCAATGCCATTTTCCATCTGGCTCAAACTTCCATCCCCAAGGGGTGATATGATCTGTCTTATATAATCTTTCATGCTATCCCCCACTGATCCTGATACAATACCTGCAGGCCTTTCTGTTCCTTGTGGCCTAGCATCGCTGGGGTTCTTTAGTGGATGCTGTATTGGAGGAATAGCTGCTGATGTACTGGGGGTGGTAAAACAGGTACAGCTGTGGGCCCAGGTGTGGGTTCCAGTGCTGGGACAGGAACTGGCTCTGGGCTAGGTACTACCAGCTCAGGTACTCTGGGTTGTGGTGGTACAGAGGTGACCAGCCCATGAGGAGCCAATGGCTCTGACTGTGGCCTCTCCAGGCTACATGGCCTCCTAGGCAGTCTTCTCCCCTTACCCAATTTTCCCTTTGCCACTTTCCTTTTCTCCCCAGACCTCTCGGGTTCCTTCCCTTCCACCAGCTTCCACATCATGTTGACCTTCTCTGACTACTCCACAATAACCTTGTACGCCTCCTCCTTCGATGATCTGTTCTTCCTCAGTGCCATCTTTTACTCATGTACCTGTGAAACTGGAGAATAAACTAACAAGTAGCCAACCATTAGTACCCATCATGTTCTTCTACTCGTTATACCCCAAGACCGGTTGATAAAACCTCTTATCCTACTGGACCTGAACCATGCCCTTTTCTCACTTACTCCCCACACTCACATAAGCCATTCAATCTTCTCTTACTGATATTTAATTTATTAACTAACCACATGTATGGTTGTTAGGGTTAATATCTTTATAGATCCCAATCCTATGGTTATCTAAGGCAAACAAGAAAAAACCTGCTGTGTCCCCCCTCCCCCTTTTCAGGAACAGGTCTTTCCTTGTAATAATCTTTCTTTCTGGTGGTATTAAATCTTTTCGTGATTTTGTGCCCAACTTTCCACCACATCTGAGCAAAAAAGGCCCCCCCTTTTCATAACATCCAGGCAGAGCAGGTCACATGATGAGGGAATGGCTCTTGCCACAGGATGTAAACCTGTACCATTGGCTTACAGCTCCACGCTCTTCCACCAAACCAGCGGTAGTATTCCAGCAGAGCATCCCTCTTCCATGTCACCACTGCCCCTTCCCCCTTGTACCCCCACAACATACAGTATATCCTCTCCTCAAAACTCTCCCCTAGGAGGGGCACATGATGCAGTGCAGCTAGAGGCAGCGTTTTCATGGAGCTCCCCGTTACCTGCCCGTCTTCTAACTATTTTCAGCCTACAAATTCAATATCTGAAGCTCTATTTTACATCTAGTATATAGATAATATTCTTCAGTACTTGGCAGTATCTTGTGTTGTGCATATTAATGCACTTGGAACCAGCCTGAGATGGAAGCGGAGATGAGGCCTGCTGGCATGAAGCACACTCTGCCCTCTATGCCGGAGAAATCTTCAAAAAAATCTAAAAACCAGAAGTCGGAGCCTGCAGTAAAACCACCCCCTTCCAATACTTCTCCAACTCCTCTTATCGAGGACCGTTTCTTGCAAGAGCTAATTCCTTTCAAGGAAACATTAGATGATATATCTGCTGAGCTGAAATCACTAAGGGGAGATCTCAGTGCCCTAACCATCAGAATGGGAGATTTGGAAGCCAGAACTTCCTCCTTGGAGACCTGGAGGGAAAATATAGACCCAGAAACCATTAATCTTAGACAACAGATCAGTAAACTGCAACTCAAAATGGAGGACTTAGAAGGAAGAGCCTAAGAAACCACTTGGTGATCCTGGGCCTCCCAGAGTCTGAGGAGGGCCTGACATTAATCTCTTTCTCCAGAAGTTTCTAAACAAAGTTGTTGGGCCTTCCCCTCTTAATCCACAATATCATATTGAACGTGCTCATCACTCTCTTAGACCGAAACCTGCTGCAGGAGCCCTGCCAAGACCTATCATTATTAAATTTCTAAGCTTCTTGGAAAAACAACATGTTCTATCAAAGGCAGGAGAATTACAGGCAATTCTATGGAGTGGTTCCAGGCTGCATATTACCCAGGATCTTCCCTACGATATGAGGCAAAAGCGCTCAGCGTTTCTTTCTACAGTTAGCAAGCTGATCGCAGCAGGCATTCGCTACAAAATGATCTACCCTGCCAAGCTTCAAGTTGCCATTGATGGTTCCTGGCTCTCCTATGAATCCCCAGACAAAGCAGCATCAGATCATTCTAACAAATTACCTAACCTGTTTAAACTGGGCTGAATCGCAGAGGCAGAGCTAAGAAGTTACCTCTTACTACATGCTGCATTTTTGGACTTTCTTTTTTGGTTTTTGATTCCTCATTTCTCTCTCGTCTGGACTTTCTGGTGTAGATCTCTCAATCAAGCTGCCTAACCTGTTTGAACCAAGCCGAATCACTGAGACAATGCCTAGGAGCTACCTCTTACTACATGATGCATTTTTGGACTCTCACCTTTTGTTTCTGGCTTTTCTTCTCTCTCTCTCATCTGGATTATCTGGTGGTGGGGGGTGGCAGCTTTGGAGCGGTCTGTTGGGAGGTTGAGTGGGCTCAGTTGTGCGGTGGTTCATGGGGTCAGCTCACTTGGGGATGGTGGGAACTTGGGGTGCAGAGGCAGTTTTCACAAGACGTGAGTCCGGTGGGACCTTTTGGTCCCCCTAGTAAATATTGCTCCCCTGGTTCCTCTTGCCTTTCCCCGGCCCAGGTAATTAAGCTTGCTTAATTTCACAGCAAATTGGTCAGAAGTGCTCATTAAGATATCCTGGGGTATTTTCAGATGTAGTTGGTGGGTTGGAGAGGTTTATTGAGTAAAGGGATGAGCTGGGCTGATATTAGGCAACGAGGATTGCTATTGTTGGTGTGAGCACTTTGGAGGAGGGGTGGCAGGATGTTAGTCCGATCCTGCTTGTGCCCTAACACACTTCTATATTTGAGAACATAATTTTTACTGCTGATGGTTTTGATGGCGGCGAAGCCTGTAGTTGGCCCCCTGGGCTGGGGGGGCTGACTCTGATTCTTAGCATCACCATTGGGGTCTCAGGGTTATTATCCCCTATCCTATTCAGTTTGGAACCTATGTGGGTAATGTAATTTGGTTATTTCTCTTGAGGGTTTAAGTTCAGATGGCAGTTGGGGGGCTGGAGGCAGGTGATGAACCAACCGGTCAGCAATTTGTTTGGGGCTATTTTCTCATGGCAATGACCGGAATCCAGGAGACCCGGGTGGGCTCTCACTTTCTAGTGAGCTCTGGTTGTATCTAACCCAGGTTAATGGGGCTTTTTCCATACAACCCCGAGATTTTGGTCAGGTTCTCATCTTTCCCAGTATTTTTGTAGGCTTAATCTGATTTATCTGTCTGAGGGGGTCTCCATGGGAGGGTCAGCCCTGGTGGGACTGCTAAATGCACCAAAGAGAGGGGGGGAGAGCAGCCCAGATGTTTTTTTTTTCAGCCAGGAAGTTCTCAGTACTTATGAGGGAATTACTCTCTACTTATTAGCCGACACTTCCTCAGGTTACCAGTTCATGTTTACCTCCCGGTACACCCATCTAGCAGTGGCTTTTGGGGCTTTGTTCCCTGTCCTAAGCACTATTACTTTCAGTTTCTTCTCAAGAAGTAGTCGGGGGGAACAGTTGTATATAGTTTCAGGGATGCGAAGGGGTTGGGAGGGGAGGGGTCTATCTTTCCTATTTCAAGATTTGGTAAAGGCTGTAACACTATGTCTGAAATTTATACTGCTTCAGTTCGTCTTTATTGGTCTAGAGGGAAAGGAGGGTGGAGGGTTGGGATTTAGTTGATGGTGGGTTTGTGGGGGGTGGGGGAGGGCAGGATGTGCCTTCTAGGGTGGTCTGCTTTTTCATATTTTCATAGTCCATTGCTGCACTGTATATTAGATAATGACTGTTACAGCACTTAAAATTGCTACATGGAATGTAAGAGGTGTCAGAGATCTAACTAAAGGGTACCAGGTTTTCAAAAACTGTGCTTTACTGAATGTTGATATTCTCTTGATGCAAGAAACCCATTTGCTCTCTTCAGAAGTCAAAGGGCTTCGCGGTCAAGGTTACGCTCAGGTTTTTGCCTCAGGGGGGTCATCCTCTAGTAGGGGGGTGGCCATTCTGGCTAAGAAATAAATTCCCTTTCTGGCAGAAGAGCTTTTATCGGACCATGAAGGTAGATTCATTATTGTGAAAGGTTCGCTCTACAATGTGAAGATAACATTAGGGGCGATCTACGCCCAGTAGGGGGGGACCCAGACTTCCTCATGACTTTGGCTGAAAAGTTGAGTGGACTCTTACCCTCAATGCTAATACTCGGGGGGGGAACTGGAATATAGCTCCCTAACAAGATCTGGATAAATCTTATAGACCCCTGAAACCACTCACCTCTTAGCAACTAGCCTTGAGGAACTTTATGGACTTACTGGGCCTGTGTGACCCTTGGCATTTACTTAACCCCACAAGACAACTCTTTTCTTATTACTCCCAAGTACACAAGACCTGGTCCAGAATTGACCTAATACTAGTCAGCAATAACCTTCTGTTGGGAGTACTCCAGTCTGGTATTGAGCCCATAGTGGTGTCAGACCACTCGGTGGCATGGTTCTTAGTCTCCCCAAATCCGCAGGTGCAAAGAGATACTGCCTGGAAACTAAACACCCAGCTTTTAAAAGACAAGGGCATAGTCTCTCAGATCAGATCCCTAATCACTTCATTTGTTGAGACCAATACAGGCTCAATCGAGAGGGAGGATCTGCTTTGGTGCTCCCTTAAATGCTTCATTGGGGCGAATTTATTAAACTCACATCTAGGAGGAAAAAATAATGGGAGGCCAAGATCATGTTATTGTCGAACCAAATTAGGTTGGTAAAGAATAAGTTATCCTCCTCCTCTTCCCAAGCTGATCTAGAAACCCTAATGAAACTCAGAAATGAATACTCAGATTGGATAAGAGACAAGGCAGGGTATGCTCTCCTGAAAACAAAGGACCTCTATCTCGATCAAGGGGAGAAATCTGGTAAAATGCTAGCTTTACGGTTGAGGGAAATTGAGGGATCGAGATGGATTCCCTCACTATTTTCTTCCGATGGTTCCTTTAAAACTTCCCTTATGGATATTTCATGAATTTTTGAGTCATTTTATAAGGAACTTTATGGCAGTGGTACCTTCCACCTCTCTCATTCCCTTGTGGACCAGTTTCTGGAGGGCCTCCCCCTCCCTACCCTCCAAACTTACCTAGGAGAAGCTCTGACTACTCCTATCACGGTAAAGGAAGTGGAGGAGGTGATCAAGGAATTTGCTCCGGACAAAGCTCTGGGACCTGATGGCTTCCCCTCCAATTTTTATAAAACCTTTGGGAAGGAACTGGCCCCTCTCCTCATTAAATTATTTGAATACATGTTTAACGCTACCACTCTGGACCCTTCCTTGCTGGAAGCCACTATTGTTTTGATACTGAAACCAGACAAATCCCAGACCAACCCTGCTAGTTACCGCCCAATTTCACTTCTTAATTATGACATTAAATCCTAATGAAAATCCTATCCCTTAGAATCAAAAGGGTCTGGCTTAACTTGTTGAGTCCCGAACAAATAGGTTTTGTGCAGGGCAGGTCCTCTATAGACCACCTGCGTCCTCTCTCACATATTTTTTTAAGCTGCCCAGGACTCTCAAATCCCTATGGCTCTGATATCATTAGATGTGGAGAAAGCCTTTGATAGAGTCCATCGGGAATTTCTCTGGATTATATTAAAGAGAATGGGCTTCCCAGAGGTCTTTATTCAATGGATTAAATCGGTCTACCAATCCCCTACTGCCAGAATTTATTGTAACAGGATTTTTTCTTCTCAATTTTCACTATTTGCAGGCACCCAGCAGGGCTGCCTCTGTCACCTTTCTTGTTTAACCTTTATCTGGAGCCCCTCCTTCTCAGAATAAAAAATTCTCCACTGGTCATGGGATGTTTCATTCAACAGCAGTCTCTGGTTCTCTCGGCCTATGCTGATGATATTCTCTTATACCTGACTAACCCCCAAGTGCCCCTCACACATATATTACACATTATAGCCCAGTTTGGCCAGGTGGCTAATTACAAGTTGAATCTAGCTAAATCAATCATATTTCCACTGAACGTCAACAGGCTTCAGGTCAACTTTTCCCACTTTGGTATGAAATGGGCCCCCCTCCTCTCTCAAATATTTAGGCATATTTCTTACTAAAGACCCTGACCTTTTCAGGAAGCTTAATCTAGACAATCTATTGATTAAAGTTCAACAATCCCTTCAGAGATGGTCTGCCCTCCCTTTATCGCTGTGGGGTCGTATTAATATTGTTAAGATGAATGTGTTGCCTTGGGTTTTCTACCCACTTAGCCTAATGAACATTTTCCTACTGATGTCCTATTTTCATCACTTCACAGGTCCATTTCAAGTTTATTTGGCAGGGTAAACAGCCCAGGAAAGCCTTCTTAAAACTTAATTTACCCAAAGCGAAGGGAGGGCTCCATCTTCCCAACGTTATGCTCTATTACTGGGCATGCCACATGGCAAAAATTGGGAGCTGGTACAACCAGAGGGTGGATGAGTCTCTACCAATTTGAGTACAACTTGAGAAAAAGATTCTAACCGAGTTTGGCCTTCCCCCATCCAGACTCCTCTATTATAACCTATCCACTTTGCCTCCACTTTTACAGGGGAGTGTCATTGGCACTTCTATCAAGGTGTTGAATCAATGCTGGCTCTTTTTCAAACTCTCTCCCAGGAAAGACACTTCCCAACCTCTGACCCTAAATTTAAATATTAGGATTGGGGGTCTCCCGCTTTCTCTAGACTGGCTTCCCCAGCTGAGAAATTGCTGTGTCGAAGATTTATTCCTGAATAACTCTCTTTTATCTTCAGGGGAGGTTCTGACCAAGTATAATATTCCTCAGAAGCACATTTTTAAAGTTTTCCAGTTACGACACCTAGTGGCTTCCAGCTTCGGCTCTAATCCTACACCATCACAAATTAAACCCTTCCTAAACCAGATACAGGAACAAGCAACTAAGGCCCATGGCATTTCTAAGCTTTATTCTTTCCTTTTGGATACTAAATTCCCGGACTACCTGACTGGTTCCAAATGCTGGTCTTCTCTTCTGCCAGATAGCCTTCTAGATTGGGAACAAATTTGGGTAGATACATATCGGTATCTCTCTCAAGACAGACATAGAGTCACTTGATACCACATACTGAACAACATGTATTATACCCCAGTTAAACTGGTTAAATTAAACAGACTATCTTCAACCCTATGCACAAGGTGTGGCACAGTGGAAGGGAACCTGGTACACATTTTCTGGTATTGTGAGACGGTGGCTCCCTTATGGCAGTCCATCCAATCTAACTTAGACCCTCTTTTGGGCCTGGATGATTTATTCACTATAGAAGTTTGTATCCTAGGGAAGCTTTCCAATATACAAGTGATGGAGCACAGATTCCACATGGCCTTAATCTCGATGGCTGTCAAAAGATTGGTCCTTAGGCATTGGATGGACCAATTGGTTATCTCGTATGCAGAATGGATCAGTGAACGTTATCTCTGTTTTCAGACTGAAAAGTTAATAGCAAGTTCTTGGAATTGTCTGGTTTCATTTGAGCGGAAATGGGGCAAATTGTATGCTCTTTACTTGAATTAATGTCCTGTTGGGTACACCTCTAGCTACCTTAGCAGCCGATATACCTTTATGTATTTCATATGTATCAGAATCAGCTCCCTTTCTTCCTTTTCTTTTCCTTTCTTTTCTTTTTTCTTTCTTTTCCTTTATAGAAGTCACATCCTGGGAGTGGGGGACGGGGGCCTGGGATTTGGGTGAGGGGAGGTAGGGGGTATTTCTCATTGCTTTACCAGATTCAGGGATTTCTGTAAAATGCTGTATATTGTCACTCTGCAGTTGCTATACAGTTTATGTCATTGGTCATAATGTGTAATCCCTGTACTGTTCTCTCAGGTACATTACCTTTATATAATTACTGGCTAGCGCTTTTTCCAATAGGGAAACCCGGTTATAATTTGCCGTTATGACCAGCTTGGCTAGTCATAATGGCAAACACATGCCATGTTTCCCTTGAAACATCCATCCCTCAGTCGCTGTTCTCTGACGTTCCGTAAAGCAATCCCATGGCGCAGCGCACTTCATGGTCCCTCATATTCGGCGTTAATTTTCTTTTTTATTTAAAAAAAAAAAAGAACTCTTTGTCTTAAGTAAGCCACTTGAAAACAGAACCAAAATAAAAGAAAAACCTGCATCGTCAGCATGACATCGCAGCCTGGTCCACACCATATTGCCCGTGCCTCTCAAACCCGGAAGGAAGCTGCAACCGCCGCTCGGTGGTAAGTTAATATTTAAACAAAAATCAATGTTTCTACACATTTTTTATCAAAATATCCTCTTCCTCCAATAAGTGCAGCAGTATAACTAGGAAGACCATGGACCCCAACAGAATCCAGAGTGGTCCAAGGCATCCCGAACACTAATCTGTTGGCTTATTTTACTTTTTATAATTGCTCACATGAAAAAGTGCACTCCAGCAATTATAAAAAATAAAATATGGGATGGTGTGTGTAAAACTCGATTTTACACACACCCTCATTGTGGGATGCTTTTTATAAACCCCTCGGGCTTTGCCCTGTGGGTTTATGTAGCATCCCACAACTCGGGTGTGTGTAAAATCTCGTTAAACACACCACCCCATATATTATTCTCTATATAAAATAAAAAAGAACTATAATTAAAAAAAAAACTCTTCCCTAGACTTTCTTCCACTTGAATAAAACAAACCTTATTCCCACAAGAAGTGCACAAATATGTTCCCCACACTGGATAAAAACTTCCCTGCTAATGCACCCTTTGGGCCCCCCAATCTCCCTGCTCAGTGCGGCACCTGCCACATGGTATGACATCAGATGCCAACCACACGACCGCGTGGCTCTCACTCTCCAGGCCTCCAGTTCTGCAACATTATCCCCAAAAGAAATGCACAAAACATCCCCCCCACTGGATAAAAACCTCCCCACCAATGCACCCCTTGGGCCCACAGCTTCCCTTGTCCTCATGGCCCTTGGCCCTGCCATGCGGTATGACATCAGATGCCAACCACCCCCACCGAGTGGCTCTCGCTCTGTAGGCTTCAACTTGAGCCATCTTATTTTTTTGCCTTTTCTGCCCCTTAACCATGTTTTGTTGTCCTTCATCCCGTGCTGACAAATCCCCCCATCCATCGTCCCAAAGGGACCCTCTTAAAGTTTTCTCTTCAAGCACCACGAGCGCGAGTCATCAAGAGCACAGCACCTCCCTGGCTTTAGTCGCGCTGCTGCCTAGTTACTATCTACCCAACAAACTTTTAATCTCTCTTCTAATACCCTTACATCTGCTTTGCTCCTGCTCACTTTTTTTTTTTTGGATGCCCTTCTGATACAAGAAAAGACCTTTGCTTGCTGGAGCCCTTTCTCCCTCATCTCAAAAGCGCTTCTAAAGCAATACTGCTGAAACTGCTTTCTTGTTTGCTAGTTCACTGCATGGAAGGCACTTGTAACAATTGTTTTAAATCAAAATCTCCCCTAAATGCTCAAGGAAGAAGACAAATGGGTGTATCCAATCACTGGACCTCGCTCTAATGCAGCTATCAGAGAGATTACAGACAAACAGCAAAATAAACAATATTTCAAACGGAGAAAACATGCTCAAGATTATTGCTCGGTGTCTAATGAAGTTAGATAATGAAAAAACCCTCTTAACCATTTTCTTTTATGCCCTCTTCGGTCCTGCCACATGGATGATGTCTGAAGCCAACCCCCTACTGTGTGGGTCTCACTCACTAGGCTTGCATATTTATCTCCCCTTCTCTCACATAGCACTTTCTTTTGCTGCCCTAAAAGGTCCTTTCTGTTTCTTTTCTCTTTTTATTTTTAAAGCTCACACCCCGCCCCTCCAACAGGAGAGAAGCCTTGGCTGGACTCACTCAAAGCACTTCTGCATACCAGCCAGCACCACTACCTCATGCAAATGCACTTCTCACTCCTCCCAACAGCAGCCCCTTACCCTCTGATGCTGGCATCCTAATCAGCTGCCCCAGCGACTCGAGGACAGAACTACTTACTATTTGCCACAATCCTAGCCAGACCTACCACTTGTTGCTTTAACTTTCATGCCTACTAATTAAACTATTTTTTTTTAACTTACCTTCTAATTTTTTGTCCTGGTAGGTACAGCAAGGTTCCACTGTAAAACAGAATTGTTCCTCAACCCACAGGTTTTTCAACTCAAGATCAAAACAATAACCAACTGAATCTGAATTTCTCTATTAATCTTTTGCAGGCTGGTAAAGTTAGTTACCCCTAGCCTGCCTGAAGTCAATCCAACGTGCTATAATTCTGCTGCGCTAAACCCAACAACATTTTTTAGCAAAAGAGGCAGATTCCCTATTGTGCTGCTCTTTTTTATACCAGGGTTTTTTAGTACTGCCTTCTTTTCCCTTCCCCTATGGCCTTCCATTTCCTTTTTCCAGGCTCCACCATCCCTGGAATCCACCAGACATTGCCCCCTTATGAATCATTCTGGGTTCCTTCCCCCTTCCCCTTTTATCCCGAGCATTGCCATTCCTCCAGAAGGGGAATCCCTAAGACAATTTGATCTGCCCCTTGAGGAGGGCAAACTTCATTATACAAGGAAAATATTACCAAAACTGAAAGACTGCCTTTTTCTCCCAGTTTTAACCTACCTCCACCACAGATACTCCCTTCCCCAAAAGCACACTTCAAGTGTCTGTCAGTACACAGACTGAATGTTCTAAATTAGCATTCAAAATCCACACACAAGTAATAAACACTCAATGATATGAGAACAGGAGGGTTTCCTACAATTGATGTGCTAAATGTTGAGCAAACAAAATGGCTCAAAAAGGCTTTTTCAACAGCCTTTAGAGGATTTGAATCACAGAGCTCTAAAAGGAAACTCTCTGCATCTTCCACTACACACATACTATGCAGAACTGAGGCTGTGCAGAACAATTTAGAGCCCATGTGACCTGCAATCCTATGAATCACTGCAAAATTTCCCTTAGAGCTCAATAACAAGGCAAAGTGATGCAAAGTACATTGATTTAAATGTACTTCGCCTTAAAATTGTTGGAGAAGTGGTTTGGAGAAGGTGGAATAACACAAAGTCATTGGTTTCAATGGACTTTGCATTCCTCATTATGACGCAAAGTACTCCACTTCATGTTGCGAAATACTTCATGGAATCCACATTACTTCGTGAATCACTCCACAGAGCAAATTTTGGCCACTTCACCCACCACTAACCAGTGGTACTTCACTTTGATTAAATACTGGTAGTAGATGACCTGTAGAAAAATTTAGATGTTTCACTTATGTCATGCTTTTCCTACACTATATTATGAAGTGCTTTACAAGCCATTTATTTGCACAATAGGTGAGCTGAGATGTCACATCTTGTTTTCAGTGGAGTCCTGCCTTCACTTGGGTCAGCTTGGTGCCTCACTGTACCATTCGTTCTTTGTTTTAATGATATACTGCAGCAGCATATTAATCACATTGAAAACCTTGTTCAGGCAACATGTTCATATTTCTTTTTTTTCTTTTGTTAATTGTATGACTAATCAATAATCAGCATGTTTGTATATGTATGTAAGGAGATGGGATGGATGATACCATTAATGAAATAACTAGCACTACTAGTTGGGTTTGGCAGTATAGCCTTCAGGTTAGAGTAATGACCTGTGCATGGGCTTGGCACATCCAGCAGACCTGGGTTTGATTTCCACAACTTCTGTTTGCATACTGTGTGACTCTGATCAAGTTGCTTAACTTCCTCAGTGCTCTTGGGTCGTCCCTGAAAACAGGCACTTGTGCCTAGTAGGGCTGTACCCAGTCACCAAAGAAATAAAAACATTCTGAAACATGTCATGTTATTGGCAGGGAATGTGGCTTTTT
Source organism: Neoceratodus forsteri (assembly GCA_016271365.2). NCBI lineage: Eukaryota > Metazoa > Chordata > Ceratodontiformes > Ceratodontidae > Neoceratodus > Neoceratodus forsteri. The sequence continues at coordinate 441,388,977 of CM057451.1, read as the reverse complement.
TTTGTTTACCTGCTCATTGAATCTGCAACTTGTAACCTGTAATTAGAAGAAGAAATATTTATTTGGCTCTGAAGGACCTTATGACATCTATTGCTGTCAGATTTTAATATTTTTGGGTTATGATTCCAGCAGAAGCACTGACAACCTGAAGCAAATGTCCATTCCAGTTTTACAGCTTACACAATGGGTGGGATAGTCAAAGGGGTTGCAAATGGCACAACAGCGTTGGGCCATGCACAGCTCACTGATGCCTGTAGCATGATATTCAAAGGGGATGCTGCCCTTTGAATCCCAATCTTGGCGGGTGCACCAGTAATGTATCTCGGCACAAGTGCGGGGCGTGCCTTTACATATTCTGCACATCCCGATATTCAGCCTGGAATGTGCGGCGCATATGCTGGTGCAACCCCTACTTGTGCTGCACACTGGTGTTCAAAGTTGTGCCAAAAAGAAATAGAAGCAAGGGCTGGCCACCTACAGGTGAGCTGCCATATTGCAGGGCACAACACGGCAGCTGCCAGCTGTGGGTGACCACCCGAGCTCCAGAGCTGGGGTCTGTTGGCATCACCCCACCCACACCCGATCACGGGCATTGTAATATAATTGATATCCCTGGTGGTCCAGTGGACTGCTGCCGGCACGAATGTGGGCATAAGTATGAAAAGAAATATTTACAAATATCTCTGGTGGTCCAGTGGACCGCTTTCAGCCCGAACGCATGAGCATAAGTATAAAAAAACTTTTTAAAATATCCCTAGTGGTGACGGTACCCCACTCACCTGCTAAGCCCCTACCCCGCTCCCCATGGTCAGCGACGGGTGGCAGCTCCCAACCAGCAAGCCGCCTGGCGCTAGCCAACTGACTGCGTACAGTATGGCTGTAGACCCATTGATCCACAGTGTGGGCCAATGGGCATGTAGACCGGACCATACTACAGGTCCCAATATGTGAATGGATCCATTCACATATCTGGACGTGTGGTATGGTTCTGTTCGACAGCGCTTTGTCCACGCCAGGGACTAATGGGTGTACAGCTGTACTGTACGAGTTAGTTGGCAGGCTTGATGGGCGGTTGTGTGTGGGGAGCTGCCATCCACCACTGACCGGGGAGGGGTGGTGGGTCTCAGTGGTGGTGGGCAGGGGGCACCGCTGGACCACCAGGATATTTAAAACATTTTTTTACACTTATGCCCACGATTGGGCTGGAAGTAGTCCACTGGACCACCAAAGATATTTGTAATAGTTTATTTTTATACTTATACCCGTGATCAGGCTGGAAGCGGTCCACTGGACCCCCAGGGATATGGGACGTGTATTTATTTTTATACTTATGCCCACAATCAGCATTGGGGCACTTTGCTGCGATGTGCAGGGGGCATCAGTCCCTGATGGCTGCAGCTTGGCAGGGCTCCAGGCACAAGTCGCCGGGAATAGGTGTACCTGCATGCAAATGGGGCCATAATGACATGTTAATGGCCCCAGTTGCGCCTTGCATGCATTATGGCCCTATTTGCATATCCACTGCTGAATATCACGGTCCCTGTGCCTAGCGCAACTGCACTTGCGCTGGCACATCCCCCTGCTCCTCCCTTGTCACTTGCGCTGGCGCAGTACCACTGCGCCATGCGCAATGCAGGAGGCCACATTGCCATATTCAACTATGCTGAGCCATGGCGCAGCACCATTGAATATCACCCAGCACACTCCCTGGCACATCCCAGTTGCGCTGAACCCAGGCTTGTGCCCCTGGCTGGTGCACTCTGAATATCCCACCCAATAAGTCTCATCTGATTTTGAGCCACCAACATGGAAACTTTATTTCAATCAGATCTGTGCCTAAAAAGAGTTTAACATTTATTCAGATTAAAACATCCACCGCTGACAGGACTCTCATTCTCATTTACCCATGACTAGTCTCCTGCAAGCAACAAAAAGTTCAAAGTATAAAGTAAAAACAATTATGTTTTATTGAAGATGGTTTGCAGAGATCTAATGCCATGCAGAATTCATTTTCAGTATGCAAGATCAACATTAGTGTCTTTAATTGAGTTTAGGCATAAGTAAATACCCTTCCAATCATAAAAGTATCCTCTGAATATATGGAAAAAGGAACAGCTGCAGTTAGAAAACTGTTAATAAGGGTATCCTGTTCTTCCTACAATAGCTGAACTGCAGGCAAGGCAGAGTTACATTCATTTTAAGAGGCTTCTTTTTATGAAACAACATTAGCGTGTAAAACCACAAATGTTCTGTAGTATAACCTAACGAGTCATTAAATTATTAAAAAAGGATTAAGAAGTAAAAATAGAGAAAGTGCAGTTTAATTAAAAGCAAACTCTTTTGGATTATGAAATATCTTTAACACAGACACTAAGTGAAATAAAATCATGAGCAGATCTGTCACACAATAGGTCCTGTATTTCACAAACTACAATGTATATGTATCATAAATCACGTGTGAGGCACATGTAAGACATGGCATGAGTATCAGAACAGCACTTTGCAGTGATACTTTCAATACTGGCTTCTTTCTTCTGTTATTTTAAAGAGATGACGAAAAGCTGCAGCTTCTGTCAGTGATAATGAGGAAAGGAAGGATTAAGGGATAACAAGCAGTTATGCAGTTCAGGAAGGAGAGTATAATTGGGATATGAGATAGGTCTGAGCCACAGACTACAAACTGCTAATAGCATTGCTTTTAAAGAAGCACGATAGGATGAGAAAACAGTTTTACTTGATTCAAATCAGAGTAAAAGCAATTTCCTGAAGTAGATTATCAAACTACACATTCATTTGCACTCACATTTCTAATAAAATCTGACAGGGTAATTCTACCCAAGGCTATTTTTAGACTTAATATACAATCTTTATTTCAAAGATAAAGCCTCATTATTTTACAAATAACTCATTGTAACTGTTTCTGTTAGATTTCCAGAGTCATTAAGTTTAAAAGAAGAGGCTAAAAAGAAACTAGCAAAAAATACCTCAAGCTTAACTCATGCCAAGAGCCTGCTAACCTTGCCTGTATTTTGTACTCTTCAAAAAGATTAATCAGAGCTCCCTTATTAATTAGCCATCTGCCCCAGTCCAGATCTTAATTTCATCTTGGTGGTCTGTTCCCGCAGAAACCTTGTAAACTCCAGCAATTCATCAATTTATCAATTAACCTCTAAGTGGTGAAGCTAAGTAGAATCCTTTCAGCAATGTGGTACTGTAATTATGTGGTTTGTGCCCTGATTTCTGATTAATGATGCATCAAATTCAAGCAGTGAATACCCACAAATGGCAAACAAAAGGGATTAACAGGGAAGCAAATATGTTCAAGTTAAGTAACTGGTTATACTATAATGTTTTCTAAAATTCATTTTGTCCCATTCTCAAATGTTTAATATTTTCTGTTACTTACAATCAACTCCACACTCCATCTGCAGTCCCTCTTCTTATATTTCACAGAAAGGCTAGGCTGAAAATTACCTTATAGACCTGCATATTATTTATGGTAGGAATGGTCACCCATTTTGAGAAGCAGGGGGAAGATACGTTTACACAGAAACATAGAAGTTGACAGCAGATAAGGACCACAAGGCCCATCCAGTCTGCCCATTTATTTTTCTACCATATGAATGTGCCATCGGCCTTTCCTCTGTCAATGGCCTATCTATTCATACTCATCTGTATTGCTCCCTTATGCCTATACCATGCCTGTTTGAAGCTCTGCACTGTATTCATATCCATCACTTCCTGAGGTAGGCCGTTCCATGCAGCCACCACCCTTTCTGTGAAAAAGAACTTCCTCACATTACCCCTTAATCTGCCTCCCTCTAATCTCATGCTGTGTCCTCTTGTCCTGCTATTTTTCTTATATTGAAACATGTTAGACTCTTTCACCTTGTTAATGCCCTTAAGGTGTTTGAATGTTTCGATCACATCACCTCTCCCCCTCCTTTGCTCTAGAGTATACATACTGAGCTCCATTAATCTGTCCTCATATGTTTTCTGATGCAGTCATTGAACCATTTTGGTTTCCCTTCTCTGGACTGCCTCAATGTGGTTAATGCCCTTGTGAAGGTGTGGCCTTCAACACTGCATGCAGTACTCCAGATGGGGCCTAACCAGTGTCTTGTAAAGAGAAATTGTTACCTCTCTCTTATGACTTGTGATACCCCTACTAATACACCCCAACATTCCCTTAGCCTTACTTACTTCTTTAGTGGTCTGCTTGGATGATTTCAGGTTATCTGTGATGATGATGCCCAAGTCTCTTTCTTACCTTGTGACTGCCAGCAAGTCCCCTCCCAGCCTATAGGTAGCTTCAGAATTTCTCTTCCCTATGTGTATGATCTTGCATTTCTTTGCGTTATACACCAGTTGCCACTTTTCCAACCATTTTGCCAGTTTATCCAGATCTCTTCTCACTCTGCCCACTCCATCTGGATCATCTACTCTGTTGCAGATCTTGGTGTCATCTGCAAACAGACAAACCTGTTTTGGTTCCTGTTTTGGGTGAGTTTTGTGTGCCAGCTCCTGTGCTGCAGTGTCCTGCTCTGCAGTGTCCTCTGCCCCTTTGGTTTCGGAGACAGAGGCAGATACCTATTTGTAGTTTTTATATGGTTTGTGGAGGTGATACGTTGGAGAGCACTGAGTGATGGGGCACCTGATTTGCCCCTTCTAACCACCTGCCAACCTCCTGGACCAACTACTCTCTGCAGTCAAGGTGGTTCTGTTGGATATTGGGGAAATGATGGGTGGTTCTTATAATATATTTCCTCCTGAATATGCAATGTGAGGCGTGCAATCTCTGCCCATGCTACCTGGAGCTGAGCCCTTAGATCTCCAATGGTCCAGCATGTAGGACAGTGTCCTAAATCCTGTAATTTCAGTTTACATGATCAGAAATGCATTTGTTTTAATTTTTTCCAGTTCAGTTTATTCTTTCCTTGATACCAGGCAGGCCCCACCTGCTCATGCCCAGGTGCAGTCTCCAGTCATCCCACGGTAATTACTTTGACCTCCTTCATGGCTTCATGGCTTGCTCCCACCATGGGGATCTCCAGGAATTGCAATTTTCATGATAGGTGATGGATCCAATCCAGGAGATGGAAACCTGGTCAGCGGTGGGAGGGGTCTGTAAAGAACTGGTCACCATCCTCCAGTATTGTTAGATTTTCTACCATTTTTCCTTCCCTAGATCTGTCAGCCTGCAGTGATAGGTCATGCACATGTGCAGTTGAATTTGAGCATGTATCAGCATCTGCATCTGCATCAGGCCCTAACACTGTAGCAGCCTCTGCTTGTGCTGCTCTCCAGCCTCTGCTGGACAGCAGTCAGACAGCAGGGGATGGAATCCCACCTCCCTGAAGGAGGAAAGCTGTTAATTGGGATACTCATCACTCATTTCCCCATCTAGTCCCCTACAACCTGAGTTTGTTTCTGAACCCAGGACACTGGACTAGCAAGTGAAAGCCCTACTGCTGTGCTACCTGCCTGAAATGCATTTCTTAATATGACACTATTGATGTGCAAGCCTCAACCCAGCAAACCTGAAAAAGTGCTATGTGCTCAAAATGTGGTCAGCATGCTGATCTCATCACAACTAACTGTAGTCTCATGCATTCTGTCCATAGTATGTCCAGCCAGGGATCAGAACATTTGCTGGCATCTGGGAAGTTAATGGGTAATAGTAATGTAGGATGAGATAGTGAAGTCCTGCTTCTACCAATTTTTATAGATGGTGGAGTAGCAAACTGAAAGATTAAGAAACTTTTCCTGGATGCACAGTGACTATGGTAAAAGGCTATAGTGAAACCTGAGTAATGAAAGATGTAGGTTCAACTCCTATATGCTGATAATTTTATCTTCCACCTTAAATATGACATTTTGTGGCTATACCCACTTCCTCAGGAAAGTGGTATTCTGTTTGTTTGCTATTCAGTTTTTTTCATAAATTTCTTCGGCTCCAAACCTAAAAGCATCCCTAGTTTACTTGACCTCTGGGTGTCTCCACAATATTTTTATCTAGCACTTTGTGCTTATGTTATTTCAGGTTTTCCCAGGACCAGGCATCTTCCTGGGAAGAGTTTCTGCTGCTTTTATGTGGTTCATCCCTATCCCAATCCAGTGTGAAGATTGAGCAGAAGAATCTGTTCAAGATGTCTGCTTTTCCCTAATCCTCCTCTGCACGGTCCACCATGCCCTTTTTTTAATAGGACTTTTTGTCCACCAGGGCCACCTCTTCCTGCTTCAGGCATCAGTCCAGTGTCCCCAGTCCCAATCGCCACTTCCCCTGCCATCTCTCTGACAGGTATGCACATGGGGAGGGACCAGAGGGCACCAGTGCCAGCATTCATGTCCTCTGATGTACATGTTTGTTCTGGATTTTCTCCATTTCCTGCTCCTTTTCCTCCATGATACCCTGACACAGGGTGTATGTCCACATGCATACCACCTCAGATGCACGTAATGACACCCTGCAGGAGATATAAGCTCCCTTAGCCCACTGTAGGGGTCACTACGGCCCCAGAACCATTGCTGTTGTATAAATAACTTGTAACCTAACTTAAAAATGTATTATTTTTGTATGTTTATTTTGTATTCTGCATTTTGTACTTTTTGTAACCCTTTGTTGTTCTGTGCACCCTGTCCCTGGGTCGCTTCTGGAAATGAGCCTTGGCTCTGTGTGCTTTTCCCAGTTACCAAATTTTAAATAAATTAATAAAATAAATAACTGGTGTGCCTTCCTCTCCTGGCTTGGGAGTGTTGCAGCATGGCAACATCCCCCCTCCCCCGGCCACCCAATTAACTTCCCAGGTCTGCTCCTGAATCTGGGTTATCTGCATGGAAGTACAATGGACAGCCCATTCCCTGCCCCTTTTAACCTCACAATTCCTTTTCCTTGTCTTCTGCTTCTTACATATGTACCTAGAAAGGTCTTGTCCCCTTTAGTTATTTGTTTAGCTACCTTTTTCCAATCAGGGCCTTTGCGCTTCTCACCACTTTCCCTGATTCCTCCTGCCTCTCTCTAGTACACATTCCTATCCTTTCCCTCTGCATCTCTTTGTACTGTACTTTTTGAATGCGACCCTTTTTGTCTTAACCTTTGAATCCACTTCTCATAGCGGTCTCTCTTTTCTTCTGTTTTTGATCACCTCTTTAGCACTGAAGTTTGATGCCTTCACTATGCCACCCCTTAATTTGTCCCACTGTTCCTCCACCCAGCTCTGGCTATTCCTTGGGGATGGGGAGAACTGCTGGTTGCCCAAAAGAGTTAGCACTGTGTTTCTGTCGCCCTCTTCAGGGGTTGCCATTTTGATGTGCTACCCTTCTTTCTTTTTCACCCTGCCTTCTTTTCTCTCTTTTCACAACTTTTGTTTCCATTCCCCTTGTTTGCTACCACTGTGCTGTTTTCTTTATCCTGCTCTCCGGGGGAAATTTTAATGAAACTCTTTTTCTGTGCTTTAAGGAAAATACAGATTTTCCTTTACTAAGAAAGGTACAAGTATAAAGTCCCTGACTGTGTGCATTTGGGAGAAATACAAAAAGTGCAAGTCTGAGAGCAGAGGGGGTAAATGTTTTGATCCTCTTTGCATTTATAAAAATAGTTGTATATGTCTGGAAATTAGATTTGCTCCTGCTGTTTAAGGTCCTTGTGACAAAATTCCCTCACCAGGGACTTCAAATTCACTGTCACCACCTTGAGTTTTTACCAATAGGACCAGAGAATCTGTTTTTACATCCTCCTTTGCACAAGGTCAGGAAGGTCAACAATAACTGTGGGTAGAGTGCACCTTCAGAGATGGACTGCAAACAGAGTCCAGGAGAAATAGTTGAATTACCCTTTTAAATAAAACAAGCAGTCACTGATTCTATAAAAATAGAAGCTTTACTAAAATATTCTAAGTATTTACAACAAGACCAGTATCCTTCAGATTCCCTCTAAGCATATAATCATGATGGAATGGAATTTGCGGATCATTAAGCCTTACTTCTTACATGTGCTTACAATGCTGATCCTTATCCCCACCCCCATGCTGGACTCTGGCTATATCAAGCCACTGATTATAACCAGAACACTCCACTGTATCCCTCTGTCCTACGTCTTCCATTCTGGCACTGATTGATCCTTTAGTTATCAAGGCATTTCCTGTTATCCAAATTGACCCTTATTTCTTGAAACTTGATTTCCAAGTAGTGACTGCCCCATCACTCATCTCTTTAACAAATTTCTCGCCGAAGGAGTCCTCCTCCATAAGTGGAAAGTAGCACATGTCATCCCTCTCTTTAAATCAGGATACCCAAGTGACCTAAACAATTACAGGCCCATATCCCTATTACCAATATTCTCCAAATTACTCAAAAAGTTAGTTAACTCCCAAATCAGAGAACACCTTGAAACAAATAACATGTTAAATCCCCTTCAATCTGGCTTCAGACCCAAACACAACACCATAACCGTTTTAGCCAAAGTAACCAATGATTGGCAATCAATGCTCAATGCCAAGAACCACATCTGTGCTCTATTTCTAGATTTAAGTAAAGCATTCGATATGGTTGACCATCATTTTCTCCTGCACATGCTGCAGAACATTGGCCTAAATGATAGCTCCCTTAAATGGTTTACTTCTTACCTAGTTGGTCGACTGCAACAGGTTAAAGCTCAATGTGAACTCTTCCCATTAAAAACTTTTATGAGAGAAGTCCCCCTGGGTTTTATTCTTAGGCTCATTCTATTTGCGATCTACATTAATGACATTGACCTAAACATCTCCTCAGCAAATATACACCTCGTTGCGGATGACACCATACTGTACGTTGCTAAACCATCCCTGGAACTGGCCTGTTCAGACCTACAGCAAGAAATCTGCCTGCTGCAGCACAATCTACTGCACCTCAAACTGCTGCTCAACACCAAAAAGAACAAAGTCATGTTTCTTTTCACCCAGGTTAACTCCACAGTCACCCATCCTCAAGAATCTAGGCCCCAAATCACAACCCTCATTGGTGAATCTCTAGAGCCGGTAGATAAATTCAAATATCTCTGGTTCTGGATTGATAGTAGGCTCTCTTTCATACCACATGTCGAAGAATTAACCAAAAACCTTAGACAAAGATTAGGAATTTTCTACAGAATCAAGCACTGTCTCATTATAGAAGCAAAAACAAGGCTAGTTCATACAATTTTCCTTCAACTCATGGACTACGATGATCTTCTCCACAGTCATTGTCCCATCATTTCTCTTTCTAAAGTGGACACCCTGTACCACAGAGCCCTCAGATTCATCATTAATACACCATACAACACCCATCATTGCACCCTCTATGCCCAACTTGGCTGGCATTCCCTAAAAATAAGCAGAACAAAAAATGTGTTAACCTGGATCTACAGAGCCATATCGGGTAAGCTTCCCCAGTATATTTCTAATCTATTAATTTGTTCCAAGGGATACTATTCCCTTAGACGATATTCTTGCATCTCATTCGACATCCTCAGAGTCAGAACTCAGCATGGTATCTCTTCTTTAAGTTAATTGCTTCCTTCCATCTGGAATAGTATCCAAAAATCCCTAAACTCCCACAGATTGTTAGTATGTCTACCTTCAAAACGCTACTTTGCCACCTGTTGAAAGAAACTTGCAACTGTTTCTGCAAGCCATAAAACTCTAGCATGCTCACTGGTTAAGTCCATCTGCCTCCCTATCCGTTTTGGTTAGGCTGGAGTCCTTTCTGAGCTTTATCTTCTCTTACTCTCTTCTCTTCTCTTACTTTTCTAGATAGTACTCAAGTCCCCAGTGACCTTCGCCTAGTACTGCACCTTCCTCACCCCCTTCCCCCTACATCACCCCTCCCCTCCTGGTTTCCCTTCTCTAAAGCATCACTTACTCGCTTGGTGCCTTCGTCTGCCTTCTTTCCTCTCCTCCTTTCTCCACCCCTGTTAAACTGTTGCCCCCATACTTTCTTTTCTTCCTTCTGTTTTTCTACCACTCTAGGATGTACATATTGTACATATTGTTTATTGAATATCTCATGTTACATATTGTTTATTATATATTTAATATGTTGTATTCTGGCTTCCTTGTATTTATTTATTGTATATTATTTTCCAAAGTTTATTCTTTTTGAGTGTCAATTTTATGTGCTTTGTCCACCCAGGACCTCTTTTTAAATGAGTTTAACTCAATGGTGCTTCTCCTGGTTAAATAAAGTTTGATTGATTGATTGAGGATTTGTGTACAGTCAGACAAAAGGATTACAGTTTACTAGAAATGAAAATAAATGGAAGTTATACAAGACAGGTTGCAAATAGAAGGATCTGAGCTATTCTCAGTTTAAAACTTACATCTTTATCTGCTGCTGTCTGAAGAAAACACTGTTCCCTAAACTGCTTTTCTTACCAGACTTCTAGCTGCAGAGCTCTGGCATTTTCAGATGTTCCAAGTCCAAGAGAGAGAGTCTTCTTACAGCCCCACAATGTATTTCTCACTCCCTGTGGAGAGGGGTCTCACTTACTCTGAGTGACAGTTTTATGTTGTCCCAGCCCTCTTTGAGTGAGAGTGTGTGTGTGTGTGTGTGTGTGTGTGTGTGTCTCTTCTCACCCTTCAGCACCTCCTTGCTAACATTATGACATGCACCTGGGTCCTTTGTCTAACATGGGATCATCTCCAGGAAGGACTCCCCACTGGAGTTATTGCTTTGTTGCCTACTCCCTAGCCTTCCTGTTAACTTTCCCTTGAGAACATCAGTCCCTCCACTCTGACTGACATAAGCTGTCATATACTACTTGATCATGTGATCTGGTAGCCACCTTGGACTTGAAGCAGATGCATATTTACAGAAGAATAAATGAATCAAAGGAATACATGGCTTTGGTCCACTTTTCTGTCACAGTCCTCAGTTGCTCTAGTAAATACTGTGACATTCATTTACTATTGTATACTATGGGCCTAATTCAAAACATGGGCTAGCACAGTCAGATTTCCTTCCTAGCTGGCACACATTGCTTCATGTTCTGACTGATGCAGCGGCAGAGTGACATGCATGGTCACCAGCTTTCCACTTGTATATGCATGGTGGAGGCCTGTGGAAGGAGAGGAGTAGAAATGGTTCTAATTTTGGCTTCCCAGCAGAAATCGGTGTATGTCTGACAGTTGGCACCTGCTCTGCATAAATTAGGGGATTGTGTGATGTGCCAGCCAAATGTCATAGTTACTTAAGCAAAGATAACTTCAGTGGGCAGCATTTAAATAAGTCAATAAAAAAACATGGTATGGAGGAGGATTGGGATTTGTAGCATTGTCCTTGTATGTCCCATTGCAAGTCTTATTAAGAGGTGACAGGAGTATGTAAACCTTATGGCAGGCCCCCTCATGCATAGTTTATGCATTCCCAGGAGTGCCAATAGACAGCTATACTTGTCTTTGGGAATGCCACCTGCCCAGCTAAACTCCACAGCTATCCGTATTGGGTTTCAGAACCCCACTACATATGCCAGGTAGGATTTGTACATGGAGGGCTCTTCAGGCACAGAAAGCCACTCTTTGGTGCATGTTAAGGCTTGTACCATGCAAACAGGGCACCGTCAATGAATGTATAAAGCTCCATGTTAATACATTGTGACACATTTCTTAATAACCTGCTTGCCTCATCAGGGAGTGAAGAAGCATTGTTTATTCCCCACATTGATGGATTAACCCCTTCCTATTGTAGCCAACAGAATATATTTTTTAAATTTCGGTTACACTGATGGCAAAGAATGAGTTGAATGTTTTAGTTTTGTACTTTAAGCTTAGTGAGTTCCATAACAGAATGCAATGGCATACACATTCTGTCATAATTTACAGTCTCTAAACTGACCACTGATGCTAAAGATCCAGGGCCCTGTATTGAAACAATTTCCACAGCACTAACAGGTTTAGCACCACACTAATTGTGTATAGCACAACCAACAACCTTTTAGCATAGTCGCTGCTATATTCCAAAGTACACTTAGCACATCACTAAATAGTTTGCATGGTGATGCTAAATATACAACTATGCCCATGCAAATGAGGTTAACCACTTGCATACACAGTGAAGCAGTATTTCAAAAGGCTTGTGAATATGCTAAGTGGGCTGCCATAGCAGCACTGTCTAAAGCTTTCAAAGCCAGCCATACTTTTAACAATTGAAACAGTGGTGCAAGCACCACTCTCCCCTGGAATCACTGGAGTCTGTCAAACAAAACACAAGCAAAATTCCTTTTCCATCACATGATTCTCATCTTAATAAAATTACATCCCTCATGCTAGTTGTACCACCCTTCCCACCCTTATCCCCCTCTTAATATATAATTCATCCCTTGTGCTAGTGGTAATCCCACAATCACTGTTGTTATAAGAATAGTATCTCTGGTAGTCCAGTGGTCTCCCCCGACAGCTTCCAATCCCCCCATGCCAAAACCTCTCATGGCAGCTAGCACTTACTCACTGTTCTCCTCCCTGACCAACCATTGTCTGCTCCATACATGTCCTGTATGGACATCCAAAGATGATTATTGCTACAGGATGTGTCTGAAAATGAACAAAGACAACAATGACTTTGTGAGGGAGGAAGGGGTGGGTAAGTGATAGCTGCTGTCAGGGTTGGGGATCTTGACTTGAGGGCTTCATAGGCTCTGGGACTGGGGGGAGTAATCACTCCACTACTAGTGTTACTCTCCTTATTACATAGAAACATAGAAACATAGAATTTGACGGCAGATAAGGACCGCTTGGCCCACCCAGTCTGCTCATTTCCCTACCTACTGGATAAGCTGCAGATCCTAGTTAACCAGCAGCCTACTTCTTCCTACCCCAACCCCCCAGAATTGCCTTATGACTATCCCATGCATGCTTGAATTCCACCACTGATTTTGACTCCACAACCTCCTCCGGAAGGCCGTTCCATGCATCCACAACCCTCTCTGTGAAAAAATACTTCCTTAAATTACCTCTGAGCTGCCCCCCCTCTATCTTCAAATTGTGCCCTCTTGTTCTTGCACACAACTGGAATCAGGTACAGAAGGGACGGGGTGCCACAAGCACCATGAATAAGTTATATATTAGGATAGTGACTGCGGCAGGAGGGGGTAACACTAGCAGCATGGATAAGTTTAAGCAATAATTAATGACATGGCATATGTCATCTAGGATAATATGCCTCAAGTGGTTGGGAATAAGACCGCAGGCCAAGAGTGTTCAACTTCACAGATGTGATGTCACCACAACATATCATGGAGCACATTATTGTGATTATAACCTTGCTAGTTTGCTAAAAAAAATGAATTATAGGGGAAAAATACATTTTTAAAATAGAATGTTAGTCGATTTTTGAACGATTAGGTACTTGTGGGAAAATGTTCTTATTTTATATTTTGGCCAGAAGGTTGCACTGTTGCATGCTGGTACATCTCCATCTTTTTCTCTCACTCTGTCTTTCTCACTTTTTCCTAACTGGGAGCTCCACCTCTACCTGGTATATCATGCTTGTGATGTCACAAGTATTTTTGGTATTGGACTTTTTCACAGAAGAGCCTATAAAGCTACATGGTAGCATTTACAAAAGGGATGCAACTGTTGCATGACAGAGTGGATAACCAGTTGACAGGTATTATCAGGCTGCACATAAATTATGGAGAATGTATATGCATGACATTTTTTACCAAGTGAAATGTACACAGGGGGCTCGATTCACAAATGTTAGTGCAAGCTGGGTTGAAGGAAGCATGCGCCAATTGCTGGTGCACCAGAGACCCTGTGCCCCATTCACTGTCCAGTAGAGTCCTGGTGGAAAAGTCCCACAGCTTGCAGCAAATGTGGCCCTGCACCACACAGATGGCACATCTGGAAGGTGTGCTGCAAGTCACAGGACGGCCATGTGGCAACATCAGCATGGATGGCAGTCACTGGTGATCTAGTGGACCCCCAATCCCTGTTTATTGAACAAAAACTCAAAGCCTTGGTGGTGCAGAGGACCCCCCACCCCAATTCATTTATTACAAAAAACAATCCTTTCCCTGGTGGTCTAGCAGACCCCCAACCCTGATCCCCATTTTTGAAAAAAAAAAAAAACACATCCCTGGTGGTCTAACAGACCCCCCACCCTGATCCACATTTATTACAAAAAAAGCTCATGGCCCTGGTGGTCTAGTGGACTCCCCATTCCCTGATCCATATTTATTGAAAATAAAAAAACACATCCTTGGTGGTCTAGCAGCGCCCCAGCCCTGATCTGCCATAAAATATACAGATATTTTTCCTTAGTGGTCCAGTGGACCCCCACCTCCCCAACCCAACAGGCAGTGCCCCACTACCCCACCTCCCCCATCCCATCCCTTAGCTGATGCCTGGCATAGCCCTCAGCACTCCATCATGGCTGGGCGATGACTGAGCTATCAAGGAGCATATACTGTTTACAGTATGCTTGAGCTGTCAGTCAATGAGCGCATACTGTATACAGTATGTGCTGCTTGACAGCTCAGTCAGTGCCCAGCACTGGTGGAAAGCAGAGGGCTGTGCCGGGTGCTGGCTCTAGAATGGAATGGGGGGGGGAGTGGATGGTAGGGCATTGCCTGTTGGGGTGGGGATCCACTAGACCATCAGTGAAATATATCTGTATATTTTATGGGCAGATCAGGGCTGGGAGGGGGTCTGATAGACCACCAGGGACTTGATTTCCTTTGGTAATAAATGGGGATCAGGGTGGGGGATCTGCTAGTCCACCAGTGACGTGATTTTATTTCTAATAAATGGTAATTTGGGTGGGGGGGTCAACTAGATCACCAGGGACCTATTTTTGTTTAATAAAGAGGGGATTGGGGATGGGTGGGGGTCTGTTAGACCACCAGGGATGTGATTGTTTTTCTAAAAATCAGGGATCAGAGTGAGGCATATGCTAGACCTCCAGGGAACTATGTTTTGATGGAGGGTCGACTATACCACCAGGGACCTCATTATTTTAAAAGAAGGGGCTAGGGGCTAGGGAGGGGTATCACAGCACATTGCATACTATATGAAAACTTCCCAGAGGACACACTTCTAAGTAATCTTAGACCAGCCCTGGCTCATTTTGTACTGGAAGGATGGCACAAGCCCCCTTTGTCACCCTCAGCCTGAGCTTAATGCAGGCTACATTTTTGAATTGCCCTCAAGGCATCTTTTGGAGCAAGCCATGCCTTGCATCGTTTCTTGTGGCACAAGCCCCTTATGCCATTCAGAGGCACTCTGTGAATTGGGCCCTGGGTGTTCTTGGTGCAGCTGTGTAGCCACATGAAGTTGATTTGCAAAAAATTAAATGTAAAAAAAAAAGATGAAGCCTTTTTGAGCAGTTTATTAAGTAGAGGTTTGCTTGATTTTTGCAGTCAAAATGGAAACAATCTGAAAAATATTTAAGTCAATAGATTTACAGACATAACAGTAGTATGGTACTATGCAAACATATTGTAAAATTGTAAGAAATCTAAAGCTGTATCACCCTTTAAGGTGAGTTAATTTTCAAAATGTTTTATTTATTATTTTTATATTTATGCTGTTTCTAAAAAGTATTCCTCTGAAGAAGCCTCTTTAATAACTGGCAAAACAGTGGTGCCAACAATGAAAAACTGAATAAACACCACCTATTGAAAAACGAGTGGAACTTTGTGCTGAAAATTTTTTCAACGAGCAGCACCCCCCCCCCTTTTCCTTCAGTACTTTTCTAGGTATTTTGCTTGCAATTCCAAGAGTGTGTTTAAAATAATCTGGAGCCCTGGCATTTATGCATATGGCTCAATCCCTTTGGAATTCTCTACCCCACCAGTTACATGAGTGTGTGACCGTGGAGGGATTTAAAAGAGCTTTAAAAACCTATCTATGGCACCAAGCATACACTGATTTATTTGTTTTAAATTTAAATGCTTATTGTTTTAATTAAATTAAGTTGATGTTATATCTGATATGTTTTTAAAATTGTGAGGCGCCTTGGTTTTAGAAAGGCACCATGAAAATAAAGTTTTATTTATATTATTATTTTATTTCATAAATCTCATTTGGGATGGATGAATAATGTGAGGCAGCACTTTTTCCAACCCTATGGCAATCATTTTGGCTAATATATTTGCATCCACATTTAGGACCAAGATGGGCTGGAAACTTGAACACTATGTTTTCTATTTCAAAGCCCCATGAATGCTGCAAGCTCCTGTTGTGCTGATCGTTTGGTGCACTGGGCTTCCAGCATTTACCTGGCCGGCAATCGGAATTTTTGATCCCATGACACAAATGCCACAAGTTAAAAGAGGTTTTCCCTGGTCTAACTTGTACCATTTGGGGGACCCATTTTACTCGGCTTGCACCAAATATTTGGAGCAAGCTGCTATAAATCATGGAAAATGTCACAACTGTGCCTGATATACTAAAAATGAGTGCAGTTGCGTCAACGAAGTTTAGGGCAGCTGCACTAAAGAAAGGGCTTGATGCAAGCCCTGCATCAACCTTTGAAAATCTAGCCCTATGATTCATGAATAATGGGATTAGGCAGAACCATAATGGCCAGGGGAGTCATTAGGATCCCAACTATGATGGCAGCCTAATTTTTCTCTCTGCCCCAGCCCTCCGATAAGACCTTATATAATGTCTCACAGACTTACCCAAATGCAGTTTGTGTGAGTGTGGTTGGGTACATAAATCCTCCGGAGCCTTCAGAACTCCTTTCCAACTTTTGAGTTGAAGTCTTCACTGGTGATCGTCAACTGAAACTTTTGCACCTAATAGCATGGCCTACACACTGTGCACCTTGACCTCATGGTTGCAGTCATGGCAGGAGTGGTGATTAGGGGGATGCCGGGCTACAAAGATGCTTTGTTCAACTGTATCATGTCACTATTGGAATTCCTTTTAGAGGATATGGCCGATCCTAAAATTGTGACAACAGCAGATGACGTCTGGTACCTGATTAACTATGGGAAGGCCACTAATCAGGCAGAACTAGAAGACACACAACAGCAACATTCTCTGCCATCTTGAAGACCATGAGATGTGGCTGGAGATATTAAGAGAGTGGGAAGAGGATCCAGAGAATTGAGAATGCTGCCACATTTGTAACTGGGTGTCCCTGAAGTGGCTGAAAGGCTATGCATGCAGTTGTTCCTGCAGGATTTCTTACCACAACTAGTATCACCAACTTGGTAAGGGCCTCTAGATTTGGAGAGGAACCATTGCATCAGAGGGGTGGCCCAATAGTCGGGGGTGCAGCTGTGTGTTATCATTGCTACCTGCCGTGCTTCTCTGTGAAAGAAAGGTTGCTGAGAATAGCAAGAGAGAAGGGTAGCTTATGTGGCAGGACTCCAGAATTTCCCTTTATCAGGATTAATCTGCTCCAATGGTACATCATAGGAAGGAATACACCACAAGCAAGGTTGCCCTCCATGAATCAGGCATCCCATATAGATTCAGATGCCTCAACTTCTACATATACTACAAGAACTGGAATGCAAGAGCCCACAAGAGGGGAGGGCCATGATTGATCACTGGTGGCCTTCCTTGCTAATAGAAACTATAACACCTAGAAAGTTCTGGGACAACCAAAACCACAGGTGACAGCATGAGTGCACCTGCACCTAGACCTGACTAGCTCCCAGCTCGTGCGAAATGATAAGACACAAGCCCTGGGATGCACAACACAGTGGCCATCAATGATGTGGACAGCTGGGAGATCCCTTCCCCATGCAGAGGACAACTGGGACCACACCACAGAGGCTGAGGAAAACAAAAAGTTGTGGGAGGAGACAGAAGCCAACTCTGGAGCAGGACCGTGAGAGCCATGTGAGCTCCAATTTCTCCACCTCCTCTCCACCTCCAGCCAAAGCAGCAAGAGAAGCACCTAGTGAACCCGCACATGCAACTTCATCAGGACAAACAGTTTTAGTCAACCAAGACACCACTGCTTCTATTGCAGCCACTGGTAGCCCTCCTTTGGCCTCTATATTTGACAATAATTATTACATGGACACTATGCCCACCACCAATATCCTGCCTGCTCTGGTCAAGCAGCCCTACCTACATGCCAAGAACTCTGCTTCTACATGACTGGGACACTGCATGTAAGACTGGGTTTTCCCCTTTTATACCTTCTGCAGGATAAAGGGAGTGCAGGGACTGGGGGTACAGTCTATATGTTTGGACAAAGAAATAAAGCCACACCAAAGTGTACTGGGGTGCTCAATGACACAATACTACACTGTTTTCAGGAAGTTATGGCACTTACTCAGGGTACACAGTTGAAAAACTAGTCCAAGACTTAGGATTTCTTTTGCTTCAAAAATCCATTTATTGATGCCAAATATAAAAAGCCATTTAGATCCACACTGGGTCAGAGAACCACACACCAAACCTTTAACATTTCAACTCAACCGAGTCTTTGTCAAAGATACTGCCCCCTATACATAACTTGCCTAAATAGCACCTAGAGAAAGTCACATGTGTATACCATCAATTCAGTACTTAAAGACACAGTATATTTTATAGGCCATTTGTAGTGCAAAAAAGCATTGTTAATAAATATCTTAACATTTAAGTGGCAGAAGCACATTAGGTAAACATTCATTAATACTAGATAATATAATAAAGTGCTAAATAAGTAACAGTACAAACATATTGTTTTAAAGTGCAACATGTGGAGATGTATGTAAAACCTCACTCCACTAAATCAACCTGAAGTGCTAATGCTTAAAGTTAGAGACATTGTCAAGGCTCTTAACCATTGTCATTTTCTCTTTCTTATATGCTTAACTAGATTGCTATTGGAGTGAGTGTACAGAAAATCAAATTACAAAAGAGTAAATTTCTCAAAAGTCCATAGGAAAGATGGAGCTAATGGGGAAATATACAGGTGGAAGACTTCAAATTCATGTTAATTAAATAGACACAGATTGCTACCAAAGAAGGGTAGAGAAGGAGTCCTTAGGCATAGAGGTAGAAAAAGAGTCTTAAAATTATAAGGACGTACCAATACATGATATGCAATGTTACATTTTAAAGTAAGAGTGTGGTGGGGGAGTGGGGGAAAGGAAAACCATAATGAGAGCCATTACTAAGGATACTGATGTAAATGTACTGTGGAAGTTAATGCAACTTGTAATAAATAAATTAAACTTCTTTAGCCCATTGTGGGTATATGTGGCTTTTTGTATTTGACATCAATAAAAGGATTTTTGAAGCAAAATAAATCCTAAGTCTTGGACTAGTTCTTCAATTGTGTACCCTGGATAAGTGCCATGACTTTCTGAAAACAGTCTATATGTTTACATGCTCTTTGATTCTTACCACACTGCAACTGTTATTTAATGCATTATCTCTCTAAAAAGGCCTTGAGCAAGATGCTATGCATGGGGGTGGGAGTTAGCTCAAGAGTATTTTGTATTACAGCTGGTTATTTTGATGTGTTATAGTCACTTCAGTGCCCCTCTCCCAGTTTGTGCACTGATCCCACCGTAGCTCCCAAGTAATGGAGGTCTTTCCCCTGGCAGCTTCTCAGCTCATCTATATCTGGTTCTCCAGGAGGCATCTACACTACAGATGTTGCGAAATTAAATTTTGCCAGTGAAATTCCAGCACAACCTGCAATTTTGCCATTTTAATAATAATAATAATTTAATAATAATTCAGTTGTTTAGTGAAATATTTCGTGAGGTGCAAAGTTGCGAAATTTCACCCAAAAATAGCAACATTTTGCCTGCAGGTTGTGATTTTTGCCATTTCATGGGTGAAATTTCATGCTTCTCAGCAAAATTTTGCACTCCACTGGCAAAATTCCGCATTTCGGTTCCAAGAAAAATTTTGCAAAATGGACAAATTAAGCGAAATATTTCACATAACAAAATTCAGTAATTTCGCACATCTCTACTCTACACACAGGTACAATAGAATATTTTCATAGATAGTGAGGTTAGAAAATCCATGTGGCAACAGCATCCATGCTGCTGTATCAAGGGCTTGTATAATTGATGTGACCTCCCAGAGTCCTTACAGGTGTGATAAGCACATATTATTGGGCTTTAGCATCTTCCACTTCGAAGTATTGTGCAGCTGGTAGGGCCGATATGAAAAGGCTGTGCATACAACCATGGCAAACCTAGGAACTCAATCACTGTGAAATAAACATACAGTACTGCCCTCCAACTGCTAAGCCTTGACCCACTTTTTTGTATTATTCTCTTCACTCCCCTTCTGCCCTGACTAGGCTCCCTCACACTGAACCCGCCAGCCCTGTCACCTGGCTTCTCCCAGTTTTACCTTTCCTGAGTCCCCCTCAGCTCCCCCTCTGGTGGGGTGGTGGGGAGTCCCTCAAACCAACTTGTCAAGGATCCAGATTTGGGAGGTGCCTAGGTCACCAGTGAGGGTCCTGCAAAGGATCAATGCTGATCTTGCCAACCAAGATATGTTTTTGATTTTCTGTCCTGCCCCTGAGGCCTGTGTGTGCAGTGACATCTAGGTTGACATCACATGCATTTCCACACATGACATGCCTGATGTCTGCTACTCCTCACCCACTTTTTGTGGCTGCTTGTGTCCTGCCTCCTAGACACCACTAGGGCCAGGCATGCACTGTCCATTGTGCCATCCACTCCCGGGAGGAGCAGGAGAAGAGCAGTCCTTTGGACACTTATCCTCTTCCCACTGGCCAGCCCTCTGATACCCAGAGTTCACTCCCAGGTCCAGGCCATTGCTGCCACAAGCAATAGTGCTACCACCATGCCAGCTGGCTGGCTGGGCTTGAGCCTCTTTCTGATCAGCCGATTGACTACCAAATCTATCCAGGACAAGGAAGGTTGAAGCCTCCATACCATAAATTACCTACTAATAGTATGTTTCTGTCCCACTGTGCCTCCCACTATGGATGCATCAGTATTGTAGTACTCACAAATGGGCCTGGGAGTCAACAATAGGAGAGGTCCCCCTCAAAGCTGGCTATGCCAGAATGCCTTTATTTTCATGCTATTTTCCATCCTTGGGCAGCAGTGAATTCTCTTGCCTATGACCCTCGATGCCCCTCAAGCCATGGCAACAATGGTCTCAGCCCTCATACACTCCAGTAATCTATCCCAGATGTACCTCACCGCCACCTGTTCATAAGACTTAGGGGTCTGGGACAGTAGCAGACATCCTCTCACTCCAGCACTACAGTGAACTGCTCATAGCTCCATTTACTTTCTACCTGATCACACGCACCTGCACACCTTGCAGAACATCAATGGGAGGACCACTGTATATGTTTTAGGTAAGTTATTAGGGGATTGGGGCAGATATCATTTTGATTTTCTGTTACTAACATCTATATCACCACTATAGAATGCCTTAGAGTATGCTTTTCCTTCTTTCCTGCATAAGCATTGGTTGTATTTTTCCTGGCTTGTAAATTTTCCATATCATTCAACCACAGGTCCTTCAGTGGACATTTGATGTTACTACTCCTGAGGGACATCCCCTCCCAAACCAGAAGATGTTGTTATTTACCCCAATGTCCTATCTTTTCACTTTAGGATTTCACCCCCATTAGGGTTAGTTTTTCTCTGTAATGCTACATTAGTACACTTTCCGTTATAGGGTTTACTGACAATTTTGTTTCCTGTTGTGTGACTCACATTTTACTGTAAGGGGCCTATAGTGTGTTTTTCACTGCCAGCTGCAATTATATACATTGACTGAGTAACCATGATGAGTCAGGGGCCATCTGTCCCCTAAGGATGATTGCATGGAATGTAAAGAGTCTGAACCAGCTAGTCAAAAGAAATAAAGTTCTCCAATACCTTAAGTCTCTATGAACAGACACAGCTCTTATTCAGGAGATTCACCTCATGGGGCGGACCTCTCACTGATTTCAGAATGGTTGGGTAGGGCAATACGTATATAGTCCGGCCTTCAGTAAATCTGAAGGGGCAATGATCCTCATCAACAAAGCCCTCCCCTGGACAACTGAGAAATCTGTGAGAGGCAGAGGGGAGATGAGTGGTGGTGTATTTAACATTCATTGGGGAAGTTTATTTTATTAAATTTTTATGCCTCAAATGCAGTTGACACCAATTCCTCCCCCCCACCTAAGCCAAGTAATTGCTGACATAAAGGAAGATTTATCAATCCCTATCCTGGTTGGGATGCTTTTAACTTGGCTCCAGACCCATTCCTCGGCAGATCGAAGATGGTGTCAGACAGTCATCCAAAGGCACAACTTACAATACAGGCCATGATGGCAGAATGGAACCTGGCTAATGTTTAGAGCAGGAAAAATCCCATGGGCGGGATTATTCTTTCTACTCCCATGTTCACGGCACACAGCTAAATAGATTTTTGGCTTGCAGAGGTTGTTGCTTCCCTGAGTACTCTAAGCTTCTCAATAGGATCATATTCCGGTAGCCCTCTGTTTCCACCCACAGGTACTGAGCTCAACTCTCCATGCTGGAGATGTAATCCATCATTACTGACATATCTGAAGTTCAAAGACTGGATCATCCAGGAGGTAAGTCTTTATTTTGAACTCAGTAATACAGGGAGGTGGCCCCAGCCTCAGTTTTTGAGGCTTTCAAAGCTGGTTCATTCATGATAGTTTGACAGTTACTGTGCCAATGTCAATTATGGTGACAGCAACATGCTGCCTGGCATTACCATGCCTGGCATTGTGCCTCCTGTGACTTAGAGTGCCAAATTGCCATCCCTCGAAACAGTCAGATTTTTCAGAGGGCTTTGCCCCTGCACCCCCCAAAAATATATATAACCTCCTCTGGGGCGGACATGCTGTGAAGGGCACAGAAACTGTGGGGATGCCCAACACAGCATTAGTGCTGGGTGATCTAAAATCAAGATCACCCATGTCACTCTCATCTTCTTTGCGGCGACAATATTACTGTGCTGTAATGCTGTCGCCATGCTAATGTCATACTTCCAAAGCCTATTTTTAGGGATAAATCATCTCCTTTAAATCTGTAAAAAAAGAGAAAGGGAAGCTAAAGTTAGGACTCTTCAAAATTCCTTGAAGCAACAAGGGGACAGCTTAAGAGACAGAGTATGACCCATGGCCTCCTGTTCCCCAAAACTATGGGACACAAGTAAGAAATAATACCTGACAGGGCGGGCAGTATTGGGAAATACCCGACCACCCAGGGATGTAATGAAGCCTGATGCCACAGGAAGGGAATCTTATTGTCCCTGGAAGGTCCAGTATTTTCCAGTACTGCCCACTTTGTAGGATATTATTGCTCATAGATAATGGGCACTGTAAAAAAAAAATAGTTTAATAAAAAAAATTGAATAAAAATAGGTTTAAAATAAGTTTTGTAATAAAATAGTTCCTCTGCCTATTTTTTAGCTAGGGACATTTGCTATAGAGGATCCTCCATAGTTGTGTGTAGAAGTTGTTATGGTTACCGACCCCCATACACACACAGGTAGAAATTATGAGACTGATTTGCTGCCTTTCAAGTAACTGCTGATTGTTCCCCAGTCTACCTGACATGCAGAGCATAGAGGCTGTGTTCCGTTTTTTTCTTTTTTCTTTTTTTGTTGTATGCTGACATCGGTCTGTTCCCTGTAGGTGGAGTGAGGCTGACCCTGTGGAACAGATCAGTATTCTGGAGATGGAGCTGTCAACCAGAAAGTACTGCTGGCTGTTGGGGAAACTGAAAGTAAAACATTAATGGTGGCGGGAAAGAGCGGGCTGGTAGCAGAGAAGCGGTTGCCAGAAACATGCGACAACCAGGGGAAATTATGTTGTTTGTATTTTTTTGAATAAAGAAAGGTGGTGGACTTCTGAATTGTGTTGCTCTTCCATGTGTGTATCTGTAGTGAAGTTATAATATCGGGAGAAGTGAACCAAGGATTGCTGACAGGATGGGTGAGGGGGTGGGTGCAGAAATGTACCATGGGCAGGCAGATGACAATTATTAAGTATCTAACATTTAATTTAAAGAACAAAGAAGAAAAAGAATGGCAGTGGTGATGGGGGTAGGGTTGTGCTTGCCTGTAAATATGTGTGTGGTCGGTCTCTCTCTGCTTTCGTCCCGCTTAATGATCGGGTAAAAGAGGACAGCCACTCACTTTTTAAATTTGGAACTGGCATACAAATACCAGTTTTTCTGTGAGTGGTGCCAGGTTGGAATTTGTTATTTGGTGGGCATCTATTGACAAATAAATGCATGCCTGATTATGGCTTTCAGCTAATCAGGATGCTCTATTTTTCAAGCCCATTTTCTAAATAAAAAATAAAACACCCTCCTGCACCATAAGGCTGAGTAGCAGCTACTTGGATCTAAACATAGTTTCTTGGAGTTTGGGGAGAAGGGAGACAAACCCCTTGTCATCAGACTTCATAAACAGCAAGCAGAATCATATATTCCAGTGCTGTGAGAACCTGGAAGCTCTAAAGCCACTGGCACCAAAGATATAAATGAAGTCATGTGACAATTTTATCATGGCTTATGTGCCTCTCAGACTTCAGATGCTCCTGCATTGTGCATACAGGAGTTGCTAGTGAACACTCATCTTCACCAATTATCAATACAAGGTGGACAGCCTGTTTACTAAATCACAGCTCTGTGCTGCCCTCACTCAGCTTGCCAATGACAAAGCTGCTGGGGGAGATGGATTCACCACTGAGCTTTACCACCTTATGCCAGAGGTAATCTCTTCCACTGTTAGCAGCTGACAAAATTTCAGCAGGGTAGAATCTACCCCAAGACTATGATTGAGGTAATCATTGCATTGCTCCCTAAGAAATCAGACAATCCCCTGGACTGTGAGAATTGCTGCTCAATCTCCCTTATCTCCACATACACCAAAATATTGGTGAAAGCACTGACCGCTAGAATAGGTGCTACCACCTCTGATACACCATACTCAAGCAGTGTTCCAGAAGGGTAAATCTGAAGCAGACAACCTTAGGACACTGCTCAATCTCAAAACACTTGCTTAGTCTGCTGATGCATCTATGCCTGCTATGATGGTAGACTTCTGCAAGGCTTTTGACTCGTTAGAGTGGGTTACCTCCGAGGACTGCTTGAGCTCTATAGCTTTGGACACACATTCAGGAGTAGGATCCATACCTTGTATAGTAATGCCAAGATGTAGTCTTAACTAGTAAAACTATTTCTACCCCCTTTCTCCTACATTGAGGTACTTGTCAACTCTGTCACCTCTATCTTCTCCTCTTCCTGCTTGCCCTGGACCCCCTCAGCAGGAAGCTGCTAGAGTCTGCTATAATCAAAGGCATCAGGGTTAAGGGCAGGTCATACAATCTCAACACCTATGCAGATGACCTCCTGCTCACCCTGTAACACCCTCCATTGCCCCTCCTCCAACCCTGTCTCTACTTTCAGCTTTCACTGAAATCTCTGGACTCACAGGGAATCTGAATAAACAC
The DNA here is from genome assembly GCA_016271365.2 of Neoceratodus forsteri. NCBI lineage: Eukaryota > Metazoa > Chordata > Ceratodontiformes > Ceratodontidae > Neoceratodus > Neoceratodus forsteri. Next base: position 441,363,582 of record CM057451.1, on the reverse strand, counting down.
TGTCTCACCACTCAACCAGGCCTGTGATGACTCCTGCTGCCACAGTGTCCAGGTTACATGGGCTGCTGATGGTTCCAGTATTTCTGGATTAAGATCATCAGAAGAAGGGTTGTGCTCATACTGTCCAACATTATCCTCTTAATTTCAGACTTGGTACAAGATACCTGGTGATGGCAGACATTTAATCTATCCCTGATGGGGAAAGATGGAAGCCATCAGGATATTTACCTTGCAGAAATGTGCATATGTGTTTGGCAACTTACCCCTTTGTTTTCCTGGACAAGGTATTTGCTTAATGAATTCCATACTCTGTCACTTCTTATGGCAAAACAAACCTCCCAGGCTGAGCAGAATGAAAATGCAGGCACACTGGTACAATGGAGGACTGTGCATGCCCTGGTTGTAAGGCTATATCCTTGAGCACTGCATGGTTTAAGCCACCAAACCATTAATGCCTTCAACAGACCATGCTGCCCAAATGAATAGATCTGAAAATGGCAGCAGGGGATGCCTCCTGCCTTAGCCTCATCCTGGGCAGAATCATGGGATATTCTTTTTACTCCATCCCATCCTTCTAGCAACTATACAAGTATGGAATCAGTGTATATCATTGGCAAAAGTTCTCAGGGGGCACAGGACTTCACCCAGACCCATAACTTATCTCGCGTACAACCTACATATCCTTTTTTTTTTTTTTTTTTTTCAATTCAGATTTTATTAAAGTTTCCATTACAGAGAATGAATTATGGTGGAGTACATCATAAACCCCAAAGGGCAGATACAAAATACAAAATTATTTGTTCTCCCCAAATCCCCCTGCCCGCCCAACCCACTACCTACTCCGAACAACTCAGCGCATTGGTACTCTTTTAGCACAACACCAGAGAATATAACCTGGTAGTACTTAGGCCTGTAGTGCATAAAGAGTCTGCAATGGGCCCCAGATCTTGTCAAACTTTTCCAGTTTGTTGTATAGACTGGCAATTGTCCTCTCTGTTCTGAGGTTCACCAGCAATTCCAGAAGCCATTCAACATAAGGTGGTACCTCTGTGTCCTTCCAGTGCCTCAACACCACCTTTTTAACAGACATCGTCATCAATGCTATGTGATACCTCCTGTTCACCACTGAAATAGAGGAGAAATCCCCGAGGAGAAATATTTCGGGGGTGAATAATTCTGAGAGCCCTAAAAGAGGATCAGCACACGATTAATCATGGTCTAAAGTGGGTCAATTTTAGGACAACTCCAGAAAATATGAAACCCTCAAATAACGGAGGTGAACAGCCAAGAAAGCGGGCCATTACTGCCTGCTCTAGCATAGGAGAAACCCAAGGGCTCCTGGGCCGCTGTCCGGACCCTGTTCCTGAGACCAGAGGCAGCAACCATCCTGCCCCAACAGTGGAAACCCAAAAAGGGGGATGAGGAGTCCTCCACAAACAGCACTCGAGGAAGGATGCTCAGAAGGGGCAGATCAATGCCGCACATAGCGTATCATAACCGGAAAACGCCATCTGTCTATGGCTGCAAAATCCCCCCCAATACACAGGCCAGCCACCACTATCACCCAATGGCAACAGTGAATAAGAAAGAGAGGGAAACCCGAGAAACCAGACCCCGAAAATGAAACCATAAAGGGACTGCAGTCACAGACAGACTCGCATTGCAAACACAGAACTGAGCATTGCCCCCAAACCTTGGGATCAAGACATCACCCTTGAAAAAGTGTATTGCCAGATCTGACAGAGTAAAATTTAACTTGAACATAGTAACCCCAGATGAATACGAAATGAGACTAGACTGAACCAGAGTCAATATTATGAGAGTCCACAGAATTAAACAGTCCTGAGAAAGAAAACCAGATTGGAAACGTAATGTCCATTAATCTGTCAGCACGAAGACCCTTCTCGAGAGCTGCAGCTTGAAAATGAATAGCCAGATAAATAGTTTATGACCAACATAGTCCTGGAGACAAAGTAGAGAGATATAATTTGCATCAGCTGAATTACACCACCACTGAAAAACTTAGCATGGCTCCCCACGCCAGGCCAACTCTCAAGCAGGCTTAAAAAGATCAGGAAGCGCTTTCTTGAGCCCTGCGGTAGCCGACTCCACTTCCTCGTAGGTCTCCCAGGAACCATTCAGGCAAACTTGAAATCTTGCAGAAAAACCCATACGAAACTTGATTCCTGTGGCAAGCAACTTGAGGACAAGCTTGTGAAATGTGGCTCGTTTCTGGCGTACAGAAAAAGGGAAATCTTGCTCCACTCTCAGCTTTTTACCTTCCCATTGCAAATCTTGTGTTTCCTTGACCTTATATAGAAAATGCTGTCACTCCTGGAAGTTTAAGAAGCGAAATATAAATGACCTGGGAGGGGGGCTCCAGCCGGAGGAGGGGGGCGTAGTGCCCGGTGAGCTCTTCCTATTGTGTAGCTCGCACGAAAGGGGAAGGGCCTGCCACCTTCTCCACAAACTTTCTGATAAACTTAATGGGTTCTGAGCCCTCTTCACCTTCGGGCAAACCAATGATAACCACATTATTGTGGCGACTGTACCCCTCCAAATCTTCCACCTTGTTCTCCACTTTCACTAGCCTTTGCCTCAGGGACACAAGCTCCAGTTCTGCTTTATCCTGTTTCCTTTCAATGGAATGTATGCAAGCTTCATTATCAGCAATTTTCTTAGAGAGCTCCTCAAGGGTGCTGCAGATACCTTTTATTTCTCCTGCCATATTCTGCATTTCAGCCTTGAAATGCTAAAACTCCTCTAGAAATCTTGAAAGGGTGAGAAGATCAGTGTCAGGGCTCTCGGTAGTAGCAGGCAGCGAGAATTGCAGGGAGGAGGCCCTGGCTTTCTTAGAGGCCTTCTCGGGCGTAGTGGGAGGTGTGTGTTTGGAAGCTATTTTCCGCATCTCTTCATCCGACTTCTTTTATCGAGTGCACAGTACGCTCAGGAAGATAACAGACAGGCGATCTGCAGGTGGAAAACACCGTGAAATGGGGGTTTTAGCAATAATTAACAGGTGGTAGGTCAGAGCTTGCATAGAGGTGTCCTACCCAGCACACCGCATCACGTGACTCTTGGGTACAACCCACATATCCTGTTAGCAAGACACCCAATCTGATGGTGAGACTGGGAGCTGAAAGGCATCTGGCTTTTTGCTAACATATCTCTTCTGAAATTTGACTTACTACCTTCCTTTTAGCAACTCAAATCCACATTTGTTTTCAACAATCTGAATTTTGGAATGCCTCCAGATTAGGTCCACCATACAGAGAATGGACAGGGAAACCAATCCCTCCCTCCCCTGGGCATGGCTAAAGAAACAGTTGGCCTTCCCACTGACCAAGGGCGTGGATGGAAACATTTGCTTTGCAGTCATTGTTTCATAGCCACTGATTCTGGGGAAGAGCAGGGCAAAATGGGAGTGGGATCTTGGCCTCACTATTCCATATAGCCAGTGGGACTTATGTATTACCATAGCTCAGTATGCCTACAGAGGCATTAAATTCAGGGTTATCCAAGCCAAGATACTGCATAGATGGTATAGACGTTACAAGGCACTACAGACAGTGGGTTCACTGCCCCATTCCTCTTGCTGGTGATATCGAGCAGTGGAAGTAGATTTGCTTTGTGTGCTCTGGAGCCACTGGAAACTTGCTAATTTCTGACATTGTATTTTCCAGGATCTTTGGTCTTCATATCCCACATTCCCTAGACCTGCTCCTGTTAGGCATTATAATACAAGTTGGGGACCTCACGAAGCTCCCCCAGAGCTGGCTTCTTGCAGCACTGATGGAAGTCAAATGGCTAATACTGACACTTACACCATCTATGATCAGGTGGCCCTCCACCCTCTCCAAACTGACCCTTTTTCAATGGCTCTTCTTTCTAGAGGGGGAAAGGAGATGTTATTTAAGAAATGGGACCCCATTCTGACATCCCATCTGTGTTTGGTACCTATTCTACAACCATATAATCCTTCACTGGGTGCATGAGCAAGCACATTCTTTGACACATAACAATCACTTCAGTGGGAAGGGTGCCCAGGGTTATGTGTATATTGGTCTATGGAATTGTACGTACTGGGCTTGATTTTCAAAGGTTGACACAGGACTTGCTTCAAGCTCTGCCTCAACACCATGGTTTGGTGCAGCTGCACCAAACTCCTTTACCGCAGCTACACCTGATTTGTTTTATTGTCGGGCTCAGTTGTGACAGTTTCCTCAGTTTATGGCAGCTCGCGCCAAAGGTTTGGCACAAGCCCTATAAAAAGGGTCCCCCATTTTTCTTGTGTTTATTCTTTCTTCATTGTTGATGTTTAGTAACAGCATCTTAGGCTACTGTGGTCATTATATAGTATATGGCTTTGCATGGTTATAGATTCAGTTCTTGGACTGCCAGTGGTGCCCAATCCCAAACTAAATTATCTAAGATTTTACATCAGTTATCACATGTTACAAACCAATATACTGAAGCATTCCTTCAAAAGACTCACCTTCCCTCATCTCAATTATCTTTGTTGCGAGGATCACGGGTGGGCCAAGTTTTTGGTATGGGACTGGACATCCGTAAGCAGGGGGTTGTAGTTTTAGTAGCATGCTGGGTTCCCTTCAGGCTGATGAAAGAACTATATGATGGGCTGGCAGTAGAGCCTAGAGGTTAGAGGAATGAGGTGTAATCAAGCTTGATACATCCAGCAGACCAGACCTGAGTTTGATTCTCACAACCTCCACTTGCATACTGTGTGACTCTGAGCAAGTCATTTAACCGCCCAGTGCTCCCAGTTCACCCCTGAAAATAGGCACTTGTGCCTAGTGGGCCTGGCCCAGTTACCAAAGACTAAAATAAATAAAATGATAATTAAAGCAGATATAGTCTCCTCAGGGCATTGATGGGGCATGTAGAGGTTGCCTTGGGCATTATATAAGGCCTGACAATAGAAGACCCAGTTTTTGGCTAATATTTTAAATTTCCTATTGCCCTGGTCCTCTCTCCCAATTCTGCTAGCTGGTGACTGGAATTTAGTGCAGGATAAAGAACTGGACAGATCTGGGACATGTTGCCAAGGTCTATCATCAAATGTTCAATGTCAATTTAGCACAACACTGAGCAGTGCGGTAAAAACCATTGCATGCATTATGTCACAAGTCAAAGTGGCACTGTGGAATTTCTTCACAATGCGTCTGCATGCAAGCTGTTGCCAAACTGAGTGTAATCACAGTCTGGCCACCAGTGATGGTATTTAGCAAGGAAAACTGCTTCTGTCACACCTGTACAGCCTACTTCTATTGAACAATTAAAAATCCCATCTGAAAACTGTGTCACTGACTGAGGGGAGGACTTCCTACTGTTCTACAGCAGAGAAGATGACACTGATTGTTTCTTAATTTCTGGAACAAAAAAAACCCTGAAAATTATGAAGAAGAGCAAGAATTGGTTCATGGATGGAACTTTTAAATGCATGCCTCCACTGTTTTCCTAACTATACACAATTCACGGTGTGCAGTACACTGCGGTACTGCCAAGTGTAACATAGAGACATAGAATTTGATGGCAGATAAGGACTGCTTGGCCCACCTAGTCTGCCCTTTTCTCAACCTAATGGATAAGCTGCAGATTCTAGTTAACCAACAGCCTACTTCCTCCTACCCCCACTAGACATGCCTTATGTCTGTCCCATGCATTCTTGAATTCCCCCACTGTTTTTGACTCTACGGCTTCCTCAGGAAGACCATTCCATGCATCTACAACCCTCTCTGTGAAGAAATAGTTCCTCACATTACCTCTGAGCTGTCCCCCCTCTATCTACAAATTGTGCCCCCCTTATTCTTGCACATCTCTTTTTCTGAAAGATGCTACCCTCTTGGACTTTGTTGATTCCCTTGAGGTATTTGAAAGTTTCTATCATGTCCCCTCTCTCCCTTCTTTACTTGAGGCTGTACATCTTAAGCTCCTTTAGTCTTGCTTCATATATCCTCTGGTGCAGACCCTGCACCATTTTGGTTGCCCTCCTCTGGACAGCCTCAACTCTGTCTATGTCTTTGTGGAGATGGGGTATTCAGAACTGTACACAGTACTCCAGATGTGGTTTTATCAACTGTCTGTACAGAGGGATGACAACTTCCTGTTTTCTACTGGTGATGCATCACTCTATGCATGCCAGTATCCCCCAGCCCTTCTTACTGCCTTCTCGCATTGCTGGCCCACATTTAGATCATCTGATATTACTACCCCAGGTCCCTTTCTATTTTTGTTGTTGTTAATATCTCACCCCCATTGTGTACTCTTCCCCTGGGTTTTTGTTTACCAGGAGCATTACTTTGCACTTCTTTGCGTTGAATCTAAGCTTCCATACATTTGACCATTCCTCCAACCTTGCCAAGTTCCTTTTCACCCTTTCCACCCCACCTTGCTTATCAACCCTCTTGCAGATCTTTGTGTCATCCACAAAGACACATACTTTCCCTTCCAGTCACTCTGCAGTGTCACTTATAAAGACGTTAAAAAGGACCGGCCCAAGTGCTGAACCCTATGGTACCCCACTAGTAACCCCCCCTTCTTCACTGTGGACTCCATTTACTATTACCCTCTGTGACCTGTTGTCCAACCAGTGTTTTACCCAGGCTACCACCCTGGGACCAACTCACAGGCTGGCTAATTTGTTTATTAATCTTTTGTGCAGGACTGTGTCAAATGCCTTGCTAAAGTCTAGGTAGGACATGTCCACAGCCCCTCCCTGGTCTCCTACTTTGGTCACCCAGTCAAAGAAATTAATTAGATTTGTCTGACATGACCTTCCACTGTGAATCCATGTTGCCTTGGGACTTGTGTCCCACTGGCCTGTAGGTTCTCAACAATTCTTTCCTTCAGAAGTGATTGCATCATTTTCCTTACCACTGAGGTCAAACTGACAGGTCAATAGTTTCTTGCTTCTGTCTTGCTCCCACTTTTGTGAAGGGGAATCACATCTTCCCTCCTCCAGTCCTCAGGTACCACACCATCCTCCCATGATTTATTACAAAGGGTAGTCAGTGGTATTACTAGTTTTTCCCTTAGTTCTTTTAGAATTCTGTGGTGAATCCCATCAGGCCCCATTGCTTTATCCACCTTCAGTTTTAAGAGTTATTTCAGAACCCTTTCTTCTGTGAAAGGACTAATATCAACCCACTATCCAGAGTGCTTCTATTGACTGGATTAGGTATTTCCCTCTGCTTTTCCATTGTGAATACTGAGCAGAAATATTCATTCAGTATCCCTGCTTTTTCACTGTCTCTCTCTGCCCAGCCACGTTCCACTTTATTCAGCCTCAGTATCCCCACCTTAGTCTTTCTTTGTTCTCCAATGTACCTATAAAAAGTTTTATCCCCCTTCTTAACCGAGTTGGCTATCTTTTCCTCAGTTTGGGCCTTTGCTATTCTGACTGCCTTCTCTGCTTCCTTTTGCTTTAATTGGTATAGTTCTCTGTCCTGCTCCTTCTGTGTTTCCTTATACTTCCTGAATGCTATCTTTTTCTCCCTTACCTTCCCCGCTACTTCTTTTGAGAACCATAGTATTTTTTTCTTTTGCTTTGATTTGTTTATTTGCTTCACACAAAGGCTTGTTGCCTCTGTGATGGCGGTTTTGATGTTTCCCTATTGTTGCTTCACCCCACCTTCTTGCCTGTTTGCTAGTGCTTTTCTGAGGCACTGTCCCATTTTGACAAAATCAGCCCTCCTGAAGTCCAGTACCTTCACTTTTGAATGGTTTGACTCTACAGCTAAGTTTATCATGAACCACACTGTTTGGTGGTCGCTTGTTACCAGATGGCTACCCACATCTAAATCTGAGATCCTCTCTCTGTCCCCATTTAAGAGTACCAGGTCTAAGATTGCTCCCTTCCAAGTGGGTTCCAAAACTAGCTGTCTGAGGCATGCCCCCTGTAGGGCATCGAGAATGGCCCTGCTCTTGGATGTGGCTGCAGCAAAAGTGCTCCAGTTAACATCTAGCATATTCAGATCCCTCATCAGCAATATCTTCCCTTTCTCTGCCATCCCAAGGATGCCGTCTATCATTTCCTTGTCAATTTCCTTCACCTGAGACAGGGGTCTCTATGCAACCCCTGTGCAGACTATGGTGCCATTTCCAGTCTCCAGGGTGACCCACAGTGCCTCCTCTCCTCCCTGTTTACCCTTCAGTTCTGTTGCTTTGATCACTTCCCTTACATAGAGAGCTACTCCTCCTCCTCCACCTCTTCTTCCCTCCCTGTCCCTCCTGTAGATTGTGTACCCTGGTATGTTGACATCCCAGTCATGGTTCTCTTTGTACCATGTTTCTGTGACTGCCATGATATCCAGACATTCCTCTTCCATCAAGGCCACCATTTCACCATTTTACCTAGACTACGGGCATTGGTACTCATTACCCTGCATTTTTTTATGGCTTTATTTCTTTTTGCCTCATCCCTGTCCATACTGCCTATGTCTTTTTCTTCACTTACCCCTGCCCTTCTCCCTATCGATTGCTTTATCTTGGTTTTTACCTCACTAACTACCCTGTTTTTTTTGGGGGGGGGCTAGGATTTCCCTTCTCCTTTTCAGTGCTTCCCATCTTGGCTAGTTTAAATGCTTGCCAATGAAGCATTTAAACCTATCACCTAGGATCCTGGCACCCCTCCTGGATTGATATAGATCATCATGCCTATATAGACCTGCATCCCTCCAGGTGGAGCCCAAGTCCCCAATAAAGCCATATTCCTGAGCTCTGCATCAGTGTTTCAAACAGTTATTAAATCCCATGGTGCAGAGTACCCTAGCCTCATCCATATGGTGTTTAATGGTCAGCAGAACAACCACATGCTATGTTCAGGTACTAGAAGCCTTGAAAGAATTGAGCAGTGACCTCAGTCCACACTCCATAATGACTGACTTCGAATTGACTGCAATTAAGGCTTTCTCCACTGAATTCCCTGATGCAGAGAAAAGAGATTGCTTTTTCCACCTCTGTCAGGCTATATGGCACAACATTCAAGACCTGCCAGAGGTACACAAAGCATACACTACTGATGAATGGTTTGTCCTTAATGCGCACATGATACCTGCACTTACTTACGTCCCTATCGATGATGTGCTAACAGTATTTGAAACGCTAAGGGCTGCTGATTTTTTTTTACAGAGAATGAAGACCTCTTAGTACCATTACTAGATTATTTTGAGGACATATATTTGGGGCGTCCTATGGGAAGATGTGGAAGACAAAAACCAACGTTCCAATGTGCCTTTTGGAACTGCTACAATGCTGTGAAAGATGGAATACCAAGAACTGTTAATGCAAATGAGGGTTGGCACTGTAGTTTCAACCATCTGTTAGGTGCTTCACATTCAACTATTTGGAAGTTCATGCAGCAATGAAGTCAGAGTAGAATATGAATGAACTGAAAATAGAACAATACCTGTCTAGCATAGCACCTCCTGCCCCTCAGAAGAAATACTGAGATACTTCAAAGTGTATCACCACTGTAGTTCACGGATATGGTACCAGTGATACCATTACCTATCAATGTGGTATTGCTCATTACTTCCAGCTTCTAGTTTAGATTTACTGATATTGAGCGATAAATAGAAATAAAGCTATAACTTTTTAGCAGGAAACACAGTGGCAACATCTATATTTGCTAATGATGTGCCCATTGGATGTCACAACACTACAATGACGTTACCATTCGCAGTGCCTTTTGACATTGATACATCATTTGCCATTCTCTTTGGTTAAGCTAGCCAATGTGTTTGTGCGCATTATACAGCATGAGATGAAATGTTCCATGTTCAGTATTTGCCATGCGCTGAAATGTACCATGTGCGTATTTCTTATGTGCTGTATTGATCCTGCTTAATTGCTCATGCTGTTATGTTTGCGCTGAATTAACGTGATACCATCATCAAGTCAAGTGGCTTTGAGAGAGTTCATGGACTCATTAGGGCTTGTAGACCGGTGGAGAGTTCTTTATCCCACCAGAAAGGAATACTCTTTCTATTCAATGCCACACAATTCCTTTTCCCAAATAAATAACTTTTTGTTGGGGATTGGACACCTAGAAGGTGTCCAAGTTTGTCAATGTGGAGCCAAAGTCTTATTTGATCATCATCTGGCTATTCTTCAGACTAGTTTCTCTCTTCCTATGAGTAGGGACACATCTTGGTGCTTTAATAACCAATTGTTAAAATCTTCAGAGCTGATAGCACATATGAGTAGCTTTATCTTATCTTTCCTCAAACTAAATTCTCCCTCTATGTCCCATGGGGATATGTTATGGTGTGCTCTAAAGTGTGCACTTAGAGGGGAAATTATACGGCTATCCTCTAAAAGGAAAATGCAAAGGGCCCAGGCTACTACTGATCTATTATGTCAGATCAGAAATTTGAGAATCAACTTTCTCCTGCCTCACCAGAGGATGTGTGGGTGCAGATAGAATCTCTGAGCCAAATATCATGAGCTTTTAAGTGAACAAATGGAACATTTCATATTGCGTACCAAATCCTATTATTTTGATCAAGGAGAGAGAGAGAGAGCAGGAAAGCTTCTTGCCCTTCACATGAAATCTCAACTTATGGATCAGATAATTCCCTCTGTTTGTTTTGACTGGGGTCAAACTTTCTACTCTCCTCTTTTTGAGATATTATAGACCAATTTAAGGATTTTTATCAAGGTTATACACCCCTGATTTGGATACACCTACCACCCCACAATTGAGGACATTTTCTAGGACATAGTTTTACCTACACTGCAGGAAGCTCAAGTGGAGCTTCAGCATTCCACACTGTCTCTACAGAAGGTTAATGAGGCCATCAACTCTTTGTCAGTGGATAAGGCCCCGGGTCCAGATGACTATATGCCAAATTTTTATAAAAAATTTAAAGACTTACTTGCCCGAGTTTTGCTAAGTACTTTTAATTATCTTTATGAACATGGGACAGCTGATCTGACCTTGACAGAGGCTCTGATTTTTGTGCTTTTAAAACCTGGGAAAGACCCATTATGGGTAGGTGGCTATCAGACTCTCTATTTAATTAATGTAGACTTTAAGATATTATCTAAAATTTTGGCTAACCATTTGGGTAAGGTTTGGGGGATCTTGTTAAGTAGGGAACAGGTGGGATTTGTGTCTGAGAGAGTTTCCGCAGATCATCTCAGGAAGTTATCCAATTTGCTCTCTGCATCCTGGGATACCCCTCTGCCAGGGACTCTGGTCTCCCTGAATGCAGAGAAAGCTTTTGATGGGGTATCTTGGACTTTTTTATTTAACTTATTACCTTGGTATCAGATTCTGCCTGAGTTCTTCTGGTTGATCAAGGTTCTTTATTCCAGTCCCTTTGCTTGTGTGTTTTGTATTGGTGTCCGTTCAGACCCCATCTGTTTACGGAGAGGCACCAGGCAGGGATGCCCAATATCTCCATTTCTTTTCAGTCTTTTTTTGGAGCCCCTAATTAGGAAACTTAACAATGCTCCACTGGTACAGGGTATCTCAGTGTGCTCATACCAATCTAAAATGTCGGTTTATGCGGATGACATTTTGCTGCACTTAATGCATCCTGCTGTGTCTCTGCCTGCTGCACTTGAGATAATTAAAATTTGGGTAACTTTCTGACTATAAATTGAATTTGAGTAAGACCAAGATTATGCCTCTTGATGGCCTGACTCATAAAGCCGATTTTGAAAATTTGGGATTGATTTGGGCTGTGATAAACTTAAATATTTAGGTATACAAATCAGCACTTCTCCTTATAAACTGAAGCGTTACAATTTGGACCCCCTCTTAGATTAAATTAAATTTGACTTGGATAGATGGGCTCTTCTGCCTGTTCCTTGTTGGGACATGTTAATATTATAGAAATTAACATGTTACCCAGGATCTAGAATGCAAATGACTGTGCTACTACACCCTTACTCTGTAAGGGAAAAGGGAAGGTGATTTGGTGCTAAATAGCAGGGTAGTCTATGATACAAAAATTATTCCTCAAAGGAATGTTTCTATCAGCACTCTAATAAAAAGAATAACCCCAAACTAGTGTTACTTTGCTAATTCTTTTTCTTTTTCTAATTCTTTTTTATTCTTTCTTTTTCAAGGCAGCATCAAAAACCTTTTAACCTGACACATGCATGTGTTTCAACTAGGTTCTATAAAGTCATGGCAAAGAAAAAAGTCACTGTATCAGTTATATGCATTTGTCATGTATGGAGTTTCTTGCTGCTCCTTTTCATGGCTCAATTGCCTATTCTGGCAATTGCTGTTGGCACTTCCATGGACTCCCTGGCTCTGGGAGTCCAGCAGCTCAAAGCTGTCATATGTGCTGCTCCTCTTTACGTGCTGCTGCTTCCACTGTTCAGAGTTCTGTGAACAACGTTTACTATGTGCTTACGTTTTGGAGTTCTAGGGCTCCATCATAAGAGCTCTGACCTGCCAACAGCTCTGCGGGTTCATGCAGCAGCAAACCCTGATTTATTCGATGCAAGGACAACCTGTAAATTGAAGACAGAAATAACAGAAAAAGGTGACTGCACATGTAGTGAGACTGACTCTAAAGGAATAGGCAACTGGGTCATGAAAAGGAGGAGCTGAAAACTCCATGAATGACAAATGCATATACAGTAACTGGCACAGTGACTTTTTTCTTTGCCATGACTTTATAGAACCTAGTTGAAACACACACGTGTGTGTCAGAAGGTTAAAAGGATTTTGATGCTGTCTTGAAAAAGAAGGAACACAACGAATTAGTAAAGTAACACTAGTTTGGGGCTATTCTTTTTATTAGAGTGCTGATAGAAACATTCCTTTTAGGAATACTTTTTGCATCGTGTTACTCAAGATTTTGCATTCACTCACTATGCTTAATATAGTCATCCCACAGTCTTGGTTTAAGACGTTACAGGGTATTATTTGTTCTTTTCTCTGGCAAGGTAAGCCACCACGGTGGGCAATTGTTAAGTTGATGGCACCCAAGTAGGAAGGGGACTACACATCCCTCATTTTTACCTATGCTATTGAACAATTCATGCAGTGCATTTTCTTCAGTGGTACAGGACCTTCCTGGTAGATTTCACTGGGTAATACATCCCTCAGTGGTTAGAAATAGAGCAGTTTCTTTGCTACTTCTCTCACTTAAATATATTTTTTTTTTTATACTTAGTTTATTATCTTTCATTTGTCAGCATTTGTTACATCATTTTCATGAATCACATGTTGTTCTTTGGGGTAAAAACCCCTAGCACTGACAACATTGCAGATATATTACAGCTCTTTTGGTTCATTGTAGTCAACTTTACTACAATCTAACTAGAACAGTAACAGTAGGTGCTACTGTATGGGATGCGTTCCGTAACTTTCACTATCTATAACTAGTTGTCTGGCATCCAGAGAATACCCATAACAGGAGTCTATTGGGGGACATTCTCTATCTCCAGTGTAAAAGATAAATATCTCTTTAGCACAGTTCAGGCATCTCACTCTTAACCACTATCATGGAATAACCATCTGATCCATTTCTGTTGATATATCTGTGGCTTTTGCTTAAGGTTGATCGTTAACCTTTCCATCAAATGTGTGGATTCAGCCATCTCCTTCCATTCCCCTACCCCTGGGGCCCTTGGCTGCAACTAATTCTTTGTAATAATTTTTAGGGCTGCCACAACCAGGATCTTCCATAGGTATCTGGCATCCTTATCTTTAACTTCCCCTGGGATTAGTCCCAAACCCAAGTGTTCAGGTCCTAACTGCATCTCAATTGCAAATATCTGTTCCAGATGTTTCATAACCTCCCTCCAATGAACAATGATACCTGGACATGACCAAAAGACATGTGCCTGTGAGGTATGTTGTTCTCCACAAGCCCTCCAACACCCAGCCGTGGACCCTCCCTTCACATGAACCATTTATGTTGGTACTAAGAAATATCTGGTTCTCAACTTCTAATAGAAGTCCCTCCACACCAAAGAACTAGAAGTTGACCATGTACTTCTCCACATCAGAGACCAGTGTTTATCTGTTATGTGAATTACTAAGTCCTGTTCCCATTTTTTCTTTATGTGCTGGGACGTGTTGGCCATATCTGCCACATAATTATTATACAGCAACGAAATGGCGTGGTCAGCCCCCTTGCCCCCCCACACTCTCTGAAATAGTCCTCTCTCTTCCAACATCGGCTCCTCCAGCATTATCTTGTTAATTTGTATATTCAAATAGTCTCTCAATTGGTAATACCTGATTTTATCTGTCTGCTTCAGGCCATATTTTTCTTGGATTGCCTCAAAGGAGAGTAGGGTATTCCCCGACATTATTTGATATGGCATGCACAGACCCCTTCTAGCTTGTTTCTGATACCACTTATCAAGCGTTGCTGGTGTAAATTGACAGTCATATGCCCACCATCTATACCTCCACAGATTCTCAAATGTGGCCCCCCTGTTTATTCCCCTCCTCCATCCTGCCAACACCATCCTTGTACCTGAGAGACTGAATGTTTCCCCTGTGTACAGAGGCCCAAACATCACCGCCCGCAATGGGGGGATCCCTTTATTTCCAAAGATCTAATCGCTTCCAATGGGTGTCGTATCCTGGATTGCTTCAAAGTAGTACAACCCTCATCTGGGCTGCCACCCAGTGTCCTGCAAGCATGGGAACGCAAGGACCCCCCCCTTCCTTAGGAAGATAAAGCAAGGATCTTCTTAATCTAGGTTTTTTACCCTTCCATTGATAGGAGAAAAACATACTCTGCCAAGTCTCCATATCCGCTGGAGTTATCAGACATGGGATATATTGAAATAAGTAGAGAAGGCATGGTAGTGCATTCATCTTGAGGGCTTGTGCCCTAGCACTAAGTGAGATGGGTATAAGGGACCATCTTTGAAAGTCACTTTTAAGCTGCACTATTATAGGAGGATAGTTTAGTTCTTTCAATTGTGTATTGTTCCTCCCCAACTTTACCCCTAAATATTTTATCTCTGTCTGATCCCATAACATGGGGTACTTACTTTTAAGCTTCTCAGTTGGGGTAAAATTGAAACAGAGAATTTCCATTTTATTATTATTCAATTTATAGCTGGATAACCCTGAAAACTTATCCAGCCATCTGAATACCGCTGGCAAAGATTTCACGGGGTCTGCCACGTACAAAAGAACATCAGCATACAGAGCCAGTTTGTGGGTTTGTCCCCACATATTAATCCCCTTTATCTCTGGGCACTGACGGATGCTCTGAGCAAGAGGTTCAATGAACAGGAAAAACAGTAATGGAGAGAGAGGACACCCCTGTCACGCTCCTCTTTCTAAATTAAAAGTCCCAGAGATATGCCCATTCGCTCTGACCTGTGCTCTCGGAGATTCATATAACTTTAATATAGCTGTTGTCAGCTGCCTCGGGAACCCAAACCAGGAAAGGACCACTTTCAGAAATAACCACGATACCCTATCAAATGCTTTTTCAGCGTCAAGACTTACTATCAACGCTGGTAATTTTTGCATGGAAATTTGATCTATTATATGTGTTGTTCTATGAAGATTGTCCCGTGCTTGTCTGCCCGGTATGAAACCGGATTGGTCTATCTGTACTAAAGAGGGAAGGTACTCCCGAATACGTCTGGCCAAAAGAGATGTAAGTATTTTATAATCAGTGTTCAATAGGGAGATTGGTCAATATTAAGGGCACTTTGTTGGGTCCTTTCCTGGCTTGGGTATCACCGAAATCACCGCCTGGGCCCAAGAAGGAGGGGCCGCAGCCTCATCTCTCATGACCTTATCAAAAACCTTCCCCAGAAGTGTTTGTATCTGGTTTCCAAAACATTTATAGAACTCTGAAGGGAGTCTATCTGACCCCGGACATTTACCCACCTTAAGCCTTTTAATCCCCTCCTTTATTTCCTCCGGTCTCACAGGTGTCACTAACCTTTCCCCTTGCTCCCTAGTTAGGCCAGGTAGTTTAAGCAAACTCAGGAATCTCTTTTTGTCTTTCATTCCCTCTTTTGTGTCTTCTGTGTATAACTTAGTATATGTTCTAAAGGCATCTGCTATCTCATGGACCCCTTGAACCATTTTGCCTATCCTTGGATGCTACACCTTTGTTATTGTTGCTCTTCCCCATTTTGCCCTCCACCTGCAAGTGAGGTAACGCAGCGATCAAGGTCCCCCCTCATAATGTTGTTGTCTCAAAATGTGCAGCCTCTGTTCCACCTGATAATCCAAAATTCCCGTCAACTCTCTCTTACAGTCCAACAACTGTCTCCTCCGCTCCTTGTCATACTTTTGTTTTTGCTGCCCCTCCAAATCTGCTATCAGCCCCATTAGCTTAAGTCTTCTGGCCTCCCTCTCCCTCTTTTTCCTCGAGGCCAGTTGGATAAATTTACCTCACAGGACAGCTTTTGCAGCGTTCCAGCGGATGGCCTGTGTGGTATCCTGCTCTGTATTATCTAGAAGGTAAGCCGTATAGGTTTCTACTATTTGGTCCCTGATTTCTTTATCTTTCAAAAGAGAGGTGTTCAGCCGCCATAAGGTATTCCGGCGAGTTTCCCCCTAGGACTATTTTTATATATATGGGTGTATGATCAGACAAGAGTAAGTCCCCTATACAAGTGTCCTCAATTCTCTGTACCTCAGTATTCATGACTAGAATATAGTCTAGCCTTGAATATGTGTTACGGGCTGCAGAAAAAAGGTATAGTCCCTCTGTCTAATGTGTTGGTGTCTCCAGGTATCTAATAATCCCATTTCTCCTATCAATTTCTGGATTTTCCTAGCCGTTCTGTGTGGTTTCCCTCTTACCCTCGAGGAGGAGTCCATATCCGGGTTCAAGGGCAGATTAAGTTCCCCCCCACAAATTATGACTCCTTCCCCCCACTCTAACAGAGTGGCTAGAAAGGAACAATACTCTGGTAATGCTGAGCCAGGGGCAAAGTACACGGATGCCAGTGTGACAACATTGCCCGTAAATTTACCTTTAAGCATCAAATATCATCCCTCCTTATTGTCTTAGCCTCCATTTTATCAAATGGGGAATTAGAAGGCACCAATACCATCACTCCCCTCCTTCTACCATTCTTATAGGAGGATGCAGCCATTTCCCCAAAACCCAATTTTAGGAACTTATTATGCTCCTCCATCGACAAATGGGTCTCCTGGTGCAATAAAAAATCTGCTGCAGCTTTCCTTACCTGGCTCAATATTTTAGATCTTTTAACAGGGCTTGTAAGGCCATTAACATTGTAGGAACAAACAATTGTACCCTTATCTGCCATCACAAGGGTCTGTATTTAAAAATATATTCTCAGGGTCCCCCTGGACTCCTCCTTTAGAGCCCCCCCACACATCTCCCTTCTTTACTTCAATTAACTCACTCTTACGACGGAACACATCCCAGATATGAAACAACATATAAACCAATACTTGATAACAGTAGCTCAACTTTACAGCCAACTGGGCTTGTAACCACTGCATGATCTTTGACCTCCAAGGTAGAAGTCCCACTTTTTGGGGCTCTAGTCCTACCTTCACCTTATACCGATGGAGGCAAGTTCAGAGGGGTTACCAGTGTCTCTACAATGGGAGACCCCCTCTAGAGAGCTCTTTTTCATGACTTGAAGCTCTTCGCTTTCCTGTATGACCAATTATTCTATTGATCCAAAAAGCTTTTTATTGGGGCACTGCGTGCCTAAGCACCTTCCAAAAGAAAATGATGTTCTGCACTGATCTAACCATCTTCCATATAAACATTTACCTTCTGACCTAATCCCAATTTCATGTCTTCTGTAGGGCCAGAGAAATCTCCCTCTACCACTTCCACAACTGGGGTACCCCCCGGGGGGGAGACGTTAGTCCCACCTCACGTGGGAGGGATGCAAACCCCAAAACCACCAAACAAGAATCATTACCCTCTTCCCCAATCCCCCTCCCCTTCTCCAGAATTCACTAATCTGACTAATTTTGTTTATTTTGTTCATTAATTCCTCCATAGTATTCCCCTTTTCCCAAACTTCAGAAGCTTCTTATCTTTCCATCCCCTTGTTTTGTTTTATTAATGCCCATTCTTGTACTACCGATATCTTAAGCCCATAACACTGTACAGTTTCAAATATAATGGTCCACACTTTGTATGTTTCTTCTTGATCCAGGCCTCTTCCTCTGTTTCAGCTCCGTAACTGGAGCTCTTGTTTTACTTTTACAACAAAACCACTACAGTGGCCCCTTTCCAGTGTCTAACCAAAGATTAGCCCTATATATTCCCCCCAACCCACTTCCACCCTCTCTCCCCAGCCACATAAAAAATAACCCAGTTCCTGATGATGATGTGATTCTTGCACTTCTGTTTCATTTCCCTTCACCCTCCTTCCACTGCATCCACATTTATATTTACTCATAAACCCTTCCACGTCAAATCCCACTTCCCTGAGGCATCCAATATGTGCTTAGCTTTATAACTGCTGCAGGGAGTCAGGAGTCGCTAACCCCCACCCCCGCATTCTCATAAGATAGTATAATTATTAGTTGTGTGCCATGTAATCAGAATAAGCAGGCATAGTCCCCAGTTATTAAAGCCTTGTTCATTTCTCTTCAAGCGCTCTGAGCACATTGTACTCCCTTAGTCCCCATCATAGTCTCTTTTAAGTGAGTACTTGAAGTGTATTCCTGTTTTGCATCTTCATCCTTCAGCCGTTGAGTTGTTTATTCAGCACGACATCTTGTTCTCTCAGAGGGTTGCCTTGTTCCTGCTCTCCTCGCTTTAGTTCTATGTCTTGGGGGTTTCTTTTGGCTAGGACCTTGTCCCACATCCCAAACATGTCCCTGCTTAAACCACCATTCACTCTTTTTGGGCTTCTTTTGAACCAGTTCTGCTCCCCCAGCTGCTGTTGAATCTGCTGTTCCTGCTCCTCAGGTATGTGCAACCCCACTCTCTCCACAAACTCCTTAGCATCTGCCAGCTCTTGAAATCTCAAAATACTTTTTTCTGTTTGAACTTTCAGCCTAGCAGGGCATTCAACAAAGGCCTTTACCCCTTTTTGCTGTAGTAATTTCACGACCTGTAGCACCTTCCTCCTCCTAGCAAGCAGCTGTGGGGTAAAGTCATGGTCAAAAAACAGTCTGACATCTCCAAAATAAATAGTTTTTCTTAACCAAGCTAGGGCTAACACCTCCTCTTTGGTCCTGTAATCCAGGAACGCAAGCACTATTGATCTTGGTCTGGCCTTCAGATCTCAAGGCCACGGTACCAATGATCTGTGAGCCCTAATAATGTCCAGCCGCTTATCGGTAGGTAAACTGAGAATCTCTCTTATAAATGAGTTGATAAAATCTATCATGTTCCCCGATTCCATTCCTTCTGGTACTCCGTGGATCCGAATATTGTTTCGCCGGTTCCGGTTCTCTAATTCCTCAAGCTTCTGTTCCAGCAGCTTGGTGCGATGATGCAGCTCCAGCAAGGCCGAGTTGTGCACGTCAGTGGTCTGGGTATATTCTGTCATTACCGTCTCAACTTCTTGTGTTTCCTGTAATTTTGCAATATCTTGGCATTGATCTAGTGCTTTAGTCTCCAATCTCTGCAGAGTATCGTTTATTTGTTGTAGGGTTTGGCAGAGCTGCCGGGAAGTAATCGTGCATTCTGTCTCTTGAGCCATACTCGCAGCCTTCTCCATACTTTGTACCGTGGATTCGAGCTCTGCATAGGCCTCCGCTCAGCCGTTTTGTACCTGCTCAGCTATCTTTTGTTTTACAACTCTATTCAACTGAATCTCCTTCAAATGGTGTTTGGGTCCCATTAGATAGTCTTTTATTGATTTTTTGGTCGACAGGATTGATGTTTTCTTTATGGATTAACATGGATTGTTTCTGGTCAGTCATTCAGCGCTTGGTTTAGGCAGCCATTTGGTCCATGCCCCAACTGTAAGTCCCCTCTCACTTAAATATTAAGACCTTATTACACATCTCCTACAACCAACTTCTGAAGCTGTTATGTGCCACTTCAACTGCCACATCAGTTCGGGTACATAGGCAGCTGTGTGCTCTTCTTTGCCTTGAGCCAAGGCATGATGTTTCACAGCCTCTCTTAGAAAATCCTAATTTTTAAATCACACCACAAACCCTCAGTTCTGGGTTTTAGCCCTACTCGGAGGTTCATCTAGAGGAAGTCCAGCCTGGAGACAGAAAAACTGGCCCTGCACATGCATTATAATGCATAACAGGGGGAAATCAACTGTAAGAAGGCAGAGTTCCTGTCCAGGAAGATTGCTGCTGGGAAGAACCGACTAGCTGTACTTATTTTTTTTTTGGACTGTCGACAGGCTACTTCATCCAGGCTGTATACAGCCAAAGAGGTTTTTTTTCTAATGATGAATGCGAAGAGTTTGCTCAGTTCTTCTCAGACAGGGTGTCTGGTATCCTGCAGGATGTTCCTCCAGTCAGCCAGGTTAGAGCTGGCAGTGGTTGCCCGAAGTGTTCTGAGTGCACTCTGCCTGGCTGAGGGGAGTTTAGACCAGTGGAGGTAAGTGAGGTCATTAAGGTGGCGACCAATCTGAAGCACACTTTTTGTGAACTGGGCTCAGTGTAGACACATTTCTTGATGAGATGCATCAACATCATTGGCCCAGTGTTTGCCTTGATTGTCCGGTGATCTTTGTCTGAGGGTGTCTTTCCCAATGCCTTGAAGGAGGCATTGGTGAGACCACTCTTAAAGAAACCATCTTTGAACCAGGAGGCCAGGGCAAATTACCATCCTATCTCCAACTTTCCTTTTTTTTGGTGAAGATTGTGGAGAAAGTAGTGGTGCTTCAGTTGGAGGAGCACCTTGTGACCCATAAGTTATATGAACCTTTCCAGTCAGGGTTTTAGGTGAGGCATAGCACAGAAATGGTGCTTGTTCGGCTGCAGAATGATGTTCTCAGGGCTAGAGATTGAGGGGAGAGGATAATTCTTTTTCTTCCTGATCTCTCTTTAGCAATTGACACTGTGGACCATTGTGTGTTGATTGACCACCTTAGGGAACTCTGTGGACTCACAGGCACTGTCATCTGCTGGTTTGAGTCATTTTCAACCAACAGGAGGCAACGGGTTGTGATGGAGAATTTCTCCTTCACCCCTAGTCCCCTGTCTTGTGGCGTACCTCAGGGTTTGGTCTTAGCCCCAGTGTTGTTCAGAGTGTACATGCTGCCCCTGGGAGGGGTCATTAGGAAGTATGGTCTGGGTTTTCATTGCTATGCTGATGATACCCAGCTATACTTATCCTTTGCCCCAGGAACATCCAACGTGTTAGATGTGCTAAACAGCTGCCTTTCCGAGATCAATGGCTGGATGGCCTCCAGCTGGTTGTGATTGAACCCTGATAAGATGGAGGTGTTGGTGGTGGAGTCAAACAGAGTGCAGGATAGGATGGCCTCTGGATCAGAGACTATACATGATCTGGGATCTGTTCCATTGAAGGCCTCCTCAAGAGTGTGAAAACTTGGTGTCATTCTGGACAGGGACTTGATGATGGGGGCACTGGTATCTTCCACTGTCCCCTTCTGTTTTTTCCATCTCAGAAATGTTGCCAGGATTAAGCCCCTTGTGCCAGCTCTGGACCTCCCCACTTTGATGCATGCCTTAGATACATCAAGGCTTGATTACTGTAATGCGCTCTACCTCAGGGTCATGGGAGGATCTCAACACAAGCTGCAGCTGGTGCAGAATGCAGCTGCCCGGTTACTTACTGGGCAGCAAAAATGTTTCCACTTTACACCAGTACTGCGTGATCTGCACTGGCTACAGGTCAGGTGAAGAATCCTCTTTAAGGTGGGTCTTCTCACCTATAAGGCCCCACGTGGCCAGGACCCTGGTTACCTGCTTGACCTCCTTGCACCATCTCTCTCAGTTTTCCCCCTCCGCTCCTCCTGTGGGGGTCTCCTGGCAATTCCCAGGATGAGGTTAAAATCAGCTGACAACAGGGCTTTTAGTGTCGCCGTCCCTGCCCTGTGGAATTCGCTACACTTTGGGGTTGGGGGGCCCCAACCTTGGAGGTTTTCAAGGCCCGTCTTAAGGCCATCCTATTCACCCAGGCCTTCCCTGATTCAGTTTAGTTAATTGGCATTGATATAGTCTCTCAGCACTCCTGTGTTTAAGTTTCGGTTTTTAGTCTACTTTATTTATTTTTTATGTAAACTCTGATTTTGCGTGTTGAATTGTTTATATATTTTAGTTTTTTTTTTATTAATGATGGTCTTATTTATGTATATTTGTAATCTGATTTGTACGGCACCCACAGCCTCCAGGAATGGGCGTCTTTTAAATAAATATTGCCTTGCTTTGCCTAGTAGAACATCTTCTTACAGATGACATTATGATGAAATTTCATGATGCCCGACAAATGTTCCATCTGTCTAATAAACACAGTTTTAAATTTGTTCAGCTTTCACATTTATTAGTAGGTCATTTTGGTTGGGGACCCTGGTCCAATGGATATGGCAGGTCAATACTTAATCTAGCTGATAAAGCTCCCAGGTCCTATGCCATCTCAGTCTCATATAATCACTTTTATGATCTACTCACTCATAAAGTGGCCAGCAATGCACAGTATTGTGATGCAGCATTATCACCTTCAGGAAAAACATTTGACTGGCCTGACTATGGCCTAATCTGTATAAATTTATGCAATGTGATAGATATCGTTATATACAATCTCAAATATTTCGCAATCTCTATTATACTCCGGTCAGGCTGTGTAGGAAGGGTAAACTGCCACATGATACATGTACCAAGTGTAGCAAGGCACCTGGCGCTTTGTTCCATATTCTCTGGGAGTGTGACAGTGCAGCACCCCTATGGGATGCAATTCGTCATCACTTAGACCCTCTTCTGGGATTGGATAGTGCATTTTTACCAGATGTTTGTTTATTAGGGTATTTTGATGACAAGTTAATTGGCAATCAGTGTATCACATGGCTTTGATACAGGCTTGTGCCAAGAAAATTATATTAAGGCATCGGTGTGATCAGACCACTCTGACATATCCTGAATGGTATAAAGAAATTAGGTTCACTCTTCGAGCAGAAAAAATGATTGCCAGTATGTCAGAATGCACTGCAACTTATAGGAAAATTTGGGAACCATTACAGGTATTACTTTCTCTGCAAGCGGTGTGAAAAATATTTTTTGTTCTCTTTCTCTCCTGGATTCAGGGGGGATGGTTTGATCGGTTTACAGGTGTACAATCAGGGGTGCTGCTTCTGTCTCTACTCCTGTTCTTAATTTTTTGGCTTTGAATTATGTCTCTATCTCATATGTCGTATCACCAGTTCATGTTTTTGATCAGAATGGATCGTATTCTCTCCATTAAGTGGTGAATTATATTTTGTCTTCTCTGGAGTGTGAGTGGGTAGGGGGATATTAATGGGGGCTGGCAGGGAGGGAATTTTGAAGGGTATG
This sequence comes from Neoceratodus forsteri, assembly GCA_016271365.2. Lineage (NCBI taxonomy): Eukaryota > Metazoa > Chordata > Ceratodontiformes > Ceratodontidae > Neoceratodus > Neoceratodus forsteri. Next base: position 441,340,175 of record CM057451.1, on the reverse strand, counting down.
TTTAATGGGTTTGTTTTATTACTGTTGTATGGATCAGGTTATTGTTTTTGTCTATACTGATGTGTTGTTGTTACTATTATCACTATCAAGAATGTAATAAAGTATATTCAATGAAAAAATTGGGTCCCCCAAACGACCAAGTTAGACCAGGAAAAAGCTGGTTTAACTTGTGGCATTTGGTACTCAGGATTGAAAATGATCAGCACACCAGGGGCTTCTAGCATTCTCAGTTCTCAGTGCTTTGAAATCGAGCCCACTGTGTTAACCCAAATACTTCATAATGTTCCTTTCAGTACTAAGCTCAGGTTCCTCAGGTTGAGTCTGTATCAGAGCTGTGCTGTTTCAGATTAACTACTTGTCTGGCATAAACATATTTAGTTAAGATCTTGTCTCTCCTTTATTCACTGTTAGCATTGAATAATTTGTATCTAATTTGTACCTAACAAACACAACATGTATTGTACTATCATTATACTTCATTGTACATGAAATGACTATAAAGTTCCTGTTTGTTGCATGAATTTTAAAACCTTTAATATGCAGAATAGTGTATTTGCAACCGTACACAATAAGGCTGTGTTTCCATTATGTATGCCATCGCTATGGTGACAATTTTATCATGACCAACAGTACAGCGACAACAGTGACAGATTACTGTAGTGTTGACGTGGGACCCCTTCCCACACTGCTTTCTGGGGGTCTTGCCCCCCTCCCTGAATCAACTCTGTCTTGGAGTTGATTACTTTAGTTATGGGGGCATAGGGGGCAGAGTCCCCTGAAGAAAACCAGTCCAAAGTGACCGGCTTTATGCTGACCACAAATGCAGTCGACATAAAGGTGTCATAGTAACATCAGTTGACAACAAATCTGTCGACCAGCTGTCACGGATCCTTTCCATTGAGAGGATGACATGAGATCATAGGGAGCCCTAGATGGTACAAGTGTGCAAGGCTGCCCAGAAATTGTTTTATATTTATTTATTTAGTTACTTAGTTTTTGTTGACCGGGGAAAGCAGGCAAGGCAGTTCTGTCTATTTCCCACCTTGTCCCAGGGGCAGGGAAAATAAGGGAGATATAGATGGAAACTAACTGAAATAGAACCAGACTAAGTTGCTGGTGGTATTTTAAGTGAATATTATATGGCTGTGAAACAAAAAAATTGCAGAGTTTTACACTTTTCTCCCCAAACCTTTACCAGCCTGTCCATCTGCCCGCTCACCTGCCTGCCAGCCAAACTGCTCGATACAGGTTGTTGTTGTGGTTGTATAAAGAGATGTTTATTTTGTTTGTTTGTTTTTCACTTCCATGTTTTCTATGCCCAATTCTTTTTGTCAGCCATGGTGTAGCTTTTCTAGTTGACTCCATAATGCCGAGCACAAACTGCTGCTAGCCCATTCCACTTAGATGTGCTATTGCTGCTAAATAAAGTCAGAAATTTAACTACCTGCTTGTACAATGACAGCTAGGAGCAGGTGGAGGGATATGCTCTTATATAGCTTGTGTACCTCAGAATGGTTCCACTTCAAAATGGCAAAGCAAAATGGTGCAGCCAAAAAAGGTCATTGCATGGACATCGGAAAACAGAGTGGTCCAAAACTACACTAGAGTAAATAAACTAGCTCTGAAACCATGCACGCTGTCATGATGGTGCTGTTTTTTGACTGCACTGTTTTGCTTTCATCATTTTGACAGGACACCCCTCAGAATTATCTCCCTACTGCTAATAAGGAATACAGGTTGTTCAAAGGTAGCAATAAGTTGTAGTATCCTTGTGATATTGCAATGACACTACAACAACTTTTCATGACCTTTGAACTGTCCTACAACTAGAATGTGCTGCGTATAGATTTCAATACACAAAGAAAGGGCAACTATAAAATCTTTCAAGTTAAAAAAAGAGCCATGGTGGTGTCTGCTGCATGGTTTTCTGGAGTGACCCTTATTCTGGAGCATGTCTCAGGACCCTTAACAAGAGTGTTGCAAGTACTGGGGCAAATATATGGTAAACTTTGTCACTCAGGCCATCCTGCCCTGCTTCTTTCTATTTTGCCAAGAATAAATGGCCTGTGTTATTTATTTTTGCATGTATGTATGTATTTATGTACTGTATTTCTTTACCAGGTAAGTGAACTGATCCCAGGGATCAATTACAGGCACAAACCAGGCCATAGAGAAGCCACATAGGTATTACAGTTAGGAAAATACATTTTCACATTTACACAACAGATATAAGAGCATGTGCAATACAGCATACATTACAGAGACGTAAAATACAAACAAAAATCCAAACAGCAGAAATAGTGCAGTATCACAGGATCACAATATTCTCAATGAACCTCAGACATAAGAGTTGAGGAGTCCACTTCAGGGAATGTCCACCACTTCATGGAAGATGAGTAAGCTGGCCAGAAGGAAGTTGAGCTGTCTATGGGTTCCAAACCTGGGGTACCTATATGTACAATTCCTCTTTATGAGGTGAAACAGCCTCCACACATTAACGAGTGAGAGCTCCTTGCATATCTAAAGCATTGCGCCCCTTGCTTGTTTGAGCACTCCGTCCATTCCCCTGGAGCCTTTATCCAGAATGATGTCATATATTAGATTTAAACATATTCCCAATACTATTATGCCACTGGAGAGAAGCATATGTTCCATTTTCTGTGGATAAATTTAAGAAGAACTGTGCATCATCCCTGTGAGAGGTATACATACTATTAAAATGTCATACAAACATATGAAGAAGTAAGTAGAAGAAGGCCATTTGGTCTATCAAATCTGCTTGTGTTGCAGGGTCCACAGCTTGAACTACTGTCCCTGCCCCCCCTCTCTCTACTCCTCCAATCCTCCCTACCCATGACCCTTACCCTCCCCCTATACCTGTCCCAGCCTCTCTTAAAGCTGCACACTGTCTTCAATGACATTACCTCTTCTGGCAGTGCATTCCAGGTTTCCACCACCCTCTCTGTGAAGAAGTGCTTCCTGACCTGCCTCCTAAACCTCCCACCGTCCAGCTTAAGACTGTGTCCCCTTGTGTTATGGTTGCCACTTAGCTTAAGGAGACTCTTCTTATCAATCTTATTTATCCCTTTCAAGTACTTGAAGGTCCCAAACATGTCCTCTCTCTCTCTCTCTCTCTCTCTCTCTCTCTCTCTCTCCAAGGAACACATGTTCAGTGCCCTCAACCTCTCCTCGTATGCCTTACTCTGCTGATCAGCTATCATCTTTGTAGACCTTCTCTGGACCTTCTCCAGCAGGTTAATGTCTTTTTGAGGTGTGGGCTCCAGTACTGAACTCCATACTCTAGATGCAGCCTTACCAGTGACCTGTAAAAGGGCAGTATAACCTCCTCTCTCCTACTACTGATCCCCCTAGATATGTATCCCATCATCTTGTTTGCCTTTGCATCTTCTTTCTTGCATTGCTTGGAGTGCTTCAGGTCACTATTGATCATCACTCCCAGGTCCTTCTCCTCCTCTGATGGAGATACTCGGACTCCACCCAGGCAGTACTCTGTCCTAGGATTCTTGGCTCCAATGTGCATAACTTTACATTTCTTGACAGTGAATCCAAGCTGCCAGATCCTGGACACCTCTCTAGCTTTTTTAGATCTTCTTGTAGGTCTTGTATTCATTCAGCTGTGCCCACTCTCCCACAGAACTTAGTGTCACCTGGGAATAGCACTTTTTGCCCTTAATGCCATCTCCAATATCTTTGATGAAGACATTGAACAACACCAGCCCCAGCACTGAGCCCTGTGGGACCCACTGGTTATCAGTCTTGTGCCAGATGACCCCCCACAACCACCCTCTGGGTTCTTTCCTTCAGCCAGTTTTCCACCCATCTGGCCATCTTTTCCCTAGTCCTGAGATCCACCAACTTCCTAATCAACCTTTTGTGGGGCACAGAGTCAAAGGCCTTGCAGAAATCAAGATAGAGGATGTCTACCACTTGGCCCCTGTCTATTATCTTAGTGAAACAGTCAAAAAAGTCAGTCAGATTTGTTTGTCACAATCCCCCTTCCCCCCCATGAACCCATAGTACTTCTCATCCTGGAGACCATGCTCCTCTAGATATTCCACCAACCTTTCCTTTAGTATGATCTCCATAAGTTTGTCCACAATGGAGGTCAGACTGACTGGTCTGTAATTCCCTGGGTCATCCCTGGGACCGCTTTTGTGGAGCGGCACCACATGTGCTGTTCTCCAGTCCTGCAGTACTATGCCTGTCTCTAGTGAACTATTAAATAGGTCTGCCAGTGGCCCTGCCAGCTCCTCAGCCAGTTACTTTAGTACCCTTGGATGTACTCTGTCCAGGCCTGGTGATTTTTCCACCTTCAATTGCAGCAGCCCTTCCCTCACTCTATCCTCTTCTATCACTACATCTGTGTTCCCTTTCCTCCCTGCTCCTCTTTTCCCTCCTGAAGGCACTGGTCTGTCCTTTTCCCTGGTGAAGACAGAACAGAAGTATTCATTTAGTATCTCTGCTTTTCCCCCATTATCCTCCACCCACTCCACCCCTTTCTTAAGCCTAACAATCCCTTCCTTCTTGTCCCTCATCTGCAGTGACCCATTAATCATAACCCACCTACCCTCTTTGTCTGTGTACTACTAGAGGGCAAGTGTGTCTCAGAATTACCACTAGAGGATAATCTTTCTTACATAGATACATAGACAGTGTCGGCAGATAAGGGCCTGTGGCCCACCCAGTCTGCCCATTTGAGCTTGTAAGTTCAGTTTATGTTTTCCTAGAAATCTGTGGCCCCTTACCCCGACCTCCAGAATTCCTTTATGCCTATCCCATGCATTCTTAAATCCCGTGACTGTTTCAGCCCCCACCACTTCCTCTGGCAGGGTGTTCCACTTGTCCACCACCCGTTCTGTGAAGAGATTCTTCTTCATGTTTCCTCTGAATCGTCCTCCCTCCAACTTCATCCCATGCCCTTTAGTCCTGAAACATCTTTTTCACTTAAAAATAGTGTATTTCTGCACCCTGTTCCTCCCTGTAAGATACTTGTATGTCTCTATCATATCCCCTCTCTTCCTCCTCTCCTCCAGGGAGTATATGTTCAGTTCCTTCAACCTGTCCTCATAGGACTTGTGATGCAATCCATGTACCATCTTTGTTGCTCTCCTCTGAACCTTCTCTGCCCTGTCTATGTCCTTATGTAGGTAAGGTCTCCAGAACTGTACACTGTACTCCAGATGGGGCCTCACTAGTGTCTTGTATAGTGGAATTATGACCTCCCTTTTCCTGCTGGTGATGCCACTGCCTATGCATCCCAGCATCCTATTTGCTTTACCTGCTGCCTTGTCACACTGTTTCCCTACTTGAGGTCATCAGAGATGATAACCTAAGATACCTTTCCTGCTTGGTGCATGCTACTGTATATCCTCACACCCCAACTGACATATTGTGCCAGGATTTTTATGCCCCAAATGCATTATCTTGCACTTCTTTGCACTGAATTTCAACTGCCAAACCCCTGACCATTCTTCAAGTTTCTGCAGGTCCCTTCTCATTCTGTCTACACTCTCTGGTGTGTCTACTCTGTTACAGAGCTTTGTGTCATCAGCGAACAGTGAAATTCTGCTTTCTAGGTCCTGTGCAATGTCACTGATGAAGATGTTGAATAGGACCAGTTCCAGCACTGATCCCTGTGGTATCCCACTGGTAACTCTTCCCTCTGTGGAGTGACAGCCATTTACCAGCACCCTCTGTGTCCTGCCACCCAGCCAGTTACCTACCCACCACAATACTGTCTTGCCCACACCCATATTCCCCAGTTTGTGTAATAGTCTTCTATGTGGCACAATGTCAAAGGCCTTGCTGAAGTCCAGATAGGCCATGTCCACTGCCCTCCCCTGATCAACCTCCCTAGTCACCCAGTAAAAAAATTCAACGAGGTTGGTCTGACATGACGCCCCTGGTGAAACTATGCTGCCTTGGGTCCTGTAGTCCATTGACAACCAGATGTTCCACCAGTCTCTCCTTCAGTAGTGCTTCTATGATCTTCCCCACTACCGGTGAGACTGACTGGTCTGTAGTTTCCGCTTCCTCTTTGTTCCCACTTTTGTATAAAGGGGACTACATCTGCTGTCCCTCCAGTCTTTGGGTACCTCCCTGTTTCCAGTGATCGGCTAAACAGGATAGTCAGAGGTTCAACCACCACCTCTTAGTTCTTTAAGGACCCTGGGGTGCACCCCATCTGGCCCCATTGCTTTATCAACTCTTATTACTTCCAGTTCCTTCAGGACCCTTTCTCGAGTAAAGGGATTTTTGTCCATTTCTGCACCATTCTCACCCCTTGTACTCCCTTCAGACCCATTACCCTCCTCTTCCTCAGTAAAGACTAAGCAGAAATACCTGTTCAGTATGTCAGCTTTACTGGTGTCATCCTCCATGCAGCCCCCACCCTCCCCCTTCAGTCTCACTACCCTTCCCTTTGCCTTTATTTTTTCACTTATGTACCTGTAAATGATTTTGTCCCCTCTACCCACTGATTTTGCAATGTGTTCTTCTGTCTGAGCTTTGGCTTCCCTTACTGACCTCACTGCCTCCCTTTGCTTCTCCTGGTACTTCTCCTATCCCCTTCTGCCTGTGTCTTTATATTGCCTGAATGCAATCTTTTGGCTTTCACTTTCTTTTGTATACCTCTTTGGAAAACCATAATGGCATCCTCTTCCTTTTCCTCTTGCTAACCTGCTTAATGCATAATTCTGTTGCTCTTGTAATCCCCATTTTAAATACTGCCCACTGTTCCTCAACCCCTGATTCCTGCCTCATTCCCCTTAATGCCTCTTTCAAGTATCTCCCAATTTTCCGAAAGTCTGCCCCCTTAAAATCTAGGATACGTGTTTTTGTGTGGTTTTGTTCTGCTCTTTCTGTGATTTCAAACCACAATGACTGGTGGTCACTGTTCCCCCGGTGCTCCCCCACTGTTACCCCCATCACACTGTCCCTGTTTGTGAGCACAAGGTCTAGTATTGCCTTCTGCTGAGTTGGTTTCATGACCAGTTGCTTGAGGAAGGCACCCTGAAGGGAGTCCAGGATAAATCTGCTCCTAGTTGATGCTGCTGCTGGGATACTCCAGTCTTGATAAGACAAGAATCCCCACTCTTCATGGATGAATAGGCACTGGATATCTCTTTTCTCACCCAGTCCCTCATTAATTTAGTGGTCTCTTTCTTAAGGGAGTGAGTTTCTTGTAATTAGGCTGTATCATATTTGAGCAATATAAGACAGGACAGGAAAGAATCTTTGTTCATTTGGTGTGTTTTTTATTACTTGATAACCAAGTAAGCCCCATTAGGCACAATAGTTTGTTTTCATGGACAACCCATGAGCACTAAGGAGGTTAAGTGACTTGCTCAGAGTCACACAGTATGAAAGTAGAGGTTGTGGGAATTAAACCCAGGTCTACTGGAGGTACCTAGTTCATCTGTAGCTCATTACTCTCACATCTTGGCTATTTTGCCAGCCCCTTTATTCTGCTGAACAGTCAATGTTACCCATTTGTGTTTAGCCATTACCTGGTTTAGAAGGGTGAATTTCCCATATATCTCTAATTAAAATAAAACCATTACCTTTCCCTGTGGAGTCCACATTCATCCATTGAGAGGGTACCATCCATGTCTGAGTCATACAGATAGGCTGATTTGAAAGAAGAGTAGACACAGTGTATAGATAAAAGTGGGAGAGGCTCTATGAATAGGACATTTTATTCATTTATTTATTTATTGAAACGTGTCACCAGGAAGGCACACTGAATGACAAGTCACTTATCTCCCAGTGTGACCTGGGGGGAAGGGGTACATTAGGAATGAGACATTAGACATTCAAGTTATAAGTTCAACATTAACATACAGTCATAAGGTAGATGTTACAAGCAGTGTTACAACAGTGTTGCATGTGATAGGTAAAACAGTGGGCACTAATAAATGCTGGATTAATAAGTAACAAATGCTTATGTGAAAGAAAAGGGGGAAAATAGAGGCAGTGGTGAGGTGTGTGGGGAGGAGGAAGAGTAGTGTCCCTGGCGACCACTTCAGGATGCAAGGATCCTGCACTGCACTGACCAGAGAGAAGGGGCTAAGGAAGTGTCCCAGAAAGACCCCTTCAGGATGGTGGGGGAAGGAGAAGATGAGAGATGCAAGCCCCTTTGGGGGTAGGAGAAGGACTCATGGAGACCATTCGGGGCCCCTTATATAGTGTGAGAGATCAAGGGAGGCCAGTAAGGGGGAGCAATTTGGGGGAAGGGGAGGAGAGATAGGAATTTCGGTGGGTTTTCACAGGGTAAAATGAAGGTGATGGTAGAGGGGTAGGGTTTGTTCAGGGCTTAGAGGAGGGAGTTAGGGAGGGACATGGCAGAAGCAGCTAGAAGCAAAGTAATTATTGAGGGCAAAGCTGATGGAGTAGGCAGAGGATGAGTGCTGGATTTGAGGGGGGAGGGAATTCCAGATTTCTGGGAGGTGGTGAGAGTAACCGGATTGGCTGATTTGGATGGATATGCGGGGGACTACCAGGGTGTGAGAGTCGGTTGATCTAAAGAAATGAGAGGGTGGGGGAGTGTTATAAAGGAGGAGGTGAGGTAGAAAGGAAGCTCACCCAACCAGTGCTTGGAGATGAATTTAACACAGTGGGAGAGTCACCTATTTGCAAGAGAGGGGAAGGATAAGGCACAATAAAGATAACAGCAGTGGGTGCAAGGGGGGGCATCAAAGGCAAAGCAGCAGAAGGAATTGAAGAGGATGTCCAGTCTGGCCAGGGAGGACTTAGGGGCAGCACCATAGACTATCTCACAGTAGACAAAATTGGGCAGTATCATCTTCTGAACAAGTTCACACCTAGCCATTGGAGGGATGCAACTACAGTTCCTGAACAGGGCACCAAGCTTGGGGGCGCAGTTTTTCCTGGATGTCATCAATATGTCCAGAGAAGTTTAGGTGTTGGTCCAACCAAACACCTAAGTACCTGAGGGAAGATGTGTCCTCAAGTAAAGTACCATCAAGGGTGTGAAAAATGGGTTGGGAGGGAAGCCTTGAGAGTCTCTGCCTTGTGCCAGTGGTCATGGAGACTGTCTTCTTGGCATTGAGGAAAAGTTGATGGTTAGCAAACCAGAGCTGAACCTTGCCAAAGTCTTGCTGTAAGCTGGTTGTAACCTCATCAGGACAGGAGCCAGATGCATACAGGACTGTATCATTGGTATACATATGTACTGCAGAGGATGGGGAGCAATCAGAGGAAGGTCATTTAAGAAGATGGAGAATAGGAAGGGGCATAATACAGAGCCTTGGTGGACTCCAGTGCTAATCGGGAGGGTAGTGGAAGTGGTATCCAAGATCTTAACTGACTGGGTTCTGCCAATAAGGTAAGCCTTAAACTAGTTTGTGGTGGTGGGAAATAGGTCAGGAGCCAGGAGTGAGTCGAGAAGAAGGGAATGAAAGCCAGTGTCAAAGGCCTTGGCCAGGTCGACAAAAATGGCAGAGGTAATTTGATCATTGTTCATCTTGGTTAGGATGGAGTCTGTGAGTCATAGGAGAGAGGTTGTGGTTGAGTGTTTTTCCTGAAACTGTACTGGAAAGGGTTAAAAAAGGAGGTGTCATAAAGAAAAGAGTTGAATGGAAAAGGACAATGTGTTCTTGAAGCTTGGCAAGGGTAGGGATGAGAGAAATGGGGTGATAGATGCCGGGGGATGAGGGGTCACCACCTTTGGGTAGAGGGAGGGCCACTGCATGCTTCCATGAAGAGAGGACTGAGGCAGTAGAGAATGAGAGATTTAAGATTATTGAGAGGGGGTAGGCAATGTCTGAAGCAGAGAGGGAGAGGAGTTTTGGATCAATACCATCGGGGAGGCATCTTTAGAGGGGTTGATGGTGAGAAGGGCACAATAGCGAAAGAGAAGGGGAGGTGGGAGGGTGATGATGGGGACACACCAGTAGAGGGTGGGAATGGGTAGGAGGGGAGGGATTTCAGTAGTTCAGTGGCTCAGGAACTATAGTAGAAGTTAAATTCCTCAGCTACAGTTGGTGGGTCAGACACTAGTGGGCTATTTACTTTAAGTACCGGGGTGGTGCGCGACATGAGGGGGTAAATAGGGCATGGACCACCTTCCAGAACTTTGAAGCGGCATTTATGTCGGTGATGAAAGCAGATTTGAAATATACGGACCTGGATAACCTTGTAACCCTGGTGCAAGCATTTTGAAGGATGCGATAGTCCGCAAGGTCAGTAGGATGCTCACCAATAATTTTCTGTAGGATATTTAACCCATTATACCATAACACCCTGTGACCAGGTGAAACAAGCTTCACATTGTCCCACTTACGTGAGGTTTCAAATGATATCTTGCCCATCTGTTCTGTCTTTTCCTAGGCTGTAGCATTTTAGCTTGTGTAAGAGGCACATGAATTGGAAGAGCAATTAATAGGATGCCTACTTACAACACCCCATACCCATCACATCATTTTCTGCCTTTCAGCAATCATAAGTCCATGGCTGCTAACTACCTGCCCTATTCCAGTCCTGGTTTCGCAATCACATGTCCACCAGAGTGGATTACACAATATCACCATATCCCAAAGTACAAAATAAAGTGCATACTCTACCTTCAGGTGAGGAGGGAGAGCTGAAGAGAGCTAATTGCATCCTCTCATTATAGTGCCATTGACAGGATCACCAACTGCCCCAATGGAACAGTATCCAACCATCACTCATGTCCTGGAGGAAAAAAACAGGGGAGGGACTGTAAGAAGAAGTCAGCGGCCTGGTAGGTAAGCAGTTCTATTCATGTATAATGTTCCCTTGTAACACTGAGTCCAAGCAGCCTCAGCATGTCTCTCTTCTCTCTGCACACCACAGACAGCCCCATACATAATTAATTTGGTACCTCTGCTTACTCACATCCCACCAGTTTTCCTAGGCTGAGTCAATGCTTTAACCTTGGGTGAGTCAATTCCTTGACACCCTTCCCCCAGTGTTGGAGCGTGCAGACATACCAATTTGGGTAGAATGGAGATACTGGTTTTCAGGGAGAGGATGAAGCTGGATTTCCCACTTTCCTGTCATATTCAGGTGACAATTACACTTGGTATCTTACCACCATTCAACTCTCCTTCCTCGGTACATGTCCTTGCCATTCCTTTCCCCCATTCCATGAAAATATGCTGTGAAGCTCCCAAGAGAGGATGCCTGCAGAAGTAGTTTTTTCAGTGGCTAATTGTCGTTTAAATTCCCCTGTTCTGAAGAATATTACCACCCTCACCCCACCACTTGCTGGACACCAAGATATTTTTGAGAGCGTATTGTGGGCCAAATCTCAGTTTATACCACAGCATTCTTACGAACATACGAATGTGCCAGCAGAAAAAGACCACCCAGTCTATCTAAGTCTGCTCAAGTGTGCAGCTAGCACCCCTAGTTTGCAGATGCCCCACCCCCTTTGTCATCCCACTTCATGCATCAATCCCCCACCAACATTACCATTGTTCTTCCCATTCCATTAGTTCCCATTCATGCTTTCCCTTTTCACAAAGTTAACATTTACCTAGGTTTCTGTGTTTCCATTGTGCACACTGTGCATAGCTACATTATGTACATTCATTTTGTGAACCTTTTGAAGTACATAGAATTTCATTACCACAGAGTACCATGTTAGCACCAGTGTGGCCTATAAGAACTACAGAGCAAGTTACTGTGTGCCCCTCTGCTCCATTTTCTGATGCCACCCAGGTCATTCTGGTTGTGCTCCTGAACTTGCACTGCAAATTATTCTCACAACTTTTTCCATTGGGTTCTCTAATTACAAACTCCCCATCTGTCCTCTTATATACTATTATTAAAGGAGCGAGAAACAGAGCACAGACTGCATACATGAAATCTGCAGTCTATTTAAATCTGGGAGAAAATGATAGAGATATTCAGTGTGGAAAGGCCACCCATATGACAGGCGTCTGATGCACTGACAACATTCTCTGCCACCCCTAAGAGTTCAGTTGCTGCTGACAGCACTTGGCTCCAACTGCAGAAATCATTGTTTGGATGATAGAGTCTATAAGCCTTGTCACCTCTCTGGAGATTTCGATTATCATTGCTCAGCTCAGCTGAAAGGAGGAAATACAAAATCAGTGTCATTGTCCAGCAGGTCCTCCATGTTGAGCTTGCTGAATTCTCCTGCTTCCCCATTGGTCATGTCCAGGTCCTGAGGTACCTAATTAGGTGATTCAAGTTCAGAAGACTAGGTGCTGAATTCAGATATGGAGTGTCATGATCCTGCACTTCTGCTTCTTCCAATGAGCTTGGGACCCCCTTTCTTAGGTGTTCGACCCTGACCCTGAGATGCTGGCATTTTGATTTTGTGGTGTGCCAGCTGTCTTTTGGAGGAAAAGGCCCCCACACCTTGCTTGCTGCTGAGTGCTGTTGTTCTGCCAGTGTTAAGTGGGATGCCTCCCCAACAGAGTCCCCTGCTCCTCTACTCTCCTCGTTGTAACTGTCATTTCTCTCTGTCTGTCTTACATCCTGGTGCCCTCCATGCCACATTTTGACAAGAAACCAGTGGCTTCCTGCAGAGTATAGAAAGGATATAATTTACCCTGCCACTGGATCTGGAGAGTAACCAGATATTAGAGGGTGCAGGGAACACAGAGCTTGACCAAGTCTTTTTTAACTGGCACAAGTGCCTTATGCCTGTCCTCTAAGTTGTTGGAGAAATCTTGAAAATGTATATGCAGAGCCAATTTTTAAGCTCAGTGGGCCACTTTCCCATGCTATCCCAAGTATCTGCTCCTTCATGCTGAACTATTGGAAACTGATTATGGCAGGAGTTGGGGCCGGGGGGCAACCCTGCCAGGTCATGGTTCAATTGATAATCATTTGGGGGATAGTGGACTGCAAAAACAAACACAAGTCTCTTGTCTTCTGTGCCTTGGGAAACCATATCAGCCAGAGGTTGTTTCAACAACCTTGATTCTCGGAATAATCCAACATAGCTCATACCTGTTTAACCCACTGCTATAGAAATTCGCTTCTTTCACTCTGTATAGCTATTGTGTATCCATAAATATGATGCGTAATTTATTGTCAGTTCCATGTGATTACAGCAAAACAAAAATTGCACCAACCAAAAACAGTGAATCAGTCAGTGCTGACAAAACCACGATCGGCAAAACACCCAGGAGCAAAAACAGTGAACAGCACATCGAATTGTAGGAAAGAAAGGAACGATGAAAATGACAGCAGCACACTACGAGGGGGACCTGGGAGGGGGAGCTGATAAAATATTCCAACTCCGGGGGGGAGCTGAACTTGGAGAGAGGGACAAAGTCGGGAGGGTGTGAAATAACTATTCTAACTTTGGGGGGGCTGAACTTGGGGAGGGGACAAAGTTGGGAGGGGTGAATTTACTGTTCTCACTCTGGTGGGGGTCTGAACTCAGGGAAGGTGAGAAGTTGGGAGAAGGAAAAAAAAACACTACAGCATCCAGAAGTTTCAAACTCGGTTCTGCTGCACATAGCACCTGCATAAAAGGGCAGTGACTCTAACCTGTATGCTACACTGGCTGCATGGTCTTTAGCACACAGCAGCTGGACCAAATCACTAAACAACTGTATATTACTGCTTGCCTCGCTAATATAACCATGCACTATAAAGACACTGTCTCTCAACTTGGATTAGCTGTTATTGACTCACTGTTTTGTCTTTGCTCTTTTTCACTCACTTTCTTGATGGGATACCTTTATTATCTGCCTCCTGAGTTTCCACCACTTCAACCCATTGTTGAGCTTGACTCATGTGTCTGGAGTATTGCTTTAATTTCTGAAAGATCAGCCAGGTCACCTGTGAGGTAAACTACTGCCACCATTAGCACCAGATTTCATCATTGTTGACAGAAACAAGTTTTTGCTGCTCAGACTAAGGCCCTGTACACATTAGGCTAGTTAAAAGATTTTAAGGTGCTTAAAACTTTTTAACTAGCACATGTGAATGAGTCCGCTGGGACTGTGCTAGGACTGTACATGCCTGCCAAGAAGGGGGTTCCCTTATGTGTCTATTCCACTTTTTCTGTCTGTTGTTCTTATATGTGCACTGTTGTTTGTCCTACATGGATTGGCCACCCATGTATTTTTTTTGTTGGTGTTGTGTCCTTGTTCCCCCTCCCCATCTTGGTACACATGACAGGTTAGAAGGTATTAGGAAAATCTCTTTATAAAACCGGGGGTTTAAGAGCTTCAAATAAAGTACAGTATGTGGTAGTAAAAACACCCTCAGTATCTGTGAAGAACAAATTGCTGTGCTTCTGGTTGAAATGCACCCGTTTAACTGTGTCATTTTCTTCACGACTATGCGTAATAGCGCAATAATACAATAGCGCAATAACAGGAGTCACTATGTACACTGAGACTAAGTACGTTGAAGGATTTCTTTGGGTAGAAAAGAACTAAGCTCACCTGAAACAGGCTACAAGTGCCTTTGTGTGGTACCCTCTGCAACTAAAGCACTTATAGAGCTGGCCGGCCATAGAAGAGCCATATTTATGCTCAGCCTGTTGGTGGGAGGGACAATTAGAGTGTTTATCCCTGACATTATTTACAATAATGAAATAAAATGAGATTTGCTGCACTCTACAGCAGAATTTGAATGTGATTGAAATAATACAATGAAGTTAAACAAATAATAAAGTTGTTAAACAAAGTTCTAATAATGTTATGTAACCTCAGTTGATTGACAGCTGATTTGAACCAACCCAGAACATTCCTCAGGGTATATCTGTGGATGTTTAACTCTGTGAAGTCAGATGCAGTTGGAGTGCTGAAGCAGCAGCACCCAGAGGAACTAGTGCTTACTAGTTGTTTTGTTTTCCTGGAGTATGTTAATGCTGAAATTAAGTTATTTAAGTTCTTACTTGATTTGTTTATTTTATTTTATTATTTTGATTAAACAAGTCTGCTTATTTTGTTCCTGTGTAATAAAAGAAGTTGTTTTTGCAAGACTACAACTTGGCTTATGTGTCCATCTGTACCCTCTTGGAGACTTTGACATATGGTGTGAGAAGTGGGATATGGCGATTGAAGTAATTTCCACTGGAAGGATCTGGAGAAGTACTTGATGGATTGCTAATGTCACAGAACAAAGCGGAGGATAGCAGGTTCCCAGGGGCAACTACCACAAGGGCAGCAGCAGCAGTAGACGAGATACCCTTGTTATCCGGACTTCCCCTGGTAGTAAGAAGAAAGGAGAAGCAACAGTCCATAATGGTGGAATGCAAAGAAGATGAGAAAGCAGAACAGGCTACTGGAGGAGAGCCCCTGGAAACAGGAGAGCCCCCTCAGGAGTCTCAGGACTTGCTTAGATGGTTATGTATACAGCAAGTGGAGTTGGAGAAGCAAAGGGAGAGGGACAAGAGTGAGAATGAGACCCGATGGACAGATACTTTATGGGCCATACAAGCCATGAGCACTCATCAGCCCCCTGCTTCCCCTGGTAATGTACATAAAGACATCAAATTAGTAAAGTTATCAGACACAGATGACATTGAAGCATACATAATGACCTTCGAAAGGGTAGCCCTTGCATGTGCCCAGCCCCGAGATCAGTGGGTAATACGACTGGCTCCTGACTGGAAAGGCACAATTGGCCTACAGCCATGTGGACATAAATCATGCCAATGATTATGACTGGGTAAATGTGCCATTTTAAAGAGATATGATATTAATGCTGAGACATATAGACAGAGGTTTCGTACATATAAGTTTCAAGCTGCAGATACCCTCCAGGATGCTTATACATGCCTTAAGGATTTATGTCTCAAATGGTTACAGCCCACTACAAAAACAAAGACCAAATAATTGAAGCTGTCATTTTGGAACAATTTATCCGGATATTGAACCCTGACGTACACTTATGGGTTAAGGAACACCACCCAGAAACATCTGAAGTGGCCATACGACTGGCAGAAGACTATCTGGCTGCAAGACCAAATAGACAAAGAGGGACAGCACCCACCACTATACATCCAACAAGGGTAAGACCAAATACAGGGGGAACTACTTTTGGGGTCAGACAGCCTTTGAAAACAGGAAAGGGGTATAATGCCGAGATCATTTGTCATGAGTGTAAAGGAAAAGGGCACATTGCAAGGTTCTGTCCTAAAAAGAAAACTGAACCAACTCATTTGGCATTGGCTAATTGGGGACAGTATATAGTTCCAGTCATAATAGAAGGGAAAACAGTACAAGGGTTACTGGACTCAGGAAGTAGACAGACACTGGTACAAAAAGACATTATAAATTGTATGCCTAAAGTAGGAGGGCCAACGACAGGCGTGACATGTATATATGGGGACGTTCATCATTATCCATTGCAGGACATTACAATAACTATACAAGGTCATACCCAGCTGTTACAGGTGGGACTAGTACCACATTTGCCTATGCCAATATTATTGGGGAATGATCATCCGGATTTTGAGACTTTATTGACTACCAACTTATGCGCTATGGTAACTCGGTCCCAAGCCCATAAAGAGACTTTGAATCAAGTGTTTCCCTTTTCAGATGAACTGATGGAGACCCCTGGTAAGGATAGGAAAATCAGGAAACAGAAAAGGAACAAATAAGGAGAATGGACTAATAAACATTATAGTATTGATGTACCAGACTCTTTGACCCAAATTCAGAAACAAGAGTTTAAAGATGTGCAGCGTAGGGATGTTACTTTACAAGCTTTCTTTCCACAGGGTCATCTCCTTGACATTACTATTGCAGGTCATAAATATGTATTAGTAAATGAACTGCTATATAGAAATTGTATAAATCCAAGGACTGGGGAAGAGGTGAAACAGTTAATGGTCCCCCAAATCTATAGGCAACACTTGTTAGAGGTGGCACACGATATTCCATTAGCTGGACATCTAGGCAGAGAGAAAACCTTGAAGCGATTATTATATCATTTCTCTTGTCCTAGGATTCATGAGCAAGTAGCCGCTTACTGTAATACTTGCATGGAATGTCAGAAGGTGGCTAAACTGGGTAAACGGGATAAGGTACCTCTACAGCCCCTCTCTCTATTAATAATGCCTTTTGAGTGCATTGCGATGGATATTGTGGGTCCTTTGATAAAAAGTAAAAAGGAAATAAGTATATTTTAGTGATCAGTGACTATGCCACCAAGTACCCAGAGGCTGTTCCCTTGCATAATGTAACTGCCCCCAAAATAGCTGAAGAACTAAGCAAGTTATTCAGTCAAGAAGGCATACCATGAGAAATCTTAACAGATCATGGTAGCAATTTCTGTTCAGTGTTGTTAAAACGCCTATACCAAAAGCCTGGGGATAACAGCTATACATACAACCCCTTACCATCCCCAGACCGATGGCTTGGTCAAGTGTTTTAATCAAACACTTGAAAAAAATGTTACAGAAATATGTGCAAGAGGAAGGAAAGGACTGGGATATGTACCTGCCCTAACTAATGTTTGCCTACCGAGAGGTGTCACAGTCATCCACTGGGTTTTCACCTTTTGAATTATTATATGGCCAAAATCCCAGTGGCCCATTAGATGTTATAAAAGAACAATGGGAAGCTGGGGAAGTACCAAAGGGGATAGCACCCTTTGAGTATATGTGTCAGATACGTAAGCGACTACTAAACTTTATCCAGAAAGCACATTCCCATAACCAAAAACAGCAGATGGTACAAAATTGTCATTATGATAAAGGAACTAAGTTTAAAGAATTTGAAGAGGGAGATAAAGTTTTGTTATTATTACCTTCCTCAGACAATAAGCTTTTAATGAAATGGCAGGGACCCTATACAGTTCTAAAACGAATGGGTCCTGTCACCTATGAGATCGCTATGCATGATAAAGGTGTTAAAAAGAAAATCTATCATGCAAACTTGCTCAAACCATGGTCTGAGAGAACTCCTCCCATGTGTGCCTTTATCTATCCAGAAGAACCAGATAGTGCCTTAACACAAGCATACCAGAGGTTGGAAAAGCCTGGGGGTCTAGATGAGATCACCATTAATCCAGAGCTGACTTCCCAACAGTTAGCTGAGGTACAGACCATGCTTCATATATATGAAGACAGCTTTTCAGGGATTCCAGGGAGGTAACTCATGATATCATCGTAACCTCTGAAACCCCCATTAGACAAAGACCCTATCGTCTCCCTGAAAAGATGAGGCCTGAAATTATAAAAGAATTGAGGAAAATGCAAGACCTAGGCATCATTGAACCATCTAAAAGTGAATGGAACTTTTCTATGGTGGTAGTAGAAAAAAAAGAAGGCGGAGTCAGACTGTGTCTAGACTTTAGACGTCTTAACAATATCTCATAATTTGACAGTTATCCTTTGCCTAGGATTGATGATAGTCTGGATCATCTAGGCAATGCACGTTACATTAGTACGCTAGATTTATCGAAAGGATACTGGCAGATACCTTTGGATGACAAGGCAAAAGAAAAAAACACTTTTAGCACCCCTTTGGGGTTGTTTCAATTTATGGTAATGCCTTTCAGCCTACATGGTGCCCCTGCCTCCTTTCAAAGGGCAATGGATAAGATTTTAGCTCCCCATGTCGCTTATAGCACTGCTTACCTAGATGATGTCATAGTATTTAGTCCCACCTGGGATGATCGTATACAGCACCTAACCCAGATATTATCAGCCATTTCAAAAGCAGGGCTTACTATCAACCCTGCTAAATGTTCTATAGCTATGCAACACACAAAATATTTGGGTTTTCAAATAGGACAGGGACAGGTGGAACCTGAGACAAGTAAAGTGGAAGCAGTAGCCGAGAGTCCTCGACCTGAAACAAAGAAAGGTGTTAGGTCTTTCTTAGGATTAGCCGGCTACTACCGTCGCTTTATACCTGACTTTTCTACCCTGGCTAACCCCCTTACAGAGTTAACCTGCAAATATAGGCCAGAAAAAAAACAATGGACCCCTGAATGTGAAGAGGAATTTCAGACCATAAAAGCAAGATTATGCTCTTCACCTGTGTTAAAAATGGCTGATTTCACCCAACCCTTCCTTTTACAAACCAATGCATCCAATAGTGGATTAGGAACTGTACTTACACAAGTGATCCATGGTGAGGAACACCCCATAATATATATTAGTCGCAAACTACATGCTAGAGAGACCGGATAGTCTACAATTGAAAAAGAGTACTTGGCGATCAAGTGGGCAGTAGAAGCCCTTCGATTTTATTTATGGGGTACCAAATTTGAAATCTGGACAGATCATAATCCTTTGTGTTCACTCCAGGTAATGAAAGATAAGAACCCTAGAATAATGCGCTGGTATCTTACATTGCAACCCTACCAGTTTACAGTCAAGCATCGAAAGGGAAAAATCCATGGGAATGCCGATTACCTATCCAGGTATAGTAAATAGTAAAAACTGAAACATCAAACCTCGGGGTAATGAAAAGATGTGGAGCTTCCTGTTTTAGAGGGAAAAAAAAGAGGAAACTTTATTGTTGTTATTTTGAATACCAGTAATAAGGGCCCCAGAGGTGGAGCCTTAGGAGATGGGTGGGCTATGGCTCCATCTCTCTGTTAGAGAGATTTGATGTTTCTGTAAGTATATGGAGACAAAACCTAAGTAGGTTTTATCCTAGGTAGGGAGGAAAAGTGAATGAGTCGGCTAGGACTATGCTAGGACTGTACATGCCTGCCAAGAAGGGGGTTCCCTTATGTGTCTATTCCACTTTTTCTGTATGTTGTTCTTATATGTGCACTGTTGTTTGTCCTACATGGATTGGCCACCCATGTATTTTTTTTTTGTTGGTGTTGTGTCCTTGTTCTCTCCCCCCCCCATCTTGGTACACCTGGCAGGTTAGAAGGAATTAGGAAAATCTCTCTATAAAACCGGGGATTTAAGAGCTTCAAATAAAGTATGTGGTAGTTAAAACACCCTCAGTATCTGTGAAGAACAAATTGCTGTGTTTCTGGTTGAAAGCTAGCTATTTTAATATGCTCCCTTTTAACTGTGGCATTTTCTTCACAAATGTGTGCAATGGCACAATAGCGCAATAATACAATAGCGCAATAGCGCGATAGTGCAATAGCGCAATAACAGGAGTCACTATGTACACTGAGACTAAGTACATTGAAGGATTTCTTTGGGTAGAAAAGAATTAAGCTCACCTGAAACAAGCTACAAGTGCCTTTGTGTGGCACCCTCTGCAACTAAAGCACTTATACAGCTGGCCGGCCATAGAAGAGCTATATTTATGCTCAGCCTGTTGGTGGGAGGAAAATTAGAGTGCTTAGCCCTGACATTATTTACAATAATGAAATAAAATGAGATTTGCTGCACTCTACAGCAGAATTTGAATGTGATTGAACTAATACAATGAAGTTAAACAAATAATAAAGTTGTTAAACAAAGTTCTAATCATGTTATGTAACCTCAGTTGATTGACAGCTGATTTGAACCAACCCAGAACATTCCTCAGGGTATATCTGTGGATGTTTAACTCTGTGAAGTCAGATGCAGTTAGAGTGCAGAAGCAGCAGCACCCAGAGGAACTAGTGCTTACTAGTTGTTTTGTTTTCCTGGAGTATGTTAAAGCTGAAATTAAGTTATTTAAGTTCTTACTTGATTTGTTCATTTTATTTTATTATTTTGATGAAACAAGTCCACTTATTTTGTTCCTGTGTAATAAAAGAAGTTATTTTTGCAAGACTACAACTTGGCTTATGTGTCCATCTATGCCCACTTGGAGACTTTGACAGTGCAAACACGGCGCCCGTCCACATTTAAGCACGGTTTCAAAGCGTGTTAGGAAACTGGACTTAAACCCTGCTGAGAGCTAGTCTCAAGTCCGTTTTTAAAAACAGTTTTATGAGAGAAAGCGTGTTACCCTGTAGTGTGGATGGGCATCTGCATATTGCTCCATCAGGAAGTGTGTTAAGGGTCATGGAAAACCCATTTTAAAAAACCTAACTGGAGGCAGATGCAGCCGGGAGTCAGCTGTGGTATAACTGAGTTAAAACTCAGTTGAAGACTGATCTGGACGGGCTGCTGCGGTGAGTTTAAAAATGTTTTTAAACTGGTTTTTAAACTGGTGCAAATCTTCAGCTCTAATGTGTACAGGGCCTAAGTGTCCTGGCTCAGTTAAAAAAAATAATAATACCACCCAATGGCTCTTTATTTTACACCTTGTAGTTTTGTAGCCCTGGTGTACTGTTCCTCTATTTGTATTATTGTACCCATGTTGCTGTTGTTCAGCTGTTCTCTTTTTGTTGTACTCTCCCGGGTCGTGCCTGAAAATAGTCATTTTATGGCTAGTGCACCTACCCAGTTAACAAAACTAAATAAATAAATACATTATCATGGAACACTGCATTGCATTTTTACTATAATGCTGATTATTCTCATCAAATTATTAAAGACATTTTAAGAAGACTGAAGAGCTTCTTAGTTAGGCAGCCATCCTGTGGCTAGCTCATGCTTGTACCCCTTACTGAGACTTTATTTATGGTATGAATTTCTATTATGGTAGCTGGGTAAGGACCACTAAAAACATAGTCCATTTACAGAGAAGGCCTGGACAGATACAATCAAAGTATAAATGATACTAGATGGTGTAAAGGTTTGAGTGATAGTACTTCCATAAGTACACATATACAAATACCTGCACACACACACACACACACACACACACACACGCACACACTTAAAAACATGTCAATGTTTTGCACCAGAAGGGTTTTATAGACGTTACACTATATACTGATGTCTCCTGTTCTAAGAGGGCTTTATTGATATTGCCACTGCAGCTGGAGTGCCTGGCCACAGAGGGCCTTTATCAATGTTGTCTCTAACTGAGGCAACTTCCCTATCTGATTATCATCAAAGCTGCCCACATCAAGCAAAAATATTTGCCTGGTCCCAGTTATGTGTACATTTACTTAGTGAAACACCAGCCCCAAAAAGTTACACTGCAGTAGAAGTGATGGAGGCACAGAGTCTGAGCAGCATAATAAGATGAAAAGGTTTCTGTCAGGCACACCCAGATGTGTGTGTGTTGCACATGTGTGCTAGTGCCCTGCTGTAACCATATAGGAAAAAGTTCTGACTTCAGACCAGTGCTACAATGCACTGACTGCACATCTACAAGATCATAAAACCGATGTAAGGATGACTCACACAAAAAGTAACATTAATCTTTATTATACAATGGAGTTTGATTGGCTAACTGGGGTCATTACCCATGGGTAAATCCAATGAAAACTCACAGGTGAAGTTCCAGCTGTCCCAGCCAACCATTTCAGAAAACAAACAAATCACTACCTTGTCTCCTTTTCTAATGTCCATTTACGAACATACTAAACTGCCAGCAGAAACAGGCCTCATGGTCTATCAAGTCTGCAGCTAGCACCCTTACATTGCAGCTGCCCCTCAACCCTTTACCCCATCACAGTTACCCCCATCTCACCTTGTCCCATCCTGTTTTAAAACTGCCCTCCGTCTTATAGGATATCACTTCCATGGGTAGAGCATTCCATTTAGCCACCACTCTCTCCATGAAAAAATGTCTCCTTATCTCCCTCCTATATCTCCCCCCTCCAACCTGAGACTATAACCTCTCGTGTCCCTCCCCTTCCTCAACTTAAATATCCCTTCTGGATCCATCTTGTTTATCTCCATCAAGTATTTAAACATCTTGATCATATCCCCCATCCCTCCCCTCCTCCATGGAGTACATATTTAACTCACTCAGCTTGTCCTCCTAGGATTTGTCCTTTAGATCTTGGATCATCTTTGTTGCCCTGCGCTGTACCCCCTCCAGTAATTCGACATCCTTCTTCAAAATGGAAGCCAGTACTACATGCAGTAGTTCAGGTGTGGCCCGACTAATGCCCTGTACAAAGGCAGGATCACCTCCATACTTCTGGAGGAGATTCCTCTCACAATATACTCCAGCATCCTGTTGGCTTTAGTTGCTGCCTTCCTGCACTGAGCTGAGTTGTTCATATTTCCCATTATAATCACCGCTAAATCCATTTCCTTATCAGTGATACCTAACTGAACCCCTCCCAACTGGTAGCTCCTCCTTAGGTTCCTTGCGCCAAAGTGCAGTACCTTGCACGTCTTAGCATTGAACCACAACTGCCACATTTCCTACCACTCCTTGAGCTTAGTCTGGTCATCCTGTAGTTCCTGCTACCCTAGTATGTCATCCACCACTGCCCCCATCTTGGTATCATCAGCGAACAGACTGATCTTACTCCTGGTGCCATGTGAGATGTCTGCTATGAATATCCTAAAGAGCACCTGGCCCAGTACAGTGACCTGTGGAACTCAAATCATCACAGGTCTTGGTGATGAGATCCCCCCCCCCCCCACATATCACCAGTTGCTGCCTTCCTTCAGCCGGTTCATGATCCAGTTCACCATCTTTGTTCCAACCCCCACATTTTCCAGCTTTCCCCCAACTGCCTATGAGGCATCGAATCAAAGGCCTAGCTGACGTCCAAATACAGGACATCCACTGTACGGCATTTATGCAGTTCCCTCATCACCCAGTTGTAATACTCAACTTGGTTGGTCTGGCAGGATCTTCCTGAGATTAACCCATGCTGCTGACCATCCTGGGGTCCCTTGACTTCCAAAAAGGTCACCAGCCTCTCTTTCAGGATTGTCTCCATTAGTTTCACGAAAATAGATATGAGGCTTATTGTTTTTCTAACTGTCTGGTTCATTCTTTGGACCATTTTTGTGGAGGGGCACCACGTGAGCCATCCTCCAGTCTTGTGGTATGCATCAGTTCATTAGTTGTCTCATTTGAATGCTTAACACACCATAAGTAAACCAAGCTTCCAAAGCACCTTCACTTTCAAAAGCAAGCCTTGAACCCACTGTAACATAATTTTTTTTATTGCTTTATCAGTACCTCAACTTGTTTAATTATAACTGTTCCCAGCTGACACCCACCTCACCTTTTGCTCGCTCGCTCTCTGCTCTCCTCCGCTCCTCTCCCACTATCTCTCTGCACCATTCCCAGTCTGTCTCCCTGGCACACTCCAACTCTCTCTGTCTCCCATCACTTCAAATTTAAAAACAAAACAAAACATGGAACTCACACCATGCTCCCCCCTGAATGGAAACCACACTGAGGAGTGACTGTGGAGTCAAAAACACTGGTGGAATTCAATCATGCATGGGACAGTCATAAGGCAATTCTAGGGGGTGGGGGTAGGAAGAAGTAGGCTGCTGGTTAACTAGGATCTGCAGCTTATCCATTAGGAAGGGAAATGGGCAGACTGGGTGAGCCAAGCGGTCCTTATCTGCCGTCAAAATCTGTTTCTATGTTTATATGACCCTGGAATGACAACATGAGGAACTGTATTCCAACAACAACAAACTCCCCCTTCAGCTTCATTCACATGCTGAAGCAGCGTCCCCACAGCAACACACAAAAATCCACAATGTACTTATTTCATCAGTATGAAAAAAAGCCTGCCTGCTAAAATGAAAGAGGTGATCTCAGCTCCATCTCCCTAGCAACATAGACCTATTTTATCTGATAGAGCAATAAAATCCTTTAAAATTAATTTCAAATACAAAATAAACTGTGTTTCATTATTTTTTCTCAACAAAAAAGGGGGGAGGGGCATTGTATAATCACAATAAACCATTCCAGGATGTGAGTTATGCTGGGATTTACCCACTTCAGATTTCGGTAAATCCCAACATAATCCACACCCTGTCATGGTTTATTGACTAACTAAACAAAGATAAATTACCAAAGTTACTGATAGGTACTGCTATTCAGCTTGATTTGTATTGCTATGTGCACTGCAGGTTAATGTATTTGCCTCCCCTCCCTACACTGCTTCTGAAATTTCACTTTAGTAGATTTTTTTATTTGCTAATGTTAGATTGTATGATAAACAAAAATGTGCTTACTGATATTTTTGTGCAGTAATTACGCTACTTTAAAAAATATCTTCTTATTAGACAACTGCACTTATGCCTGACAATCATTTATAGTACCCGAGGTACTACCATTAACAGTACATCATTTTTAGACAAGTTAAAGTTCTGCATATCATAAAAATATATAATTTCATGGACATCAAATCTGACACAAAACCCTATATACTACAGAATGATTAGAGTGTAAACATGTTTCATTTTCCCTTGGAATTTTCATTTATATTTACAAGTTTTTGTTATTGCTATTTTTCTTCCTGCACTCCTGGCTGGAACTCTTTTCCACTAATTATCCCATCACTGTTATCTGGCTTCTCCCTGGTCTTACCTCTTCCTGAGTTCCCCATGGCTTTCTCTCCATGGAAGGGTGGCAGAGAGTTCCTTGACCTAATGAACAATAGATCCAGATCTGGTAGGTACCTGGGTCACCGTTGCAGGGCATGCAGAGATAGGTGATTTTCCTGCCAGCCACCATGTTTTTTCTGTCTTCCCTGTTTCCTCTCTTGCTGTGCCATTCTGCTCCTCCCTGTAGGGATGCCAGCATTGGCATTACATCCCCAACATGAGCATGCGTTAGAAATCAGATTTGGCATCTCAGCTGGGCTATCCTGGGTAAATACTTTGAAAAAATAGATAAAAGCAGGACCCCTCTGAAAATAAGATATTGCATCTTAGTTGAAGCATCCTGCGTAAATGTATTGTAAAATATGGGTAAAAGCAAGATGCTACTAGAAATTATATAATACAGCTCAGCTGAGCTATACCATACAAATAAACTGTATTTGTGTGTGTGTGTGTACAGTATATGTATATATATATATATATTTCATACCAAACCCACAAGAAGTTTCTGAGAAAAGGTGTGACAAAGAATATACACAAAAATGGTAATTTACACAATTTTTGATATTCCATACCTCTGCATCTGCACATCCATCCAGAATCTAACTTGCCAGATACAGAGATGTTTGCTCCACGATATAGCATGCAAAATTTTATGTGAATTAATCAAATGGTTGAAAAGTTATTAAAGTGCAAAATTGGGGTTTAACATAGAAATGACCGTTGAACCCTAATTATGGTGGCAAAACCATGCCACTATAATACACACATATATATATATATATATATATATATATATTTTATATATGTATATATATATGTGTATATATATAGATATAGATATATACATATATATATATATGTGTGTGTCTACAGTACATATATATATATATATATATATATATATATATATATATATATATATATATATATATAGATAGATATAGCTATATATATGTATGTATGTATCTTGCAAAAAACTGTGTTAATGCTCTAGTTAGGGTTAAAGCTGCAAAAGTAGGGAAATGTGGTGTTAGGGTTTTCTTAGCTAATACCCCACACCCACCCTGCACACAACAACAGACATCGGGGGTGCCTTTGGGTCACTGGCCCTAACCACCCCATTCTCCTATTCTGTACCTATCTCAGCTTATTTACTTATGTAATGGGGAGAGCGTTATGCCTGACAACCCCAAGACACCCACCTGATGCCTGTTGGTGTGTACAGTGTGGATGTGCGGCATTAGCTTTGAAAACCCTAACACCACCTTTCCCTATGTTTGTGGCTTTGACCCTAACTAGAGCATTAACACAGTCTTTTTGCCATTTATGTCTTTACTTTTTGAGATAGTATAATAGTATCTTTATTTTGCTGTGTGTTCCCATAAGTATATAATGGTATCCATATGTCCATGTGGGAGCACAAGCCCTGCAGGCTCTGTGCTCCCATACATGCATATTGCGATTGTCCCTCATTTGTGTGTGGGAATGCAGGGCCATCTGGGCTCTGCACTCCCATCTATCCATAAATTTAGAGATATTATAATAATTGGGTTTTGTTTTTTTCTATACAAAACCTGTGGCATAATTTACTATTATAAAGGAGTGTTTATAATGGCAAACATGCACCAGGTTTTGTTTCTCCTGTACATGCCCCATGCTAGTGCCAGGCACTGATCTTCCAGTTCCCCCAGCCAACCTAACCCAAGCCACCAGAAAGCTCCACTCTAGTGAGGCGGCAAACGCATTTAAAAGAAAAAGAACAGAAATGGCTGCACAAAAAAAAAAAAGTTATACTACCTCTTATCAAGATCAGGGAAATAAAATAAAAAAAACACATCCGGCAACCATGACCCGACTGCTGACAGTGCCAAAACGCGGTTGGACCGTGGCTTCACCAGAGGTCTTTCCATTATTTTATATAATTGCTATGGAGACAAAATGAAACCCAGCAATTATATAAAATAAAATATGGGTCGGAGTGTGTAAACTTGAAGTTTACACACACCCTCGGGGTTAGATGCTATGCATAAACCCCTCGAGCTTCACTCTCAGCATCTAACCCCTCAGGTGTGTGTAAACATCTCATTACACACCCTGATCCATACTCAATTCTCTATATAATAAACCTTTATTTCTTTGTGGTACAACTTTGTACTCTGAACATTTTAACCCATAAGTGCAAATTGTTTGTTTGCAATCAAGTGACAAAGAAACAGACATATCTGGAAAAGTAGTGTTGCAAATTCAAGAAAAAGTGTCACGGTATTATTTATGATTTCTATGTAGAATAAATATTGTTGCACCACTAAAATAATGCGGTGGCATCTTTTTTGATGCCAATAAACCTTTTTTGATGCTGCAGTAGCAAAAAACGTGTGACACAGAAAAAACAAATATTGAAAACATCAAAATTTAAAGTCTTAGAACTCTGGAACCCCTTCATATGTTTTCACTGGACCTGTCAAAGGCATTACCTTGGAACATGAAACATTCCCTGCAAGTATGGGGCAAACATTTCTTTCCATGTAGGCTGTAAATGAGAGCAAAAAAAAAAAAAGTCCTAAGCACAGGAAAAAAGTTAGTTTTTTTCTAGAAATGACAGAGCTGTATCTCAGAAACTGTGCAAGCTGCCATCATAAAATATTTTCACAAATCAAGACCCTGCCTCCTAGACCACACATAGAAAATTTCAGCTCATTTCCCATACATGCATTTTGTAAGTGTCCTTCATTT
Source organism: Neoceratodus forsteri (assembly GCA_016271365.2). Taxonomy (NCBI): domain Eukaryota; kingdom Metazoa; phylum Chordata; order Ceratodontiformes; family Ceratodontidae; genus Neoceratodus; species Neoceratodus forsteri. The sequence continues at coordinate 441,312,148 of CM057451.1, read as the reverse complement.
GCATGTGGGAACTCCCACCTATTCCTTAGTTTAGAGTAATTATAATGAACCCTCATTTCTGTGTGGTGCCATCAGTCCATAAAGTTATATAGCCATGTGCTCCCATGCATGCATATGGTAAGTGGCCCTCATTTTCATGTAAGCAAAACAGTACAGATGTCACATTGTGAATGCATGGCACAGTAGCACTGTCACTGTAATTAATAAAGTAAGTACAATTTTATTCATAAAAGGGACCCTTCCAGTGCTCAGGGCACCATTACAAAGTAATAAAAAATAAATAAATAAATATTTTAAAATACAGCCATAATCCAATTAAACAAAACAGAATCCTAAAATACCATGCTCCTGAAAATGCTTTTCCAAAAAAATATGGTTTTAGAGAGTTTTTAAACAGTCAGGCTCTCATGTATCTGACGAGTTGGAGAGTTCCACGGAGTAGGGGTCATAAAGACAAAAGACCTTCCACCAAATGTCTTCAGATATACTCTGGGAATCTCTAGCAATCCCTCATCAGAGGATCAGAGTGAGTGGGAGGGATGGTATGGAGATAAAATGTCTTGCAGGTATTGGGGTCCCTGCTCATGTAAGGCTTAATAGGTCAGCAATGTGACCTTGAAAGGGATTCACCATTGTACAGGAAGCCAGTGCAATTCACACTGCACAGGTCTTAGATGACTCGATCTAGGGGTTCCAGTTAACAACCTGACCATCATGTTCTGCACTAGCTGCAATCGGCAAATATCCACTCCAGGTAGCCCTAGGTAAAGGACACTGCAGTAGTCAAGCTGAGTGGTGACAAAGGCGTAGACCAATGTTGGCAGATCTTTGGATGGAACCATATGCTTTCTAGCAATATTTCTGACATGGTAGAAGGTGGATTTAACTACAGCTGAGACCAGAGCTTTCACGGTCAAACCTTCATCAAACACCACCCATAGGTTATGCACCCGGTTCGAGGCATTGAGCAGGCTCCCCCCAAGTTTTAGCCTGGAAGATTTTCCTACCCATGACCCAACTGTCCTCAGATCAGGTTCCACAACCAACACCTCAGTTTTCTCTGGGTTTAGCCTCAGCCAGCTAGCACTCATCCAGTTCTGTATCTCCTGTAGGCAGTTGTTAAACATCAAGACTGTATCAAATTCCTGTCTGGGTACAAAGGACATGTACAGTTGAGAACCATCTGGTAGCAGTGGAAATTCTACCTATGCCACCTTATAATGACCCCCAGTGGCTGCATATGAACTGCAAACAACAAGGGAGAAAGTACAGAACCCTGCTTTACCCCACATGGCAGATTTCAAGGGGACGAGGAATACATTCCGATACCACCCTCTGTGATCTGCCCTCCAGGAATGACGAAAACCACTTGATGACATTTCCATCCAGTCCACAAAAAAAACACAGGTGTTCCAGCAATACCCCAGGGTCTACAGTATCAAAAGCTGCCAAGAGATCAAGGAGAACCAAAATGGAATGGGCTGTCCAATCTCTTGCCACTAGAAGGTCATTAAGGACTCGAACCAGGGCAGTCTTGGTTCTATGCCTTTTCCTGAAGCCAGACTGGAGAGGGTCATAGATATTATGGTTAGATAAACGATCTTCCAGCTGCAAAGTCACCACCTTCTCAATAACCTTTCCTGTAAAAGGTAGGTTAGAGACTGGTCTGTAGTTGACAGGGCAGTTTGGGTCCAAGGAGAGCTTTGTCAGCAGTGGTCTGACCACTGCCTCATTCAAGGGATCCAGAAAGATCCCACTCTCCAAGGAAGCCCAGACTATCCGAGCTAGGAGAGGGCCAATAACTTCAACACACCCTACAAGAAGGTATGTTGGGCCCAGGAAAAAACTACAGCAGGTTGGCCACAGAGTCTGGATGATCTACACTAGATCCATGACTACCAGCTGGGTGAAGGCAGACCAGGTCAACTGGGTGTTAGTACCACTTAGTAGGCCACCACAAAAGCCCATGGGGAAGCATTGGCTGATCTCTGTCCTGATGGTGAACTGAACAAACTCCTCACACTTTCCTTGTGACAACACTCCTCCAGCCCATACGCAGATTGGATTGCATAGTTTGCCCATGGACCGGAAGAGCTGGACTGGTCTATTCCTTGTTGCAGCAATTTCCCTGGACCAAAATTCTGCCTTCTTATGGGAAATTGCTGATTTGTAGACCTCATAATGGTCTAACAACCTAAGTCTGTCCACTTCCAGGCGAGTTTTCTGCCAATGTCTCTCCAACCTTCGCCCCTGCCTCTTCAATTCCCTGAGTGACCCATTGAACCATGGAGCACCAGGGTGAGAGGTCAGGGGACAAACACAAACTGGAACAATGACATCCAGGGCCTCAGCTACTGTCCTATTATAAGCTAGCACCAGATACCCTGGGTCAGTGCTATCTAATGGAATACATGAAAGGTCCAGTACCATCATAAAAACCTTCAGGTGTTTTCTGTCTTAAAGGATGATACTGTACCATCTCCTTAGGGGCAGACCCATTTCAGGGGGTCATGAAACTAAACCTCAGGGCATGATGGTCTGACCATCCAAAAGGATCCACCTCCATATCAGCGATCTCCATCCCCAGGTGTAACACTACGTTCAGGGAGTGCCCCCCTTCATGTGTTGTGGTGGTACAAATCTGTGTCAGACCCAATGAATCCATCAATTGGAGGAGGTCCTGTCCAAAGTGCAAATGTTAGTCATTGACCCAGGCATTGAAGTCCTCCAGAATTTATAATCTGGGGACTCCAATATCATCTCAGCGTTGAAGTCCGCTACTTCCTTCAGGAATACCCTCCCATCCCCTGGTGGATGGTAGATGAGAAGGATCCTGAATCCAGCACCCGCAACACCAACACACTCAAAGGAGATGGTGCTACCCACTGACAATTCCCTGAGGCTCAGTTTCTGTCTAAAACAGACTGCGACTGCCAGCCACTTCGATCCACTCTTGGCAGTGCATCACCAAGAACCCAGATGGTATTGCAGCCATCAAAATTGGCCCTGTATTCTCATCCAGCCAGGTCTTGTTGATGCAAGCCAGGTCAGCAGAGGCTATGGAATCTGCAACTACTGCAGTTTTATTGTTAATGGACCTGGCATTGAATAACACTGCCTGAGAGGGATGGGATTCCATAGATGGTGGCAACACCTGCCCAAATTCATCAGAGTTCTTGGGTATGGGCACCATGCAGGGAGATCCTCTATCTTGGTCACATATTGCCCCAGGGTACCTCCTAGTCCCTACCATCTCTATCCACCCACCTTTCTTCCATCCTCCCCAAGGTTTCCAGGACCCACCATTCCTCCACCTTCTAATTATACCTGAAGCTTTACATTTGTAATACACCTGTGGTGAAAGTGAGGGACACTCAAAAGGTTGCAGGTCATTCAACCTTGAGTGGGAGTACTGCCTGACTGTGGTAACAACCAATGACACAAATATAACTACTTACTTTATACCCACAATCACCCACACACTCTCAGTCACTCACACTTCACTATGTCCCTATCTTAAATAGTAAAAATATCCCAATCCTCTATTAAATGGTCAAACCATCAAATCCCAAATTCCCTTATTACTTCTTAATCCAAATACAAAATTAATTAACACATTATGCAAAAAATTACTTAAAAATTCATGAAATGTTGCATAAATTATCTTGTTTACTCACTGTACTCTCACCACAGCAGGCCTAAATCTACACCTCTATTGTTCTGTCTCACGGGCCATAGTGGTATTGACTTGCTTTTAGTGTCAAAGAAAGCAGTAATAGTATATAACATTAAGTGTTTCAGGTTTTTCCATAGCATAGTTAAAACTAAAATGTTTTACATCACCATGGAGAGGTCCCAGTCCTCATGGCAGTATCATCCACTGGCAAATTCATGTTACAGTCCTCCACAGCTCCTCTGCTCTTGTGTTACTTTTTTTCTTACTTCTCAAAAGGGGACCATTTATTAAAATTTCTGCTACACATGTAAACAAAGCCTGGAAACAAGCATAACAGCTTAGTAAACCTAAAGGTGTACTAAGCTGCTCTTTGCAGCAGGTCAGTATCTCTGAGTGTTTTTGAGATATAGCTTCTGAAAGGTACCCCGACCATTGCAATATTATTCTATGGGACATCACAAAACTTCAAAATCTTACAACTATGCAACAAATGAAAATTTTCTCAGCAAACCAGCAAAAGGCACATCCATGGGGCAAGCCCTTTGTACCCTGAAGATTTCAGCCCATAATTGCTAACTGTTTGTTTGCAATGAAGTGACAAAGAAATAGACATATCTGGAAAAGTAGTGTTGCAAATTCAAAAAAGGTGTCACAGCATTATTCATGGATTTGCAGTAGAATAAATAACGTTGCACTACTAAAAATAATTCCGTGACACCTTTATTAATGCCATAATACCAAAAAAAGTGCAACATAGAAAAAAAGAACATTCTGAAAACACTGCAATTTAAAGCCTTATAACTCTGGAATTCTTTTTTTCATTGGACCTGTCAAAGGCACTACCTTGGGACATGACACATATCCCCTGCGTGTCTGGGTAAAAAATTCCTTTAAATGTAGGCTTTACACAAGAGGAAAAAAAAAAAACAATAATGTTACGTGTAGGAAAAATTTTTGTTTTTTCTAGAAATGACACAGCTTTATCTCAGAAACTGTACAAGTTGCTACCACAAAAATGTTCATACATCAAGACCTTGCCTCCTAGACCATAGAAAAAACTTTAAGCTCATTTCATTAAAGGGAGCCAAAGATATTAAAGTTCATCATTTTAGGTTTAATACTAAACTGTCTACTCATCCTGAACTTTGCACCACTGTAATATATACTGTATATATATATATATATATATATATATATATATATGATATTATACTGGCCCAATAAGACCAGTATAGTTAGGGTTGGTGGGCCACTTTAATCTTAAACCCCAAAGTTTGCACTTTACTAACTTTGCAATCTTTTGTCCAATTTGCCTGAAATTGTGCATGTTCAGCATCCAACCATAGCTCTCAGGATCTGAAAAGTTTCATACTGGTCGGATGTACGGTTGCAGAACTGTAGAGTGTCAATAAAGTGAAATATCCTCAACCTTTGCACATTTTTTCATCGTGCTTAAAGGACTGAGGAATGCATCAGAGTGGATTCAAATGTGCATGTCTATACGTGGCCTGGGTTAAACTGGTGCCTTTTGAAGATTTGATGAAACAATCTTACTCCGTTCAAAAGTTATGCAAGTTTTTCATGTCCAATTTTAGCCTATGGGAAAATTTATATGTGCATTGCGAAAACTTTTGCTAACACTTTTTTGTCGTTATCTGTAATTTTGTAGCCACCATCTTTTGATTTCAGTTAGCAGGAGACAAAAAAACATTGTAAATCAAAAAATACTGCCCCTTGCTAAACACCAACACTTGTGTTTACCTAGTCGGGTCCTGAGGAACATGACTCTGGCACCAGTTTTTGTGAAGGTAACCTGGAAATATGCTTTTCAGCATTTTTCCTCCATCTTGCCATTTTGTTGCTTCAACAGCATTTTTTTGTTTGTGCAGCAATGACTGCAATAAAAAGAAAAGTAACTTGGCAAAATTATTTTGTGCACACAAGCATTTCATTATAAGGTATAAGGGTGTCATGAAAACATTTTTGTTTCTGCAAAAACAATGCTCGAAAACATTGTCCAATGTGTTATTTTCTTTGTCACTTCATTGTTCCAAGGTGGATTGTGCTTTTGGGCTGACATTTGTAGGGTGGCAAGCCCTGGTCCCACAGATGTGCCTTTTTTGGTGGTTTGGCCCCAAAACATTCAATGATCCCATAGTTACAGTGTTACAAAGTTGAGAATTTTCCCATAGGATTACATTATGGTGCCTGCTGCACCTTTTGGCATGCATATCTCAAATATGATTCGAGATACAGAGTTTTCAGTACCCACAGCTTAAAGCACTCATGGAAGTCATGATTATAACTGTAGTGAAATTTTTTCCATCATTGCTATGGTTACTGAGATATTGCCAAATAAGTGTTACAAGTGTTCCTTTTCAGTATTGTGAGGATTCTGTATGGCTCCATATTTATGTATAAGTGTTAGTGCAGGGCCCACAGGGCCCGCACTCCCACGTACACATACCATTATGCAAAAAATGGGCAACGTGAAGGAAGCGCAGGGCCTGGAGGCCCATGCTTCCACAAACACATACCTCTCTAACCACTTACATTGCACTTTCTCAAAAAAAAAGGAAATTCATTGCAAAAAAATCTGTTAATGCATCAGTTAGGGTTGCTGTCACAGCAACAAAAGTTTGTAAATTCAATGCTAGAGTTACCATCCCACCCTACAGACACAAACAGGAATTAGGGCATGCCATGGGGTTATCAGACCTCACTTTCACCCCGGTTTCCTATACTGTAGAGTGTCAGCTTATTTGCACATGGAATGGGGTGAGAGTTTGGCCTGATGACCCCACGGGATGCACCAAAGCCTGTTGGAGCCTGTAGTGTGGGAGGATGGGGTGGTAGGTGTGGTAACCCTGACATCGAATTTCCAAACTTTTGTCACTGTGACATCAACCCTAACTGATGCTTTAATGGAGTTTTTTGCAATGAATATGTCTCTATATACTGTGTATATATATATATATATATATATATATATATATATATGTATATATATATATATATTTGTATATATATATATATATATATATATATATATATATATATATATATATATATATATATCTATCTATCTATCTATCTATCTATCTATCTATCTATCTATCTACATATATATCTTATGAGGGCACAGTCGCACCCCTATAGTTAGGGTTCAGTAGGCACTTTAATGTTAAACCCTAATTTTTACATGTTAATTTATCCCTTTCAAGTACCTGAAAGTCCAAATCATGTCCCCAGTCTCTCTCCTGTCTTCCAGAAAGTACATGTTCAGTGCCCTCAACCTCTCCGCATATGCCTTACCCTGCTGACCAGCTATCATCTTTGTAGCCCTCCTCTGGACCTTCTCCTGCAGGTTAATGTCTTTTTTGAGGTGTGGGCACCAGTACTGAATGCCATATTTTAGATGCAGTCTTACCAGCGACCTATACGAGGGCAATATAATCTCCTCTCGCCTACTACTGACCTCCGTAGATAGGCATCCCAGCTTCTTGTTTGCCATTGCTGCTGCTTTCTTGCACTACATGGAGTGCTTCAGTTTACTTGTGATCATCAATCCCAGGTCCTTCTCCTCCTCTAATGCAGATACTTGACCTCCACCCAGTCAGTGCTCTGTCCTAGGATTCTTGGCTCCAATATGCATAACTTTGCATTTCTTGGCATTGAATCCAAGCTGCCAGATCCTGGACCACCTCCCTAGATTTTCCAGACCTTCCTGAAGGTCCTTTATCCCTTCAGCTCTCACCACCCTCCCACAGAGCTTACTGTCATCCCTGAATAGGCACATTTTTCCCTTAATGCCATCTCCAATGTCATTGATGAAGACATTGAACAACACCAGCCCCAGCACTGAGCCCTGCAGGACCCCACTGGTTACCTGTCTTGTGCCAGATGACTCCCCCCCATAACTACCCTCTGGGTTCTGTCCTTCAAGCAGTTTTCCATCCATCTTGCCATCTTTTCCCTAGCCCTGAGATGCACCAACTTCATGATCAACCTTTTGTGGGGTGTAGAGTCAAAGACAGTGCTGAAATCAAGATAGAGGATGTCTACCACTTGGCCCCTGTCTATTGTCTTAGTGACACATTCAAAGAAGTCAATCAGATTTGTTTGACATGGTCCCCCCCCCCCCATGAACCCATGCTGCCTCACATTCTGGAGAACACGTTCCTTTAGATAGTCCACCAACCTTTCCTTTAGTATGGTCTCCATGAGCTTGCCCACAATGGAGGTCAGACTGATTGGTCTGTATTTCCCTGGGTCATCCTTGGGAACGCTTTTGTGGAGTGGCATTACATGTGCTGTTCTCCAGTCCTGTGGTACTATGCCTGTCTCTTGTGAACTATTAAATAGATCTACCAGTGGCCCTGCCAGCTACTCAGCCAGTTCCTTTAGTACCCTTGGATGTACTCCATCCGGGCCTGGTGATTTTGTCCACCTTCAATGCCAGCAGTCCCTCCCTCACTCTGTCCTCCTCTATCATGACATCTGTGTTCCCCTCACCACCTGCTTCTCTTTTCCCACCTGAAGGCACTGGTCCATCCTTCTCCCTGGTGCAGACGAAACAGAAGTATTAATTTAGTATATTTTCTTTTCCCCCATTATCCTCCACCCACTCCAACCCTTTCTTAAGCCTAACAATCCCTTCCTTCTTGTCCCTCATCTGCAGCAACCCATTAATCATAACCTACCTACCCTCTTTGTCTGTCTACTACTAGAGGGCAAGTCTGTCTCAGATCTACTACTAGAGGATAATCTTTCTTGATAAGACTAGAAACCCCCCTCTTCATGGATGAGTAGGCACTGGATATCGCTTTTCCCACCCAATCCCTCATTAATTTAGTGGTCTCTTCCTTAAGCAAGTGTGTTCTTGTAATTAGGCTATATCACATTTGAGCAATTTAAGACAGGACAGGAAAGAATCTTTGTTCATTTGGTGTTTTTTTATTACTTGATAACCAGGTAAGCCCCATTAGACACAAGAGTCTGTTTTCTTGGACAACCCATGAGCACTAAGAAGGTTAAGTGACTTGCTCAGATTCACACAGTATGAAAGTAGAGGTTGTGGGAATTAAACCCAAGTCTACCGGAGGTACCTAGTTCATTTGCAGCTCATTACTCTAACATCTAAATTCTGTCAGCCCCATTATTCTGCTGAACAGTCAATGTCACCCATTTGTGTTCAGTAATTACCTGGTTTAGAAGGGGGCATTTCCCATGGATCTCTAATTAAATTAAAATAAAACCCTTACCTTTCCCAATGGAGTCCACATTGCTCCATTGAGAGGGTACCATCCATGTGTGAGTCATATAGATGGGCTGATTAGAAAGAAGAGTGGACACAGTGTAAAGATAAAAGTGGGAGAGGGTCTATGAATAGGAAATCTCATCAGTAGTTTTCTTTTGGATATTTAACCCATTATACCACAACACCCTGTGACCAGGTGAAACAAGCCGAACGCAAAATAAAGTGCATCCTCTACCTTCAGGTGAGGAGGTGGTGCTGAAGTGAGTCAATTACATCCTCATCATCAACTGACCCAATGGGACAGTATTCAACTGCCACTCATGTCCTGGAGGAAAAAACAAGGGAGGGACTGTAAGAAGAAGTCAGTGGCCTGGTAGATAAGCAGTTCTATTCATGTATATTGCTCCCTTGTAACACTGAGTCCACGCAGCCTCAGCATGTCTCTCTTCCCTCTGCGTGCCACAGACAGCCCTATACATAATTAATTTGGTACCTCTGCTTACTCACATTCCACCAGTTTTCCTAGGCTGAGTCAACACTTTAACCTAGGCTGAGTCAATGCCTTGACCCCCCCCACCCCAGTGTCAGAGCATGCAGACATTCCAATTTGGGTAGAATGGAGGTATGGTTTTCATGGAGAGGATGAAGCTGGATTCTCCACTTTCCTGTCACATTCAGGTGACAATACACTTGGTCTCTCATCACCATTCATCTATCCTTCCTTGGCACATGTCCTCGCAATTCCTTTCCCCCATTTCGTGAAAATATGCTGTGAAGCTCCCAAGAGGGAATACCTGCAGAAGTAGTTTTTTCAGTGGCTAGGTGTCCATTAAATCCCTCTATTCTGAAGAATATTACCACCATCTCCCCACCACTTGCTGGACACCAAGATTTTTTTGAGAGTGTATTGTGGGCCAAATCTCAGTTTATACCACAGCATCCGTACGAGCATAAGAACATATGAATGTGCCAGCAGAGACAGACCATCTGGTCTATCTAAGTCTGCTTGAGTGTGCAGCTAGCACCCCTAGTCTGCAGCTGCCCCATCTCCTCTTCTCTTCTTTTTCATCCTACTGCATGCATCGATTCCCCACCGACTTTACCATTGTTCATCTCATTAAATTAGTTTCCAGCCATGCCTTCCCCTTTCACAAAATTAACATTTACCTAGGTTTCTGTGCTTCTGTTGTGCACATTGTGCATAGAACTACAGTATGTACATTCACTTTGTGAACCTTTTGAAGTACATAGAATTTCATCACCATGGAGTACCAATTTAGCACCAGTGTGGCCTATAAGAACTGTAGAGTAAATTATTGTGTGCCCCTCTGCTCCATTTTCTGAAGGCCCCCCCCCCTTGTCTTTCTGGCTGTGCTCCTGATCTTGCACTGCAAATTATTCTCACAACTTTTTCCATTGGGTTCTCTAATTACAAACTCCCCATCTGTCTTCTTATATACTATTATTAAAGGAAAGAGAAATGGAGCACAGACTACATACTTGAAATCTGCAGTCTATTTAAAGCTGGGAGAAAATGATGGAGATATTCAGTGTGGAAAGGCCATACCTATGACAGGCCTCTGATGCACTGGTAACATGCTCTTCCACCCCTTAGAGTTCAGTTGCTGTTGACAGCACTTGGCTTCAACTCCAGAAAGCATTGTTTGAATGATACAGTCTATAAGCCTTGTCACCTCTCTGGAGCTTTCAATTATCGTTGCCCAGCTCAGCTGGAAGGAAGAAATACAAAATCAGTGTCCTTGTCCAGGAGGTCCTCAATGTTGACAAGCTTGCTGAATTCTCCTGCTTCCCTGTTAGTCATGTCCAGGTCCTGAGGTACCTGATTAGGTGATTCAAGTTCAGAAGAATAGGTGCTGAATTCAGGTATGGAGTGTTATGATCCTGCACTCCTGCTTCTTCCACTGAGTTTGGCACCCCCCCTTAGGTTTTTATCCCGACCCTGGGATGCTGGCATTTTGATTTTGTGGTGTGCCAGCTGTCTCTTGGAGGAAAAGGGCCACACACCTTGCTTGCTACTGAGTGCTGTTGCTTTGCCAGTGTTAAGTGGGATGCCTCACCCACAGGGTCCCCTACTCTTCTCCTCTCCTCTGCAGATTGGCACTGGCCATTTCTCTCTATCTGTCTTTCATCCTGCTGCCCTCCATGCCACATTTTGACAAGAATCCAGTGGCTTCTGGCAGAGTATAGAAAGGATATAATTTACCTTGCCACTGGATCAGGAGAGTAACCAGATATCAGAGGGTGCAGGGACTATGGAGCTGGCCAAGTCTTTTTTTAACTGGCACAAGTGCCTTATGCCTGTCCTCTAAGTTGTTGAAGAAATCTTGAAAATGTATATGCAGAGCCCATTTCAGCTCAATGGGCCACTCTCCCATGCTATCCCAAGTATCTGCTCCTTCATGCTGAACTATTAGAAATTGGTTATGGCAGAAAATAGGAGCACCCCTGCCAGGTCATGGTTCAACTGAAAATCATTTGGGGGATAGTGGACTGATAAAGCAAGCACAACTCTTTGTCTTCTGAGCTATGGGAAACCATACCAGCCAGAGGTTATTTCAACAACCTTGATTCGTGGGATAATCCAACATAGCTCATACCTGTTTAACCCACTGCTATAGAAATTCACTTTTTTCACTCTATATAGAAACTTGTGTATCCATAAATGTGATGTGTAGTTTATTATCAGTTCCATGTGATATCAGCAAAACAAAATTACACCAACCAAAAACAGCAAATCAGTCAGTGCCAACAAAACCACGACCGGCAAAACACCAAGGAGCAAAACAATGAAAAGCACATTGAGCTGCAGGAAAAAAAATGAACAGCAAAATGACAGCAGCACACTACAGGGGGGACTTGGGAGGGGGAGCAGATAAAATATTCCAACTTAACTTGGAGAGGGGAACAAAGTCAGGAGGGGGTGAAATTATTCTAAATCTGGGGGGGATGAACTTGGGGAGGGGACAAAGTCGGGAGGGGATGAATTTACTATTCTCACTCTGGGGGTGTCTAAACTCTGGGAGGGGGGGTAAAAGAACTCTACAGCACCCAGAAGTATCAATCCCAGGTCTGCTGCACATAGCACCAGCACACACACACAGGCAGTGACTCTAATCTGTACACTACACTGGCAGCATGGTCTCTAGCAAACAGCGGCTGGACCAAATCACTTAACTACTGTATATTACTGCCTGCCTCACTAATGTAACCATGCACTGTAAAGGCACTATCACTCAGCTTGGATTAATTGTCATTGACTCACTGTTTTGTGCTTGCTCTTTTTCATTTGCTATCTTGATGGGCTACCTTTATTATCTGCCTCCTGAGCTTCCACCACTTCAACCCATTGTTGAGCTTGAATCATGTATCTGGAGTATTGCTTTAATTTCTGAAAGATCAGCCAGGTCACCTGTGAGGTAAACTACTGCCACCATTCCCACAAGATTTCACCATTGCTGACTGAAACACGTTTCTGGTGCTCAGACTCAGTATCCTGGCTCACTTAAAAAGAATAATAATACCACCCCACTATAATGGAACACTGCCGTGCATTTTTACTATAATGCTGATTACTCTCATCAAATTATGAAAGACATTTTAAGAATACTGAAGAGCTTCTAAGTTAGGCAGCCATCCTGTGGCTGGCTCGTGCATGCACCCCTTACTGAGACTTTATTTATGGTATGAACTTCTTTTATGGTAATTGGGTAAGGACCGCTGAAAACATAGTCCATTTACAGTGAAGGCATGGACAGATACAATCAAAGTATAAATTATACTTGGTGGCGTTAAGGTTTGAATGATAGTACTTCCATAAATACCGTACACATAAATAAATTCCTGTATAAACACACATGCACACACATTTACAAATGTGTCAATGTTTTGTACCAGAAGGGTTTTATAGATGTTACAGTATACAATGGTGTCTCCTGCTCTAAGAGTGTTGAAAGTGGCCAGTGGCCAAAGTTTAGTGACCAGTGGCCATGGTTTTAGTAACCAGTGACCAAACTTTTATCAACAATACTGTATGTAGTTGGCTAACCAAAAGGTCGAGGAGACAGAAAGGTGTAAAATGTCTAGTGTAGATTGCTAAAGGGCTAGTAAAAAGTGAAGATGGCTAGTAGATAACTACATGATGCCAACATTTGAATTGGTATATCTAGTAGCAAAAGGCTGCAAGTGGCTAAATACCACCATGTCACTTAAATGTATGTGTGTGTAAGACTTTAAAAGGGTTAATTGTAAGATTCTATAAAATGAAGAAAAATAGCTGAAAGCATAAGGATAGGCTGTGGCCAAGATATGCGCACAGCTGTGTTTAGTCTTGACTGTTAAAAGTTTCTCATCATATAATTCTCTTGTGTTAAAAAAACATGTTTAACAGAAAACTGATAAGAAATAATGAGATACCTCATTTGGTTGCTGGCACAAGGTTACTTTGACATTTGTAGCAAACTAGTCACATCTCTCATATGCTTTCTGGCTCCTAAGACAAAAGTCATTTGTGATAAATATACAATTCCCTCACCATTTGCTGTTCCCTCCAAGAATGAGAATAACAACTCCCCTGTCTTGGGAAAATGTCAGGTAAATTTCGTAACTAAAAAATTTTGATTATGGGATGTCTCAGAAATTGTAGTCACAGGATGTATCAAAAACTTTGATTATGCTGACCCATGCTGCTGACCGTCCTGGAGTTCACTGACTGCCAAAAAGGTCACTAGCCTCTCTTTCAGGATTGTCTCCATTAGTTTTCCTACAATGGATATGAGACTTACTGGTCTGTTATTGCCTGGTTCATCCTTTGGGCCACTTTTGTGGAGTGGCACCACATGAGTCATCCTCCAGCCTTGTGGTATGCATCAACGCATTAGTCACCACATTCGAATGGTTAACACACCGTAAGTGAACCAAGCTCCCGAAGCACCTTCACTTTCAAAAGCAAGCCCTGACTCCACTGTAATATAATTTTTTTTATTGTTTTATCAGTACCTCAACTTGTTTATAACTGTTCCTAGCTGACACCCACCTCACCTCTTGCTCACTCACTCTCAGTTCTGCTCCACTCCCACCATCTCTCTGCACCATTCCCAGTCTGTCTTTCTGTGCACTCCAACTCTTTCTATCTCCCATCACTTCAAACTTAAAAAACCAAAAAAAACAACAACATGGAACTCACACTGTGCTCCCCCTGAATGGAAACCACACGGACCGTGGAATAGCAACATGAAGTGCTGTACTCCAACATTGTCCATCTCCCCCTTCAGTTCCATTCACATGCTGAAGTAGCATCCCCGTAGCAACACACAAAAAGCCACGATGTACTCATTTTATCAATATGAAAAAAAGCCTGCCTGCCAAAATGACAGTGGTGATCTCAGCTCCATCTCCTTAGCAACACCAAACTATTTTATCTGGTGGAGCAATAAAATCCATAAAATTAATTTAAAATACAAAAAATAATTTTTTTCTTTTCTTTTTTCAACAAAAAAAAGGTGGGGGGTGGGCATTGTATGATATCAATAAACCACTCCAGGATGTGGGTTATGCTGGGATTTACCCACGTCTGGTTTTGGTAAATCCCAATATAACCCACACCCTGTCATGGTTTATTGACTAACGAAACAAAGATAAAGTACCAAAGATACTGATAGGTGCTGCTATTCAGCTTGATTTGTATTGCTATATGCACTGCAGGTTAATGTATTTGCCTCCCCGCCCTACACTGCTCCTGGAAGTTCACTTTAGAAGATTTTTTATTTGCTAATGTTAGATTGTAAAATAAACAAAAACGTGCTTACTGATATTTTTGTGCAGTAATTATGCCGCTTTAAAAAAATATCTTCTTATTAGACAACTGCAATTATGCTTGACAGGCATTTATAGTACCCGAGGTACTACCATTAACAGTACATAATTTTTAAACAAGTTGAAGTTCTGGATTTGAGAAAAATATGTAATTTCATGGACATCAAATCTGACATAAAACTTTATATACCACAGGATGATTTAGAGTGTAAACATGTTTCATTTTCCCTTGGAACTTTCATTTATATTTACAAGTTTTTATTTGTTATTGCAGTTTTTCTTCCTGTACTCCTGGCTGGAACTCTTTTCCACTGATTATCCCATCACTATCACCTGGCTTCTCCCTGGTCTTACCTCTCCCTGAGTTCCCCATGGCTTTCTCTACATGCAGAGGTGGCAGAGAGTTCCTCGACCTAATGAACAGTAGAACCAGATCTGGGCGGTGCCTGGGTCACCGATGCAGGGCATGCAGAGATAGGTGATTATCCTGCCAGTCACCATGTTTTTTCTGTCTTCCCTGTTTCCTCTCTTGCTGTGCCATTCTGCTCCTCCCCATAGGGATGCCAGCATTAGCATTACATCCCCAACATGAGCGTGTATTGGAAATCAGATTTGGCATCTCAGCTGGGCTATCCTGGGTAAATACTTTGCAAAAATAGATAAAAGAAGGCCTCCTCTGAAAATGAGATATTGTATCTTAGTTGGAGTATCCTGCATAAATGTATTGTAAAATATTGGTAAAAGCAAGATGCTGCTAGAAATGATATACTACAGCTCAGTTGAGCTATACCTTACAAATAAATTGTATATGTGTGTGTGTGTGTGTGTGTGTGTGCTTTGTACTATATATACTGTGTGTATATATATATATATATATATATATATATATACACATACATAGAAACATAGACTTTGACAGCAGATAAGGACTGCTTGGCCCACCTAGTCTGCCCATTTCCCTCCCTTGAGGATAAGCTGCAGATCCTATTTAACCAACATTTATTCCTACCCCCGCACAAAAATTGCCTTATGTCTGTCCCATGCATTCTTAAATTCTTCCACAGTTTTAGACCCCACAACCTCCTCAGGAAGGCTGTTCCATGCATCCACCACCCTCTCTGTGAAAAAATACTTCCTCACATTGCCCCTGAGCCGTTCCTCCCTCTATCTTCAAATTGTGTCCCCTTGTTCTTGCACATCTCTTTTTCTGAAAGATGCTACCCTCTTGGACTTTGTTGATTCCACTGAGGCACTTAAATGTTGCTATCATGTCCCCCCTCTTCCTCCTTTCCTCAAGGGTATACATATTAATCTCCCTTAGCCTCTCCTTGTATGGATTATTTTGCAGACCCTGCACCATTTTAGTTGCCCTTCTCTGAACTGCCTCCAGCCTGTCTATGTCCTTGCAGAGATGGGGTCTCAAGAACTGGATGCAGTACTCCAGATAGGGTCTCACCAACTGTCTGTACAGAGGGATAACAATTTCCTGTTTTCTGCTGGTGCTGTCTTTCCCTATACATCCCAGTATCCCCCCAGCCCTCCCTACTGCCTTCTCGCATTGCTTGCCAACCTTAAGGTCATCTGATATGATTACCCCCAGGTCCCTTTCCATTTTTGTTGTTGTTACTACCCCACCAGCCCCATTGTGTAATCTTCCCCTGGGTTTTTGTTTCCCAGGTGCATTACTTTACACTTCTTTGCATTGAATCCAAGCTGCCATACTTCTGACCATTCTTCCAACCTTGCCATGTCCCTTCTCATCCTTTCCATGACTCCTTGTGTATCAACCCTGTTGCAGATCTTTGTGTCATCTGCAATGAGGCATATTTTTCCTTCCAGTCTTTCTGCAATGCCACTTATAAAGACATTAAAAAGGACTGGACCCAGTACTGAACCTTGCAGTACCCCACTAGTAACCCCTCTTTCTTCAGAGTGGACTCCATTTACAATTACCTTCTGTGTCCTGTTGTTTAGCTAATGTTTTACCCAGGCTACCACACTGGGACCCACTCCAAGGCTGGTTAATTTGACTACTAATCTTTTGTGTGCATCTGTGTCAAATGCTTTGCTAAATTCTAGGTAGGCCATGTCCACAGCCCATCCCTGGTCTACTACTTTGGTCACCCAGTCAAATAAATCAATTAGATTCATCTGACATGACCTTCCCGCTGTAAACCCATGCTGCCTTGGGTCCTGTGCCCCATTGACCTCTAGGTACTCAACAATTCTTTCCTTCAGAAGTGATTCCATCACTGTCCCTACCACAGAGGTCAAACTGGCAGGTCTGTAGTTTCCTGCCTCTGTCTTGCTTCCACTTTTGTGAAGGGGAATCACATCAGCCTTCTTCCAGTCCTCAGGTACCACACCATCCTCCCATGATTTGTTATAAAGGGTACTCAGTGGTGTCACTAGTTCTCTGCTTAATTCTTTTAGAATTTTGGGGTGAATTCCATCTGGCCCCATCGCTTTGTCCACCTTCAGTTTTAGGAGTTTTTTTAGAACCCTTTCTTCTGTGAAAGGAGTGGGATCAACCGCCTCCCCCCAGAGTGCTTCTGTTAATTGGATTACGCACCTTCCCCACTTCCTCTTTTGTGAATACTGAACAGAAGTATTCATTCAGTATCCCTGTTTTTTCACTGTCACTCTCTGCCCACCCACCATCCATTCTATTCAGCCTCACTAGCCCTCCCTTTGTCTTTCTATGCTCCCTGATATACCTATACAAGGTTTTATCCCCCTTCTTAACTGAGTTGGCTATCTTTTCCTCAGTTTGGGTCTTTGCTATTCTGACTACCCACCCTGCTTCCTTCTGCCTTCACTGATACAGCTCTCTGTCCTGCTTCTTCTGTGTTTCCTTATACTTCTGAAATGCTATCTTTTTATCCCTAACCTCCACCACCACTTCTTTTGAGAACCATAATGGCTTTTTCTTTCATTTTGATTTGTTTATTTGCTTCACACAAATTCTTGTTGCCTCTGTGATGGCAGTTTTGATATTTCCCCATTGTTGCTCCACCCCTCCTTCTAGCCTGTTTGCTAGTAGTTTTCTAAGGCACTCTCCCATCTTGCCAAAGTCAGCCCTCCTGAAGTCCAGAACCTTCACTTTTGTATGGCTTGATGCTGTAGCTGAGTTTATCGTGAACCACACTGTTTGGTGGTCACTTGTTCCCAAATGGCTACCCACTTCTAGATCTGACCTCTCACTGTCCCCATTTGAGAGTATGAGGTCTAAGATTGCTCCCTCATGAGTAGGTTCCCAAATTAGCTGTCCGAGGCATGCCACCTGAAGGGCATCAAGAATGGCCCTGCTTTTGGGTGTGGCTGCAGCAAATGTGCTCCAGTTAACATCTGGCATATTAAGGTCCCCCATCAACAGTATCTCCCCTTTCTCTGCCATCCTAAGTATGCCTTCTATCATATCCTTATCCATTCCCTCCAGCTGACATGGGGGTCTGTATACAACCCTTGTGCGTATTGTGGTGTCATTTCCAGTCTCTAAGGTGACCCACAAGTGCCTCCTTTCCTCCATGTTTACTCTTTTGTTCAGTTGCTTTTATCCCTTCCTTTACATAGAGAGCTACTCCCCCCCTTCTGCCCTCCCTGTCTCTCCTGTAGGTTGTGTACCCTGGTATGTTAACATCCCAGTCATGGTTCTCTGTGTACCATGTTTCTTTGACTGCTATGATGTCCAGGCATCCCTCTTCCATCAAGGCCACCAGTTCAGGGAGCTTGTTGCCCAGACTATGGGCATTGTTACTCATTACCCTCCATTTCTTGATGGCCTTACCCCTTTTTGCCCCATCCCTGTCCTTATTGCTTTTGTCACTTTCTCCATTTACCCTTGCACTTCTCCCTATTGACATCTCTATGTTGGTGTCTACCTCAATTAGTACCCTGATTTTTTTTGGGGGGGTTAGGATTTCCCTGCTCCTTTCCAGTGCCTCCCCCCTTGCTTAGTTTAAATGCTTGCCAATGAAGTATTTAAACCTATCACCTAGGATCCTTGTTCCCCTCCTGGACAGATGCAAACCATCACGCCAGTATAGGCCTGCATCCATCCAGGTGGACCCCCAGTCCCCAATGAAGCCAAATCCCTGAGCTCTGCACCAGTTTTTCAACCACTGATTGAATCCCATGGTGTGGAGCGCCCTAGCCTCATCCTTGCCATAGAAAGGCAGTACCTCCGAGAAGGTTACCGTGTGTGCTATTTGTTTAAGGCCCCTTGCCATCTCCTCAAACACTTCTTGCACTGCTATGATCCCTTTCTTAGCCAGGTCATTTGTCCCTAGATGGACAATGACATCCAGCTACCTCCCCTGTGCAGCTGCTCCTGTGATCCTGAGGATTCGCTCCCTGTCCCTCCAAGCCATGGCTCCAGGCAGGCTCCTTACCTCCCTCTCCCCTTCCTCCCCCAGTTCTATTTTCCTAACAATGGAGTCCCCCATCATGAGCTGTTTCCTTTCCCTGTGGGGTCTTATGCCACCCTCCTGTGGGTTTCCTTTGTGGAGGTTCCCAGCATCCTCCTTGGTCTCCACTGTGGGTGCCTCCATAGAGGAACCACACTTTTCCAGAACAGCATAGAAACTGGGGAGAGGTACAACTGGAGGGATGTGTCTGTGTTCCACCACTCACCCTCCCTGAGCCCACTGTGGTCCAACCATTCCTCTTTCTTTGCAACCTTTGAGGCAACGCAGTGACCCTGGTGGTCCGTGGGTGTATATGGTGTATATATATATATATATATATATATATGACTCAAGTCTGATATACCTTAACATTTTCATACCAAACTCACAAGCAGTTTCTGAGAAAAGTTGTGACAAAGAATTTACACAAAAATGGTAATTTACACAATTGTTGAAATTCCAGTATCTCTGCACTCAAGCATCCTACCAGAATAAAATTGTTCAAATCCAGAGATCTTTGCTCCATGATGGAGCATGCAAAATTTAATGTGAATTGGTCAAGTGGTTGAAAAGTTATTAAAGTGCAAAACTGGTGTTTAACATAGAAGTGACCATTGAATTCTAGGTATAGTGGCAATACTATGCCACTATACATATACATATATATATATATATATATATATATATATATATATATATATATATATATATATATATATATATATATATATATGTGTGTGTATGTGTGCGCAGTACATATATATGTATATATAGATATATATCTTGCAAATTAATAATAATACTAAATCTTTATTTATATCACGCCTTTTTTATAACCAAGGTGCCTTACAAAAATCACACATAGGAAAAAATAAACACAAATCTAAAACATCTGAATTCATAAAATACCATAAAATATCATCAAGTATTTGCCTTTAACCATAGATAGGTCTTTAAGGCCTTTTTAAATTCCTCCACGGACGCATACTGCCGAAGTGGACGGGGTAGAGAATTCCAAAGGGCAGGGGCAGCGTACATAAAAACATGGACCCCCGAAGATTTTAGAAAAACCCTTAGAATCTCTAGCAACTCCTCGTCTGCCGAGCGATCGCCTAGGGCAGTAAGGCACCAGAAGCTCTTTCAAGCAGTCCAGGCCCAGTCCGTGTAGGGCTTTGTAAGTCAGAAGACCAACTTTAAAGGTGATCCACCACTGTATTGGTAGCCAGTGCAGATTGCATAGCACCAGAGAAATATGACAGGTACGGGGAGTACCCGTCAATAACCGGGCTGTGGCACTCTGCACTAGCTGCAAGGGGTGGATATCAACTCCAGGAAGCCCTAGATAAAGGGAATTGCAGTAATCAAGATGCGAGGTCACAAAGGCGTGGACTAATGTAGGCAGATCACCAGACGGAACCAGGTGCTTAATCCTGGAGATGTTCCTCAGATGGTAAAAGGATGATTTGTTGACAATTGCAATCATAGAGTCAGCTCATCGTCTAATATCACCCCCAGGTTCCGCACCCATTCAGAGGTAGGGAGCTGAACACCTCCCAGGAAAAGTCCTGAGGGTAAGCCAGCACCCATCCCCTCTATCTGGCGACCTGGGTCCACAACTTTTACCTCTGTCTTCTCCGAGTTCAACCTCAGCCAGCTTGAATTCATCCAGTCCTGGATTTTAGTGAGGCAGTTGTTAAACACCGAGTGAGTTCTATCCTGGCCGGGTGCAAAAGATAGGTAGAGCTGGGTGTCATCAGCATAACAGTGAAACCTCAGCCCATACCTTCTTACAATGTCTCCGAGGGGTAGCATGTATACTGTGAGCAACATGGGGGACAACACTGAGCCCTGAGAACCCCACAAGACAGAGAGACTGGGTGGGAGGAATTAATCCCCGATACCTCCCTCTGGGTTCTGCCTGTGAGGAAAGATCTAAACCACCTGAGAACTGTACCAGACAGGCCACAGATGAACCTCAGGAGTTCTAGAAGTACCCCCATGGTCCACAGTGTCAAAAGCTGAAGAGAGATCGAGAAGGACCAAGATGGAGAGACTCTTTTGATCTCTTGCCATCAGGAGATCATTGAGCACCCGAACCAGCGCTGTCTCGGTACTATGCCTCTTTTGAAAACCAGACTGGAGTGGTTCATACATGTCATGGATGGTCAAATAATTTTCCAGTTGTATGGCCACTACTTTCTCAATTACCTTCCCCACAAAGGGAAGGTTAGAGATCTGTCTGTAGTTAGCATGGCAGTCTGGGTCCAGAGAATCTTTCTTCAGGAGAGATCTTACCACTGCCTCCTTTAGGGAGCCAGGAAACTCATCTGTCTCCAAGGAGCACCAGACCATCCATGGTAGGACTGGACCAATCGTATCACAACAACCCTTTATCAGGGAAGTTGGGCCAGGATCCAACTAGAGCATGTAGGACGCATACACTGGACAATCCTCATGACATCAATGAACTCCAGCCGGTCAAAGGAACTCCAGGAGAGGCTAGGGACCATGACTGAGTGCTGATCCATTGCTTCTCCCATAGATGATGCAGGCTGGAGTACCACCCTGATGTTGGCCACCTTAGCCTCAAAGAAGCAAGCAAGCTTGTCATGTTCAACTTGTGAAAAAGCTCTTCAAACCTGCAGGCAGGCTGGGTTGCACAGTCTATCCACAGTTCAAAAGAGCTGAGCTGGTCGGTTCTGAGCAGCCACAATCTCCCCAGACAGGAACTCTGCCTTCTTACGGGAGATTGCAGAATGATAGAGTTGATAATGTTCCTTCAATCTAAGATGGTCGGCATCAAGGGCAGATCTAGACCAGCGGTGCTCTAATCTTCATCCATATCCCCTCATCTCCCTCAAAGTCCCATCAAACCATGGTGACCGAGAGCAAAGGGGGAGAGGATGAACTTGGATGGGAGAAATTGAATCCTGAGCCAAGGAAATGGCTTTATTATAGGCCAAAACCAAGGAATCTGGGTCACTGCTCACTCCAGGAAGCTCCAATAGGTCAAGCACCATTGCCAGGCCCTCAGAACTTACATCACATAAAGAGAGGTACCTGACCATTTCCACAGGGGTGGACCTACAAAGGGGGGTGCAAAAACTGAACTCCACAGTGTAGGACCATCAGACAGGTTCCATCCCCAAATCAAAGGCTTCAATCCCCAGGAGGAAGACTAAGTCCAAAGAGTGACCACCTTTATGAGTGGTAGAAGTAACAACTTGTGTAAGTTCCAAAGATGTCATCAAATGGATGAAGTGTTGTCCAAACTGCGAGAGTTCATCATCAACCCAGGTGTTGAATTCACCCAGGACCATCAGTCTGGGTGACTGAAATGCCATGTTGACCAAGAAGTCTGCTACTTCCTGCAGAAACTGCTTCTCATCACCTGGTGGATGGTAGATGAGAGTGCTTCTGCAACCTACACCTGCCACTACAGTACACTCAAATGACTCAGCTCCCTCAACTGGTACACTTGTGAGGCCCAGTTCTGTCTTGAAACAGACCAAAACCCTCCCTGCAGTCCAATCTCAGGCAGTGTAACACTGAGTACCCGGCTGGAATAGCGGCCTCTAACATAGGGCCTGCTTTCTCATCCAACCAGGTCTTGGTAATGCATGCCAGGACTGTGTCAATGCTCTAGTTAGGGTTAAAGCCACAAAAGTAGGGAAATATGATGTTAAGGTTTTCAGAGCTAATACCTCACACCAACCCTGCACACCACAACATGCATCGGGAGGTGCCTTGGGGTTATTGGTCTAACCACCCCATTCTCCTATGCTATACTCATCTCAGCTTATTTACTTGTGAAATATGGTGAGCGTTATGGCTAACAACACCAAGACACCCACCTAAAGCCTTTTGGTGTGTGCAGGGTGGGTGTTCGGTATTAGCTTTGAAAATCCTAACACCACATTTATCTCTTTCTGTGGCTTTGACCCTAACTAGAGCATTAACACAGTTGGTGTTGCCATTTATGTCATTACTTTTTGAGATAGTATAACAGTATCTTCATTTTACTGTACGTTCCCATAAGTATATAATGGTATCCATATATCCATGTGGGAGCACATGCCCTGCAGATCCTGTGCTCCCATACATGCATATTGGGATTGTCCCTCATTTGGGTGTGGGAACACAGGGCCATCTGGGATCTGCACTCCCATCTAGCCATAAATTTAGAGATATTATAATAAACCTTCATTTCCCTTTGGCACAACAGGGCCCTTGGGGCTCTGCATTGCAATCAATCCATAATGTTATATGTCCATGTGCTCCCATGCATGCATATTGTAAGTGGCCCTCATTTTCACGTAGACAAACCAGTACAGATGTTGTGCTTTGAATATATCACAATCAGTGTAGGTCCATTAATAACAATTTCTCTTGTATCTGTAAACAAGGCCTGGAAATATGCATACCAGCTTAGAACTAACCAGCTCATCACAGTGAACCCGTACCTCAAAGCGTTTTTGAGATATAGCTTCTGAAATGTACCTCAACCATTGCAATGTGATCCTATGGGAAATTATAAAACTTCAAAATCTTATAACTATGCAACAGATAAAAATAATTCTCAGCAAACCAGCACAAGGCACATCTGTGGGGCCAAGTCCTTTGCACCCTGAAAATTTCAGACCATAAGTGCAAATCATTTGTTTGTAACGAAGTGGCAAAGAAACAGACGTATCTGGAAAAGTAGTGTTGCAAATTCAAAAAAGGTGTCATGGCATTCTTTATGATTTCGCTGTAGAATAAATATTGTTGCACTGCTAAAAACAATGCAGTGACATTTTTTTTTTATATTTCTTTATGTGCCTCCCTGCTGGTTGGCCCCACTCTGACCGACTCCCCCAGCCCCATCCCCCGAAATCACCAGCTCTTACCTGCCCGGCCCAGGAGTGGCGGCTGTGGGGGGTCAGTCTTCACCCTCTTGACCAGCATTTTATCCTCTGAGTGTTTTCTCCCCTGAAGGCCCCTGGAGTCAGCGTGCATGCGTGTGGTGGAGGCACACATGCACCAAACAGCCCTGGTAATGGCCTCCTTCCACCACCCTGCACCTAGTGCCTTGGCCCGCCCGGCATCAGCTTCCTCCAGCTTCCAC
Organism: Neoceratodus forsteri; assembly: GCA_016271365.2. Lineage (NCBI taxonomy): Eukaryota > Metazoa > Chordata > Ceratodontiformes > Ceratodontidae > Neoceratodus > Neoceratodus forsteri. Next base: position 441,287,867 of record CM057451.1, on the reverse strand, counting down.
TGGGAGTCACCCTTCTGCCGAGGGATGCCGTACTCCCTTCCTGGGGAGGAGAGCTTGCCTGTCGGCAGCTCCATCCAGCTCCACCCTCCCCCTCGTGCCGACCTCCGATGCTCCGGGCTCGTTCCCAGACCCAGGTCACCAGTGTGGGTTGAGGTAAGGTGCCAGAGCTTTCACCCGCTACACCACCTGGACAGCAAGATGACATCTTTTTTGATGCCATTATAATTTTCTTGATGCCGCAGTAACAAAAACAAAGTGCGTCACAGACAAAAAAAGTAAAGAAAACACTAAAATTTAAAGTCTTATAACTCTGGAACACCTTCATATGTTTTCACTGGACCAGTCAAAGGCACTACCTTGGGACATGACGCGTCCCCTGCAAGTATGGGGCAAAAATTCCTTTCCATGTAGGCTGTAGACGAGAGCAAAAAAAAAAAAGGTGTTAAGCAAAGGAAAAAAGTTAGTTTTTTTCTAGAAATGACACAGCTGTATCTCAGAAACTGCACAAGCTGCTGTCACAAAAAGGTTTCACTCATCAAGACCCTGCATCCTAGACCACAGATAGAAAATTTCAGCTCATTTCCTATGCATGCATTTTGTAAGTGTCCCTCATTTGCATGTGGGAACTCAGGGCCCCCCTGCACTCCCATCTATCCTTAAGTTTAGAGAGATTATAATGAACCCTCATTTCCTTGTGGACCACAGGGCCCCTGGGGCCCTGTGGTGCCATCAGTCCATAAAGTTATATGGCCATGTGCTCCCATACATGCATAATCTAAGTGGCCCTCATTTTCATGTAGGCAAACCACTACAGGTGTCACATTGTGAATGCATGGCACAGTATCACAGTCACTGTAAGTACATAAGTAAGTAAGTAACATTTTATTTATAAAAGTGGCCCATCAGTGCTCAGGGCGCCCTTAAAGAGTATTGGTAGCATGCACTAGGAGTGCAGAAACAACGGCATGTGCTGATGAGGTGAAGCAACTGGAGTGGCTGCCAAAACGGCAACAGTACTGTTCAGCAGACTGACAGTACATGAGCAAAACGGGCAGCTGCACTATCATGGCGAAGTCCCAATCAGCACAACCACAACAGGTGACCCCAAAATGCCAAGCCAGCCATGAAGCGAGCATCAGAAGTGAGCAACATGGAAGGGAGCTTCCAGAAGACAGACACCCACCAAGGCACACACACAGACAGCCTCCAGGCACAGCACAACAGCTGGTGCAGAACATCCCCCCAACAGCACTCACCATATGGACTATGGCGGTGCAACAGGCAACATTCTCAGGACCTGGGGCAGCTGACCGGACATACTGTGGAGTCACTCTTTTGACCCACATGCCTATTCTCTGCCACTGCCACCATGGTGGGTGGCTCTGTAGATGCCCCATTGGCTGCCCCACCTGATGCTGGATTCCTGACCCCTGTGGTGCGCACGGCCTGTCCTGTGCAGCCGTGTCCTTCCCATCCCCACCCCTATGCTGCCACCTTGGGCTGGCTGCCTGCTCCTGTCACCCTTGTCCCTGGTCCCTTGGCACTGCATCATGATCTGCTCACCCTGTGCCCATTGCCCAGCCAATGCAGTCCTTGTCCATTTTTCACAGCATCCTTCAATCTCTATTTTTTTTTGTTTTTCTTTTCCAATTCTAGAGCAATACAAGAGAAACAAATGTTGCCTAATTGTCCTTGTTCTTATCAAACCTTATTTGTTTTTCCATTCATAAATCAGCCTTCCATTCTCTTACTTTAACTTTTTCACAGTCCACTTCCATGTGGATCCTCTCTAATGGTGCCTTTAAAGTCACCTCCTCTGCTTTCTGTCTTGACTGAAAAAACATTAAATCATTCTGTGAGTCTTTCTTCTCACCCTGTGTTTATTTCTTAATTCTCACTTTCTTTTTCCTTCAGTTTACACCAAATCTTGCTTACCTGTGCTTTCTTATAGCACCCTCACTCTGATATTCAAAACTTTTTTTTCTTTTTTTGACCTAGTGTTTCTACAATTCAGATACAAAGAAAAGAACTCTTACTCCAGAACTTCTCCTCTCACTTATTATTTCTCATTCAATTCACACTTTAATTTACTCTTTCAATCAAATTTCCCACAAATGTTGCCTACCTGTGCTTGTTTCATGATTGAAAGAGTAAATTAAAGTGTGAATTGAATAATACACTATAGAATTGGAAAAGAAAAACAAAAAAAATTGAGATTGAAGGATGCTGTGAAAAATTAAAGGAGGTTTAAACAATAAGGTTTGTAGGAGTATACACAAACATGGTGTTACGGAGCTCATATTAAGAAAGTATAAATCTGATTAAGAATACAAAAATTTGTTTAAGAAAGTAAAAAGAAAGGATTATGAAATAAGGTGTAGTAACTATCAGATTTAAAAGTTGGAGATGAAGTCATGAGTTTGCTAAAAAAGAAAATGTTTTATAATACTGCATATTTATGATGTTTTTTGTACATTTTATATCTATAGAACAACACTGTATATTGGGGACTGAGGAAGTGGTGGTGGCCACAAAACTGTTGCCCAGACCTTTTTGGTGTGAAATAAAGGAAATGAAAAGCAGTTTTTCAGTTGGAAATATTTTATTTTGAAAGGAGTTCATCCCAATCTAGTTATTTAAGGGAATCAATTTTGCCAAGTTTTTGAGGATAACCCAAGATATTAAATAAAGGATAGAAGTTAAAGGGCAATCTAAACTTTTTCAGCAGTGGCATGACCACTGCCTCCTTCAAGGGATCCGGAAAGATCAGTCTCTCCAAGGAAGTCCAGACTATCTGAGCTAGGACCAGGCCAATAACCTCAACACACCCTACAAGAAGATGAAGTGGGCCTGGGGCAAAACTACAGTAGGCTGGCCACAGAGTCTGGATGATCCTCACTATATCCATGACTACCAGCTGGCTGAAGGCAATCCAGGTAAATTTGGTGTTAGTACCACACAGTAGGCCATCACAAAAGCCCATGGGGAAGCATTGACTGATCTCTGTCCTGATGGTGGACACCTTATCAGTAAAGAACCGAACAAACTCCTCACACTTTTCTTGTGACAACACTCCTCCAGCCCGTAGACAGACTGGATTGCATAGTCTGTCCACGGTCCAGAAGAGCCGGGCTGGTCTGTTCCTCACTGCAGCAATTTTCCTGGACAGGAATTCTGCCTTCTTATGGGAAATTGCTGATTGGTAGACCTCACAATGGTCTAACAACCTAAGTCTGTCCACCTCCAGGTGAGGTTTCTGCCAATGTCTCTCCAACCTTCACCCCTCCCTCTTCAATTCCATTAGTGACCAATTGAACCATGGGGCACCAGGGCGAGTGGTCAGACACCAAACATGAACTGGAGAAATGACATTCAGTGCCTCAACTACTGCCGTATTATAAGCCAGCACCAGAGACCCTGGGTTAGTGATATCTAATGGAAAAACTGAAAGGTCCAGTACCGTCATAAGGCCTTCAGTTGTTACATGCCTTAAAGGATGATACTATACTATCTCCTTGGGGAAGGCCCATTTTGGGGGGTTGAGAAACTAAACCTTAGGGTGTGATGGTCTGACCATCCTACAGGATTCACCTCCGTATCAGCGATCTCTATCCCCAGGTGGAACACCAAGTCCGGCAAGTGCCCCCTTCATATGTTACAGAGGTAAAAATCCATGTCAAGCCCAATGAATTCATCAATTTGATGCAGTCCTGTCCAAAGTGTGAGAGTTTGTCATCAACCCAGGCATTGAAGTCCACCAGAATTAACCATCTGGGGGATTCCAATGTCATCTCAGTGACAAAGTCTGCTACTTCCTTCCAGAATACCCTCCCATCCCCCTGGTAGGTGGTAGATGAGATGGATCCTGAATCCTGCACCCACAACAGCCACACACTCAAAGGAGTTGGTGCTACCCACTGGCAATTCCCTGTGGCTCAGGTCCTTTCTAAGACAGACTGCAACCCCCTGCCCCTTCAATCCACTCTCTGGTGGGGTGTCACTGAGAACCCAACTGGTATTGCAGCCATCAACATAGGCCCTGCAATCTCATCCAGCAAGGTCTTGGTGATGTAAGCCAGGTCAGCAGAGGCTACCAAATCTGCAACTACAACAGTTTTATTCTTAATGGACCTGGCATTGAATAACACCACCCGAGAGGGATGGGATTCCACAGATGGCAGCAACACCTGCTCAAATTCCTCATAGCCCTTGGATGTGGCAACCAAGCAGGGAGATCCTCTATCTTGGTCCCATTTTGACCCAGGGCACCTCCTAAACCCTACCATCTCTATCCACCCACCCTTCTCCCATCCCTTCCAAGGTTTCCAGAATCCACCGGTCCTCCACCTTCTAATTATACCTAAAGTTCTACATCTATAATACACCTGTGGTGAAAGTGGGGGACACTCAAAAGGTCACAGGTCCCTCAACCTGAGGGGGGAGTACTGCCTGAGCATGATAACAACCTTGACACATATCTAACTACTTGCTTTTTACCCACAATGATCCACACACTCTCAATCACTCACACTCCACTAAACACAATATTTTCAATCCACCTTTCACTCTATTACCTACACACCATCCACCTACTCACTCCCAAGCTATGTCCCTATCTTAAATAGTAAAAATATCCCAAATCCCTTATTAACTGGTCAAACCATCAAATCCCATATTCTCTTATTACTTCTTAATCCAGACACAAAATTAACTAACGCATTATACAAAAAATAACTTAAAAATTCAAGAAATGTTGTATACATTATCTTGTTTGCTCGCTGTGCTGTCACCACAGAAGGCCTAAATCCACACCTCTATAATCCTGTCTCACAGGCCATAGTGGTATTGACTTGCCTTCAGTTTCAAAGAAAGCAATAATTGTATATAACATTAAGTGCTTCATGACTGTCCATAGCAAAGTTAAAACTAAAATGTTTTACATCACCATTGAGAGGTCCCAGTCCTCATGGCAGTATCCTCCACTGGTAAATTGGGGCCACAGTCCTTTCTCGCTCCTCCGCTCCTCTGTTACTTTCTTCCTTGAATGGCATTCTCCTTACTAACCAAAAGGGAACCATTTATTAAAATTTCTGCTGCCCGTGTAAACAAGGCCTGGAAACAAGCATAACAGCTTACTCTGTGCAGCAAGTCAGTATCTCAAAGCATTTTCGAGATATAGCTTCTGCAAGGTACCCCAACCATTGCAATATTATCCTATGGGAAATCACAAAACTTCAAAATCTTGTAACTACGCAACAGATGAATAATTTCTCAGCAAACCAGCAAATTGCACATCTGTGGGGCAAGCCCTTTGTACCCTGAAAATTTCAGCCCATAATTACTAACTGTGTGCAATGAAATGACAAAGAAATAGACACATCTGGAAAAGCAGTGTCACAAATTCAAAAAAGGTGTCACAGCATTTTTTTTGCAGTAGAATAAATAATGTTGCACTTCTAAAAATAATGTTGTGACACCTTTATTGATGCTGTGATACCAAAAAAAGCATGACACAGAAAAAAATAACATTTTGAAAACACTACAGTTTAAGGCATTATAACTCTGGAACCCCTTTTTTCACTGGACCTGTCAATGACACTAACTTGGGACATGACACACATCCTCTGTATGTTTTGGTCAAAAATTCCTTTCCATGTAGGCTGTAGAAGAGAGCAAACAAAAAAACATTAATGTTACATGTAGGAAAAAAAATATTGTTTTCTAGAAATGACACAGCTGTATCTCAGAAACTGCACAAGTTGCCATCACAAAAATGTTCACACATCAAGACCTTGCCTCCTAGACTACAAATAGAAACTTTCAGCTCATTTCATTAAAGGCAGCCAAAGATACCAAAGTTCAACATTTTAGGTTTAACACTAAACAGTCTACTCAACCCGAACTGTGTACCACTATAATACATACATATATATATATATAAAATTAACGGCTTCCTCTTTTTTTCCATACGGAAACTATGGCATACTTTGCCATTATAAAGGAGCATTTATAATGGCAAACACATCACAGTTTCCCCCTCTATGTGTATGCGCCTGCTCAAACTCCTTGATCACTGTCCTTCCAGAACCGCAAACCCAAGCATGAAGAGAAACTGCCACGGACACTCAGCAGTAAGTAAAATACAATTTTTAGTAAATGCACCACATCGCCACTGGATCGATCCTCCCTCACAATACTGTGGAAAACATTTTTTAAGTGAGAGAAAGCCGACCGCCCACCATGACGGAATTGGACTGCTGCAGCACAGCAGCCTTTTTTATTTTATATAATTGCTGAGGCAAAAAAAAGAAACTCAACAATTATATAAAATAAAATATGGGCCTGGATGTGTGTAAACTCGAATTTACACACACCCTTGGGGTTAGATGCTTCACATAAACCCCTCGGGTGTGTTTAAATTCTCATTACACACCTAGACCCATACTTTATTCTCTCTATATATTATATGATATTATACTGGCCCAGTAGGACCAGTATAGTTAGGGTTGGTGGACCACTTTAATGTTAAACCCTAAAGTTTGCACTTTACTAACTTTGCAACCATTTGTCTGATTTGCCTGAAAGTTTGCATGTTCAACATCCAACCATAGATCTCAGGATCTGGAAAGTTTTATTCCAGTTGGATGTACAGTTGCAGAACTGTAGAGTGTCAAAAAAGTGAAAAAATCCTTAAATTTTGCATATTTTTTCATCGGGCTTAAAGGACTGAAGAATGCATCAGAGTGAATTCAAATGTGCATGTCTATAAGTGGCCTGGGTTAAACTGGTATCTTTTGAAGATCTGGTGAAAAAAAATCTTAATCCATTCAAAAGTTGTGCAACTTTTTCATGTCCCATTTTAGCCTATGGGAACATTTATGTGAACTGTGAAAACTTTCACAAACACGTTTTTGTTGTCATGCTCAGGAATTTTGTTTTCGTGTTGCTACCTTCTTGTTTTCAGTTAACGAGAGACAAAAAACATTGTAAATCAAAAAATACTGCCTCTTGCTAAACACTGACACTTGTGTTTACCTAATTGGGTCCTGAGGAACATGACCCTGGCATCAGTTTTTGTGCTGGTAGCCTGGAAATATGCTTTTCAACATTTTTCCAGCATCTTGCCATTTTGTTGCTGCGACATAATTTTTTGTTTTCACGGCAATGTCTGTGATAAAAAAAAGTACCTCAGCAACATTTTTTTGTCCACGCACGCATTTCATTTTAAGGTATTAGGGTGTCATGAAAGCATTTTTGTTTTCATAAAAACAATGCTTGGAAACATTGTCCAATGTGTTATTTTCTTTGTCTCTTCATTGTTCCAAGATGGATTGTGCTTTTTGACTGACATTTGTAGATGTTCCTTTTCTTAGCTTAGTCCCAAAACATTCAACGAGACCATAGTTACAGTGTTCTGAAGTTGAGAAATTTCCCATAGGATTATATTGCGATGCCCATGGCACCTTTTGGCACACATATCTCGAAAATGGTTCGAGATAAGAATTTTTCACTACCCGCAGCTTAAAGCAGTCATGGAGATTTTGAAGTCATGATTATAACTATAGTGAAATTTTTTCCTTAGTTGCTATGGTTACTGAGATATTGCCAAATAAGTGTTACAAAGGTTCCTTTTCAGTACTATGGGGCTGATGTATGGCTTCGTACTTATGTGTAAGTGGGAGCACAGGTCCCAGAGGGCCAAAGCTCCCACATATGCATACCATTATGCAAAAAATGGGCAACATGAAGGGAGTGCAGGACTCAGAGGGCCCATGTTCCCCAAACACATGGCACTAAATACTTACATTACACTTTCTCAAAAAGAAAGGAAATTTATTGCAAAACACTCTGCTAATTCATCAGTTAGGGTTTATATCACAGCAACAAAAGTTTGAAAATTTGAAGTTAGGGTTACCACCCCACCCCTACCCCCCATCCTACAGACACCAACAGGCATTGGTGCATGCCATGGGGTCATCACACCTGTCACCCCAGTCTCCTATACTGTAGAGTGTCAGCTTATTTACTCATGGAATTGGGTGAGAGTTGGGCCTGATGACCCCATGGCACACCTCAAACTTTGTTGGAGCCTGTAGCATGTGGGTGGGGTGGGGTGGTAACCCTAACATTGAATTTCCAAACTTTTGTTGCTGTGACATCAACCCTAACTGATGCTTTAACACGTTTTTTTGTAATGAATATGTTTATATATATATATATATATATATATATATATATACACACATATATAAAGAGAGAGAGACACACACACACACACACACACACACACACACACACACACACACACACATATATATATATATATATATATATATATATATTTATATTTATATTATAAGGTGCAGTCATGCTCTATAGTTAGGATTGAGTAAGCACTTTAATGTTAAACCCCAATTTTTACATGTTAATAACTTTGCAACTGTTCAAATGGATTTGCATGAAATTTGGATTGTTCAGTCTCATATGTTAGATTTCTTGATTTACCAAGTTGCATTTCTATCAGACTTACAGTTTTTGCACAGTGAAGTGCTGAAAAATACTTTTTTTGCCACTTTTGACACATTTTTGCCCATGGCGCTGCAACCACACTGTTTGATGTTTTGGTCTGAAAGTTGGAACATAGAAAATGTTAGGATCAAAGGACAATCTAATCTTTGGTTTAGTTAAAAAAACATTAATCCATTCCAAAGTTATTTAATTTCTAATTTTGGGGTTTTGAGTATGCTGTGTTCACTCCAAGATTTATATGTATGTTTTGCAAAAGAGGATTAGGCTCACAGACAAAGATTTTGTCAGCTCAAGAAAGAGGATTTAAAAAGTCCTAGTCTGTGAGGAAAAATACCTTGTTTGCCAGCTGCCATCTTGTTTTCATTTTTCCCCCAATCAAAATGTCATAGCTTCCTCCATGGGTAACTTCTTGTTGCACTAAGGCATGGGTTCTGTTCAGGGTGATGACCTCTACAAACCTATACATAACCATTTTAGAAGACTATGAACTTAGTATTATCTTTATACTATATAAGTTTAAATGTTTTCCAAGAAAATGTACTCCAAGTAAGGCATCATAAACTGCCCAAAGTGTTGGAAGACTGTACCTGCTCAAAGGGGGGCACAGAAAATCTAATCCTCCTGGTACTGTAAGATTCTTGCAGAATTTGGACTAATGACTCTGGGATCACAGTACTGAGAATAGTATAAATGCCACTCAACACAGTGAGTTCTTGTTTTCTCACCTGGAGGAGGTTTATTTCAGCATATAGGCATTAGCATTACAGGCACTATAATAAAAATATAGCTGGCAATAGTTTACAAAATAATGGATAAAATATTACCTGTTCTCTGGAAGATGATGGCGGGTTCTTAGGATGTCAGGATTTGCAGCTTAACTCTGGTTAATTCAGTCAGTTTATATACATTTTACACTCTGCCTGATAGCTACTTCCAGAGAAGGTATGCAAATATTCAAATGAGAGTGAATGAATAGAGCTAAGAACTGATGAATGGCCTATTGGAAGGTAGGCAGATAATTAATGAATAGAGCTAAGAGCTAATGAATGGTCAATTGGAAGGTATGCAGATAGCTAATGAATAGGGCAAATGAATAGCCTACTGAACAGACAAATAGCTACTTAAATAGCTCATTGAAGACTTGTAAATTTAGTACGTTCTTTCCATCACGTACGCAACATCAGGTGAGAATAATGTCAGGTCAAAATAATGTCATTTTGGAATGATGTCAGTTTCAACTAGCTCCTGATCACAAGGCTTGTCCTTTTTTATGATCTTTACTCTGAACCTTCCATGAACCTTTCATACACTCACTTTGGCCATCAGGCATTGAAACACAGTGCATAATACAGCAGTACCTATACAGCAGTACCTTACAGTCTCCCACTTGAAGGAGAGCGAGAACTCAATCCTTCACATGGTGTAACGTACAGCATAGAGTGAGTGATACCTGCAGCCTGATCATCAGCATTTCATTTCTCATGTGACTCATCATCATACACATTTTGCAGAGGGAAATTAATAAAATTAACACCAACACAACTTGTAATAGTAGTAAGCCGTTAAATGTAAGTGTCAACCATGAGCTGGAGAACATGGTCACCAGATCTCTGTCATGCATTAGTTCTCTGGCAATGGCCTGAACATTTTTGGCCAAATTCTCAATTTGAATGAGATGAGTATCTTTTCTATCAAGTAACTTTTGCACATTTAATGTTAAGGCTGGTATGGGTACTCCAAATGCTGTGGCGTATTATTCTTTGATAATCATGCTTTGTCTAGGGGCAGAGCTGTTGATGTAATAAGTGGAGGAGTATTGGACTATAGGATGTATGACTTGGTTTCCTATTCACGTATCCCCAAGGGGCACAAAGCAAAAATTTGGATTGGGAATCAGACACTGAAGTCCTTGGTGAGTCATAAAGGGAAGATTAGTGACCACACAATATTGGTCGGTACTGTTATAAGCGATCCATATCTGCTCAGTAGTCCATTTGGACAACTGCACTGGACACAGGATTGACCCATTAAATTTCCCCTCCAGTGGTTTCAGCCTACAGACAGGACTGGCTAATGACAATACATCACAGTTACATAGCCAAATGTCCTCAAGGTCGCTGCAGCACTGGAGATTAAAGTTGTATCCTGGTGTCATTATTATTTCATACCAAAAATTCAGGGGAGTTAACCAGCTTGGCATAATTGCCTTTGAGTAACCATCCCACTGAATGTATCTTAACCACTCTGTTGAATATCTGGGTATGCACATTCACTTGTGGAAGTTTTACAGTGAAGGAGACCACCATCATTTGGCTAAGGGTGAAACTAGGCTGGCAATTAAATCTAGGCTTGTGAGGCATTGTGGTGGTCAGCCTCCTTATTATCGAGATGGGTGACATCTCATGCTTAGTGCACTGTTCTAAGCAGTTATTGTCAGTTCCATTACACATGGGACAGTACCATAACTTAATTTGGGCATCTGATACCATATCTGGAAGTTTTCCCAGCTCAAGTTGCTTAAAAAGCTTAGTTATAGTTGTAAGTACATATGATCCATAAGCTGTACATACAATAAATGACCCATAGTCTTATCTTTATTTGCTGATTATGATCTTGAATAATTTCATTAAACTTACTTTATACTTCCTCAAAAAAGGTTAGCAATTTCATGCATATCATATACAGGCAAGCGTTCTTCCTGAGCTAAACCCTCTTGATTAACTGCCAGGGGCAATAAAGCTTCCCTTGCAATTTTACTTTGTGACTGGGCAGTATGCTCTGTTAGAGCACCCAAGTCTTCCCAGTTCCATACACTCATACCTGATCCAAACAGACCCATAAAGTCTACTAACAGGTCTCTTTTCCTCCTATATCTACTTTCACTAACATTCTTCTTATGTACAGGACCTTCTGTATCCCATTTCATTTGTTTGGCATGAAAAGCACTAACCATATCTACTAACATGGTAGCAAAAAACTTAGATGCATTTTTGTAAGTGCACTGTCCAATGGTATTTAAGTCCCAAGCAGACAAATTAAGCACCACTGGTAATCTAACATATTGTACATTATTTATTAAAGTCTTTTGCAGTGGGGAAGATGTTAGTCCACTGGGTGGTCCTTGAGTTACATTTGGGTAATGGGGTGGTGGAACCTGCACATAAACTGATCTTTCGGTGAAGTTCCATATATTGGGGCCTTTACATCTGTCTGGGCTTCGCCCAGTCCGGATCCTAATACAGTATTTCACTTGCATGGTGTAAGTGTCAGTGTCTTTTACCTGAGCTCTCTTAATAGTCAAGGACCCTGTATTTTAATACAGTAGGATGGGGCAAGGGTACTGTACCCTGAGGTACATGAGATAAGATGTGGACATTTGGTCAAACATGCACATTGTCCACCACCTGCTATAACAGTACCATTGTCCTTTTTCCATGTTACATTCCAGTAAGCCCCATCATTTAAATTGTCCTCAGGGTTCCAGTCATTTTAAGTCTATAAAGTTACTGATTGCTGGGGCTTACATGTGATGTTTTCAACTGGGATCCGTATGTGTAGACCAGTGGATTCAGACACATATCAGAGTAGCCACACTCACATCACTTCACTACTATGTACACCTAAAATAAAAACATCAAGGTCAATATCTGTTCCTTAGTTTACTGATTTCAGCTGATTAATGTGAAACCATTTCAGTATGACAGCATTTTTCTTTCCTGCCATTTTGATTAAATACACCGAGGTACTGGTCTTCTCCACAATGGGGAAGGGCCCTTTCCATTTTACATCAAATGTGTGTTGTTTTGGAGCATAGTTCTTAATCATGATCGAGTCCCCCACTTCATACTGAAATGGATTAACCTTGTTATCAAAATACTTTTTGATTTGCTTTTTAGATTTACTCAATTGAGAGGCTGTAAACTTATTAACCTCTAAAATGTGTTGTAGATATGTCTCAAGCCATGCATTAGTTATGGGAGCATTGAGGCATGGAGTTTGAGATAGCAGCAGTAGTTGCACTGGAGTACACATCAGGTGTCCAGTCATAGCCTGGTAAGGTGAGATTCCTGTGGAGGCAGATGGAGTGGAGCAAATCGCCATCAGGCAAAGAGGTAAAATAGCAGTCCACTGGGTAGGGCGTTGGTAACAGAATTCAGTGAGCATAGTTTTTAATGTTCGATTGCCCCTCCACACGACTCCAGAGGATTAAGGGTTGTAAAGAATGTGAAGCTGGTGTTGAATTTGTAGCATCTGTTGTAATTGTTGAAAGACTGCCAGTGAAGGGAGGCCCCTGGTCTAAAGAGATAATGTGAGATAAGCCCCAATGTGGAAATAATTCAGTCGCCAGCACACATGCTATAGTAGCAGCCTTGCTGTCTCTGGTGGGGAATGCCTCTATCCACTTGGTGAACAAGTCAACTATGACTAAAGCATGCTCATAGTTACCCTTAGTTTTAGGGAGACCTTCAATAAAATCTACTTGTATATGACACCAAGGACCAGAAGGGGGTGTGGCTGAGCTCAGAAGGGCTCAATTAGTGGATGGGGAGGGTTAGTCTGGGGACAGGTCAGGCAAGAAGCATCCCTCCTGACAAAGCTAACAGAGGTCTGGGCACCACAGGTGTTGTGTGATTTTAGAGATAGTTTTCTCTAAAGAGAAATGGCTGGCAGTTGGATGGGAGTGGTACAGATGCCATATCTATGGAAAAAGTGCCAGAGGCACACAGACTACTGGTGGTTGTGAAGTATCTTTAGAATACATTAAAGGTTTTGGTGATGATTCTCCCCCACTGGGTGACAAAATGACATGCTTAGCCCAGTCATATGGGGGAGGATCCGATGCAGGGCCTTGCAAAAAGTCTTGAATCTCCACAAAAGGTGGATGAGAATTTTGGATGGATAGCAAATCCATAGCGGTGGGGGCAGCTGCTACTATACTGGGAAGGGGACATGTTGGGGGGTATCCACAATTTTCATGAGATAGCCACCAGCTGTGCCACATCATGAACTTTCTGATTACTGTCAGCATGCATAGTGCCTTTAGAATGTCCTTTGACTTTAACAATAGCAATTGAAACAGTAGTGGTAGACAACAAACCATGTAAAAGTTGTAACAAATTCTTGTGCTTGAAGGGTTTTCCATTAGTAGTAAGATAATTGTTTTGATAGTAAGGGGAAGCATGGAGCAGGCATTACACACATAAGCACAGTCAGAATAGATGTTTGTTTGAAGGGAGTCTGCCAGAGATACTGCACAAATAATGGTGGACAATTCAGCCACTTGGGCTGAATGGGGCAAATAGCGATAACTGTAGGTGTTGGTTTCAGTAACTACTGCAAAGCCTCTATAGGGCTGACCATCCTTATAATAGCATGAGCCATCCATATACCAGTGATGGGCATTTGCAATTGGAATATGTTGGATCAGAGGCAGGGAAGGAGGTATGTCGTATGCTGCTGTGCCATTGGGGCACTGATGAGGATCTCCAGTTACAAAAGCAAGGGCAGGCAGCATTGTAAGTTGTCGGTATGTGACATCAATGTCTCTCTGCATAAGCATAAGGGTTCACTTGGACAAGCGCTGGGAGGAGATGTGGGTATCCCCTGGCTTCAGGAGATAATTCAAGGGTGTGTGTGGTGTGTGGATGACTAAATGTCGTAGTCCCGTAATATAGGTAAAATGCTGGATAGCCCAAAAGGTGGCTAAAAGATGTTTTTTCCAAACCATAAACTTATTCTCCACTTCCGTCAAAACACATGAAGCGTATGCAAAGGGGCAGAGCCTGCCACGATGCTCCTGACACAGCACATCCAAAATGGCATTGGGAGAGGCTGACACTTCTACATGAAATGGCTGCTGTGGGTGAGGGACAACAAGCAGGGAGGCTACCACCACCACCGCCTGTAGTCCCCTGAAAACCTCAACATGTTGTGTGGTCCAACACTCAGCAATTGAGTCACTTGGCAGGTCCTTAATTCCCTTTAACAAATCATACAAAGCATGAGGTGTTTCAGCGAAGTGGGGAATAAAATCCCTCTGATAGTTCAGTAAGCCCAGGAAGGAGTATAGAGCAGTAATTGTCATTGGGGACTGGATTCCTTTAATGAGGGCCACTTTGGCAGGGTCCGGGGATTTGCCATCTCTGGAAACTACCACACCCAAAAAGGAAGCTTCCAACACAACCAATTGACAATTTTTTGGATTTACTTTTAATCCGCCACTTTTAACACAGCGAGAAACTCATCTAATAATGCCACATGCTCCTTTCTTGTCTCAGTTGCCAACAACAAATCATCCACATACTGCAACAAACAATCTGGCTTGGAAAAGTGCATTAAAATGGCCACCATGTGTATGTGAAAAATGGTCGGGCTGCAGTGAAACCCTTGTGGGAGGGCAGTCCATGTTTACTATCTATCCCTCTAAGTGAAAGCAAATTTATACTGACATTCTTTTGCCAGAGGCACACTCCAAAATCCATTAGCTATGTCCAAAGTGGAAATCCACTTAGTTTTGGGCGGCATCGTACTCAGAAGGGTGGGAGCCTCATGGACTACGGGTACCGTTAGTGGGGTAGTGGCATTTAAAGCCCTATAGTCTACCGTTAGTCTCCACGAAGAGTTCGCCTTTTTCACTGGCCAAACAGGAGAGTTAGTTGTTGACTTGCAGTCCCTCAACACCCCTTGATCCAAAAGTGATTGGATTGTCTGGTCAATTGCCTGTTCACATTCTTTGGGAATTTTATAATGCTTTTGCGGTGTGTGTGCTTTTCCTGTGACATGCTCTTCCCTTTTCATCCTACCACAATCATATTTATGGGTAGCAAATACATCAGCATGTTTTTGAATTATAACAGCAACTGACTCTTCAGATGAGGTGGGTAACTCTAAGTTTCCAACGCCCTTAATAGCAGAAACAACAAATGCATCATCAATCATTCCAGCCTGTGATTCAAATTCACTAAACCACACATAGTTATTAGTCATATCTAACAGCACATTATGTTTTATTAGAAAGTCAGAACCTAGAATACCTCTACCATCTGGCAGACACATAAGAAAAGGTGCACAAGCAAATTCATTATTGTTATCAAAACACAGTTTTGTTTCCTTTGCAACTACTGCTTTTGTCTCAGTTCCTTCAAATGCCATAATAGATCTACATTGTTTTGTAGCAAGTGGGTGCGAAATTGGTTGCGAGGTATGTACAATTGTCATGGATGCTCCAGTATCCACCAGCATAGTTTGCTGTGGGCCTCTCTTCTCAGCTGCCTGAACAACTGGATGATTCCATGCATCTCTCCATAACCTCACACATGGAGTGACGGGGGAGACCTGTAATTCCTACTGACTATCTAGCTTCACATCTGGGATGTTTCTCTGTACTTACAGTGAAGATTTTCTAATTGCCTCACTACTTCTGCATAAGGGGGTCCGTCCCTTCTCTTACCAGTTTGCGGTGCCTTACTCCACATGGTTGAATCTTTCTTGAACTCAGGACAATTGGGCCGGATGTGTCTTGGCTTGTCACAATTATGACAAGTTATCTGGTCTGTGTCTCTCCTCCCCTGGTTTAACTTAGGAAGGCCTCCTATGGGTGGTCCTTCAACCACCAAAACCTTTGCTTTCTTTGACTTTTCTTCTGGGGGAAGCATGGCATCCACCCTTGTAGCGGTTGCCTCGAAATCTTTAAACAGGGACTTGTGATTAACTATCACTCCTACCATACTTTTGAGACCAGGTCTTAGTCCCACTATCAACCTACATTTAAAAGTGACATCATCATTTCTGGGTTTGTCTTTTCAGGTTGCGGGGTCTCCCTGTATAGTACCGTCCCCCTTAGGATATGCCCGAACATACTTTACCCATAAGCGGTAAACCCCAGACTTATAGCACTCCTGATCTTTTTGTGTGGCATTTACAAAGTCTGCCAAAAATCATGGGTCCCTCGTGTGGCCAAATTAACAATTTTCCCCAATATCTCATTTAATTTTTCATCAGCCTTTTTAGATGGCATTGCGGACTGTAAGTCTGCATGCAGGGAGGGACGCAGTACATCTATGATGTCTGTGTCTTCCAACTCAGAGTGGACCTTTTTGAATGGGTTTGCCAGGCGGACAATGTCAGAACCATTATCCCCAGGGCAAATATCTCCTAATTCCCTTGCCAATGCTTGCCAGTCCACATAAGTAAGGGGTTCAGTTTTCTTCATTTCGGTAGTTCACGTGTCAACTCCTGTTCCCGCCTTAGTAATAATGGTATGAACGGGTGCCTCAGGGAAGGGTGGTGCTGATGGGGGTGTTGACACACAATCGTCGGGGTGTTTGTGATGATGGTCTCTATAATTTTCACTCTCCAAATCCCAGTCATCTGTTCAATGACTAAGTTGGCTATGGGCATCTTCAGGATCCGACTCATCGTCAGAACTGTGATAGTCCATGACTCTTAAGTACAGCGATGCCTTTTTGCCACTGATAGCCATTATGACTGATGACAAATGCTGTACTTCACTTTCTAACTGTTTAGTTTTTTGTTTACATCTGTGATGCTCCATGCCATATGTGTCTCTATCTTCCCTTATAGAGTCCAGATGGTAATGGATGGTGCTTGGGCATCTTCTAAAGAGTGACTGAGTTCATCAACTAGTTTCTTTAAAATTTCATTTTGTTCTCTTAAGTTGACAACCTACTGTTGCTTCATTACTTTGTCCTGCACTATTAAGTTACACTGATGTACTCTCTCACTGAGATCTGTAATTCTAGCTTGATCTCGTAAGTGCCTGTCTGCATGTTCATTATATAGGACATCAGTATTTTTAAAAATTGCAACAGCAGCTCTCAAACACAATTTGACAGCTTGTTTGTGAGATAATTTTTTTATCACTACGCTCCGTAAATACAGATATCAGCACTGCCCTCCATGGTGCGTCCGCCTGGAGGTCATCCTGTTGGGATGAATACAATTTAACTTTAGTAACTTTTTGTTCAATGAGATGCTCTAAACTAAGAGTGTCTTTCACTGCCATTTTTACTATTGGTTTGTGGACTACACAAACACTCAGACTGTTTCCATTCCTTCTCCCCGTGCCTCATTAGGTTGCAATCCTTATCGAGGGCACAGCCTGTAATACTTGCCTAACTTACTCTCAGCCTTCAGGATTAGCCAGAAGTCCTTCCACACGGTCGCCACTGTAAGACTCTTGCAGGATTTGGACTTATGATTCTGGGATTCCAGTACTGAGAATAGTATAAATGCCACTCAACACAGTGAGTTCTTGTTTCCTCACCTGGAGGAGGTTTATTTCAGCATACAGGCATTAGCATTACAGGCACTATCATAAAAATATAGCTGGCAATATTTTACAAGATAATGGATAAAATATTACCCATTCTCTGGAAGGTGATGGCAGGTCTGTAGGATGTTAGGATTTGCAGCTTAACTCTGGCTAATTCAGCCAGTTTATACACATTTTACACTCTGCCTAGTAGCTGTTTCCAGTGAAGGTATGCAAATATTCAAATGAGATTGAATGAATAGAGCTAAGAACTGATGAGTGGCCTATTGGAAAGTAGGCAGATAACTAATTAATAGAGCTAAGAGCTAATGAATGGCCAATTGGAAGGTATGCAGATAGCTAATGAATAGAGCTAATGAATAGCCTATTGAACAGACAAATACCTACTTATATAGCTTACTGAAGACTTGCAAATTTAGTATGTTCTTTCCATCACGTACTCAACATCAGGTGAGAATAATATCAGGTCAAAATAATGTCAGTTTCAACTAGCTCCTGACCACAAGGCTTGTCCTTTTTATGCACTTTACTCTGAACCTTCCATGAACCTTTCATACACTCACTTTGGCCATCAAGCATTAAAACACAATGCATAATACAGCAGTCCCTTACAGTATGAGAAGGAAAGGGACTATTTGCTCAGACCTTTCTTAAATCCTGCATACAGTATAGACTATGGAATTCTTACAATTATACTGTTGCACACTGCTGATGGATGGACAGTTGTTAGGGTGGCCAAATACTTTATGGCCATTAACAAGACTAAAAAGAAGTTGATTGGGAGTCAAGTGGGAATAGTGCAATAATGTTCTATAATGAAGTAAAAGATATCTAGTGGGATCAAATAATCTAATGACATCCATCAACTGACAATTTTGTTTACTCTGTGTATGTATCCTCTGTATTTTCTTTAGAATCTGTGCCTTTGTATAACCCAGAAATATTTGTATTTTGCATTCTGTTCTTGATATTTATTTGTGTGATGGCTATTTAGCCAAACAATAAAGTTTTATGATGATGATATGCTTACTTTAAAAGAGAGCAAAACAGAGATATTAATACAGACAGTAATAGCATGTTGTAAGAGACTAACCCCATTATAACTATAAAATCAAAGAGCTACATTATTTCTGTAAAACAAATAAACATGGAGTATACCAAACGACAAGGAAAAATAATAATAAAACGTATAACCTCTCAATTTTAAAATGTTTAAAAGAAACATTAGGGATCAGTGCTCAGGGTTAGGGATCAGTGCTCAGGGTTCAGCTATTGCTGATTGGTTGACTGCTTGACATCACATCAACTCTCCATTTAAGACATTCTGCAAGCTGCAGTCAGTCATTTGGCCCATGGAGAAAGGACACTGTACATGATTGCCTGCTTAGCATTCCCTGTTCAGTTGTCTAAAATGCCAATTTTTGACTGCTTTTAGGTATTGCAAAAACAAACAAAGCAGCCCCAGCTCCCAGTAGATATGAAATTCAGTGCACAGATCCACTACGGGGACGGGGCAACTGTTAAAGCCTCTAGCAAATATGGTTTTAAAAGCATTGATTCCTTATGAACATTCATGATGAGTGAAGTTTTAATAGCTTATTCTATTTTTGGGATGGTTTGGACAGTTTTTCTTGGAGGTGTGTTCTGATGAAAACTAGTGAAATGGATGCTTGATTGAATCTTCACTTCAGACATGCTCAGGTGCTGGTCTAATACTTTGGAGCATTCATTTTTAGAAGCTTCTTTGTTTTTCTTGCTTTGGAATATTGTTTTGATTTGATGATTTGATGAACATTTTATTTTTACCTAGGAACAATCTTTAGGGACACGTCCCTGTTTTTGAAGAATGCCCTGTACAACAACATTAAACTTCAACAATGTACAATATACAATATACAAATAACAATACAAATCATGAACACATAGACAAATATATATCCAATACATAGACATGATACATTCAAAGTTCAAAATTGGCTAAGATCAAGCATAACAATTACAAAAAGATTTATAATAATTTCTCATTGCTGACTGGAACTCGAGGACTGTATTTTTTGCTTTTATTTCTTTTGGCATGGTAGGTAGGTAACATTTTTATTCATACAAAAAATGAATATGAATAACTCCACTGAGCCAAGGATCATTTACAGTGAAGTCCAAAGTTCAAGTTCAAGTTACTCATACATTAGTCACACACTTAATACAGTATAAACATAATACAACATTTACAATATATAAACATTAGGGTTTAGTAACATTGCAAGGATATCCACATATATACATTACAAATAACACAAACACAGTATAAATAAAGCGCTATATTTTTGTATCTTAATATAAGACAAGACTAAACTCATAGTATTAATACCATGGTTCATAAGTTTTCCTATTCTAAAACTCCATCTATGTTTATGTATTCAATATACCACTGTTTTATTTCAGTCTGGATTTCTCTATTCAAAGGTCTTAGACTCCATGGTAATTTATTCCATGAAGCTGGTCCAATATATTTAAAATGATTTCTTCCAGATTTCATTCTACATTTGGGAACTACACATTACAGACCTTCGGCAGAATGTAGTCCACTTATAGGTATTTTGAAACAAATGCTTTCTACAATATACTCAGGAACTTTCCCTAAGATACACTTTGACATAAATAACATTATACTTAAAACACTCCTTTGAAACAGAGAAAGCCAGTCCAGTTCCTTGTACATATATTTTCTATGGATTCTTTTTGATAAGCCTAGGATATATCTTGCCAATTTATTATACATAGCATCCAATTTATACAAATGCATTTTTTGCTGCACCAATGTATGCTAGATTTCCATATTCCAATATGGGTAATACCATTACATTTACTATAAGTCATCTGATTTCAGGAGATATACAATTTCTGGTTCTATGCAGGGACCCTAAGCATTTCCCTAACTTTTTAAGGGGGGAGTGTGTGTGTGTATATGTGTGCAGTAATGTGGGCATAAATGCTAAAATTATTTTTTTTTTTTAGGTATAGCATTCCAAAGACTTGGTTTGCTGGCCAAGGCACCTAGCTTCACCTGAGCTCTTTCCTTCTAAGACTGCTTGAAAGGCAGAGTAGAGAAACTTACCAGAGCAAGGGAGAAGGATTAAGACTTAGTTTGGCTAAGCAGATTTACTGTGTGGTGGTGTTTTTATTTTTTACTCACAGGGATTGCTACTGTTTGTTGCTAACATTTCATTGCTTTATTTTTTCTCTGATTCAAATTGTTGTTGCTGGTATACCTTCTTCTGCATTATTACAAGGTGTGCCTACAGGTGTGTGCTAACAGATTACTGCTGTAATCTTCTGATTCAAATTGTCTTTTGCAAGGTATATCTTCTGTTACTGCTTTATTTTTTCTCTGGAGCAAAGTGTTTCTTACAGGTATATCTTCTCTGAAATTATTACAGGTGGTGCTTTACAGGTTTACAGTTTTATATAACATTAGGATAAGCTTCAGGGTTACTGCATTTGTTGTTGACTGATTGTTTCTGCTCTTACCTCCTTGTTCTTTCGTCCGTGGTTCTTCTTTTAGGCAGGGAAGGGCCCAGCCACCCACCCCATCCCCAACCACCCCACGCTACACTCCTTTTATAGGGTACCACAGTTGTGACATTTCCTGTGGCAGAGCAGGAAGGGGCGGATCAGTGGGGCCTCCACAAGGGATCTCTATTTACAGGGCACTAGTAATTTAACTTGTTATAACAAGTTAAACAAAGCACAATTAAACCATTACTTGCTATTTTTTTCCTTCTAATTACTCTGACTAGGTTACAAACCCAGCAACTTATTTGGAATGGATTTCATTAACTGCTGGTACTGTGGAACAATTTTCAGAAGGACAGTCTTACAGGATTTAGGACACTGTCCTACATGCTGGGCCTTTGGAGAGCTTAGGTCTCAGCTCCGGGCAGCATGGGCAGAGATTGCACGCCTCAAATTTCATATTGAAGAGGAAATACATTATAGGAACCACCCGCCATTTCCCCAGCATCCAACAGAAAAACCTCGACCGCAGAGGGTAGTTGGTCCAGGAGGTTGGCAGGTGGTTAGGAGGAGCAAATCAGGTGCCCCATCACCTCTCCTCTCCAACACATTACCTCCAAAACCATATAAACACTACAAACAGGTATCTGCCTCTATCTCTGAAATCAAATAAAGAGGCAGAAGACACTGCAGAGCAGGACACTCGCGCACAGGAGCTAGCACAACAATACTCACCCAAATCAGGAACCAAAACTAAACAAGCACAAAGGAAATCCAAAAACTTCTGATCATAGGAGACTCCATGATTCGGGAGTTGATACCCATCTCCAGCCAGGGGTGATGGTCAGGTGTCTCCCAGGTACATCAGCATGGAGAGACACTGACCGCATTCTAAAATTGTTCACAAAGCAGGAGAAAACATTGATGTCCTAGTACACATAGGGACTATCGATCTCGCCAGCCGGTCAGGCTGGAGACCAAGGAACACCTGACTAGGCTGGGTGACAACTATCATCTATTTCTGTCCGGCATCTCCTTCTCTGAGATCCTGCCAGTCTGGGAGAAGGGAGCAGATGGACGGAAGGTCAGAGAAGTGGAGATAGGGAGCTAAACACGTGGCTCAAGGACTGGTGCCAGGAAAAGGACACAGATTTGTAGGGAACTGGCAACAGTTCTGGGAGCGAAAGTTCTTTAAATTTGATGGACTGCATCTGACTAAAGAAGTCAGTGCATTGGGGCAGAAGTTTGACGTCTTTGCAGAATATTTAAACTAGCAAATGGGAGAGGTGCTGCACCCCATCGTCGAATGGGAAGAACACCTCCCCTCAGCTAGTGGTCAAACAGGAATTCAGCGTGTTTGCCATTCATTTGCATCACCAGGTAAGAAAAAGGTTTGTCTCCCCATACGATGCACAGGGTAATGCCAAACTTCACCCAACAACTAACACTTCAAAATCTGGCCAATGGAAAATCATGTACACAAATGCTCACAGCCTGGGAAATAAGATCCCAGACCTGCAGGCAATAATGTCAGAGGCTAAACTGGACATAGTAGCAATTAGTGAGACGTGGTTTACCAGTAACCACACTTGGAGACTTCAGTACCTGGCTATGTATTGTTCAGAAGAGACCGAGGTGCAAAAAGGGGGGAGGAGGCCCTGTATGTTAATGAAAATATCAAAGCTACAGAAATTCAGAATACACATAAGGAGCCAGAAGAACTGTGGGTCACCCTGGAAACAGGAAATGGGACAGCCATAAGAACTGGGGTTGTCTACAGGCCCCAGACCAGAGGGAGGACATAGACACATTACTGTTAGAAGATATACAAAACATGACAGCTAAAGGGAGGTTCTGATAATGGGAGACTTCAACATGCCAGATACAGATTGGTCAATACCAGCAGGAACATCTGCCAGAACTAGACTCATAGTGGATTCCCTGCAGGGGAGGGCCTCAAACAACTGGTACAGCAACCCACAAGAGACAGGGCTATCCTAGATCTAGTACTGACTAACAAAGAAGGGATCACAGATCTCCAGGTAGAAGGTCACCTGGGGCCAGTGACCATCACATGGTATGGTTCAATTTGGCTACTACATCTAAATCATCCCATTCCAAGGCAAAAATATGGGACTTCAGAGGAGCTGACTTTGATAAGATGGCCAACAGAGTTAAGCTAGCCCTGGCAAAAGAAACACAGGTGAGGAGGCAAGGCAAAGTGGGCAAGCATTAAGGATACAATACTTGAAGCAACATCCCATTGTGTTAGACAGAAAACGAAGTGCAAAGAAGACGGAAACCACTTTGGTTCTCAAATACAGTAGCAGAAAAGGTCAGAGCCAAAAGGCTGGCCTTCAGAAAATATATAAGGAACACAGGGGATGAAGATAGGGAGGCATACCAAACTGCCCTAAGGGAAGCAGGTAAGGCAGAGGCAGGCAAAGTCCCAAACTGAGGAAACACTAGCACGAACAGTAAAAGAAGGTGACAAGACTTTCTATAGATACATCAGTGAAAGGAGAAAGTCCAGAGGGGTATTGCTGCTTAATGGAGAAAAGGAGCATGTGAGGAGGAGGACCCTGTAAAGGCATCTATCCTAAATAGATACTTTTGCTCAGTGTTTACTGAAGAGAAGGTAGGGCAGGGCCCAGCTCAGCATCATGGACACAGGGGAAGGGAGGTGAGCACTACTCCCTCACAAAGAAAGGGTCCTACAAGAGCTTGCAAGCTCAGGTGGATAAGGCAATGGGACCTGATGGCATACATCCCAGGGTACTTAAGGAGCTAAAGGAGGAACTAGCAGAGCCATTAGCAGAATTGTTTAGTGAGTCTCTGAGCACAGGAGAGGTCCCAGAAGACTGGAGAAGGGCTTATGTGATCCCACTCCACAAGAGTGGTAGCAGGGAGGAGGCGGGGAACTACAGACCGGTCAGTCTTACCTCAGTAGTGGGCAAGATTATGGAGGCACCTTAAGGAAAGGATAGTGCAACACCTGGAACTTAGGGGACAGGATCCAAGACAGCATGGGTTTACAAAGGAAGGTCCTGTCAAACTAATCTCATAGATTTCTTTGACTGGGTAACCAGAGTGGTGGACCAAGGGAGCAGTTGATGTCGCCTACCTTGACTTCAAAAGCTTTTGACACTGTTCCACATAGAAGATTGATAAATAGCTAGGTAGGCTCGGGTGGGTCAGAAGTTGGTCAACTGGGTGGCAAACTGGTTGACTGGCAGAAAACAGAGAGTGGTAGTAAATGGTATACAGTCAGAAGAGATGCAAGTCACAAGTGGGGTACCTCAGGGATCAGTCCTGGGGCCAGTCCTATTCAACATCTTCATTAGTGACCTCGCAGATGGACTAGAGGGTAAGGCTTGTCTCTTTGCAGATGACACCAAGATCTGCAACAGAGTAGATGATCCAGATGGTGTGGGCAGAATGAGAAGAGATCTGGATAAACTAGCAGAATGGTCAGAAGAGTGGCAACTGGGATTTAATGCAAAGAAGTGCAAAATCATGCACATAGGGAAGAGAAACCCTGAAGCCACTTATAGGCTGGGAGGGAGTTGCTAGCAGTCACAAAGGAAGAAAGAGACTTGGGCATCATCATCACTGATGACCTAAAATCATCCAAGCAGACCTCTAAAGCAGTAGGTAAGGCTAGGGGGTGTTAGTAGAGGTATCACAAGTCGTAAGAGGGAGGTAATAATCCCTCTGTACAAGACATTGGTTAGGCCCCATCTGGAGTACTGTGCAGTATTGGAGGCCACACCTTCACAAGGACATTAACCAAATTGAGGCAGTCCAGAGAAGGGCAACCAAAATGGTGCAGGGACTGCATCAGAAGACATATGAGGACAGATTAACGGAGCTCAATATGTATACCCTTGAGCAAAGGAGGAGAGAGGTGATATGATCGAGACATTTAAACACCTTAAGGGCATAAACAAGGTGAAAGAGTCTAACATGTTTAAATATAAGAAAATAGCAGGACAAGAGGACACAGCATGAGATTAGAGGGAGGCCGATTAAGGGGAATGTAGGAAATTCTTTTTCACAGAAGGGTGGTAGATGCATGGAATGGCTTACCACAAGAAGTGGTGGCTATGAATACAGTGCAGGGCTTCAAACAGGCATGGGATAGGCATAAGGGAGCAATACAAATGACTATGAATAGATAGGTCACTGACAGAGCAAAGGCCGATGGCACATTTATAAGGTAGAAAAAGAAACGGGCAGACTGGATGGGCCTTGCGGTCCTTATCTGCCGTCAACTTCTATGTTTCTAAATACATGCTACAGTGGTTAGTAGGGTTATATCTCCAAACCTATTGTGAATTCTAGGTCATAACATACTGACAAAGCTTTGCCTCAAATCATATTTATTCTCTTCTCTACCAATAGTTAACAAATTTTTTAGGTGATGGGTATGTTTTGCATTTGGCAATTTGTAACATCAGGTGGACCACTGAATATCCCTCTGCAATTCAGGACCAAGCCATTTTAGATCAACACAAACTTTACAGTGATGTTCACCAAATGTGTTTACGTTTGCAAATCTTGTAAGCCTAAAATATGTTTGTTCAACATTTCTGAGTGCTTATATTGAGATGTTTCTAAACACCAATGCCCCATAGTTCAGAACAGGGAGTATAAGTTGCTTTACCAATTTAATCCTCACCAATTTCATGAGACAAGAAGAGATTCTTCTTAATGTACCTATTTTTTTATTACAGTTTTTTCAAACTGAGTTGATATGCTCTTCGTACGTGAGATTCTGATCAATTACCACCCCTAAATATTTATTGGTATTTGTTCTAGGAATCTGCTGTTTATTCTTGAAAAAGAAGTTTAATTCATTATCTGTCTTGGATTTGATGCTCAATGTTAAGTTCATACACTGTTTTTTTTAAGCTTCATCAATAATTTTGAATCACAAAACCAGTTCTCCATTGTGAGCATGTCTTCCTGTAATTTTCTTTCCAGGGTGGTACGGCTGTCAGCAGATGAAACAAGGACTGTGTCATTTACGTACAGCCAAACCACCCCATTCTTTATGACATCAGGTAGTCTATTAACATAGATGTGAAAAAGGAGGGGTCCCAAAATTTAACCCCGGGGTACCCCTCTCCTCACCTCCCTCAGTGATGATATAGATGTTCCTACAGAGACACACTGTTTTCTGTTAACTAAGTATGATCTGAACCAGAGCAAAGCTTCCTCATTCACTCCTATTTCCTGCATTCTTATCAGTGTGATTCCATGGTCCACCAAATCAAAGGCTTTGCCAAGGTCCATGAACACAGCCCCTGTGCTACACCCCTGATTCATTGGCGCAGCTGCAAGATCATTAAAATCAATAAGGGCCATGTCCATGGACCTTCCTGCTCTAAAGCCATGTTGGTGATTCATAACCAAATCATACTTCTCCAGGTACTGGTAAAGCTGTCTATGCAAATCTCTCAAGCAGTTTTGAAGTATTGTTTTTGATATCAGTTTACTAATATCCCAAAAAGTACCCACTATTGTTTATAATAAACCAACACCACTGCAGTGGTTACTAATGAGTACTTTCTTTTTAATGCTCTTCTGCAGTCTGATGTAAAACTCCTGAGGACTGCAGTAGTCATGCTGGAGCACTTGTAAGACTGTCTTGTGGTTTTACAGAACACTTAACCCCCCCCCCCCCATTAATTCACAAGTGTGTGTGTGTTTGTGTGTGTCTGTGTGTCTGTGTGTATGCAGTAAAGTGGGCAGAAATGCTAAACTTATTTTTTCTTTTCCTGTAAGTAGACATATGATGATCTATTTTATGTTGCACTTGAGATTTTAATGTAACTTAAAAATAAGTGTATATCTGTTAGACAAGTTTCTTAACATTTGTAATTTAAAAATGTTTTGGTGAAGTGGGATTCAAAAAGAAATTAAAAGGATCAGAATGTTTCTCAGAATAGGACAGATTTTGATTCACTGTTTAGCCAAACACTATTATGGCTGCTATGCATGAATGACTATGCACCGTGTAAGGGCAGCGCATACAGTAGGCAATATTACATCTAAATGCCACCAGGATTGAGCTATGCACTCCCTGCAGCAGTCATCACAAGTGCTCTAGCGCCCAATGTGCTGAATCTTCAGGAGGGCTATGTGGTGCTGTGCCAGGGGCAGGACAGAGGCATACCAGGTGGGTGCACCCATGCTGCACATTTGCAGGATGACACTTGTGTGCTGCACTGGTGTTGGCATTCTACATGAGGGGGGAACTTTGCCATAAGATCACTACATGCCCCCAAAGGATGATGGCAGGATGCAGCTGGAATAGAACCCCCTTGCACAGGGCTACCACAGCTCATTGGGCTACCTGGGAAGGTGGGGTTGGCCATTTGGGTGAATGCCCATTGTCTGTACAAGGTTGACTGTGAACCAGTCCAGGCTCCCCATCACTGTCACATAAGGGAGCCACAAAAGGGAACCAGGATGGGCATCCTGTTTGATGCCCACCTGTGGCCTACACTCCACCCATGCCTAGCCACATTCCACTACTGTGTGGCTGCATGCTGGGGGCGGGCTGAGTCACAGTCCAGAAGCCAGCGATTGTGCATGCTGACATGCACCCACCTGGGCACAGGTGTGGAACAGCACAGGTGGGAGCAGCCCTGGCAGGATTCAAGCTATTTGCATGTATATCCCCCATTAGTGCACAGTCCTCATTGAGAGTATTAGAGGCAAAGTTCTAGCTGAAACAAAAACTTAAATGTTATAATTTCCACAAGTGTTGCATATGATTTACTGTACATAAAGTGTTTACTCTTAATACTAAAGTATTTAATGACTCTTAAAATTCATTTTGACTTTCATGTTTTGTTTGATATACGTTCTTATAAGATTATAAGATAATTGGGCAAGATCTGCTTCTATTAACATTCTGGAAAGTATTACTAGGCAGTTTTGCTGGAGTTAAGCTAAACTGTTATTACTTATACACTTTGGCCTGGATATTCAGACTGCGCCAGGCTGTGACACAAACCTGGGTGCAGCACAACTTGGATACGCAGGGGCATTGACTGGGCGATATTCAACGGAGCTGTGCCATGGCACAGCATCATTGAATATTGCACCCTGGCCACCCACAGTATGTATTGCGCAGTGGCACTGCGCCAGTGCAAGTGGCCAGAATGGAGCAGGGGAATGTGCTGGTGCAAGTTCCCTTGCGCTATGTGCAACAACCGTGATATTCAAAAGTGCACATGCAAATGACACATAATGTATGTAAGATGCAAATGGGGCCATTTGCATGTCATTATGGCCCCATTTGCAGGCAGGTGCACCGATCCCCAGTGACTTGCGCCTGGTGCCCTGCCAGGCAGCAGCCGTTGGGGACTGACGCCCCCTTCACAGTGTGACAATGAGCCCCTCTGCCCAATCACAGGCATATGTAGATTTAAATAAATTCCCATATGACTGATGGTCCAGTGAACCACTACACACCCGATCACAGGCTTAAGTATATAAAAAAGCATGTCCTATATTCCTGGTGGTCCAGTCGACCACTTGCAGACTGATCGCAGGCTTAAGTATAATAAAATGCATGTCCCATATCCCTGGTAGTCCAGTGGACCGCTCACAGCCCGATCATGGGCATTTGTATTAAAATAATAAGGTTCAATATCCCTGGTGGTCCAGTGGACAGCTTGCAGCCTGATTGTAGGCTTAAGTATAATAAAATGCATGTCCTATATCCCTGGTGGTCCAGTGGACTGCTCGCAGCACGATCGTGGGCATTTGTATTAAAAAAATAAAGTCCAATATCCACGGTGGTCTAGTGGTACCCCCTCCCACCGCCCACTGAGTCCCACTGCCCCTCCCCCAGTTCAGCAGTGGTGGCAGCACACCCACTTTCTGCCTGCTGCCTGCTGACCGACTGGCTGTACATTCATTGTCCACAGCATGGACCAATGGGTGCAGCCCACCATATAAACCAGATATGTGAATGATCCATTCACATATCTGGACAGTGTAGGTGAATGGGCTGCACGCCCATTGACTCCATGCTGTGGACCAATGAGCGTACAGCCCTACCTAAGGTGTCAGTCGGTGGGTGGCAGGGCAGCAGGCAGGTGGAGTGTGCTGCCCGGGGAGAGCAGGACGGTGGGGCTCAGTGGGCGGGTGGGGGAGTGGGAGTGCCGCTGGACCACCAGAGATACTGGACTTTATTTGTTTAATACAAATCCTCACGATTGGGCTGTGAGCGGTCCACTGGACCACCAGGGATATAGGACATGCATTTTATGATACTTAAGCCTGCGACTGGGCTGTGAACAGTTCACTGGATGACCAGGGATATAGGCCATGAATATTTGTATACTTAAGCCCGTGATTGGGCTGACAGCAGTCCACTGGACCACCAGGGATATAGGCCATGAATTTATTTACACAGATGCCCACAATCATGCATGGGAGGTGCCGCCACAGAGGTGCAGCCAGAGCTCAGGTGGCCACCCACAGGTGGCAGCTGCACATTGTGCCCTGCAATATGGCAGTTCATCTGTGGGTGGCCAGCTGTTGTTCCTTTTTTTTGGCTCACCTGTGTGCAGCGCAAGTAGGGGTTGCGCATGCATGGACTCAGCACATCCCGGGCTGAATATCGGGATGTGCGGAGTATGCATGGGCATGCCCCACTACCTGTGCCGCTTACATTACTGATGTGCTCTGACGCATCGGGATTTGTGCCAGACACAATCCCCTGTTTGAATATCGCACTGGGGCACAGCAGTGGGTTGCACATGGTGCAACACTGTTGCACCATGCACAGCCATTTTAAATATCCAGGCCTGTTTATTTAGCCCAAGTCCTCTGTTAATGGCATGTGTTTGTGATATACAAGTGACCACCAAACCCTTTGTAATGTTTAGTAATCCTAGAAACATCAGTCACTTATGTGATTTTAGGTGGCAAATCAAATAAATAAAAATTGCATTAATATACCTAATTTATAAGTGGAGTCTATCATTCTGGTTTTGTACTACTCTGTATTGTCATAAGAAGACTCCTCCACATCTAAATTGTATGCCTTTATGGGCACATGCATCCAGGGATAAGTCCACTTTCTCTTTGTTCTCAGTCAAGCTTTATGTGACATATGCCTAAGATATACCACTCAGAAAGGCTCTTTAGTTTACGTTATGTAAATGCCCTTCCCTTGTAGTATTCTGGAATAATATCAGGGCTACATTCAACAGACTGATTGGAGTGCACTAATGACTCCCCTTTTGATGCAGACACTATAATGGTAGGTTCTAAGATATTGTTTGATGTATATTTCATACTGTAGCTGATGCTAAAATAATAATCAAAATAGGTTCAATTCATAGAAGACCATTCTCCTTCACTGGATGGACCCCACTTATATTCAGAATGACTCAATCTCATGCTTGATTGTTCTAGACTAAAGCATGTTTTACTGCATGGAGAATGAACTCCACTAATTTGATTCACTATGGGATCCCTCCAGATATACAGTATTAGCCAGCTTCATAGGTGACAGGTAAACATATATTCCTTTATGTCCCACTGAAACACTAGCAGTACTTTAGTGGAACATCACTGAAACACTACTAGTACTACTACCACTAGCAGTGTAGTACTGCTAGTTGTCATTAGTAACTTTTAATAAGGACAAGCCCATACAATAAGCCTGATCAATTTGATCTCTGCGGTATGGAAAGTTGTAGGAAAAGTGATTGAATCACTTCTGAAGGAAAGACTTGTTGAGTACCTAGAGGCCAGTGGGGCACAGGACCCAAAGCAGCATGGATTCACAGCAGGAAGGTCATGTCAGACAAATCTAATTGATTTTGTTTGACTGGGTGACCGAAGTAGTAGACCAGGGAGGGGCTGTGGACATGGCCTACCTAGACTTTAACAAGGCATTTGACACAGCTCCACACAGAAGATTAATAAACAAATTAGCCAGTCTGGGAGTGGGTCCCAGGGTGGTAGCCTGGTAAAACACTGGCTGGACAACAGGACACAGAGGGTAATAGTAAATGGAGTCCACCATGAAGAAAGGGGGGTTACTAGGGGGGTACCACAGGGTTCAGTACTAGGGCCAGTCATTTTTAATATCTTTATAAGTGACATTGCAGAGGGACTGGAAGGGAAAGTATGTCTCTTTGCAGATGACGCAATGATCTGCAACAGGGTTGATATGCAAGGTGGGGTGGAAAGGATGAAAAGGGACTGGGCAAGGTTGGAGGAATGGTCAGAAGTATGGCAGCTTAGATTCAAGGCAAAGAAGTGCAAAGTAATGCACCTGGGAAACAAAAACCCTGGGGAAAAGTACACAATAGTGGGTGAGATATGACAACAACAACAACAAAAATGAAATGGGACCTGGGGGTAATCATAACAGATGACCTTAATGTTAGCAAGCAATGTGAGAAGACAGTAGGGAGGGCTGGGGGGATACTAGGATGTATAGGGAGAGGCATCACCAGCAGAAAACAGGAAGTTTTTATCCCTCAGTACAGACAGTTGGTGAGACCCCATCTGGAGTACTGCATCCAGTTCTGGAGACCCAATCTCCTAAAGGATATAGACAGGATGGAGGCAGTCCAAAGGAGGGCAACTAAAATGGTGCAGGGTCTGCAAGAGAAGCCATATGAGGAGAGACTAAAGGAGCTTAATATGTATACCCTTGAGGAAAGGGGGGACATGAAAGGAACTTTTAAGTACCTCAGTGGAATCAACAAATTCCAAGAGGGTAGCATCTTTCAGAAAAAGAGATGTGCAAGAACAAGGGGACACAATTTGAAGATAGAGGGGGGTGGCTCAGGGGCAATGTGAGGAAGTACTTTTTCATAGAGATGGTGGTGTACGCATGGAACAGCCTTTCTGAGGAGGTTGTGGGGTCTAAAACAGTGGGTGATTTCAAGAATGCATGGGACAGACATAAGACAATTCTTATGGAGGGTAGGAAGAAATAGGCTGTTGGCAACTAGGATCTGCAGCTCATCCTTTAGGTAGAGAAACTGACAGACTAGGTGGGCTAAGCAGTCCTTAACTACAGTCAAAGTCTATGTTTTTTATGTTTCCATGGTTTATGTGGTGGGTCATGATGATCTGCAAGCATCTTGAGAAGACTGCAGACACTTTGACTTTCTGGATTGAGATAGATTCTCCCATCATTTGATAACTGTGTCTTCATCCAAATGTCCCTGACACAAAAAAAGTTAAAATATACATTTTAGGGGAACTCTCTTCAACTTCCTATAGAGCTCTCAGTGGTGTTGCTTTCTATTTCCATTTACAACAATGCAATGATTTGTTTGGAAACAGTTTGGGATCTGGTCATTTCCTTGTCAGATATGGAAGTAAGCAAAATGATGTAATGACCAGCTGGACAAAAAAAGGCAGTTACTTACAAGAACTAAGCAGGCCTGAGCAGTAAACTCTATAGTTCCTTATAGGTCAAACCGTGCTCATTAAGAACAATGGTTTATAATGCCTGCAAAAGCATAATTAGAAAATTTTTTACATGGTGAGACATACAGTCTGTGTATAGAAATATAATGAGAAAGTCAAAGGATGGGTCTGTATTACATTAAAGGACCCAGATATAAGGGCATTTCTGATAAAATATGTGGATGGATTTAGAGATCTTGGTTACAACTTCAGTGTTATGCTTCTTGGAACAGATATGCGGTGTACCAATGCAAGAGCAAAACCCTGTCGGCAAATTCCCCCACAGCAACATTTTCGACAAGTTGCGAAAATGTTGCTATGGGGGACCCACTGTCGAAATTTCACCCTGTTGCCATGTTTTACCCCCCCTTTGTGTTAACTCCAACTCAGAGTTAACAATCTTTGGAAGGGTGGGTGTGTGGGGCACAGCCTCCTTCACAGGGGGTTCAGGGGGCACTGCCTCCCGATAGAAAAACAGACCGATGTCTGACAGATGAAATTTTGCCTGTCGACATCAGGGATGTCTCTATGCCAAACGTCAACAACAATGTTGTCATATCGGCATTGGTAAACCCAGATATGCAAATCTGCCCTGCATTCAAGGTAGGCTTGTACCAAAATACAAGCCTGCTTTGAATGCTCTCCATAAAGAAACAGAAAGGGGAACATTAGTTTAAAGGAGATAAAAACAGAAAACTGATAAAAAAACAAGTTCAGCTGGAAAATAAGCAGTGACAACCTTGAATAACAGATTTTTTTTTTTCAAGCAGAGTCAGAATACTCTTTTGGTAGTGAGTCAGGGTTAAAGAAACATGGCAACAAAAAAGTGAATCTCATCAGAGGCCATCTGCAATGTGGGAAAGTAATGAACACTAGTTTTGATAAGGAGGCAAATTCACTACTTGCATTAGTAACTTCCTCTCCTGTACACAAATCGGTACCATGTATAAATGCTGATGAATCACAAGATATACCCCTAACTGAACTTTAAAAGTCCAACTTGACGGTCCAGCTCAGCTGGCTAGTATAAAGCATAGATTATCAGTCGGAACACTGCAAGTTTATCTCTTATATTAGCTAATAAAAACAGGTGTGATTATATTAGATAGTTTCCAATCATCCTATTTCAGGAAACTTGGCTGTTTTTTTTCTTCTCCCAGGAACTATTTCAGGGTTATGCCATATTTACACCTAATTCTACAAGAACTGTAGTATTTAGGTGTCCATGTAGGGGGCCTTTTACTATGATCTATACTAGAGCCTTTAATGAAAGCAGTCTGACAAAGAAATGGAGCCCCAAATTGTATTACTGTGGTGGTTTATAAAAATATATAAATTAAATGTATAATCACAAATATATATATATATATATATATATATATATATATATATATATATATATATATATATATATAATGAAGTTGTTATATTCCTTAGAATCTGCCTTGATGGATATTTATGCAATAACAATGCTCCTGTCCTGGTCATTGGTGATATTAATGCTAGAATATCAAATAAAATAAAATGTTATGCTTCCACATGGACAAGTGATAATATTATGGACTTCCCACTTAGACATTCAAAAGACATGGCTTGGAATAGAAGGGGAGTGAAGATACTTAGTTTTGGAGATTGTAATATGATCCATGATCTTAGTGGCAGAATACATGGAGATTTGAAAGGAAATGATGTCCACCATACAAGACATGGTGGATCTGTCAATCTGTCAGTGGTCTGGATTTTATTGATGTATGTTCCTTCTACTCAACACGCAAACTTGAAATTTCCCCAGAATGAGCCAGTGACCACCATCCATTAATTTTAATATTAGAAGTAAAGCTGGATGAGTTTGGCAAACTGTTCTTCACAAAAACATATATCAAATTCCCATAATATTGTAGTAACTATTAAAAAGTTCCAAGTGTGTCAAACAGGAAGGTATTCTGCTTAGCTTATGCAGATGATATAGCATTAATTTTTACATCATTGCTTGGCCTACAAAGGAAAATGAATCATTTTGTTACATTATAAAAGGATAACAGATTGATTCGTAATATAGATAAAACCAAATTAGTGGTTTTTGGCAATATAAATAGATGGACTCCAAGGCAATTTGTGGAAAATTCAAAGATCAAAACTCAAAATTATGATTACCTGGGAGTAAGATTATCTGACAATTTTTGATGGAATAGATATATTTACTGATTACAAATGTCACAAATGCCAAAGTGGCGAAACTCTTCAATAGTCTTAAGGCTGATGATTTCTGGGAGGCACCTTCCTCTGCTCATGCAGTACATTGGTAGATTTAATTATTGACAATTACTGTATTGCAAATTTTGAAAAGCTAATTATTGCTCTCTTTTATGCAATAAGTGAGATTCCAAGACTTGACTGTGATAGGGGGATTTATAATCATTCAAATGCTTTAATAAGGAAAGCTTTCACACCAGGTCTGCTTTATGGAGTACAGAAAGACTGATTGTGAAAGACTGTACTTTAATATTTATGAGTGCCTCAGTATTTCTTAAAAAAAAACAAAAGAATACAGGAGCCTCATTAAGAAAAAAGACAAATTTAAGATGAGCTTATAGTATGGGATAATATTCAATTAGCATTCAAGGAAAAGGATATTAAGACTTTTTGGGAACTAGCTGTCTTTGGCACTGGTAATAGGACAACCAATATTAGTAGTAATATCCATGCCTTGACCTGGTATGACTGTTTCAATAAGCTCTATAGTGCAGATATGAGCAATATAGATATAGTACTGGATAAAGAATATTCCTGTATGGCTGCCTGTCACACCCCAAGAGGTAGTTGCAGTAATTAATGCACAGAGAAACAATAAAGCCCCTAGGGTTGTTAACATCTAGCCAAAGCCTACATTGCAGACCTTGACTGCTGGGTGCCTATTTTAACTAAATTATTTACTGTGAACAATAAAAAAATATATATTATCTGATCAGTGGAGAACAGGGGTAATTGTTCCTATATTTAAGAAGGGTGATAGATCAGACCAAGCTTCCTACTAACCTATCACCCTTTGCTGTGTGGCACAGAAAATGTATACAAGATTAATCTTAGATAAATTGGAATATTGGGTGTTTAGCAATAATTTGGTTTTATCTCATCAAGTGGGATATCATAATAGGTATAGTACAGTGGATCACATTTTTGTGTTAAATTATTTGGTCAAGAAAGATGTTCTTCAAAAAAAGGAAAGCTATTCATAGTATTCACTGATATCAAAAAGGCATTTGATAATGTTAACAGGACCAAGCTATGGCATATCCTTAGAAATAAAAATATAGATTTGCGGTTTTAACATCTTGCAGATTCTTCATCATGACATCTCTATTATAATCAGATACAACAGAGAAGGTGATGTCACTCATCAACTTCCAACTCAGAAAGGATATAAACAGGCATATATTTTAGCCCCACTTCTATTTAATTTGTATTTACAAACTTTAACAGAAGACCTGACTGCAGTGGATATCCATTCCCCCCACCCACACACACACTATTTATGGTCAGAAGGTAGGAATTTTAGTTTACGCAGATGACAGTATGTTTATTAGTAGTCCAAAATAAAGAATTATTAGGGCTATAAATGCAACTATAAAACACCTACATAATTGGGACCTAGTACTTAACATCCAAAAAACAGAAATGATGTTTTTTGGTAAAAAGTAGGTTACTGTAATGAACTGGAAATTCAACAATATACTGATGGAAAATGCAATGTACTATCAATATTTAGGGATTACCATGGAAAAGGCCCTTCATTAGAATAAATACTTAGCTGCAGCAAGAGACTCTGTGTGCCCAATTCTCAAAGCTCCTGGCATGGCACAAGGGGCTTTTGTGTCAGAAAGAATCACTCAAAGTGCACTATCTAATAGTTTGTTGTCCATTAAGTATTTTACCACTCTTTCCTTTATTAGCACCTCCATCTCCTTGCCCACCACTGATGTGAGGCTGACAGGTCTATAATTCCCTGCCTTTTCCTTGCAGCCTCCCTTGTGCAGTGGTACTACATCTGCCACTTCCAGTCACTTGGAACACACCCAATATCTAGGGACAAGTTAATTATTAATTATAAAGAGTAATGTTCCTGGTGATCTAGCAGTTCTGTCCCAACCCCTGATCCTCTTATTAAATATTTTAATGTCCTTGTTGATCTAGCAATCCTGCCCCAGACCCAATCCTTTTATTAATTAAAAAAAGTAATTTCCTTGGTGGTGTAGCAGTCCTGCTCCCACCCTGATCCTCTTGTTAATTATAAAAAGTAATGTCCATGGTGGTCTATTGAACCCCTACCCCACAGGTAGTGCCCACCACAACACTCCCTCCATCCTGAACCCCAAGCCTGTGACTGGCACAGTCTTCCTTTCACCACCATGGCTGGGCTGCCAACTGAACTGTCATTGAGCGCATACTGTATGATACAGTATACGCTCATTGATTGACAGATCAAGTGAGCTGGCATTCAATAAGTGCCTACTGTATTATACAGTACTCGCTCAGTGACAGTTCACTCAGTGGCTGGCCATGGTGGTGAGAAGAAGTCTGTGCTAGTTGTTAGCTTAGTGTTTGGGATAGGGGGAGTGAGCTGGTGGGCACTACCTGCAGAGGTGGAAGGGTGGGGGCCCACTAGATGACCAGGGACATTACATTCTATAATTTATAAGAGGATTTGGCTGGGGACCAGATTGCTAGATTACTAGCAACATTAAACAATTAATATGAGGATTTGAGTGGGGGCAGGACTGCTAGACCACCAGGGGATATTAAAATAAATTAATATGAGGATCAGAGCTGGATGGGGACCTAATAGACCACCAGGACATTAAAATAAATTAATATGTGTATCAGGGCTAGGGGGGACCACTTGACCACCGGGGACATTAATTATTTCATTACTAAGGGGATCAGAGCTGGGGGGGGACTGCTACAGTCCATTGTCCAAGGGTACAGCTTCTGCCTGACTAACCTGTAGCTTGCTGCACACCCCACAGATGTGCCCTCTGTTTGGCGCTGTGTCACTGTTGCCTCAAGCTGCGAGACTTAGACTCCAGGACCCTACTCAGTGGTGAATTTTCTGCAGGGTTCCTGGCACACTGGCAATCAGTGCAAGACTCCATTGACATGGCTTCTGCCGACTTTTGAGAATTGATCCCTGTGTATTCTACTGTAAAAGGGATAATGAGATTTAGAAGCAACTTTGGCTCAGAATCTTTTGAGGCTATGTTGATAACTTTCAAGGCAAAATTAAATACTGTAACCACATATGGTGCTGTGGTTTGGGATCCTTTAGTAAACACACAAGTACTGGAAAGGACACAAAACTTTTTTAAGAAGTATGTTAGGTCTCCCAAAGATACTCCAACTGCTATATTAAGGTTACAGTCAAATATGTGTTTGTTAAATGCCTTAATGATATCAAGACCAGCTACACACTGGAAAAAGATTAACTAAAATGAAAGCTGAGTGCCTCCCAAAATAATGCTGACTAGAAGTAAACAGCAAAAAAAATATATTCAAGATAATGGATATTTCACCTGCCTTAACAGTAAATTACAAAAGCTAGGCCTTGAACCAATATGGGCTCTATATACACCGATAAACTCTAGTAAGTATGTATCAGAACCCAATCAGCAATTACAAGAAAACTGTTATTATAATGACTTAGCCAAGATAACAGATCTAGAAAATATGAAGGCTTACTATAAGAAGATATGGTCTCTGGACTCAGATATTTGCTATGTGTGAAAAAAATTACACATAAGAAAACTTTAGCAAGGCTGCATTTGGGTTTTATAAACAACTTAGCTGGTAGCTGTTAATATCTCTCTTACTGTTGAACATTTAATTATGAAGTGTACTATTTTTAAAAAGAAAAAGGAAAAATGGATTATACCAATTTTTATGACATCTGGATTTGGAAACAGATCAGGATATTTCCAAAAAGTTAGTTTACAGTTAAATCTGCACAATTTGTTTTCTATGGCTGATTTGCAAATATTTGGCTTTTAAAATTCAAGTTTCAAGTTTTAAAGTTTCATTAGAGATAAGTCGTTGAGCCAAGGCTTTCTTGCTGTAATGAACCTGCATACATTCATACCACCGTTACATCATAAAACGTACACTATTATAACAGAGTCTCAAAAAACAATAAATTTCACAGATACTGTCATATGTAAGTGTTAATTTCAAGCAAACAATTTTATAATCAATTAAAAACAGTTAGGGGAGCCTCAACAGTAATGTAGTACACAAAATTACATTATACCTTCTCTGCATCTATCACACATTGGAGGTTGGGAGGTAAACGATGTTCTTATTAGTTTATGAGTTGAGAGTTGTTTCCTCAAATTCTAAAAAATTCTGCAGGAGAATTCCATACCTAAGGCACTCAGAAGTTAAAGAAGCACCTGGCTCTTGCAGTCATCATATGAGGGGATGCCGACTCCAAGAGGCATGCACATCTCAGTGAAGTTTGTTTTTCTCTTAATACCAACCTCTTTGTTAAGTAATCATGAACTTTGTGCTGTAAGCATTTCAACGAAAAAAGAATTTTATGCAGTCTGTGTCTTTCATTTTGGGATGTCCAGCCCAGTCTACTGTATAAAGCACAGCTATGGGTGTAATATGGGCAATATGAGACAAAACATGCCGCTGTATTAAACAATATGTCCAGCTTATAAAACTTGTCCTTTGTGCAAAACTAATAGACATAGTCAGCATAATTAAAGACAGGAATTATTTGTGTTTGGGCTATTTGTAGTCCTGCCTCATAATTCAAGTAACCTCTGTTCTGATAGAGAGCTCCCACACTCTTGCTTATTCTGTTTTGAGCTTTCCAGCATGAAAATTACTCAAATTACCCAATCCTGCGTATCAATCCAGAAACCTAGATATTTATACCCCTCCACTTGCTTTAACTTTGTTCCCTCCTTAGAATGGATGACTTGGGAATTTTTACCTACTTTATTTAATTTTCGAGATGCTTCCAGTGACATCAAATTAGTTTTGCCATCATTCAGTTTCAAAAAAACATGGGTGACGAATGATGGGAGGCCATCAAAGGCCTGCTGCAGATGTAACTATACTGCCTCAGCTGAAGCATAAGAGGTGTAGATCAGCATATCATCTGTATACAGATGATATTCCATGCCTGCAATGTTTTCCCCTAAATCCCTCTAGTACAATGTAAATAATATTGGACCAAGCACTGACCCCTGGGAGACTCCCTTTTTTATGAGCATTTACTTCACATTCTCGCCAGGTCACTACTTTCTTCTGTTTTCTTCAATAAGATAACAGTTAAACCAAATCAAAGCCCTTTCTCTCAGTCTAACCTCTTCAATTTCCCCAGTAGTTTCATGGTCCATTGTGTCAAAGGCCTTACAGAGGTCAATAAATATGGCCCAACTAACTTCATTAACCTCTGAGGCCTTGTTAACATCATCCAAGACCCTCAACATAGACAACAATGTACTACGGTTTATGTAGAAATCAGACTACAATTTTTCTAGTTTACTGCCCCTTTCCAAGAACAGCTGTAGCTGTTTTGTTTCTACTGTATCTTCTCCATCAGCTTTGTCACCACTGGGAGTAGGGAGTTGGGCCTATAATTTGACATTTGGTCATAGCTGCTCCATTTAAAATAGGGTTAACTCTGGTCTGCTTCCAACCCAGTATCAGTTACCCTGATTTTAAAGACCAATTAAACAGATATGCTGTTGATCCTGAAATTTATAATGCAGCATATTTCAGGAATCTAAGTGTAAGATTGTCCTACCCAGTGCTCTTTTGGTTTTTTAGTTCTAACACATTCTCACAAAACTCAAGGGGACCAATATTCAAAACGTAGCCTTGGGGCAAAATTAGCACCTCCCGTTGTACAAAAATAGCCCAGACCCTTTTGCACGCTATATTCAAAGGAATAAGAAAGGGGCTAAATCAGTTGAATATAGCGTGCAAACAAAGGCATGCAAACAGGGCTGTGAGTGCAGTGCAATAATAGTCGGGCAAATAAGACAGCTTTGAATATAGCAACTGGGCTGTGCAAACGGCAACAGCAGCTCAGTGCACACAGAGGTGGAGTAAGGCAAAGTTGCAGTAGGTGGCCAATGTGGGTGATGGCGATGAAGTGGTGCACAACAACTGCAAACAACATTGCAGGCCAAACACTGCAGAACTGTGCTATGGGTTTGACAGGTTAGCTTAGGGTAAACTTGTTTGCACGATGCTAACACTTTAGCCCAGGGCAAACACTTTAGACTGGGGTTAAAATTTGCTATAGTCAAAGCTCCTATGCAAACTAGCCTACTTAGGCAATCCTAGAGCAAACAATCACATTGGCATCTCATCACAGCCTGCTTTACATGCAGTACTTTGTAGATTGCCTGGTGCTATTTCAAGGTGCACGCAGCTCCACATGTATGTCAGACCTGGGCAACAGTTCTTTAGCTGCAGGCTACCTTTGTACACAGCAGCAGAAACTATGGATCCTCATAATAATACTACTTAGAGACTGATGGTAATTTTTGCTATTCTTTGCTGAAGGGTTAACTCCTCAGTCTTTGTTGAACAAACTGTTGTTGTCGAGGAGACTCCTCTTGGACTTGCTGACAGCAGAGACTCATTGGATCATCTTACCCTTTTCCCCTAAATCTCTGTTACTTAACATTGTTGGCAGTTTATACTGCATTATTTCTTTGTTTCTAAAATGGTGTGTATTGCTCCCTCAGTTTTCCTCTGCTGCATGCATTCACTGTTAGCTGTTG
The DNA here is from genome assembly GCA_016271365.2 of Neoceratodus forsteri. Classification (NCBI taxonomy): domain Eukaryota; kingdom Metazoa; phylum Chordata; order Ceratodontiformes; family Ceratodontidae; genus Neoceratodus; species Neoceratodus forsteri. The sequence continues at coordinate 441,246,269 of CM057451.1, read as the reverse complement.
TAACAGACTCAGTATTCAGTTGCATAGAGTTATGGTTTACATTAGCTTTTTGCATGGCTCCATGCTCTGTTTTTGCAGGGCTAGCTTGTTCAGATTCATAGCATGATTACTGAAGCCTTTCAGTATTTTAGCCATGCGTTAATGGGCTGTTATTCCATGGCATGTCATTGTTCATTCTTTATGTATAGTATGATTAATTTGATTCTCCCCCACCAGTTTGGAATTGTTGGGAGACAACCTGATCCTGTATAGTGTGCCATAACTGCTATAATGATACTCTGTTTCCCATCCAGAAATGATGTTGTGTTGTATTATGCATATTGAATAAAATATAATGGAAAAAAATAGTAATACATCCTCTCTGGTAGTCTAGTGGACCTCCTCCCCGATCCCCAATTCCCCACACATGTGTTAATATACCAGTACATTTACCCTGGTAGTCTAGGCGCTCCCCTCTCTGCTCCCTGATGTCCCCATTATGTACAGATTCAGTTAAGGCCCCCATCATTGGTAGTCCAAGGACCTTCCCTCCCTGATCCCCATTGTCCCCATTAGAAATGTAATTAAAGAAGCCCTCTTTCATTGGTGGTACAGTGTTACCCCCTCCCTGAACCCTGAAGTCCCCGTTGTCATATAAGACTTGTACACCGCAGCCATTGGTGGTCAAGTGGCCCCATCACTTTAGCAGGTAGTGGCCACTATCTCTGCATCCTCATGCTAGGACAGACAGAGTTACACAGCCTCCTTACACTCTTCTCATCCAGCACCAACTTTACTCTCACCATATTCTGTACTGAATAACATATGCATGTGCATACACTATTCAGTACAGCATTCAGTGACAGTTCAGTCGGCACTAGCCGATGAGGTGTTAGGAGGGCTGTGCCAGGGCTGACTCTGTCATGGCATGGGGAGGAATGGGATGGTTGCCTCTACCTGCTAGGTTGGTGGGGTGGGGGCCACTCAACCACCAATGAATGGGGCATGGAATTTTTGTCTGAGAATTTAAACATCAGGGTTCAGGGAGGGGGGAACACCGTGCAACCAATGAATGGGGATATTGATTTACAGTGTGTAGAATGGGACTTTAGGATTGGGAGAACACTGTATCACCAATGACTGGGGGGTGATTTAGAATGTGGGAAATGGGTCATCGTGGATTGGGGAGAAAGGGCCACTGGACCACCTGGATGCTTCCATCAGGTGATCCATGCTGGTTGCAACCGCTGTTGTGCCCACGCCCCCCATCCTTCCTTTGCCCGGAGTTACTGCATACTGCATACTTTTCATCAGCAGTAATTAGCACCTCGCTACATATTGAGCTACAGACCGTAGAGTGGCGTTATATTTTTGAATATTGGGTAGTGCTTGTATGCATGTCCCACCCCTCTCATGGTCCCGTGCATACATTATATTTTATTGCTGGCACTGACACATTGTACTGGTGGTATTTTGTATTTTGAATATGGTGCTCTGGTGGAATTATGGTGCTATAGTGGTGCAAACGGTTTGTGCCTGACGCAAATGTTTGAATATCCAGCCTCTGGGCTGTTATTTCTTGGAAAGCAAACTGTTTGCTGTTTGCCATCCTCATTGATACTACGATTTATACCCCTATTTTCCCACAGATCATTAGCACTCTCTGGTACTCCAACATTAATAAAAATCTTATTGGAAAGTCTTTCTCCTCAGTAACATTGTTATCATTGGTAGTGATTTTAATTTTATCACTTGTCAAATATTTACCATTTAAAACTTTTATCATATCCCAGATTTTTTTATCTCCAGATAACTCCTTTGTTTTTGTTTTAAAATATTTTTCCTTAGTGACTCTGACTTCCTTCTCATATTTGTTTAAAGGAAAACTCCGTGTTAAAATCATAAAAAGATACGTTTTAGCCTTTTTTTCAGTGTTCTAACCCATTCCCAGTGTTTTTTTTTTCCTCTGGCTGTGGATGTTTTTTTTCAAGCTTTCTATGGCAGTTTTATTGCACTTGGAGGCTGCCATTCAGGTTTCTTTTATGACCTCCTCTATCAGAAAGTCTTCCCAGAGTGCTCTTTGCTGTGATGTCTAATTGCCCCTGCTACAGGACAGTATCTTGTTACAGGTCTGCCACAGCTCAGACACAGACAGAAGATTGCTTCCAGAGAGAACACAATCCTAAATTTTGGGTGAGTTTAATCACTGACTTTTTGTTTTAGATATAGTATTGGTACCTTGTCCAGCTGTGTTCTGGGGTGTGTGTGTGTGTGTTTTAATCATGTCAGTTGTTACAGTGGTTGTTTCAGCACTCATCTGGCTATTTCTCTCAGTCCCTTTTTGTTTTGCACCAGTCCTAAGGAGCAAAAATATCACTTATAGGTTGTTTGCATACACCATAGAAGGAAATATGCAGAATTTGAATGTTTTATATAAAGTATCCTTGAAACGCCATGGAGCTCATCTATTTGTAATACAAGTTAGTGTCTTCCTCAACAATGCTACTTGACACTTCCCCACCCTCCTTTGCATAACAGAGTACACATCAGGTTCTCCATCTCAGTTATTTCTGTCTGCAAGCTGTCTACTGTCACACATTGAAAAGGACAGGTTTTTCTAAAGTGCACGCATCAGGATTGTTTGTGTGCATGCAATTTCCATGAGCCCTCCCTATGATTTCTGCTGGTAGCTAGTATTGTATTGATGGCAACTTTGATTATGACAAATATTTTTTAGTGCTGTTTTCTAATGGCATAGTTCCCATTGGATTGGTTTTACTAACAAGTCGAAACCATACAGCCACTTGCAGCACTGTGTGGTGGTGGAGGGGGAAACTGAGCAAATGAGATCATGGTGTAAGATAAGCAGTCAACTGGTTAGGAACACTGCTTCACTGCTGCATTTGCTATGGATCCCATCCTCAGTACGTGTGTATTTTAGCGAGATCTCCTTAGCTAAAGTCTAGCCTTTGTCATTTTTACGTTCGCTTGCGCACATGCGCAAGGAACATTTTGGGAGAGTAGCACACTTAGAGATGTGCCTCTCCCACCCAATGCACTGCTCCCTTGAGCAGGCGTGGCGATCCTGCACCAATGGGTGCAGCAGCTCAGTATGACAGCAATGTTCTTCTGCTTCAAAGAAAACAACGCTGTCATACTGAGTACCGCCTCGCATCACGCGCTACCTCCCCCGCACGCCAGCACGCCACCTCAAGCTTTGGCCACGCTGGGAGCCTACCCCAGCATGGCAAACATTGTTTGCCGACGGGGTGCCCAATCCCCGCCGGCTCCACAGGCCCCCAAAGCCATCCTGCTGCCACGCTGGGAGCCCACCCCAGCGTGGCAAACGTTGCTTTATTTTCGCTGACAGGGTGGCCAATCCCCGTCAGCTCCTCAGCGCCCCATCGTAGTTTGCCGTGGGGGTGCCCAACCCCGCCGGCCTCGGCCCCCATCCATCTTTCTGCCATGCTGGGAGCCCACCCCAGCATGGCAAACGCCCCACGTTGTCTTTTTTTCAAACCTGTAAAACAAAACTGTCCCACGCGTGTCTCCCAACCCCTCCCACAACCCGCAACCACCCACTGCACACCCAGCTTCCCACACCCCCTCACCCCATACTTACCTCCGACTCCGCGCGACGATCTTCGTGGACCGGAACACGCCTGAACTCTTCAAAGCGACCACAAACTAAGGAAGTGCCGGTAAGCTGCATAATGCGCTAGATGGGTGGGGTTCAACTTTATTGCATATCTCAGTCATTTTTGGAATTTTGCACCAATTTTCAACATGGGGTTTGGGCCCTTCTCATGAATGATGTCACTGTCATGGTGTTATTTGGGCCCAAAGGGTGATTTCGCAGGTACTGCACAGTTACTCGCGCGAAATCACCCTTCAGCCTCAATAACGCCATGACAGTGACATCATTCATGAAAAAGGGTCCCAAACCCCATGTTGAAAATTTGGCAAAAATTCCAAAGATGACTGTTTTACGAGCGCATGCAGCAGTTCCTATGCAGGCTCGTAGTTCGCGAATCTTCAATATTTTCACCAGATTTTCAACATTGCCATTTTATCACACCTTCTTATGAGTTGTACAGCTGTCATTTTTCACATCCTGCCCAAAACGTGTTTCCGTCTATGTAGCGCACAATGGGGGAAACAGAAAGGTCATGCTGACAATTTATTGTGCGAATACCAGCAATCGCACAGGGCATTAGGGTAAAGCACCATACATGCCAAACACCACTGCAAACACCTGCAAGCGAATGTTTGGCATTGACAAATGCTTGTTTCAATTGCATTTACACTGGACTGGATCCAGATTTCCTTATTGCAGACATGAATGCAGTCAGGCAGGCTGAGATGTCAGCTTGATTGCCCCCCAAACTAATGCACACACTGAAAACACACAATATGCCTCTAGCCACATTAACTCTACAGAACTCCTGAGTCCTGTGTTGCATCAACAATTGCCCCCCAACTACTACAAAACAAGGTGTTCACAGCCAAACTAGTGTACTGCATCTGTGTGTATCTGGACCAGAATGCTTTCAGCAGAGTCAACACCCAACTGAATGCATCCTAATGTATACATTTTCCTCCATACTTTGTGCAGTATATCGTGATGTATACATGTTCCACCCAACATTGTAAATATGTCACTGTTTCAGAAAACAATACTGGCTGTGCATGGTTTAGCTGGGGATCATTGAGGAGGAGAATGACCTAGGGGTAATGGTAACAGGGACCATGAATAAAACTGCCCAGTGCAGGAGAGCGGCTGCAAAAGTGAATCAAATGCTGTGGTTCATAGCGAGGGTGGTTTCATCCAGGTGGAAAGAGGTAATCTTGCCCCTCTGCAGGTCGCGAGTAAGGCCACACTTGGAGTATTGTGCGCAGTTGTGGAGGCCATACCTCGTGATGTCTGGTTACTGGAGAGGGTACAGAGGAGGGCAATGAAGACGATTTGTGGAATGGCAGGGAGAGACTATAAGAGCAGGATAGGAGACCTGGATATGTACCGCAAACTCTCAGTATGTCTACCTCCTCCTAAATTCTCACTTCTCCGCCAGATGTACATGCACCTATCACAAGCAAGTGTCCGTATACCTCAACAAGCACCCTCTGCATACCAAGCCTTGCAAAAGGGGACCAGGTTGCTAACTCACCCAGGGTGTCCTGTTGTGATTCCTTTCCTCACTCCTCCATAGGTCAAATGAGTCATATGCTAAGGTTATTGCTGCTTGCTCTGTAACCAGTAACTAGTGCCATGACACTAGTACTGTCTGTAATTTTTGTTCTATTATTGTCTTCCTTGACCGCTACTTCTCTCAGCCTTGGGAGATCTGTAACTTTAAATACTGGCGCAATGCGACTTGTACCATCTGCAAATGTTTATCTATTATATGTCTGTATTACTATTCCTCTTTCCTCAGGACGCATCTGGAATAAATTTGTCCTCCACTCAGTATGCCATCTTGGTAAAATGCATAATAAAATAAATAAATTTACACACTGGAGGACAAAAGGGACATGGGGGACAGGATAGATACAGTCAAGTATCTTAGGGAATCACTAAGGATGTAAGTGTGTGTTTAAGCTAAGGAGTGTGATGGACACCAGTGGGCATGGGCTAAGAATGGGGGGGGATTTAGGAGGGAAATGAGGAAACACTTTCATGGAGTAGGTGGTAGCAAAGTGTAACACACTACCAGAATGGGTGGTATCCTTCAACTCTGAACTGCTTTAAAAGAGCATGGTACATGGGAGAGCGAGGGTGGTGGAAGTGTGTGTGTGTGTGAGGCGTCATTGGGATGACAAAGGGGGGGGATATTAAAGATCCCATGGTACTTCGCGAACAGATTAGGTGAATTTCCCCGGTGCCAGGGTCAAATGTACCCCCATTCACTAACATACCACCAACAGCTTAATATGGTCAAAAGTCAGTTTTAAAAGTCAGTCCGGTCCTGGCAATGATTGTCTGGTGCTCCTTGGAGTCTGGAGAGTTTCCTTGTTCTCTGAAAGAGATGGTTGTGACACCTTCTGGATGAAAGCTTCCTTAGGCCCAGACTGACATGCAAACCACAGACCTATTCTAACCTTCCTTATAGGAAAGTGTGATAAAGTAGTGGCTGCGCAACTGGAGAACCATTTGACGATCCATGACATCTATGAACCACTCTAGTCTGGTTTTCGTAAGAGACACAGTACAGAGACAGCGCTGGTTTGGGTGCTCAACATCTCGTGATGGCTAGAGATTGGAAGAACTTCTAGATCTCTCTTCAGCATTTGTCACTGTGGACCATGAGGTGTTGTTGGGCTGTCTGAGGTTCATCTGTGTACTGTCGTGAACAGTCCTCAGGTGGTTTACATCATTCCTCATGGGTAGAACATGAGTGGTGTCTGGGGTTTGTTTCTCAGACCTTACTTCTCTGTCATGTGGGGTATCCTCAGGGCTTGGTTCTTTCACCCATGTTGTTTGTGGTGTACATGCTTCTCTCTCGAGACATTGTAAGAAGGTATGGGCTCCGGCTCAATGCTCTGCTGATGATACCCTCTACCCATCTTTTGCACCCACCAGAATGGAGCTGTATCGGTCTTTAATAACTGTCTGAAAGAAACCAAGACTGGATGGATTCCAGTAGGCTGAAGTTGAACTGAGACACTGTGCTTCCCCACTGCCTCCTATGGCATACGACTCCAATACTCGGCAACCATTTTTAGGTTGAAAAACATCCTCACGTTACCTCTGAAGCTATGCACTTCCAATTTTCATCTTATGCCCCCCTCTTCTGGTACTTTGTCTACACTGGAAAAGGTTCCCCTACCTGCAGGTGTCAATGGCCTTGATGTACTTGAAAGTTTGTGATTGGCCACCACTGTCTCCTTTACTACATGGACTACATACCGAGGTCCCTAAACCCATCCTCATGTGTTTCATGGTGCAAGTCCTGCACCATCTAGGGCACATTAGAGCACTTTAAGAAATACAGGTTACTCACCTGTAACGGGAGTTCTAGGAATGGTATATGTTGTTCATCCACATGACCCACCCAACCTATCTGGCTTTGACGCACAACCTGAGCCATGAAAGTGGATATCCTCAGCCACGCCCTGCGTCGCATGGCCACCGTGGCTGCTACTGACCTGGCACAGGAATCACCTATGTCTAGAGCAGTCTGGAGCTGTGGCTTCACCACCGCCCTACCCTGGTCCCGCACTTGGCATACCGTGGTCTGCAGGTCAGGTGGGAGGTGAGGAACAACCTCATCCAGGGAGCCCATGAGGGTGTGGGAGAATTGTGCCATCAGCACGGCCGAGCTGGCCTGTCGGAGGCCGAGGGAGGACGAAGCGTGCACCTTGCACCCGGCAAAGTCCAGCTTTTTGGATTCCTTGTCAGGGGGCTTGTCCACGTCCCGAGTGTTGCCGGAATGCCGGAAGACGCTGTCGGTGACTAACCCCTCCGTGAAGGGGTGTTCCGAGAAACAGGGCAAAGAGCCCTGATAGGGACCGCATACTTCCTGGCCATCCTGGCTGAAGGCGCTGGATAGGAAGCAGGCTGCTGCCAAAGCTCCAAGGCTGGGCCGACAATGACCTCTGCCACCAGAAAGGCCTCTGTAGGAGAATCCCCTCAGTCCAGAATCTTCGTCAAGGGATACTTGGCCCGTTTGGACACAGGCTCGAGCTGCATCCCGGTGGACTTCGAGATGAGCCGAAGCAGACCCAAGAAGAACAATGGGCTAACGTCCACTGACTGGCCCCAGGAGAACTCCAGATTGCACTGCCTGGAGAACAGGGAGGAATCATCGTCGGATTCCGAAGAGTCTGCGAAGAGCTGCCTCGGCCCTGAGCCACCCTCCACCTGCCGAGGATGGTCGGGAGTGACGGTGACCGACAACCTGTGGGGCAGGCCATGACCCGACCGAGAACTCTTGGTCGGTGCCCCGGACTTTGGGTGTGGAGGCGGAGGTTCCACCACAATCGGTGGACCAGCTGGTTTTGGCTTAGCAACTGGCCCTGGGGCGGGCAACTCGACTAGAATGAGTGGTTGCTTCAGCCGTTCATACAACAGCCTCTTAGCCAGGGTCGGCTTAGGCCCGGATAGCAGCAACTGCTGCCACATCAAATCCTTGTAGTGACGGCGCAACTTGCGTCGAAGTCTCTCATCTGAAGAGGAGGACGAGGAAGAGCGGCGTCGCCGCTTACTTTGGTAACAAGACCGAGACTACCAGGAATGGCTGGACCGAGAAGAGGTCCGCGACTCATACAGAGACCACCGGGGTGACCAAGGGTGGGTCTGAGAAGGGCCGGGGGATGTCCACTCTTCCCTCGGCTCGGGGACTGCGGTCCCGAAGGAGCAGGCAGATCCTCAGTATCCACCGGGGGAACCGGTGAAGTAGGGTTGTCGGCTTCTCCAGTCGACAGCCCATCTAACGGATCGAGAAAAATCTTGACTTCATTGACGGGAGTCTCAGCAGGCTGGCCTGACGGGGGCACCATGAAGCCAGTGGCCTCAGCCGCAACCTCGACCGAAGTAGACGGTCGGCTACCCGGGGAGGGGGACCTCTCCTGCTCCCAGGAACGCCAATGGTGGAACTTACCGCTTGACTCCCTTTCTTGGGCCTAGAAGAATGTCCTGAAGGCCCCTCTCCCTTCGTGGAAAGGGACTGGCAAAGCTCTTGAACGAAGCTGTGTACAAGGAACTCAGAGAAAGCGGGATAAATGCCGCAGCCGAGGAAGAAGAAGATGCAGCCTGGGCCGCTTCCTCCTCGAGGGTGATCATCTGCTCAAGCTGCTCAGCCGAGCCAGCCACCACAGACACCGCCCAACGAGCCTCTTTGGATTTCACCAGCAGGAAACATTTTTCAGGGCTCCCGAGCTTCAAACGGGCAGCGAGATGTTCCAGAACATTGACCGAAAAGGAACGGCACAACTCGCAAGCCTGCGGGTCGTGATCTTGGTCTAAGCAGTAGACACACGTGGAGTGCGGTTCCGTCCTGGACATTTTCTGCCCGCAGGGGCACCGCCGAAAGCCGGGAACAGATTTGTCCATCGCAGCTGCGAGGGAAAAAGAAGACTGAAGTTTTGAAAACTTCAAAATCAATTTCAGGCGAACCGAAGAATTAGGATCCAGTCTCAAACGCAGAGCGCTAAGGAGGGAACCTGAGCTTCCAAGCGGTAAGGAAGATCTGGCCATGGGGCTAGTTGAGAGTTTTACCACCTGGGTGGTGGAGGAGCCAGCTTGAAGACCTTCCAGCAAGAATTAAAGCGCAAGGATACCTTCCAGACAGTGTGGATGAACAACATATCCATGTCCCTAGAATTGATGTTCACTTAGGCTCAACAATTTATGTTACAGCCAAACCATACTTCATCATTGTCCCATTTCCATAGTACAATATGCAATGCATTCCATCACTGAATATGTTACTAAAATTAAAGAATGTTCCAAGTGGAGAACAGACAAGTCCAGCGACAGTTTCGGTACAATGTATTTTCATTTTATTTATTTATTTATTTATTTACCTACTACTACTACTGCCGCCACCACCATCACCACCAATGAGTACTCAAAATGAGGCATAAGCTCACTCCAATGATTTCATTTTTTCATTTTTATTAAAATGTGTTACAGCCTTGGCATTTGAAACTAATAGCTAACAGTCAATAACATAAAAAAAACAGAATATAATACATATACACATTATAGTATCATCTACTGCTACATACAATTACTGACCATTAGCCTCAACCAACCTTCATTGGAATGGACAGTGTCTCTAAAAAGAGTTTTCACAGCAGTTTGCGAGGGAGTTTTGATGTTATTCAGACGGAATTTTATGTGCATGAAGTACACACTCTGTGCAAAGAGAAGCATGTGCAATTTTGGACAAAAAAGGGCGATTGTTGAGCAAAACTCACTGTATGCATGTGGGCACAAGGAACTTATGGTTTACTCTCAATGATACAGTAACTCGCACTTAGTCACAAGTATTATGTTAGCCATTCATTGTCTCTGGATATACCCAGAATCCTTCGAATGGCAGAAAGCCAACATAGTCTTCTTCATCCGATGGAAAATTATCCCGTATGGCATTCACAACGCATGATGGAATTACAACCCGATGTCCATAACCAAGCCTGAGTCCCTCATATATCCAGATAATGTAGCCACGATACGCCACAAAGCGGAACATCCTAAAACATAAATAAATAAAAGCAACAGGTGAGTTACTGGGTCATGCATGGTTTGCTTCATAATGCCAAACATAGTCACCATTACAACCATATGTGACAACTCGTAGGTGACATATAATGCTTCACTGTTGCTACACTGAAACAAATGCAGTTCTTTAAACCATGCTTTAGGATTCCGTTCTTCACAAATCAAGGTTTCCATCAGACTGAGCCCAATGGCTCCATCATCCAGCTCCTAAAGTGGTCTTACCTTAGGTAGTCATGGCTGTAGGCATGTCACCTAGCCACTAATGTGGAAACCATGTGGGATTGGTTTTGACACCCGGTTGGGGGGGGACTAAAAAACTGCTATGATTAGTGCACCTTACCTCGCTAGAGCTGGCATCTTTGGAAGGGTGGTTGGGAGAACATGGTGTATCGCAGCCGTGGTACTTCACTGGGCTTAGAAGTTTGGGGGTTGCCCAGTGTGCCACCAGTAGGCACAGCTTAAGAAGCAGGGACTTAGAAGACAGCTGGGAGATACGGTAGGTACTGGAACAGCAGGAGGCAAGGGATAGCATACGTATCTGCACAGGGCACTGAGGAGTCAGGCTTAGGAAGAGTTGTGCAGAGGGTAATCAGGGGGCACATAGGGACACCAGTAGAGTAAGCCCAAAAGGTGGATACTCCCTAAAAAGTAGGCATGCTTCTGGGATTGTCCAAATACAACCAAGATAGGGTGGTGGGATGGGTTTGGTTCTTAGGCTCGCAAATTGTTTTGACCCCAAACATCTGGTAGTAGAGGAGGAGAGTGTTATAGAGGATCAAGACAGGACTGGGGCAATTAGTTAAGGTGACCTGAAATTGGGGAAGAAGGGGGGGAGGCATGGTGGGTGAGATGGGGGATGGACTTGGGGGTAGGGAACCTGACCGGCAGAGTAAAGGAAAGTGGAGAGGGGCCAGGAGAAGGAGGAACTGGTGAGCAGGGTGGAGGCACAAAAACTTGGGGGCATGGGGGAAGAAGGTACAGGCAAGGAGGCCATGCTAATTAGGGCGGAGCTGAACATGAATGAGATAGAAGCGAGTAATAACACAGCTAGGTCAACAGAGAGGTGGGATGGCCCAGTCAAGGGCAGAGGAAGTGGGATAGCAACAAACAACAACAAAAAGAGAGGAAAAAAAAAGAAAAAGGGAATGCAAGTGTGTGGGATGCCCAGGACTGAGGCGGAGGTGTTGGTCAGTGGTGATAGGGAGTGGAGCACATTTGACTTCCAGGTTGTTGCAGGTGCAAGTAGATGGCTTGCAGTGGTGAACGGAAGAAGGGGCGAGGATGTGCAAGGAAGAAGGGGACTTCAGCATGGTGAGCAGGGAGGAAAGGGGGGTTAGAGTGCTACTGTTGTGGTATGCCATGTTCAGAAGTATCCAATGGCAGTTGCCGGGAGAGGGCAGAACCTGCCTGGTAAAAAGCAAAGGTTGCACAGGCATGAATGTGATCTGAAGGAGGAAGTGTCAAAAGCATCCATGGCAGCCTTGAGCTTCGGAGTCTTTGATTCTAAATGTCTGGTAAAGGTTTGAAGAAACTCTGTGTGGTAACTTAAGAGTCTGGAAGAGCTTCTACTGTAGTCTTATAGAATGCCAGAGTGTATACCCATATTGAGAGAAGTTGTCCAACACCACAAATGCACTAATTAACAGTCTATTAAGGACTTTAATTGTTATTGAGTTCTGTGGAACAAATTAAGTACAAAGTGAATTGCTTATCACATACTATAAAAATAAACCTGTCACCACACAGGGTGCACATTTAAAAATGTGGAAGAGCTACAAAAGGGATAGCTCAGCCAATTTTCCAACACCCTGAAGAAAGAGCTTGTATTTTCCCCATCTCCTCCTTGGCCAACCTGGATAACAGTGGGCTGGACTTGAGGAACACTCAGTTGTAAAGTGGACAACTATTAGCTTACTAGATAGGTGTTTATGTAGCTTTGGGAAACCAGTTTATAATGCAATTCTGTCTGGATGTGTGAGGATTGTATTCATTCACTCAGACGGTGTGCACTGTCTTGTGGACAGATTGGCATGGACAGTTACTAAGATGGGGATGGGAACATGCCACACAAGAGTGGGCATCTTTGGTTGGGTGCTTGGGTGTACAGGGTGTGGGGCGTCCATGGTACTTGACTGGGCCTGGAATTTCAGAGGATGCCCAGTGTGCTATGAGATGGCACACCTTAGGGAGGAGGTAGAGGCAATTAGGAGGCAGCTGGAGGACATGAGGAGGAGATATGGGGAAGAATGGAAAAGTAGGGAAATCTGGGCTGCATATGTTACTGCACCTGGAGATGAAGGTTTGTGCATAGGAGGAGGAGGAGGAGGAGAAAAGGTGGGCATACAAGGGACACGGAGCACTCAGATAGGTGACCTGTACGCTGAAGCTTACAGAACCCAAAACAGACAAAAAAGGGCTGCTTAGGATGCCTGGAGGAACTAAGATGGGGTGGGGTAAACAGGAGGGCACAGTCATTAAGCTTAGTATGTACTTTGACCCTTTACACCTTCAAGAAGATGAGGAGCTGAGGGGTGGGGCGAGGGTTTAGATAGGGAGGGAGGAGGGAAAAGGCAGGAGGACAGGCAATAAATGGGGGCATGGAGTATGAGTAAGCAGGATCGAGGGAGACACAGCAAGGAGAAGGATCAGGAGCAAGGGGAGACTGCAGTACATAGGGAGTGCTAGTTATTTTGAACAGGGTGGAACGGCATGGGGCACAAAGCATGGACTGGTCAGATGGGAGCAAGAGACGGGAGAGAAAGGCTTTGAGGAGGTGGAGGCAACAGGAGCAGATGGGTTACCTGTATAATAGACATCAGGGAGTCATCCAGGGAAGATCGTGTCAGAGCAACTTGTGTAGTTCTACGATTGGTTGATGAGTGACCTGGACATGGGTAGGCCAGTGGATGTCCTCTTTCTAGACTTCAGCAAGGAGTTTGATTCAGTTCCCACAGTGGCCTGTTGGCTAAATTGTGGGGAATAGTGGTGGTGGAGGGGGCAGATGATCAGGTGGATCAAGAATTGACTTTGAGCATATACAGAGGGTGACGGTTAGGAAGTGGATATTCTCATCCCCAAGTAAGGTCATTAGGGGAGTACCCCAGACATCTATCCTGTGGCCACTTTGGTTTAAGTCCTATGTTAGACATAAGGAAGGGTATGGGGAGTGAATGAGTCTCTTGTGTATAACTCAAAGCCGGGGCATTGGTGGATGGGAAGGAGGGCAGAGTGGCCCTGCAGGGAACCGGCATCTCTAAACAGGTGTTTGAGATAGTGGCGGATAAAGTTTCATGATGGAAAATGCAGTGTTCTGTACCTGATGCCCAATAACACAGGTCAAGTCTAGACCCTGGTGGGCTACACTACAAGTCTCAAAGGGAGAGAGGATGGAGGACAGTGGTGTTGGATGATAAAATGAACAACCCAAACATGTAGAAGGGCATCAGCCAAGGAAAATGTAATGCTGGGATGCATCGCTAGGGATTTACTGCCAGAAGGCGGGATGTGATGCTCCTCTGTATAACTGCCTGATTAGGATGCACGCTCAGTACTGTGTGCAGTTGCGAGGCCACACCTAAAAAATCATTGCCTCCTAGAGATGGTCTACAGGAAGGAAATCAGGGGCATTGTGGTGGAGGACCTATGAGGAGAGTCTGGGGGAGCTCAAAATGTAAACACTGGAGTAGAGGAGGGCCCTGGGGAGAGACATGATAGGATTTTAATTACATAGAGGGGATCTGTAAGGGAGTCTCAGAAGAGGTGTTATAATTTAATCAAAGGGGGGCAACACGAGGACGCGTGTGGAAGCTGGGGGTGGTGGAGTAGGAGTTACTTCACTGAGAGGGTGGTGGAACAATGGAATGTGCTGCCCAGGGGACTAGTGGAGGTGGAGACCATGGAGGTGTTCAAGAGGTGCGGGAACAGGTATAGGACGATGGTGAAGCTGTGGAAGTACCATACTGGGAAATACCCAGGAAAGAATATGGGAGAACACAAGGGTGGGGTGGTCAGCAAAATGTACACCCAGTATGGGTGTTGACTACTGAGCAGACACGAAAGAACATAATGCCTATTCTGATGGCATTTTAGTACACGTCTCCATCATGTCACCACTCTTTCCATGACTCATTGTGGTGACATGTTGCCTGCAAGAGCAGTATACAGCACACCAGAGTTTGCTCACAGTCAAAACTGTCGTATCAACACCTTCTAGCACAAATCGCAATCTGACTAATAGGCTTTTTCAATTGTACAATCCCTCACAATTATTACTGTCAAAGTCAAGCATCCAATTTGTGTTCACCAGATATCAAGATTGACCTATGTATGGAATGTCTTTGTACAATCCCAGTTTGTGTTGGCAAATTGGGGTTTGTGAATTCCATGAATTCACAACGCCAAGTTGTACACAGGAAAACTGGCATTGTGCCAGGTCCAAAACCTGGTAAATCCTGCCTCAGGTGGTTATACCGAGCCAAATGCATGCATTGAGAGCCACAACGCTGTGGCACTGTGGCGCATGGTGAGTGTATCTCTGGTCACCACTGCAGAGAAACACAGTGTTGAAAGGGATATGCAATAGATTTAAGTTATACACTGAGTATCGCTATTGACAGTTAATAAAGTTTAAAAATTACATAAGTTTCAGTTTCACGTACCTGTTTGTCCATTGGATGTTTTCAGACTGTCCACGGAAATGCCGTAGTTGGTAACTGAGTAATTTGAGGCTTTCTTCATACAGGAAAAGGCGACGGAATGCTTCTGTCGTGTGACATGCAGTAACGGACACCAAAGTCACTCACACATTTTGCACGGCAATGTGGGACCCATGCAGCAATAGCACTCAATAGCAGTGTTCATAATTGTGCAATTATTGCACAAGCACCACTCTCTATTTTACAAACGTGGATTGGGCAGCTGGAATCCTCCCACATCACCATCACTGTCACTGTCAATACTGCTGTCACCACTGTCGACTGTGCTGCACTGTGGCATCTCATGGTCCTCAAACTGCGGCTCAAATTGATATGGTGCATTATTTCTCCACCCTTGAGCCATGCGATCTTGATTGCCTAGGTGAAACACACCGTATCAATAATTAAAAACAAAGGTCAATAGTATTAGAAATTAAATGAGCTAAAACTCGGCAATATTGAAGTGCTTACTTTTTGCTGCACTGCAATGCCAGAGGAACATGTTTGTCTCTGTATGTGCAAGACAGGCTCCATGCTTCTGCTCCATAACATGTTGCGTTAGAACTTTGTAAAGGTACAGAGGCACACCAAAGTCCACAGTTTTAGTATGTGTGTTTTTAGCTTGAAAACACAAACAGCAAGTACAACTTGCCATATTGTGATGGAGAAAAAAGGTAGGATGAAGGAGTAAAGGTAGTATAGGATGCCAAAGGCATTAGCATGTCTTATTGTTCTGTAGAACCAGCAACTATTAATAGATTTATGGCAGAAAATGATATCAAAGGCAAAAGTTTGCATTGTGTGAGTAACTAGAATATATCACTCAGAGCTAAACCCAAGCACTGTTCTGCTTGTAGTACCGACAACAATGTATTACTATATCTCAACATTGCAGCAGTGTAATGTAAGGCACTACCTCACGTTCCTTGTTCAATGGCAATCGTGCTAGGGAAAGTACCATATTCAAATGGCTCACATTTACTTTGTGTGCCTTTGGGGTACTGGTGGTACCACCACCACCACCACCACCACCACCACCACTTTCCACATTCCACATTGATCTGGTTTAGATAATGTAGTATGTGTTCTTACAACATCAGTATCTACCAGACATCCTCAATAGTTGGCAAAAATGACTTTACAATGATGATTCAAGTCACATCAGTATCTCCTGCCTCATGCTGGTGATACCACTGCACTATAAACTCTTTATACCCATACCAACCACCACCACCAAGCTGAACCAAACTCCGGGTCTGCCACCAGCTGTCAGAGGTCTCACCCATGGTGCCTGGACTTAACTCTAAGGCAAAGTGGTAGAGGGAGTGCAGCTTCCCCTATAACCACCCTCCAAAGGGATGAAGTCTTCACTGGGGACTTCCTATTGCACCTTTGATAGCTGGGGAAGGACCCAGTATTGGGCCAATGCGTTGGTGTTGCTCCTGGTGGTGTACTTGTGAGTACACCCCCCCACCCGCAACGTGATATGCAATGCCATTGGTTGTGCTGCTGTCTGTTGCCCTCTCCCATTAGTTTTGATGCCAAGCCAGTTATACCTCCTGCCTTCCTCTAGGTCAATACACCCCCCAAGTCAGAAAACAAACAAAACCCCTGGAGGAACTGAGCAGTGCACTGGACACTTAGACTGCACCCCCCCCACACAACACCCCATCCAGCCTGTACCAGAACCAGAGACACAAGCACACATCAAAGCACTGCAATGGCGGCAGGTTGCATGCCATTATCTTATTGGCACCCAATCTGCTGTTGTACTCGCGCTGACATCTTCTGGTCATCCTACCTGATAACCACCATGCCCCTTTCTTCCTTTGTGACTGTCAGCAACACCCATCCCCATCCAGTAGCTTTCCACAGGTTTTCTATGTGCCATGCATAAGTTGGCAATTTTGTGATTAGTAAATTAAACTTATGTTGCCAGTAACCAGATCATTTCTCAAGCTTCAACAGGCACTTCCATACCGCCTCCACTGCTTCTGAGGCATCCAGAATGTTAGATCTTGGTGTCATCTGCATACAGGTAGTCCGTCTCCATGCCAATTTTGTAATATAGCTAATGAAGGCTGCTTACCAATACCCGGACCACATAGATGAGAGGGAGAGATAGATTAAAGTAACAAAATTGTGTGGTCAAAGTCGGCACCCTGCCGCTGACAGCTCTAGTCTCTCATCCTCTGCCTCTCAAGCATATACATGCGGTCATAGGTGACTGTTCACCAGAGGAGTAATTCAGGTAACGGTGAGGGGGCAGTGGAGACAACCGCACTCACAACCAGCCAGTCATGAACCATAAAATCTGTGCTAGCCAACAAAAAGTAAATCTACGGATAAATAGTAAAAATTTCTAACATCAGTTAATACATCAATTACAGTTGTTTCCACATTGACAGTGTGGAAAATTAAACGTTAGGATTACCACTGCAACACTACCAAACCCACCACCCACACACATTCTGGTGTGCATAAGTCTCACCTCATTTCATGTGTAAAGAAACAGTATAGGAGACTGTGGTGAGAGTGAAGCACAACAATCACAACGCACACCCCAATGCATGTTGGTGTACGGAGGGTGGAGTGGTGGTGGGGTGGTAGTAGTGGTAACTCTAGCGTTGAATTGCCACGGTTTTGTTGGTGTAGAAACAACCCTAAGCAATACATTAATGGCGTTGAAAAAGATTCTTTAGTTTGACTCACTCACCATAGCCCCAGATTCCAAAGCCGACCACTCCTCTCTCTCACCTCGCAAAGATTCGAGTGTATATTTTAGACAATGTATTGCACTCTCTGTAAAATGTTTATGTGAACTGTCTGTTTTCCTCACCTGTTGTTAATCTCTGTACAAACTGTACCTAGGTCGCATGTGGAAACTAGCCTCAGCTCAGTGTGCCGTTCCTGGTCATCAAATTTAAATAAATAAATAAATAAGCCAGTAAATGGAGAAGAGCAAAAAAAAAAAAAAGGCATTGACTGGCAGGTAATAAGATGCATCTAACCAGTACTTGTTGGAAAATGACACTTGAAGAAGGCACACTGGGTATCTGCTAGACAAGGGTAAGTGCCATTTTCTAAAGGAACTGTTGGGGAGGGAGGCAGAGTGGTGCAAGTGAGGGATAAATTGAAGGGCTCAGACAAAATGTGGATAAAAGCAGGGCCAGCAACCATTGGTTCCTCCATCCACAACTATTTATTTATTTATGACTTTGATAACCGGTAGGTGCACTGGTCCAGAGGACTGCTTACAGGCACGACTCGGCCACAAGGCATGAGCCGAGACAGTACAAATAGGATAACTATTTACCAAGATTACAATTGTCAATACAGTACATAACAATGATTGCACATATTTGGGTACAAGGCAACAAGTAAAACATTCCGGTAAGAGTAGCAATGCATTAATAGGTACAATTTTGAGACTTCACAGGAAGACACATATACAGGGATACCATATTACCGGTAGCTTTGAATAGGAGAGCTCCCTCTTCACCAGAAATACACAACAAGACCAACTCATCAACCAGAACAGGAAGGTGGGGAAGAAAGAGATAGGAGAAAAGGAGGAAACAGGCGGGTGCTTGAGGTGGATTAGCGAGAAAAGCATCTGCATTGACGCTTTTTCAGAAGCCATGCTTTTAGACTCAGTTAGAAATTATTGTGGGAGTTGAAAGTTTGCAGGGTGGGGGGTAGCCCATTCCACAGGAAGGGGGCCACCACCAAGCGGGCTTTCCCACCCATATTGGTGGTTGTCCTAGGTACCTCAAAGGTGGGAGAAGTGGAGGAGTGAAGATGTCTCACTGGGGTTCTAGTACTGAAAAGGGTAGTGGGGGGAAGTATTGCCACACCTAAGAGCGGTGTCCAAAAAACAGCCGAGTGAGTAGTCAAAGCACCCCTGCAAGGGGAGCCAGCCAAGGGAGTGATAGAGGTCGCAATGGTGTGTGGAATAGGGGCCACTACAGCTGGGTGGCAGGTGCTGTTGTATGCAACAGTGAGTGTAGTCAGCAGGGAGGTAGAGACTCTAGAGTTGATTGGGGAGCAATAATCAGAAATCGGGACGAGATTACCTGTGACGATGGCCAAGTGAGCCTCATTTGTTAGGAAGGGCTTTAGGTGGTAGGCCGCTCCCAGCTTCATATTAACTCGGTGGACTAATTGGTTTATGTGGACATTGAAGGAGAGAGAATTGTCAAGCGTTACCCCTAGGTATTTGAAAGACGAGACAATTTCAAGGGCAGGGCCATCAGGAGGTGGACGAGGAGTGAGGAGTTGGCGTTGATGGCTTTATTAAGGAAAGGTTTAGACCCAAACAGCATAGCCTTGGTTTTCTTAGAATTGACCATCAACAGATTAGAGGAGAACCAGTTATAAGCAGAATGGTAGATCTGAGTGAGAACAGAGGGATACGAGAGGACTTGTCACTATAATAGATGACCAGGTTGTCTGCATACAGAAGGGAGTGACAGGTAAAGCTGGTGGCAGGAGGAGTTGACAGAGAGAAAAGCAAGGGGCCAAGATGGAGCCTGGGCACTCCGCAGAGGGGTGGAGAAATGGTAGTACCAATGCACACTGACTGGGAGCATCCAGAGGGTAACTCGGACCAGTTTGTGGTTCTGGCAGAGCAACCAAGTGAGGTTAGTTTGGATAGGAGTAAGGAGTGGTTGACTATATCAAAAGCTTTTGATAGGTCAACAAAGACTAATTTGACTGAACAATTTGATACTGCATGGGACACTTGAGGGGTGAGTGAATGCATGAGTGTGGACAGTGACTAAGAATGTAGCTGCATAAATAATGTCGGGAGCCCGGGGTTACGGCTCTTCCTCCAAACCTATGCTTAACATGTGCTAATGAATGCAGTAAAGCCACCAACATTATATGAGCTTAAATAATTTTAGTACCTGCTGCACAGCTATTACACAGAGAACTGAAACAGCAACGTGGATACATCTCCCATGCTTGCATATGCTAATTTTGAAGCAGATGAGTGCAGTGGGGAAACCCTCAGGGCTGTAATAAGGGACAGAAGGCCACATAAAATACTCAAAGGTCAACTAACAAAAAATACTGATGGGGGACTTGTAGGGGGAGGGGCTGTGCCCGCTGATGAACATATGAGAGACCAGAGTTACAAGTGCTGACCCAATTACCAAAGGTTTGCTGCATATGGTGTTTAAAATAAATGTTATATGAGTTCTAGACAGTATTCATCACAGCTGTTTTTGTAAATTAGTTAATACCTGAGTGGGCAGCCTTCACGTTGTCTGACTGCACAGCACCTTGGGCCAAGAAGACAGAGGTAGGAAAAGGAGTGGAGGAGAACCGGGCAACTGGACATGCTAGGGCCTAGCGGTGCCTAAGCACACCAGTTAATACACTCAAGTGTTACTAAAGGTTGAGTATATCAATGTGTTTGTTTGTGAGGGATCACAAAAGAAGGAATGTATATGTGTTTCAGTGTTATGTCATTGTGGGAAGCGGTAACTGATGGCAAAGGCTTGTAACATCAGACATGGAAGCAGCTCTAGAAACTGGCGAAGTAAAGAAGATAGCAATATCTCAGACTCAGGCATTTATCTTAGATAATTATGGGGGCTCCTGCTAAGTTTTTAGTGGGCGGACTGGACGGGCCTAGCGGTCCTTATCTGCAGACAGCATCTATATATCTATGTAATATGGAATATTAAGAGAAGCAATGCAATGCAGAAGTACTACCAGATACTGAGACATCTTAAGCACCTAAAGACTTCAGTTGCATTTTGCAGAAACACATCAGGAAAGCAAACTTATTTAGAATACTATGAGTAGGCAAGTATTTGGGGCAGGTAGGGACACAAAAAAGAAGGCATAATCATACTGGTAGCACGGAATGTAAAGTTCATGCGAACAAAAAATCATGGATGAGGAAGGGGATATATTCTGGCAACAGGACACTTAACATTAAAATATTATTGGGGAATGTCTACAGCCCCAATGTAGATGAATACTGGGACTGTCTATGGCTCCAATGTAGATAATCAGACCTTTTTACTAAACTGTTGAATATCTTGAGCCCTTTAATGGGGAACCCCATGCCAGTGAGGGAATGGAATGTGGTAGAGGATACCAAACAGGATCAGTCCGACAGCACAGATGGGCTAATGCAAGCATAGCAGTCAGAAAGCTTCAGGACACCCTGGGACTGATTGATATGTAGGAATGCTCCACCCCAGATAAAAGTACATCTTTCACTCTGCTGTGCCTCTAGGCTAGACTATTTCTTGGCCTTCGAATGGATTCAGGGCACGATGGATGTGGAATAGAGGCTTAACTGGTCTCTGATCAAGCCCCAGTAAGCTTCACACACTGTTTCTCACAGTGTCAGAACAGGATAACATTTGGTGCATTAATAATCACAGGCCAAGACAAGACCTTATTATGGAAACCAGATGCCTGTAATGTTTAGCAAACATATGGATCTTACTCTGGTAGCAGCCAAACAGATCTCAAAAGCTAAGACCAACCAACAAAAAGCCATAGAAGCTACAATGGTGTGTCACCAGTCCCAGCCATGCTTGATACCATTTATGGCCTTGGAGGCCACCCTCCACTGGCAGACTGTTTCACAGCTCCACCAAATTTCCATAAAACAGAACTTCCCAGATCCTCATAAACCGCCCCCACGCCAGCTGAGGGATAGGGTGCCCATGCTGCATCATCCTATGAAGCATAGAGACTGTGACAGGAACATAAGCAGAATGAATAACAGGGCCTTTGTGGCCTGACACCAGGCCTGCCAGAAGTAGGGGCTAGGTAGTCCAAGGGCAAAAGAAGCCTAGAGTCAGAGTGTCACATCCCAGGTGCCCTTGTCTGGTAGATGCCTGCAGGACAAATGTGAAGAGCCAGTTGGTGTTCTGTGCCAGGGTGCTGGTTGGGAGTAAACATCACCAGCTTTGAGACTGGGTGCCAAGGATTATGGCTCACTCCCAGAGGGGTGGGCACACAAAGTGTCTTGTCAGGTGGCTAGACCAGCACATGGGCCACAGGTGCACAGTTCCCATTGTGGGCTCCCACTTGGGGTGCGAGTGCCATGCCACCCTTGCTGCCTGTGGATGGCATGTGATCTAAACACCTTGTATTGTGAGAGAGTTGCTCGGTACATTTGCAGACCTGGCAGGCCAGGTCAGACTTCAGGTACTCAAGATGTTCCATGAGCCAGAGCAGAGGTGAGATTTGAACCTGGTTGACCTTGGTAGTTGTAATGCTTAGAGGATCCTCGGAAGGGTGAGAGAATCGAGGGTGGTACCCCTCAAGGAGTGCCACCTAATAGTCTTTGAGTCTGAAGATTATTTCACCGAAGAAGGTCCAGACTTTAGAATATGGGGTGGCAGGGAAGAATCTTAACTACAGAGTCGGACCTTCCAAGCAACAGGAGGACGGAAAGAAACTGGACCAAAGCTGCATGCTGGTGAAAAGCAGGAGAGTGTCTCTGAAAATGTGGAGAGGATCCCTTAAAGGAAAGCTGGGCACTCATGGCCATTATGCTAGGCTGTCCTGGGGAGGTGGGATTCAGCAAGTGCCACAGCATGAACCAGTGGCTTAAACAGGCACTGCCATGTGTGAGTGGGTATTGGGAGCTCCAGAGTGCTGGGGCATGCTGAAGACAGTCCAGTCTGATGGACCCAGTAAGTAAGAGAAATATTACCTTGAGTATGTGGGCATCCTCTCAGTGTACCAGTTCAAGTCTAGATGGTTGAGAAGGAGCAGCTCAAAGGGACCAAGGACAGAGAAATGGGGACAGGGATCTCCAGGACACAGAGATAGCTAGTTGGGAAAGGTATTCCCTGGGGCTCAGAGATGCCCATCTGAACATGGCCCGGGAGAGTTCAGGATAATGTCACAGGTCACACTGTCGCTCTGGTAGTGGGATGAAGGTGTTACATGGAGTTGGGACAGTGCCATAATTAACTGTGTAAAAGGTATTTGATTCGGGTCTCTGTGACCAGCACAACTCTGTGCCATGAAGTACTATCTGCCTCAGCAAAGGAGAGTTGAGTATTTGGAATCCTTGTGTCAGAGTGTTTATTTCCAGTAGCTAAAGGTTCTCCTGTTCCAGCAGTTCCTAGTGAGGAGAAAGGTGATCCATTGACCCTGACCCCATCAAGGATGTTGGGTGGCACATAGAAATGAGGGATTGCTTATAGAAACAGAATTGTTCAGGCAGAAAAAGACTAGTACCTATCAAATCTGCCCAGACCAACATATTCTAAACCAGTCAAACTTTCAGCAATAGGTGCGCCTAATAAACAGCTTTCTAGTGGCCAGCAGGACAGCTGAGACCTCTCAAGACATGCTAAACCTGCAAGCTCTATGTCTTCAGGAGCCAAGGATGCAACCACAGGGATGGAATGTCTGGGTGCAACAGCTGACTCTGAACTATGCCAACACTCCTCAGCTGGGGATAGCTGGAACAGAGGTTCCACTGCCATGCCCCACAACACTGAGAACCAGATCTGCCTGGCCCACAGAGGTGCCACCAGAATCATTGGGGCTGGTCTCAGTCCAGGGCTTGACCATTCTCCTCTGAATTAGTGGAATTGGGGCAGCATAGTGGAAGCATCCCCCCTCCAGCAGAGGGACAGTGTGTCATGCTAGAAAACTCCAGGCCCTGTAGCGAGTGGGCAAAAATGTGGCAGTTTTGCATTGGTGTGAATGCAAAATAGCCCAACTTAGGATGCCCACACTGCCAGAACAGCAGTTTGACCACGTTTCTCTGCAGGTCCTAGTCATACTGCTGTGCAGTGATGCAGCTGACAGTATCTTCCAAAACATTTTATTTATTTATTTATTTACATTTTAATGGATTTTCCAGCATAGTCCTGCATCACATAATTTTGGTACCTATGCTTGGTCAGACCTACACAGAATACATTGCTCCCTGGCGAGATAACATGCTAAAACAGTCACCAAGCTCCCCCTCCCATTTACGTAGCGTCTCCCTGTATTGGCGCTGGTGCTCAGTGGCTCTTCCATAATTCAGAATGTAGCACACACCCCTGATATAAAACTTCCAACAGTTTAACACATAGGGCCAAATATTCAGACTGTGCCAGGCTGTGGCGCAAGCCTGGGCGCAGCGCAACTTGGCTGCACAGGGACGTTGACAGGGTGATATTCAACGGAGCTGTGCCATGGCACAGCATTGTTGAATATCGCTCCATGGCCACCCGCAGTGCGCATGGCGCAGTGGCACTGCACCAGCACAAGTGGCCAGAGTGGAGCAGGGGGATGCGCTAGCTCAAGTTCCGTTGCGCTATGCGCAACAACCGTGATATTCAAAAGTGCACATGCAAATGGGTGCATAATGTATGCAAGGTGCAAATGTGGCCATTTGCATGTCATTATGGCCCCATTTGCATGCAGGTGCGCCGATCCCCGGCGACGTGCGCCTGGCGCTCTGCCAGGCTGCAGCCTCCGGGGACCGACGCCCCCTGCACATCGCGGCAGTGCCTCAATGCCCGATCGCAGGCATGTGAAATGTTAAGACATGTCCAATATCCCTGGTGGTCCAGTGGACCGCCTCACAGCCTGATCGTGGGCATATGTAGTAGTAATATTAGTCCAATATTCCTGGTGGTCCAGTGGACTGCTCGCAGCCCGATCGCGGGCATATTTAGTAGTAATATTGGTCCAATATCCCTGGTGGTCCAGTGGACTGCTTGCATGATCCATTCACATATCTGGACTATGTAGTACGGTACGGGCTGCACGCCCATTGGCTCAAGCTGTGGACCATGGGCGTACAGCCCTACCATACGGTGTCAGTCGGTGGGCGGCAGGCGGCAAGCAGGGGAGCTACCGCCAGCCACTGACCGAGGGGAAGGGCGGTGGGCCCAGTGGGTGGTGGGAGAGGGCTACCGCAGACCACCAGGGTTGGATTGGTGGCATTATTTTGTACTGACGCCCACGATCGGGCCGCGAGTGATCCACTGACCACCAGGATATTGTACTAATATTATTACTACATATGCCCGTGATCAGGGCGAGTGGTCCACTGACCACCAGGATATAGGACTATCCTTTTCACGTATGCCCATGATCGGGCATGGGGGCGCCACAACGGTGCAGCCTGAGTTGCTGGCCACCCATAGGTGGCAGCTGCCTTGTTGCACCCTGCAATATGGCAGCTCACCGTGGGTGGCTAGCTGTTGCTCCTTTTTTTTGGGCTCACCTGTGTGCAGCGCAGGGTAGGGGTTGCGATGCAGGGCTCAGCACATCCCGGTTGAATATCGGGATGTGCGGAGTTTGCATGGGCATGCGCACCCTACCTGCACTGCAGACATTACTGATGCGCCCGCACATCGCGATTTGCGCCAGGCTCAGTCCCCTATTTGAATATCGCGCCGACGATCAGTGGGTTGCGATGGTGAACTGTGTTGTGCCATGCACAACCCTTCTGAATATCCAGCCCATAGTGTCTAGAGAAATCTACACTCAGCAGTTCTTAATAATAATACTCAGAGGAGACTGAAAATCACAATTGGATTTTTTGGCAGAGCAGGTATCCTGGATCAGTAAATGTCAGGGACGGTAATGGGGGTGCCCCTCAGCTTTTCTACCCCCCTCCATCTGTCAGCTAGAAATGAGAAAGTCACCCTAGATCACGTTATATAGGGCCTCTGTGTTAGCTGATATATAGCACATTATCTTATACCCTACAAGCCTGTATATGCCTTCTTACCATTCCCTTATACTTTGCACCTTGGGTTACTTTCATTGCCAAAGCAGGAGCCACTTCACCTCTGTCAGTGCATCCATGCACCATTTAGTTCATACATTGTCTTGTAGCATGGTATTGCCCCAAACCACTAGGGATCCATCCTCAGAACTGCCATGCCAGTGACTGCTTCCATCACCTGCAACATCTGCTCCAACCATGACCTTAACAAATCACGTGTCCACAGAATGTGTTATAGTGTGCCCTGCCCTCATCTCTGTCACACCATCAGCACTCTGCTGTGGCAGGTTAATTTTGTAAGGCTGTCAGAGTCCTCTACCACAGACTCAGCATTTTGTATTGCATCAACTTCTCACTGGTGTTCCTGCAAGCTCCAAAGGTGTTTGTCCGCAAGTTTCCCACTCAGAAGTCAGGCCCAGACTATGCCAGGCCCAGACTAAAAGCCTCTCCCATTTTCCTGCAGAGTCTAACTGCAGTGACTGAGCTCATAGTCTAGCGACAATGGCCTATCCTGGGACTTCCCTCAAGTCCTACCCCTTCTCGCCTGCTCCACCAAGTCATCCTGTGATCCCTAACCAGGAGCTTCATTTGGGGGTATATTAGCTGCCAGCAGATGCCTCAGCTGGAGTACCACCACATATGAAGTGTGGAAGACAAACCTTGTCCTGAACCTCCGTGTACTCCAGGAATGATCCCCTTCCCTCATCAAACAGATTCCCCACTCTCTAGCACCCCACCCCCTCCCATTCTAGCCAGCTGACTTCCTGACTCCCAATCTGCAAAAATGGGTGCTTCTATAGTGGCCAATACTGATGGGATCTTAAGGGATGTTTTTTCTGGAACCATTTCCACACATCCTGCGCATATGGCTTGATAAGGTGCCCTCCCCCTTCTGCTCGGTTAGCAGTGTGATTGATCTATGGGGCCATCGTTCCCCCCAGAGTCTTCCCCAATGTTAGCCAGAAAATCCTGACCTCCAAGCTCTCCATGTTAAGTCACACACAGATTTGTCAGAGACCACTGGCTACGCCACACCCCTTGATACATGGTGCTCAAAATCATTCTTTTGCCCATGGTGCAGCCTTCCCAAGGCAGAGAATCATCATTTGCCCCTTCCCACAGAAGGTCATTCACTGCTGTTGCCACCTGCCTCTAAACCTTGTCTGGGACTCGCTGGAAGATACCACCAGAGGAAGAGTACCTAGGAAGTGTTGTCATTTGTAGAGGTTGCACCTTCCCCCATAACAACAGGTGCAAATGCTGCCCATGGGCCACGTCCTCTCTGATCATGTTTAAGAGGGGATCTTTGATTTTCTGCACCCATATTTGTCCAAGAAATGGTAACCCGGATGCCCACATAGTTAATGCCATGTAGGGAAAACTGCAGGCTTGTCCCTCTAATACGGTCTGCTTTACACTGAGCATTCGGCGCCATAACCTTAGCCTTCCTAAAATTATTTCTGAGCCCTGAGGCCTGTGGAAACTCCTCTAGGAGGGATATCAAAATCAGCAAAGTCCTATGTGGGTTCAGCACCATTAGCAGAATATCATCTGCAACAACATGGGCTTGTGGTTGTACTCCCCACTGGTATTCCTAGTATTGTACTTAGTTCTCAAAGTTGCTGGGCCAGAAACTCAACAGCCAGGAAAACCCTGTTGACAGCAACCACCCCTGCCGTATACCCGGCCCAACTCAAAAGGTTCAGAGAGAGACAGATGTTAGTCAGCACTGCTGCCTGAGGGGAAGAATAGATCAGCTCACCCACTGTGTAAATTGCTCCCCAAATCAAATGGCTTACAGGTTTCTAATCAGATATGGCCACTTTACCTGAGTCAAGTGCCTTCTCTTGTCCAGGGCCACAGGTGTAGCAGGGTCCAGAAGGAACCTGCTGCCCACATCAGGTTGACCAGTCTCCAGATATAATCTGCTCCATCTCCCCTGCCACTAACCAGCCTAATCTGTGTGTACAAGCCATGGCAGTATGTTATGAAGCCAATCTGCCAAATGCTTGGTCAGTATTTTGTAGTCCTCATTAAAAGGGAGATCAAGCAGTAGCTAGAGCACTGGAGGAATTCTTCCCTTTTCTCCAAAACTGTAAGGATGCCTCCTGTGTTGTCTAGGGCAGATCACCCAGGTCCTTTTCTGCTGCAGTATGTTCAAGAGTTGCGGTCATACAATATCCCCACCAGACAGTACACTTACACGGGAAGTTGTCCAGGCCCGCTGATTTCCCTCCTTGCATCCCTGCACCGCCGCCTGTAACAGGTTATGTTAGAGGCACAGCACCTGTGCCCACTGCTTATCATCCAGCTTCAGTAGCTGCTTGAAGCCAGAAGGCACTTCTCCTTTCCTGCTGCTTCCTCCCCACCCACACACACAACTTTTGGTAGCAAAACGCTGCATGTAGTGCTGCCTAAAGCTAAAGAGCCTTTTAATTTCCCCTTGAACTGTCATTGCCCCATACACCCTTAATGCTCACAATATTAGAGTCCCCCAACATCTGTTTCAGCCTATGGACTAATAGTCTGCACACCCCCCCCAATATACCTGCCTATTATTATATAATGCAAAGTCCATTTGCTGAGTGTATTACATGCTGAGGGAATACCTTTTACAAATAAGCTGACAAATGGTACCTGCAGTACAATCCCCTTTTAACGTCTGGTCTCCAGTTCCTCTATTTTCTGCAGTAAAATGCATAGCTCCCTGTCCTGTTTTTTCCTTTTTGGCCAATGCATACACAATAGCCCACCCCTCATGTGCATGTTATACCTTTCTCTTGTCCCTTACCTCCCTCTCCAAAGCATTATCTGTGAAATAATTACGTTTTCTCTTGGAAACAGTACAATACTAAAAATCAGGGCTCAG
Organism: Neoceratodus forsteri; assembly: GCA_016271365.2. Classification (NCBI taxonomy): domain Eukaryota; kingdom Metazoa; phylum Chordata; order Ceratodontiformes; family Ceratodontidae; genus Neoceratodus; species Neoceratodus forsteri. The sequence goes on along the minus strand of CM057451.1, from coordinate 441,217,776 downwards.
CAGCTGTGAAATGTCCAGACTCTAGCACTTTTGGTCTCTTTCAGCAACCCTTTGAAGCTATACATGACCGTGGCATGGTCCGAGATCGCCAGAAGTTCAGTTTTCATATCAAGTTATTCCTGCACTAATGCCCTGACACCAGGAAAACATCCAAGCAACTGTAGGTGTCATGGACTGGGGAATACTACATATAGTCATGCTGTGCTGAGTGCTCCAGATGTCACACATCCTCTAGTCTTCCCACCTTCATAATGCCCCTCAAGGCCTTGGCTCTTCTAGTGTCATCGCACTTCTCACATCCCAGTCTGGTCTAACAGCCCATCAAAAGCTACATTAATACACCCCTCCCCCACAAAAGAACCTCATGCATTCTCATATCTTGCAGAGTTTGGGCCAACTTGTGGTAGAAATCTTGGGAATCCTCATTAGGTCCATACACACTCACCAGAACTTGCAGGGTATTATCCAGCATTCTTTTTACCAAAACCCATCTTGATCCAGTTCATCTAGTTTTTACGCAGTATCACCACTCCCTGTTTTTAGTGCTATGGGAGCTTTCAAAAGCTTGCCAGCGTGTTAGTATGGCTCAGTTGGTAGCACATCCACCTCTGGACCAAAAGGTCATGGGTTCTTGTCCCACACCGGGATTGGACTTGCTCCTAAAATGCTGGCATCTGAGTGCAGTATTAGGGGGGTGCTGTACTGCTGAGGTGTGCCGTCCTTTGGATGAGACATTAAACCGAGGTACCTTCTACTCATCTGGTGGAAGTAAAAGAATCCCGGGCACTCTTTGCAAAGAGTAGGGGACAATCCCAATGTCCTGGTCAACATTCCCCTTCCCATAATCCAGTTCATTCAATTGTCCAGTGCTGATATGCAATATGGTCTCCACACCTACGATAAGTCACAATTCTAGTCAAACGCTTTTTTACACCAGTTTAATAACTTTGCTGGGTATGTTTTATTTAAGATTGTTTCATGGTCTTGATAGAGCAGCAACCTAAGTACTGGTCGAAGCCCCTCCACTTTGGCTGCTTTGAGGCCTGGCAGGGATGTTGGGCCTGAACAATTTCTAATGCAATGTCCCAGTAGTGGTTAGGGATGCAGAGAGCCTGATCAGGTTCTACTGGGATGTTCCAATAGTGGGTTAACAACCGAGGCAGTGTTCATTGTAGAGTCTTTCATGTCCCCTCCTACCGCCTTTTCAGGGAGACAAAATATCCTTACATTATTCTGATGACTGCATAGCTCCAGATCAGCAGTCTTCTCCAACAGTGCTTTAGTCTGCTGCTCTGTTGCCATCAGCCTTTTCTCTATGTCCCCCACCTGTTGTCCTCCAGTTGTGTACATAATCCTCTGTTTCAGCTACCCTCCCACTCAGTTCTTCAACCAATGCCTTTACAGAGGTCAGTGGTATCTCCCACCTGACTAAAGTCATCCAACATATTGCCTAGAAAATGTTTATCTTCACCAGTTCCCAACAGGGCTGCATCCTCAATCACTGCCGGCTGCATAGTCATCTTGGATTCCCCTTCAGTTATCTGGACTGGTCAAAAGGTCAGCTTTAACTTATGTTGTAGTTGTACTGGCTCTGGCAACTCCACCTCCATTACAAGTACACTTTGATCTCTCAAATTGTGCGATTAGCTGATTGTTCTGCGGTTTAGGGAGAGGGGATGGCACTAGATTTCACCAACCCCTGGTGAAGCTCTGTCAACCAAGCTGTTTTCAGCATGGCTGCTTCACATAACCCCCTGCCAATACATTTTGCGTGTCTGTCAGATAGACGGAAACAAGATACATATCTGCACTGCACCGCCCATTCCCATACCTGCATCGCTTCTCAACACACAGGAGTATGACTTTGTTTCTGTTTGTTCACGTAAAACATAACACACTGGTTGTCTGTCTGAACTAACAAACTGCCTCTGGTTTTGCAGGGCTAGTGCCAGTAGTCTATACAGAACTTCCCTCATTTCTGGTACATTGATATGGAGCGTGCGTTCCACCACATACCCGACCCCTTAAATCCAGAGGGAACGGAGGTGTGCAGTTCACCCTAGGTTGCATGCATCTGTTGTCCTGAGGAGGATCCCTGAGAAAGGGAACCTCTACAAATAGGTCCTATCACCACAGACGTTTCCTGCCTAGGGGGCACACATGCTTAAATCTCATGTCTTTCACTTTTTGGAGCACACCAACATGGCTCTGTACATGTACTGGGTGGACACTCAGGCAATGGAATCCGTCAGGGCTGGCACGTCCCCCCCCATTCCCCCAATGCTAGTTTGGCTCATTGGGCATCACCCATGCTATACACCAGTATGTTTTTGGGTGTACCCTACAGGCTGCCCCCCTGCGGCCCACTGCCTACACACCTGAGTGTGCCTACTCAACGAGGGCACCTAGAGTTGACACTTCCTGCTAGGTAAATTGCATCTAAGACTAACAACCTAAGAACCCACTATGAACTCTAACTGGCACCCTAGTTATAGACTGCCTACAACTCCTCCTACACCAGCTTAACCTCTGAAGGTTGATGTTGAGGCATCATTTCCCCTGCTGGCCACATCCACTTCCCACTACTGTAAGGAGGGAGTTGTTACATAAGCATCCTGCACATCTAGTGCTCACATCCAGTTCCCTGAAGTCAGCAGCAGCAGGCCCAGAGTGAGCATGTGAAATCTTTTGCAAGCAACATGCTCGTTCAGCACCCGAAGGTCCAGGATATTACGAAACCCTATTGTCTGTCTTGGTACTAGAAAGCACCTGAAGCAGAGCCACAGATGATGCTGTGGTGGAGGCACTGGCTGTATTGCTCTCCTATCCAGCAGAGCCTTGACTTCCACTCAAAGGTAGGACAGAAGGCACGGGGTCATGTTGCTGCAAACAAAAACTGCACAGCAATAAATGCTGCAAGGAAAAGAGCAATCTCACAAACAACGTCGGGTACAAGAGTGACCTGACAACAAGAGCGCAGCCACATTGAAAACAATTTTACTTTTTTTTTCTCTGGAGGGCACTGCCTCCCCACCCCACCCCCGACATTGGTGGCTTTGCCTCCACCTCCCAGACTTAAAATAATCAACTCCGGGGTCGGAACTTCGGAATGGGGAGAAAATTGGGAGGGGAAATTACTTGTTAAAAAAATTGCAGCAGGAGAAGACCTGGCAGGAACTGAACCACAGTCTCGGTCTCCTGCTTCTCGCGGTGCCGTGTCCCAGCCACTCCACCATGGGAGCGGCTCAACCAGGCACTCCAGCATACTGCAAATTGATCCTCTACAGGCAATCCGCAGAGCAACAGGGGTAGCAGTAATTTCTACTGCTATTATACCTGTCGCTAAAAATCATTTTGCTCTTTATAGAGCACGGTTCTTTCAACGCTCTTCCTGGTGCGCTGTTTTGACCCGGTACCAGGATGGATACTCAAGACAGGTAACAGGATCCTGTCTCCTATCTTAATCCCCGGACATGGACAGAAAGGGGAAGCAGAAAGTTGGAAGGAGGTGGAAGCAGCAGTCTGGTGTTGACTGTCTCTGCCACAAACTTTTGGAGCCCTGTAGGGGCACCTGTAATCTCATTGAAAGTTGCTACCCCACCTGCCACTGGGCTATTGGGGTCTCAAGGGTCTTACTAGACCTAAGAGTATGTCAAGAAACAATGAGCATATTCAGAGTGGCCTCCACTGAGAGGCCAAGCACATGTCACCCTCCTCTCAAACAGTAGTTCCATACAGACTGTTGCATACCAGGGACAGACCCAGAGTAGGAAACTCTGTGCACACAGATGCTGGTAGTTGCGGCCCTGGCAAAGGAATCAGAGGCATTGTAAGCTGAATGTAATAAATGTTTGCCAGCATCTAGGCCATGGGTTGCATACTGCTGAGTCTCAGTTCTGGCTGAGCCATCACACAGACTCTTTACTGTGTTATTTGCTAGCCAAAAGGCACTCCTGAGCCTAACATCCCCTGCTTTAACAAATTGCATAGTTTTTTCCCAGATATTTTCTCTCCTTGCCTAGGCATGGTCAGCAAGTCATCCCGACTGACCCCGGCCTTGAAACTGAGATCAGGCCACCTCCTCCTAGCTCCCACAGATTCCCTACTCCATGGCAGGGCTGCGGGGACCTACCCACAGCTTGAGTTGCCCATACAGGATCCAGCTGAGGAGGCACCATTCAGGCAGGGCCGCAGAGGTCGGAGGATCATGCTGCCCGACCTGTGCCCATTTTGTCCTCCAGTGTTTGCTCCTTGCAGAGTGCGGCATGCAATGACGTTTAGGCACAGCATGCAAACATCTGTCGCACTCCGCCCCCCTTTATGGCACTTACTCTAGTAGGGCCCCCGGTCATCATCAGGGGCCGCTACAGAGCGGTGACTCCCTGAATCCCTCCTAGGGATAGGACAACAGTCCTCCGGATGCTCAATCCTATCCCTCCCTTGCAGCCCGGCTCGTGTCCAACACAGGTCACCAGCATGGCTCAAGGTGTGGCGTCCAGCACTCAACCTCAGCACCACCGGCTGGCAACAAATTGTATAGTTAATAGAAGACTGGATGCCCTGTACTGTAACCAGAACAATCTCACTGGAAATGGTAGATGCTTATTGTGGCCAGCTTCATTCTGTCACTTCTAGAGTATGGGTTTCTGTCTATGCAGCTTCCTGCAATACAGTGGTAAACAGTGAAGCTGATCTGTAATATGGCAGGCTGCTTTGTACTTGGTGCAGATAACGCACTCATAGTTATACCCTTTGCGGACTCACTAACTGGCTACCTTTACCAAGAAGGATAAGCTCCAGACCTGTTGCCCAAGGAGCTACAGCACAATACTGTATGGGGAGGTCCTCAAGCTGCCCAGATGACAAGCCCTACAGATACTGCCCACTGTAACTAGCAAGCCAGCCTCCACCAACCAGCCATGCTGTAGTGCTCCTGCGGGACACAGCTTATCATGACTGTTCAGTCACTTCTCCATGTGCTCTGTCTCTCTCATTGCACTAATTGAAAGTTAAAAAAAAAAAACTTTTAAATTAACTTTCTCTCACTTCTCCACTGAGCTGCTCCAATCCTTTCTCACTCTCTTCAGTCCTGAAGGTAGTGGACATTCAACCTGAATGAAAGTGCATATGAGGAGTGACTCTGACTATTCTAACTACCCACCTGAGTATCTGACTCAAACCTCTGCCCATGCACTCGAACCTCTGCCCATGCACTATAGTTACCATATCACACATTAAGACATGCCATGAGCAGTTTTCTTTACAAGGGAATGGACAGCCACAGTATAGGGCCAGTGGCCCATGCAGAACGGCAGACACTCTGATTCTTCACACCACTGGCCACCACACAGCAACAGCACCAGGCTGCAATACTGACTCCCATGCTCACATCTTGCACATCAGACGCAGCAGCGGGCAAGAAGCAACCAGCAACCCTTCACTAGCAGTCAGTCTCCCGTCCACTCCTGCCGACTCTTACTTTTGGTGGTGTGCTAACGCTCATCATGCTTTCCCCAACCCCCCCCCCATATCTACCTATCACTGCCGCAGCAGACCACGTGGCCACAATTCGATGCACGCTCTCTCTCTCTGTCCTGGGACATGGCCTGACCAGACCCCGCCAAAAACAAAATCCACTACAGAATGGCAGGCTCCCAAATTATCAAGTGGCAAAGGACTAGGAGCTGGTGAATTGCGCCACTGCCGCTCACTACAGAAAAACTTATCGCTGTCTACACCACTCACTCACGATCTCTGCTAATTCACTGTAGTCGGAGAGGGGAAAAAAAAGGAAAAATGTTGGCTGCCTAGCGATCACAATTCGGCAATTGTTCCTTGTCTGCTCCAAGATGAGCGAGTAGACGAGTGTAAGCGATAATGCAGACACAACTAACCTTTGCTTTTTTGCTGCCGGAATGAACACCTTTGCCTTGTCGGATAACTTGCTCACTGCCGGTAGATGTCGAGTCTTTTCTACTTCACTCAGTGGTTCAGGTCACAGCAAACTGACTACAACACCCTTGCTTGCATAAAAAACTGGGAACAAAGTATGCCATTTTCAGCCACATCGCACGCTGGGTAAAATATGATACATCCAATAAGGGACAAAAGAAATCTAGAGCCAATCACCAGCTGAAGCCAACTGTGTAGCCAAGGGAACATAATCGAACACGGATGCTGCAGAGCTTGAATTCGATAATACAATGGGAAGGTATAGGCTGCGATTGCACGTCATTTTCTCGGGCAAAAGTGAGAGCGCGAGACAAGCAAGCAGACCGAGATGGCAACCCGCAGAAAGGGGGGTGGGCATGGAAAAACAGACGTGAGACAAAGGTAAAACTCTAAGTTGACTACAGAGGGCTTTAAAGGTTACTGGAGATTATTCCTGCTAATTCTGCGATATTATAGAGGCATCCAGGCTTAGCTGAGGGTGGAGTTTTCCTTTAAGACTCAGACTTCTGAGTTCCTTTAATTCTGGGGTGGGGGGGTTCAGGGGAAAGAGTTAATTCTAACTTGCATATAATTCTGAGACTAGATATTGCCATGTGTTGTTCAAGTCAGGGATCAAACATTTCTCCCAGTTCTGTCTGTCAGAATCAACCATTAGCTCTATATAATAAAAATATTTGTGGATCTATGTTGTATTAGTCTTGGTGGTTCCTTTAACTACATCTTTGACACAATCTGTAGTACAGTGGCCACTGTTTAGGTCTGCCATGATTCCTACATCTCTACAGGTATGAGGAGAATTTGTGAATATTAAATCTAACATAGAAGCAGTGGAAGGGGACTTTGGGTAAACAAGTATGGACTCATTCATTAATTAATCTAATCCTAATGACAGTGCTACACAACACAGGTGCTGAGTCATTTCTTCACTTCCCTGATCTAAGTTAAAATTGCCCATTAAGAGTAATTTATGGGTTTTAGCAAATGGCAATAAGCAACTGGTTAGTTCGCCTATTTTAATAGCAGAACATTTTGGTGGCCTATAGCAGCCTACAAGAAGTATTGGTTGACCCCAGAGGTAATTATTTCAACCCCAAATGTTTTGCAAATGTCACTTGGGACATACAAATCCTTCCTTGTTAAAACATATTGATTTTGATAACATACAATTTTCCCCACTCCTCATTTTCCTATCCTGTCTAATTATTCTGTAGTTTTCAATTTGTATTAGGTCATCCCCACTCTCTTGCTTAACCAGGACTCTCTCAATATTATGAAACCTGGAAAAAGCTATGAAATAAAATTCCTAATCAGTTTAATTTTGGTACAAGACTTCTTACCTTAGCATGTATGAAAACAAGTCCTTTCTGTTTATGTTCCTGTTTATCCAAATGTATTAAAATTTTAGGGATAGGATCTGGTTGGATGTCTCCACAAATCAGGATATTTTCAGAGTGCTGTTGATTTGCAAAATATTTTATACACTTCATCATTATATTAGCTAGAAAGAAACACTCCACTCATTCTCTTTTTAACTATCTGAATTCTATAAAGTTTTCTAACTTTCTGTTAGCAATGCCAGCTTCCATTGTTAATAAAAATTGAATATTTAAGTGACTGCTTCTCCCAATATGTTTAACATTCTGGTGATCAGTAAAATACCCCATTTTCCAATGTAAATCTTGCATCACGCTTTCTCCCAGTTTTACTTCCTCCCAAAAACATCCATTTGATTCTCCCTTGCATGCTACTTGGAGAAGCAGTACAGTAGAGATATTTACCAAAATATTCACTCTGTACAATACTTCATTTCTTTTTAGTAACAGCTAAAATTATAATAGAAACATAAAAACATAGACTTTGACAGCAGATAAGGACCACTTGGCCCACCCAGTCTGCCCGTTTCCCTTCCTATTGGATAAGCTGCAGATTCTAGTTAACCAACAGCCTACTTCCTGAAACCCCCCACTACAATTGCATTATGTCTGTCCCATGCATGTTTGAATTCCTCCACTGTTTTAGACCCAACAACCTTCCCAGGAAGGCGGTTCCATGCATCCACCACTCTCTCCATGAAAAAGAATTTCCTCACATTACCCCTGAGCCGTTCCCCCTCTAACTTTAAATTGTGACCCTTTGTTCTTACACATCTCTTTTTCTGAAAGATGCTACCTCCTGGACTTTGTTGATTCCCCTGAGGTACTTAAAAGTTTCTATCATGTCCCCCATCCCTCCTTTTCATCAAGGGTATACATATTAAGCTGTCTCAGTCTCTTCATATGGTTTCTGATGCAGACCTGCACCATTTTAGTTGCCCTCCTCTGGACTGCTTCCATCCTGTCTATGTCCTTGCGTAGATGGGGTCTCCAAAACTGCACACAGTATTCCAGATGGGGTCTTACCAACTGTCTGTACAGAGGGATAACCACTTCCCTTTTTCTACTTGTGATGCCCCTTCCCTATGCATCCCAGTATCCCTCTGGCTCTCCTTACTGACTTCTCACATTGCTTACCCACCTTTAGGTCATCTGATATGACTACCCCCGAGTCATTTTCCATTTTTATCGTTGTTAGTACCTCCCCTGCTATTGTGTACTCTTCTCCTGGGCTTTTGTTTCCCAGGTGCATTACCTTGCACTTCTTTGCATTAATCCAAGTTGCCATATGTCTGACCATTCCTCCAACCTTGCCAAGTCCCTTCTCATCTTTTCTAACCCACCTTGTGTATCAGCTCTGTTACAGATCTTTGTGTCATCTGCAAAGAGGCATACCTTTCCCTCCAGACCCTCTGCAATGTCACCTATAAAGATGTTAAAGAGGACTGGACCCAGTATTGAGCCCTGAGGTACTCCACTAGTAACCCCGCTTTCTTCGGAATGTGTTCTATTCACTATTACCTTCTGTGTCCTGTTGTGCAGCCAGTTTGCTACCCAGGCTACCACCCTGGAACCCACTCCCAGGCTGGCTAACTTGATTATTAGTCTTTTGTGCGGGACTGTGCCAAATGCCTTGCTAAAGTCTAGGTAGGCCATATTTACAGCCCCTCCCTGGTCTATTACTTTGGTCACTAAGTCAAAGAAATCAATCAGATTTGTCTGACATGACCTTCCTGCTGAAAATCCATGCTGCTTTGGGTCCTGTGCCCCGCTGGCCTCTAGGTACTGAACAATTCTTTCTTTCGGAAGTGATTCCATCATTTTCCCCACCACTGAGGTCAAACTAACAGGTCTGTAGTTTCCTGCTTCTGCCTTGCTCCCACTTTTGTGAAGGGGAATCACATCTGCCCTCCTCCAGTCCTTAGGTACCACCCCATCCTCCAATAATTTGTTAAAAAGCATGGTCAGTGGTGTCACTAGGTCCTCCCTTAGTTCTTTTAGGATTCTGGGGTGAATCCCATCAGGCCCCATTGCTTTGTCCACCTTGAGTTTTAGGAGTTCTTTCAGGACTCTTTCTTCTGTAAATGGACTGGTGTCAACCCCCCTACCCAGAGTGCTTCTATTGTCTGGTTTAGGTAACTCCTCCTCATCTTCTTTTGTGAATACTGAGCAAAAGTATTCATTCAGTATCTCTGCCTTTTCACTGTCTCCCTCTGCCCACCTCCCCTCTCCTTTATTAATCTTCACTATTCCTCCCTTAACCTTTCTATGCTCCCTAATATACCTATAGAAGATTTTATCCCCCTTCTTAACTGAGTTGGCTATTTTTTCCTCGGTTTGGGCCTTTGCTATTCTGACTGCCTTCCCCACTTCTTTCTGCTTTAATTGATACAGTTCCCTGTCGTTCTCCTTCTGTGATTTCTTATACTTTTTGAATGCATGCTTTTTCTCCTTAACCTTCCCTGCCACCTCTTTTGAGAACCATAGTGTTTTTTTACTCCGCTTTGTTTTCTTTATTTGTTTCACACAAAGGCTTTTGCTCTATGATAGCAGTTCTGATTTTTCTCCATTGCTCTTCCACCTCTCCTTTTTGGCCATTTGCTACTGCATTCCTCAGGTATTCACCCATTTTGCCAAAGTCAGCCCTTCTAAAGTAAAGTATCCTTGTTTTCGTATGGCTTGTCTCCATGGTTGTGCTTATTGTGAAGCACACTGTGCAGTGGTCACTTGTTCCCAGATGTCTACTGACTTCTAAATGTGTGATCCTCTTTCCATTTGAGAGCACCAGGTCTAGTATTGCTCCCTTCTGAGTGGGTTCTAACACTAGCTGTCTAAGGCCTTCCCCCTGCAGGGCATCGAGAATGACCATGTTCTTGGATGTGGCTGCAGTACATGTCATCCAGTTAACATCTGGCATATTCAGGTCCCCATCAACAGTATCTCCCTTTTCAGCCATTTTGAGAATGTCCTCCATCATTTTCTTGTCTGTTTCTCTCCTTGAGACGGGGTCTGTATACAACCCCTGTGCGGATTGTGATGCCATTCCCTGTCTCCAAGGTGACCCAGAGTGCCTCTTGTCCTCCCCCTTTACTTTTTAGTTCTGTAGCTTTGATCCCTTCCCTTACATATAGAGCTACTCCACCTCCTCTTTTACCCTCCCTGTCCCTTCTGTAGACTGTGTACCCCGGTATGTTGACATCCCAGTCATGGTTCTCCATGCACCATGTTTCCGTGACTGCCACAATATCCAATTTTTCATCTTCCATCAGGGCTACTAGCTCGAGCTTGTTTCCCAGACTACAGGCATTGGTACTCATTCCCTCCATTTAATGTTGGCTTTATCCTTTTCCCCAGCCCTGCTCTTTTGCCCTTGTCTATTTTTCCATTTACCCCTGTCCTGCCCTCTGTTGAGCTCTGTACCTCAGTGTTTACCTTACTACCTGCTATGTTTTGTGGGGGAAGGCTTGAAATTTCCAGCCTCTTATTAGCACCTCCCCCCTTGGCAAGTTTAAAAGCTTGCCAAGGAAGCATTTAAACCTGTCACTTAGGAGCTTGGTTCCCTTCGTGGACAGATGCAGACCATCATGCCAGTATAGACCTTCATCTCTCCAGGTGTACCACCAGTAACCAATGAAGCCAAAGCCCTGTGCTCTGCACCAGTTTGCAACCATTCATTAAACTGCATGGTGTTCAGTACCTTAGCCTCACCCCTGCCATGGGCTGGCAGCACCTCTGAGAAGGTAACCATGCCTGCTACCTGTCTGAGGCCCCTCCCCAACTCCCCAAATTCATCCTGCACTGCACTAATTCCATGACTAGCTAGGTCATTTGTCCCAAGGTGGACAATGATATCTAGTTCCCTCTCCTGTGATGCTGCTTCTGCAATTGTGAGGATTCGCTTCTTGTCCCTCCAAGCCATGGCACCAGGCAGGCACCTTACTTCCCTCTCCTCTCCCTTCCCCAGTTCTACCCCCCTAACAATTGAGTCCCCTATCAGAAGCTGTTTCCTTCCCCTGTAGTGTCCCTTGCCACCCTTTTGTGGGTCTCCCTTGTGGATGTCCTCAGCATTCTTCTTGGTCTCCACTGAGGGTGCCATCATAGAGGAACCTTGCTCTGCCAGACTGGCGTATGATTTGTGTAGAGGTACAACTAGGGGGCTTCACCTCTGTTCCACCACCCGCACCCTCCCAGAACCCACTGTGGTCCAACTGCTCTTCATACTTGGCAACCTCTGAGGCAGTGGTTGTGGCAGTGGTGTTCTTTGGGTGGAGGAGGCCTCCTTAGTCCTTGACAGCTCAGCCTGGAGGTGGGCAATCTCCTCCCTCAGAGCTGACAGTTGCCTGCAAATAGGACAGCAGCGCAGTTTCCAGAATGTCTCCTGGAAAACTGCTGCCCCACAGCCAGTGAATTGCATCACTCCCCACATGTCCCTCTCCCTTATAATATACAATATGTAATATATATATATATTTTTTTGTGGTGTGTACTTACCCTTTATGCACTGTGATGTGTTATTAAGAATATGACAGTTCTGCCCCAAGACCTGTTGAGCAAGTGATATCAGAACTTTGGCTATAAAGGAAATGCCATGCCGGGGGGTGGGTAGTCTACAACCACAGGTGACTGTTAGAAACAATGAGACACATGGCTCTACTTTGAATATGGTATGAATTCACCAAATATATGTAATTGTAATATATCTTTAAAAGCAGATTCCCAAGAGGCTGTTTTAGTAACAATGGTGTTGAAGGCTAACAACATATAAAAAACCGCAGCAATGACTAAACAGCAGCTTACCAAATTCTTACACTCTCATAACATATATTGCTGTAGTATGAGTTAACATGATTCAAAAGCAGCTTTAGTATTAATTCCATTAGCAACAGCATCAACAATATCAGCAGCTTACCCAATTCTTCTTCACCCTTACAATGTATATTGCAAAAAATATCAGTAAAATCACTTACGTACTAATTCAGTGTAGTAGAACTTTTTAGTCTTTTTTCCCCCCTCAGAGTACTCACATGTATACTGCAAATGCATACACAGTTTAGGCTACTTGGGCTTTTGTATCAGACAGGCCCTGTCCCCTACTACGAGGTCTTAGCCACTGGAATGTCCCCATTCTCCTTAGCTAGACAAGACAGTGTCTGCAAAAGTCTCTGAAATTGTGATAGCATCCCTAAATGGCTTCAGCAGTACATTACTGTGTTAGATGTTACAGTAGGCAGCAGACAGCTTGATGGTAACTGCAACCAGCAACCAGAAGAAGGAGTGCTGGCTTTACCTCTGGCAGCACAGGCTTTTACATCAGACAAGCCCAATTCCTGCTACTGGGTCTTGGCTACTGAAATACCCATGTTCTCCTTAACTGGCTCAGACAGTGTCTGCAAAGGTATCTGTAGTTGTGGCAGCATCCCTAAATGGTTTCAGCAGTATATTAGTGCATTAATTGTTACAGCAGGCAGTTTGATTTTAAGTGCAACCAGGAGAAGATGCACTGGCTTTACCTTGGGTGGCATGTGTTTTTACATCAGACAAACCCCACTTCCTCTAACCAGGTCTGGGCTACTAGAATGCCTCTGTTCTCTTTCACCAGCTGAGACAGTGCCTGCAAAGGTATCTGTAGTTGTGGCTGCATCCCTGTGGCTTCTGAAGTACATTACTGGATTAGTTGTTACAACAGGCAGCTTGATGTTAAGTGCAACCAGGAGAAAGAGTGCTGGCTTTATCTCAGGCAGCACAAGCTTTTACTTCAGACAAGTCCTGCCCCCTCCTACTGGGTCTCACCCACCGGAATGCCCCTGTTCCTCTTAGCCAGCTAAGACAGTGTCTGCAAAGGTCTCTGTTGTTGTGGCAGCATCCTTAAATGGCTTCAGCAGTATGTTACTGCATTAGTTGTTGTGGCAGGCAGCTTGATGGTAAGTACAGCCAGGAGAAGAAGTACAAAATTAGACACGTTACTTTCTGTAAATGCAGGCTGAGAATGATATTGATATTCATCTATTCTGTATTCTATGTATTTTAACATGTTATGAAGTTTGTTTTATTCTTGCATGGGTTAAATAAACTGAACTGAACTGAACTGAAACTATACATCAGACCAGTCAGATGGGTCATCATTTCCTATTGCTGTATTCTTTATTACTATTTATATTTACATCAAAAGAAAATCTATGTTCCGTAGAAATCATCTGCTTGTCCTTCATAGTCTCCAAAGGATCTGTTCTATAAAAGCCATACTTTATGATTCTTTTTACATTAACTCAAGGACTTCTTCATATGGGATATAAACAGAAGAAGTGCACGGATTCTAATGGATGCAGTATTAATGAGCTCCATTGAGATCTTATATTACATTCTGCCTAGTATCACCCAATGACCTCCCACCATCTAAGGATTAGCCAATGCTGAATTTGTATTCAGTGAATGTGCTGAAAACTGACCCTTTTACATTTGATTTTGCATAGTCAAACTTTTGTGCCACTTCGGGATCACTTCAACCCTCAGTCAGTTAACTAAAAAAAAAACTTTGGCCCTTCCTAATTGGCCAGGGCTAATCTCTTGGCTATGACTTCACCCACACCAGTCATTTGCCACCTTGCTTTCTTCCCAGACATTCTTTAAAAAAATATTTACCGCTCCTGACATTGTGGATCTTCTGTGTGCAGCAGGTTGACTGTATTTTAACTTTTTTGCACTTAATATAAGGGGAGAATCCAGGCATTGGAAAGAATATTTCTGAAACAGCCTTTATATTGCATTTTGTTTCACTGTACAGCAAGCTGAATTTTCCAGTAGCAGCAGGGACTGTACTGTATGTAGGTTTCCATTCTCCTCTCAAGACTCTCTAAACAGTGCATCCAGACTCTGTTCTGCTTTTGGCATCATGATAATCCATATGCTGTATTTATGTGAATAAACCATGGGTTATTCAAAAACATTTGTAGATTACTCAGAATACAAGAAGGCCACACAGGTTAACTGAACAATATTCAGTATAGGCATGATCTTCCAATGCCCTGGACTAAGGTGTTGCATTGCTCTGCTTTATGGATTTTGTAGTTCTGCCCCTTTCCCCATACACACTCTTCTTTATACGCTCTGTCACCATCATCCATTGACTACCTATCTACTATCAAATCCAGTTTAGCACTGCTCTTGTCGACTGCTGTTCACTGCTCTTAAATGTATAAAAACATATGTATTCAGCCATTTAACACATATGCATGTGTTTAACCCCTTTGCATGGTCAATGTGGCTAATAAGCAGCAGGAATAAATTATTTAACATCAAAGGTTTATATGTCATCTGACATTAACTATGACAGATGTACTTGCATTTTTAATAATTGGGATTATTACATACATTACATACATGCTAGGTGTCAGTGTGGCTCAGTTGGTAGCACACCTGCCTCTGGACCAGAAGGTCATGGGTTCTCATCCCACACTGGGATTGGATTTGCACCTAAAAATTGCTGGCATCCAAGTGCAGTATTGGGGGTGCTGTACTGCTGGGGTGTGCCATCCTTTGGATGAGACATTAAACCAAGGTCCCTTCTGCCCATCTTGGTGTTGTCCTAGTGGCTGTCCAGGTGGAAGTAAAAGAACCCAGGGCACTCTTTGCAAAGAGTAGGGAACATTCCCGGTGTCCTGGCCAACATTCCTCTTCCCATAAACTGGTTCATGCAGTTATCCAGGCTGTGTGTGGGTGATGATGTGTGAGATGGCCACTACCACACATTCAGTCACTTCACTACCAGTCTAGCATTGCTTGTAAAGAGCTTTGGGATACACTGTGTATGAAAAGCGCTATATAAATACTGATTCTTCTTCTTCGTCTTGTTATGTTGCAATAATTATCACAGAAAAAAGTTTTGTAATATGCAATCAAAACACTGCAGAAAAAACAATTTAGGATCCTAAGACCCCATCTCCACAAGGACATAGACAGGATGGAGGCAGTCCAGAGGAGGGCAACTAAAATGGTGCAGGGTCTGCAAGAGAAACCATATGAGGAGAGACTAAAGGAACTTAATATGTTGACCCTTGAGGAAGGGAGGGAGAGGGGGGACATGTCTCAAACTTTTAAGTACCTCAGTGGAATCAACATAGTCCAAGAGGGTAACATCCTTCAGAAGAAGAGATGTGCAAAAACAAGGGGACAGTTTTTGAAGACAGAAGGGGAATGTCTATGGGGCAATGTGAGGAAGTAGTGTTTCACAGAGAGGGTGGTGTATGCATGGAACTGTCTTCCTGAGGAAATTGTGGGTCTAAAACTGTGGGAGAATTCAAGGATGCATGGGACAAACATAAGGCAATTCTTGTGCGGGGGGGGGTAGGAAGAAATAAGATGTTGGTTAACCATTGTAGTCCTTGATAAGCAAGATTACATCTTAGAGGTGGAACATCAAATTAATGATAATGTATTCTGTAGAAGGGTGCAGAAAAATATTGTGCAAACTTTTAAAGAAGAAATAGATTTAACCCTTAATCAAGTGTTTTTAAAAGGGTATGTTACAGACGCTGAGTATAAAGCCATGGTAGTACAACATGCAGTGGTTCCTATTATGTGTATGTTACCTAAAATACATAAACGTTTATGTAACCCCCAAGGGCCCCCCATAATATCAGGAAAGGGGTGGGTAACTGAACCACTTTCTATGTTTTTAGATCAGCACTTACAACATTTAGTTAAACAATTAAGATCTTATCTGAGAGATTCCACTGAAGTTATTAGTTTGATGGAGGATTTAGACATGGAACAAGAATGTTTTTTTGCTACCATAGATGTAACATCACTATACACGGTTATGCCTCATCAAGAGGGTTTGGAAGCTATTGAATGCTTCTGTAGAACTAGGACAGAAGAACAACAAGTGATGTGTCCCACCTCTTTTTTGGTAAAATTGACTAGTGAAGTGCTGACTAAGAATATGTTCATGTTTCAGGATAAAACATTTTTACAGGTACAAGGTACTGCCATGGGAGCCACAATGGCACCTAGTTATGTGAACCTGTATATGGGCTTTTGGGAACTCCAACATCTCTATAGCGCTGCCACAAATCCTTACATTTCTTGTTTGAATTTGTGGCAGTGTTTTAGTGATGATATTTTGGTTATATGGAAGGGAACTGTTTCAGAATTTGCAGAATTTGTTGAGTGGTTAGAAAGTACCAGCCCTTGCCTGAAATTTAAATACGAAATACATAAAACAGATATTATTTCTTTGGATCTGAAGATCTATAGGAATGTTAGGCGGGATATATGTACTATGTTATACCAAAAAGCAACAGATTGAAATAGCCTGTTACGTTATGAGAGTTGTCATCCACACTATGTTAAATTTAACATCCCTAAAGAACAGTTAGTTAGGACTTTACACAATTGTATGGAACATGAACAGTTTATACAAAAGAGAGGAGCACAGATTGCTAGGTTTAAAGAGAGGGGGTATAGTACACACAGCATAGCTACAGCAGTCCACAGTGTGGAGGAAATGGATCATAATGATATGTTCAAGGGAGAAAAACGAAAAAATTATAAGAATTATATTTGCCCCTTTATAGCAACGTTCTCTAGTCAGGCGCATTGTATAAAAGAAATAGTAGCCAATAATTGGTCTATTTTAGAGTTAGAACCAAAACTTAAACAGGTGACAGTACAGGGCCCAAAAGTGATTTTTGGAAGAGCAAGAAATACTAAAGATATAGCGATGCATAATGTTATTCCCAAACAAGTATCTCCTAATCAGATCATTTTGGCCCCCCTTCCACGTGGAACTTTTAGATGTGGCAAATGTTCATGTTGTAGGTTTGTACAACCATGTGAAAATTTTAAACATCCTGTAACAGGCATGGATATTTTTATCTGGGATTTCATTGCTTGTTACAGTACTGGTATAGTCTATTTAATATTAGAAAATGGGCTTTTTATTTCCTGGCATCTGATTGGCTAGTACCCTTGCTATGGGGGTACATTAACTTTCAATAGATGCCCAGGAAATAAAAAGTGCCAGCCTACAGTGCCCCTTCACCAATTCTACTATTCCTGTGCCCACTATGCTTGCTAATTGGCTAGAATCACACTATGAAATTCAAAATTGCCACCATTTTTTTCTCTCGCTTAGCGAGAGATCCTGCACCCTCCCACTGCCCAATTTAGTGCCAGCTACCACATGAACCCGCACCACACCTCCCCGGTACTCATGTCTGCCTACATTAATAAATAACACCTTCCCCAAACATAGCTGAACTGTAAAGCACACATTAAAAACAAACACGAACGAAGCAATAAAAAAAAAAGCTGTTAGACCGATCAGCCTGGGTGGCAGTGGGCAGAGTGTGCTGTTCCATGGCAACCACACTCACAGCGTTATTTTTCGCCCCACCTGCAGCCCAAATGTACCACGCCTTTCTCCCATACCAGAACATACTTACTGATCAAGCTTTCTTCTTCCTGTGTCCCGATCTCATCCGCAACTGCTCCTGGCCCCAGCAATTAAAAGACTGACTGCGCTTTCTTCTCCTCTGTCCCGATCTTATCTGCAACTGCTCCTGTCCCCAGTAATTAAAATACAGAGACACAGACACGTTAAAAAAAAGAAACCTGCTCTGCCGTGAAATGCTTCGGCTTCCGATTTTTAAAAAAATTACAAAAATCATTTCAGGGCTAAGACAGAGGTCAGCGTCACAAAACTAAAGGGCAGCGCCCTCTGCTGACAAGTACATCATTAATGCAGTAGTAGAGGGACTACTTTACAAGAACCTTTATTTTCATACTTTTTTTTTCCTTTATTATAATTGTTTTGAATCTTTTGTTTAAAATCAGTAAAAGTGTTACTCATGGCCCATTTTCTAAGCACAGCAATACCCTCCAGGGTGGGTGGTATGGGCAATACCAGACCTTCCAGGAGCTATAAGGCCCTCCGCCTGCAGCATCAGGCCTCATTACACCCCTGGGCGGTCCGGTACTGCCCAATACCGCCCACCCTGTCGGGTATTATTGCTTACTTATGCTCATGTGGAGCCTACTATGTGGGGAGAACTGTTAGACAATTTAGAATCAGAATAGGGGAACATGTAAGAGCTATATCTAAAAATGATCATAGCTATGCCATAGTTAAACATCTTAATGAAAACAGATTGGGCAAACATATTTTTTCATTTATAGGCATAGAACAGGTTAAGATTGGAGCTGGGGGGGGCATTCAAAAATTAATTGGCCAACGTGAAAGTATCTGGATTTTTAAATTAGGAGCAAGAAAAGGTAAATGACTTAATGATAATATTGATTTGTCAGTCTTTTTAAATAAATTTAGGGGCCGATATATATTTACAGTACATGTAAGGTTAACTAAGAGAGATTGCCACTTCTAAATTTATTGCACCTATCCAGTACATTCTAGTATTAGATTAGACCATAATGGAATGATGTGCAATATACTAGGGGTTCTGCAATAGAATACCATTCACTAGCCAGCAAATTAAATTAAAATTTATATTTGTTATAATGGTGTTCTCATTCATTTTAAATGTTAGTGAATAAATACATGCAAGATGTTTAATGGATTTAATTATTTATGTAGTATTAAGTGCTTTTGTGTGATGGTTTCATGCAGTAATCACATTAATGGTTCTATAATTTGTAATAGGCTTATTATAGGCTCATAGGAGCCAGTTATACAGAAGCAAGTGCACTTTTATATAATTTAGTTAATTGGATAAGTGATTTATTTAAATTGCAATACGTATATGAGAACATTGTATTAACTCTGATGAAGCCCAGTAGGTAACTGGGTGAAACGTAAGTGTTTGTCCATGAGCCAGTCCAGCTATATGTTTTTATCGCATTGCCGTGGTACACCAAAAATGTTTTTGCATGCTATTTCATTGTGCTTACTTCTGTTCTGCATTGATGGGTGCTCAGTTTTCATCTTTTTTGTTTTCCATTATGTGTAGCACCATACATGGTTTGCTCGGTGCTTACTTTTTCATTGCTTTTTTAACTAGGATCTGCAGCTTATCCAGTAGGTAGGGAAATGGGCAGACTAGGTGGGCCAAGCGGTCCTTATCTGCCATCAGAGTCTATGTTTCTAAGATTAGATGCTGGAGTAAAGAGCATTCGCTCATAATCTCATTCTTGACATTGATGATACAGCATGATAGAACAGTCTGTACCAAAGCTAATAGCCTTTTATGGTATATGTAAGAATTGTTCTCTTCAGTGGTAAAATGAGAAATGAATGCATACCTAGCATGTTGCTTATTTGATAGTCTCTTAAATTCATGAGTTATGTACTGTATGTATACAAAGTTATGTATGGCTGCAGGAAATCATCTTTGGCTTTAAAAATATTATTTAAATAGGCCTACAGCAATTACCAAAGATAAATATTTTTTACTAAAGGAACTAGAAGAAGTGTTTCTTGGAGAGCAAGGTGGATGAGTAGTACTTTTGCCATCCAGGCAACACAGTATTTCTCAAAACATGAATAACCACTGCCATGGTGCTCAACAGAGGGGAGAAATAATGCACTAACAATGTTTATTATGTGTTGCAATAAAAGTAAGTACTGGTATAAAACTGTGTGCTTATTTTGTCAAATGCAAGATTTGAGCTGGCTAGTATCCAGTGAACATGGTTCCACAATTGAGAGCCATACATAAATGGCGACTCAGTTATGTCACCTGTATTCAGGGCTACCTGGCAGGGTAGGACCCAGATACCGGGGTGGACAAGGTAGGGGAGAGGAAGCTATGCATGTATGTGCATGCACATGCTTGAGGGGGAGGAAGGGGAAGGAATGCATGTGGGAGGGGGTGTGGCAGGCAGCTGCTGAGCTGGTCCACTTGCATGGTGGACAGGGTCATCAGTTGGGACGTACAGGGTGCATGGTTTGGGTCCAGCACAGCAATTTATTTTGTGAGCAGTCAGCTTTTTCTTTTTTAAAGTATTTCACCACCCCCATGACCTGCACCCCCCTGGAGTTGAAAATACTTTAGTAGGGGGTGCAGAGGGCACAGCCCCCAACATTAAAAAAATACACCCGCGGATCTCAGGTGCCTTTTTCCCAGTTGCCGCAAGTGTGCACCCCCAAAATTCATTTTCGGTGATGTACACTTGCCATAAAAGCTATCGCTATTCTGCAATCACCATCATGACATACAGCCAAGCTGGTCAGATAGCATTACAACTGAGATTTGTTAATCCCTGGGGCCCTCTAGGTTGTGTCTAATGAAAAAAAAATGTTGAACTACAAACTGTGAAACAGGAAATCACAGTTTTGAGTTCCACCATAACACTAGCACTACTACTATATGACTCTGACTATCTTGTGTAAACATTAAGTACTTCAGCGTACATTACAATGTATAACACACAGATTTCTGGACAAGATTTTAGTTACAGTTTATTTTTTTTTAATGTCTTCTTAGGTGGCAATGTACTTATATATTTTGAAACAGTAAACAAGGAAGTGAAGAGAGAACAACTCCCCTTCCCCAATTGTTAAACTTATCAGTATTTGTTAGACTTTGAAATGGAAATCTCAGCTACCATATTTCATTTTACCTGTGTATCTTTTTTTTATTTTAGTTAAACCATGCTTTAGTCATCACAGGTGTAAAACTGGGTAAAAGCATGGCAGCACTGAAAACAGATTTATTTATTGATTTATTTATTTAGTTATTTTTTTTAACAGTTTCACCAGGAAAATCACACTGAGCAACATTGCTCATTTCCAGGTGTTCTGGGGGAGGTGCAAGTGGGAATGCCAAACAATTACAGCACAATACCAATTGCATGGGAAACATAGCAAAGAATAACATAGTTACAGAATTACATAGTGCTCCAAAAATTCAGTCTAAAAAGCAAATTGTAGGATGACAACAATTGAGAAACAAAAGCACACCAGAGGAAAAAAGTAGTTACAGTAATTATGCATTGTACAACATATCAGGCTAATTTTTTTTTTTGCATAATAAAAGTGCAACTTGTGAGGGGTCTGGCAAGATAATGAGGAGTAGCTTAGGTGATGAAACTTCAACTATACTGTGTAAATAAACTATAAATGAAATGCACCACATAGAACTTATTATTAAAACCATACAAGTATCACAGATAATAATGAAAAATAGTGCATCTTATGTTCTTAAAAAAACAATACTGCAGGAGGGAAGCTTCATATTTGAAGAGTGAAGAACTGGCTTTACAACACACACATTTTAGCACCTGACTAGTTATACAGTTTTGAACAAAAGAGAACTGTCCCTTAGAAATGAGTGGTTTGAAATTGATGTAAATCACTATGTTTAGAAAGATGTTTAGAAACAGTATTTGCTTACACTCTTGTTGACCTCTAACTAGAAACAGTTTCAATAAAGACTGCAAAATGTCTTGGGGAGGGCCTTAAACAACTGGTATAACAACCCACAAGAGACACGGCTATCCTAGATCTAGTACTGACTAACAGGGAAGGGATCACAGATCTCCAGGTAGAAGGTCACCTGGGGGCCAGTGACTGTCACTTGGTGTGGTTCAATTTGGCCACTGCATCTAAATCATCCCATTCCAAGGCCAAAATATGGGACTTCAGAGGAGCTGACTTTGATAAGATGGCCAACAGAGTTAAGTTAGCCCTGACAAAATGAAACACAGGTGAGGGGGTACAGGCAAAGTAGGCAAGCATTATTTGAAGCAACATCCCATTGTGTTAGACAGAAAAGGAAGTGCAAAAGAAGAAGGAAACCAGTTTGGTTCTCAAATACAGTAGCAGAAAAGGTCAGAGACAAAAGGCTGGCCTTCAGGAAATATAAGGGAACACAGCGGTATGAAGATAGGGAAGCATACCAAACTGCCCTAAGGGAAGCAGGGAAGGCAGTATGGCAGGCAAAGTCCCAAACTGAGGAAACACTAGCACGAACAGTAAAAGAAGGTGACAAGACTTTCTATAGATACATTAGTGAAAGGAGAAAGTCCAGAGGGGGTACTGCTAAGCTCAAAGGAGAAAAGGGGGCATGTGAGGAGGAGGACCCTGTAAAAGCATCTATCCTAAATATATACTTTTGCTCAGTATTTACTGAAGAGAAGGTGGGTCAGGACCCACAGCTCAGCACCATGGACACAGGGGGGAGGGAGGTGAGCACTACTCCCTTCACAAAAGAAAGGGTCCTACAAGAGCTCGCTAAGCTCAGGGAGGACAAGGCAATGGGACCTGATGGTATACATCCCAGGGTACTTAAGGATCTAAGGGTGGAACTAGCAGAGCCATTAGCAGAACTGTTTAAAGAGTCTCTGAGCACAAGAAAGGTCCCAGAAGACTGGAGAAGGGCTCATGTGATCCCGCTCCACAAGAAAGGTAGCAGGGAGGAGGCAGGGAACTACAGACCAGTCAGTCTTAACTCAGTAGTGGGCAAGATTATGGAGGCACTCCTTAAGGAAAGGATAGTGCAACACCTGGAATCCACAGAGGCACAGGATCCAAGACAGCATGGGTTTACAAAAGGAAGGTCCTGTCAAACTAATCTCATAGATTTCTTTGACTGGGTAACCAAAGTGGTGGACCAAGGGGGAGCAGTTGATGTCGCCTACCTTGACTTCAGCAAAGCTTTCGACACTATTCCACATAGAAGATTGATAAATAAGCTGGGTAGGCTCGGTGGTCAAAAGTTGGTCAACTGGGGGCAAACTGGTTGACTGACAGAAAACAGAGAATGGTGGTAAATGGTATACAGTCAGAAGAGATGCAAGTCACAAGTGGGATACCTCAGGGATCAGTCCTGGGGTCAGTCCTCTTCAATATCTTCATTAGTGACATTGCAGATGGACTAGAGGGTAAGGCTTGTCTGTTTGCAGATGACACCAAGATCTACAACAGAGTAGATGATCCAGATGGGCTGGGCAGAATAAGAAGAGATCTGGATAAACTAGCAAAATGGTCAGAAGAGTGGCAACTGGGATTTAATGCAAAGAAGTGCAAGATCATGCATATAGAGAAGAGAAACCCTGAAGCCACCTATATGCTGGGAGTAGAGTTGCTGGCAGTCACAAAGGAAGAAAGAGACTTAGGCATCATCATCATCACCGATGACCTGAAATCATCCAAGCAGACCTCTAAAGCAGTAGGTAAGGCTAGGGGGATGTTAGGGTGTATTAGTAAGGGTATCACAAGTCGTAAGAGGGAGTTAATAATCCCTCTTTACAAGACACTGGTTAGGCCCCATCTGGAGTACTGCGTGCAGTAGTGGAGGCCACACCTTCACAAGGATATTAACCAAATTGAGGCAGTCCAGAGAAGGGCAACCAAAATAGTGCAGGGACTACATCAGAAGACATATGAGGACAGATTTACGGAGCTCAATATGTATACCCTTCAGCAAAGGAAGGAGAGAGGTGATATGATCAAAACATTCAAACACCTTAAGGGCATTAACAATGTGAAATAGTCTAACATGTTTAAATATAAGAAGAAGAGCAGGACAAGAGGACACAGCATGAAAATAGAGGGAGGCCAATTAAGGGGGAATGTGAGAAAATTCTTTTTCACAGAAAGAGTGGTGGATGCATGGAACGGTCTACCTCAGGAAGTGGTGGCTATGAATGCAGTGCAGGGCTTCAAATGGTCATGGGATAGGCATAAGGGAGCAATACAGATGAATATGGATACATAGGTCATTGACAGTGTAAAGTTGTGTGGCACATTCATAAGGTAGAAAAAATGAGCAGACTGGATGGGCCTTGCTGTCCTTATCTGCCTTCAACCTCTATGTTTCTATGTTAAAATGTTCTCCCAATTCTGCTTCAAGCCAAAGCACAAAAAAACGACATTGCTTTTCAAAGATTGTCAATATCATTGAAAGCTGTTGGGTAAAAGTATGTAAGTTACATATTTTTTCTGCCTCCTACTGAATTATAAAAACTATGCAGTGAGACAGCAACTATGGTTCATGATATACAGTGGATTTTTGTCAGTTATAGTATCTCTCTCTCTCTCTCTCTCTCTCTCTCTCCCCTCTCTGGTGTAGTTTATTAAAAGAAAGCCCTTTATTAAGTAATATAAACTGAGAGTGGACCTCCTTAATTAGAACACACACTTTTGTAAAGTGGGGCACTTTTTGACAACCTCATACATCCAAACTGATATTGGAAGTAGGTGATAATTACACTGACTGCAGGTGGTCTGTAATTATACACATCCAATGTGACATCAATTTCCCTTCTTCCCCTTAACACTATGACATTTTTGTGTAGAATATTAAGTATTGTTTTTCTGAATGGCAAGGCCAGCTTAGAGACACATAGCACAAGGACAGCTTCTGCAAGCATGCTGTATATAATAATTATCATCATAAATCAAACATGGACTTTTCAGTCACTAAGCATGAGAGTCCTAATTGTCTTAAGTAGCACGATAAAGCAGCTCACACATGAATATTCATCTCAACTAACTTTCTTTTCCTGATTATGCATAGTTAGTTTTCATCAAAAACTGACACAGTTTAGTCTCTTGAGGTTACTCTACATGAACTGCTGTCATGCTTCTCTGCCAAGATCTAATCCTAAACTTGAAACTCAAGGCTGTTTGACAGGTTAGATTTAGAAATCATGACACTTACATTGAAATTTTCAGCTTTTGTTATGTCCAGCAAGAGGACTTCTCCCTGCATACTATTTATACTAAAAGGGCAGAGATAGGCTAGAAAGAGTGGGGAATAAATGGAAGGTGGAAGGGAGAAAGTTATCTCTGCAATATTTTCTGACTGATATATGCTGCTGAAATTACTATACAGTTTATTTACTCAGATAGAGAAAGATCAGATATGAACATTTTCAAAGGATGACTTGGTCAGAAGGAATTTATATTAATGCTATTCAGGTATAAAATGCAAATTAACATAACAACTAAAAAGGACAGACCCTGCCCCACAAATGATGGGAAATAACTAATCTCTATGCAACAAACCTGAAATACACTGTATATATTATCATGCAAAGTTAGAAAGGGTGAGCACTGGGCATGGTGGTACCTTCCTTCTGAAGTACTGTACTGCAATCAAACAGAAAAGAAGACAGCACTCACCTCATTAGGAAGGACCTTCACACACATTTCAAGGTTTAGCTTTCTCTATTATATTTTATGATTATGTACTTATTGGTGATGTAAATTTAAACTGGTTCCAGGATTCTGAAATGTGCATTGAATCCTTTTTACAATCTCATAACTTACAGTAGTTCAACTCATTAGCTAGCCTACCCATTTAAATTTATCTAGTTCTAATCATTCTCTTTTAGACTGGCTTGTTACTAAATAGCAAATTACATTTTTTGGTCAGGTGTTCTTGATGACTCGGTTAGTGACCATTTGGCCCCTCGCCATGTTCATACTTCCAAACCATCAAAAATTCTGTTTTGTATTATTCAAACCCATAATTAAAAAAATGTTGATCTTACTGCATGAGCTGCTGATTTGTCTAATATTGACTGGTCTTTTATTGAATCGATTCCAGGTGTCGATTTTGCCTTAGATTTTTTCCATCAGTTAATCTGTATTAATGGAAAAATATTCCAAAGTTGACAAAAAGAGTAGTTAATAAATGGTTTTCTGACCACATTAAACAATAGATCAAATGGCAAAAATTGGCCTGGGAGGCTTATAATAACAGTTCTTCAGATAATTTATTGTCCAACTGTTGTTCTGCAAGAAATAAGGTCACTAACTTAATCAGATCAATTAAAAGGGAGTTTTACAGGAAACAGTTTGAGACTAATTGGTGTGATGCATGCTGTTTTTGAGACAATGTCAACTCATTGTTGACCTCTAAATCAAGAGCCCAGCTGAAAAAGCTGTTGTTAATTGGGATAAGGGGATATAATATTAGTTAATGAGGTTAATAAGTATTATTTTACTGTGGAAGAAGTTCTTGCTGAACTAAAGAAAATAAAGAATTCCACCAGCCCTTGCCCTGATGATATAAATTCTAGGTTCTTAAAAGATGCATCTAGATAGTTGGCCTATCATTTGCCCATCATTTTTAACAAATTTTTGGAAACTGGAGAAGTCCCAAAGCATTGGGGTCAAGCAATGGTGGTCCACGTATTTAAAAAGGGTAACAAAGGGAAGATTGAGAATTATAGGCCAATTAGCCTAACTTCTATTTGTTGTAAGATAATGGAAACACTAGTGAAACAAAGGTTGGAAATGAGTTGGATGTTTTAGGACTAGGTGATTGTAATCAACATGGCTTCAAGAGAGGGAGTTCTTATACAACCAGCTTGGTCACTTTTTATGACCATGTGAGTAAAAGTCTTGACAAAGGTAGTTCAACAGATGTGATTCTTTTAGACTTTGCTAAGGCCTTTGACAAGGTCCTTCATAACATACTGATTGCTAAATTAGTCGACCTAGGTATCAGTACAAATATTGTGAAATGGATTAAAAACTGGTTACAAGACTGAGTCCAGTGGATACGAATAAAGAAATTCTTACATAATGAGAGAGACATTAGTAGTGGGGTCCCTCAGGACTCCGTTTTAGGCCCGACTCTATCTGGAGTATTCGTTAGTGACATGAACAACAATATAGAAAATCATGTTCTAAAATTTGCAGACTTACAAAATTAGGTGGTGAAGTGGATACATTTAACAAGCATTTATCAATTGTTAATGAACTTAATAAAATTAAGGATTGGGCTATAAAAATGGTATGACCTTTAACATTGGTAAATGTGTTGTTAGGTATTACAGTAAAAACAATCTTCTAACTACAGCTGTATACTGAATAATAACATTCTTAAAACTTCCTCCTCAGGACTAGACTTTGGAATTATGATTAATAATAAACTTACCTCCACCAACCACTGTAAATTAGTTATTTGGAAAGCCAAGGGAATGATTAGGAGAATTAAGTGTACTTCTGTTTACAAATCTGATAATTGAAGTATCCCACTGTATAGAAGCTATGTTAGACCCCTTCTGGATTATGGGTCCACTGCTTGGTCACCTAACTTGATCAAGGACATCAAAAAGATAAAGGGAGTTCAGAGATCAGTTACCAAATTAATTCCTAGATTAAGAAGTTTGACCAATCATAAAAGGTTATTAGAAACAGGTATTTTTCCTTTGCAGTATAGACATACGAGGGGAGATTTATTACTACTATTCAAAATGTTGCAATCCCCAGGTTTAAGTGCACAGTGTAGCCTAGAGTTCAGCCACAATGGAAATGATCTAAGATCACACAACAAGAAATTGGTGGTTCCAACAGCATCTACAAATAAAACAGATAATTTTTTCACAGTAAGAACTGCCAAAGAATGGAATAGGCTGGCCCAAGAGATGGTGGACATCGACAATGCAAATAGATTTAAAAATGCACTTGACAGACTGTATTATTCTAAACATCGAATGGTGTGAATTGACCCACAAATGTGGGGGACAATCCTGATGGGCATATATGATACCTTTTGTCCTATAGACCTAGTAAACCTAATAATGGCAGTGAGATAACTGACCATATTTAAACTGAAAACATTTTAAATGATACATTTTATGATTTTTCATGTTACAGCACTATTTTTTTCTCGTACAAGTTCTGGGGCCAGATATTCAAAACTTTGCCCAATGGGAGTGCTGCTTTTTCTCCCCTGGGTATGCACCATGTACAATATTCAAAGGGGGCTATGGCACGCACTACAAGGGTTAGAGTATCCAGTCAACATTTGTAACCAATTTGTATGATGGCATAACAGCGCAGCAATAATAGCACATGTAAAAATGGTGTAAGGTTATTATTGCTGCTGTTGATTTTGCTGTCTAGCTGTAGTACGGTATGCTGTTTGTGCTGCAGTCAGCTGTAGTGCAGTCTGTAGTTAGGATATAATTCTGTGGGGAGGCTTGGAACAGAGCTCCCCCTGCATTGGAAGGTGAGGAGGTCGAAGCCTCCCAACATAAGCATGTGAGGGTGTTTGTTTACCATGTGAAGTGTGTACTTCTTCTGATTCTGAGCTGTGCTGCCTTCATAGTGTAGTGGGTAGGGCATGTTGTGAGTAGGGTGTTTAGCTGTATTAGTGTATGGGTTGGTGGTTCGAGTCTTATCAGGTGTGTCTCGATTTTATGGTGTTATAGAGTTGTAGTTTATGGTTCTGGTTTGGATTTTGTGTGTTGATTTGATTCTATATTTTATTTTTTGTTTGTTTTGTTTATATCAATTGCTGATTACAGGTTTATGAGATTCATCTGTATGTGGTTGTTGTGATTGGTTTGTGTGTGGTACAGCTGCTTCTTGTGTGTTTATGAATATTTGAAGGGGATAGCTTATAATTTATCTTTGCATGTCTGATGTGGTTATCTTTCTGCAATTTGGCCTGCATAATAATGTTGGTTTTGAGGAGTACTTTGGGCTTGTGTTTTCTGTGGGAGTGTCTTTTGAGCAGTTTGTGAGGTTTTTACATGTCGGTATTTCATCAGGTAGCCATGTTTGCTGATGTTGTATTGTGTTAGCGCTTGTTGTCCTCGTTGTATTTGTTATAGGTATATTGACTCAGTGCCAAAGGTTAGCACACACAAAAAGAAATAATGTATGAGGTGGGCAAAGGGAGGGACAGGGACTTAAATACAGGAACAGTGCAATATTTAGTACATCTGCACTGCACAAAAGGGTCAGTGCAGGCCACTTTGCACAGGGAAAATACCATTGAGAAGAAGCCTGACTTACTCTGGGCAACCCTAGCAGCCAGATGTGCAACTGCAGCCAATGACCACACTGGTGGAGCGGGAGTACACCTGCTCTCTGGTGGCTAGTGACACCCCCACTCTCTGAACACTGGCCGTGTTAAAATAAAGTAAGTCATTTGTGTCCAGTGGTCCCTCACCCTCCAATAGTGGATCCATGTGATAACGGTGATCACAGAATAGCGACCGCCATTAGGGTGAATGGAAATGCCAGAAAACAATTTTGACGATGCAGTACCTGGCATGCAGAAAAAGGGCACCGGGGACTTACATTTCAATTGTAAATATGGGGGTCTGTGCCCCCTGCCCCCCCATGAGGGGCTTTGCCTACTGCACCCCACCACTTAAGGATTCTCAACTCCAGGGGGGTGCGTGTCGCCGAGGTGTAAACCTGAAAAGTAATATTCGGGCTGGGCACAACAAAAGGCACCTGCACCTGGATCCGAACCCAGCACCATTCAGACCCCAGCCCTGAGCCCACCCACCATGCCACAGAAGTGCCACAGGAGCAGCTTGGCAGCTCTCCGTGGTACCACCCCTCACAATCCTGCCCTCCCTTCCCACTTAATGCTCAGTGTGCTAGCTCCCCCCTGCATGCGAGTATACATGTAGCAACAGGATGTCAATATATTCATGCACCCCCCCATCTAGTCACCCTCCCTCCCTTGTCACTGTGAAGTGAGGCACCGCGATTGAGTCACCGTTTCAGTAGGCACCCAATCACAGTTACAGAACTCACAGGATACCTCTATCAAGTTCTGGATCTCCACCAGCCAGGTGTTAAACACAGAGGCCACCATCTGGTTTCCAGGTGCACAAGACAGGTATAGCTGGGTATCATGGGCCTAACAATGAAAGCCCAGCCCATACCACCTAATAATGTCTCCCAATGGCAGCACGTATACCATGAACAACAAGAGCAACAGGACTGACCCCTACAGAACTTCACAGTGTAGAGGCATTGTACCTGCCTCACCAGTGCCATGGGTGCCCGTACGATGACTGGCACAGCCCTCCTTTCACTACCTTGTCCAGCTGGCATATGCAATGACAGAGATTGCATGTCCTTTGTGCTGTAAAGGGAGGATGTGTGCTGTCCACTGTATGCAGTATGTGTACTCCCTTTACAGTACAGGGACATGCACTCCCTGTAATCGGATACGGTAACCAGCTGAGCTGGAAAGAGGAGGGCTGTGCTGTTCACTGTTTGGACACCTGCCGCACCGGTGAGGCAGGTATGGGAGTGACCGGGTGAGGGGTTAGTGACTGTGGTGCAGAGGGTCACTAGATGCCAGTGAATATGTGATGGTGTACCGGGATAAAGATCGATGGATACAGCAGCTGGTCCTTGCTGTTGGACTAGATTACAAGAATATTTGCACCTTGCTTGTTGATTTTCTGTTTTTAAAAATAATTTCAAATTATTCTAATATAATCAAGGTTCCTGTTAATATTTTTGATCCTATGATGTTACATTTATTTTAATTGTATGTTATGTTTTACCATGTATTGTATTCTGGGTTGAGCCCAAAGAAGGACCCTCAGTCTTATCCAGTTAACAAATCGATAAATAAATAAAATATTGTACCTCTTGTTACCTTATTTCCTTTAATGGGCAATAAGGCTTCCAAAGATGTGAAATAAGTGCAGATACTTCTTAATCATAATTCTGTCTGTGGTTCTGGAATTGTGGCTCATGGCAACATGACAACATTTTTCACTCCACTCCGTGGAGCTTCTTCAGAGTTCCAGTTCCTCACTAGGCATTACAGTGTATACTGCAATACAAACAAACTTGATGTGTGACATAATTCAAGGCACCTCCCATAATTGCCACCAATTAAACATACAAATGTAGACGCACATATTTAATAATGTATAATTACAAAAATAGAAAGTAAAAAAAAATCCTACAATCTATTTGTGATTGTGTGTCATAATTGTTGATTGTATTTTTTTTTTATATTTTTTGTATGCTGGACACATTTGAAAATGGGCAGTTTGATCAATGTGCCTTTCATGGTAAACAATAAAATTGAAAAAAAATGAAATGACAACAATCAGCACATATCCCTTGAGTAACATGCTAAGCTTACCCACTAACATATTTGGATCAATGGAGTGCAGCAGGGAGCACTAACCATGTCTAAAATGCTTCAGACATATATTTCTTCATACTCCAAATAATCCCTGTTTTATAAACTAGTGCTCATTTATAACTTTCTATACAAAAGTGCATGTAAATGTCAGTCATTAAGAGACAAAGTGCAGCTCCTTAAGCATATCAAAGTTCAGCACATAGTGGGACTCCAACTTTCATTGAAGTGCTTGCTAGCTGATACTATATTTCAGATCTCAATAACTACATATGATACATAAGTTCATCAAAATAATGAATACCCCATAGAAAATATTTCAATGTTTATCAAAAGGACACAATTAACATGGAGCTACAAACAAATTCCCAAATAAAAAAAAAATGCAACACAGTTATGATAGCTCAAACCCATAACCAAAAGTGCAAACAAGGAACATACACAACGGGAAGGTGTGTGACATGCCAAAAATATGGCCACTCAATGGTGCCCATGCACCAATGCAGGCTAGGTATGCACAGTGGGCATGTACCCGGCTTACCTACAGTCACACCCATGGACAGGTGCTCAGACCACATCATGCACTACTGCAGCCACCAAAGGACACCTACCCATGGCCCTGCCCCCCTGCTATTCTGGTGTGCACAGGGTGGATTGGTGGGTACAGGTGGGTATCCAACTGGATGCCCATCCTGGTCCCAAATAGTGGTCAACGAAGTGGCTGAAATTTGCTCCACAAAGTGATTCATGGAGTAATGCAGAATCCGTGAAGTACCCGCAACATGAAGCGGAGTACTTCGCAACATAATGGGGAACACGAAGTCCATTGAAAACCATGACTTTGCATTATTCCACCTTCCCCAAATCACTTCACCACCAATATTAAGGCGAAGTACATTGAAATCAATGTACTTTGCCTCACTTCACCTTGTTTTTGACCCCCATGGCGAATTTTGCAGTGCTTCATGGGATTACAGGTCACATGGGCTCTAGATTGTTCTGCACAGCCTCAGTTCAGTGTAGGGTGTGTGTGTGTGTGTATGTAGTGGAAGATGGAGACAGTTTCCTCTCAGAGCTCTGTGATTCAAATCCTCTAAAAACTGTAAAAAAATTATTTTTGAGCTATTTGATTTGTTCACAATTTAGTACATCAATTGTAGGAAACCCTCCTGTGCTCATATCATTGAGTGTTTATTGTTTGTGTGTCAATTTTGAATGTTAATTTAGAACAGTCAGTCTGTGTACTGTGAAGTGTGCTTTGGGGAGGGGCGTATCTGTGGTGTAGGTAGAGTAACTGGGAGAAACAGGCAGTCTTTCTGTTTTGGTTATATTTTTCTTGTATAACTGTGTTAATGTACACATAGCAATATTTTCAGTAATTCTTTACATTTTTTTGCTGATTGTTGTGGTGTAGCAGTGTATAATTTCAGTTTGTTTAAACCATTTGGTTATATTACTAAAGGTTTTCAATTTGCTACGCATTACTTGTAGTGTGTGTGTGATGCATGCCATTAAATCAGATACCTTTTATTGTGCCACAGAGTAATTGCAGCAGTTTGAACCTGCTATCCACTGCACCTGCAGGCATTTTTTACACTGCTTCCTGGTATCTTTACTGGTAGTGGACTGTTATTGCCATGCACTACCCCCCCAACTGGCAAAAGGTATTCTTTGGATATGTGACTTGTGAGCACTGGTTAGGTGTTGTTTTGCCTTTGTTTCTGCATCTCTAGAGTATACAGTGCAATCTTAATCTGTCTGTGCATTTGCAGTACACCATTAATTCTGGGAGACTTTGCATTTCTTGTTACACTCTCATTTCACTTTTTCAGCACTAAGGAATTTTCTGGACACAAGACAGTAGCATTTTGGAGATGCACATTATTTCTGGTGCCTGTACATGACCACTGCACGCATGACGGAGTGCACCACTAATTCTGGGAGACTTTGCATTTTTTGTTACTCTGTCATTTCCTGAGCCCTTGATTGGACTGCCATCGGAATAGAAGTGGCAACGGCTGGAGAAGCCAGCCAGCCACATGCACCTCTCCTGGCCACAGAGGAAGCTCCTTACACAGCTCCTGAGCCCTTGATTGGGTTGCTGTCGGAACAGAAATGGCAGTGGCTGGAGAAGCCAGCAAGCCGCGTGCACCTCGCCTGGCCACAGAGGAAGTTCCTTACATGGGTAAGCCTGCTCTGCTGTCTTAGAACCAAGTGGGAGCCCTGATTGGGTAAAGGCTCCTGGGACTCACCACTGATTGGCTGCTGTCTTTACGGCTTTGTCTGCCAATTGGCCCCATGGACTCTCCACTTTGGCGGCTGCTTCTTGTAGCTTGTGTCAGTGCTCTGGGTGCCTCAGTCTGCCTATGTATTCTACTTGCTGCAAATTTTAATGTGCTGATGATATGTACTGTTATGCAAACTAGTTTTTAGGGAAGAGAAGGACAAAGATACCATGTAAAGTGAATACAATGACTATGCTAGTGTGTCAGAAAAGACTTGCCTGCTTCTGTTGGAAGCTGAGAAACTTGCTATACTGCAGAGAACAAACTAGAATGCATTTGAGGAACTGGAAACCTAGTAAAACATAATATTATTGGGGACTTGTTAGTAAGGTCAGCTACGCTTTCTACAGAAAGTTTCATTTTTTAATTATTGGCATTAAGAAGAGAATTGCAGGATTCCATTAAAGTGTAGTAATTTTATAACCAGAGGGGGTGAAATACTACTGAAGTTTCTTTATTCCTGTGCTAGACACCTAGGATTTGGAAGGATATTTGTGCAACATTTTAGAAGTGTCCTGCTGGCTGAGCAGTGAGTTTGTTTTTATCCCTGGACTCAGTAGAGTGGTTTGTGTGGGAACAGTGGTCTAGTAAATTGTGATGTTGGTTGATTTACTATAAAGGGCAGTACTCACCAGGGTGGTTGAACAGTGATGTATTTGATTGTTTCTAACAGTCACCAGTGGTTGTGGGATACCCACTCACCCTTCCCCTCACCCCACCCACCCCAGGCATGGCATTTCTTTATAGACAAGGTTCTGACATCACTTCCTCAACAGGTCTTGAAGCAAACTGTCATATTCTTAATTATCCAGCACAGTGCATAAAGGGTAAGTACACACCAAAAAATATATTTATATATATATTACTCATTGTATATTATAAGGAAGAGGGACATGTGGGGAGTGGTGCAATGCACTGGCTGTGGGGCAGCAATTTTCAGGAGACATTCTGGAACCTGCATTGCTGCCCTATTTTCAGGCAACTGTCAGCTCTGAGGGAGGAGGTTGCCCACCTCCAGGCTGAACTGG
Organism: Neoceratodus forsteri; assembly: GCA_016271365.2. Classification (NCBI taxonomy): domain Eukaryota; kingdom Metazoa; phylum Chordata; order Ceratodontiformes; family Ceratodontidae; genus Neoceratodus; species Neoceratodus forsteri. The sequence continues at coordinate 441,183,310 of CM057451.1, read as the reverse complement.
CAAGGACTAAGGAGGCCTCCCCCACCCAAAGAGCACCAGTTCCACAACCACTGCCTCAGAGGTTGCCATGTGTGAAGAACAGATGGACCACAGTAGGTTCTGGGAGGGTGAGGGTGGTGGAACAGAGGTGTAGCTCCCGAGTTATACCTCTACACAAATCAAATGTCACTCTGGCAAATCAAGGTTCCTCTATGATGACACCCTCAGTGGAGACCAAGAAGAATGCTCAGGACATCCACAAGGGAGACCCACAAAAGAGTGGCAAGGGACACCACAGGGGAATGAAACAGCTTCTGATAGGGGACTCAATTGTTAGGGGTGTAGACCTGGGGAAGGGAGAGGAGAGGAGAGGGAAGTAAGGTGCCTGCCTAGTGCCATGGCTTGGAGGGACAGGAAGCAAATCCTCAGGATTGCAGAAGCAGCATCACAGGAGAGGGAACTAGATATCATTGTCCACCTCGGGACAAATGACCTAGCTAGGCATGAGATCAGTGCAGTGCAGGATGAATTTGTGGAGTTGGGGAGTGGCCTCAGACAGGTAGCAAGTATGGTAGCCTTCTCAGAGGTGCTGCCAGTCTATGGCAGGGGTGAGGCTAGGGTACTGCACACCATGCAGTTTAATGAATGGTTGCAAAACTGGTGCAAAGCACAGGGCTTTGGCTTCATTGAGGACTGGGGGTCCATCTTGAGAGATGTAGGTCTATACTGGCAGGATGGTCTGCATCTGTCCAGGAAGGGAAGCATGCTCCTAGGTGACAGGTTTAAAAGCTTCCTTGGCAAGCTTTTAAACTAGCCAAGGGGGAGGTGCTGATAGGAAACAGGAAAGTTCAAGCCTCACTCCACAAAACATGGCAGGTAATAGGCTAAACACTGAGGTACAGAGCTTGACAGAGGGCAGGACAGGGGTAAATGAAAAAATAGACAAGGGCAATAAGAGCAAAGATGGGGTAAAAAAGGATAAGGCCAACATTAAATGGAGGGCAATGAGTACCAATGCCCATAGTCTTGGAAACAAGCTTCCAGAGCTAGTAGACCTGATGGAAGTGGAACACTTGGATATTGTGACAGTCACAGAAACATGGTACATGGAGAACCATGACTTGGATGTCAGCATACCGGGGTACACAGTCTACAGAAGGGACAGGGAGGTTAAAAGAGGAGGTGGAGTAGCTGTATATGTAAGGGAAGGGATCAAAGCTACAGAATGAAAATGTAAAGGGGGAGGACAAGAGACATTCTGGGTCACCTTGGAGACAGGGAATGGCATCATAATCTGCACAGGGGTTGTATACAGACCTCTGTCTCAAGTGGAGGAAATGGACAAGAAAATGATAGATGGCACTCTCAAAATGGCTGAAAAAGGGGAGATACTGTTGATGGGGGACCTGAATATGTCAGATGTTAACTGGACAACATGGACTGCAGCCACATCCAAGAGCAGGGTCATTCTCGATGCCCTACACGGGGCATGCCTTAGACAGCTAGTGGTGGAACCCACTCGGGAGGGAGCAATATTAGACCTGGTACTCTCAAATGGAGAGAGGATCACAAATTTAGAAGTCAGTAGACATCTGGGAACAAGTGACCACTGCACAGTGTGCTTCACAATAAACACAACTATGGAGACAAGCCATACAAAGACAAGGATATTGGACTTTAAAAGGGCTGACTTTTGCATAATGGGTGAATACCTGAGGAATGCATTAGCAAATGGCCAGAAAGTAGGGGTGGAAGAACAATGGAGAAAAATCAAAACTGCCATCATGGAGGCAACAAGCCTTTGTGTGAAACAGATAAAGAAAACAAAGTGGAATAAAAAAACACTATGGTTCTCAAAAGAGGTGTCAGGGAAGGTTAAGGAGAAAAAGGCTGCATTCAAAAAGTATAAGGAATCACAGAAGGAGCATGACAGGGAACTGTATCAATTAAAGCAGAAAGAAGTGGGGAAGGCAGTCAGAAAAGCAAAGGCCCAAACCGAGGAAAAGATAGCCAACTCAGTTAAGAAGGGGGATAAAATCTTTTATAGGTACATTAGGGAGCATAGAAAGGTTAAGGGTGGGATAGTGAAGATTAATAAAGGAGAGGGGGAGGTGGGCAGAGGGAGACAGTGAAAAGGCAGAGATACTGAAGGAATACTTTTGTTCAGTATTCACAAAAGAAGAAGAGGAGGAGTTACCTAAACCAAACAGTAGCAACACTCTGGGTAGGGGGGTTGACGCCAGTCCATTTACAGAAGAAAGATCCCTGAAAGAACTCCTAAAACTCAAGGTGGACAAAGCAATGGGGCCTGACGGGATTCACCCTAGAATCCTAAAGAGCTAAGGGAGGACTCAGTGACACCACTAACCACACTTTTTAACAAATCATGGGAAGATGGGGTGGTGCCTGAGGACTGGAGGAGGGCAGTTGTGATTCCCCTTCACAATAGTGGGAGCAAGGCAGAAGCAGGAAACTACAGACCTGTTAGTTTGACCTCAGTGGTGGGGAAAATGATGGAATCACTTCTGAAAGAAAGAATTGTTCAGTACCTAGAGGCCAGCGGGGCACAGCACCCAAAGCAGCATGGATTCACAGCAGGCAGGTCATGTTAGATGAATCTAATCGATTTCTTTTTCTGGGTGACCAAAGTAATAGACCAGGGAGGGGCTCTGGATATGGCCCACCTAGACTTTAGGAAGGCATTTGACACAGTCCGGCACAAAAAATTAATAATCAAGTTAGCCAGCCTGGGAGTGGGTCCCAGGGTGGTAGCCTGGGTAGCAAACTGGCTGCACAACAGGACACAGAAGGTAATAGTGAATGGAACACATTCTGAAGAAAGGGGGGTTACTAGTGGAGTACCTCATGGCTCAGTACTGGGTCCAGTCCTCTTTAACATCTTTATAGGTGACATTGCAGAGGGTCTGGAAGGAAAGGTATGCCTCTTTGCAGATGACACAAAGATCTGTAACAGAGTTGATAAACGGGGGGTAGAAAGGAAGAAAAGGGACTTGGCAAGGTTGAAGGAATGGTCAGACATATGGCAACTTAGATTCAATGCAAAGAAGTGCAAAGTAATGCACCTGGGAAATAAAAATCCAGGAGAAGAGTACATAATAGCAGGGGAGGTACTAACAACAACAACAACAATAATGGAAAGGGTTCTGGGTGTAGTCGTATCAGATGGCCTAAAGGTGGGTAAGCAATGTGAGAAGTCCGTAAGGAGAGCCAGGGGGATACTGGGATGCATAGGAAGGGGCATCACAAGTAGAAAAAGGGAAGTGGTTATCCCTCTTTACAGACAGTTGGTGAGACCCCATCCGAGTACTGCGTGCAGTTTTGGAGACCTCATCTACACAAGGACATAGACAGGATGGAAGCAGTCCAGAGGAAGGCAACTAAAATGGTGCAGGGTCCACATCAGAAACCATATGAGAGAGATTGAGAGCTTAATATGTATACCCTTGATGAAAGGAAGGACAGTGTGGACATGATAGAAACTTTTAAGTACCTCAGGGAATCAACAAAGTCCAGGAGGGTAGCATCTTCAGAAAAGAGATGTGTAAGAACAAGGGTCACATTAAAGTTAGAGGGGAACGGCTCAGGGTAATGTGAGGAAATTCTTTTCACGGAGAGAGTGGTGGATGCATGGAACCGCTTCCTGGAGAAATTGTGGGGTCTAAAACAGTGAGTGAATTCAAACATGCATGTGACAGACATAAGGCAATTATAGTGGGGGGGTTCCAGGAAGTAGGCTGTTGGTTAACTAGAATCTGCAGCTTATCCAATAGGTAGGGAAATGGGCAGACTGGGTGGGCCAAGTGGTCCTTATCTGCTGTCAAAGTCTATGATTTTATGTTATATGGAACCTAACTGTATATTTCTGCACTGTATCTCCTGCTTCTAAAACTTTGCCTCCCTTACTATTTCTCCCCATTTTTATGATAATTTCTCCTTTGCTGAAATCTCTGGGCATGATGGTGTCATAGTAATCTAAAGCACCATCTGCAATTATTCTTTTCCTCCCCCTCTCCCTCTTCCGGCATTTGTTCACCACCAGATGCTGCAATCGCACCCCCGCACCCCAATTTAACCCACACCTCGACTTTTACTCCCTTTGTTCCCAGCGCCCTTATCTGATTGCTCCCAATCTGCTTCCTCCTCAGCTCCTGAACCCTTGATCAGGCTGCTGTCCAGAACAGACATGGCAGCGACTGGAGAAACCATCCAGCTCGCGCACCTTGCCTAGCCACAGGGGAAGTTCTTATCGTGAGTAAGCCTGCTCTGCTATCTTGGAACCAAGTGGAGCCCTGATTGGGTAAAGGCTCATGGGACTCGCCACCGATTGACTGCTGCCTTTATGGCTTTGTCTGCCATTGGCCTCATGGACTCTCCACTTCGGCAGCTGCTTGTAGCTTGTGTCAGTGCTCTTGATGCCTTAGCCCACCTCTGTATTCTACTGGCTGCAAATTTTCTTCCCACACCGCCCTCCCTGACCCCAGCCTCTATTAAATGCTCTTTTGATAACGAGCCAGGCCAACCCGCTACCGGCTGATTGGACAACCATTGACAAACCACACTCTTTGTTCTGTCTTAGCTGTCTTAAAGGAGAGTGTGCTAGAATTTGACACCCTGGTGTATACTCACTTCTTTTGGTGATATTACCTCTTTCAAGAATGGCATTTTCCATTACTGCCCAATGTAGTTGCCTTACAGTACTATTGTTTGCTTTATTCATACTGCCAATTCCTAAACTGCTAAAATACCAAAAAAGTATATCTGATAAATACCTGGATCTACCCCTTCCCAGTACGTTAAGGCAATCTAGAACAGGGATTTCCCCCTTCTGGGATATATACTCATTCACACCAAATAGTTCCCAGAAACCCTGTAAAAATTCCCTTGTCCATTTCGGTTTTAGCACTTATGTATGCACTGTCCTCACCTAACTATGGCAACATCCAAATAAATGCCATTTCTAGTACAAAGCACAAACACAAGACTTAACAGAAAAGACTAATAGATTAAGTCAGTACTTCAAAAAACTAATACTACTTCTTCTACTCTGTTCGGGTAATATTGAGCTAAATCCAGGCCCACCTGCTCTCCTGGAAACCCATGCAAATCTCCCCCAATATAAAGGTCTTAGCTTTTTGCATATTAATGCATGTAGCCTGCTGAAAAAATTACCTTAATCGGACCTGGGCTTTTCATGCAGCCTCTGACTTCTTCTTGGTATCCAAATCTTGGCTTAAACCATCGACGTCAGACAAATCCATTAACATTACAGGGTACAATACATACCACTGTGATAGACATACGAGAGAGGAGGAGTCTTAATTTATGCAGAGAACAAATTTAGATTACGGTCACAGATGTCACTACGAGCCCAAAGAGTTTGAATGTCTTGCTCTTTAATTATCCCTTACTAAGGAGAAATCACTTCTAATTATAGCCTACCATCCCCTGTCTGGGGCATGGCTCTCCTCACGCATCTCCAAAACATCACTGCCTCTTCTAACACAGAGTGTATCATTTTAGGAGACCTTAACTTGAACTGGAACGATGACAGTTCCAAAAGCCTGAAGGACCTTTACGATACTATTGGCTTGGTACAAGTGACACCTGCTAATACCAGGCCAAATAGGAAATTCCCAGAGCATAGTTCCTTACTGGATCTTATGCTAGTCAGTAAACCTCACAATATTTCACATGCAGGTGTGTTCTTCAATGACATAAGTGACCACTGTGCCACTGCCTGTATCAGACACCCTCTACAATTAAACCAGGCCACTAAATTTATATTAATAAGGAGCTTGAAAAAGTTCTCCTGGAACGAATTTCTGGAAGACCTAAGCATGATCAGATGGTAGAGCTTCTTTCTATCTCCCTCCATTAACGAGGCATTTAATATCTTTCATAGCTATTTAACAAATCTGCTTGATAAGCATGCCCCGCTAAGGCTGATCACATCTAAGAAAAGATTCCCTGGATGGTTCTCTCCTCTTTTGAAGAAAGCTCTTAAAGACAGGGACCATTTATGGAAGAGAGTGAGGAAATCTCATCTGGAAGCAGACTGGTTAGCTTTCCGCATCTCTAGAAATGCCTGCACTAAGTTAATTAGGACTGAAAAAACTAAATACTTCCAAGTGGAATTAGAAGCCAATAAAAATAACTCAGCCAAATTCTGGAGCATCCTCAGAGAAGTCGAAGGACACCCTGCAGAATCATCACTACCATCCAAAATTTTGTCCAATGGGTATACCGATACAGATAGAATGGATATACTTGGACAGTTAAACGATCACTTTGCCACTGCAGGACTAGTCTGATACCTCTCCTATTGGTAGAATTAATTCTCAGGAAGTCCCTCCTGCTGACCTTATTAACACCTCTAATCCAAGACCTCCTTATCCTCCTGTATTCAGCTTCAATGCAGTCACCTTCAAGCAGGTCAAGGACTTACTACTCTCCTTGGATACCAAAAAGGGTGCAGGTGCAGACAGCAAAGAACCATACTTCCTCAAACTTGTTTACCTCACTTGACTGCCCCTATTACACACTTATTTAACTTGTCTTTATTAGAGGAGAACTCCCCAGCCATGGAAAACTGCCCACATTCTACCCTTATTTAAGTCAGGTGACCTATGGATCTGAATAACTACTGTCCTACTTCTATACTCCCAGCACTGTCGAAACTGCTCAAAAAATATTAAACCCAAATAAGAGAACATTTGGATAGGCATGATCTACTAAACCCTGTACAGTCTGGCTTCAGGCCAAGCACAGCACAATTTCAACACTGGCAAAGTAACTACAGATTGACAAACTGCAGTAGACTCTAAGAAATATGCGATCGCTCTTTCCTGGATTTGAGCAAAGCATTTGACACTGTTGAGCACAACATATTGATTGCAGCTCTAAGAAGAATAGGACTTGATAGCCCTGCAATCAAATGGTTTTCCAACTACCTTTCCAACAGACTACAACTAGTAAAAGCGGCAAGTGACTTCTCTTTACAAAAACCCCTCCTGAGGGGGGTCCCTCAAGGCTCCATATTAGACCCAATTCTATTTACAATTTATATTAATAACATCGACACACATCTACAAGCAGCTAATATACATCTATTCGCAGATGATACTATACTATATACCATAAACTCCTCCTTAGAAATGGCACAGGAGAAGTTACAGCAGGACTTTAATAAGCTCCAACACAATCTCATTAAACATAAACTTCTCAATGCCAAAAAGACAAAAGTCATGGTCCTATCACCAAAAGTTGGCCTTGGACCTATACTTACTTCTCGGATTGTGATGCTACTAGATGAACCTTTTGAAACAGCTGAAACTTTTAAATACCTAGGTTTCTCTCTGGACAACAAATTGAACTTCCATTGCCATCTAAATGAAATCTAGAAGAAACTAAGACAGTGGCTTGGCATATTTTACCGGATTAGACATCTACTAACCCTAGATGCTAGAAAGAGAATAGTACAATCTACATTCTTACCCTTACTGGACTATGCTGACTTTATGTACTCTCACTGTCTGAGAGCGTTGCTCGGTAACATGACATACTATACCACCGGGCCCTTAGATTTATCCTTAATCTACCCCTACATACCCATCATTGTCTACTCTACCAGGAATCGGGCTGGCCTTCCCTATCAGCTAGGAGGAAAAGAAATGCTCTAGTTTGGTTACATAGGGCTCTGTCAAATAAGCTCCCAGAATACATCTGTAATTTATTTGTGCATGCTAAGGGTCACTGTGGTCTGAGACATTTCTCAATACTTTGCTTTCAAACTCCTAGAGTAAACACTGCCTTTGGCTTGGAGGCAATTAACTCTCCCTGCCATCCCTTTGGAACTGTATGCAAAGCGTATTAAAACTGTCAACACTTCCAAGCCTATCCGCATTCAAAAAGATGCTAGCCGACTTCTTGAGGGAAAACTGCAACTGCTTCAGACAAAAATGATCTTCCCTATTTGCTTTCTCCTTTTGCAGTCTGAACTCCTACCAAGTCTTTTCCTCATAAGTGACCTACAGCTCCTCGTACACGTTTAGATACCTCTGTCTTTCACATCTTCTCTCTCCCTTCCTTCATGCAGCTGCATCCATCTTTACCTTGTCTATTTCCAACAGTGGATATTGATTAGGATTGATGACCCTCCTCACCTTTGTACAATTTTTATATCTGTATTGGCATTGTTTGTAATTCCTGCCAGGTCAATTATTTACTGGACACTTGTGAAGATGCTGTAAAATTGCTCTTCTTCATGCCTTGTACTTACTGTACTGTTTGTTTTCTTTGTATTGTCATCTGTCCAGGATCACCTTGAAAATGAGCTTGCTCAATGGTGTCTATGCATGGTAAAATAAAGTGATTGATTGATTGATTGGTTGATTGATTGATTTCACTTCATCAGCACTGGGGAATTTTTGGACACAAGACAGTAGCATTTTGGGGATGCAACTTAATTCTTGTGACTGTGTGTGACCACTGCGCACATGACTGAGTGCACCATTAATTCTGGGAGACTTCACATTTCTTGTTACGTTCTCATTTCACTTCATCAGCACTGGGGAATTTTCTGGATACAGGACAGTAACATTTTGGGGATGCACATTAATTCTGGTGACTGTGTGTGTGACCACTGCACGCATGATTGAGTACACCACTGATTTTGGTAGACTGCATTTTTTGTTACCATCTCATTTCAAATCAAATCAAATCAAATCACTCTTTATTTATATAAGGTGCCTTTCTTAAACCAAGGCGCCTGTACAATATAACATAAAACAATAAATCATTAAAACAACATTAAAATATTCAAAAATCATTATAAGTTTTACTAAAAAGATAGGTTTTCAAAGCTTCTTTAAAACTTTGGACAGGCGGGTAGTTTCACACCTGATGAGGTAAAGAATTCCACAGGGTTGGAGCCATGAAACTAAAAGATCTGGCCCCTGAAGTTTTTAAGCGAATCCTGGGAATCTCTAGCAATCCCTCATCAGTGGATCTGAGAGAGCAGGGGGGACAGTAAGGACAAAGGAGATCTTTCAGGTAAGCAGGTCTCTGATCATGTAGGGCCTTATAGATCAGCAAACCGTCCTTGAAGGTGATTCACCAGCAAACTGGCAGCCAGTGCAGTCTGCAGAGCACAGACATTATATGACTGGACCTAGAAGAACCAGTCAACAGCCTGGCTGCCGGATTCTGCACTAGCTGCAGGTGGCGAATCTCAACCACTGGCAGCCCAAGGTAAAGAGCATTGCAATAGTCAAGGCAGGAGGTAACAAAAGCGTGGACCAAAGTAGGAAGATCGTCTGGAGGTACCAGGTGCTTCACCCGGGCGATGTTCCTCAGATCGTAAAAAGAGGTTTGACAAATGCTGACACCTGAGATTTAAATGTCAGACAGTCATCAAACACAATGCCCAGGTTCTGCACCCGGTTTGAGGTAGTCAGCTGGACACCCCCAAGCCATAAACCCGAGGTCGATCCAGCTAACAAACCTGCCTCCCAAGGACCCTGGTCCACAACCAACACCTCAGTTTTTTCCGGGTTCAACCGCAGCCAACTCACATTCATCCGGTCTTGGATTTCAGCAAGACAGTTGTTAAAGACCGAAAAGGCAGCATCTTGACCGGGCACAAAGGACATGTACAGCTGACTATCATCTGCATAGCAGTGAAAACCCAGACCGTACCACCTAATAATCGCTCCTAACGGCAGCATGTACACTGCAAACAACATGGGCACCAAAATGGAACCCTGTGGTACCCCACAGGATAGGGAGAGTGATGCCGAGGAGAAAATCCCAGATACCACCCTCTGAGTCCTACCCTCGAGGTAAGATCGAAACCAGCTGAGGACTGTACCAGACAGTCCACAGATAGGTCGCAAATGTTCCAATAGCACACCATGGTCCACAGTGTCAAATGCTGCAGAGAGATCAAGAAGAACCAAGATTGAACAGGTCCTTCGATCTCTCGCTATTAGGAGGTCATTTAGTACCCGAACCAGAGCTGTCTCGATACTATGCCTTTTCCTAAATCCAGACTGGAGAGAATCATAGACATTGTGGCTGGTCAAATGTTCATCCAACTGTGATGCGGCCACCTTCTCAATAACTTTACCCACAAAGGGTAAGTTAGAGACAGGCCTGTAGTTTGCCAGACAGTCCGGGTCCAAGGAGGACTTCTTAAGAAGGGGCTGAACCACAGCCTACTTAAGAGGATTTGGAAAAATCCCCCTCTCCAAGGACCTCTAGACTATCTCAGCAAGGACGGGGCCAATTTTATCCACACAATCCACTAAGAGACGTATGGGGCCCAGGTCCAAACCACAGTTGGTCGGATGCAGTGATTGGATGATCATCACAATGTCATTGATTGTGGGGAGGCTGATGTCAGGCCACACAAACTGGGTGTCTGACATCTCCTGCCGGCCATCACAACTCCCATTGGAGAGGATCAAGTGGATATCAGATCTGATTTTGGCAACCTTATCTGAAAAGAATAGAGCAAACTCCTCACACCGTTCTTGAGAAAAAGCACTTCTGGGATGAAGACAGATTGGATTGTACAATCTGTCCACAGTCAGAAGAGCTGAGATTAGTCTATTCTGTGCAGCCGCAATTTCTCTGGACAGGAATTCTGCCTTCTTACGAGAGATTGCAGATTGATAGACCACATAGTGGTCCATCAAACTAAGTTTGTCACAATCCAGACCCGACCTCCGCCAGCACCTCTCCAACCTTCGTCCAGCTCTCCTCAATTTCCTCAGGGTCTCATCGAACCAAGGAGACCTGGGGAAAAGATTGAGAGGACGAACATGAACAGGAGCAATAGAATCCAGGGCCCCTGCCACCGCCTTATTATAGGCAAGTACCAGCTCTCCTGGATCCATGCAATCTCCGGTAAGCCTGATAGGTTCAGCACCACCATCAGGTCATCCAGGAAACACCCCCAAAGGGCGGTACTGGACCATCTCCATAGGGGCTGACCTACTAGGGTGGCCTCAAACTGAACCAATGGAGTGATGGTCCGACCATCCGACTGGTTCCACTACCAAGTCGGATATCTCCATCCTAGAAGGAACACCAATCCAATGAATGACCACCAATATGGGTCGAGGAGGAAATAATCTCTGTGAAGCCCAGTGAAATCATTAACTGGAGGAAGTCTTGACCAAAATGCGAGAGTTCATCATTGACCCAGGCATTGAAGTCCCCAGAACCAACCATCTGGGGACCCAATATCCAGTCAACAATGAAGTTTGCGACTTCTCACAGGAAAACATTCTCGTCACCTGGTGGGCGGTATATGAGAAGTATCCTGTGCTCCACACCCTCACCTATGATACATTCAAAGGATTTGGTAGTTCCCGCTGGTACCTCCACTAGGCCCAGTTCTGATCTAAAACAGATAGTAACACCCCAGCCCCTATGATCCACTCTCGGGCAGTGTATCACTGAGTACCTGGCTGGAACTGCTGCCACCAAAACAGGTCCAGCATTCTCATCCAGCCAGGTCTCTGTGATGCACACCAGGTCAGATGACCCAACAAAATCAGCTATACAGTCATTTTGTTTTAATAGACCTGGTGTTGCACAACACCTCTCGAGTAGGATGAGCCTCTGAGGATGACATGCTATGTGCTGACTATAATCAGAACCCTTGGGTATGGATACCAGACAGGGAGGACCCCTTTCCTAGGGCCATTTGGCCCCGGGGTGTCTCCTTGTCTCCACTATCCCTATCTGCCCACTCCTTTCGTTCCCCTTTCAGACCCAGCCCCCATCCTCCTCCTTCTTCCAACAATTCCCAGAGCCCTACACCATCTATAGACTTCTGGTGGTAGGGGGAGACAAGAAAAAGGATGAAGGTCCCTGAGCCTGGAGGGGGAATAATACCCGACTGTCCTTGTGTTATCCCAGCACATAATTAACACAACAAATAAACAATCCTAATTAAAAAATTAACCCACCTCTTAAAGCTTAAATAAATACAAAGCCCTTTATAATGATTTAACAACAAAATAAGATACAATTTAAGAAAACCAAACAAACCCCAAACTATTGAATTAAGGGCTCTCACCCTCTAAACCCAAACAAAGAAATATAATCAATTACAACAAAACACTTATTAAATTCCCCTTCCCCACTGAGTCTTCTCACCACTGGGGAAGAGAGATAAAACAATATACATTAAAATAATTAATTCCCTCCCCACCCAGTCCTCTCACCACTGGGGAGAGAGAAAAACACTCCCAATATTAAACAAACAATAACATAAACTATAAATCTAATACACAAATAAATAACTGGATACAGAGTCCTCTCACCACCCACATATCCAAACAATAAAAAATATCACAAACCAATTTCTTTAGTCCAAACTAAACATCTATAAATTATAAAGGGCTAAAATCTGAAATCAAATGTTGAAAATAGTCACAGTTTCACCAAGCTCCAGGTTGGCCAGTAACCAATTCACCCCTCTCACAGGTGAAAACCAGTTCAAAGCTGTAATATGCTGCAGACCGCTCTTATTAAACTCAAAATAAGTCAAAAGCTTATTTCTCCAAAAAATGGTAACAATAGTTCAGGTTTTCAAATGAGCTCTCACTTTCATTTGAAAAGCAGCAGACCTCAAACAGAAGTCTCATATTCTGAAGTACATATGGACAGTCTGTAGTAAAAGTTCTCTGCAAACCCACAGAGCAGGGAAAGATCCAAAAATCGAGTATCCAAACTAAAATTTAATTAAAAACTCACAATAAGGACCAGAAACAATGGAGCAGAGAAAAATCAGTCCAGGATACCCAGAGGACAAAAGTTCAGTTCCTTCAAGTTCAGTTCCTTCGTACAGCCAGCTAGTTGATAACAGACAACGCTTCCAGTACCAGGTAGCTTTTGGATGTTACAAGGCTTCAGGCATATCCCAACTCTGAACCCGATCCCTCTTTCCAAACTGGCTCTAGGTCAGGGTCAGGGACAGACTTCCCCCTCAGTCCTCCAAAACTCTTTCGAATTCAGTGCAGCAAAGAAACACTCCACACTCCTGACTGCTCACCCAAATCTCTTCTAAGTTCAATGCAGCAAAGAAAGCACTCTTCACTCCTCGCTGCTCACCCAAGCAATCCAGGTTATATTGCGCTACTCCTCAGTCCACCTCCTCACTCCGACTCTGGGGCTCCACTCTCCACTCCACTCTCTGCTCCAGTTCGTGGTTCAATTCTGGGTTCTTAAACACCCTCGATCCTCAAACGCGTTATTCAGAGAGGACAAACATAATTCCAAATCCCGAAAAATAGATGATAAAAACAACCAAACAAATAAAATGAAACAAATTAAACAAACAAATTAAACAAATGAATTAAACGAATCAAATGAAATAAATGAATCAAATAACAACTGAAAACAAAGCTCTAACTCCTGCTCCTGAGGGCTAGACCAGCGTGGCGACCATCTTGGATCTTCAGGAGTTACAGTTTGTCAGCACTGGTTAACTTTCTGGACACAAGACAGCAGCATTTTGGGGATGCACATTAATTCTGGTGACTGTGTGTGTGACCACTGTGTGAATAATGGTGTGCACTATTAATTCTGGGAAACTTTGCATTTCTTGTTACCCTCTCATTTCCCATTTTCAGCACTGGGGAATTCTCTGGACACAAGAAAGTAGCATTTTGGGGATGCAGATTAATTCTGGTGACTGTGTGTGACCACTGCACGCATGACTGAGTGTGCCATTAATTCTGGGAGACGTTGCATTTCTTGTTACGCTCTCATTTTACTTCTTCAGCACTGGGGTATTTCTGGACACAAAACATGAACATTTTGGGGATGCACATTAATTCTGGTGACTGTGTGTGTGAAAGGCTGCCAATATTGTTGTCACTGCATCTTACTTTACGTTAAGGTGGAATAACAACGGGATAAGTAATAATTACTTGGCAAAGTGAGCCTTTTGCATTAGCCACTCTGCGTAGTTGAGTGACAACGCAAAGTGCCCACTTTACAGGCACTTCGCTGGTGAAATTTAAATTTGTTGCATCTCTACTCTCAAATTGGATCCTCTGCTCCATTCTGAGCAGGAGATTGTGGGCCACTGTGCCTCCCTAAGTTAAATATTTATTAGGTGAGTGCCTGAATGACTGTCCCTAGCCCTCTATGCCTGACCAGAAGGTTGGAGCATCATGGTGGATGAATTAATTATCCAAACATGACTGGTGAGTGCTGTTTGTGGATTGTGTGCAGTGTCTTTGGAAATTTCCCTGCTCATGTAGCCAGCATTCCCCTTCTCCCAGAACTCTAGGCCTTAGTGAATGGTGTGGAGTGTGATAATACCCCATGACCACTCACTTAGTCTGTCTGTATGCATAGCTGTTCAGATGCAGAAGTGATCCAGTGTAGAAGGGGCATAAAAACACAGAAACATAGACTTTGATGGCAGATAAGGACCACTTGGCACACCTAGTCTGCCCATTTCCCTACCTACAGGATAAGCCACAGATCCTAGTTAACCAATAGCCCATTTCTTCCTATCCCCCCACAAGAATTGCCTTATGTCTGTCCCATATATTCTTGAATTCTCCCACAGTTTGAGACCCCACAACCTCCTCAGGAAGGCTGTTACATGCATCCACTCTCTGTGAAAAAATACTTCCTCACATTGCCCTTGAACCACCCCCCCCATCTTTAAATTGTGTCCCCTTGTTCTTGCACATCTCTTTTTCTGAAAGATGCTATCCTCTTGGACTTTGTTGATTCCACTGAGGTACTTAAAAGTTTCTATCATGTCCCCCCTCTCCCTTCTTTCCTCAAGGGTATACACGTTAAGCTCCTTCAGTCTCTCCTCATATGGCTTCTCTTGCAGACCCTGCACCATTTTAGTTGCCCTCCTCTGGACTGCCTCTATCCTGTCTATGTCCTTGCAGAGATGGGGTCTCCAGAACTGGATGCAGTACTCCAGATGGGGTCTCACCAACTGTCTGTACAGAGGGATAACAACTTCCTGTTTTCTGCTGCTGATGCCTTTCCCTATGCATCTCAGTATACCCCCAGCCCTCCCTACTGCCTTCTCACATTGCTTGCTAGCCTTAAGGTCATCTGATATGATTACCCCAGGTCCCTTTCCTTTTTTGTTGTTGTTACTACCTCCCCCCATTGTGTAATCTTCCCCGGGGTTTTTGTTTCCCATTTGTATTATTTTGCACATCTTTGCATTGAATCCTAGCTGCCATACTTCCAACCATTCCTCCTACCTTGCCAAGTCCCTTCTCATCCTTTCCACGTCTCCTTGTGTATCAACCCTGTTGCAGATCTTTGTGTCATCTACAAAGAGGCATACTTTTCCTACTAGTCCCTCTGCAATGTCACTTATAAAGACATTAAAAAGGACTGGACCCATTACTGAACCTTGTGGTGCCCCACTAGTAACTCCTCTTTCTTCAGAGTGGACTCCATTTACAATTATCTTCTGTGTCCTGCTGTCCAGCCAATGTTTTACCTAGGCAACCACCCTGGGACCCACTCCCAGGCTGGTTAATTTGACTATTAATCTTTTGTGTGGGACTGTGTCAAATGCCTTACTAAAGTCTAGGTAGGCCATGTCCGCAGCCCCTCTCCAGTCTACTACTTTGATCACCCAGTCAAAGAAATCAATTAGATTCATCTGACATGACCTTCCTGCTGTGAACCCATGCTGCCTTGGATCCTATGCCCAACTGGCCTCTAGGTACTCAACAATTCTTTCCTTCAGAAGTGATTCCATCACTTTCCCTACCACAGAGGTCAAACTCGTAGGTCTATAGTTTCCTGCCTCTGTCTTGGTCCCACTTTTGTGAAGGGGAATCACATCCGCCTTCCTCCAGTCCTCGGGTACCACACCATCCTCCCATGATTTGTTAAAAAGGGTAGTCAGTGGTTTCACTAGCTCTCCTCTTAATTCTTTTACAATTCCAGGGAGAATTCCATCAGGCCCCATTGCTTTGTCCCCCTTCAGTTTTAGGAGTTCAGAACCCTTTCTTCTGTGAAAGGACTGGGATCGACCTCCCTATCAAGAGTGCTTCTGTTAATTGGATTTGGCACCTCCCCCTCCTCTTTTGTGAATACTGAGCAGAAATATTCACTCAGTATCCCTGCTTTTTCACTGTCCTCATCTGCCCACCCACCATTCATTCTATTCAGCCTCACTATCCATCTCTTTGTCTTTCTATGCTTCCTGATGTACCTTTAAAAGGTTTTATCCCCCCTCTTAACCGAGTTGGCTATCTTTTCCTCAGTTTGGGCCTTTGCTATTCTGACTTCCTTCCCTGCTTCCTTCTGCCTTAACTGGTACAGTTGTCTGTCCTGCTCCTTCTGTGTTTCTTTATACTTCCTGAATGCTATATTTTTCTTGCTGACTTTCCCTGCCACCTCTTTTGAGAACCATAGTGGCTTTTTATTTCATTTTGATTTGTTTATTTGCTTCACAAAGGTGAGTTGCCTCTGTGATGGCAGTTTTGATGATTCCCCATTGTTGCTCCACCCCTCCTTCTAGCTGGTTTGCTAGTGCTTTTCTGAGGCACTCTCCCATCTTGCCAAAGTCAGCCCTCCTAAAGTCCAGTACCCTCATTTTTGTATGTCTTGACTCTGTAGTTGAGTTTAAAATGAACCACACTGTTGGATGATCACTTGTTCCCAGATGGCAACCCACTTCTAGATCTGATATCCTTTCACTATCCCCATTTGAGAGCAAGAGGTCTAAGAATGCTCCCTCATGAGTGGGTTCTGAAACTAGCTGTCTGAAGCATGCCATGTGTAGGGCATTGAGAATGGCCCTGCTCTTTGATGTGGCTGCAGCAAATGTGCTCCAGTTAACATTTGGCATATTCAGGTCTCCCATCAACAGTATCTCCCCTTTCTCTGCCATCCTATGAATGCCTTCTATCATATCCTTGTCCATTCCCTCCCCCTGACATGGGGGTCTGTATACAACCCCTGTGCAGATTGTGGTGCCATTTTCAGTCTCCAGGGTGACCCACAGTGCCTCTTCTCCTCCCTGTCTACTCTTTTGTTCAGTTGCTTTTATCCCTTCCTTTACATAGAGAGCTACTCCTCCCCCTCGTCTTCCCTCCCTGTCTCTCCTGTAGGTTGTGTACCCTGGTATGTTAACATCCCAGTCATGGTTCTCTGTGTACCATGTTTCTGTGACTGCTACGTTATCCGGGTATCCCTCTTACATCAAGGCCACCAGTTCAGGGATCTTGTTGCCCAGACTACGGGCATTGGTACTCATTACCCTCCATTTTCTGATGGCCTTACTCCTTTTTGCCCCATCCCTGTCCTTCTTGCCTTTGTCACTTTCTCCATTTACCCCTTCCCTTTTCTTCTCCCTATCAACATTTCTATGTTGGAGTTTATCGCACTTACTACTATAAATTTTTTGGGGAAGGCTAGGATTTCCCCTGCTCCTTTCCAGTGCCTCCCCCTTTTCTAGTTTAAATGCTTGCCAATGAAGCATTTAAACCTATCACCTAGGATCCTTGTTCCCCTCCTGGACAGATGCAGCCCATCATGCCAGTATAGTCTTGCATCACTCCAGGCGGACCCCCAGTCCCCAATGAAGCCAAATCCCTGAGCTGTGCACCATTTTTTCAACCACTGATTGAATCCCATGTTGTGGAGCACCCTAGCCTCTCCTATGCCATAGACAGGCAGCACCTCTGAGAAGGTTACCGTGTGTGCTTCTTCTCTAAGGCCTCTCCCGAATTCCTCAAACTCTTTCTGCACTGCTCTGATCCCTTTCTTAGCCAGGTAATTTGTCCCTAGGTGGACAATGACATCCAGCTCCCTCTCCTGTGCAGCTGCTCCAGCAATCTTGAGGATTCGCTCCCTGTCCCTCCAAGCCATGGCGCCAGGCAGGTACTTTGCCTCCCTCTCCCCTTCCTCCCCCAGTTCTACCTTCCTAACAATGGAGTCCCCCACCAGGAGTTGTTTCCTTCCCCTGTGAGGTCCCATGCCACCCTCCTGTGGGTCTCCTTTGTGGAGGTTCCCAGCATCCTCCTTGGTCTCCACTGTGGGTGCCTCCATAGAAGAACCACACTTTGCCAGAATGGCATAGGAATTGTGGAGAGGAACAACTGGAGGGATGTGCCTCTGCTCCACCACCATCACCATCCCTGAGCCCACTGTGGTCCAACTGCTCCTCTTTCTTGGCAACATCTGAGGCAGTGGCAGTGGTCCTGGTGTTCCCCCGATGGAAGAGGAGGTCCCACAAATTCTGGCCAAATCAGCCTGGAGATGAGCAACCTCCTCCTCAGCCCAGAGAGGTGCCTTCAGATGGGACAACACCTCATCTTCCAGAATGTCTCCTGGAAGACTGATGCTCCATAACCACTGCACTGCACCACTCCCATCATGTCTTATTTCTGGCATTGACCCCTTCTGTAAATGCCTCTGGGGATCATGGGACCCCCAATATAGGGCTACCTAATTTAGGGCTGCCTAAGCTCTGTGGATACTCAGTGCATAGACTTTATGTACCTATGTGCATAGGGCCCATTATGTGGTCAGACTAAAATCTCCATATGGATGCTTATATATAACATTTAATGCAAATATTAAACTCCAATTATGATTGAAATGGTCATGACTGACAAAACTCAATCTTAGTGAAAAAATGTGGCCTAATTTACATCTATAGCAGAAAAAAATCCAATACTTTCAACTGTGTATCATAAACTCAAAGAAAAAAGAACAGGCCAATGGCAAATGAAAAAACAGAGGATTTACTGTATCAGCATACATAGATGCCTAAATCATGGGCTTCAATAGCTCCAGCCTGTTAATCTTTAGTCAAAAAGTGCCGTTCTTATCTATACACAGAGGGCAAGGACCCATATGATAAGTGGACTATGGTTACTTTATACTGTCATAGCCATCAATCCTGTTTTAAATCACTTACAAGAATATACAAGAACATATCATAATAAAGAAAAAAGAAGGTATATAAATATTAAAAGCTGAAGCTTGCTGGCTCTGTGGCACCAAGAAGTGGTGCACCTGCTTAGCACACTGAAGACCCATGTTGCAGCTACAAGCCTGCAATGCCATGAGTGAAGCCTGGTAAGGTGGATTACAGTGCATTCATGTGAATGCTCTCCTCCTGGAGAGGGTGCTGTGGAGCACCACCTTGAGAGTGACATCTGGTGTTGTGCAGCAGCCTTTCTGACATGGGTGATTACACATCTGCTGGCTCCACCCCCAGGGCATCACTGGTGCATGCCACTAGACCGTGGAGTGGGCCACAGAAAAATGGAAACAACACCAATCATGGCCCACCAGATGATGGCAGCCTAGTCCCCCCATGCCACTGTCCCCTATGCATGCCATTCTTTCCCCCCACCCTGTATGCCTCAGAGGACTCCCCAGGAATGCTACTCCCTTAACTGCCCCTCGGGGGGGGGATCCCCAGCAGCAACAAGCCAGACCCTCTGAAATGTAAAGATAGCCAGGGGAACCAGGTGGTGGGAAGCGTCAGTGAAGGGTGAGACTGTTGGGAAGAATGGGAACATGAGCAGCCAGAAGGACTGGCAGTTGGAAGGGTGCAAGTGAGGAGGAAATAAAAAGCTGAAGCAGCAAAGTTCAAATCACAACTACATCCATCCCTGAAGGTAAACTCAGAAGTTTCATTACTTGATCAACTTAATCATACAGTACAGCAGCCTGAAAAATAAGAATTCAGTAAATCAGTGAAAAATCAAAGTAATACAGATGATCATTTTAGAAATGGCTGTTTCTTAAACTTCTCTTTCAGCCCTGGTGGTTGAAGCACCCCCATTCTATATATCCCAAACGCTCTCTTTTAATAAGTACATTCTCAAAATCTCCTCCTTGAATGTTAATTTTAACTTTATCAAGGCCAAGCACAGTAAGTAAGAGCACAGAGCTTCAAAGCTGGAGAACTGAGTTTGAATCCCACAGCCACCACTTGCATACTGTATGACTATCAGCAAATCACATAACTTATCTCTGCTCCCAGGACACACCTAGAAACAAGCCAGGGCTTAGTGTGATTTTCCTGGCTAAAAATTGTCAAGCCATGGGGCCACATTTGCTGTTAACATTAGCCACCATTACATATTCAGGTTTATTGTTCTGCATGGCTCATAGGTTCTCCTTTGCTCTAGCCTTCAACTTTTGTTTTGTGTCTCCAATACAGAAATTGTTGCTTTAGCAGAGCAGCATATAAACTACTCCTGTAGTATTACAGCTGATGCTGCTAAATATAGACTCAGTTTTACCAGTCCCCTTATTTTCAAATGTATTACTACACACCAGACTTGGACATATTTTGCCAACAGCATAAGGTCTGCAATCTCCCTAGGTTTCTATCCCACCTCAACCCTTAATTTCTAGATGTCTGTGAACCAGGTCATCTCAGAGGTTCCTACCCCTCATATATGCCACCCTTAATGAAAGGTTAACTTTGTCAGCTAGCAAAAGATTTGATCTTAAAATGGCAAGATTTTTTTGGACAATGTCAACAACTTGTTTAGCTCCAACACCAAATGTTGGAGTGCATAATAAATGATCATCCTTCTGTTTAATTTAAAGGGCTGCAGTGGGTAGAGACACAGGGTCATAATGTTGCAGATGAAAGTGAGCACATCAAGACCGTGCACCTAAAAACAGTGTGCAGCAACACCAGAAAGTTTTTCTTTTGTTTTGTGGGGGGCTTTGCCCCTGGTACCCTCCACCCCCATGGATCTATTATAATGTGGTCTAAACTATTATAATCAGCTCTGAGAGGGTGTGGACACAGGGGGCAAGAAAAAAATATGAAAAGAAAAACATTTTCTAGCAGGGAATCAAACCATGTTTTCCGCCCAATGCCATCCACTGCAGGATCAGGTGCTCTAGCCACTCCACCATGGGAGCGGCTTGACCAAGCACCCGACTGGCAGTGGATAGTGAAATGACCCTTCAATATCAAGTAGCTAAAAGCTGGAATTGTCGTCCTCCTTTTTTACATGAACTAACAACTACTGATCATGTTTTTAAAAATGGCCTGAATCATGAACTTAGTTTTCATTGTTGTTGTAATAGGTGAAATTAATGTAAATCTAAAAATGCTAACATGCCTGTTATTGATGAGTTTGTAAAACTGTGATGTATTGTTTTGTACTTTTCTGTAACTTGAATTGTTATAAATGTATAGTTGTAATAATTTTGCATAATGTAAACAGGTAAGCCTTGTGAACAGGGATTTTCGGAACCCTAATGGCTGTATCACTGTATAAATAAAATTTTACCATACCATACCATACCATACATCCACTATCTTCTTTCTGGTGAGTGACAGGGGGTAGCGATACTTTCATATCACTGTAATTCCAGAGTTGCTGTAATGCCATACACACTACTGATAGTGTAGTCTTGATGTGCATGGTTTCATCTGTGAGATTATGGCCCAGTAGAGTGGGCGGTGCACTGCAGACCTCTTGCTATGAGAAAAAAGGACTCCCACATTCCTTGCAAACCAACAACATGTTGAAGTGACAAAAGTAGTCACCTCCATGGGAACATGACATGGGAACAAAACAAGACGATGTAAGAAGCCACTATGGTTCTCAAAGGAAGTGGCAGTGAAGGTTCAAGAGAAAAAGAAAGCATTAGGAAGTACAAGGAATCGCAGCAGGAGCAGGACAGAGAACTGTATCAGTTAAAGCAAAAGGAGGCTGGGAAGGCAGTCAGAACAGCAAAGGCCCAAACTGAGGAAAAGATAGCCAACTCAGTTAAGAAGGGGAATAAAACCTTTGTAGGTACATCAGGGAGCAAAGGAAGACCAAGGAGGGATAGTGAGGCTTAATAAAGGGAGGGAGGGTGGGCAGAGGGAGCATGTGAAAAGGCAGAGATACTAAACAAATATTTTTGCTCAGTATTTACAAAGGAAGAGGGGGAGGTACATAAAACAAACAGTAGTAACGCTCTGGATACAGAAGTTGATACCAGCCCATTTACAGAAGAAAGGGTTCTGAAAGAACTCTTAAAACTGAAGGTGGACAAAGCAATGGGGCCTGATGGGATTCATCCCAGAATTCTAAAAGAACTAAGGGTAGAACTAGTGACACCACTGACTACCCTCTTTAACAAATCATGGGAGGATGGGGTGGTACCCGAGGACTGGAGGAGGCAGATGTGATCCCCTTCACAAAAGTGGGAGCAAGGCAGAAGCAGAAAACTATAGACCTGTTAGTTTAACCTCAGTGATAGGAAAATGATGGAATCACTTAAAGGAAAGAATTGTCGAGTATCTAGAGGCCAGAGGGGCACAAGACCCTAGGCAGCATGGATTCACAGCGGAAGGTCATGCCAGATGAATCTGATAGATTTCTTTGACTGGGTGACCAAAGTAGTAGATCGGGAGGGCTGTGGACATGGCCTACCTAGACTTTAGCAAGGCATTTGACACAGTCCACACAAAAGATTAATATATAAGTTAGCCAGCCTGGGAGTGGGTCCCAAGATGACAACCTGGGTAAAGAATTGGCTGGAGAATAGGACACAGAGAGTAATAGTAAATGGAGTCCACTCAGAAGAAAGGAGGGTTACTAGCGGGTACCGCCAGGGTTCAGAGTTAGGGATTAGTCCTCTTCAATGTCTTTACAAGCGACATTGCAGAAGGACTGGAAGAAAATATGTCTCTTGCAGATGACACTAAGATCTGCAACAGAGTTGATGCACAGGGTGGGGTGGAAAGGATGAGAAGGGACTTGTCAGGTTAGAGGAATAGTCACATGTATGGCAGCTTAGATTCAATGCTAAGAGGTGCAGGTAATGCACCTGGGAAACAAAAACCCAGGGGAAGAGTACACAATGGGGGGTGAGATACTAACAACAACAAAAATGGAAAGGGACCTGGGGGTAGTCATATCAGATGACCTAAGGGTGGGCAAGCAATGTGAGAGGGCAGCAAGGAGGGCTGGGGGGATACTGGGATGCATAGGGAGAGGCATCACCAGTAGAAAACAGGAAGTTATTATCCCTCTGTACAGACAGCTGGTGAGACCTCATCTGGAGTACTGTGTGCAGTTCTGAGACCCAATCTCCACAAAGACATAGACAGGATGAAAGCTGTCCAGAGGAGGGCAACTAAAATGGTGCAGGGTCTGCACCGAGGACATATGAAGAGAGACTTAAGGAGCTTAATATGTATAGCCTCGAGGAAAGGAGGGAGAGGGGGACATGATAAAACTTTCAGGTACCTCAAGGGAATCAACAAAGTCCAAGAGGGTAGCATCTTTCAAAAAAAGGTGTGCAAGAACAAGAGGCACAATTTGAAGATGGGGGCGGCTCAGAGGTAATTTAAGGAAGTATTTTCACAGAGAGGGTTGTGGATGCATGGAATGGCCTTCCGGAGGAGGTTGTGGAGTCAAAATCAGTGGTGGAATTCAAGCATGCATGGGATAGTCATAAGGCAATTCTGGGGGTTGGGGGTAGAAAGAAGTAGGCTGCTGGTTAACTAGGATCTGCAGCTTATCCAGTAGGTAGGGAAATGGGCAGACTGGGTGGGCCAAGCGGTCCTTATCTGCCGTCAAATTCTATGTTTCTATGTTTCTATGTTTCTATGTAACACTCTGTGCTTGCACTACTTCTTTTTTTTGTTCAGCTAACTCTGATGTTTGTAAAGGTGCAGACGTTTGACACGGTATATGCCTGGGAGGCTTCCTCTGTTGCCACACAAACCACTGCATGCATACTGTACTGTATATTGTATGGCATGCACAGCGAGTGCACTTCACCTGTCTGCTCAGAGGTGAGTCACGTGATGTCACAGTGGGCTGCTTTCAGACCTCAGTGGTTGCTAAAGTCAAGAAATTCCTAGCTTCAAGAGCACAGAAGGAGCCCAACAGAGACAGACGGGAAGAGAGAGAGAGACAGAGACAGAGAGACAAAGACAGAGGGGCAGGTAACTGCTCCATCAAGATCTGTCTCTCTATGGTCTTTCCACCTGTTCTGTTTCTACATCAGCTTGCTAGCATTGCCTCTAGCACATAAGTAGCTGGGTACCGTACATCAGCAGACAAGACTACCAAGGGATAGAAAAATGTAACATCCTTCTCACTGCAGTAGTTCTTAAGTCATTATTTATGGCACAATTTTCATTCCAAAGCAGAGTGAGTGTGTGGAGTGACAATAAGAAAATATGAAGAAAGTTTTCTTTCATATTGCTCAGGACCAACAGAGTACTCAGCTTCTTTGGTGAGCACAGGAAAGTACAGTATTACTGTGGGTCCCTTTTTCCAGCAAGCCTCTCATATCCCTATAAGGTATTGAGACAATATTAAAGTTCGGTGCATGTGTATGTTAAAAAGACAGGCTTTTCAGACAGTCAGTTTAGCATCAGTTATATGAAATATTATTATTATTTTTTATTCTGCTATGTTATCTGTTTACTAGAAAGAAAGGTGAGCTGTTGTCTAGAGCAGTCTTCAGCACAATAAAAAGTACAGCTCCCAAAAAAGGCTGCTGGTCCATCTAGTCTGGTTCCACACAAATGCACGCACCTGCCCCCCGCAACACAAATGTGCACACACACACACACACACACACACACACACACACACACACACACACACTATTATATTCATAATGCACACTAACTGCAATGTACTGTAACAGTGGCAGTTGGGGGTGCCTAATCCCCAGTGCAGGACTCATCATCACCTCACTACCGCACATGCGCGGTTATTTATTTATTTATATATTTGTTTTTGTTAACTGGGTAAGGCACACTAGACAGCCAAGTGCCTATTTTCAGGTGTGACTTGGGAGGGTTACATAGGTAGAAGCATACAGGAGTCAGTTACATACAGTTGAGCAAAAAACACGTTTAGCAGGAATTGGATAGGCGGCTGACAGTATAAGACAAGTTTAGCAAACAGGAAATTAACAAACATAACCTAGAATGAAAGAGGAAGCAAGGCATTGTTAGAATTGATTAGGACATGGATACACATGTTTGTGGAATATACAAGACGATTGTGGTACATATATAGTGGGGTTGGGAGTGAGCAGCAAGATACATAACAGAATGACTTAGTACAAACAGAAGTAAGTGCCGGGGGAGAACAGGGGGTTGGGGGGACTGGATAGGACAGGTGAAGCCATTTTGGGAGGGAGGGGTAGGGAGGGAGGATGGTGAGAGGATGTCAGGTATGGATTTCACTACTAGTTCTGGAGGGTAAGTGCAGTGGGCACTGAAAGCCATCAGTACATATGTAGATAAGGTGGACTACGAGGTGCAGGGACATGTGGAGGAAGATTTCAGGAAGTTCCAGAGCAAGGTTTTGAAGCAGTGGTGGGAGGAGGTGGACCGGGTTTCTTTTTTATACTCCCCATTCGACCTCTCCTGTCAGTACCCACCATCCCACCCACCCCCAGAAAAATAACACTGACACTGAGGGTGCCCAATCCCCCAGTTTCACTATTGGCATCTTGGCCCTGCTTTTTTTGTTTTCTTTTTTTAACCTGTAACAAGAAAAGCATCCATCAATGTATTTTGTGCCATTTCAGACACCCCAGCCAAACCTCCCACTAAGTACCCACCACCACATAACCCCCAATCTCTTAGTTACCCATCGGGAATTCAACACCATAAACCTCCCTGGACCACAGACATGTCATCACTCTTCAAAGCCCCACCATGAACTGAAGAAACAGGAACACCATTCAATATATTTCAATGGGGTTTTGAACTTAGAGGCATAACTTAGGTATTTTTGCATATGGTATTTTTTGCCCAGATTTTCAACTTGCCTTCTTTGGGACCCCACTTCTTGAACAATGTCACTGTTGTTAGGCAAATCCCTCCCAAAAGGTGATTTCATGATCCCTGCACAAAATCACCTTTCAGGCAGGAGTTGAAAATGTTTTCTGCCCCTGCCAATGAGGTGGGGTCATGAGAAGGCTATGTTGAAAATTTGGTGTAAAAAATATTAAAAAACAACAAAGTTATGAGCCTACGTTGAATTTTGCAAACACAGACTCATAACTTTGGTAATTGTCAATCTTTTAACACCAAATTAACAACATAGCCATATCTTTACATCACCTTATGAATGTGGCATCTATCATTTTCAAATCCTGGCCAAAATGTTTTTTGCATCCTGAAAGGGAATTTTGCAGTCCCTTTGCAAAATCACCTTTCAGGCAGGAGTTAACAATTTTCTCTGCCCTGTTTCATGAGGTGGGGTTATAAGAAGGCTATGTTGGAAATTTGGTGTAAAAATATAAAAACCCAATAAAATTATGAGCCTACGTTGAATTTTGTGAACACAGGCTTGTACGTTTGGTAATAGTCAATATTTTACCTAAATTTTCAACATAGCCATTTCCTTACAGCACCTCATGAATGTGGCAGCTGTCATTTTTTAACTCCTGCCCAAAATGTGTTTTAGTATCCTGAAAGTTGATTTCACAGTCCCTGTGCAAATTTACTTTTAAGCCAGGAGTTGAGCATTTCTCTGTCCATCTTCTTGAGGCAGGGTCACAACAAGGCTGTTGAAAATTTGGTGTAAAAATATTAAGAAACATTTACATTATTTCTAACCCAAATTCCCCAGCTGCAGCCCTATCAGCGTTGGCCTTGTTTTATAGAACCATGTGACATGCTATCCATTTCCATTACATCTGCTTCCTCTCCTGCTTTTGCAGTCACCTTACGTTGTCAGCTCCTCACCTTGAACTTTTCTGTCACCTCATCGTCTCATTTTGACTATGGTTCTTCTGCCCCACAATTGCATCTTATATGCATATATTGGCCCTTAGGCAAATTCCCGATGGAGTGTCTGAGATGGCAGTTATATTGTAGTTAACTACTGCTATAAATTGGCTTGGAATATAAATCCTTGAGTAGAGCTGGGCAATATTAACAAATCCCAATTTCACAGAAATTTCAAGAAATGACACAAAAGTTCATGAAATGTTGCAGAATTTTCCAAAATTATTTAATTGGTCATAACTCAATCAGTCTTATACCTGCAGATCTGGGGCCTGTTATTAGAAAATGGGCAAAAGCAAAGCCCAAAGGTTTGTGCCCTGCTTTACATTGCCCAAGACCCTGAGGATACAATATTCAGTTGCATAATGCACCAGCATTATCTGACTGAATATAAGGCCATGACAGGACAGCATAAAGTTGAGTAGCACTACCCTGACATAGATCTGGGCTGTATGCAGACAATTCAAAGATAACAGGATTGGTGTGCCCATAAACCTGTTAGTGCCAGGATCCCCAGTGTGATATACAGCCATCAACATGCAAATGAGCCTATTGGGCATGTGAGACACTAAAGGACCATATGCATGAAATCCATTATTGGTGAGACAGGTGAGAGGTATGAGACCCCTAACTGGTGGAACAAGTAAGAGGTGTGCTCCTAAATGATGGTACAGATGAGACCATAAGCTCCTGATTGGAGGGACATGTAAGAGCTCCATTAGAAGTAGGAGCCATGCATCATTAACTATTAAAACAACATGGATGCCTAATTGAAAATGAGTGGAATGAAGACATCTGGTGTTTACTAATTTTATATGAAGCTGTGGACTGCCTGCTTGCACTTTTTCTCCAATACCCGTTCCATGAAAAGTGGCTCGCAAATGTATTCAAGCATTGTCTAAGAAGGGTTTCTAGAGACTTTTGAGCATTTTGGCAAGCGTCTTTTGAATCTATGCTCGAAGAACTGGAGTGGATTATTTGTCTACAAGCAGTAATAAGTGACCTTTGTTGTGACTTTCCTGACGGTGCTTGTATTTGCACCAAGTAAACTTTTAAAACTTTTTGCCCTTTTGTGTGCTCTCTAATTAGAGCTTATGTTCATTTGCTGCTATTGTTAGATTAAAGGGCTGCTGGTGTGGCAGGGAAAAGATAAAGAATACTGAATTTCGGACACTGATTCAAACTCATTGGAACATTGCCTTTTGCTGCAATTTTCACAGTATTAATATATCAAAGTGAAGTTAGATGTTTGATTAAATCTTTTGCTTCTGATACATCTTTTCTTAGTTAAGATAGGTAGTTATAGAACGCAAAGTTACTGAGTAGAGTTATATCTGTCTCTTATGAATACTATAAAAACTGCAAATAAAACTATGCAGAAAAGGAGGGAAAAGAAATCAGAGAATGAAAAAATATAGCCCAACAAAAGACAAAGCTAATAGGGATCTGAATAAAATTACACATTTTTTAAATTATCCAGAAGAGCATAGAAGAGCTAAGAGGGAACAAGAAAGTTACAAGGAAAACATTTGAGCCTAAAATGACGTCATCTCCAGCATTAATACAGAAAGAGGAGGTTCATGTATGTACCCATCCTCTAATGAATTATATTAGAAAATTGGAGAATGAGATACGAATAGTTGAAATACACAAAAGGGAAAAGAAGGCAAGTGGTATTGGCCCTGCATAACATGTCTCGGATTTGATTAACATAGAAGAGAGTGTGGAAAGAGATACTAGACAAAATGTCATCATTAATAGATAAGATGAGGCACATAATGACTGGTTGTCTAGTAATTACCTGTTAAATGACAAAGGGAAGCTAATCTCTGGTGATGATTGTATAAATAAGGAACCAATATGCTTGTTAAGCTCAACTCAGGGAGTGGAAAATCAGGATTTTAATAGTGGAACCTTCTTAGAAAAGTATGATTCCTTCTATCCCCATATATTAAAGAGTATAATATTAATGTGCCACCTAATCATGAATTAGGCAAATATGTGCAACAAAAGGAGTCACAAGATTTGGATGTTTAGATAGCTGAGCAAATAAATCTTGATGAAGAAGTGGATGGAAACACAAGCCATCTGGGCAAATTTAAAAGAAAAGGTGATGATGGGAATGATTCATTACACAAAATGCTATTGGAGTTAAAGAAAGAACAATACTTTAGCAATATCCAACTTTTGGAACTGGTTACCTTTTTTCATGTTTTTATCGATATATATGTTAAAAATAACAATAACAATAACTGTGATTATGGTGGTAATGGTGGTAAGGGTAGAAAACAAGAAACTGTAAATGAGTACATAGCTAGAGCTGAGATGGCTGAATACAACAATACATAGCTAGAGCTGAGATGGCTGAATACAACAATAATAATGAAAGTAGGATGCCATCTAATGAAGCAAGGACAAACAATGTAAAAAATAAAGTATTGTTTAAGTCAATAGAAATGATAAATGAAATTGCTGCAAAGGAAATTAAAGAAACAGACATTCTGGTGCAAGATTTAAATAATAGGAAAAAACAGAGTAAAGAAGTGAGGTCTAAATCTGTAATAAATGGGAATATGCAACTAAAGAGGAAAGCAGTAAGACAGGTTGAAATAAGAAAGGAAAAAAGGAAAACAAGGAAAACGTGGATGAGGTAGGCAAAGGTGAATTGTTATTGGAAAACACAGTTAGATTCAAAGGAAAAAATCAATGCAAAAGGGATGAATTATTAGCAGAACAACAAAATAAAAGAATAGCTAAAGGAGACTTTCTGCCAACAATATTTGTGCACGGGCTGCCGAAATCAAGAAATGAGAATAATTACACATTGAAACTGGCAGTTTATAATCTGCTTAAAGGCTTGTTGGGGTATAAAGTGAATTGGAAAGATATAAAATCAACATATCAATATAAAACCAGTATAGCAAAAGGATGGATTTGTATAGTCCTCAAAGATGGGGATAAAAGGAAAAAGATTTTGACAAAAAAGGAGAAATTCTCAGAGATGGGGATTCTACTGGAAATTACTATAAGAGAAAGGCAAGAACAACAGATAAGACAAGATAAAAAGAGAGATACAAGGGGAATGTGTGAGAATGAAAGGAAAGATAAGGTGGAAAATAGCTATAGAGAACCAAGGATAACAGCCTATATGGCACCTATTGAGACTGTGCATAATATAGGGAAAGAGAAAGAAGATGTTTTTAATAAAAGAGGTAGAAGACAACTCGGGAAAAAGGTTAACAGCTCAGTTGTTCTAGAGATAGATGATCAACTAGAGGGAAACAATATGTTGGAATCAGTTGCTTCAGCAAGTACTGGTAGTAGTGAAAGCATGTTAAGTACACAGGAATTGACAAACTGACCAGGGATGGACAATGTAGTCACTGGCCCCATAGATCTACTTAGCTGGAATGTGGCAGGCTTGAAAGAAAAATTATCATGTAAAGAATGTAACGAATGGTTAAAAAGGATCCCTAATCTATTTTTACAGGAAACTTGGCTAATAAGGGGACAATTCAACATACTAGCGGGCTATACTTCTTGGGCATTAGATGCCAGAAGGGATAAGAAATGTGGCCATCCTAAAGGAGGGTTAATGATTCTAATAGATACCTCTATGAAGTATAGAGTGCTGGAGGCTAGTGTGTCCTTTAATTACTTTATGTATATTATTATAGCAAACGATGTATGTAGGTGGGCTCTATTTAACATCTATATTCCTTCAAAATTAAAGTTACAGAACTATGAATCAGTCCTAAATCTGATAGGCAGTAGGGTGGAGTCAGTTAAAAGCAGATTCATAGGCCTAAAAATAATTATGGCTGGGGACTTTAATGCCCATATAGGGAACTTGTTAGAAGAGCAGTCTGGGGACTGGTGTATAGATGATGCCCTGAATATACCAATAAGAGCTTCCAAGCAAACAAGTGTGTCAAATATGGTAAGAAAGTTATTCAATTCTGTGAAAAATATAACCTTTGAGTACTAAATGGAAGAGCAAAGGGAGACAGAAATGGAGAATTTACATTTTTGGCAAAAAATGGTGGGAGCATTTTGGATTTATGCCTGATTGAAGTTTTTGATTATAACCTAGTAGAACAATTTAAAATGATGAAGGTATGGGATAGTGATCATTTCCCTATTATATGCAAAATTTATGTTGATTTAGTAGTAAAAACAAAAGATGAGAGAATGGAATATGATGCAGATAAGTTTATGTGTATTACATATGTCAAAAGGATCAAGTGGAATGGCTTCACAAAACAAGTTTTGGATAATCTAGTTAACGGTGGACAAGTAAAAAATATAATAAACAAATTTACACTTAATCGCACAGTGAAAGGGGATGAAAGAATTGTGATGTGTGATGAGTTGACAGTTATTATTGTTGGTACCTTAAATAATCAATAAAGTATAGTAAAACCAATGAATATGGGTACAGAGCATCAATGGTGTGATAGAGATTGTTTCATATTAAGGAATGAGATTAAGAGAGTAGGTAAGTTAAGACTGAAACAACCAATGATAGATATTTTGAGGGCTTTTCACCAGCTGAAAGCAGAATATAGATCTGCAGAAAAGGAAAAAAGGCAAATTATTGGAGATACCTTTGGGGAGAACTTCAAGCCAGTATTGTGAACAAAGACATGAAGTCATTTTGGGCATTAGTTGCCTATGAATGTAATGAAGAAAATGTGCAATATGGGGACTTCCGGCAGGATCCAGTGAAGATGGCAGCTTGAATCTTTTGCTCTGCCCCAGCCCTATAAAAAATCCTGTACTTACTGCCAAAATGCTGGACTGAAAGTTTGCTTTTTTCACTCGACTTCTCCCCTTCCTACCCCCTGTCACCACCATTGGAGTATTTTTGGGGATCGTTACACTCTACAGCACCTGGCGATCCATGCAGATATTGACCTGGTTGTTTCCAGATAGGCCACACAGGCCCTACCATGGTTTTCTCAGCCACAGAATCTCCTTGTCCCTTCTCCATGGGGCGTTGGCATCCCCCGCATCTTCCCAATGGTGACTGTGGGCAAAGGACAACAGATATCTCCTAGGGGGATTTTTGCTGATCCAGGCACAGAGCTACTGACCTCCTATTTACTTTCCTCATGCAACGCAAGGATCCTCCTGCTAGGATGGACCAGACTGCTAGCTGATGTGAAGGAGCAGCAGCCCTGGGCATTTTGGATCAAACTCAAGTGGGCAAGCCCTTGGAAACATCACAAAAATTCTCGAGGCACTACTTTCAAGGGTGGAGCACATTGGTGCCTCACTAGCAGGCAATACTGAAGATGTCTGCAGGCTTGAGGATCAACATAATATCCTCGAGCAGCGGGTGGGGGAGCTAGAAGGTCAGCATTTAAATGTACTGCACAAACTCAGGGACCACAAAGCCAAGCTGGCTCATTTATGGCAAAGGGCTGAGGTCCAAGAGAATTGTACTAGGAGGAATAACATTCACATTCTTGGCATGCCAGAGGGAGTGGGAGAGCCCCAATCTGGAGAAATCCCTAAGTGAATGGCTTCCACAACTAATAGGAGATCAGTGGAAAGAGTCAGTGAATGTTGAACATGCTTACAGTGTTCCCAGTAACTTGAGTCACACTAGAAGCCCTCGGACCATAGTTGCGTATATGCTGCGCCTCTCAGTCAAGGAGCAGCTGCTCAAAGCCATAAGAGACACTGGGGAGCTAACCTGGAGGGGGCACATTATCTCTGTTTACAGAGATTTTACACAGGAGGTTGCAGCCAAGCGTAGTGCCTGCAAATCCCTGAAAAAAAGTTCTGAATGCCAACTCAGTTCAATATTGATTTAAAGGACTTACTTCATTGTATCTATCCAAAGATGGCCAGTCTTTTCTCACAGACTGTCCAAGGGATGCTGAGGCCTGGATTTGGGGACACTGACCAAATATGTTAGCAGGCACTACATCTCCCAGATGCCTCTGGGAACCGAGGGGTAGAATAGCACAAGGAGGAACACTATCACAGGCGGACGGGTCCATCCAATATAGCTCCCTCATCGCACAGACAACTATGGAATCCTTCTCCTGACAGAGCCAAGCAACCTCTGCTTCACTCTATACCTCAGCCAACTCCTGATGTATCCAATACTGGCCAAGCACTTAAACTGCCAGAAACAGTTGATCCCCCTCTGCCAGCAAGACAATGCCCATGCAGTAGAAGCCCTCATCCTCCAACACAGAGCAACACTACCATGTCCCCACCAGCCAAACTCCTGAAGGCAGATTTGACAATGCCGGAGAAGGGCAAGCCCTCTGACACCACAGAGGAACAAACGGAGATCCTTGAGAAAGACCCAGTCCTGCTGGACTGGGCATTGATGATGGAGGAAGAGAACAAAGAGGAAGATGTAACCAGTAATGCTCTGAAACCTGGACTAAAAACATACACAGAAGCTCTTGCGATACTGGAAACCTGAAAAGCAAAGGGAACCTGTTAATAAAATATGAGAATCTGAGGGACTAACTTGCCAGACCTAGGGTGAAGGGTTATACCTCCCTCCTCCTTTTTGACTTAATGCATCTTGAATTGAGTGGGGCACTGCCTATAAATCACAGGCAGGGACCCCCCCTCCTTGTCCCATCTTCCTCTGCCTTATATTTTCAGGTCCTTCATGACCTATATAATAATCCCTCCTCCCTCACTGCTTCTACAAGCATATCTCTATATGTGCCCTATCCTTCTCTTCTGGCGCATGGGCTTTGTAGCCCAATACTCTTACTCACAGAGTTGGGCACATACTTTCAAAATAATTCATAGGCCTGGAAATTCCCATGCCACATGAATATGGCTATCCCCTACTACACTCTTATAGTCTTGGTAGTTACTAAAACTCCTGGTAAGTTGTTACTTCTCCCATGGGTTGTTATTTTTCCCATGGGTTAGAACCCTGTAAGCAATATGTGGCTGACAGATCCCCCCATCCCTTTCCCATTCCCCAACCAGGAGATACGATTGACTATGCCTGCCCCTCTAGCTTGGGGTGGCTCCAGACTCCAGATTTACCCTGGTGGCTTGTAGCAGTTCACATAGCTGAACTCTCAGACTCAGGCTGGGACAGATCATCTAACTTGGTGTGACTCCTTCCTGTTTCTGCATTTGCTGCCTAAAGCAGTGTGGCTCAGGGGTGTTACTGCCCCTTCTCAGGTGTACAACTCGGCACCAACAACTGAGTTATTGCTGATCATTTAGAAGAGTTATATTGCATTATAATTAATCTGCTAATTAATCTGTTGCCTGACAGTTGTCTATTGACAGACTTCTGTTTTGTATTTTGAATTTCAAAGATATATAACTGTTGTTTTCTCTTTATTTCACACAGGCCTCTCTTCAGCTGCAGATAGATTGCTTATCACTATCTCCTCTCAACCTTCTCAACACCTGTCTACTCGAGGCTCACCATCGGTACATGACTTACCACAGGCCTCTAGCCGGGTATCTTTTCTTTTATTCTTTTCTGCCTCTCCTCTCGCTGCTGGCTGGGTGAGTACATTCTTTTTTCCCTTGCTATGTGACGGGTGGGAATAACTATGGTTCCGACTACAGTTGCACAGCATGGCTGGGGATGTGTCTCCTGGAATGTGTGTGGACTGAATCATCCAGCCAAGCGAACTAAAGTATTGCAATATCTGAACTCGCTGGGTGCGGATATTGCCTTACTCCAGGAGACGCATCTTACCAGCCACATGGTGCAATGGTTAAAGAAGCTTTGGCTGGGAACAGTGCTGGCTAGCTGTGCCTCCATGAAGTCCAGGGGAGTGGCCATCCTTTTACGGAGGATGGGACCATGGACTGGTGAGGGTCAGCACCAGGACTCACTGGCTAGATGGATAGTGGCTAAGCAGTCATATCCTGGTGGCAGGGTCATAATAGCCAACGTTTATGGCTTCAATACGGATACAGGGGATGTCTATTCAGAACTGAGTCAGGCCTTCACTGAGCTCTCTGGCGATGACCTTGATATCCCAATCCTACTAGGTGGGGACCATAATTTGGTGAGTGATATTTTTTTAGACAAATCCATACGCACACCTCAGTCCCATCCGAAGGTTTTAGAAACACTAAACACTCTGATGTCAGAATGGGGACTAGGGAACCCATAGAGAATTAGTCATCCAAGTGGGCGTGGCTACACATATTTCTCTACAGTGCATGGTATTCATAATAGACTTGACTTCTGGTTAGCCAACTATGCTGCAATGCCTGGGATAGAAACTCCCACCACTGGCAGCATAGTTATATCGGATCATGCCCCTGTGGTGATCACTATCACTCCCTTGGGGCAAGGTTCATGCTCCACAAGGTGGAGATGTAATCCATTATTGTTAGAGGATGCAGACTTTCATGACTACATAAATAAGGAAACCCTCTCCTATTTCTCCGTCAACACCCAAGGGGAAACTAATGCGACCACACTCTGGGAGGCCTTTAAGGCAGTCATAAGAGGGAGAATAATTTCCTTCTCTGTGGCTAAAAACAATAAAAGGGCAAGACATATATCAGAGCAACAGAAGGATCTGGCACGTCTGGAGAAACAGTTCAGACTGTCTACCAATAGCCCACTGAACTCCCCTCTCCAAGCCGACATTACTGGTTTAAAATACAAGCTCAATATGTTGTTGAACAGGAAAGCAGAATGGCAACTTACTCAAGCTAAACACAGGTTCTGGGAGGGAGGGGATAAGGGAGGGAAACTGTTAGCTTATTACCTATGGAATCAGTAAACTTCTTCCAGAATTTAAGCCCTAAAGGACAAGGGGGGAAGACTGCAACAACACCCAAATCTATCAATGAGACTATGAAAATCTTTTATCAGGACCTTTATCAGTCCCAGAATGTCTTTTCAGATACTGAATTATCCCATTGGCTGCAAAGCTTTTGTCGAGGAGCACAACTTACCCAGCTCTCTTAAGAGCAGGCCCTTGCCCTGGATTCTCCCATAACCCGGGATGAACTCCGGTCAGCTCTATCTTAGATGGCTAAAGTGAAGGCCCCGGGGCCAGATGGGATGTCAGCAGAGCTGTACCGAGTGCTGCAGGATGAGATAACTACCCCCCTTCTGCAAGCTCTCCTGGAAGCCCAATTGAACACAATATTTCACCCCACCATGCATGAGGCTCTCATCTCACTAATTCCCAAAAAATCCTCGGATAACTTACTGTGTACAAATTATAGAACCATTTCACTTCTCCCAGTGGATACTAACATAGTGGCTAAAATCTTGGCAACCAGACTCTCCCCAGTGTTATTAAATCTGATTCACCCCTCTCAAACAGGGTTCTTAAAAGGGAAATCTAGTGCAGATAATCTATGCCTCATTTTAAATCTTAAATGGCTGGCACTTCAGTCTGATGTTCCCATGGCCGCCTTAGCAGTTGATTTTGCTAAGGCATTCGACTCCCTGGAATGGTCTTATTTGCACCAGATTCTCCAATTGTATGGTTTCAGATCCCAGTTTTGTTCATGGGTTTGCACACTGTACAACCTGCCCTCGTCCAGAATCCTCACTAACAGGGATACCTCCACTCCCTTTCTCCTCCATAGAGGCACCAGACAGGGGTGTCCTCTTTCCCCACTCCTTCTTCTTGTAGCTCTGGACCCCTTTATCAGAACACTTGTTAACACCTCAACTATAGCCGGTATTCCTGTGGGGAAAACCTCCTACTTAGTTAAGGCATATGCAAATTATATGCTACTTACTCTTTCTGACCTGCAGTCTTCCCTCCCACCAGTTCTGTCAATCCTGCAGGAGTTTGGAGTACAGTGTACAGTTCTGGAGACCATACCTACGTAAGGACATAAACAGGGTAGAGAAGGTTCAGAGGAGGGCAACAAAGATGGTGCATGGATTGCATCACAAGTCCTATGAAGACAGGTTGAAGGAA
Organism: Neoceratodus forsteri; assembly: GCA_016271365.2. Taxonomy (NCBI): domain Eukaryota; kingdom Metazoa; phylum Chordata; order Ceratodontiformes; family Ceratodontidae; genus Neoceratodus; species Neoceratodus forsteri. The sequence continues at coordinate 441,146,632 of CM057451.1, read as the reverse complement.
CTGAACATGTACTCCCTGGAGGAGAGGAGGGAGAGAGGGGGATATGATAGAGACATACAAGTATCTTACAGGGAGGAACAGGGTGCAGGAAAACACTATTTTTAAGCAAAAAAGATGTTCCAGGACTAGAGGGCATGGGATGAAGTTGGAGGGAGGATGATTCAGAGGAAACATGAGAAAGAATTTCTTCACAGAATGGGTGGTGGACAAGTGGAACACCCTGCCAGAGGAAGTGGTGGGGGCTGAAACAAACACGGGATTTAAGAATCATGGGATAGACATAAAGTAATTCTGGAGGTCAGGGGTAAGGGGCAACAGACTTCTAGGAAAACAAACTGAACTTACAAGCTCAAATGGGGCAGACTGGGTGGGCCATAGGCCCTTATCTGCCGACACTGTCTATGTATTTATGTATCTATGTATCTAGTTTGCTAGAATATCTGGGCTTACAGTGAATCAGAAAAAAGCTAAGTTATCCCCTCTAAACAAGAAGTGTAGTAGACACTGTCTAGTAGGTACAGATATTTCTTGGGCGCCACAGGGCTTCCCATATTTGGGCATCAACATCACAGCAGCCTGGAAGGACTTAGAAATGGCCAATTTCTCCCCTCTCCTAGCCTCTCTGACAGCCGAGGTCCATCGCTGGATGAAGTTATGTCTAACTTTGAAAGGAAAGTAGAAGCTGTTAGAATGTTTATTTTTTATAGGGTTTTCTACCTACTGAACAACCTCCCAATCCCTCTCTCTCAAAAACCATTTCAAGCCTTAGATATATTGGTGGCACTTTTCCTCTTGGAAGGTGGATCCCTTAGATGGGGACGAATGAAATTATGTGCTCATTGGACCAAGGGAGGGCTTGGCCTTCCCTGGTTCATGGGATATCATCTGGCCTTTAGCATGGCTCAGGCCGTGACGTGGTTTGCCACTCATTCCACTCCCCTCCTCAGTGGGCAATACTGGAAGCCACTCTGTCAGCAAAGACTCCCCTCTATTCATTGTTATCTAGCAGGAAACCTGCTGATCCTCAACTCACGCCACTCATGACAACACATGTACATTGTGATGCCGGGCAATGGCAATAACTGGTTTTCAAGTGCCGACTACCATCCTCCTTTATGTTATGCTCTGATTTGGACTAATCCTCTCATTAAGGTAGATCACAAGCCACTCCAATGGACCTTATGGGCCTCTATGAGCATTCAGACAGTAGCCGATCTACTCATTCTGAACACCAGTATGCTGATGTCCTTTGAGCAGCTCAGAGCTAAATACAAATTACCATCCCAAGATATTTGGAAATTTCTCCAAATAAGAAGCGTGCTGATCCCTCTCCTTAAGACTTGGTCATCCCAGTCCCCTTGGAGGTGCCTGAATAACCTCTCCCAACCCAACAGAGGTGGGGACCTTGTAGGTGCAATATATCAAACTCTTAGAGATTCCCAACCGGATGTCACTTAAACTAGAAAAGTTGCATGGGAGTGAGATCTTTCTCACCCCCTATCCCCACTGCAGAGGTCAGAATATCTTAGATTGGCCCGTACGACCTATGTAGACTCAAAGAGCCAGTTGATTCAATTAAAAATTCTCCTCAGATGGTATCAAACCCCCTGAGTCCTCAATAGCTGAAAGATAATCTCGCAGGATAGCTGCTGGAGATGCCACTCTTCTCCGGCCCACCTATACCACATACTATAGATGTGCCCAACAATTCTCACTTTCTGGCATCAGTCCTGAATGACTCTTTTGCTATAGTGAGTAACCCGCTATCTTTTCAACATTACTCCCTTCTGCTGGGGGACACCTCCACATTAAATACACTCTCTCCCACTAGTAAAGCTTGGGTCCTGGTAACTGTCATGGAAGCAAAGAGAGCCATCTTGGTGAGATGGAGACAATCTTTACCCCCCACTCTTTCTCAATGATGGGCAGCCATGGCTAGGCTGCCCGTTTTTGAGAGGCTCACAGCAGCAGCCAGAGGTAAACTCGCTGACTACCACTCAAAATGGGATGCTTACCTGCATTCCCACATTTGTAGAGTGCTTCCTCCTCCACTACAAATTCCTCCTATTACTTTATAGCAAGCTGACCCTAGAGTGGTACGCCAAATATGAGGTATCCCCCGCTCCTTCATGAAACTCCTGCTATGCTCCTTATCCCTCCTTTTATCTCTAGCCCTTTTTTCTCTTCTCCTCCTTTTCCTTTTTCAATCCTGACCTTTTGACAACTTAAATACTCTATTGTGGGACTATTGGGTATAAACTAATCATGAGAACCTAGTTGGCATATATACATCAAGTAAATAAGAGGCCTGTGCTGCAATGTAATGTTTTCCTTGAATCCTTATCCCTACAAATTTTTGTGTCTAATTAAAGTTTATTGCAACCAGTCTGTTTTACACATAGTATATGCCTTCCTGAAGGCCAGTTGAGAATTGGACTCTGATAAGTATTGATGTAGTTTAGTGTTACCTTGTATTTTGGTTGTATCCTTTAAGGTGGCAATATTATTAGCTCTCTCACTTTTGTTTGTTAGGGATTGAAGCTCATGGTGCATTTGCTTCTGTGAATTATGCAAGTAATATGTTAAAAGTTGGAAAATTTCAATAAAATATTACATGATAAAAAAGGAAAATGTGCAATATAATATTGTAGGTATGATTTCAGAAGATAGTTGGATCAAACATTATAAGAACATGTATAACTGTTCTAGGGTAGATTGTAATGAAAACAAGGAAGCCAATGAAAGTATAAGGAATTTTTGTTATAATCTTTCACTTATTTTCGGTATGGAGGAAGTAAAAAATACAATCAGTGCACAAAAAAGAAATAAGGCTGTAGGAGGTGATGGTATCCCTGCAGAGCTGTTGCACAATGATTTGGAACTCTGGGCTGCTGTTTTTACACAATTGTTTAATGATATAAATATTACTCTTTGTTTGCCTCAAGCTTGGAATAATGGAATAATTGTACTGCTCTTTAAAAAAGGGGAAAAAAAAGATCCAAAGTGCTATCACTCTATAACATTGCTTCCTGTTTCACAGAAAATCTATTCTAGATTGATTTTAGACAGGTTGTCGACTTGGGTTAATGAAACTGAATATATTTCAAGATTTCAATGTGGCTTTAGAAAGGAATGCTGGACTATGGATCTGATTTTTACACTTAATTATTTATTTGATATTTATGTAAAGAATAAGAAAGGAGCCTTACATGCTGGCTTCATTGATATTAAATCAGCATTTGAACAAGTAAATAGAAATAAGCTATGGAATTTTTTGGACAGTCTGGGAATCGATCGTCATTTGCTAGCTAGTTTAAAGAAGTTACATAATAGATACTACAGCACGCATTAGATATGGCTGCGATGGGGCACTGTCTAAAGGAATCAAAGTTGCTTGTGGTGTGAAACAGGGATGTCTATTGGCACCGATGCTTATCAATCTTTATATAGAAACACTTGTAAAAATCTTAACTTGATTGATACTTTTGCACTTAAAATAAATAATGTATTTATTCAAATCCTTCTATATGCAGATGATGCGCTAGTGATTTTTCAAATGGCAGCTGGCCTACACAAAGCAATGTTAAATATTATGGACTCACTGAGCGCTTTAGACTTGGAACTGAATGTAAATAAATCAAAAATGATGGTATGTGGACAAAAAAATAAGAAAGATAGTAAAGAATGGGAAATTTGGCACTGTAAAATGAGGAAGTCTCAGAATATAGATATTTGGGGGTAACTATCGATAAAAAAGTATCCTGGTTGCAGCATATGGCTGAGGTTAAGTCTAAGGCAGTTAAAACTTCTAGTGTAATTAAAAGCTTTGCTTATAAATTCGCTAATAACTCATTTGTGGCCCTAAAGAAAACATTTGATATTAATGTGTTAGTCAGTTGCTTTATGGAAACGAAATATGGGGGCTTTATATGGAGAAGCACAATATAGAAGTAATTCAGAACTCATTCATGAGGTCAACACTGAATTTACCCAGAGACTGTCCAGTTGGTTTTATCAGATTAGAAACTGGGTCATTTCCCATAAAAACGAATATTTTGATTCATGCTACAAAATGGCTTGATAAAATACTGAAAATGAAAGATGGTAGATTACCAAGGATGTGTTGGAATGATTTTATAAATAAACAAGCTTATGAGATAAACAATGGCTGGTTTGAAAAATTTAATAAATAGTTATCAAGGGCCAGCCTAGTGGATCTCTGGAATGGGAAAGTAGTTAATAGTCCTGATTTATTTGTGAAGGAAGTAAGTGCAACGCTAAGAGATATTGCAATGCAAGAAGATCTGGGAAAGATACATGAGACTGATTCAGTGGGGCTATATTCCAGCATTAAAATTAATTGGGGCATGGAGAAGTATTTGGTAAAATGCGAAAATTATAAACACAGAAATCTGTTGTGCTGGATAAGGCTTGCTATCTTGTGTAACTCGTTCTTCAATTTTCACAACAAACTCTATGGATTGAATATAATAAAATGTAATTATGCTGATAAAAATGATATTGAGATTGTGCACATACTAACTGAATGTGAAATATGGCAAGAAAAAAGAAGGAAATGGATAATTCCACTATTTGGGAAGCAATGCATTGATGTTATGGTAATGCTAAAAATGCTTGAGATTAAGCATATGTATGGTCTAGCAAGATTTTTTATGTGACTGAATAGCAACAAGTTTTATACTACAAGTTTGTAATTTGTTAATCAAATAAGGTGCATGGTCTTATTATTTATATGTCATTTTTATGATATGTTTTTTATGGATGAAACAAACGTGTGTTTTAAACAGCTTTTTAACAATAAATAAATCTAAATCTAAAAATCTAAATCATATGCGTGCCCACTGTAGGCTAATTTGTGTTTCAAGCGGTGGCACATTTATACCCCTGCATCTGCTCCCCTCACTCCAATTGTCATTCTTTTATTAAAGTAAATATTCCCTGGTGTACAGTGGAACCTCTGCCATCTGATCCAATTGCTGCTAAGTAATAATCATGCCCTGGTATCTAGTGGTACCACCCACCCTTCGATCCCTATTCCTGTTAAGTAATCATCAATCCCTGGTGTCTAGTGGCACCCCACACTCTCTGATTCCCATCCCCATTAAGTAATAATCATTCCCAGGTGTCCAGTGCCTGGCCTCATAAAAATCATAACAGTCCCTGGTGTGCAGCGCCACCCTGTCCCCAAGTTGAAGGGGACCTGAGGATGAGGAGTACCACTAGACACCAGGGAATGGTTATTACTTTATATGTGAAAAACCAGCACTCCAAACACCAAATAATTCAGTGGAACTTAATTTTTAATGTATAAATAACTCTTTTTGTACTTTCAAAAATATTATATAGGAGCACAAAATCAATCACAGTGAAAGCAATAATAACATATACAAGCTCCAATCCAATCAACCTGCCTCAGTGATTCAGGGTAGCGGACCCCTTTCGTCAAAAGACGTGGCTACTATCAGTAAATGTTATCTTTCAATACCCTGAAAAACAGGTGCAAGTGATAAAAAATAAACACCAAGACCAAAATATTAGATAATGATTACAGTTTACATCAGTTATTCATTGCACATTAAGGGCAATGGTTAAGTAAAACATTCATTCAATGCCAGCTCTCCTTAGTGTAAGTGATGGGAAAAAATGCTTATAGAAGCAATTCATTAAAAGGGTAATTTCCATTACCACATCACCCACACTGACATGAAATGAATACTTAACAATCATTATAAATAATGTGTTCAATAAACAAATATTCTATTAAACATTAATGCCCAAATGTGTTAATTGCATGTCATTAAAACGTATCAAAAAAAGGGAGCATTTAATTTCATTAAGCACTATGGTGCCATAGTAAGGAAAGCACTGATTAAATGACTATACATTTAAGTACACTCATTATAACACTCTCCGAATTTTATAATAATTGTTAAGAAAAACACAGTAACATATTATAACCCTAATGAATGAATGGTTTCCAGGCCATATGATCATAAAAACCTGAAGGTTTTAAACTTCTCAATTTGAAGATCCTCGTTGCTTCTTTTTTGTTTAACATTAACTGTCTATCTACACCCCATGCATAAAAGGGATGTGATAAAACTCCATAAAACTAACTGTGTGTTGTGTTAGACTCATTACATCACAGAGGTGCCTGTTATAGGGTGTGACAAATCAGTATTACATATAGCTCTGAGGTGTTCATATATTATTTCTTTTAGTTTTCTAGATGTCTGTCGAATACATAATTTTCCACACAAGAACCACAGGGCATACACCACAAACATTGTATTACATGTAATGAAATGATTGTCACTTCCCTATCCTTCAGCATCCCCGAATTTACCAACTTTTTCCCTTGAATGGCCATTTTGCATGACTTACAATTTTTGCAGGGATAAAAACCAATGGGCTTATTCCCTAACAACAATTTTTTTGGGTTATTATCGCTGTATTCACTTTTCCCTAGTAGCTATTTTACCCCTTCTGAATGTAATGAGTGGGCTGCTCTCATATACTGCACTCAAATCTTTATTGAGTTCCAAAATGTGCCAGTTTTTCTGTATAATAGATTTAAGGTCCATAGAAATTGGACCATGAATCAAAACAAATGAAACCTGTTCTGTCCCTCTTCCTTGATCTTTATATTCCAACAAATCCTTTCTGTTTACATGATTAACTTTGTCAAAAGCCTCCTGCAAGTTTTTTTCTGAATAACCCCTATTCCTTAGCCTCCCAAACAATTCCTCCTTGGCCTGTAAAAAATCCTGCATAATTGGAACAGTTTCATCTTAAGCGTATCAACTGCCCATAAGGTAAATTTAAAATAGTGTGGGCTGGATGTGAGCTACATGCATGTAAGGTGCTATTTCCAGCTGTTTCCTGTCCAGATTCTCCTGTGCTGACCCTCCTAAATATTTTCCCTTGTGGTCTAGTGGATCCCTGCCCACAACTCTCGATCCACCTGAGTGTCTCCCATTTGAATAATAATAAAGAACAAAAAAGTGGGGGACTGCTGAAGCCAACTAATACTAATACTAACTATGTACCATTTAAGAAATCATTCATGGGATGGGAAAGATTTCTTTTTTTATAGTTTCTTTCTTTGGAAACTTGGTAATGCCCTCTAGGCTCATCAACTGTTTTTGTGGGCAACCAGGGAGCAATAGGGAGGTTAAGTGACTTGAGGAGAGGTGAACAGTATACAGGCAGAAGTTGTGTGTATCAAACCCATGTCAGCTGGAAACACCAAGCTCATTCACAGCACACTACTAGACCTCTAGGCTACACTGTCAGCCCCACTTCAAATATAAGTACAAATGATAACCCATTTTTTTTAACCTATAGTAATTTGTGGTGTCCCTAGGAAAATGCACAAATGGAAAAAAAAAACATGTACTTAGTTGCTGGGTTAAAAATAAATGAGATAGTGTTCACCTCGTCAACAGCACAGATGGCTGACACTTCTTAGCCTTCAAGCTAAGAGGCTTATCCTCTGTAGGTGGAGAACGACAGAGGTACCCACCATCTCTGAATTATATAATGCCCTCTCTAATGTAGCAGCACTGGATCATCAGTCCCACTTAGTAACCAACACACTTTCACAATATTATCTTACCTGGGCCCCTTACTTAGCTTCTCTCTCCCCACATGCAGGGATTGGCTGACTTCCCCTGTGGAATGATCTGGACCAACATAACAGATACACCAGTAGGAAATGGTTTGGAACCCCAAAACCTACCCCCTCCCTGCAAGGACTGTTATCTTTTCTCCTTAGAGGATAAGATTTCAGATCTGGACCTTAACGTTGTTAATATTTTGTTATTATGTCTGTGCTTTTCAGGCTTATTCAGGTATCAGGAGACACTTATGTACTGTACCCATATTAGATGCCTTAACTAACCTAGATGCAGTGGGAATCACGCAATCTCTCATACTTTTCTTTTTTTTTCTTATTTCTTGGGCACAATACTGCATTACAACTTACTGTATAATTTCTTACTGTATCATTACTTAGCAATGTGCCTTTCTTTGGGCTAAACTTTGTTAATTATATAATGACACTGCAGTCAATGTGTATGCATATGTGTCATGCTGTATCTTCTCTATGTACCTGGCTATGTCTGATATTGTCTTTAAAATATAATAAAAATTATTAACTACTTAAAAAAATGAGATAAATATACAATACAATAGAGAAAAAAATAGTCTTACCCAAAATAAAAATTACCTCATTGGCGGAGTTTGTTAAACAAGATGATTTTCTCACGTTTGGAGAATTTAGGCAATTATTTCACCTTCGAGCACACAGTTTCCTTAGATACACCCAGATCAATCATAGTTTGCACACTTTGTTTGGTAAGCTGCCTTGGATATGGAGGCTAATGTATATTTTGAAATCTTATCACAAAAGTCTATTCTAAACAAGGCAATATCCCGGAACTATGAAGAATTAAATTCTTTGGTATGGAAAGATTCCTCTCTAGTGCAATTTTATTGGCATAAAGCTTTGTCTTTAAACTATGATTCTGCCACCTGGATATCTGCTTGGAAGTCTATGCACAAATACATTAAGTAGAACAGACTATGGTTAGTGCAATTTAACATACTACATAATTTATATTTAATGCCTTACAGAATGTACCTCAGATGCGTCATGCCAAAGGTGCTCACAGGTGAAGGGCACATTACTGCATATGATCTGGGCATGCCAGTGTGTGGCCAGCTTCTGACAGTCTGTTAGGCATTTTGTTTCTTCATTTCTAGGCCTAGCTAACTATTTCACACCAGAAATATGTATAATAGGTAATTATGGTTTCAAAAGGCCTAATTAAGAAAAAGTCTACATGGCGGCTATTTCTGGAGTTTCTAAGCTTATTATAATGCAGCATTGGAAGAGTGATGAGCTGCTTTCTATAAAAGAATGGATTTGGGAAATGTTGGTTACACTAAATGCTGAAAGAGTAGTTGCCATAAACCACAACTTGCAAAAGTTCCAGATCTTATGGGAACTAGTTTTGCAATTTCTTGCTGGGAGGTGAAGTCTGGGGAACAAATATAGGGTATCTCTTCCCAAAAGAATCTAATTGTTGTTGATTTGGCTGGTCTTTGGCTGAATCAATACATTACTCTTGCATTTGTCTCCCATAGGTTATTGTTATAGGTTTCACTTGCCTGCACTGGGGGGTGAGGGGGTGGATTGTTGAAGGACATCTAATTAAAGATTTAGAGAGTGGAGAGGGGATCTGCAAAGTTAACTATATTATTACATGGATGTATTATATGTTATAGGTTTAAGTCTTATAGGTTGGGGTGTGATACGTGGTATGATATCCCCTCTGGGAAAGTAAGATGTACTTTTTGTACTTTCACTTGTTATGGATTTATAAATATAGATATAGATATAGATATAGATATAGATATAGATATAGATATATTATAGGGGTGCAGTTGCACCCCTATATTTAGGGTTGAGTAGGCACTTTAATGTTAAACCTGGAATTTGCACATTAATAACTTTGCAACTGTTCAATGGATTTGCACAAAATTTGTTATGCACAGTAGGGCATGGTATGTCTCTTGATTTACTAAGTTACGTTTTGGTTGGACATATGGTTTTTGTGCAGTAAAATGCCAAAAAACACACGTTTCACTAGTTTTGTGAGCAGTTTTGGGGATTTTGTCTGTGGCACTACATAGCCACCATGTGGTGTGGCAGTCAAAAACTTAGCACATAGAAAGAGCTTGGGACAAGGAACATGACACTTTTTATTTGGTGAAAAAATATTAATCCATTCAAAAGTTATTAAAGTTTTTAGCTTCCATTATAAGTCAATGGGAATATTTATATGGTTGTTTTGTGAAAGAAGAATGGGGTTTTGGCCATCTGGTCTAACCTCATGACCAAAGAATTTGCAGGCTCATGATCAAAAAATCTTTGGTAGTGAGAAATTCATCGGTTGCGACAGCCACCATCTTGTTTTCAGCTTACGGTCGGGAAAAAAACAAATATCTCAGCACACGGGTGACTTCTGAAGTAAAGGAAGGATTGGTTTTGCTCAGGGGGCTTCCCTCTATCGACCCATGCCAGTGGTTTCATTCAGCTGTGTCAAAAAATAGAGTTTTAAACTTTAAAAATCTTTGGTCGTGGCTTGCTGATGATCTTTGATTACGAGCCTGCAAATTCTTTGGTCGCAAGATCATTTTCGTTTGTGAGCTTCTTTCTCAACTTCCCGACCAGATGTCCAGTTTTTTTCTGGACCAGATCTCCTTGGGAGGGACCACATAGCCCAAATTTCATGACAAGATGTCCCCTGATGGCTGAAAATAATCTTAGGTTGCGAGGTTGTGGCCGATTCTTGCGACCAGAGCATTTTTAAAGGTGGTAAAACTTAAAACTTAAATATCTCTGAAACGGTTTGCTGTTTTTACTTCAAATTTGAAGGGTTGTGAGGAGATGTCCTACAGATGTGAATGATGCTGTTTAGTGTTGGAAAATTAATTTGTTACAGAGATATTGAATGACATACTTAACATTTTGGCCATAGGATTATGCATGGTGCTATTGGCTTGAAATTTATAGGCTAGGTAGCCCTAGTGCCATGGAGGTGTCTTTCAGTGGTTTGGTGTGTAAAACTTAAACAAGTGCAGAATTATGCCACTCCAACTAATGAAAATTTGGTTCACTCTACGTTAATAACTTTTGAACCGTGTGTCCGATTTGCCTGAAATGTGGAATGTAGAAATATTAATCATAGATCTTCAATTCTGATAATTTGCATGGTGGTGGCAGTTACGGTTGCTGAATTGTGGTGCGTGCTCATTATACTTAATGGGGAAGTATATATGTGCATTGTGAAAACCATAGTGAGCACTTTTTTGGGAGCACAGGAAGATCCCATTATAAGGTATAGGACAGCTCAATCGGTATGGGAGAAGTATGTTGTTATGCAGTGCTAGGCAATGTGGTGGGAGTGCAGGATCTGAAGGTCAGATTGAACAGATTCGGATAATGTTTGGTATACCTGGTCTGGTATGATACATCTCTTCATTTACCAATTTTTATTTCAGTCGGACCTATGGTGTTTATGCAGCAAAGTGACAAAAATGCATTTTTTGCTACTTTGTGCACTGTGGTCCATGAGGCACTGTGCAGCCATTGTGTGGTTGATTTGTTTGAAACTTGGAATGTAGAAAGCCCTTTGTTCAAAGAATATGCCAGTTTTTGTTTGGTGAAACAATATTGTTCCATTCCAGAGTTACAAGTGTTTGAATTTGCCCCCCTCACAGTCAAATAATTTGTGGCCACTAGGTCTACCATTTTAGTGCATTGTCATCCACGAGGTCCGCCATTTTGTGGCAGTCATGGACGATTATCAAGGTCAAAGAATTCTTACAGGTGTAGAAACTTTAAAATTACATATCACTTAAACAGTTTGGTACTTTCATTTGAAATTTGGAGAGTGTTGAGGGGATGTCCTAGAGATGTGAATTATGCTGTTTAGGTGCTGGAAAATATATTTGTTGGGGAGATATTGACAGACATTGTTAACATTTTCCACATTGCATTATGCATGCTGCTATTGGCTTGCAATTTATAGGGTAGGTAGCCCTAGTACCACGGACATGCTTTTCAGTGGTTTGGTGTGTAAACCTTAAACAGGTGCAGAATTATGCTACTCCAACTAATGAAAATTTGGTTCATTCTACGTTAATAACTTTTGAACCGTGTGTCTGATTTACCTGAAATTTGGAAAGTAGAAAAATTAATCATAGATATTTGATTGTGACAATTTTCATGTCAGTGGCAGTTACAATTGATGAATTGCAGTGTGCTTATTATAGTTAATGGGAAAGTATATATGTGCATTGTGAAAACCATGGTGATCACACTTTTGGGTGTGCAGGAAGATCCGATTATAAGGTATAGGACAGCTCAAAAGGTATGGCAGATGTATATTGTTATGCAGTGCTGAGCAATGTGGTGGGAGTGTGGGCCCCTTTGCTCCCCACACTCCCACCAATACATGTGATTCACCACTTATATTATGATGTTATTCAGAAATTTGCAAGTTGATAGGAGTGTTGGGCCCAACTTCTGTGACAATGTACTTACCTGTGCCTTTTCAAAAAATAAGGAAATTCTTTGTAAAAAACTGTGTTAATGCAACAGTTAGGGTTTTCTATAGCGACAAAAGTGAGGAAATTTGGTGTTAGGGTTTTGAACCCTAACTCCGACTTCCCCCCCACTGCCACACATACACACACACACACACAAAGAACACACAACTGGGGGGGCTGTACAAGGCAAGACAACCAATCACAGACACACACAATAACACAACAGAAATAAGATACAACTTCTGCAACATGCCACAAAAGGCATCCATCATTATGTTTCACCAACTGTATCACTTCTGCTGCCATCCCAGTCTCTTGGGTGTGTACACCGACATCCTCTTAAAGCATCTGACATACTCCTACCAATACATGTGTTTTATTACTTATAGTATGCTGTTATACTGAAATGGGCAAGTTGGTGGGAATGCATGTATTTTGCTACTTATATTATGGTGTTACACAGAAATGGGCAAGTTGGTGGAGGCACAGGACCTGAAGGGCCCCACACTCCCACCAATACATGTGTTTTACTACGTATATTATGCGGTTATGCAGAAATGGGTAATTTTAGACAAGTAGTTGGTTGTGCGGGGGCCTGAAAGGTCCTGGGCTCTCACCAACACATATGTTTTGCTACTTATATTATGGTATTATGCAGAAATGGACAACTTGGTGGGAACATGGGGCTATGCTATTATGCAGAAATGGGCAAGTTGGTGGGAGCTGGGTCCCGTGCTCCACCCAATACATGTGTTTTACTAGTAATATTATGGTATTATGCAGAAACGGGCAAGTTGGTGGGGGCATGAGGCTATGCTGTAATGCAGAAATGGCCAAGTTGGTGGTAGCATGGGGCTATGCTGTTATGTAGAAATGGGCAAATTGGTGGGAGCCCAGGGGGCACACCAATACTGTTGTTTTACCACTTACAGTATGCTGTTATGCAGAAGGGTGTATGCACCAAAGAGACTGGGATGGCAGCAGAAGTGTTACAGTTGGTGAAACATGATGATGGATGCCTATTGTGGTATGTTTAAGAAGTTGTATGTTATTTCTGTTGTATTATGGTGTGTGTCTGTGATTTGTTGTCTTGCCTTGTACTGCCCCCAGTTGTGTGTTTTCTGTGAATGTGTGTGTGTGTGTGTGTGTCTCTGTGTGTGTCTATGTGTGTGTGTGTGTGTGTGTGTGTGTGTGTGTGGCAGTGGGGGAGTCAGGTTAGGTTGAAAACCCTAATGTCAATTACCTCCACTTTGTCACTGTAGAAAACCTCAACTGTTACATTAACAAAGTTTTTGTAAAATATATATATATATATATATATATATATATATATATTCTCAATAAGGTGTATTGAATTGCAAAAAAAAAAGAAATAAATAGGCAAACAACACACAGCAGATATCTGTCAGCACTAGGATATGGGATATAATCTCACACTGCAGCAATTATCTGAAATGTCCAGTAATGACCAATAGTTCCCACAGTCCCCCACACTTATCACTTCCCACTATATCCACTGCATCACCTGTATAGCAGTATCAGATGTGGGAACAGGGAGACTGATTGACTAAATTGGTATTAGTTGGCCCAGGATGTGTGATGTTTTAGGAGCCTCAGATGATAGCTGTAACAGACACTTGCAGCAAGCACATAAATACTCCATGCACAAGATTACATATAGTAGCACCATGATCACTTTCTAACACCACCACAACACAACCCCACCAATATACCAGCATCACTATGAGCATGGATTATGTATGTGTTCATTATCTGAAATTTCAATCAATTGCTGCAATGATGAATGATACCACCATGTGGCTCTTGTGAAATGGGATTGTCTGCGTATCACCCCCTGTTTTATAAACATCCATATGTGCTATGGTACAGACCACAATTTTTTTTCTACTATGTATGAGACCCAAAATTTGTGTGGTCAAACTAAAAACAGCAGTTAATTGTGTGTGTTTTGATGATGCGAGTCGCAACCTTGAGTACACTCACCCTCTTACAGGCTATGCCTGCAAATGACCCTTGCACTCACTTCCCTAATTTGTCAAAGTTAGTCTACCAGTTTAACTGTGGTTATCTTGTTTTCTTATTTTGAATGTAATGATACTTAATACATAGATTCCTTTTTCATACACATATAATATTGTTCTGTATGGTATGCAGTATAAAGTTATATGAAGGTAATGTTCTTATTGATAAAGAGGAGGATAGGCAAAAGTTTTTAATAAACATTTTTGAGTGTCTTCCAGGCATCTGACACTACTAATGGTTCTTTAGTTGTGTCTACGGACACTTTTGGTTGGCATACTGAAGTAACTATAAATCAAGTTTCAGGCATTTTAATGGCTCTTGATAGACATAAATCTGGGGGGTTCTGATGGGTTGCATCCCATGTTGTTATATAACATAGCAGGTGAAATCTCCAGGTCTCTGGCTTTTCTTTATAACATGTCCCTAAGAGATGGCATAGTGTTAAAAGAGTGGAAACAAGCCTACAGTCATGGCCAAAAATATTGGCACCCTTGCAGTTTTTTCTAATAATGCACCATTCCTTCCAGAAAATTGTTGAAATTAAAAAATATTTATTTCTTTGGTTTGCAGTGGAATAAAACACAAAAAGCAGAAAAAATTACTAAGTCTTAGCTTATTCCACACAGACTTCCTTAAATGGCCCAGACAAAATTATTGGCAACTTTTAGAAGTAGTTATAAATAATTAGATTTCAAGCAGGTGATTCTCCTTCACTTTGGAACTGAACTCACCTGTGGTGAGTTGCAGGTGCCTGCAATATAAAAATCACTCATTCAACCAGTTTGAATAGAGAAAAGGACTCATTCTTCTGTTTTGTGTCACTGTGTGTACCGCAGTGAGCATGGAGAAAAGAAAGACAGCCAAAGAATTCTCTGAGGTGGTCAGACAAAAGATTGTAGCTAAGCATGGACAATCTCAAGACTACAAATCAATCTCCAGAGACCTTGATGTTCCTTTTCCTACCATACATAATGTTATCAGGATGTTTAAGGCCCATGGCACTGTAGCCAACCTCCCTGGACGTGGCCGTAAGAGAAAACTTGATCGAAGATTGCAGCGCAGAATTGTTCAAATGGTGTAGAAAGCACCTCGATCAACTGCCAAACAGATTCAAGCTGACCTTCAGACACAAGGTAAGACAGTTTTAACTCACACCATCCATCGCCAACTCAATGAAAGGGGGTTATATGGTAGGAGGCCCAGGAGGACCGCACTGCTGAGAGATAGACATAAGAAAGCCCGACTGGGGTTTACCAAAACACACCTGAACAAGCCAAAATCCTTCTGGGAGAATGTCCTGTAGACAGATGAGAACAAATTAGAGCTTTTTTTGTAAAGCACATCATCCCTATGTTTACAGAAAACAAAAGAAGCCTTCAAAGAAAAGAACACCTTCCCTACAGTCAAACATGGAGGAGGCTCAGTGATGTTTTGGGGTTGCCGTGCTGCCTCTGGCACTGGATGCCTTGAACGTGTGCATGGCATCATGAAATCTGGAGACTACCAGGCCATTTTGGAGCGCAATGTTGAATCCAGTGTCAGAAAGCTGGGTCTCCATCAAAGGTCATGGATCTTCCAGCAGGACAATGACCCCAAACACACTTCAAAAAGCACCCAGGAATGGTTCAAGACAAGATGCTGGACTGTTCTGAAGTGGCCAGCAATGAGTCCAGATCTAAATCCCATTGAAAACCTGTGGAGAGATCTGAAAACAGCAGTTGGGAGAAGGCACCCTTCAAATCTGGGAGAACTGGAGCAGTTTGCACAAGAAGAGTGTGGGCCAAACAGCCAGTAGAGAGGTGCTTGAAGCTTATCCATGGCTATAGGAAGCTGTTGATTGTAGATATTTTGACCAGAGGCTGTGCTACCAAATATTAAGTCTAGGGTGTCAATAATTGTGTCAATGCCATTTCTTTTCATTTGCTGATTTAAAAGGATATATTAAATTCTGAATCAAAAACAAAGATTCTGTAATATTAACAGAGAAATAAAGAATTGTGGAGACCAAATACTGTACTGTTGTTAATTTCAACTTATGTTTAGAGGAAATTGTGAGTTATTTGAAAAAGTGCAAGGGCGCGCCAATATTTTTGGCCATGACTATATTATGCCCTTTCATAAATCTGGAGATAAGTGTAAGGCTGAGAACTATAGACCTATTAGTATCACCTCTATTGTAGTGAAGGTGCTTAAACAATTTGTCTAGGAATATCTTGAGAATCTAAGACATTTACAGTTTCATGGTATATCACAACATGGGTTTGCAAGTGGAAGATCTTGTGTGAATAATCGACCCCACTTCTTTGAGCCCATTAGTTGGGCACTTGATCAGGGGCTCCCAGTGGATGTTATTACTTGGATTATAGTAGGGCCTTCGATTCTGTTTCACATGAGACATTACTGAAATCCATAAATGAATTAGGTATTCGTAAAGGTTTAATCTCTTGGATAAGCTCTTGGCTTACAAATCGGACACAGAGGGTACAGATAAGGAGGCATTTTTTTTCATACTGGGGGCTCGTGTCTACTGGAGTACCACAAGGGTCAATTTTGGGCCCTTTGTTATTTAAATTTAACCTTTTTGTCTATAGGATGGAGGTCTCAGATTGGATGTTGCTCTGCAAACATGCAGATGACATGAAGGTGGGAGCTATTGCTAATAATGTGGCATCTACTGAAAGCTTCTAGGAGCATAAACTAAAATTGAATGAAAAAAATGCAGAGTAATTCATTTTGGTCACAATAATACATTTGCTCAATACAGGATTAATGGTAGGGTTATTGTGAGTACTGATAGTGAGAAGGACTTGGGCATAATTGTTTCAAATAAGCTTACTTTTGATGGGCATATAAGTGAGGTTACCTAGCATGTGCATGGACTTATTGGTAACATTTTGAAACATATGAGAAGTAGGAGAAGGGTGGTTTTGATTCCACTCTATAAATCTTTGGTGAGACCTATCTTGGAATACCATGCCCCTTTTTGTGCTCCTCAAAGCACTACTAGTCATCAGTGGGTAGAGAGGGTTCAGAGGAGGTTAACTAGGAATATATCCAAGTTGAGGATAAGTTGTATTGTTTCAGGCTCATGGAGTTGGATATGTATTCTATGGCTTACCACAGAATTAGGGGTGATCTATGTTCTATTTTTAGGACACTTACAGATGAATATCTTTGGAAATCTGCTGGGTTAGTTAGGAAAGAAAGTACTAGCAGAGCTACAAGGGCTCACCCTTTTCAATTGTGAGGTGGACAATACAGAACTACCAAGAGGAGCTGGTGGTTCAACCAGAGGGTTGTGAGCTAATGGAATTCCTTACCAACATCAGTAGTTAGTATAAATTATCTGTCTGCCTTTAATGTTACCCTTGATCAAGATATGGGTGATACAAAATTGGGATCTGTCCCTTTAATTCCTAGCACTTCCTCAAATGGTTTTTGTAGCTTATGGACTTGATGCTAAACCTATGAACCTATGTACACTCTGCACCTTGACTCCCCATTAGCACAATCAGTGTAATTCCCGATCTGTCACGCAGCATCCATCAGTTTACAACATTGTCTCAGAGACTGCATTTTTCTTATTCTACTGTAATGCTTAGAGTTTTTATTTCCCTTGTTTTATAATTACACTTTCATCCTATTTTACCCCATCTGCTTCCTCATCTGTAAAATGAGTGCTTGTCTTGTGTCTGCCCTGTACATTTACAGATGTTCAAATGTTAATCACCTATGAAGGTGTTTGCTTGCGTGTTTCACCATCACTTTTTTCATTAGTGCCTGTCAATGGATTATAGTGTTGACTTTCTGATTTTGTTTTCTGACCACAATCTGTAATGATTAAGCTTCCAATACCTTTCAGCATTGTCTGAGTCTATTTCTATTTTTTTTTTATTTCGCTGTCATGCATTAATGTTTTATTTTCCTTTTTTAATTCCATTTCCATTCTACTTAATTCCCTCTGTAGCCTTGTTTGTAAAATGTTGGCTTGTCTAGTGTGTGCACTTTACAAGTACAAATGTGAAATGTCTCCTACCCAGCAACCCCCCCAGTATACATGTAGACTATGATCTTAGCAATGCCTGCAGTACTAGTGTTCCACTTAACAAATGTCCAGTTACTCCATTAGCATCACACCCTCTATTTCTGCCATTTTGTGGATGTGCTAGACTATGATCCTGTCTATGCCCCCTCTCCCTCCAACAACACTGTTTGTGTGTGCTCTTCCTGTACCAGCACAGAGCCTTGGCATTCACTGCTTATAATGATCTCTGTGAAAATAGGACATACTCCATTACATAACACCAGTAGTGCATTTTCCTAAACCTAAGCATTAAAATGTTAAAAGTGGTATCCAATGAACATGACTTCCACAATGGAATGCCATACAAAAAAGGCAACTCAATTATGATGCCTGTGTTCAGGGCTACCTGGCAGGGTAATGCCCAGATACTGGGGTGGGCAAGGTAGGGTGAGAGGAAGCTACGTGCGTACATATGCACACAAGCATGGGAGGGAGAGGAAGGGGAGGTAATGTATGTGGGAGGGGGTGTGGCGGGCAGCTGCTGAGCTGGTCCACCAGCATGGTGGGAAGGGTCATCGGTTTGGAGATGTAGGTGCACAGTTCGGGTCAGGTGTGTAGCATTTTTCCTTTTTTTGCCAGCAGACGGCTTTTTCTTTTTTAAAGTATTTCACCCCCCGCCCGTATGCACCCCCCTGGAGATGAGAATCCTTTAGTAAGGGGGTGTGGGAGTCACAGCCCCATCACTAAAAAAATACACGAGTGGATCTTGGGTGCCTTCTTCCCAGTCGCTGCGAGTGTGCATCGCCGACATTCATTTTAGGTGATGTACACTCACCGTAACAGTGATCATTATTCTGCAATCACTGATAAGAAATAGAACTGCTAAAAGTATTTGTCAGTTAAAATGAATGTGTTTAAGATGAAACGTGATTTTACATCAGTGACAGAGGGACATGCAAGAGACTGCAGTCAAATTTAAAGTTTTAAACTCCCCTATAGTTTACAATTCACATTTGCAGAATCAGATTTATAGTGCAAAACAAGTAATAGTTGTAAAAACCGTTTTTGCTACTTGATGAGACATGCAGCTCATGGTTTTTGTGTCAGACACTGCTGAAAATGCTGCAAATGAGTTTAGCCCAAGCTCATGCTGGCATGGCTAAATAGACAGGTGGACAGATAGACAGATAGAGAGAGAGAGAGAGAGAGAGAGAGAGAGAGAGACAGCGAGAGAGAGAGAGAGAGAGAGAGAGATACATACTGTATGTGAGATAAACAAGGAAATAAATCCATCGGGGGACAAAACAGATCACAAACTCACATGCCTGATGAATGGCTTTATGATCTGGTTAGCCCTCCTCCCCCAAGGATGTCGAGATGTTTTATTTACCTCTGAAAAAGAGGGGTAGGAGCTGTAAAATCAAGTCAGTGAAGAACGTCCTTGTGGTAGCTGTAAATATGTTCTCAGTCCTTCGGAGTAAAAAATATGTGGAGTGTAGTTAAGAGATAGAAGCCCAGAATAATCTTACCTGACAATTTCTACTTCAATAGAATGCTCTTTAATGGTGTGTCTCATCCAGCACAATTGTACTAATATGACTGTACCTGCCTCTGAATAATATTTCTGACAAGATCAATATTCAGTTGATTGCTTTCATTTAGTTCTGCCTTAGCCAGCACAAATAAAAAAAATGCATATGGAATTTCCTGATTGTAGTTGTTTCTGCTGTACTGTTTGAATTCACTACTACTACCTTTTGTTTGCTACTGGGTTTTTCTTCCCAAACTCTCTACTACTGGGTATTGTCATGTCTCTGTTTCTTAACATGGAACCTCTGTAAAAGAGTCTCCTGACTCAAAGGTTGTAATCCGAGACAAAGAAAGAAAGAAAGAAAGAAAGAAAGAAAGAAAGAAAGAAAGAAAAAGAAAAGGAAAGAAAGGTTAATATACTTTTTTAGATATCTCCATGGGGTTGGAATATTTTTAAAATGTCCCAACCCCACCTCACCCCCACCTCTCACAGTTTATTAGAAGTCCAAATCCTAATGAAAAATCATGTATGGTGAGCTATTAAAGCAGAATTTGCAAACTTTCTATGGCTAATTAGTCACACATAAAAAGCACATTTTAAATTTGTTTAAAGGGTGTGCCATTCTAATAAAGAATTAGAGGCATTACTGTGACTTTTTTAATCGTCATCTGTTACTGTTCACTTTCTTCCACTAAGACATCCTACGGTTTGAACTTTACTTTCTTAGTATCAGGTAATTCTGTTTATTAGAACATGTCTATTCTTTCTTATGACACAGCTTTACTCTATAGCCTTTGTGCTGTTTGTATGATCCATCGTACAGTTGATAAACTTTAAGCAACATACAGTAAGTGACCTTTACTTTAAACAGATAATTATCTTAGTATTAAATGACAATACACTAAGCCTGGAAGAAGCTGCTCCTCTTTGTGCTGAAGCATGTTTTATTCTATTGTAATACATTTGAAAGTTAGATCAATTACTCACTATGACAAAGGAACACAGACAGCCCATCTGCGGGCTTCCCAAGCTGCTGCTGTGGCCCTGGCACTCTCCGAGCTGGCCGCAGCTGAAAGGCTGCCTGACTGACCCCCAGACAGATTCAGACAGCCCATCTGTGGGCTTCCCAAGCTGCTACTGTGGCCCCGGCACTCTCTGAGCCATCCACAGCTAACAGACCACCTCACTGGCCCCGGGACAGATTCAGACAGCCCATCTGCGGGCTTCCCAAGCTGCTGCTGTGGCCCTGGCACTCTCCGAGCCAGCCGCAGCTAACAGACTGCCTGACTGACCCCCCGGACAGATTCAGATAGCCCATCTGCAGGCTTCCCAGGCTGCTGCTGTGGCCCCAGCACTCTCCAAGCTAGCCACAGCTAATAGACCACCCAACTGACCACCGGACAGATTCTCCAAAACAACCCCTGACTCTGTTATTTCCCTCCCTGGATACACCCTGTTCAGGGAAGACAGAGTTGGTAAACGTGGTGATGGATGTACAATATACATTCGGGACCCACTTATAAGCCATGCACTCCCTGCCCTCAAGCTTGACTATGGCACCCAAGCTGTCACTCTAAAATTTACCCCTGACCCAGCCAGTGGTCCACTCTTCCTCACTGTCTCCTACATATCCCCAAGGAACCAGAACCCAGCGGTCCAGTCTCTCATTGACTACCTCACCTCCCTACCACACAAAGCTGAGCAACTCATCCTAGGTGACCTTAATGTCAATCGGCTTGGTACCACTGCCTCCCATACCAGGGACTCCTTCGCTGCCCTGAACATGTCCCAGTTAGTCACTCAGCCCACTAGATTCAACTGGACAAGTGGCTCCAGCACCCTCCTAGACATAATACTATTGAACCACCCTCATAAAATCCAGGATATCAACATCCTCCCCGACTCACTTAGTGATCACTCACCTGTCCTCTGTTTCTGGTCATCCTCCATACCAAAACCTGTGTCCCAGGCCACCTTAGAGACATAGAAACAGACTTTACGGCAGATAAGGACCACTTGGCCCACCCAGTCTGCCCATTTCCCTACATACTGGATAAGCTGCAGATTCTAGTTAACCAACAGCCTACTTCCTGCCCCCCCCACTACAATTGCCTTGTGTCTGTCCCATGCATGTTTGAACTCCCCCACTGTTTTAGCCCCAACAACTTCCCCAGGAAGGCAGTTCCACGCATCCGCCACTCTCTCCGTGAAAAATTTTTTCCTCACATTACCCCTGAGCTGTCCCCCCTCTATCTTTAAATTGTGTCCCCTTGTTCTTACACATCTCTTTTTCAGAAAGATGCTACCCTCTTGTACTTTGTTGATTCCCTTGAGGTACTTGAACGTTTCTATCATGTCCCCCCCGTCCTCCTTTCATCAAGGGTATACATAAGCCTCTCTCAGTCTCTTCATATGGTTTCTGATGCAGACCCTGCACCATTTTAGTTGGCCTCCTCTGGACTGCTTCCATCCTGTCTATGTCCTCGCATAGATGAGGTCTCCAAAACTGCACACAGTACTCCAGATGGGGTCTCACCAACTGTCTGTACAGAGGGATAACCACTTCCCTTTTTCTACTTGTGATGCCCCTTCCTATGCATCCCAGTATCCCCGTGGCTCTCCTTACTGACTTCTCACATTGCTTACCAACCTTTAGATCATCTGATATGACTAACCCCAAGTCCCGTTCCATTTTTGTTGTTGTTAGTACCTCTCCTGCTATTGTGTATGCTTCTCCTGGGATTTTGTTTCCCAGGTGCATTACTTTGCAATTCTTTGCATTGAATCTAACTTGCCATACGTCTGACCATTCCTCCAACCTTGCCAAGTCCCCTTCTCATCCTTTCTACCCCCCCCCGTGTATCAACTCTGTTACAGATCTTTGTATCATTTGCAAAGAGGCAATCATTTCCCTCCAGACCCTCTGCAATGTCATCTATAAAGATGTTAATGAGGACTGGACCCAGTATTGAGCCCTGAGGTACTCCACTAGTGACCCCCCTTTCTTCGGAATGTGTTCCACTCGCTATTACCTTCTGTGTCCTGTTATGCAGCCAGTTTGCAACCCAGGCTACCACCCTGGGACCCACTCCCAGGCTGGCTAACTTGATTATTAATCTTTTGTGTGGGACTGAGTCAAATGCCTTGCTAAAGTCTAGGTAGACCATATCCACAGCCCTGCCCTGGTCTATTACTTTGGTCACCCAGTCAAAGAAATCTATTAGATTCATCTGACATGACCTTCCTGCTGTAAATCCATGCTGCTTTGGGTCCTATGCCCTGCTGGCCTCTAGGTACTCAACAATTCTTTCTTTCAGAAGTGATTCCATCAATTTCCCTACCACTGAGGTCAAACTTACAGGTCTGTAGTTTCCTGCTTCTGACTTGCTCCCACTTTTGTGAAGAGGAATCACATCTGCCCTCCTCCAGTCCTCAGGTACCACCCCATCTTCCCATGATTTGTTAAAAAGTGTAGTCAGTGGTGTCACTAGGTCCTCCCTTAGTTATTTTAGGTTTCTGGGGTGAATCCCATCAGGCCCCATTGCTTTGTCCACCTTGAGTTTTAGGAGTTCTTTCAGGACTCTTTCTTCTGTAAATGGACTGGTGTCAACCCTCCTACCCAGAGTGCTTCTTGTGCTGCCGCCTATGCCCCGGAGATCTCAGAAAGCTAAAATTGCATCTAGAACAGCTGGACTGGTCCCCCATCCATCATGCCCCTGATATTGATTCTTCCCTAGACCTCTTCACCAATGCCTTCAGCAAGGCCTGTAACCTTTTCACCCCCCACACCAGAATCCATTCTAAAAAACAAAATGCTGCATGGATCTCCCCATCCCTTATCCAAAAACGTAAGCATAGGGATACTCTCTGGCACATCGCTATTGAATCAGGCAAGTTGGCCGATAGACAAGCCTACAACACGGTGCATAATCAGTGCACCTGTGCCATTAGATGGGCCAAAGCAGAGCACTATCAGACCACCCTCACATCCACCTGGGGTTCTGCCCAGACTTTCTGGGACAGCATGAAAGAGCTTAATAGGAAGACCCTCTCCCCCCCCACCATCCCAGCTGTCCATCGATGGCACTGTCACTATAGACCAAACTTGCATAGCCGATTGCCTCAATACTACCTTCTCTGACCTAAGCTCTGTCCTCCCAAACAACTTTTTTGACCCAATCCCCACCTCTATCCCCCCTGCCTTGGATTTCCCTCCTTTCTACCCCCACACTATATCCCCCCACATAGCCAGGCCACACCTGCTAAAATCCCTTGGTAACAACAACCTCAGTGTGACCCCCTAGACTCCAGGATCCTCCGCCAGGTTTTGGATGTCATCCTAGTCCCCCTTACAGACCTACTAAACTGGTCTCTATACTTTGGTTAGTTTTCCAGTGCTTGGAAATCAGCCAAAATCACCCCTATACATAAGAGTAGCAATCGATCAGCACCTAACAACTACCGGCCGATCTCTATCCTCCCCCCGCTCTCTAAAGTCATAGAAAAAATTGTGTCTATTCAACTCTGAGTACCTGGCCAAATATGACATAACATGCCCAGAGCAACATGGTTTCCTCCCAGGACACAGTACCACTACTGCTCTCAATACCTGCACTCTGCTCTTGACTCCGGCAACCCTTCTAGTGCAGTGTTCATAGACCTCTCAAAGGCTTTTGACACTGTTTGTCACCTGCTCCTGCTCAACTCCCTCCACCAACTCAGCTTTTCCACTGGTCACCTTTCCTGGTTCTCCAGGTACCTCTCTGCTAGATCCCAGTGTGTAAAGATAAATGACTCCCTGTCCAATACCCAGCCCATTCATTCCAGGGTACCCCATGGCTCCATTCTGGGCCCTGTACTTTTCAGCCTCTACCTCAACACTTTCCCCAGCTCCTGCACAGGAAAAATGCTCCTCTATGCCAACGATGTGGTTCTCGTTGCATCCCACCCCATCCCTCTTCTCTCCAGGTATCCCTCCAGCACACCTACAACCAAGCTGAAAAGTGGTTCCTTGACCACCGACTTGTCATTAACCTAAAGAAGGCTAAGTCAATGCTCTTCTCCCATCACCAAAACAAGGCCAAGAATGCCCTCTTCTTCATTCTTCCCAGCACGCTGCAGCCACTGGAGCAAGTGACCTCTTACAAATATCTGGGCATCACTTTTGACTCAGCTCTCACCTTCCACACCCACATCAATGCCCTATCCTCCACCATAAATTCATGGATAGGCCTACTATACCATCATAGAGATTGCCTCCCCCAAGTTACCCTCTGGCTGGCCATCACCTCTTCCATCCTGTCGCTAGTGGACTATTTACACTGCATCGGACAATACCGCCTTGACTAAAATCCAGCTCTCAATCAATAAAGCCTGCATGCTCCTGACTGGAGACCCTAGCTGCACTCACACTTGCCTACTGTACTCCACCACCAACCTGCTCACCTTTGAGGAGTGTCTGCACTACCAGACCTGCCTACTCACCAAATAAATCTCTTCTAGGGCTCCCCACCAGGGGGCCTCTGCTTCCCTACAGTGTGTGACCTCATCTATTGCCACCCATAGCTCTGTCAAGGCCACCTTTCTGGTGCCCAGAACCAAGACCTTGCTAGCCCAGAGGTCCTTCCATTACCGAGCCCCTCCTTGGTTCAGCTCCCTCCCACCCTGTATCAGAGACATTGCCAAAATTGGTCCCTTAAAAATCACCCTCCGGAACCATCTCTTTGATGCTTATTTCTGTAGATGCACCTAATTAAGCCCACTGTGGGATCCTCCTGTCAGGCCTCCCTGACTTGAAAATGTCCTCAGGACAGCCTATTCTCTCCCCCTCCCTTCCACCACCCATTCCTACCTCCACCCTCTCCAGGTATTATCTAGGTATGTCCAGGACTGTACACCCAATGCAACCCTTGGGCACCTTGTATTTGACTGTAATCTATTATAAGTAACATTATTATGTTACCTATGTGTACTCTATGTTTAATGTTCTGCACATGTACTGTTCTCACTGTTGTAACCACACTATCTAACTCTGTCTACCCCCCGCGACAAGTTGCCTTTGTAAATGAGTCCATGACTGAAGGGTTGTAAATCTGACTTTTCTAATAAATAAATAAATCAATAAAAAAATAAACTTTGCCTTTATACAGGAAATGTGCGAAATAGTGTGTGTGTGTGGGGGGGGGGGTTGATTTGTTGTGTCCCTTTCAGTTTCATGCAGTTGGGGGAAGGGTTCCTGGGTCCAGGAGGAAAAGCAGATAAGAAGAAAGAGACAAGAGTCTCTAGCCCAGCAGATCTTTGTGTTTACTGTTTTTGCAACAACACACCGTTAGACCCATACATCAGCTCGGGAGAGCTAAGATGAAAAAATTGTTTGGCCTATTCTATAGCTTGAACTAAATACCACAGTTTTGCATCTCCTCAGATTGTAAGAAAGAGAGTCATTTGTCATTTAGCCATCAATTTGGAAGATGCTGTAGGAATTTCTAGATCAAATACTTTATTGTTAGGCTAAGGAGCCATCAGCAAGACCAAAAGAAAAAAGAAAATACACAGCATCACAGTTTTAAAATCAAGTGCAATACAAAATACAATAAATATTGACATTATTATTTACACAAGCAAGCTAATTTACATACTATAATCCGGACATTTATAAATTGCATTTATAGTCTGCCATTGCAATATGTGCAACATTATGCAACAGGGAACCACAAAAACTCATTTATAAGTCTAACTGGATCTTTTATAACAGTATTTCATTAGGAGATAATCTTTGTTTTTTCTTGTATATTAAATTGATATACTTAGCCTTTCCACTGCCCACTCATCAGCTGTGTGCAATAGAACATTTGTTAGTGCTTCTTTTTCTATATTATATGTAGGATTTAAAAAGGGACCCAGCCAATATGATCTTTTTTTGGAATACCAACCACATGACCATAGGACGTGTAAAGGGTCCTCTTTTCCTCCATCTGCACAGGAGCATTCCTCATTTTCTTTTGTTAAGTTACTGTGTCTCACTTTTAAGATGTTATTCAGAAATTGCTCAAATTTGCATTTTACAAATATTTCCTGAAGTTCAGGTTTCTCTAATATATCTAGGTATGGTTTGTATCCAAAGCTGTAATTGTGCTTTGCAAGCTACCTTGCATATCAGGATTTCTGTATACTGTCTAAGTCTCTATTGTTCCAAGTATTTAAAACTTCTTTTTGCAATGCATTTTTTATACTTACTACTAATTGTAATTCCCTTTTCCACACATCTCTGTAAGTTATTAACTTTATATTACTTCAACAACTGAAGCATGGATGGATGTCAGTACTTTTTATTTTTGTAACCAAGAATGTACCAACGTTTTTTTCAGTTAAATATTGATAGGATAAGGTCCCATGATCCAACTTAGTTTTAACCAGTAATTAATTTTCCTACTTTGTGACTGAGCATTCATATTTATTATGCCTAATTCTGCTCTAATATATGTGGATGGACATGTTGGGCCAAGGCCTAGAATTCTTCTTGAAAGTTTATGTATGGGTACTCCCAGATTTTCTATCAGGTTGTTATCTCACACTTAAGCCCCATATAGAAGCTGTGTTTGATATTTAGCTCTTATAGCAGTTATTAATGGCTGGATTGTTGGTCTACCATATCTGAAATTGAAGCTGTCCAGGCCTTGTAGTTTTTTATTGAGTTTCTTTACAGTAACCTGAAAATGGTTTGTCCATGCACAATTTGCATCAAATACAATGCCTAGATATGTTTAACTGGACAACCTTTCAACTTTTTCAGTTCCTGGATACCAGGTTCCAATTATTTTGTGTCTTTGTGTTCCAGTGATAACAATTTTAGTTTTTTGTAGATTCACTTTCATTTTGCATTTCTCAGATCTGCACTGCCGAAAACTTGATTTATTCTGAAGTTCCTTCTTTGTTAATGAGAACAGTACAGAGTCATCAGCATAAGCCAGTGCAGCACAATCTAGTTGGTTTATCTTAGGAGAATCTGAAGTGAGAGAGCTTAGATAATTTAAAAGTGAGTTAATATGTAATATAAAAAGTGTAGGGGCAAGCACACATCCTTGGCAGTCTCCTTTGTTTGTAGGGAATGAAGTAGACAGTTTCCCACTGCTGCCCAGCCTTATGGATGCCCATGTCTGTGAATATAGGTTATGTATTTTATAAATTGAATTTGTATCTATTCCTGTCTCATTAAGTATCATCCAAAGGTCCCCTCTTGATATTAAATCAAAGGCCACCGAGTAATCTATAAAGGTTGTATATCGTTTTTGTTTTCTGAGGAACACTTATTTTTCTATCAGGTGTCTAAGTACATAAATATTATCTATCATTAAGACATTCTTCCTGAAGCCTGCCTGTAGAATTGATATACCTCCAGTTCTTATCACTTCTAAATTGAGTTTTTCCAGAATGATTTTTGAAAACATCTCTAAGCTGATATCAAGTAAACTTATAGGATGATACATTCAAGAGTCATTTGCCCTTCCTTTTTTATGCATTGGGACTATGTTTGCACCTTTCTACAAGTTTGGAAATGTCACTGCAGTAATACAATTATTATAAAATACTCTGAGGTATCTACCCCATAATAGTGTTTGACATCTATACGCCTGTGATGGAATCCCGTCTGGCCCAGGGGCCTTATTTATTTTAAAGTGTTTATTGCAAAAAGTACTTCCAAGTTGATGCAAACAGTACAACTCTGTTTTAATGGATTCTGTGGTGCCATTTCTTGTAGTTCAGGATCCCAAAATATTTTTTTTTAAGTTGATCCATATTTCTTCAGCTATATACGCATCTATTGTCAGTTTAAAATTAGTAGTACCTTTATTTACTAATCTCCAAAACGTTTTACTATCCTTTTGATTTATTTTGCTTAACATTTCATCCCACTGCTTTTTGTAATACCCCTTTTTTCTAATAGCAAGTTTTCATAATCTTTTTTAAGCTGATTGAGTTATTTTATCAAAATGTTGTCATCAACTTGCTTATACTTTCTATATGTCTTACTGATCTTTTGTTTCTCTTTCTTACACTCAGCATCATGCCATCCCTCAGTCTGCTTGGGTGTTGTCTGTATTTACAGAGTTGACTTATTAACTTCAAATAGATTATTTAAGGAATCGTTTAGTTGACACAATATTAGCCCCTGAAAATAATGACTCATCATTTAAAAATTAGTCTGATAACATATCACTTACTATATAGTCAGATTTTTTGCTTCATATTACCTTTTTGTATCCTTTGATCTCTGAGATCAGGCTTGTTTGTGGGGGATGATTGTTATTGGGATTTATTCCATCTGTATTTGAGATTTGAGTCAAAGGAAAATGATCCTTTTCTATACAATCATTAACTATAAGTTCTTCCCATGGTAGGTTGAAACCTCTTCATAGTACTCAATCCACAACTGAAACTCCTCTAGGTGATGAATATGTCCATTCCCCATGAATATCTCCTATTAACCTCCAATTAAGTGGGAATATGTCATATTCATCCATTAATTGAATCATTAGTTCCTCTGCTAAGTTCTTTTTTTTATCCCTTGAGTATCTAGGTTTCAGATCTTCTGGGTTTGTATTGAAAATATAGAGAGAATTGTATAGTAGCTTGTCATAGCTACCAAGTCTGGTGTTGTAATCTCCTATGAGCAGTATTCCTAGTGTGAGATTTGCTTGTATAACTTCTCTTAAAATATTATCAAGTTTTCCCCATATGTTAGCATTATAAAAACTAGAGTTTACAGGTGGTATATATCCATTGACTAAGATAAAACTTTGTTTGTCTATGTCAAAGCTACTCACAATAAAGTTTTTATCATTACCAATACACTTTACATTATAACAGGACCCAATTTTAATAAAAATAACAAGACCCCCAGAGCATCTGCCCAGCCTCTACAGTCTTCTACAAGGGGAGAGGAAACACTCATAGCCACTCAAACCTATGTCATTATCCTTGCTATGCTATGTCTCTTGTACAGCTATGATATCATGTTTCATTAGAAATTTTATCCAGTCAAAATCTGCCAGCTTGCTAGACCAACCTGCTATATTCCATGTTAGGATTACTATTCTACCAGCCTCTACTTCAGTAGTAATACTAATACCTGCAACTGCTGTGCAGGTACTCTGTCTCACCATTGGTTATAATACCTAGCCAGAATCTGGAATCTGTTGGACATTTCTAGCCTATTTTGTGGTAACCTCCCATTGTCAGTATTTTTCCACAAAGTTTCTGAGTTTGCCATGAACAATCCCATGCTATCCATTGCTAATCTTAATATCCACATGTGAGCCATCATTTGCCCTTTTCACCTCAACTAGACCCTTATTCCCTAATGAGATTTCTAATACATTTTCAAACAAATTCTGTATGGTTCCTTGAAGTTTTGCATTTGTTTCACTATCCCTTTTTTACAAGTCCAAACATGCTAAAACAGATTATTTCTTCTTTTAATGGGATGTTCTCCTTTTGTTTAAAATTGAAATCTTTTCTATTTGGAAACAAGACACTGAAGTCACTTCCTTGGATAGCCAAACCATTTAGCCAAACATAGTTTGCCATCCTTGTGGTTGTAAATAAAATGTCTACTATAGTAGTATAATGCAACTGAGTAATCCTAACATTTTCAATATCTTCCAGCCCAATTTAAATATCAAGCATGAAGCATAATCTGTCTAGCATTTGTTCTTTACATTTGTCATAATCAAGGTTTTTCCAGTTTTATCCAGTTTTCAGGTCCATGAAATCTCACACATGGGTACTTACAGTAGAATTACAGTTATCCTTCTTTTGGTTAATACTCTTTTCAGGTTTTGTATGTCCATCCATGATTAGAACCTCTCCTGCTGTTCTGTCATGCAGAGAGTCCTTTAATAATGTTCCATCTACTTTCTCATTTAAATTATGAGCTCTTATAGCACTATTTAAGTGTTTTATTTCTTTTTCCAGATTGTTAGGTCCTGCATACAATTTCTTTGAGCTATCCATTAAAGCAATATTGGAACTTTCTTGTTTTTCATTTGTCTATGAGGGCCCTGTTTTGACTTTTTTTTTTCCATGTCTTTACTACTTTCTTCATTTCTCTCTTTTCTTAATCCTTCCCCATTTACATTATGATCAATATGGGGATGTCCATTTACACTTGGTGACATGTCTGTGTTATTATTATCACACACTGTCCCAATCCCTTTTTCTGTTTCCTTATGTTTTCTTTTTTAGTTTTTTAGTTCTATGACTACATAGAAACATAGAAACATAGACTTTGACGGCAGATAAGGACTGCTAGGCCCATCTAGTCTGCCCATTTCCCTACCTACAGGATAGGCCGCAGATCCTAGTTAACCAACAGCCTATTTCTTCCTACCCCCCACAAGAATTGCCTTATGTCTGTCCCATGCATTCTTGAATTCTCCCACAGTTTTAGACCCCACAACCTCCTCAGGAAGGCTGTTCCATGCATCCACTACCCTCTCTGTGAAATAATACTTCCTCACATTGCCCCTGAACCGCCCTCCTTCTATCTTTAAATTGTGTCCCTTGTTTTGCAAGTCTCTATTTCTGAAAATGCTACCTCTTGGACTTTGTTGATTCCACTGAGGTACTTAAAGTTTCTATCATGTCTCCCCTCTCCCTTCTTTCCTCAAGGGTATACATATTAAGCTCCTTTAGTCTCTCCTCATACGGCTTCTCTTGCAGACTCTGCACCATTTTAGTTGCCCTCCTCGGAACTGCCTCTATCCTGTCTATGTCCTTGTGGAGATGGGGTCTCCAGAACTGGACACAGTACTCCAGATGGGGTCTCACCAACTGTCTGTACAGAGGGATAACAACTTCCTGTTTTCTGCTGCTGATGCCTCTCCCTATACATCCCAGTATACCCCCAGCCCTCCCTACTGCCTTCTCACATTGCTTGCTAACCTTAAGGTCATCTGATATGATTACCCCCAGGTCCCTTTCCCTTTTTGTTGTTGTTACTACCTCCCCACCCATTGTGTATTCTTCCCCTGGGTTCTTGTTTCCCAGGTGCATTATTTTGCACTTCTTTGCATTGAATCCTAGCTGCCATACTTCTGACCATTCCTCCAACCTTGCCAAGTCCTTTTCATCCTTTTCACGCCTCCTTGTGTATCAACCCTGTTGAAGATTTTTGTGTCATCTGCAAAGGCATACTTTTCCTTCCAGTCCCTCTGCAATGTCACTGATGAAGACATTAAAAAGGACTGGACCCAATACTGAACCCTGCAGTACCCCACTAGTAACCCCCTTTCTTCAGAATGGACTCCATTTACAATTACCTTCTGTGTCCTGTTGTCCAGCCAATGTTTTACCCAGGCTACCACCCTGGGTCCCACTCCCAGGCTGGTTAATTTGACTATTAATCTTTTGCGTGGGACTGAGTCAAATGCCTTGCTAAAGTCTAGGTAGGCCATGTCCACAGTCCCTCCCTGGTCTACTACTTTGGTCACCCAGTCAAAGAAATCTATTAGATTTGTCTGACATGACCTTCCCGCTGTGAACCCATGCTGCCTTGGGTCCTGTGCTCCACTGGCCTCTAGGTACTTCGACTATTCTTTCCTTCAGAAGTGACTCCATCACTTTCCCTACCACAGAGGTCAGACTGACAGGTCTGTAGTTTCCTGCCTCTGTCTTGGTCCCACTTTTGTGAAGGGGGAATCACATCTGCCTTCCTCCAGTCCTCGGGTACCACACCATCCTCCCATGATTTATTAAAAGAGTAGCCAGTGGTTTCACTAGTTCCTCCCTTAATTCTTTTTTAGAATTCTGGGTGAATTCCATCAGGACCCATTGCTTTGTCCACCTTCAGTTTTAGGAGTTCTTGCAGAACCCTTTCTTCTGTGAAAGGACTGGGATCGACCCCTATCAAGAGTGCTTCTGTTAATTGGATTAGGCACTTCCTCCTCTTTTGGAATACTGAGCAGAAATATTCGTTCAGTATTCCTGCTTTTCACTGTCCCTCTGCCCACCCACTGTTCATTCTATTCAGCCTCACTATCCCTCCCTTTGTCTTTCTACGCTGTGATGTACCTATAAAAGGTTTTATCCTTCTTAACTGAGTTGGCTATCTTTTTCCTCAGTTTGGGCCTTTGCTATTCTGACTTCCCTCCCTGCTTCCTTCTGCCTTACTGGTACAGCTCTCTGTCCTGCTCCTTCTGTGTTTCCTTATACCGGAATGCTATCTTTTCTTCCTGACTTTCACAGCCACCTCTTTTGAGAACCATAGTGGCTTTTTCTTTCGTTTTGATTTTTTTCATTTGCTTCACACAAAGGCTTGTTGCCTCTGTGATGGCAGTTTTGATAATTCCCCATTGTTGCTCCACACCTCCTTCTAGCCTGTTTGCTAGTGCTTTTCTGAGGCACTCTCCCATCTTGCCAAAGTCAGCCCTCCTAAAGTCCAGTACCCTCACTTTTGTAATGCTTGACTCTGTAGCTGAGTTTAACGTGAACCACACTGTTTGATGGTCACTTGTCCCCAGATGGCAACCCACTTCTAGATCTGAGATCCTCTCTCTGCCCCCATTTGAGAGTATGAGGTCCAAGATTGCTCCCTCATGAGTGGGTTCTGAAACTAGCTGTCTAATGCCTGCCACCTGTAGGGCATCAAGAATGGCCCTGCTCTTGGATGTGGCTGCAGCAAATGTGCTCCAGTTAACATCTGGCATATTCAGGTCTCCCATCAACAGTATCTTCCCTTTCTCTGCCATTCTAAGAATGCCTTCTATCATATCCTTGTCCATTCCTTGCCCCTGACATGGGGGTCTGTACACAACCCCTGTGCGGATTGTGGTACCCTTTCCAGTCTCCAAGGTGACCCACAGTGCCTCCTCTCCTCCCCTTTCACTCTTTTGTGCAGTTGCTTTTATCCCTTCTTTTACATAGAGAGCTACTCCTCCCCCTCTTCTTCCCTGCCTGTCTCTCCTGTAGGTTATGTACCCTGGTATGTTAACATCCCAGTCATGGTTCTCTGTGTACCATGTTTCTGTGACTGCTACGATATCCAGGCATCCCTCTTCTATTAAGGCCATCAGCTCAGGGAGCTTGTTGCCCAGACTATGGGCATTGGTACTCATTACCCTCCATTTCCCAATGGCCTTACTCCCTTTTGCCCCATCCCTGTCCTTCTTGCCTTTGTCACTTTCTTCATTTACCCCTGCCCTTCTCCCTATCGACACCTCTATGTTGGTGTTTGCCGCACTTACTACCGTGATTATTTGGGGGGGGCTAGGATTTTCCTGCTCCTTTCCAGTGCCTCCTCTTGGCTAGTTTAAAGCTTGCCAATGAGGCATTTAAATCTATCACCTGGGATCCTGGTTCCCCTCCCGGACAGATGCAGCCCATCATGCCAGTATAGGCTTGCATCACTCCAGGTGGACCCCAGTCCCCAATGAAGCCAAATCCTGAGCTCCACACCAGTTTTCAACCACTGATTGGAATCCATGGTGCAGAACACCCTAGCCTCTCCTATGCCATAGATGGGTAGCATCTCCGAGAAGGTTACCGTGTGTGCTACTTGACTAAGGCCCTTCCCCAATTCCACAAACTCTTCCTGCACTTCTCTAATCCCTTTCTTAGCCAGGTCATTTGTCCCTAGGTGGACAATGATATCCAGCTCCCTCCCCTGTGCAGCTGCTCTGGCAATCCTGAGGATTCGCTTCCTGTCCCTGCAAGCCATGGCGCCAGGCAGGCACCTTACCTCCCTCTCCCCTTCCTCCCCCAGTTCTACCTTCCTAACAATGGAGTCCCCCACCAGAAGTTGTTTCCTTTCCCTGCAAGGTCCCCTGCCACCCTCCTGTGGGTCTCCTTTGTGGAGGTTCCCAGCATCCTCCTTGGTCTCCACTGTGGGTGCCTCCATAGAGGAACCACACTTTGCCAGAATGGCATAGGAATTGTGGAGGTACAATGGAGGATGCGCCTCTGTTCCACCACCCTCACCCTCCCTGAGCCCACTGTGATCCAACTGCTCCTCTTTCTTGGCAACCTCTGAGGCAATGGCAGTGGCACTGGTGGTCCCTGGATGGAAGAGGAGGTCCCACAAATCCTGGCCAACTCAGCCTGGAGATGAGCAACCTCCTCCCTCAGCCCAGAGAGGTGCCTGCTGTTTTACTATGTGGATCCTTCATTTCATTTGATGACTCCTTCCACTCATTTAATGAGTCCTTTACTGGGCTTTGTATCTTAGGATTTTTAGTTATAATTGAGTCATTTATACTGAGGACTAGGACTATTTGGTATTATTATAGTACTGGAGTCTAGCTTTCCTGTATCCTTTTTTTAAATTCCTTCCCTGTTGTTCTATGCAGGATGAATTACTAAAACCATTATTAGGGAGGATATGGCTTAGGGATCACCTCCGTTCATCAATTTTGAAGTTGTTTCAAGCTACATCCTCCCTCATTGCTTCAATAAGGTTTTATTAATTATTAATTACTCCATAATTATCAAGTTAGCACAATAAGGATCTCTCATCAAGAATACTGCATCAGTACTCAAACAATCTGGTATGTATTCCAGATTTTTCCGGATCTCCCTTGTTGTAGCACCTTTCATCCACAATCTTAATTTTTGATTTGTTTATCAATATGTTTTAATCCATCAGTCACCTGCTGAAATGAAGATATAATATCATTTAAATCATTAGGACGGGAACCAGTCCCATTTTTCCTCCTCATGTTCTTGATCTACCACCTCCTCCTTGGAGGTCCAAACGTTAGGAGTAATGTCTAATTCCGGGGGTAAAGATTAGAGTTCCCATTTAGGGCTACTGTTTTACTATGTGGATCCTTCATTTCATTTGATGACTCCTTCCACTCATTTAATGAGTCCTCTACTGGGCTTTGTATCTTAGGATTTTTAGTTATAATTGAGTCATTTATACTGAGGGCAACTAAAGAGACTCCCAGATTGCCTTCCCCTTTAATCTTAAGGAGATTCTTTGGGGTGGAGGACATACTTCCTACTTCTAGTTCCCCCTGGATGTGCTCTGTAATTTTTGTCTGTTTCATAAATGTTTTTTCTATTTTTGATTTTTACATTAACATCAGATATTAATGGAGACAAATCTGAATTATCCATTTTTTTGTTGCCTGGTGTTAACCATTTTTTTTTCTTTTACCTTGATTTTTAAGTAGTTTTACAATAGATCATAAGAGGTTAGGTGATCACTTTACACTCACCACCTTTTTCAGACACTACTCCTGTTAGTGCACCCCACTAGCTTCTCGATTGAGCTAAATCTAGTCAGGGGCATTACAAAAAATATCTACTGTCATATCAAATATATATATATATATATATATATATTTACAAATTAGCATTGCTGATGCACAAGTATAAGAGTTCTCAACAAATTCAAACATTTAAAAACTGTTAGTTAGTTATTTAGTCAAATGAAAGTATGTATGCAATCTTTTCCCAGCTTCAACCAGCTCCTTCCTCTCCTTCTGTTTACACATGCTAGTGAGTCGGTAGCACCTCACACAAATGTTAGAATCCAACTTCAGGAGTCACAGACACACTCCTTAATCCCTATATGTGAAAAACACAAGTGACTAAAATGAATAAATATAGTCAGAGAGTCTGTCACTCTATTCTGCAACAAGTATTATGGTAGATACTGTGATAGGATCATTCCCATGTCTTCTCTTAGCATGTTTGATGTTAAGGAAGGCAGAAAAGGTGACCACCAACACCCAACAATATGTAAAGTAGGATAGCTATTTATGATGGGGGTTTGACTCGTTTTCAATTATCTAAGTCAAAATTTAAATAAAACCGGGCAAGTAATTTTTACATAGCACCCTCTAAATTTATATCTTAAGTGGCTTAACTGAGTGTAACCCCCAGGGGGTGCTACCCTTAGGGCTACTACCCCTATCTGCCCCCACAGAGGCAGGGTGAGGGGCCCAGATCCATTGACGGGTGACTCCACCCAGAGGTCGGGGTTGGCACAGTTAAGACTACCTCAGTTACAGCCCTCTGAGCTACTGCAACCCCCCCCTTTCATCCTACTAGTGACTCACACTGGGTACCAACAATTCTGTTCACCAGTACACTTACCCCATGGATAATGTATTCCAGCTCCCTTTGGGGACCCCCTGTAAAGTAAGGCACAGTTACGTTGCAATCACCAGGCAGCAGTTCACCATTAATGTCTTTCGGATGAGACGTTAAACCGAGGTCCCATTTGCCTGGATTGGTGGTAGTTCAGGTGGATGTTAAAGATCCCATGGCACTTATCGAAAAGAGTAGGGGAATTTCCCCGCTATCCTGGCCAAATTTCCCTCATTCACTAAAAATACCACCAACAGCTTAATCTGATTCAAGGTAAATTGGTATTCATCTGTATCCCCCTCCCCCGGGTCGTGCCTGAAAATAGGCAGGATTTGTCTAGTGCACTTACCCGATCAACAAAAACTAAATAAAAAAATAAAATAAAATATACACAATAGCCAGGATGTCACTGTACAAAAGCAATCTGATTTATTCAAGGGGAAAACAACAAGGACAGGGGGAATCAAGTTGATTAGCTTATCACTATACTTATCTACCTAGGGCTCTGTGCACAGGCCTAACCCTACAGCTTATTGTCCTGGGTACCTAAGCCCCAGCAGCTAGTCCACATGTGGCAGCTGGTTGGGGCCCTCAGCACACACAAACATAACAGTCCTGAGCAGGTCAAAGTAAGAGGAAAGTTCAGTTAAGTAATCCGAAGTTAAATGGTGCACTGAAACCACTGCATAGACACACTACAGGGAGCGACCCTGAATTAGTACTCACAACCCCAGCAAATGACGATTCCTTCACCGCTACCAGGATGGAGCCTGACTTTCACCAGTCTTCTTACACATTTATATGGTAAACAACAACAGAGGGGTACCACACCAGGCAGCTGCTTCCATGGCTCCCACAACTCCCAGCCAGTGAGATACTGCAACGGCAGCTTTCACTTTTCTTTTGGACCGAGCGCAATTCAGCAATTCTCTCCAGTCCCCATACAGGTCGAGCCTGGTGGGTAGCTGCACAGGGCACAGCCTCCTCTGACCGCCATGATGGATTTCAGGATGAACTCGCTCACAGAGAAACGGACGCTTTAGGCCTTCATGCGCTTCCCGCGCGAGCACTCTCCAGCGCAGAAGCACACAGCTCCTCTCTCTTCCTCAGCCACTTTCACTCTGACCCTCTACAGCTTGAGGCACTCCTCTCAATTCGGGTGCAACCTGATCCAATTGGCTGGTTGAGCCTGCCAGTCACTTCCTCCAGTGCTTAGTGGTGCAGAAAAAGCACCATAGCCCATAATACCTTTCCCAAAACAAACGGCTCCTGTATTGGTTAGTCAACCCTGCAGGGTCCCGAGGTACTGATTGGTCCAATTCACTAGTTCTGGACCAAAATGGAGGAGGCAATCAAAACCTTCTGTGCTGTAAAACAAGGCAGGTTAGAACAACCACATTGTCATTACTATTTCCCAGTATTTAAAGCCAACATTCACATCCCCTTGTAGAACTCCCCCTGCACCACTAGCGATGGCAGCAACAGAGTGAAAAATCAGCAGCCCGGGCGGGACTGGAGCATAGCAACACTCAAACCCCCTCCCTGATCAATTATGACTGCAAACCAAAGCAGCCCTTAAAGAGACAGTATACGGAGTCCTTTTAAAGCACTCACTGGCTCCCCATTTAAACGGCTTTAACGCTGAACTATAACCAGGCACAGAGCATTTATCCAAGCTCCGGGGAAGCTTTAGGAACCCCAATTTACAAGGGGATTACACCCTCCTGGGCCTGGAAAAGCTGACGTCCGCATCAAGCAACTACCTCTGTGGCCATTTAGGTGAACACTTCAATTAACATTACATCACATTTTAAATCACATACAGAAATATTACATTAACAATATATTATGATTCATACACATTGTACACATAACTCTAGTTTCCCTTTTGTTTTCAAATCAGGTTACTAATTCCTGCTTATGGCACCGGGACTGGGGAAGCCCCTCTTTTCTAGTCACTGGTGCATCACCCTGAGCAGAAACACTACACTCAAAGGGTAATACTAACAATCTGGAGTTATCCCCAAGGCTAACTTAGGCAAAGAACTTGGGGACACATATACCCTTGTGAACCACATTTAAGGGCAGGTCCACTGGCTGACCCAGGATTCATAGCTCAACCTGATTACTGGCCGTATCTGTCAGCCGGATCGTCTAGGGGTCTCAGGGGATTCTGAACCAGGCCGTGACTCCACTTCCATGTCAGGGAAATTAGCAACAGGAATCCCTTCAAGGGGATCAGGCTCGATACTCATAGTACTATTAGGGGCTTGACCTTCTATCCCTGAACCCACCCCACTGGGCTCATCCAGGGGCTGTTTAGGTACTAAAGGGGAACCATCAGGGCATTCAAAATATCCTTCCAATTCTGACATATCACTGCCTTGTTCCCCCGTCTCACTCTCTTCTTCTGAAAAGTCAGATAACTCAGCCAGGCCAGACAGTTCAGCCAAGCCTAAGGACTCAGCCCCTTGAGTTTGTCTGCTACCCCATTCATCTTTTGGAGGCATTTCCTCCGGGGATAAAGTAGAGGGCTCAATCAACACAGATGGGCCAGCTTCAGTTCCTGAGTTAATAAGGGGATTGCCCCGAAACAATTGACTTAGTTCATAAGAGGGCTAGTATTCAACATCATCTTTGCTGTCTTCTGACACTGAGTGTTGACCATCTCCTTCTGCAGGGGGGGTTGGGCAAGGCTCCCTTGGTGGACTTGTTGAAGGCTCCACGGGCTTGGTTCCTCTCTTAGTAACAGATCTAGTCACGGGCCTGGAAGGAGAAGTAGAGGAAGGGTCAGCTTCAATCAAGATCTGCCCAATTGGCAGCAGATGATTTCTGTGTATGGTTTTCACATCTTTCGAATTGTTTTCAGGTCGCACTTTATACACAGGTAGGTCTGCCAGCTGTCCCACAACAATATGAGGGAGGTGATGTCAACTGTCGGCAATTTTATGTTTGCCATGCAGTCCCAGATTTCTCAACAACACTCTATCCCCTTCTCTCAACTCTATTGTTTTCACTTTTTTGTCATATCTCTCCTTGTTAGCCAGATTTCGTTTAGCAGCCATGGTCTGGGCCAGTTGGTAGGCATGATTTAGTTGGGCCTTTAATTTCTGTACGTACTGTAGATGGTTTTCTGCTCACACCCCATCAGGGGAAACCCCAAAACACACATCCACTGGCAATCTAGCCTCTCTTCCAAACATCAGTCGATAGGGGGAAAACCCTGTGGCATCACTTTTAGTACAATTGTAGGCATGAACTAAAGTGCTGATCCGTTGGCTTCATCTCGATTTATCTTTTGATTGTAAGGTGCCTAGCATGTCAAGTAATGTACGATTAAACCTTTCAGGCTGAGGGTCTCCCTTCGGATGATAGGGGGTGGTTCATGATTTTCATACCCCCCACAAAGATAGCATCTCTTTAATCAAGTGACTCTCAAAGTTTCTTCCCTGATCAGAATGAATCTGCTGCGGAGCCCCATAGTGGATGAAAAAATTCTCAACAAGTATCTTAGCCACTGTAGTTGCTTTCTGATCCTTGGTCGGAAAAGCCTGTGCGTACCGGGTGAAATGATCAGTGACCACAAATATGTTGCTAACACTTTTCAGATCAGGCTCTAAACTCAGGAAATCAATACAGACCAGTTCCATAGGAGCACTGGTAGTAATGTTGACCAGTGGAGCAGCTCTCTGGGGTAACGCTTTCCTTTGCAAACAACGACCACAGGTCTTGACATACTGTTCCACGTCTGCACTCATCTTCGGCCAATAGAATTGAGCCCGTACCAAGTCAAGTGTTCGATCTATGCCCAGGTGCCCCATTTGATTATGCAATGACCTGAGAACTAGCTCTCTAAAAACCACTGGCAGCACCAGTTGTTGTCAGTTTACCCGACCCTCCTTATTCACAGTCTCTCTATATAGTAGTTGGTTGATCAGCTTTAACTTGGGCCCCTCTTTATACAACAAAGCAGTCCGTATGTCAGTGGAACGTAGTTTGGATACATCCCTTCCTGCCCGCAAAACCTCTACAACCGTTCTCATCATAGGATCACAGGATTGAGCCTGTTGGAGATCATCATTGTTGAGTTGCAGCAGGAAGCTGGTGTCCAAGGCAGAGAAATGACAGTAAGCAGCAGGCATACAGTTTTCCGGTGGCCCCAGACAATCTACCACACAGTCCACCATATCAGGAGACACCTATTCCTCTTTGTCAAATTTCTGGCAGAGGGCTCTTATGACAGGTTCAGAGAATCAGACCCATTCAGTCTGGGACTCAGGCCTCCGAGAGAGAGCATCCGCATCTATATGGTTTAGGCCAGCCCGGTATTCTACAGCATAATCATAAGTGGCCAAGGCAGAGAGCCACCTATGCCCAGTAGCATCCAATTTGGCAGAGGTCTGTACATAGGTCAGAGGGTTGTTATCAGTCTTTACTAATATCTTGGCACCATACAAATAGTCATGAAACTGATCAAGAATGGCCCACTTTAGAGCCAGAAACTCTAGTTTGTGCACGGGGTAATTTTTCTCTGAAGGCGTCAGACTTCTACTGACAAACGCTACAGGTCTCAGCCCATTCGAGTGCTCCTGGTATAACACAGCCCCAATTCTTGTAGACTGGCATCAGTATGAAGAGTGTAGGGCTTGACTGGGTCAGCATAGGCCAGTACTGGAGCGTAAGTTGATATATGATGTTGTGAAAAGCTTCCTCACACTCAGCAGTCCATCGATCCCCAAACATATTGTTTGGCCGAAAATACTTCTTTTCCAGGTCAGTGTACACACCCTTCTTATATTTTTTGTGAGTAGGCGGATACCCCTGAGTGAGATTAAGGAGGGGGTGAATTACTCGTGAATAGTCTCTGACAAACCGCCTATAGTATCCACAAAACCCCAGGAATTGTTGCAGCTCTTTTAAATTCCTGGGTTGAGGCCAAGTGGTCAATGCCTCCACCTTGCCAGGGTCAGTCTCTATGCACTCGGTGGACACTATGTGGCCCACATATTTCATGGAAGTCTGGAAGAATTGACACTTGTCAATAGACAATTTAAGGCCGAAATCCTCCAACTGATCCAGGACTTTGAATAATCGTTGCTCATGTTCTTCCAATGATTGGCCAAACACTATAACGTCATCTAAATAGACCAAACACTCAAGTAGATCCATGTCCTCCACAGCTCATTCCATCAAGCGCTGGAAAGTGGCTGGAGCACCCGAAATTCCTTGAGGCATCCAGATAAACTCATGGGAAGCCTAAGAGACAAATGAAAGCAGTCTTCTCCTGGTCGTCTGGGGCCATCAGGATCTGGTAGTATCTGCTCCGAAGATCCAATGCAGAGAACCACTTACTACCATTCAAACAATCCAAGGCATCTTGTATGCGTGGCATGGTGTATTGATCCAGAATGGTCCGCCTATTCAAAGTACGATAGTCTACACACATCCGAACTGCCCCATTCTTTTTCCTTACTACTACGATGGGGGAGGCATAGGGGCTGCTAGACTCTTGAATTACGCCAGCAGCCAACATTTCTTGCAGATGCCGCCTTACATCATCTATGTCAGCAGGAGCCAGACATCAGGATCTCTATCTGAAAGGTCTTTCGTCTTGCAGTCGAATGTGATGCTCAGCCCCTTGTACACATCCTACATCCCACTCCTTCAGTGAAAAAACCTGGTCCCTCTTAGCAAGCCTCTCACTGACCCTTCGTTTCCAGTTGGCGGGCAATGGGGAATCACCGAAGTCAAACAGATCAGGAGTAACTCTATCACCCATCCGGGAACTCTTTCTATTTGGTAATACAGCAGTATCTGCACAATGAACGCTAGCCAGGGGTACACCCTCTTCTTATTCAAATCTCTTTATCAGACACATTGTGCACTTGAACCATCACCCTCTTAACATAGGCATGGGCTCTAGCTGGCAAAATGCTGGGTTTGA
This sequence comes from Neoceratodus forsteri, assembly GCA_016271365.2. NCBI lineage: Eukaryota > Metazoa > Chordata > Ceratodontiformes > Ceratodontidae > Neoceratodus > Neoceratodus forsteri. The sequence continues at coordinate 441,103,855 of CM057451.1, read as the reverse complement.
GCAACAACCCCTCAGGTAATCCTCCTTCCACAGGCGCATCCAACATCAACAACTTATTCTTGACATCGGTCTTTAGTCGTACCTCTCCATGCAAAACACATTGTGCATTTGGGGCAAGTACCACGGGGGCAGGATCCTTTTTCCACACCACCCCCACAGGGTCTTCGGGTTCCTCCAGACTACCCATCTTCTGAGTGGCCCTGACCTTTTGAATCACAGCAGATACGCTCAAAGCTCACTCAGTCTGGAATGCTCACTTTCTCTGAGCACAATTGGGCCAGTCATCCAAACATGTGTGCATTTGTCCCAATCAACAAGGACACCCCATCGTACAGTCCAGTGGGTGGGCAAACTAAAACTAAGGCTTCCACTTGCTCATCTATTTCATTCACAGTTGCAGGGAAAGATAACCAGACACGGATGTACCCCAAATACGGCTAGGCCTTGTCACTCAAACCCCATACATGTAGAACAGTTAGAGGCTGCAGAGGCACATCAGATAAGTGCACTTGGTACCAGTCCTGAAACATGATGGTCACCTGGTAGCCACTGTCCAGTACAGCTCGAGTGGGAATTCCATTTACCCGCACCCGGGTCTCCATAGACGGCCTGACCACATCAGACCAGTTGGGGGTAGCCACATTGGTAGCCCGGCGGGCATGGGCCTGAGTCACAAAAATTTTCTTAGGGGCCTGAGACTGGGTCTGGCGGTGTCGAGCGATCAGTCTGCTGTTAACTTTCCTTAAATTCTCCAGCCTCTGGCAGTCAGGCTGGAAATGCCCATCTTCCCCACAGTGATAACAAAACTTAGGGTCCCGGGGATCACTATTCTGAGGGGGGCCCTGAGGGGAGGGAGTAAGCTCTCTAGGGCTAGGGTTCGGGGCTCTACATGACTCAGGGGTCCCGGGCCGAGTAGGGTACACAGTAGACTGCTTTAAGTCCCTCACCAATTCCCATAAATTCCTGATCTCAGCCCTCAACTCACCCTCCACGTAGGGGTCAGAGGAAACAACCTGCATCCCCACAGTACCTGGGAAATCTGGGGACCCCTTGGACCCTCTAGGCAAGCCAGTCTCCTCAGGGGTATTAGACTCAGGGGTCCCACTAGGGTTCACTTCCCCCACACAGGGTTCCCACCCCTCTTCATCAGTCTCCACTTCCAGAATTTCCCTCATCAATTGACAATATTCAGGCGGGGTGGCCCGCCGATCATGCAACTTGAGTTTCAGCAGCGTTACACTAGAGAATCTGGCAGACTTTAAAACATGTTGTAACCAAACCTGATTCAGGGCTGTAGCAGTGATTCCCCCTTTTCTATAAGCCTTCTGCAAGGCCCTCTCCACTCTAGTACCAAAGCGGACAGTTTTTCATTTCTCCACTGCTTAGCAGACCTGAATTTCCATAATAAATCTTCACCAGTCTCTGTACTCCCAAAAACCCCTTCCAAAACAGAGAGATACTCTGCAGCAGTGGCTTCTGGATGGGTGGCCCGGAAGAATCTAATGGCTTCTAAGGCAGGACCCCGCAGACTCTCTATCAGCCTCTTCCGTTTCGATCCTTCAGAGCATTGCCACTCCTGGACCAAAGGGGTGGCATAGTCCATCCAGGCCTCCAGGTCATCTTCCCTGGAAGGCACTGGTACCGTGCCAGAGAAAAGTTTTAATTTACGGTAGAAATCTAGCTGTATAGAGGGGACTGCCAGGGGCAGAGAAGCCAACACTGAACTCTTGGGTGGGCAAGGGGATGTGCCCGGGGAACCCCGAGGGGTAGTATCACTGTACAGATCCAAGGCTTGTAGCAACTCCTGGTAGTCCTCCTCCACAGCTAACAATGTAAGCAGTTTATCTTTAAAACTGTTCATTTGAGGAGACCCCCCAGGAGTGACTGACCCACTTCGGATATGGATTAGCCTCCACGCCTGAGATGCACCCTCCGGGTAAAGTACAGGAGGTACCTTCTCAGGGTCGATGGCCACACTGCATAGGAGTAGCACCTGCAATGTCTGGTCAAGCAAATCAGCCATACGCCCTTTCACTTCAACCTTACCCAAACACTTTACTCGTTCTGCAACAGAGACAGTATCAGCAGCTGAAGTACCCAAGGGCACATCTAACAATAATACAATCTTCTGGGACTCTAGCTCTTCTGCTTCACCCCAACCCATTAGTTTGTGTACCATGGTTTTGATGGGTCCCAGCTTAATTTTTTCCAACATATCCCCTTCCATTTTTTCCATCTTTGGGGTATCTCCTCACTGAGCCACTAGGGGATGCTAATCCCAGTGGTGCCTCCAATTTGTAACCCCCAGGGGGCGCTACCCTTAGGGCTACTACCCTTATCTGCCCCCACAGAGGCAGGGTGAGGGGCCCAGATCCATTGACGGGTGCCTCCACCCAGAGGTCGGGGTTGGCACAGTTAAGACTACCTCAGTTACAGCCCTCTGAGCTACTGCAACCCCCCTTTCGTCCCACTAGTGACTCACACTGAGTACCAACAATTCTGTTCACCGATACACTTACCCCATGGATAATATATTCCAGCTCCCTTCGGGAACCCCCTGTAAAGTAAGGCACAGTTACGTTGCAATCACCAGGCAGCAGTTCACCATTACTGCACACAATAGCCAGGATGTCGCTGTACAAAAAGCAATCTGATTTATTCAGGAGGAAAACAACAAGGACAGGGGGAATCAAGTTGATTAGCTTATCACTATACTTATCTACCTAGGGCTCTGTGCACAGGCCTAACCCTACAACTTATTGTCCCGGGGTACCCAAGCCCTAGCGGCTAGTCCACACGTGGCAGCTGGTTGGGGCCCTTAGCACACACAAACATAACAGTCCTGAGCAGGTCAAAGTAAGAGGAAAGTTCAGTTAAGTAATCTGAAGTTAAATGGTGCACTGAAACCACTGCATAGACACACTACAGGGAGCGACCCTGAATTAGTACTCACAACCCCAGCAAATGACGATTCCTTCACCGCTACCAGGATGGAGCCTGACTTTCACTAGTCTTCTTACACATTTATATGGTAAACAACAACAGAGGGGTACCACACCAGACAGCTGCTTCCATGGCTCCCACAACTCACAGCCAGTAAGATACTGCAACGGCAGCTTTCACTTTTCTTTCGGACCGAGCGCAATTTAGCAATTCTCTCCAGTTCCCATACAGGTCGAGCCTGGTGGGTAGCTGCACAGGGCACAGCCTCCTCTGACCGCCCACCGACGGATTTCAGGACGAACTCGTTCACAGAGAAACGGACGCTTTAGGCCTTCCCGCGCTTTCCGCGCGAACACTCTCCAGCGCAGAAGCACACAGCTCCTCTCTCTTCCTCAGCCACTTTCACTCTGACCCTTTACAGTTTGAGGCCCTCCTCTCAATTTGGGCGCGACCCGATCCAATTGGCTGGTTGAGCCTGCCAGTCACTTCCTCCAGTGCTTAGTGGTGCAGAAAAAGCACCATAGCCCATAATACCTTTCCCAAAACAAACGGCTCCTGTATTGGTTAGTCAACCCTGCAGGGTCCCAAGGTACTGATTGGTCCAATTCACTAGTTCTGGACCAAAATGGAGGAGGCAATCAAAACCTTCTGTGCTGCAAAACAAGTCAGGTTAGAACAACTACATTGTCATTACTATTTCCCAGTATTTAAAGCCAACATTCACATCCCCTTGTAGAGCTCCCCCTGCACCACTAGCAATGGCAGCAACGGAGCAAAAAATCAGCAGCCCAGGCGGGACTCGAGCATAGCAACACTCAAACCCCTTCCCTGATCAATTATGACTGCAAACCAAAGCAGCCCTTAAAGAGACAGTATACGGAGGCCTTTTAAAGCACTCACTGGCTCCCCATTTAAACGGCTTTAATGTCGAACTCTAACCAGGCACAGAGCATTTATCCAGGCTCTGGGGAAGCTTTAGGAACCCCCATTTGCAAGGGGGTTGCATGAGTATGAAATATAGTATGTCCAAATTAAACAGGTTCAGAATTTCATATAACTGAGCAAGTTGGATTTACAATACAAGACACAGTCAAGATATGGTTTAAATAACTTGAATTGAATGATAAAAGCATACAACATGCTGCATATAACTTACAGCCAATTTCATCCAATATAAGCCAGTATTAAGCATGCAAATGGATAAAAGAGCACACTTTAGCTAAGTCAAAATAGTTCAATTCTAATCAGCAACTAAGTGTAGTTTAACTATGCTATTGGCTAGAATCAGCCAAATTACAGTGACTTCAATGAATATATGATAGTGCTTTAAGTCTTTACAAAGCTCATATTATATTCATTCTAGGATTAAGCAGTGCATGGTTCACCTACTATAATCAAGTACCAGCTGTCCCCAAACAAAGGAGCATAGAGTGTGTAAAAGCAGATGGTTTCCTCTAACAGGACCCTCAGATGCACAGAACAGAGAAGAGCACATTCAAGGCAGGATGGTGAATCTGACTTTAGAGACGCCATGCATGCTTTCTTAAGGAAGTCCTCATTAATCATGTGGACTAAAACACTATGCACTAAGTGCTCCGCACTCTCAATGTACTGCTAATGCAGGCTATCCAGAAGTAAGTAATAAAAATAAAATAAAAAGGTAAACTATTAAAAGCTACTAAAAAGTGTAACCATTAACAAGTTAAGATATATACATTAATAGAAAATTTGTTTTTAAAATCTAAAAACACATATAGGATAGTGCATGGTGAACGGTTGACAACAGGGCTATTCTTTCACCGAGTTGGCACTATGATGACGGATTGATTACCTCGAGAGCTCAGCTCGAGAGGTAATCCGTCGTCATAGTGCCAACAAGGTGAAAGATGCCCTGTTGTCAACTGTTCCCCATGCACTTTTCTTTATAGTGTATGATGGAACGTCATTTTTTGGGGAAAAGAAATCAGTTACGAGAAGGAAAAAAGAGCTTTACACTTTGAACGTTTTCACGCTTGACATTTTAACTGCTCAAGAACTTTACATTGTGAACATTTTAACGCTAAACATTAGTACTGCCGCCAAAATTGCTGCTTTCACCATGTGTCCTGTCTATGGAGTGAGCCCTAACTGTCAAATGCTGCTCAAGGACACAGTGTGACGTTCGCAGTGCAGTAGAAAACACCATTTTGTTGCACTGCGAACGTCACTAGTGTGTGACTACAAGGTTTCGAAAACGATGGATTTCGGTGGAGAACGACGTTCCACCATACACTATAAACTGAATACAGTTTTGAGCAAATTCTCCATAAAGGAAAAACTTTCTGGGGATTTTTGGAGAAGAGAGCCTGTATAAGCACTATGACCAGGTTAAGTAAATTTTTATAGAAATCAGGTTTCATGAAATGTTAAAATTTTAAGGCTAAACCTGTAAAACCTTGAATTCACTGGGACTCAGCACTATACATGATGCCTAAAGGAGACCCTTAAGGAAAAAAAAAACACCAATCTGCAGAAGCCTGCAACTACAAACTGTAAGCTGCTACACAGTCTCTTCACAACCTCTAATATATATATGTAAAAGGCAGAAACTCCTCTTGTGAAACTGCTGTTGCAGTTGGAGTTTGCTGACCTCAAGATCTGTTTCACATTAAATAGTAAAGCTTCACCTTTTCTCTTTCTGTCCTTTTTGCTGTTCTCTTCTTCGCAGTTTTCTCCACTGATCCAATAGCTCTTTCTTTGCCACTATCTCCATTATGACAACAGGCACCCCCAAGGGCTCCTCAGGTCCAGCATGGGTCTTTCTGAGTTCTCCAAAAACTTTCTCCAGGGGTGCTTCTTCTAAATAAAAGCTGACAGTAAAAGAAATAGACCGGTATCTGGAGCCAAAAGAGTGCACTTTATAGACACTGATTCATTATAAGGTTTCTACCAGTCAGGCAGCGGAATCATACCTGTTCTAAATCTTGAAACCAATGTGTAGAAACCTTGCTCTGCCTGCATGTCCTTCGTGTTCATCTCCTGCCAACCACATTTGTCTACTGTAAGTTGCTACAGTTGCTGTTTTCCCATAGTATCCAGAATAGAACCACATAGCTCAAACACACACTTAGTTAAACATAGTATCTGGTGTCCATGAGACAACTTGTTATGATACATAGCATCCAGTTTGTTAATGTACATACTGTATCATTCACCCTTAGTAGTAACAAGCACATACAGTACACACAGAGTTACATGTACACATATGTGCAAACATGTTCTCAATGGACATATCACCCTGAAAAAAAAGCTTATGATTTGCAATTTGTCTTTTGTGGCCTGAAAGTGTATACTTATTGAAAAAAAACTGAAATGAGAAGCTGCAAGGCACTTAATTTTTAATGGCACAGAGCAGGACGAGGCAAGACAGTTTGATAATAATAACTAGTGTGATGGAGGGGGTGCTTTACCATGTTATTTGCAATTCATATTTGTAAGTATTTACCTTTCTGTTGGATGTGTGGGACAGAGAGTGTATCTGTAAAGGCTCAATAAATTGATAGGCATGATACTAGTGGGCTAAGCAGAGCCAGGTAAGTCAAAGGATGCTCTCTGACAAACATAGGCATTTTTAATTATGAGTAGATGAGTTACCTTACAGTCTGACCTTAATTAACTTTTGCACTCCTACCCTGCACACTAAACCAGAAACTTGGGCTTTAAGCCCATAGCCCACATCTGCACACTCCATTCTTTACCATTAGGGACTGTTATTGTTTCTTTGCATTGGCCCACTACAGTGCAGTCAATATGTGATTGCTTTATTGTGGTCATAGAAACTGTCCAACCACAAACCAATAAATATCTGACATGGGGGCAAAAGCACTGGAAGCACAGTAGAGAAAAAAAAAGAACAAGTAACTGTCAAAAAAGCATAATCAACCAACCCCACTTTTAAAGGTGAAACAAAGCTGAATATTCTTTTTAATAATCAACCAACCCACATTTAAAATATCCTGATATGTGTGTGTGTGTGTATATATATATACACACACACACATATATATATATATATATATATATATATATATATATATATATATATAGGCATGTCCATACTAAATGGGTACATTTCCATCACATGCACTTTAACACTCAGTAACTTTGCAAAGAGTGTTTAAATATATTTAAAAACTGCACTGCTGTCTACTACAGAAGTTAATTGGATAACATAAATAACTTCAGCTACCTAATACCTATGAAATTTTTTTTTTTTAAACTTACAGATTTGTCCCCTGGTTTTTGCATTGGCTAGGTGGGACATTTAAAGAAAACACATGTTGCATGCTTTCCTTCTACCTATCAAAATGCTGTGCTGAAAAAATAAATCCCCTTATGAATTTTACATAAAGAGCCCTCTAACATCACCACGTGTGTGTGCCTTTATATATTTTTATTTTTTTCCAGAATTAATTAAAAAGTGACAATCTTGTATGTAACCTTCTCTGTCCCCCTAGGCTACATATGGGATTGACTGGTATAAACGTAAAACTGTGCAAGAATCAGGGCATTGGATACCAGGAACTGAAGGAGGCTCAGTTAGTTTGCTGTTCTGGCTGAAAAAAACATTTAAAAACTGCAGAGATGCTCTGGCTGCCTTTAAAAGTAGAACCGGGCTATCTGTCTCTGTCCCACCCTATCTATGTATGTAACAGCTGTTTATCATGCCTGAGGAGTGTGACTTTTTTTCACAGTGCCATTGGCTGATTTCTAGCCAATCATAACACCAGATTAAGTCCTTTAAACTTTGCTTTGCCTACGGATCAGTCAATTTTCTTCCCAAACACCAAATGAGAACATTCTCTGTCTCCTCCAAACTTTCCATTACAAATGTGTGACTGTGTTACAAACAGGAATGTGGAAACTGGTCAGAAATGTAAGCAGACATGAATGGGGCTACATAGCAGTGAAATAATGATTTTTTATACTGTCTGCTATAAATCTGACTGCATTTTGTTACTGGATTTGAAATGGGAGTATGCTGTGCACAGACTGGCATTCAGTAAGGTCTCTGGGGACAGAGAAAAGGTCAATCATGTTTGTAACAAGGGACAGAGATAATACATTTGTCCCTGTTACAACATGATTTAGCTACTGGACATGGTCAATTATGTTAAAGCTTTAATGTATAATGTATTTTACTGGGGTTCATGACTGCTGTTTAAATATATACATTTATGTCTGAAAATGGCAAGTATTTGACATATTGTTCAAGGTTATCTATTTTGTGACTCTAATAACTGTCTTCTGTGTGCCAAACATGCTGTGAATTTCATAGTTTGCAATGTGCTAAACAGGTGTGTAAGGCTATGTAATTCATTGTGGATGTATGACTTTTGCAGGCTTCCAAACATCTTTTTTTAATGGTCTTGTGGTACTGTCCTGATTGTAACAGGGACAGAGGTAGCATGCTAATGTTTATAACAGGGATCTCCTAAAAATCTCTGCCCCAGTTAAAAACAAGACTTTTGGTGTACCTTATTTTGGAATTGTGATTATTAAGAGATTTAATAAGATTTTTGTTTGCTTTTAGTGTTCATTTGTTTAGGGGGGTGTAACAAATGATTTTTGTTTTAAAATGGCCTTTCACATGCTTTAGCAGAGGGGACTGCCAGCTCATCTGAAAGTAAATTATTTCTGAAATGTTTGTTGCAAAGGTTGGGATTAAAATAGAAAAGTACTGGGTGCTGTAGTCATTTACTGATACATTTTAAGTGAAAAAATCATGGAATCCAAAACAGTATTTTCAAAAGTTGTCCTGACAGCCCACAACCAAGTTCAGTCATGTTTGCAACAGGGACCTCAGGAAACCAGTGGTCCCTGTTATAAACACGACTTCTGGTGGTGCCTTAGTTTTCATTGTCATTATTAAGAGATGTTACATGCTTTTTGGTTTGATTTGAGTGAGCATTTATTTGGGGGTGTAACAAAGAATTTTTATTTTAAAATGGCCACTCACGTGCTTTGGGAGACGGGGGCTGCCAGCTCATCCAAAAGCAAATTAGAAAGGGAATGTTTACTGCAAAGGTTAAGATTAAAATATAAAAGTATTGGGTGCTGTAGTCATTTATTGATGCATTTAAAGTGAAAAAAGCCTGGAATCTATTTTAACATTTTCAAAAGTTGTCCTAACAGCCCACAACCAAGTTCAGTCACGTTTATAACATGGATCTCAGGAAACCAGTGGTCCCTGATACAAATGAATTGGACTTCTAGTGGTACCTTATTTTTTAATTGTGATTATTAAGATATTCTACAAGACTTGTTTGTTTTGACTGAGCATTTGTTTGGGGATGCAACAAAGGACTTTTGTTTTAAAATAGTCACCCACATGCTTTGGGGGAGGGGGCTGCCAGCTGATCTGAAAAACAAAAATAGAAATGTAATGTTTCCTGCAAAATCTGAGATTAAAAACAATAGACATAGTGGGTGCTGTAGTAATTTCCTACTAAATTTAAAATGGACCAATGCCAATATTTTAGAACAAAAAGGTTTTACAACTAAAGACCCTTGTATGTTATAAAAATAAAGATTGCAGTGGTAATTTGCTCCTTGGAAGCACAATGGCACCAGTTAAATTTACAAAATGGTTCTGGCCAAGGTATGGCTAATAGGGCAGTGGGAAGGGAGACAGTTGCCACCAGGTACCCTTGGGACTGCTGACAAGAAATGGAGAGGGATGGGACTGACCATAAGTCCCATGGTACAGCTGACAGGTCTAGAGAATTTTAGTAGTGTGCCACTAACATAGAAACATAGAGGTTGATGGCAGATAAGGACTGCAAGGCCCATCCAGTCTGCCCACTAGGATCCTTGAGACTGCTGACAGAGATGGGATTGACCTTACATTCCAGGAGGCAATAGGGAGGGCAGTGGGATTGATCTTGGATCCAATGGGACTGCAGATTTGATAGAGCATGCCAACAGGCCCCAGGGACTGGGGAGAGGGTTAGGACAAACCTCTCATGCCAGGAGGCTGATGATGAGGGGGTGGGACTGACCTTGGGTACCATGGGACTGCTGATAGGTCTGGAGAGTTTTAGGAGTGTGCCAGCAGACCCCAGGACTGGGGATGGGGAAGGGACTAATCTTATATCCCAGGGGGCTGATGGTGAGGGGATGGAACTGACCTTGGGTACCATGGGACTGCTGACAGGGCAGGAGAGTTTTAGGCATGAACCTCCAGGCCCCAGGGACTGGGGAGGGGGTTGAGACTGATCTTACATGCTGGGGGATGATTTGAAGGAGGATGGGACTTACCTTGGGCTCCATGGGACAGTGGATTTATTGAATTGTGCCACCAGGCCTCAGGGACTGGGGAGGGCGATGAGACTGATCTTACATACCAGGGGGCTGATTTGGAGGAAGGTGGGACTCATCTTGGGCTCCACAGGACAGTGGATTTGTTGAAGTATGCCACCAGGCCCCAGGGACTGGGGAGGGGGATGGGACTGACCTCATGTGCAAGGAGGCTGATAGGGAGGGGTGGGACTGACCTTCGGTTCCACGGGACTGTAGGTTTTTCAGTGTGTGCCATTAGGCCCCTGGGACTGGGGAGGGGGATGGGATAGACCTCACATGCCTGGGGCTGATGGGGATGTGGGACTGCCCTTTGTCCAATGGGACTAAGGATTTGCTGGAGTGTGCCACCAGGCCCAAGGGACTGGGGACGTGGATGGGACTGACCTTTGTGCCAGGGGGCTGATGGGAATGGGGGTGGGACTGACCTTGGGTCACATGGAACTGCTTACAGGGCTGGAAAATTTAGGAGTTCACCACCAGCCCCTAGGGACTGTGAAGGGGGTGGAACTGAACTCATGTGCAAGGATAACTGATGGGGAGGGGGAGGTACTGACCTTGGATGCCATGGGACTGCTGACAGGGCTAGAGAGTTTTAGGAGTGTGCCACCAGACCCTAGGGACTGGGAAGGGGGATGGTACTGGCCTTACATGCCAGGGGGCTAATGGGGAGGAGAATGGGACTTACCATAGGTTCCATGGGACTGTGAATTTGTTGGAGTGTGTCACCAGGCCCCAGGAACATGGGAGAGGAATGGGACTGAACTCATGTACCAGGGGTCTAATGAGGAAAAGCAGGGACTGACTTTGGGTTCCATGGGACTGCAGATTTGTTGGAGTGTTCCACCAGGCCCCATGGACTGGGTATGTGGATGGGACTTCCCTCATGTGCCAGGGGGTAGATGGGGAGGGTTTGGGACTGCTCTAGGATCCCACAGGACTGTTAACAGGGCTGGAGAATTTTAGGAGTCTGCCACCAGGCCCTGGGGAGATAGATGGGACAGACCTCATGTGCCAGAGGGCTGATGGGGAGGAGTTGTTACTGACCTTGGATCCCATGGGACTGCTTACATGGCTGGAGCATTTTAGGAATGTGTTTGAAGGCTCCAGGGACTGGGGAGGGAAATGGGACTAACCTCATATACCACAGGACTGATGGGGAGGGGGTGGGACTGATCTTGAGTCCCAGGAGGCTACTGACAGGGTTGGAGAATTGTAGCATGCTCTACCAAGCCCCAGGGACTGCTGACATGGATCTGGAGGTGGATGGGAATAGTGCCTCCATTTTGCTTGCAATCCTGTTTGTGTCCAGGCATGCCTCCCTTTTGTTTGCAATTCTGTGGGTGTCCATGCTTACCTCCATTTTGTTTACAAGTCAGTTGATGTGGTCATGTGTGCCTCCATTTGACTTGCAAGTCAATGGGTGTCTGTGCGTGCCTTCATTTTCTTTGCAATCCACTGCTTGTGTCCATGCCTGTCTACATTTTGTTTGCAATTCAGTGGTTGTGTCCGTGTCTGCCTCCATTTTGTTTCCAATCCAGTGAGTTGCCCATATTATCATCTGTTCTCATCTGGTGGATTCAGTTATGTCATCACCTGGGGTCTGCTAGGTCCCTGGTCAATCTTTTGTGGGGCCCTGGTGGGTGTGTAAGTGGCGTACTGCAAACAGCAGCTTGACTTGAGTTACAATGGACCGGTGCCAGGGTTCTCATCTGGTGAATTTAGTTACGCCGTCACCTGGGGTCTGCCAGGTCCTTGATGAATTTAAACAATTGCAACAAAAGAAATGCTGCAACACGGCCAGGTCAATTCAGTGCTCACCATGAATGAGCAGCCAGCTCGTAACGATAATCAAACTTCCAAATTAGGTGTCACTCGGGTCTCTCCTTGTAAAGAATTGTAGACATTACATGCCAGTAACTAACTTGTGTGTCCTGAGACTTGTTTGAAGTCGAAGCGCTGGGTGAGGGAGTCCTTTTTGTTGTTGGTACTCCTTGCGAATAAACACTCAAGTTAGTTACTGGCGTGTAATGTCTACGATCCTTGATGAATTTTCCTGGGGCTCTGGTGGGTGTGCAGTTTGTGTACTGCACTCACCTGCAAGACTGAGTCACTGTAGGCAAGCACCAATGTTCTGCTTTGATGGATTCAGTTACACTGTCTCCTGGGGTGTGCCAGGTCCCTGGTCAATCTCTCATGGAGCGCTGGTGTGTTTGAAAGTGGTGTACTGCACACACCAGCTTGAGTGAGTCACTGTAGTGTCCATGCTCATGTCTGGTGGATTCAGTTACGCTGTCACATGTGGTCTGCCAGATGTACTTATGTACATTTGTTGCCGGTATTAGGCCTGTAATAAGCAATGTATATAGTGTGTATATTGTGGTGTTATGGTTAGGGTTTTAGTTAATTTTACTTAGTGTGTCTGGTATTTCTAGTTAGTATAGTGAATTTGTTGTATTATGAACTTCCTTTGTGGTGATGGTATGCAACCGTAGAACTTTCATGATGAATGCGTCATAACTTTAGACATTAAACATAAATTAGAAAGAATAAAGGACTCCAATTGCCTGATTTTCTTTTTTCCACAATGTTTTCTGGGACTGCTTAAAGTTTTTAAATTTTTCTCTGTCCTGTTACATACATTAATGAAACACTTTTTCACAGATATTTGGAGTTAAATTTTTAAAGTCATCAAAAAAAGTTTTAAATAGCATCTACTCTTATCCCCAGTTATGTACAAATGCATTTTAATCTGAGATTACCCAAGAAATGTTGGTGTGGGGAAACTTTGAAATTACTTTGCCCCATAATTCTCTGCCACGTTAGATTGATGGTTATCACATTCTTTTGCATGAAAAAATTCTGATGTTGCTTAGTGAATTAACCAAATTAGTTAAAGTACTGCAAATTCATGTAGAGATTCAAAAATATTTCTACATCACTTTTTTTTCTAGTTAACATATTCTCTGTCTCTGTTACGTACGTTACCTGGTTACTATTTCCAAACATTAAGGACTGTACTCAGAAAACCACAAGTTATATTATCTTCCTGTTTACACTTTTAGTAAAGGACATTAAGGGTAAAGTATTGATAGTGAAAGAAGAAAGAAATGACATTTATTTTTCCACAGTCATGTCCAACATATGTCCCCATTACTGTGGATAGCTCCATATATATATATATATATATATATATATATATATATATATATTATAAATAAAATACAAAATCACACATGCCCACACAATGCAAAGCATCATGGGCTGTATATGCAAATCACCACAGAATGTTATGCTGGTTCAACTTTAAGCAGAATTGCATGGTGCTGAAAGGCCTCTCACACCATTTGCAAAGGGTGCTAACAGATGACATAGACACATGTTTTGTCCTACCTGGACTCAGTCAAGGAGGTGACCTCAGCGGGGAAAGCAGTGGACCCCAGAGGAGGAAGTGAATCCTGGTGGGGGAGTCCATCATAAGAGGGATCCAGCTAGGAACACAGGAGGGGGAGGACAGGGAGATGAGGTGCCTACCAGGTGCCATGGCATGGAGGGATGGAAGGAAGATCCTGGGGATCACTGGGAAGGCAAGACAGGAGGGTGAGCTGGATGTCATTATCCACCTAGGTACCAATGACCTGGCAAATGGGGAGCCAAGGGAAGTTCAGGAAGAGTTTAGGAAATTGGGGAGGGGTCTCAAGCAAGTAGCTACTTCTGTCACTTTCTCAGAAGTACTACCTGCGAGATGCAAGGGAGAGCATAGGGGTGCATGCACCAGGAACTTTAACTCATGGTTGAAGAACTGGTGCTGTGAGGAAGGGTTTGGATTCATTGATGACTGGGGACCCACCTGGAGGGATGGAGGTTTGTTCAAGCCTGATGGCCTGCATCCATCCTGGAGGGGAATCCAAGCACTCAATGATAAGTTTAAATGCTACATTGACAAGCATTTAAACTAGCAAAGGGGGGGTGGTAGGCCAGCAAGGAGGGTACCTACTTGCTCATCCCCCACAGTTAGCAGTGGAACCAGTGAACCAGAGGAGTGGCTATCTCTAAAAAGTAGTGTGCAAAAGATGGAGATTAGCTCCCAAGAGGTGGATAGGCAGAAAAGGGGCAAAATTCAGCAGAAGGGCAGACAGCAAGGAGAACCAGGGATAAAGGACAACCAAGGAAGGGGCTGGAGCAGAACAGCGAAACAGTCTAGGGAGGTCAAATCATGGAAAGCCATGTGTGCAAATGCCAGGAGCCTTAGCAACAAGATGGAAGATCTGGAGGCTGTCATGGTGCAGTCAGACCTGGGCACTGTGGCCATCACTGAATTCTGGTGTAATGATAACCATGACTGGGAGATGGCCATACCTGGCTACAACATATTCAGAAGAGACAGGGCAGGCAGGAAGGGAAGAGGAGTGGCACTGTATGTGAAAAATGACATAAGGGCCACAGAGATCCAGGAGGAACAAAATGGGGGAGAGATACTGAGGGTTAAGCTGGAAAGGAAAATGGGGCCAGCCATCTGCACAGGTGTGGTCTATAGACCACCAGCCCAAGAGGAAGAAACAGATAGGGAGCTGATGCTAGCCATCCAAAGGATGGCAGACAAGGGTGAAGTAGTACTGGTTAGAGACTTCAATATTTCAGACATAGACTGGAGCATCCCAGCAGCAGCATCAACCAGGAGCAGATTAATCCTGGACTCCCTTCAGGGTGCCTTTCTCAAGCAACTGGTCATGGAACCAACTCGGCAGAAGGCAATACTGGACCTTGTGCTCACAAACAGGGACAGGATGGGGTAACAGGGGGGAGCACCGGGAACAGTGACCACCAGTCATTGCGGTTTGAAATCACAGAAAGAGCAGAACCAAACCACACAAAAAGATGTATCCTGGATTTTAGGGGGGCAGACTTTGGGAAAATGGGGAGATACTTGAAAGAGGCATTAAGGGGAATGGGGCAGGAATCAGGGGTTGAGGAACAGTGGGCAGTATTTAAAATGGGGATTACAAGAGCAACATAATTATGCATTAATCAGGTTAGCAAGAGGAAAAGGAAGAGGAGACCATTATGGTTTTCCAAAGAGGTAGCAAAGAAAGTGAAAGCCAAAAAGATTGCATTCAGGCAATACAAAAAGACACAGGCAGAAGGGGATAGGGAGAAGTACCAGGAGAAGCAAAGGGAGTCAGGGAGGTCAGTAAGGGAAGCCAAAGCTCAGACAGAAGAACACATTGCAAAATCAGTGGGTAGAGGGGACAAAACCTTTTACAGGTACATAAGTGAAAAAAGAAAGGCAAAGGGAGGGATAGTGAGACTGAAGGGGGAGGATGGGGGCCGCGTGGAGGATGACAACAGTAAAGCTGACATATTGAACAGGTATTTCTGCTCAGTCTTTACTGAGGAAGAGGAGAGTAATGGGTCTGAAGGGAGTACAAGGGGTGAGAATGATGCAGAAATTGACACAAGTCCCTTTACATGAGAAATGGTCCTGAAGGAACTGGAAGTAATAAGAGTTGATAAAGCAATGGGGCCAGATAGGGTGCACCCCAGGGTCCTTAAAGAACTAAGAGAGGTGGTGGATGAACCTCTGGCTATCCTGTTTAGCCGATCACTGGAAACAGGGGAGGTACCCAAAGACGAGGATAGCAGATGTAGTCCTCTTATACAAAAGTGGGAACAAAGAGGTAGTGGGGAAGATCATGGAAGCACTACTGAAGGAGAGATTGGTGGAACATCTGGTTGTCAATGGACTACAGGACCCAAGGCAGCATGGTTTCACCAGGGGGAGGTCATGTCAGACCAACCGCATTGAATTTTTTGACTGGGTGATTAGGGAGGTGGATCAGAGGAGGGCAGTCGACATGGCCTATCTGGACTTCAGCAAGGCCTTTGACACTGTGCCACATAGAGGACTATTACACAAACTGGGGAATGTAGGTGTGGGCAGGACAGTAGTGTGGTGGGTAGGTAACTGGCTGGGCGTCAGGACACAGAGGGTGGTGCTAAATGGCTGTCACTCCACAGAGGGAAGAGTGACCAGTGGGGTACCACAGGGATCAGTGCTGGGACCGGTCCTATTCAACATCTTCATCAGTGACATTGTGCAGGACCTAGAAGGCAGAATTTCACTGTTCACTGATGACACATAGCTCTGTAACAGAGTAGACACACCAGAGGGTGTAGACAGAATGAGAAGGGACCTGCAGAAAATTGAAGACTGGTCAGGGGTTTGGCAGTTGAAATTCAATGCAAAGAAGTGCAAGATAATGCACATGGGGCACAAAAATCCTGGCACAATATATCATTTGGGAGGTGAGGATATAGCATGCACCAAGCAGGAAAGGGATCTTGGGGCTATCATCTCTGATGTCCTCAAGGTAGGGAAACAGTGTGACAAGGCAGCAGGTAAAGCAAATAGGATGCTGGGTTGCATAGGCAGGGGCATCACCAGCAGGAAAAGGGAGGTCATAATTCCTCTATACAAGACACTAGTGAGGCCCCACCTGGAGTACAGTGTACAGTTCTGGAGACCTTACCTACGTAAGGACATAGACAGGGTAGAGAAGGTTCAGAGGACGGCAATAAAGATGGTGCATGGATTGCATCACAAGTCCTATGAGGACAGGTTGAAGGACTGAACATGTACTCCCTGGAGGAGAGGAGGGAGAGAGGGGATATGATAGAGACATGCAAGTATCTTACAGGGAGGAACAGGGTGCAGGAATACACTATTTTTAAGCGAAAAAGATGTTCCAGGACTAGAGGGCATGGGATGAAGTTGGAGGGAGGACGATTCAGAGGAAATGTGAGGAAGAATTTCTTCACAGAATGGGTGGTGGACAAGTGGAACACCCTGCCAGAGGAAGTGGTGGGGGGCTGAAACAATCACGGGATTTAAGAATGCATGTGATAGACATAAAGGAATTCTGGAGGTCAGGGGTAAGGGGCAACAGGCTTCTAGGAAAACATAAACTGAACTTACAAACTCAAATGGGCAGGCTGGGTGGGCCATAGGCCCTTATCTGCGACACTATCTATGTATCTATGACTGTTCTTGCACCCAGTTAGTGCTGTCACCCACCTAACCCATAGATACTGTACGTTCCTTAACATTATTTAACAGCAGAAAAATACTGTTTACAATTAGTGACACAACAAGTTGTTCTCTTCTTCATTCTGATCAGTATGAGTGAAAACACATCCTCCTATAGTAGTAACACTTGACTAGTTGACTGTTGGTCAGTCAGGTGTTACTACCATAGGAAGACAACTTTTCATTCATACTGTACATAACAGAATTAACTGTTGGGTAGGATTGAATGCTTGTTTTTATCAGGTGTTCGTGGGCTTGTGGGGAGACAGAAGTGCTCATGGAACACAGACTACATTCAGTATACTAGATATGCTAAGTTAAAAAGGAACTGATAGGTACACCCCCCATTCATTCAATCTTATGCTCACCATCACTTCCATAAGTGAGTAGTATGCTGAATTGTGAAGATTAAAAATGTCAGGATGGCCTCCGACCCCCATCTCCCCACATCTCCCCAACTTGGCTTTTGTGTAATTCACCACTGATAGTCTGTGCTGGTCTATAAAGATAATTCATGCTGGTGGCAGTAATTAAAACATAATACACGTAAAAATTCAAATGAGAGATTTTTGTACGCATGCAGATGAATACTAGCAAACATGAATTGCAGCTAACATAGCAGAGTAATGCAATGCTCAACCTCTATCTCAGGAGTTAATTTTAATTTTTTTAGATTTTTTTAACCTTTTAGGTTGTAGCACTATAATAAACAAGCCTGACTCGATAAAAGAAAACTGGGAAGTTCGGTGTGAAACATGGTTATCAATTATAACTCCTACCCCCCCAAAGCCAGCAAAAATACACACATCTGCATCGAAAAAGAAGAAAAAAAAAGAACTAGAAAGTTCAGTGTGAAACACAGCTATCAGTTATAATATATAATTATATATATATATATATATATATATATTATATATATATATATATATATATATATATATATATATATATATCTATATAGAATACAGTACAAGTTAGCCAGCCTTGGAGTGGGTCCCCAGGTGGTAGCCTAGATAAAAAAACTGTCTGGACAACAGGACACAAAGGGTAATAGTAAATGGAGTCCACAGTGAAGAAAGGAGGTTAACTAGTGGGGTACCACTGGGGTCGGTACTGGGACCAGCCCTCTTTAATATCTTTATAAGTGACATTGGAGAGCACCTGGAAGGAAAAGTATGTCTTTTTGCAGATGACATAAAGATTTGCAACAGGGTTGATATACAAGGGGAGGTGGAAAGGATGAAAAGGGACTTGGCAATGTTGGAGGAATGGTCAAATATATGGCAGCTGAGACTGAATGCAAAGAAGTGCAAGGTAATGCATCTTGGAAACAAAAACCAAGATGAAAAGTACACAATGGGGGTGAGATAATAACAACAACAAAAATTTAAAGAAACATAGGAGTAACTATATCAGATGACCTAAAGGTGGGCAACCAAAGTGTGAAGACAGTAAGGAGGGCTGGGGGGATACTAGGATGCATAGGGAGAGGCATCAACAGTAGAAAACAGGAAGTTGTTATCCCTCTGTACAGGCAGTTGGTAAGACCCCATCTGGAGTACTGCGTGCAATTCTGGAGACCCCATCTCAGCAAAGACATAGACACAGTGGAGGCTGTTCAGAGGAGGCCAACCAAAATGGTACAGGGTGTGCAAGAGAAGACATACAAGGAGAGACTAAGACAGCTTAATATGTATACTCTTAAGGAAAAGAGGAAGGGGGACATGATAGAAACTTTCAAGTATCTCAAGGGAATTAACAAAGCACAAGAGGGTAGCATCTTTCAGAAGAAGAGCTGTGCAAGAACAAGGGCGCACAATTTGAAGATAGAGGGAGGACAGCTCAGAGGTCATGTTAGAAACTGTTTTCACAGAGAGGGTTGTGGATGCATGGAACAGCTTTCCTGAGGAGGTTGTGGAGTCATGAACAGTGGAAAAATTCAAGAATGCACGACACAGACATAAGGCAATTCTAATGGGGGGGTAGGAGGAAGCAAGCAGTAGACTAACTAGAATCTGCAGCTTATCCATCAGAGTTGTATAAGTTCATATATCTCGTCAAATGTTAAATTTCAGCCAATCAGCGCGTGCCACGTCATTTGACAGGTGGGCGTGGCCTAAAATGGACCAATCAGAATCACTCCTTGTTAAACCGGAAGTCCCTCCCTAAATGCGCTAGCCCCGCCCACTTCTGGCGGAAGTGATGCAACCTCAAACCCGTGCCCTGCCCCTTGCGCGGGAAATGACCGCATTGAACCCATGTCCAGCCCTTTGGCAAAAATGACATGCTCGAACCCCAGTGCCCCGCTCCCTTGCACAGGAAAGACCTAACAGCACCATTTTGTAAGCGCCTTATGCCCCTCCTTCTCGACACCTCGAGCCCCTGCCAGACCATCCTGTCCTCGAACCCGAGTCCCACCATGCTAGGCTGAACTCCTGCGTCCCCACCTGTCTCCTGCACTCCCACCATCCTGGCTCGAACCCCTGTCACCCACCCCTCATTCTCGTACACTCCTCGAGCCCCTGCCAGACCATCCTGTCTCGAACCCGAGTCCCACCATGCTAGGTTGAACTCCTGCATCCCCACCTGTCTCCTGCACTCCCACCATCCTGGCTCTAACCCTGTCACCCAACCCTCATTCTTGTACACTCCTCGAGCCCCTGCCAGACCATCCTGTCTCGAACCCGAGTTCCACCATGCTAGGTTGAACTCCTGCATCCCCACCTGTCTCCTGCACTCCCACCATCCTGGCTCGAACCCCTGTCACCCACCCTCATTCTTGTACACTCCTCGAGCCCCTGCCAGATCATCCTGTCTCGAACCCGAGTCCCACCATGCTAGGTTGAACTCCTGCGTCCCCCTGTCTCCTGCACTCCCACCATCCTGGCTTGAACCCCTGTCCCCACCCCTCATTCTCGTACACTCCTCGAGCCCCTGCCAGACCATCCTGTCTCGAACCCGAGTCCCGCCATGCTAGGTTGAACTCCTGCGTCCCCTCCTTTCTCCTGCACCCCCACCATCCTGGCTCAAACCCCTGTCCCCTCTTCATCACCGTGCTCTTCCACCCCAAAATCAGTTAGTGTTTATGTAGTGGTGTGTGACCCCTGTAGGCCTATTGCATAACTGCAGGGGCATGTGTGTTTTGATTAGGATATTTTCAGAAAGAAGTATCTAGGAGGGAACCTGATCGTGCAGAGATGTCACAGATCTGTGTGGAGACCCCACCCCGAGGGAATTCATCTGCCTGTGTGAGTACCCCTTTTTCTGTTTTTGTAACAGTATACAAAATTATTTAACATGCATCTGTAGGACTGTGTCAAACTTGCATCAAAAGGATAGCTTTATGTATCGCATGTAACATTTATAAGTTAAAACGGGGACCTCTGTTAAATAAGATGGTTCAGCAGTTTCTCTGGATAGCATTGCAACAATCGCTAAAAACTAATTATACTTTTGTCATGAATTAGAAAGAATAAAACTATATAAGAAAAAGGAATACACATACCTATAGTTCACCCCCTCAGCTCTGTGTAGTATCAAGGAGAAGGCTGAAATGAAATGTGTGTGATATTTATAATGTTTTGAAAAAGGGGTGGGGTGGGGCTACAACAGATGTACCTCTGACACGTTACCATGTATGAGTATGATGGGGTGTGGTGATGGTTTTACCAAGGGCAGTCCATCTTGCTAAGCATTATATAACCCTGCATTTGAAGCCAGAAGGCACAGCTTTTGAGATTTCTCAGATTCTGTTTTAGAGACTTGGAGCAGATTATCAAAACATCAAGCAAGAAGATGGCAAGCGCTTCTCATTTCAACATCCCTGTAACAGGTTAGATTGTCATACCACCTAATGAGAAATTCAACCTCCCTGTAATAAGCCAGATTGTCACACCACCTAATGAAAAGTCTGGAGATGAAAAGCCAAGCAAGAAGATAGCTGTCGGGGCCCCACAACCCAAGCCAACGATGTGTACTACGTGAGAAACGAATGCCCCACACAAGTCTTGTTGAGTGGAAGAGTGTCTGACATAAAAAGAAACCGCTGAACAGTTTGGTGAATCAGAAAATCCTAAACCTGACTGTCCTTCTGAAGAGACACCACTGCAAGACCTTGAAGAGTTGCTGGGTGTGAATCTGATGCAGAAAAGAAGTTACTATGAAACCAAAACAGAGAGTGACAAGAAGGGGAGCCAGAGATGATGGTCAGTGAGACACTGCCAAAAAGCATCAGAGAAAGTTGTGAAAAGAAATGCAAGACAGAGCCAAGAGGCGCTCTGACCAAGAGGGTGATGATGATGATAATGCAGCCACAAGCAGTCACGCCCAGGCTAAGAAAGAGAAAGATGAGAAAAATGAAGAAAAGAGTTGCCTTGATGAGGTAAATGCATTTTAACATATAAAAAAATGTGAGTGGTTACATGGCATAACTGAGGGAGATGAGTTAGCAGTAGAACTAAATCTTACCTATAATGAGTCAGAGGACCAATGCTGTTTTTTGTTTTACTTTAATAGACTGAAGGATTTGCGATGGAGCAGCAGTCATATTCGGACAGCATGGATTCTCGACTTTCCACAAATCTACTGCTCGACTGTCTTTGCTGTGTGAAAGATACAAATGTGGTTGTTAATGAGATGTGTGAGAACCAGTATGTTAGAAATACAGAGAGCGATAGAACGTTTCAAAATGTCACAGAACAGGCTGTGATCACCACACAACCCTCTTCTTCTACTAAGATTAGACAGGGGGCCTCATGTGAAAAATCAGGCCTTAGTAAACCCCCCAAAACTGACAACGATATGTATTGTAAGTACATTATGTATCATGCCATCCGTGGTGCAATTGCTTCAGTGATACAGAGGGTAATACATTGTGAATTGGTTGATTCCTGTCCTGGGTGTGAGATAGATGATCCGAGTCAGAAAAACCATTCATGTGTCCTTGATGACTTGAGGTCTAAAGAAGCATGCAGAAATGTTTCTGAAGCCATACATATAGGACAGCTCATGCCCGTGATCTTGGCAATCGCTATGAAGCATCAGGGGTTAAATATGACCAATTGTACCCTGGAAACTATAAGTCATGTTTTAAATGATGTGAGAAAATCTGATGACCCCATGTGGTTAGTTATGCAAATGTTACAGCAGACAGACGGTGAAATTAAAAAGATGCCTGCAGTCTGGTCAAGCAAGGCTCCTTTAAAAATTTCTAAAAGAAATTCAGGAACACTGTTTATATTGTAAAAAATTACCCCAACACCTGCCCCTACCCTCCCCAAATTACTACATGGAAACATTTCAGTACCAAAATGTGTCATATTTTATTTTTACAGATAATCATCATGCGGAATGCAAGTACAGAGAGAACCAAAGGTTTATGTATCTGATCCTAAGCCATTACTGTCATCCATCACTGTTTGGTTCACCTCAATATGACATTTGCCTTTGTGAGATACATGCAGCCTATGAACTGATGATGTTTGCCCTTCCAGAAGTATGGGAGGATACAGATAAATACATAAATGAATCTGTGTTACCACTTGTAGAAAATGTTAAAGTGATTGCTGATATATTCATGGAAGACGATGAATGTCTTTGTGGACTTTATATCATGGTCGTCATAGCCATGTGTGTGTGTACTACAAAGCAGAAAAAACCTTGTGATATTGTGCGTGTTGTTAACCTGGCTTCTCTGCTTGCTGAAATAATCCACTGGTCAAAAAAAGGACCCTTTAAAAAATGATATAAGGAAATTCAGGAACACTGTTTTCATTGTTAAAAACACCCCCACCCCCACCCCAAAAACTGCTACTTGTTACCATTTTAATATTGTTCATATTGTTACCCTGGCTTTTACCACTTGCTAAATGTATGTTTTTCAGAGTATACAACGATGGGAAACACCCTGTCAGTGCATCCAGAGGCTTTTTACCAACTAGTCAGACACAAAGCTAAACAACCTGGTTTAAATCTACCTACAGGACAAGCACCGTCTGTACTTTTAGAGACATGCAAGGTCTTTTTGATGGTCTCCCAGAGGGACCCCAAAGGAAACTGTGGATTATTTTAAGGATGAGGGCTACTCTTGAGGAAGCAATGTTTAAAATTGCTATAGAGTTTATGCATAACCCTTATGATGTAATACACTTTTGTGGTTTTATCTGTACTGCTGTTGACTTTTTAGTGTTTAGTTTGCAGAACAGGGGGTCTGAGTCTGACATCATAAATTTTGCTTCTTTTATCGCTTTTGTTGTGTTTCATAAACCAGATTTAGCATATGCTTTTCCTAAATAGTGTATTATAATGTACTTTCAGATGGAACGTACTGGCATGCTTCCAATATTCCAGACAGTCTTGATGTCTACAATGTACTGTGTGATAAAGGACATTTTAAAGGAACCTATATACTTTGGAAAGCAGCCTGCATTAAATGTCTGCTCTGAAGATGCTGCTGCTTCACTGGCAGAAAACACACTGACTCTGATTAAAGAGTTGCCACCCCTTGTATGGAGATTCTATGTTGACCTAATGGAAACAGTAACCATAGAAGCAGTATGCAAGGTGAATGTCATTTTTGATGTAACAGAATGTCTTCAAAATCAGCCTAATTATTTTAGTGGTGTATGGCATATGTGTGTATGTATTGTGCATACCTCATCACTAAGGGTGAAGTGGACGATGCCAATGCATGTGTAAAACATACAGCTCAAAAGTTGCTGTTTCAGGGTATTGTGAAGCGTGTAAAATTGAAAGTAAAAACAAAATTATTATATAATCTGTTGCATGCTTACCATGTGTTATGCCTTTTGTATGTAGAACCTATATGCATTAGTTGATGTATTATAAAGTAAATATTCAAATACTGTTATAGCGTGTGTATTTATAAATAAAATATAATCATGCATTGCCCTTTGTGGTTGTCATAGTGTTATACCTTTTGTATGTAGAACCTATATGCATTAGTTGATGTATTATAAAGTAAATATTCAAATACTGTTATGACGTGTGTATTTATAAATAAAATATAATCATGCATTGCCCTTTGTGGTTGTCATAGTGTTATGCCTTTTGTATGTAGAACCTATATGCATTAGTTGATGTATTATAAAGTAAATATTCAAATACTGTTATGACGTGTGTATTTATAAATAAAATATAATCATGCATTGCACTTTGTGGTTGTCATAGTGTTTTAAAAGAACAAAAGAGCACATACTTTATTTTACTGGTGACAAGAGTTTTGCTAGCTAGCAGATGTGTCGGGTGTTGACGAAAGGAGATGAATGATCACCTGTTCAGAAGATATATTTTAATGCAAAAAATTGGGTAGTTTCACAGGGTGACTCAGCTGTATAAGGCTGCAAAAACTTGATAAAGAGGTCACCAGGAAGGGTGTTGCAGAATGGCTTGCGAAGCAGGAGCCCTATTCATTACACAAAGCATCCAGAGTCCGATTAAGAGAAATCCTGTCATTGTTTCTGACATAGACAGACAATGGCAAGCTGATTTAGTGGATATGAGTCAAAATGCAAAGTACAATAATGGGTTTAAGTACATACTGGCGTGCATCGATGTGCTGTCCAAGATGCCTGGGTAGTGACTTTTAAGAGACAAGTCAGGCAAGGCCGTGATGCAAGCCTTTAAAACTATTTTAAAACTGGGCGCACACCTCAGAAGCTGCAGACTGATCAGGGTAAAGAGTTTCTAAATGCTTCCTTAAGAACCTATTAAAACAAAATAAAATACACCATTTTGTGACGAATAATGAAGTTAAGGCCAGCATTGTAGAAAGATTTAATAGGACACTGAAGTCACGCATATTGGCGTTACTTCTAGCCAGAATACTTGGATATACAGATGTGTTGTCAGACCTGGTGCACAGCTATAACCATACTTATCACAGAAGCATTAAACACAGACCTGTGGATGTTAACCCTTCAATGCCTGGGTGTATGGAAGATCCTATCTGATAATTCTGTTCTTGGCAAAAAAAAAGGTACCCTTCAGAAGATGATCACGTGAGACTATCTAAGCTAAAAGGGGTGTTTGAAAAGGGATATGAACAGACGTACACAGATGAGATATTTATTGTAGCGGAGGTCTTAAGACACAGAGGCCCACCTATAAGCCAAAAAGACTATCAGGGAAGACATTAAAGGTACTTTTACTTGAGGAGCTGCAAAAATTGAACCCTGATGAGGACCGTGTGTGCACAGTGCAGAAAATACTGAAGGAGAAAAAGCGTGGCAGAAAAAATTGGTGATCTGGTAAAGAGTGGAGGTGGCCTGATAATTTAATAGCTGGGTTGAGGCAACACAAGTTCAGGACATTAGAAGCAGATAAGCTAATCTATCAAAAATGGATTTTATATTACATTGCCCAACAATGCATTACAACATTTTCCCAACAATACTATATCCACTTTTTACTGTAAAGTTACCACAAGCGCTTGAACTACCTGGTGAATGGGAAGTGAGCTTAGCAGAAATTCAAGGTACCCTCATACACTGGGACAATGTGCCTGAACAGAAAAACAGGTTCAGTATGCTCTATCAACCTCTAGCAGTAGCCCACAGTAAAACACCACCAACTGGACCCTTTACTGGAGTCAGCAGCATTTAAAATCCCATAGACTATTATCCTAACATGGCTGGTGTTATTGCTCCAAATTAATAAAAGCATATTTGAAGTAAATGAACTGCCAGTGGTTTTGGAACAACAAACCGTCGGGAAGAAAAATAGCATTGACAGTGACATCAAATGTATTTGTTTATGCATGGACAGTTACAGTACCTTTTGGGTTTAGCAGACTCGGGTAGGTGTAGGAAAGAATCTAGCAAAGAACCCTCCAGATATTAATGGGATTTTACACATTATATATATACACTGACATTATCACACATGAAATAGTGGGTGACAGTCTAGTGCCTTTGCTGAGATGCGTGCCGTCCAGGGGCAAGAATGAATAGTGGCCGTGACCTCTGATAAACCCCATTATCTAGTCAGTAAACATCAGATCGATACAGTCACTATTGAAATAAAGAATAGTCAAAATGAACCTGTACCATTTCGATTTGGAAAGGTGATGAGGATTGCATTTACGCCCAGAAAGTGCTCTAAATTAAACAGGATGGTGATTATTCGAGCATTATAAGGGACCCTACCTTGTACGAAGCTATTACAAAGGCACAGGCAGATACGGTCTGCTCAGGCTTTCATGGTCTTCCCTACTATATATGGTTCTGGTATAGGACTGCACCTTGTACACACGTGTCCTCATCAGGTTCAATTTTTGGCTCCTCTAGTAAAAGTACCTTTAATGTCTTCCCCTGATAGTCTTTTTTTAGCTTATAGGTGGGCCTCTGTGTCTTAAGACTCCTCCTCACAATAAATATCTCATCTGTGTACGCTTGTTCATAACTTTTCAAACACCCCTTTAGCTTAGATATCCCCACGATCATCTTTCTGAAGGGTACCCTTGTTTTTTTGCCAAGAACAGAATTATCAGTATAGGATCTTCCATATACCCAGGGCATTGAAGGGTTAACATCCACAGATCTGTGTTTAATGCTCTGTGATAAGTATGGTTATAGCTGTGCACCAGGTCTGACAACACATCTGTATCTCTCCAAGTATTCTGGGCTGTAAAGTAACGCCACATGCGTGACTTCAGTGTTCTATTGAAATCTTTCTACAATGCTGGCCTTTAACTTCTATTATTCGTCACAAATGGTGTATTTTATTTTGTTTTAATAGGTTCTTTAAGGAAGCATTTAGAAACTCTTTACCCTGATCAGTCTGCAGCTTCTGAGGTGTAAAGGTCAGTTTTAAAAAATAGTTTTAAAGGCTTGCATCACTGCCTTGCCTGACTTGTCTCTTAAAGTCACTACCCAGGCATACTTGGACAGCACATCGATGCACGTCAGTATGTACTTAAACCCATTATTTACTTTGCATATTGACTCATATCCACTAAATCAGCTTGCCATTGTCTGTCTATGTCAGAAACAATGACAGGATTTCCTCTTAAAATCGGACTCTGGATGCTTTGTGTAATGAATAGGGCTCCTGCTTCAGAAGTGCCATTCTGCAACACCTTTCCTGGTGACCTCTTTATCAGTTTTTGCAGCCTTATACAGCTGAGTCACCCCTGTGAAACTACCCACTTTTTTTGCATTAAAATATATATTCTGGAACAGGTGATCATTCATCTCCCTTCGTCAACACCCTACCCTATTACTCCGTTAGGCTAGCAAAGACTCTTTGTCACCAGTAAAATAAAGTATGTGCTCTTTTTGTTCTTTTTTAAAAACACTATGACAACCTGCAAAGTGCAATGCATGATTATATTTTATTTATAAATACACAGTCATAATAGTATTTGAATATTTGCTTTATACATCAACTAATGCATATAGGTTTCTACATACAAAAGGCATAACCACTATGAAAAGCATACAAAGGGCAATGCATGATTATATTTATTTATAAATACACACGTCATAACAGTATTTGAATATTTACTTTATAATACATCCAACTAATGCATATAGGTTCTACATACAAAGGCATAACACATGGTAAGCATGCAACAGATTATATAATAATTTTGTTTTCTACTTTCAATTTTTTACTTCACAATACCCTGAAACAGCAACTTTTGAGCTGTATGTTTTACACATGCATTGGCATCGTCCACTTCACCCTTAGTGATGAGGTATGCACAATACATACACACATATGCCATACACACTCAAAAATAATTAGGCTGATTTGAAGACATTCTGTTACATCAAAATGACATTCACCTTGCATACTGCTCTAGGTTACTGTTTTCCATTAGGTCAACATAGAATCTCCATACAAGGGTGGCAACTCTTTAATCAATGAGTGTGTGTTTTCTGCCAGTGAAGCAGCAGCATCTTCAGAGCAGACATTTAATGCAGGCTGCTTTCAAAGTATATAGGTTCCTTAAAATGTCCTTTATCACACAGTACATTGTAGACATCAAGACTGTCTGGAATATTGGAAGCATGCCAGTACGTTCCATCTGAAATACATTATAATACACTATTTAGGAAAAGCATATGCTAAATCTGGTTTATGAAACACAACAAAGCGATAAAAGAAGCAAAATTTATGATGTCAGACTCAGACCCCGTTCTGCAAACTAAACACTAAAAGTCAACAGCAGTACAGATAAAACAACACAAAGTGTATTACATCATAAGGTTATGCATAAACTCTATAGCAATTTTAAACATTGCTTCCTCAAGAGTAGCCCCTCATCCTTAAAATAATCCACAGTTTCCTTTTGGGGTCCCTCGGAGACCATCAAAAGACCCAGCATGTCTCTAAAAAGTACAGACGGTGCTTGTCCTGTAGGTAGATTTAAACCAGGTTGTTTAGCTTTGTGTCTGACTAGTTGGTAAATAAGCCTCTGGATGCACTGACAGGGTGTTCCATCGTTGTATACTCTGGAAAAAACATACATTTAGCAAGTGGTAAAAGCCAGGGTAACAATATGAACAATATTAAATGGTAACAAGTAGCAGTTTTGGGGTGGGGGTGGGAGGGTGTTTTAACAATGAAAACAGTGTTCCTGAATTTCCTTATATCATTTTTTAGAGGTCCTTTTTGACCAGTGGATTATTTCAGCAAGCAGAGAAGCCAGGTTAACAACCGCACAATATCACAAGGTTTTTCTGCTTTGTAGTACACACACAGCTATGGCGGACCATGATATAAAGTCCACAAAGACATTCATCGCCTTCCATGAATATATCAGCAATCACTTTAACATTTTCTACAAGTGGTAAACACAGATTCATTTATGTATTTATCTGTATCCTCCCATACTTCTGGAAGGGAAACATCATCAGTTCATAGGCTGCATGTATCTCACAAAGGCAAATGTCATATTGAGGTGAACAAACAGTGATGGATGACAGTAATGGCTTAGGATCAGATACATAAACCTTTGGATTCTCTCTGTACTTGCATTCCGCATGATTATCTGTAAAAATAAAATATGACACATTTTGGTACTGAAATGTTTCCATGTAGTAATTTGGGGGGAGGTAGGGGCAGGTGTTGGGGTAATTTTTTACAATATAAACAGTGTTCCTGAATTTCTTTTAGAAATTTTTTAAAGAGCCTTTGCTGACCAGACGGCAGGCATCTTTTAATTTCACCGTCTGTCTGCTGTAACATTTGTATAACTAACCACATGGGGTCATCAGATTTTCTACATCATTTAAAACATGACTTATAGTTTCCAGGGTACAATTGGTCATATTTAACCCCTGATGCTTCATAGCGATTGCCAAGATCACGGGCATGAGCTGTCCTATATTATGGCTTCAGAAACATTTCTGTATGCTTCTTTAGACACTTAAGTCATCAAGGACACATGAATGGTTTTCTGACTCGGATCATCTATCTCACACCCAGGACAGGAATCAACCAATTCACAATGTATTACCCTCTGTATCACTGGAAGCAATTTACCACGGATGGCATGATACATAATGTACTTACAATACATATCGTTGTCAGTTTTGGGGGGTTTACTAAGGCCTGATTTTTCACATGAGGCCCCCTGTCTAATCTCAGTAGAAGAAGAGGGTTGTGTGGTGATCACAGCCTGTTCTGTGACATTTTGAAACATTCTATCGCTCTCTGTATTTCTAACATACTGGTTCTCACACATCTCATTAACAACCACATTTGTATCTTTCACACAGCAAAGACAGTCGAGCAGTAGATTTGTGGAAAGTCGAGAATCCATGCTGTCCGAATATGACTGCTGCTCCATCGCAAATCCTTCAGTCTATTAAAGTAAAACAAAAAACAGCATTGGTCCTCTGACTCATTATAGGTAAGATTTAGTTCTACTGCTAACTCATCTCCCTCAGTTATGCCATGTAACCTCTCACATTTTTTTATATGTTAAAATGCATTTACCTCATCAAGGCAACTCTTTTCTTCATTTTCTCATCTTTCTCTTTCTTAGCCTGGGCGTGACTGCTTGTGGCTGCATTATCATCATCATCACCCTCTTGGTCAGAGCGCCTCTTGGCTCTGTCTTGCATTTCTTTTTCACAACTTTCTCTGATGCTTTTTTGGCAGTGTCTCACTGACCATCATCTCTAGCCCCCTCTTCTTGTCACTCTCTGTTTTTGGTTTCATAGTAACTTCTTTTTCTGCATCAGATTCACACCCCAGCAACTCTTCAAGGTCTTGCAGTGGTGTCTCTTCAGAAGGACAGTCAGGTTTAGGATTTTCTGATTCACCAAACTGTTCAGCGAGTTTCTTTTTTATGTCAGACACTCTTCCACTCAACAAGACTTGTGTGTGGGGCATTCGTTTTCACACCTCACGTAGTACACATACGTTGGCTTGGGTTGTGGGGCCCCGACAGCTATCTTCTTGCTTGGCTTTTCATCTCCAGACTTTTCATTAGGTGGTGTGACAATCTGGCTTGTTACAGGGAGGTTGAATTTCTCATTAGGTGGTATGACAATCTGACCTGTTACAGGGATGTTGAAATAGAAGCGCTTGCCATCTTCTTGCTTGATGTTTTTGATAATCTGCTCCAAGTCTCTAAAACAGAATCTAGAAATCTCTCAAAAGCTGTGCCTTCTGGCTTCAAATGCAGGGTTTATATAATGCTTAGCAAGATGGACTGCCCCTTGGTAAAACCATCACCACACCCCATCATACTATACATGGTAACGTGTCAGAGGTACATCTGTTGTAGCCCCCACCCCCACCCTTTTTCAAAACATTATAAATATCACACACATTTCATTTCAGCCTTCTCCTTGATACTACACAGAGCTGAGGGGGGTGAACTATAGGTATGTGTATTCCTTTTTTCTTATATAGTTTTATTCTTTCTAATTCATGACAAAAAGTATAATTAGTTTTTAGCGATTGTTGCAATGCTATCCAGAGAAAACTGCTGAACCATCTTATTTACACAGAGGTCCCTGCTTTAGCTTATAAATGTTACAGCGTATACATAAAGCTATCCTTTTGATGCAAGTTTGACACAGTCCTACAGATGCATGTTAAATAATTTTGTATACTGTTACAAAAACAGAAAAAAGGGGTACTCACACAGGCAGATGAATTCCCCTCGGGGGTGGGGGTCTCCACACAGATCTGTGACATCTCTGCACGATCAGGTTCCCTCCTAGATACTTCTTTCTGAAAATATCCTAATCAAAAAACACACACATGCCCCCTGCAGTTATACAATAGGCCTACAGGGGTCACACACCACTACATAAACACTAACTGATTTTTGGGGTGGAAGGAGCACGGTGATGAAGAGGGGACAGGGGTTTGAGCCAGGATGGTGGGGGTGCAGGAGAAAGGAGGGGACGCAGGAGTTCAACCTAGCATGGCGGGACTCGGGTTCGAGACAGGATGGTCTGGCAGGGGCTCGAGGAGTGTACGGGAATGAGGGGTGGGGGTCAGGGGTTCAAGCCAGGATGGTGGGAGTGCAGGAGACAGGTGGGGATGCAGGAGTTCAACCTAGCATGGTGGGACTCGGGTTCGAGACAGGATGGTCTGGCAGGGGCTCGAGAGGTCTAGAGAATGAGGGGTGGGTGACAGGGGTTCGAGCCAGGATGGTGGGAGTGCAGGAGACAGGTGGGGATGCAGGAGTTCAACTCTAGCATGGTGGGACTCGGGTTCGAGACAGGATGGTCTGGCAGGGGCTCGAGGTGTCTACGAGGAAGGAGGGCATAAGGCAGCTTACAAAATGGTGTTGTTAAGGTCATTTCTCGCAAGGGGGCACTGGGGTTCGACGCATGTCATTTTCCGAAAAGGGGCTGGACATGTGTCTGAATGCGTGGTCATTTCCTGAGCAAGGGCGGCCAAGGGTTTGAGGTTGCATCACTTCCGCCAGAAGTGGGCGGGGCTAGCGCATTTTAGGGAGGGACTTCCGGTTTAACAAGGGGCGATTCTGATTGGTCCATTTTAGGCCACGCCCACCTGTCAAATGACGTGGCACGCGCTGATTGGCTGAAATTTAACATTTGACGAGATATATGAACTTATGCTACTCATCAGGTAGGGAAATGTGCAGACTAGGTGGGCCATGTGGTCCTTATCTGCCATCAAATTCTATGTTTCTATAACCCTCTCCCCCAAACCAGCAAACACACACATCCACAGTCCTTATTGATTTTGTTCTTTATGCCCTCTATCAAAAAAAAAATCACTGACAAGGTTATAAAAATAAGGAAGTGGTTTTACTTGCAACAATTATTATAAATAGGCTAAGACCACAACCCCAACAGTTATCATTATTGAGCTGATTTGTCTTTTCTTGTCTTGTGACATGACTGTAAACAGGAGTCATCTCAGTCCATTCTTCTCATGAACAATAAAGACTATTGATGTGTTGATGGGGTAGGGATGAAGGATTGTATGGAGAGACCAGCTTGATCCTATCCACAATGCATGCTGCTAATTAGAAGGCAGCCTATGAACCACCTCCACCCAAGAGACCTGTACTGCAACCCCTCCCACCTCAGATGTGATGACAGAGACTACAGATTATGGGGGAGGGAGTTGCTGTAGAAATTTCAAGTAGTTTAGCCCTTTCTTTGTAAAAACATAGCCAACCTGGGAGGTGTAAAATATGGCCATTAAAACCATTAGTAGCTACTTAACCTAATCTTTTCCACTCAGCATTTTACAGCAGCACTGCAGCAAAGCAAGGCAAAAGGTCTCACCCCACCTTTGTAACAATTGAATATTCAGTAATTTTCCACTTTCACTTGCTGGTAAACTTCTGTGAGAGGTGTCTGAAATTAAGGCGAGGGACAGGGGAGAGAGAGAAGAGTAAAGGGACCTCACTTCCACCTCCATTTATAAATTAGTAAGAGAGTTATTGACTCTGCATCATCTTTCTCCACTACTACTGAATATTAGGAACTGTGTTGCCCCCTCCATGTGTGTCTGAGTTGTTTTAGAAAAAAGATCGGCATGTGACTTTACTTTTTGAGTTCCCTACTTGCAAGGCAAAAAAAGAGAGCTGTTGATGTGGAAAGCTCATTAGTGGCAATGATTATGACATTCACAAGACATATTCATGTGGAACAATAAAACTACTGTGATTGTATGAGCTACTTTGTATCTTTTGCTTACACATGTATCTGCACTACTGAACCCTATTCTACTCTAACAATTTGATGCTGCACTATTATATTAAGACCAGAAAAATGAAAAAGAAAATAATAATCAGATTGAAACTAACCACCAGCGCTGTACGCTGGCTCCCCATCCATCCTATCTGGTGCATTTCTTTTATAGCTGCTGTGGGTATCACATGACAGCAGCCTATGCTTTTTATTTTAGTGTCCAATCCCCATTATCAAGTTATAGTTTCTGTCCTCCAGAGGCACTGCTGTGCACCAAATTCTCCTTCCACTGCCAGACTACCTCACTAACCACTTTTGCTACTCTTTTATTTAGAGGCTATTTTTTTTAATTTTATTTTATTGTTTTTCTTTCTTTCCTTTTATTTTTAATTTTAGGACTTAGTGTCCTACTTCTGAGACAGCACAATTAACCCTGCTAGTGGATAGCTGGGCTCCCTCCTTTGGCCCAGCCTGACTTTTTCTTTTTCTCTTCAAACAATCAGCCCACCTTTTTGCCCCTCTCTCCAGTAGCCTTAGTGGTAACTACCCTACCCACCTCTCCTCAAACCTGGACTGTCCTTTGTACATGCCCCAAGCACTCTGAGCTTCTCTCTGTTGCCCTCAGTTGCTGAATATGAGTACCCATATACAACCCATCTCTTTAGTCCTCTTCTCAATTATCATAGCCACCACCAATCATGATAATTACCATTGTGCAAAACAGTCTCCCGCCAATTAATTACAACCCCCCATAACTCTGGACCACTGCCAGGTCCAGGGACTATGTATAATAATACTGACATGCACCCTTGCTGCCTAAACTTGGATAACAATGTCGTCCAAAACCTACACACTCCCTCATCCCTTATTCCCCACCTTACCCTATCCCTCTGCCAATGCAAGCAGAAGAGACCAAGCAAATGTAATCAAAAAACTACACTAACCCTCCTAAAAAATTATGTGATCAGGATGACTGAACTACTCCTGCTTCTCTAGGGTAACATCCACTCTAACCCTAGCCCAGGACATCAATTGAACGAACAGGAAAAATGCTACCGCACCATAAAGCTTGCTTCCATCAACATCGGGCTGGCAGTATAGTCTAGAGGTTAGAGTAATGAGCTGTGAATGAGCTTGGTACATCCAGCAGATGAGACCTGAGTTTGATTCTCACAACCTCCACTTGCATACTGTGTGACTCTGAGCAAGTCACTTAACCGCCCAGTGCTCCCAGGTTGCCCCTGAAAACAGGCACTTGTGCCTAGTGGGCCTTACCTGGTTACCAAAGACTAAAATAAAAAATCTGTAGTTTGGTGGCCAAATTTGATGCACTCCAGGTCTGGATCACCCAGCTCAAACCAAATATACTCTCGGTGACCTGGCTAACACCTAGAGTCCTATATGCATTAAATCACCCTGAATGGCTACTGCCTTTTCAAGCAAGATAGAGCTGGCAAACAGGATTGGGAGCTGCACAATTTACCTCAGGGACACCCTACAGGGCCAAGCCCTACCCCAAGTGGAAACTGGGAAAAATGTTCAAACTGTCACTGTCAAGATACTTCTTGGACCCCATGGTAAATTGCTCACTGATGTCTCAGTTTATATCCCCAAGGGAACAAGCACAGAGTTTCAATAGGATTACTGAATACATAACCAGTACATAATCAGTATGCAACAAAAATATGAAGTGGTACTGTTAGGTGACGTCAATGTCAGCTGGTTAGGCAATATGTCACAACTGGTTGACTCACCCACTAGGGTCAATTACAGGACTGGCTCAAGCTCCCTGCTGGACTGAATTCTTACCAATCACTGGGAAAGAATCTCCAAAACCTCTGTCCTGCCCAACCCAATGAGGGACCACTCCTTCATCCTCTGGCTATGGTCACATAGGGCTCCGAAGTTACCTGCTAAAACAGTTATGTATAGGGTTCTGAAAAAGGACATCTCAAACCCCTAAAGACATATCTTAGAAAAACTGATTGGTCTCCTATTGACACAGCCCATACTGTTGACCAAGCCCTTGAGTACTTCATTTCTCAGTTTAACACAGCTTGCAATATCCACTTCCCCCTTAGGACACAAAAGATTAATGGAGCAAACACCGCCTAAATAACTCTTTCCCTGCTTAACCTTATGGCCACCAGGGATAACCTGTGGCATTGTGCCCGTGCTATTGGAAAACAGGCAGATTGGAAATGGTACAAAATCTCCAGAAATGCCTGGACCGGGGTGATTCATTCTGCCAAGATCTGCCACTTCCAGGAGGTGCTCTCTAACTCCTGGGGGGGATGTCAGAAACATTTGGTGAAATATGAGAGACCTCATGGTCATGACCAGCAAGTTAGTCCCATCTACGCTCTCTGTAAATAGGGAAATCACCCAGAACTCCAAGGTGATTGCTGACACTTTTAACATGGTCTTCTTAGACCTAAGTGGCATACTAACATCCAATTTCTTCAATGTGCCAGTGCCTCATACCACGAAGCACAAAGCAGGCACACATAAAGCTCACCCCCCCCTTCTATTTTAGGCCGGTCTCTAAGCAACGGGTACTTGGGAAGTCAAGATTTAGCAGTGACTCTCTCGACCTGAAGATTTTAAACCTCACTCTTGAAGAGTCAGAATTCCCTTAACTAAACTCCTCAATCTCTCCCTATGACAAGGCCAGTTCCCTGAGAAATGGAAAGCAGCAATAGTTACCCTCATCTTCAAAAATGGTGACCATGCCCTCCATACAAACTACCACCCAATCTCAATTGCCCCCCTTGAAGGCCTTGAAAGGAATGTGTCAGATCAGCTTACCGAGTATCTAGAGAATTACAAGATCCAGTGCTCACAATAGCACCGTTTCCATAAAGCACACAGTACCACCACTGCCCTGCTCAAATTCACCAGCTACATTCATAACGCAATTGACTGAGGACACTTAGTGGGGCAATTTACATCGACCTCACTAAAGCTTTCGACACGGTAAACTACACCATTCTGTTAAACTCACTCTCCACCACTAGACTATCACCCGAAAGTATTGGCTGGTTCTGTAGCTATCAGGAGGGCAGATCCCAAGTCAAAATAAATGGCGCTCTCTCTGACAATTTCCCAGTTTACTCTGGTGTTCTTCAAGGCTCAATACTATGTCTGTTACTCTTTAGCCTTTTTCTTAATAACCTCCTTGAGGCAGGCTCTACCAACATCTTACACTATGCAGATGACAGTTTTTTTCTCCAGCCAACTGGACCTGTTTCTTCTGGAGACCCAGCTCCAACTTAATTTTGCATCTGCTGAGGACTGGTTCTCAAACATATAAACTCCTTATGAACTACAGAAAGACAAAAACTATGCTTTTCAATAACACCCACAACAAACACAAGTTGCACAGGCTTACCATTTGGAACAGCTGGGAGACACACTTGAGCAAGTCCCATATTTCAAATATCTAGGCATAACCCTTTATAGTTCACTGTCCTATGCTGCCATATAGATTAAGTTGCTAAAGCAGTAAATGCTAGTATCGATTTGATATACCAGCACAAACATTGCCTAACCTCTAATGCCCTCCGACTTGTGGTCAACAACTCCATAGTCTCCATTATCAACTATGTATTAGTTATATACAGTGTGGCAATGGACACTGCACTCAAAAGGATCAACTTAGCCCTTAATAAAGCTTGCAGGTTAATCATGGGTGCCCACCATTTCAACCATAACTGTGACCTATAGGAACAAAAACATTAGTTGAATGTCATGGGATGAGTAAAATACCATACCTGCCTCTGTACAAAAAAGCCTGTCTTGGACTAACCCCCCAGAAACACAAGATCTTCTTAAACAAGTGATCAATCCACATACAAGCTAAAGTATGTCAAGACAAGCTCTTCTCATACCTTTCTGCTGCACTATGCAGGCACAATGCTCTTTTGCTTACCGGGCACCCTCTTGGCTAAATAACCTACCAGCCACTATCCTGTCAGTAACCAAGTTGGGCCCTTTCAAATATAAACTCCACCTACACCTTACTGTACTTAGCAGATGTGATTGCCCAATCATGGGGAACTCTCACCCTATTACCTCCATTGCCTAAGGCCACCCTCTAGTTCTCTGTACCCCTACCATTCCCTCTATGATACTGCAGCCCAACCACCTATCCCCTACCACTAGTTAACATAGACCCGTAACCTGTCCACCATCCCACCCCCTTGTAAACATAGACCTGTATCCCATCCACCATCCCATCCCTCCCCCATTCTCATTTCTCCCCTTCCACTGTCCATGCCTCCCTAGACCAGTCATCTCCCATGGCCCCACTCCCACCTCCTGTCCTTTTTTCATGATCCCTTTGACATCCCCTTCCCCCATTCCTTTTTCTCCCCCTCGCTCTCAAACAAGAAGACCATTGATGGATGCTCTATGTTCACCTATTTTATACTTATTCCAAAATGTATTTCTATTGCCTACCCTTTAGTGCTGTCAGAACATTGTATTCTTGTTATTGTAACATTGGTGCTAATTGTATTTTATTGTGTAATGTTATATTTTATTGTATTTCTCTTTCGACGTGGAACCTCTATAAAAGATCCTCAGGCTCAAAAGGTACTATAATCCAGAAAACAAACAAATAAAGTAATAATACAGGCATTATAAAGCCAACATGACATCTCTTAGTAAATTAGATATATAGTGCAGCACTGAATGTTGTGAGCAGGGCAAATGCCTGTCTTACCAAAAGATACAAAGTAGCTCACAAAATCACAATCACAGTAGTTTTAGTGTCCCACAAGAATATGCCTTGTGAAACTCTCATAATAAGTGCTACTAATGAGCTTTTTTTTGGCCATGCAAGTAAGGAACTCATAAAGTAATGGAGCATACCAATCTATTCCATAGTTTCAGTAAACAGCATCCCCGTGATCATACTGGCAGAAGGCAAACTCTGTTTTGCAAAACAGTTCTGACATACAGTACGTTTCTGTAAATAATGTTTTTTATCATTTGAAAAAAAAAACACACAAACAGAATAAGCTTGTAAGTGACAGATTTAGTAAAAGGCATTCAGGTGTTTGCACTGTCAGCATGATCTACTAACATGAAAACACATATTTTTTGTTTATGTTTTTAAGACTAACTGTCATTGAAATATT
This sequence comes from Neoceratodus forsteri, assembly GCA_016271365.2. Classification (NCBI taxonomy): domain Eukaryota; kingdom Metazoa; phylum Chordata; order Ceratodontiformes; family Ceratodontidae; genus Neoceratodus; species Neoceratodus forsteri. Next base: position 441,065,183 of record CM057451.1, on the reverse strand, counting down.
TTTTTTTCTAACCCTACTGATGAAACAAAGAGGAGGCAGGAGACTAGGAGGGGAGGAGATTGGAAATCAGGACCTCAAGTCCATGTACAGTATGGCTGGGATATTCAGAAGGGTTATGCATGATGCAACACTGTTGCACCATGTGCTATCCACTGATGTGCCCCAGCATGATATTCAAATGGGGATTGAGCCTGGCACAAATCCCGATGTGCCGGAGCACATCAGTAATGTAAGCAGTGCAGGTAGGGGGGGCATGCCCATGCATAGTTTGCACATCCTGATATTCAGCCCGGGATGCGCTGAGCCCATGCATGTGCAACCCCTACCTGTGCTGCACACAGATGAGCCAAAAAAAAAGAAGCAACAGCTGGCCACCGACAGGTGAGCTGCTGTATTACAGCGTGCAACACAGCAGCTGCCACCTGTGGGTGGCCACCCGAGCTTCAGGTGCACCTTCGTGGTGGCCCCCCCATGTTGGATCATGGGCATAAGTAGAAAAAGGAGAGTCCAATATCCCTGATGGTTCAGTGGACCGCCTGCAGCCCAATCATGGGCATAAGGCTGTTTAAAACTATTAACGCTATCCCTGGTGGTCCAGTGGACTGCTCACAACCCGGTCATGGGTGTCAGTAAAATATAATGCCACACCAAACCAACCCTGGTGGACTAGCGGTACCCCCTCCCCACCTGCCCACTGAGCCCCACCGCCCTGCTCCCCCCAGTCAGCGGTGGGCAGCAGCTCCCCACCCGCTTGCCACCCTGCCACCCACCAACTGACACTGTATGGTAAGGCTGTACACCCCTTGGTCCACAGTGTGAGCCAATGGGCATGCAGCCCATACCGTACTACACAGTCCAGATATGTGGATCCATTCACATATCTGGACTGTGTAGTACTGTACAGGCTGCATACCCATTGGCTCATGCTGTGGACAAATGGTACTGTGTACGGTGTCAGTCAGTGGGCAGCAAGTGGGTGGTGAGCTGCCGCCTGCCGCTGACTGGGGGAAGTGGGGCGTGGGGCTCAGTGGGTGGGTGGGAGGGGGTACTGCTAGTCCACAAGGGCTGGTTTGGTGTGGCATTATATTTTACTGACGCCCACGATTGGGCTGTGAGTGGTCCACTGGACCAGCAGAGATATTATACGATTATTGTATTCTACATATGCCCACGATCGGGCTGCAAGCAGTCCACTGGACCACCAGGAATATTGGACAATTTTTATATTCTACATATGCCCACGATCGGGCAGTGGGGCACTTTGCCGTGATGTGCAGGGGGCGTCAGTCCCCAACGGCTGCAGCCTGGCAAGGCGCCAGGTACAAGTCACTGGGGATCAGTGCAGCTGCATGCAAATGGTGCTATAATGACATGCAAATGGCCCCATTTGCACCTTGCATGCATTATGGCCCCATTTGCATGTGCACTTTTGAATATCACAGTTGCTGCGCCTAGCGCAACAGAACTTGCACTAGTGCACCCCCCTGATCCACTCTGGCCACAGCACTGGTGTAGTGCCACTGCACCATGTGCACTACTGGGTGGCCAGGGTGCAATATTCAGCGATGCTGTACCATGGCTCAGCTCCTTTGAATATCACCCTGTCAACGTCCCAGCGCAGTCAAGTTGTGCTGCGCCCAGGATTGCGCCACAGCCTGGTGCAGTCCGAATATCCCATCCCATGTGTTTTATTACACCTATACAGCAATACACCAATACAGCTTTATGTGATGCAGAAGCTTGTTTTAAATTTAACAGCTATTAAGCAATGAAGTAATGGTTTTAATTACATAGAGGCCTGTATTTCACTTGCTTTGTTACCTGCTAAATTTACAGTATATTCAACTTAATTTAATTGTATTTATCAATTTTAAAACTAATTGATACAATTGATTAAAAAAATCAGTCAGAAGTTTTGTTTGTTGTACAGTATCTCCACCTCTTAGTCTATCCCTTCCCTCTGAGGGACAAATGTTGGTGCTAGGATGAAATTATTACACCCCCCTGAAAACTGTTTATAGAAGAGGGTCCAACCTTCTGAGACATGCTAGTGTACAGTTTTCTCACTGTGGAGAAAGCACATACACCTCATTGGTTACCAGGAACACCCATGGAATGCTATACCAGCTGGCATTGCAGGTATTGTGAAGTTGAAGAGAAAGAAATACAGGTCATCTAGGACTGTTAGCAGGAAGGAGTACAAGATTAATAAGTTCAGCAGCTTAAACACATACTGCAGTTGGGGCATATCTGGGATCAGGGAGGAAGGGATAGTCTGCTGGACTACAAAATAAAGTTTCGTCGTTGTTGTTGTTGTTTTCTTTTTCTTTTTTGGTTTAATTAATTGCACAGTTAGGGCCCTTTGGGTTATTTTTATTATTAATCACATATTGGTGCACCTGTACAAACAGCGGAGAAAAAGATTCTGGCACTGCAGGGCTCCAGATAAGTTGCTGTTATCACCTTGTGGATTAAAGATGAAATGCACTATGATGCTAGCTATAATGTACCACAGATTTATAAGCAGTATACCGGGTGGTACAATGCTGCACCAGCTGGTATACTGCAGTACCAAACAACTTATCTGTAGCAAGCACTGTATGTTTCATTACATATGGATTGGGGGGGAGGGAGTGATAGGGCCTCAAAGTCTAGCACTTTATCATTTATGTGAAAATTTCTGAAAATATTTCTGTGCTTACATCTTAGCCACCTTTGGAGTTAGATAACTGAAAATGAATATGCATACTTTGTTGGAAGAATCATAGAAACTGCTAAATAGAGATGAAGTTGGACATTTAAAATTGTAATCTATAAGAGTTCAACATTTCAAAATTTATTTGTTAAATTGTGAGAACATTTTCAAAATATTTGGTGTTTATAGCTCCATTACTGTTGCAGGTATACACTCAAGATTTGGCATGCATGCTGAAGTAAATATGACCTCGAATCTAACTAAGCAGGATAAATGTGGTTTAGTAGGTTAACATTTATTGTGGATACTTTACAAATTACTACTTGGCAAAATTTGATCAAAAATTAAGGGAACTGATGCATAATACATAATGCCACTAGAATTCCACTTTTGGACAACTTGTACTAAGCATTTATCACCACTGAACTACCTTACAGTATCTGCACTAGCATCATGCCTTCTGAAATACTCCCCCTACACTCCTGTGACAGTGATGCTCAGCATCATGCTCCATGATGACTAAAGATATCCAGATACTTCAGGTACAATGGCCTAAGTCACAACTTAGTGCAACTGTTTTCAAATGGTAAAAATGTATATTATCTACAGGGTTGTTAAAGAGTCAGCAGGTGGCATTGTACAGAAAGAATGGTGCATATGCATGTACTTCCACAAGTGATTAAATCAGGGAACTCTAGTAGTTATCTGGCATAGTGCAAAAATTCAGGCTAGTGAACAATGATGTCCATAACTGTACTTCACAGTTCATCAGTCAAGATAGCGACTTGACACTAGGTGTTACTATACTTTTAGTATGGAGCCTCCTATTAATGCTACCTTATTGTTAGTTTACTCAGTCTTTACCTTCCTCTGCAATAACAACTGAAGTGCATGACTGGGCAAAATGCATGGACATGACTTTGAGAAAAGAATCACAACATTGCACAATTTTGCAAAAGCTCATGAAATTTAACTTCAGTTAATTATTAAGGGACCAACTAGAATAAATTATAGGATCAGCACTGAGATGATCCTGGAATGGATAGTAGTTATGCAACCTTCTGAAATAGTCAGAACTGGTATTTTACCAGACTGAGTGACCACTGTCCAATCTACTGCTTTTGGGACAATAACAAGATCAAACTAGTATGGCTCACTCCGGGGCCTTTAATGAGGAAATCCTTAATACTGATTGGCCCTTTTTGGGTTTTAGTGATAATATTGATGATGCTTGCTCAAAATGTTGTTTGATTTTATTGGATATTTCTGATAAGAAAAACAATTTAACAGGAAATTGTGGGTACAGGGTGTGAAGAATGAAAGTCTGACTAAGAATATTGTTAATCTTTTGAGAAGTAAGAAAAAGTTTTGGAAGGGGACTAGGAGATGCATATATCCTAATGTGTCAGCTGAGTATAAACAATATTATAAATGTAAGTCAGCTTGTCATTGAGTCAAGATTAATTTCTATAAGGATAAAGAAATTGAAAACTAGAGGTGCACGAAATTTAAATTCCGCCTGCAGAATTCTTGCGAAATGTGGAATTTCGCTTTTGCGGAATTCCATGAAAAACTGCGGCTAATTCCAAGTTTATTTTGTGGACTTTTGTCATGTATTGTGGAATAATATGGTGAACTGAGGTAAATTTTTCCACTGAGCTGATTTCCTTTTTTTTTTATTTAGTAGTTAAACAAAAACTGTTATAATTGGACCCTGTGACGCAAACTGGCAAGTGAAGCTGTTGGTGTAAGTGGGAAGAGAAACTGAATAACTGGGAGGTGGCTGCCTGCCGCTGATAGTGGTTGAAGTGGGAATGGAAACTGTTGGAAATGGGATGAGACTGAAATATTAGACATAATACTGCAGCTATGTTGAAATATGTATGATTTTGAATACTGTGAGATGCAGTAACAGAACTGTGTGGAGAAACAATTTCAGGTGGGAGTGTTACACATAAGTTGCAAGTTATCATCCACAATAGTGGTGAAAACAAATTTCCAAGTTCTACGTGATATCCAAATTAGAACTGTGTTCTTTTAGCCAAGTATTTTTATTTTTATTTTATGTGTTGCTATGTCTCCCATCTCCACTTGTTGCTGAAAATGAGTGGTCACATGCACTTTCCAGTGTTTGAGGGTTGATTGCAGAAGACATCATTGGGGTTGCAAAAAAATCATGGGTGTCTGGACTGCCCCCTCAGCTACCCCAAAATGGTACCTGCACTTGACACACCTATAGAAATGTTTGCAATTATGGAGGCAGTGTATGTGTAAGGAATAAGACATGACAAGGTGTGGTTTATGGCTTGATAAGAGTATGCCCCAGGTGCGTAATGAGGCACGAGGCGCTTGCGCCGAGTGACTTTAGCACCTGGGAAGTGCTCTTATCAAGCCATAAATCACACCTTGGAGTGTCTTATTCCACTTATAAAATGGGCACTGTATTTTTGTAAATAAAAGTAAAAATAGAGTTGTGTGTTTTTTAAGTTGAACATATTTATTTGACAACAGTCTTAAAAATAAGATAAAATAGTTCCTAAGTTGATTCATTAGCAATCACTGAACAGTTAAATGACACTGGATTGAAAGTGTTAACTACGTGTTTTAAATAACAGGTCATATAGTGCTTGAGGAACATAGGATCCATTTCACACAGAGGGAGAGGGTGGTTTCATTGTAAGGGATTTAAGAGCAAGCCGGCAGTTTGTGCTGACTGATGTGGACAATTTTGGTAGGCACGAGTGTCTGCCCCCCCCACACACACAGAAACACACACGCACACACGCACACACACACACACACACAGAAGATCAAGCAAAGTACATTTAGTTTACTTTATTTTTTTGTTTTACTTTGCGAGTATTTCTTGCTTTTTTTGTTGTTGTGCTCTAGTCTTGTTGCATCTCCCACCTGCTCGCGCTGTCACAACACTGAACTCATTGCTGAAAATGACTGTATCTGCCTCCTCATCATTTTAAATACAGCATTTATGATAAATATCACTGACCTCCACTTCACTAACATCATTTCTGTCACGTCTCTTCAAAGAACTTGCTTCCAATCCGGCCAGCATCCCGCGTGCTGTCAGCCTTCTTTCTTTTTCTTGATATATGATAGACCTCACGGTTAATTTGAATGAGACCAAGTGGGCGAGTATATATGTCGAGCCTGATGTGAGACGGCGGTTTTCTCTACTAGCGCTTTTCCGAACTAATCGTGCCATTTGAAAAGAGTACGTTTCGTTTTTTAAAAAAAGAAAGAAGGCTCTTGATTATTTAAATGTTTTATAGTAGAGGCGATTTTCAAGTGATTTAAATGTAACGTTGCATAGTGACAGCACGCGGGACGCTGGCCAGATTGGAAGCAAGTTCTTTGAAGATACGTGACAGAAATGATGTTAGTGAAGCAGAGGTCAGTGTTATTTATCATAAATGCTGTATTTAAAATGATGAGGTGGCAGATAGTCATTTTTGGCAATGAGTTCAGTGTTGTGACAGGGTGGGCGAGCGAGCGAGCAGGCAGGAGATGGAATGGGACTAGAGCACAACAGCAGAAAATGTTTTTTGTGAAGTGACATGCATTAATCTGTGGATGCAGTGTGTCCTGCTTGGCATAAGAAGTACCAGCTGCCATGTATATCAGCTGATAAGGACACGGCTACTGGTACCTGTTAGCCAATCAGGTTGCAAGTTTGGTCTTACCCATTTTATAAGTGTTGTTAAACAACATTTCATCAGTTCATCAAATTTCTTGATACTGACTATGTTACCAGTCCATTGACTTGCATACTGTTTGACTCTAAGTAAGTCACTTGACTTCTTTGTGCTTTATCTTTCTTCTCATGAGTGTCTTTATTGATGGTGATTCATGAATCTTTTCATGATCAGTTCATGTGTGACTATAGTTCATGGTCCAGACTAGATACATAGACATGGTCAGAAGATAAGGGCCTATGGCCCACCCAGTCTCCCCATTGAGATTTTAAATTTCCTTTATGTTTTTGTAGAAGTCTGTTGCCCCTTAGCCCTGAGCTCCAGAATTCCCTTATATCTAACCCATGAAGTCTGACATCTGTCTTGGTTTCAGCCCCCACCACAACTTCTTCTGGCAGTGTGTTCCATTGCGCCACCACTCTTTCTGTGCAGAAATTCTTCCTCATGTTTCCTTTAAATCGTCCTCCTGCAACTTCATCCCATGCCCTCTAGTTCTGGAACATCCTTTTCACTGGAAAATACTGTATTCCTGCACCCTGTTCCTCCCTGTAAGGTACTTGCATGTGTCTATTCTGGTTGCCCGAAGGTGGCAAAATGGAGGTTAATGTGTGCTGTTTTTTTCAACATCAATAAAAAAGTGTTAAAAAATAAAGCAACTGTGTCAATGATGACAGTAACTTGCACTCAAATTACTAACACAGATCCCCAATAGGTGGATGGTGGCACCTGACAAAGAGAGGCGGTAGTAGAGAAATAGATTCCAAGTACTGCTCGGGGTTTTATTCATACAAAACAGGAAAGGGAACACGGTCACAGGGAACTCTTATCCTTACTCTCCTGTACGAGGAGAACTTATATCAAATGACTGTAACAGCTCCACTTTATGAGTGGTTTATACTCTAAGACCAGTAAATCCCTGTGCAGTTTCCAATACTACCCTGAGGTGCACCTCTACCTAGGGCCTATTACCTGGAGTACCCCACTGTAAGGAACTCTAAAACATGTCACTACAAGGCTCAACATACGTCATAAGAGGCAGTTTGTGCAGAGGTGAATTTTCTCTGTTGTCATGAAAAAACTGGGTTGTGAGGTATGAGACACAAGGGGAACACTTGGCTGACTGGCTAAAACTAAGGGAATACAGAGAGGATTTTGAACAGACCATGAGTTCTGGGCAATACCACACCTCTCCAGGGTTGCCAGAATTTCAGAAGAATGCAAGGATTTCCTTGGTTCAAAACCCACTGAGGGCCGCCGGAATGGAAATGCAACAAACCCGGCCACAGCCTGCTTCTGGAATGCTGGGAAAAGAAGATACTGCATAACCAGCCACAGCCCACTTCTGGACTGCCGGGACATGATGAAGATATGGAACACCATCCACAGCCCTCTTCTGGACTGTTAGAACACAAAGAAGATACTGAACACCCAGCCACAGGCAACTTGTGGACTGTCGGGACATGAAGAAGATGCTGAGAACTTAGAAAGGAGTCTGTGGAATGTGCAAAAACAACAGGTTTCTGGGCACCAAGGCTAGATGAGCCAAGGAAAGGACTACATAAAATAAGAAACCAGACAAAGATGCAGGATACTGCAGCAAAAGATCTGGACTGCACTTCAATATAGAGGTTAAACAAGAAAATGGACAGTACCTTTGTACCAGGCCAGGCAATACACTGGGAACTGGAGAGCAAAACATAATAAACAGGATGTTGCAACTGAGAACTGTGGCACGGTTCTTCAAGAATCTGCTGCTGGCTGCTTTGGAGATGCACTGAAGATGATTTCTGGAGTACTGAAGAAGACTGATCTGGATACATGTTGGTGAAAGGATTCTAGAAACTTACTGAATACTGATTCAAACATCTTGTGACATGAAATCATGGCAACAAAGCAATATTTTCTGGCACTTTTACTGTCCATAGTAATAAAAGCAATGGAAATAAAGTCTCAGTTCTTGTTGCAGTGGTCAATTATAGAGTCATGGGTGTTAACAAAGAGGTGTACAATGGCTTAAATAAGGGGGCACAATGATATTCATACGATCATATCAACCACTGGTGTAGTCATTTGATTTATCTTGTTTTCCATCATACAATCACAGGGATTGCAGCTGGAATCAGGAGAACAGGAGGGTCATAGTTAGCTGCACCTTCCATCCAGCAAGCCTTATAGAGGTCCTTTTAGAGACAGACCTAAAAAAAGAAAAACATTAGAGATAGTTGCAGAAACATCAATTACACATGACATTGCTAAAATAGTGGAGCACAGAGTATGTGCAGCTGTAACAACAATTCAGAACATATTTTCAATTCACTACCTAGTCTTCCACCTGGGCTTCCTGTCACTACATAATGTGCAAGTATGTATGCTACCACATAGTAGCCCTGTACCCTACTTGCTCAATTAAGCCCCAGTCCATTCCCATACCTGCCTTTTTTCTATACCTATATATTAAAAAATATATCACACTACGTCCAAGATACTGGACTCGGCTTGGAAGTTGGGTGGTTGTCCAGTGTGCTACCAGCTGGCACAGCTTAGGGAGGAGGTTGAGGGGATTAGGAGGCAGCTGGGGGGGGAGAGGGGAAGGTATGGTTGGGGAATAGGGCAGGGGCTCTCCCATGGGGTTGCACCAACCACTAAGGGTGGGGGCATAAGGAAAGGAGTGCAGAAGAGTACTCTGGAGTCACTTTGGGACCCTTACAGAGGGGGCCCAAAAGGAGGACACTACCAAGGAAGCAGGCAGGTATCTGGGGACCCTCACAGAGGGGGTCCAAAGGGAGGACATTCTCAGGGAATAGGCAGATGGCTGGCGCTGGACAGAAGGAAGCAAGGTGGGGAGGTGGATCGGACCTTAAGCTCAGTAACCACTTCAATTGTCTTCTTCTGCTTGAGGATAAGGGGGTAATGTAGCCATGACAGGGGCAGTTAGAGATGGAAAGGGAGTGGGGGCAGCAGTCAGGGACAAGATAGCAAGAGGAACAGGGAGGAACTTGGAATGTGGGAAAACGGGGGGGAGCAGGGGATTGGAGAAGGAGATGGAGGGGATAGAGGGAGGAAAGCACAAGGAGAAGGACCAGTTGAGAGAAAAGGAGAAGAATCAGAAGTACAAGGAGGATACAGTAAAGGGAGCTGTGGGTTTAGGCCAAGGGAGCATGACAGGCATGGAGGGGCTAAATGGAGACGGGAAGGAAGGGAGGACGAGCCAGGCTGGTTTAGCAGATGAGGGGACAGACCAATCACAAGCAGTGATGAGATGGTAGCGGGGTACAGAAGAATACTCAGCAGGAGGAGAGGCATAGGACTGGAGGGAAGGGGGAGGCCAGTGTAAGTAAGGAGGGGGTGGCAGGTAGCACCCAGCTAGGAGGAGGAGCAAGGAGCCAGCTGGGGGGAAGGGCCCATAGAAAGGATGAGGGACATGGAAGGGGAGGAATTGGAGGAAAAGGAGTGGTGAGAGTGCTCCTGTTGGGTGATTCCATGATCAGGGGTATCAAATGGAATAGGTAAGGGGAAGCCTGCCCTGGTTAGAACAAAATGCTTCCCTGGACTAATGGTGCACAGGGCCAAGCATGAAGTATATCAGCTGACAAAGGATTGTGGAGGTTCCCTGGACATACTGGTAACAGTGAGCTAGAGATACAGGCAAGGTTCAGGGAGCTTGCCAGGTTCTGTCATGACATAGAATGCATGATTTCCTTCTCAGAAATCCTGCCGGTGCCAAGGGCTAGTGGGGAAAACAAAAGGAAGATTAGGGAGGTAAACCAGTGGCTCAGGGAGTGGTGTGGGGCCAGAGGGTATGGGTTGATGTGGGATTGGGGGGACCTGGGAGGATAAGGGACTGTATGCTAGAGATAGGCTGCATCTCAATTTGGAGGGGAAGAAAATCCTTAAGTTGAAAATAGAGGGGCTCATTAGTGAAATTGTGGGGTTTAAACTTGTGAAGGGGGGAAGGGATGGGAGAAAAGGCTGTTGAGGGCGGTCCAATAAATGAGGGACTCTGTCTCCACCCCCCTGGGGAACTGGAGGAATGCGGGAAAAAGCTGACTGGTAAGGTGCAGACCAGGGGAAGACAGAATCCCAATGGGAACACGAGCAGGGGAAATGGAAGTATAGGAAAAGGGTGGAAGGTAGTCCTGTTAAATGCTAAGAGCTTGGGAAATAAACTGCCTGAGCTCCAGGTGATGCTAAGTGAGGGAGCGGTGGATGTGGCAGTGGTCACTGAGACCTGGGCCACTGAAGGGTATGACCGGGACCTGAATCTGGAGGGTTACACCATGTTCAGGAAGGACAGGGTGGAGGGAAAGGGAGGAGGAGTAGCAATAATAGTCAAAAACTGCATTGCCAGAGGAGGAGGAGTGGAGGAGGTGCATAGCCGTTGCCAGGGGGGTTTGTATGGTTCAAAAGAACCCCCCCTTTTGACATTCCCCCTTTTTATGTTTGCTTGCACGCATGTGCAAGAAACATAGTGCCATCATCCGAGTTTTCGGAGGTGTGTCACCCCCTCTTCCAATTCAGTCAGTGTATTGGCAGGCGCGACCCCAGTCCTCCAATGCATGCTGAAGCTGTCTATGACAGCTCCAAGATGCAGTGGCGTACAGTTGAAAGGGGGAGCTACGCTTCATTGAGCAGCGATCAGATATAGCCTGCTCATGCGAAGCTCCCCCTACACACACACACACACACAAACACACGCACGCATACTGCGTGCTTCCACCCCACGCACACACTGTATAGCCGATGGGGGTGCCCAATCCCCTTCGGGCTGTGCTGCGCCCCCCAAAGTTTGCACATGCCACACTGGGTGCCCACCCCAGCATGGCAACTCATGGTATAGCTGACAGGGGTGCTCAATCCCCCATTGGCTCCACTGTCCTCCCCCCCCAGAGTACAGGGTGTCACGCTGAAAGCCCACCCCAGCATGGCAATAGATGCTATGGCCGACGGGGGTGCCCAATCCTCCATCGGCTCCACGCCCCCCCATCCAGCCATCCTTGTGTCACGCTGGGAGCCCACCCCAGCGTGGCAAACATCCCGCCATCTTTTAAAAAAAATACAACCTGTAAAGAAAAATGGTCCCACGATCTCCTGCCCCTCCACAACCCGCACTCCACCCACTGCACACCCTGCCTCCCTCATACCCCCTCACCCCATACTTACCTCTGAGTCCAGCAGGATGATCTTCGTGGACTGAACATGTCTGCACTCTTCAAAGCCGATCATGAACTGAGGAAATGCTGGTAAGCTGTATAATGGGATAGATAGGGTTTTTTCAATTTTGTTGCATGTCTCAGGCATTTTTTGGAATTTTTGCACCAGATTTTCAACATGGGGTTTTTGGGACCCCTTCTCATGAATTTTGTCACTGTCATGGCGTTATTCGGGCCCGAAGGGTGATTTCATAGTCACTGCACAAAATCACCTTTTGGGACCGATTAACGAAACGACACTGCCAGTGTTCATAAGGTGGGCTCTCAAGAAGCCTATTTTGAAAATTTGGTGGAAAAATTCCTAAAAATGACCGTTTTACAAGCGTGCGTTGCACAGTTCCTACGCACGCTCGTAAGTTCGCTAATTTTCAATATTTTCACTCCAGATTTTCAACATTGCCATTTTACCACACCTTCTTATGAGTAGTACAGCTGTCATTTTTCACATCTCACTCAAAACATGTTTCTGCCCATGTAGCGCACAATGGCGCAGTCGGTGTGCAAAATCAATGTACGGGACAAATTAAGAAAATCACAGTGACACTGTTCATGAGCAGAGGTCTTAAAAATGGTTATGTTGAAAATTTGGTGAAAAAATTCCTAAAAATAACTGTTTCTGGCGTCGTTGGGCAGTTCACGCAGCGCTCGTAAGTTGGCGAATTAATATTTTCACTCCAGATTTTCAACATTGCCATTTTATTACACTTCTTATGAACAGTACAGCTGCCATTTTCATATGTCACCCAAAATGTGTTTTCGCACATGTAGCGCACAGTGGTGCTGTTGGTGTGCGAAAGCAATGTTTGGGACAGATTACGAAAATCACAGTTACACTGTTCATGAGCAGAGGTCTTAAAATGGCTATGTTGAAAATTTGGTGACAAAAGTCCATAAAATGACTGTGTTACGAGTGAGCATTGCACAGTTTCCATGCACCCTTGTAAGTTGATGACTTTGTAATATTTTCAGTCCAGATTTTCATCAGTGGCATTTTTCCACACTTCCTTATGAACAGTACAGCTGTCATTTTTCAAAACATGGCCGAAGTGTGTTTTCACACTTTCAGCGCAGAGATGCGTGGTCGCTGTGGAAAATCATTGTTCGGGACAGATAAAGAAAATCACAGTGACACTGTTCATGATCGGAGGCACCAAAATGCCTGAGTTGACAATCTGCTGTAAAAAATCCCCAACCTAATTATATTACGGGTGTGCGTTGCACAGTTTCTATGTACGCTCATGACTTCACCAGTTTTTTTAATATTTTTACTGCAGATTTTCGACATTGCAATTTTTTACACCTCCCCATGAACAGTACAGCTGTCATTTTGCATCCTGTTCAGAATGTTTTTGCACCTGTGGTGCTAAATGCCGTAGTCGCTGTGCATAAGCAGCTTTTGGCTAACAAACTAATATTGCCACTGTTCATGAGGGTGGAGTCACAAAAAAAAAAGTTTAAAATTTGGAGTGAAAATACCAGCGAATGCCTGAGGTATTGGGTTTCCAACCAAACCCAACCCTGAGAGAATGACAGGCATCAGGGGTGTGACTTGGGATTCTTGCCTGTAATGTTCATACCATTCCACACCCTGCAGCCAGTGAGAGGCATCGAGGTATGCCTTGGACTCTTCGGCCCCAAAGTTCACCCCATTCTCCTATATCGCACCCATCTCACTGTATTTCCTAATGGAATGGGGTGTGCATAAGGGCCAAAGACCCCAAGGAACACCGTGACACTTGTAAGTGTCTGCAGGGTGGGGTGTGGTGAAATGACATGGCCGTTATGCCTGACGACCCAAAGGCACACCCCAATGCCTGTCACTCTCTGCAGGGTGGTGGTGGGGTTGGCTTCAGTTCAGTACTTCACTGCCATTCCTATTACGCAGCTCTGTAACTTCTACACTACCACTGCCAATGCCAGCAAGCAAACATTCGGCATTGACAAATGCTTGTTTCATTATTATTTGTAACATTCTTTCATCATTTCTGTTTATTTTGTTACTTATTTTGTGACTGTCACAGAGTGCTTATGCACACATGATGAACCCCAGCACTTTCTCTCTGCATGCGCCCCCCCCCATTTGCTGTTAATCAGCTTCCTCAGTGCTAGTAAGATGACTGGAGCTGCTTTGTGAGTCTCTCTCAGCACTGTCCCCCTATGGCTGGCTGGCCAATTGCAGCTCATGTCAGCATCGTGAATGTGACCGGAATACAGCACGGCCGCTGCCCACAATTGACACTGTCAGCTGGCACTCAAGGAAGATGGAGCATGGTGGCAGGCTCTGAGATGACAGCTCCAGGAGAGGAAAAAAAAAAGTAGAGGACCTTGACTTATAATATTATCAGTCACCGGCAGATACATTTTGCTGGCCACACTTGCCAAACATATGTCCCTTAATAACTGTATATCAAGAGATAGGTTATGCAGAACTGGGCAAAGGAGCTTTTCAGGTGGGTGGGCTGAAGATTTAGAAATAAATTACTTAAATCCTCCTCTATACAAAATGCAAAGTTGTCATGTTTCATGTGCCTGTTTTAACTTTTCATAAGTTAAGCAAAAAAGGTACCACAGTGGAAAGGCAATGCAAGTGTTTGGAAGGTTCTGGCTGGGATCTACACTGCCACCTCACTAACTCTGCTGTCCAGAGAGGTCTTCACTGTGGTTCCATATTTACTGATATTCAGTTCCAATTTTGTCAGTGCTATCTGCGCCAGACGCAGTTAAAACATACACGTTGTGATAAGCGTTTTCTCCAGATGATCACGTTTGTTTGTTGAATTTTGTTGACCCGGTAAGGCCACTGGGCCGAGAAGTCCCTTTTTTCAGGGGCAACTGGGGATACAGATGATAAGCAATTGAAATTGAACCAGATTATGCTGTTGGTGGTATTTTTAGTAAATAAGTGTCAGTACAATGACATTTGTTACTACAGCTCAGTATTATGAACATACTGACTATACTTTTGGAAGTATGGTGGGGGTGGGGGGGTAGGCATTTAGGAGAAGGTAACTTTGCACTGGGAATCCCCACCACTGTCAAATTACCTTTCCCATCAATCCCATTGTCATGCCTACCACATTGGAGAATGGTGTGGGGGCAACAAGTGTAGTACCCAATACTGAACTAAGAATTATGTTATAGATTTTTTCAAGCAGGGTGCTTGGTATAGAAACAGACAGTGACCGCAGAAAAAGACAGTGGTCCATCCAGTCTGCCCAAGTTCCCTAAAATCCCTGGAACCTACCATCTCTCCAGAGTACTAATCCTTCCAATCCTCTCTCTATTCTCCTCCTTTGTCCTGTTGCCCCCAGTAACCATTATTCCCTTTATTACGTCCCAGCCCTGCTTGAATCCTCTGACTGTTTTTGCACCCACCAGTTCAGCCGACAGACTGTTCCTAAGTTCCACCACCCATTCTGTAAAACAGTACTTCCTCACATCTCTCCAGAACCTACCTCCTGTTAATTTCCATTTGTGTCCATGTGACCATGAATTAGTGCTCAGGCTAAATAGTACCCTGCAGTTCACTTTTTAATTCCTTTAAGGAACTTGAAGGTCCCTATCACATCTCCCCTCTCTCTTCTGGTCTCCAATGAATACATATTTAGTGCTTGAGGCGCTCCTCATAGGATTTGCCCTGTTGTCGCTGAATCATTTTAGTTACTCTGTGCTGCACTGTCTCCAACCTATCCTTATCCTTTCTGAGGTGAGGACTCCAGAACTCGTCTCAATACGGCCTCACTAGGGATCTGTAGAAGGGAAGTGTTATCTCCTTTCTTCTGCTATCAATATCCCTACCGATATATCCCAGCATCCTGCTAGCCTTGCTATAGGCCGTGTTGCACTGACTCTATTGCTTAAATGGTATATTGAGTTGGGGAGGGTGGGGGTTACGGCAAGGGGTAAAGGGAGCTCAGATATGAGTTATTTAGGCTTAAAATAAGCCACAAAAGTGCACCACACAGCATACCATAGCTGATGGTTTCTGAGGGACATACTACATCTGAGACAGTGCCTTAGGTATATTACAGTAGCAGCCTCTTGCTGCCCTCTGGTACTGAATACATATACGTATTCACCCTGCAGCCAGCCAGATAGTTTTGCTTAGAGCAAGGGGTGTAGGAGGTCTCAGATATGGCTTCTTCAAATGCTTCAAAATGAGCCCTAAATTCACCACATGGCTTCTGGGGTCATGGCGGCGTTAAGACCCACAACATTTTTTAAAAGGTTGCAGACTGCATAAGAAGAAACCCCCTTGTGAAAATCCTAGCAACGGCCCTGAGGTGAAGGGAACTGTGGAGGCCTTGATAACAATGGGGGGCAAGAGAATAAAAATAGGAGTGGTGTATAGACCCCCCCTGTGCTGGCAAAGGAGCTGGAGGAGAGTCTGGTGGCAGATGTTGGGATGCACTGCAGGCTGGGCAGGGGAAGGGTGTTGGGGGACTTAAAAATGCCAGGAACAGACTGGGAGACTATGACATCATCAGTGGCCAGTGAACAGAGGTTTTTGGATGTCTTTCAGGACGCGTTCCTAACTCAGCAGGTGGGGGAACCAACCAGGGAGGCACAGAGACTGGATGTGGTCCTGGCAGACAGTGACCAGATTGGGGGCCTGGAGGTAAGGGACCCATTGGCGGTGAGCGACCATGCCACAGTCTGGTTCTTCCTGAATGTAGGAGGTGTACAAGACTGCACAAAGACGGAGGTAACTGACTTCAGGAGGGTGGATTTCAAGGAAATGGGAAGGATCCTTAAGAAGCACTTGGATGAGATTGGGCCAGACATGGACGCTGACAGTAGGTGGGAAATCATCAGTAGGGGGGTGCAGGATGCTACCAGCACCTGCGCAAGAGTAAGACGAAAATGCGGTAGGGCCCAAAAACCCTGCTGGTGGTCCAGGGAGGTTCAGGAGGTGGTGAGGGGAAGAAGGTGGCCTATAGGCAATTCAAGTGCTCAAGGAGTGAAAGGGATCAAGGAGAGTTTGAGCTGATTGCCAGAAGGGCCACTATGGTGGTGAGGACAGCTAAGGCAAGGAAGGAGCAGAATCTGGCCAGGGAAATTAGGAGAAGGAACAAGGGGTTCTTTAGGTACATTGGGGAAAAATGAAGGGTGAAGGGGCAGATTAGTAGGATTAAAACAGGGGAGGGATGGACACAAGACCCAGGGGAGCAGGCTGAGATACTAAATGAGTACTTCACCTCAGTTTTCAACAAGGAAAATAGGGAAGATGCATCCTACATGGGAGGAGCCAATGAAACTGAGTGGGGGGGACCCTTACCGATTGGAGGGTCTGGGGGGGCATCACTGGCAGGTGGGGGAAAAGACAAAGCAGGGGGATGAGGTAGCGGAGGTAGAAATCAGGGCAGAGAGAGTAAGGGAAGCCCTCAGTTCCCTTAAGATGGAGAAAGCACCAGGGCCAGATAAATTACATCCCAGAGTGCTGAAGAAACTGGCGGATGTCCTGGCATACCCCTGGCGTGGCTCTTCAGCATCTCTCTGAGGACAGGATGGGTGCCCCAGGACTGGAAGGTGGTGCATATAGTTCCTATCCACAAGTGGGGAGCAAGGGAGGTGGCAGGAAATTACAAGTCCATCAGCCTGACATCAGTGGTGGGCAAGGTGATGGAGGGCATTGTCAAGGAGAGACTGGGGGGGACCTGGAAAAGTTGGGGTGCCTGGACGATAGACAGCATGGATTCGTCCTGGGGAAATCATGTCAGACAAATCTTGTGGAGTTCTATGACTGGGTGACGAGTGCCTTGGACCTGGTTAGACCAGTGGACATCCTCTTTCTTGACTTCAGCAAGACGTTTGACTCTGTTCCTCATGGGGGCCAGTTGGATAAGCTGGGAGAAATGGGGGTGGGGGAATCAGATGGATAGGAAATTGGCTGCATGGCTGGACCCAGAGGGTTGTGGTTGGCAGGATAGTCTCATCCCCAAGGAGGGTCATTAGTGAGATCCCTCAAGGATTGGTCCTTGGGCAGCTCCTGTTCAATGCCTATGTCTCTGACATAAGGAAGAGTATCAGGAGTGAGATGAGTCTCTTTGTGGATGACTTAACACTGGGGGTGGTGGTTGATGGGGAGGAGGGGAGGGTGGCCCTACAGAGGGACCTAGAGGCTCTGGAAAGGTGGTCTAAAAAGTGGAAGTTGAGGTTCAATGCAGGAAAATGTAAGGCTGCACCTGGAAGCCAGAAACCTGGGCCAAGTGTACACCCGGGGGGGGGGGAATGCTACAAGTCTCATTGGATGAGAGGGATTGGGGGGTGGTGGTGGATGTCAAGATGAACAACTCTGAGACTTGTAGGAGGGCAGCAGCAAAGGCCAACAGGATGCTGGGATGCATCGCTAGGGGGAATCACTTCCAGAAGGAGGGAAGTGGAACTCCCACTGTATAACTGCTTGGTGAGGCCACACCTCGAGTACTGCGTGAAGTTTTGGAGGCCACATTTAAAGAGGGACACTGAACTCCTGGATGGGGTCCAGAGGAAGGCAACCAAAATGATTTGGGGCTTGGGGAACAGGACCTATGGGGAGAGGCTCGAAGAGCTAAATATGTACACATTGGAAGAGAGAAGGGACCAGGGGAACATGATAGAGGTCTTCAGGTACATGAAGGGGGTAAATAGGGGAGGAGCAGTCAGGGTGATCTGAAGGAAGGAGGGGGGCAACTAGAGGGCATGAGTGGAAGCTGGAGGGAGGAGATTCAGGGGAGAAAGGAGGAGATGCTACTTCACTGAGAGGGTGGTGGAGCCATGTAATATGCTACCCAGGGTGCTGATGGAGGGGTTCAAGAGGAGGTGGGATAGGTACAGGGGAAGGATTCTGGAGGTGAAATCCGACTCAGTGAGAATATCTGGGACTGGGAAGGGAGAAGCCAGAGAGGGAGAGCGGGGCAGCAAGGTCAGCTCCCAGGGTGGGGGCTGACCAAACGAGCAGACATGAAAGACTGCTAAGCCTATTCTGCTGGCATTTTAGTATAATAGTATGATAGTATGTAATACAATATATTTTATGACCTGTGTGTGGATTGTGGAAAAAGAAGGTAAAAGTAAAACGCAAACCAAATATACTTACCGGTGCACTGCATTGGTGATCAACAAACCCTGAAGCTGCAGGCCTGAATTCCAGGGTACATGCAGGTCTGGTCAGCTTTAGTTGCATCTCCATCCATAAAGCATCACAGTGAACTGAAAAATAAATCACACCCTGAGATACAGGGACACACGGGAAGAGATTGCAATCTGTTGTGTTCTGTTAAAACCACACTGTGAACCTGAAAATGAACTCAGTCTGAATAACATTATTTCTTTTCATGACCCACATACAGCTGAAGTAGCCTGAGTGTGCAGCAGGTAATCCAGCTTAACTACTACCAGTTCCACTTCCCACAACAACCTCCAACCCCCCCATCCTCCCCACGACTCTGAAAGACCATCCTCACGTACAAAGATTTCATTCTCAAACCAATTTTTTTTTTGTAATTATTAAGTACTAATCTGTATGCAGTTTTGTGATGAGAACATCAGGAACAGACACACAGATACACAGAGACACAGACGCACACTGTGGAATCATAACTGAAAACGGGTGCCTCAAAGTCGTCTCAAATCAACACTAAAATAGAAAACATAAACCAGTTGTAAGGTCTCACTAAAACTTAAAATAAATATTATGTACTTACATAATAAGTTGACAGTTGAAACAGACACACCAGAGTGTAGTTAGTAATGAAGTACTGCTGAAGCAGCACTATGAAGTTAGCATCAGCTACGGTCATAAATCCCTAGGGAATCATGAGGTAGTCCTGATAGGGAAAGTGCCACAGTACAGTTGCAGCAACAGAACAGAGAACCAGGACTAAGATTTTTTTTTTCTGAACAACCCCAACAGTTAGGCCTGAACACCAAATCAGAAGATACTATTACTTTGCCTAATGTAAATTTAAAATCAGGACAAGTGGTCTTAGCCAGTAGCAGGTAAATCCACCACTGATTTCTCCCACAATACCCATGGATGCCCATCGATATGCTTTTAACTCACAGCTCAATCATAATGCATCTGCAAGAACAACAGTAGACAGCAGCATCAACTAAACAGTTTGTAAATTACAATAAGAATGCATGCTTATATGGCATCAAAGTTTGTGTGAATTACTTACCTGTGAATGTTGACTTGTGATTGAAAATTTCAGCACCGTAATGTCTGGCAGGGCATACTCGGGTATGCTGGAGTGTAATTATCACCAGCAAACAAGCATTATAGCTGCAAACCTGAAAAGAAAAAAAAAAGAATATAGTATGAATCAATGTTGAAACAACACATAAGTAAAAACATGAGTTGTGTGTGGGGGGGGGGGCATGCACATGTGTAGCTGTACCAAAAATTCTGTACATCCATTCCCTACCTAGACTGCCAGCAGTGATCACTCGTTACCTAGAAACATTGAATGTGACTGCAGAAGGGGACCTCGAGATCCATCTTCTCTGGCCATGGTGTGTGTATTTCTACTACCCCCTCCCTTCTACACCTTCATTTGAATTATATATTTCTGCTTATCCCATGCATTCTTTAACCCCACCACTGTTCCAGACATCACCACCTCTGGCAGGCTATTCCAGGTGTTCAATACCCTTTCTGTGAAAAAGAACTTTCTAATGTTAGTCCTGAATTTGCCTCCTTTTAACTTTAGATCGTGACACCATGTTCTGCCTCGGAGCTTCCCTCATTAGCCTTAAACAGTTCCTTAACCTGGACCTTGTTTGTTCCCTTGATGTACTTGAAGGTCTCGATCATGTCTTCCCTCTCTCTCTTTCATTTGTTCTAGTGAGTACATGTTCAATGCCCTCAATCTGTCATCATGTAATGTGCAATTCAACGTTTCTACAACTTTGGTAGCACCCAGCTTGTTTGACCACATGCTTCAAAAATTATAACCCCCCTACCCCCCCCAGGTGATCCCCTTTCCAAACCAATATAATTTTGACAATTATGAATTCATAAGTCAAACTCCAACATGAACAGTAGCATGTGGTAGTAACATAACAGGAGAGGTTATCTGTGTACTCTTAAAAAGTATGTATCCAAAATATTGTAACTAAACTGTACTACTAAATTGAAACACAAGACAAAATGTCCACACATTAGTTGTGGGACATAAAATGAGCATAATCGCTTTAAACCATGGGTTATGTATAATAGTGTAATATTTTACATTGTTGAAATATTTTCTGCAATTTGGAAATAAAAATACTGCTACTAACATTACTTAATCCGCTTCTACCTATACATGTGGTAAATAAGAATTCCACATGTTTTAAACAGTGTTTTAATTTCATTTGCAGGTTTTTCTTTAAATCGCAGTAAAAAAATCTGCATTTGTAAAGATGGAAGTCAATCACAATTTTGCGTTTCCGATTTCTGCAATGTCTAGTATAGGGAGAGCAACCAGTGGATTAGACTAGAGACAGTGACTTAGATTGAGCAATTACTGTAAAATGTCCTCTGGTGACTAAGTAGGTTTGGCTGGGAGCAGCATGAGCATTGAAGAGGAAGGTGGGAGACAGGATGGTGTGGAGCAGGTTCAGAGTTGTCAGGAGGAGGAGCAAGGGCAGCAAGAGGAACAGCAGGATGGATCCACCACCAATGGGTGGAGTACTAGTGAAAAAAAAAATTGCCTGTATTTAGCCACAAGGAGGTGTCATTGCTTGTTAAGGAGGTCACCACCCATGTAGATCAATTATTTAGGGCAGAGAGGCTCCCTCTCCAAGAGAGGGAAAAAGTGTGGGATGCTATTAATGACACAGTGAACAGACAGTTCAATGGTATTGTGTCCTGCAGTGTCTGTCAAGTGAAGCACAAATGGGACGATATCCAGTGATGTGACAGGGTACTGTTAGAGGCCCTTGGTGGAGCAGTCACCATGAAAGAGACCACACAAAAGTGCAAGAGGAAGGTAATAATGTCAAAGAAGGTAGTGCGGGATTGCGACACTGGAGCTACTCATGGGAAGAGGGCTAGAGTGCAGGATGACAATCATGACAGCACTGTTGATGAATGTGATAGTATCTTACTTTAAATATTCTTTCTAAGTAACTGACACCAGATATTGTTGCAATGCAACTGTAGTGCATGATTGTTTTACTAGCCTGTGTTCTATTTCTTGTTTGACGTGCTGGTTTAATTGTACTATATATACTGCAATATTGAATTATGTTAATATACAGCTTTGATTTGGAAGCTCCTTACATAGCTTCACTGTCAGAGGATCAGATAAACAGATAGATATGGTTTACAGCAGGCAGTAAGCAAGCAAGCATGTATACAATGTTATAGAGTATTTACTGGAGTTAATATAGGACAAATCACACTTAATATTAAGTTGTGAAGACACTCAAGTGACCACTTTTAGCCATGGCACTGTACAAGGTATGACAGTCTTAGAGAATAACGTTTATATCTTATTAGTTCTGAGTCAGTATTGCAAATGAAAATAATAATGTGAATCAGTACGTGTTGTCCATTAAAACTGATAGAAGTTCTCTGAAATATGGTATTCCTCTCTTATTTTTAAACAGGTGCTGCACCTACTGGTACTCAACATGCTGAGTAATCCACCACAGTGTCAACAGGGAAGGGTGCTGATGGAGCCGGCAGCAGTGCCATGGAGATCATGTCTGGTGGTAAGATATCTATATATTTATGTTGTAAGGAGTAAATAGGTTAATAAGCAACTGGTGTTGGGGGTAGGGGCATTGCCTGGCTGAGACCGTGCAACTCCTCAGTGTCCAAACTTCTGTGCAGCTGGTATCAGGGAGGTGTAATGTTAATGTTTATGGCTTTAGTTGGGCTGTGGCTGTGCACTCAGGATCCAATACCTGGTCTTTGGGTGTGAGGGTATTGCCTGACTAAGGCCGTGAAACTCCTCAGTGTCCTAACCTGTGTGCAGATCATATCAGGGAGGTGTAATGTTAATGACTTTAGGTTGTCTGTGCCTGTGCATTCAGGATCCAATACCTGCTCTTGGGGTGTGGGGGCATTGACTGGCTGAGGCCGTGCAACTCCTCAGTGTCCTAACTTGTGTGCAGCGGGGATCAAGGAGGTGTAATATTAGCGTTTATGGCTTTAGTTGGGCTGTGGTTG
Organism: Neoceratodus forsteri; assembly: GCA_016271365.2. Classification (NCBI taxonomy): domain Eukaryota; kingdom Metazoa; phylum Chordata; order Ceratodontiformes; family Ceratodontidae; genus Neoceratodus; species Neoceratodus forsteri. Next base: position 441,042,422 of record CM057451.1, on the reverse strand, counting down.
TGCACCCAGGATCCAATACCTGGTCTTCGTGGGTGCATTTCTATGGCCCAGTGTTGTAAAACATATGTGGTTGCTATCTGGGAGGTGTAACAGTACTGTTTAGGGGTTAACACAATATCATATATTCATAAGTTTATGGAAGAAATAATACTGAATCATCATCATCTCCCTCACCATCCTTTCTTTCTGTACAGCTGCACTGGACCCCAACCAGAAGATCCCCATTCCCAACCTGATGCTGGTCATAAAAATCCAAGCACATGGCACACAAACCATGTCTTAAAAATTAAAAAGGAACTGGCAAGGCTGGTGGCAAAAGAGTCCGGAGGACAGCATATGCAGATGCACACAGGAGGAAGATCCAGTGTGACAGTGGCAGTCACTGGGGCTGAAAAGGGTCCCCACCATTCTGCCCATGAAGCCCGTCCACAAGTACCACCACCCACACTGCCGGACCATGAGGAAAGGAGGGACAAGGATCTTCAAATTATAAAAAAAAGATTAAAGTCTCTGCAGGCACACTATGTTAACGTAGAGGGGGAACTAAAACAAATCAAACGCCTGCTTAGCAGGCATGTTGTAAAGAGCCCACACACTCCCGGGACTCGGGGCAATGTTAAGCATAAGCAACACTTTGATGTTTGGTGGTAAATCTTTTCTTGCAATGTGCAATGTTTGCATTAGTCTGTAAATAGTTTTATTTTCTGTGTTTAGGAACTTTGTTCATGTTGCTGTTTCTTTGTTGTTATTCTCTTTACCCCAATACCCCTATAAATAGTAATATGTTGTTTTAGTGTTGTTGATTAGTTAATTATTGTTTGTTGTTTCTTAAAGTTTTAACTTGCTAAGTTTTTGTCTAAAAATATAGAAATCTTTTTTTCCATACCCCTGTAGTCATCATTGTCTTATGATGGGTATGGTTATTATTGACCTTCTTTTTGTAAAACTTAAGAGAAGCTTACAGCAAGTGGTGGCAGTATTTGCAGAGTTGCTATACCTGCACTTTACTTCATAGGAAATGTTATATCCTAAATAAGCACCGTACATCCACTGAACCTGACAAACCATGTAAGTGAATTGATCATGCTTTTCCGTCATTAATGTTACACAGCCAACACCCCAGTGGGTGTGTCACTAGCTTTACTAGGGCTCAGCTCAGTTCTTCAGAACCCTCATCCCTCCCTAAAGTGGAATGACCCATGCACTTCTCCCTGTCCTGTATCCAACAGCTCCTTTCAGGTAGCCATTCTGGACTATTGGGATTCTCAGTCTTCTCTGCTGGGGAGTGGGACATCTCCCGAGCTGCCTCTGCAGATTACTCCCCCATCCAGACTTGAGACTTCCGACTCATGGCAAATTCTTGCCAGGACACTAGTGGCTGCAACACTAGGCCAGTATAACACCAGGAGTGGGTACAGGCCTACCCATCAACACCGCCTCCCCATCACCCAAAAAATAGTGTTTACAAATTATAGTTCGCTGTGTTAAAAAGAATCCTGCTTCTTTTACTATTGTGCTCAGGCAATGTCGAACTCAACCCAGGACCATTAGACACCCTTGCTTCTCCATCAGACCTGGCAGGTATCAAAGGAATGCCTTTTATACATCTTAATGCCTGTAGTTAGCTGAAAAAGTTCACCCTTATCCAGGCTTGAGTGAGCCACGCCCTACCCGACGTCCTCTTGATCACTGAGACCTGGCTTAGGCCAGCCACCCCAGACAAAATCAATATTTCAAATTATTTACTCTTCTGAGCTGATAGGCAATCAAGAGGAGGTGGGGTGGCAATTTATGTAAGGGACAAATACTTAGCCGCATGCATAGACTCATCATCTTCCCCCAAAGAATTAGAGTGCTTGACCCTAAAGATCAAACTTTCTCCTTCCAGTTCACTCTGTGTAATAGGCTGCTACAGGACCCCTTCTGCCAGGCCTCATCTCCTGTCTCACCTCAGTTCCATATTGGGGCTCAGTTCCTTGGAAAACATTATTTTTGGTGACCTGAACTACAATTGGCTATCAAATGCATCAGCTCCCTTGAAATCCTTTTGACACACTCTAGGGCTGGTGCAACTCATTGGCGAACCTACTCACCCAAATAAAAAGAACCTTAACAACAGCTCACTCTTAGATGTAATTTTGTTTAGCAAGCCACACCTGTTCTCTCATGTCGGAACATTTTTCCCCAGACATTAGCGCGCATTGTATAATCACCACCATTAGATCCATGCACAGCCCACGGTTTGTGGCAAAGTTCTCTATCAAGAGGTGCAAATGCAACTTCGATTTGTTTGCATACATGCACGACTTGAAACATTCACCATGATGGCAGGAGTTCTTCCTAGCCAAAATGGTTAACAGGGCATGTACTATTTTTTACAATATTTTAAGTAAGGCTTTAAATAAGCATGCACCCTTGGTTACGGTGCAGGTCAGGAGCAGCACCTGCCGTTGGTTCTCACCTGAGCTCAAAGCTTCCCTGTTAGAAAGGGATACTTTATGGAAAAAAGCACAAAGAAGCAAGAACAACTCGGATTGGTGTCTTTTTAAGAGAGTACGTAACAAGTGCACCAAGTTGGTCAGAGCAGCCAAGGCCACCTACTATCGTTCGGAGCTAGCCTCTGCCTCAAAAAATCCTTCAAAGCTCTGATAAACATTAAAAGACATGTCTGGACATGCACCTGCTAATTCCATTCCAGCAAAGATTAGGTCCAGTGGCAGCGTTATCTCCAACCGATCGGAGATAGTGGAAGCCCTCAATAACCATTTTACAATGGCAGTGCTAGCATTTGATACTTCCCTGCCAATGACCACCACACAGCTCAGGGCCCACCAACCCATGAGTCCCCATCTACTGAGGAGGCCTTCTCCCTCCTGCCTGTCTCTCTAAAAGAGGTGGAAGACCTACTGCTGCAAATGGACACCAGGAAGGGAGCAGGCTCGACTTCATAGAGCCATTCTATCTGAAATGTGCCTACCATGTGCTTGTGGTCCCAATCACTCACCTATTCAACATGTCACTCTCCCAGGGTAGTCTCCCCCCTCAATGGCCCATGCCCATGGCATCCCTCTACTAAAAGCAGGTGACCCCTGTCATCTAAATAATTACAGACTGATCTTCCTCCTTCCCATCCTGTCTAAATTACTAGAAAAAAATAGTGTGTGGCCAGCTAGGGGTATACTTAGAATCCAGAAACCTATTAAACCTGGTTCAGTCTGGATTCAGAGCAAAGCACAGCACCATAACAGCCCTAGCTAAGGTGACCAATGATTGGCTCCTAGACCTTGTCAACAAGAAGCATGTCTATGCCATTTTCTTGGATCTAAGTAAGGCATTTAACATAGTTGATCACAGTCTGCTTCTTTCCTCCCTAAGCACCTTAGGCCTGGACCATAAATCTATGTGCTGGTTTGCAGACTACCTCGGATAATGGAAATAGCAGGTTAAAGCTGAAGGTGATCTTTCTCCATTAAAACCTATGCTCAGGGACATGCCCCTGGGCTCTATACTTGTTCCCCTCCTCTTTGCAGTCTACATTAACATCATCAATGACCCCATCAAAAAAGCCAACATCTACTTATTCGCAGATGACACTGTACTGTACTCGAGTCGTCCCATGCCAGAAGCAGCCTGTGAAGACCTCCAAGCTAAATTTAACCTTCTACAATACCAGATCATAAGCAAAATGCTTTTGCTCAAAGCAAAAAAGACAAAAGCCATGCTTTTCTCCCCCTCTTTGCATGCGGCAACTCCTGCTGGGGGGGGGGGGCTATCTCACAATTTACCACTGTTCTTGTAATCTAGATTTAGTAGTTGCCCTATTGGTCCTTGCAAGAATAGATCCAGAAGCAAATGATTTGATACCTTTTAATGGACCAGCATAGATGTAACAACAAGAACAAAGTGCTCTAGCTTTTGGACCAACCAGTCCTTCTTCAGAAGCTCATGGCAGTTGTTTAGAAAATACAATACTTATAACAGCTAGATAATGCAGAGAAAAACAGAAAAAAATCCCCATTGTTACATTCTCAGTGTATATTGACATCAGTACATATCAGGCTACATGGTCTTAATTCCTTCAGGTTCCTCGACTAGAGTTTTTTGTTTGACACTAATATTATCAATTTATATTTAAATTATCACTTATATAGTCCTGAGGTTTTTGAAATTTCTTGGGCCTTATATCTAGCTTGAGAGTACAGCTGGGTAACAGGTTCAGTTAGGTTTTACACATCACACAGTGTGCACTGATGGTTTTAAGACAACTTTACTGGTAAATTCTTGTCTATAATGCAGACATTGAAACTTCATGAGCCCTATAACAATTTTAGTTTGTCTTTAATCTGGGTGGGGGTTGCCTTTCAGTAATCACATCCTTATACTAACTGTGACATTCATAGCTTGATTTAGGAGTTATCTGCTTCAGCAGTGTTATCTTATGTCAATTAAATTTATATGCAGTAGGATTCTTTGCATGTGTGTTCCACCAAGCACGTTTGACCCAGGGTTCCTTCTGGCTGAAGGCAGTATGGTACTGTTAAACTTCACTGACATCATCTTCTGTTTTTTTTTAATGAGTATTTTAAACCAATGGGGATTTTTTTCTGTTTTTCTCTGCATTATCTGGCTGTTATAAGTATTGTATTTTCTAAACAACTGCCATGAGCTCCTGAAGAAGGACTGGTTGGTCCGAAAGCTAGAGCACTTTGTTCTTGTTGTTACATCTACGTTGGTCCATTAAAAGGTATAAAATCACTGTACTTGGAGAAACACTAGAGTATGTAGCTAAATTCAAATATCTAGGAGTTTGGCTCGATCATAAACTTTCCTTCGCCGACCATCTCGAAGAACTGCAGAAGAAACTAAGGCAAAGATTAGGACTATTCTACAGAATTAACCACCTGCTCACAAAGGAGGCCAAGATTCAACTGGTTCAAGCTACCTTCCTACCTTTAATAGATTATCTGGACCTGCTCTACAGCCACTGCACTACCTCTGCACTGGTTAAGTTGGACACCTTCTACCACAGAGCTATCAGGTTCATTACTGGCCTTCCATTTTCCACACACCACTGCTCCCTGTACTCATCATTAGGCTGGACTTCTCTTCATTATAGAAGGAATAGAAATGCCACCCTATGGGCCTTCAGAACAGTGACCAACAAGCTCCCCTCATATGTTTCAGACTGTATTCCCCAAGTGTGTTAGGCACCAAAGCTCTAAGGAGCTATTCCCTAATTGCCCTTCAAGTTCCAAGGGTCAAAACTCATTTCAGCAAAGCTGCTCTAAGCTTCTCTTTACCTACATTGTGGATCAGTTTACAAAGGAATTTGAAGCTGAGCTGCCCTGTTAGCCTGAATATCTTCAAGGTGCTCTCCGATCGCTACATGAAAGCACCTTGCAAATGTTTTCCTCACCACTAGCCCACTAATTCCGCAGCTCCCCCTTTCCATCCTGATGCTCGCCATGTTTCTACCCCAGGCTCTCAGTCTTTCCCTATTAGCTCTTCCTGCTGCACCTACCCTAACCTGTCCACGCCAGCCTGGCTAAAGTCCCACCCCATCCATAGCAGTGCCCCAATTATCTACCCCTCCTCTGTCATTATCATAGCAAACAAGTACATGACAGCCATCATCACTTACTGTGGTTTTAGCCCAATTTTTCCCACAGTCATTGGTAATATATCCCTCCTCTTCCTCACCTCTCTAACCTGCCACCCCATACATGGCCTCTTTCCCCTATATGTGTAGTTGCTGGCTGCCTCACTCAAAAGATCTCTACTTATAACCCCTGTATGCCTATGGTTGTTTGTACATCTGCTGACTTCTTCAATTGTAAAATAATTTTTTTTATTTCAAGCTTGTACTGTACTGTATACACTGTATATGCATTTTCTTCCTTATATATTATTGCTTTTTGTTTACCTGCTTCTGTACTGTACTTTGATGTATTTATGACCAGGTCCACCTTGCAAATGAGCCTTGCTCAATGGTGCCCGCCTGGATAAATAAAGATTTTGATTGATTGATTGATTGATAGATATGTACATGCAATTCTACACCTATGACCACAGAACAACAGTTACTAACATAAATTAAAAGCAACAGCATCATTAACTGTCTGAAACAGCAACAAATACTTACCTGGTAACTTGCAAGGGACACATAAGTATGCCACAGACTTGTTGGTTCACAGTTCATTCACGGCAGCTGCAGGAGCAGCAGCAGCATCATAGTTGCTGAGGAGAAATTAGATGAAGAATTGAAAAAGTAAACATTAGGGTATTCGGAAACTTAAAGGAATCATTAGCTGGTTATTATCGTTCAAGCTGATGAACAGATCATCTGCAAGTGAAAACATTATTTGCACTCTGTAACTTTTCCATATTAAACATATAAGTGCTCTGCAGTTAGCTCAGCAATTCCATCCCATCACCCTCCACTTAGACACCATAACCATAGAGATCTGGGGTTGAATGTACAGCAATCTCAATCAGTAGTAATTTTCTACTTCTGAGTAACAAATAATGACATAATGAACAATGCTACTTACCTGCTTCCAGAAATTATTCCTAGCAAGCTACATGACATTAATGAGCCATTGTATTAAGCACACATAAAATTTCTATTGTGAAAATTAAAACAATGTTTTATTTGGAATAAGAAAAAAAGCATGCATACAATTACTTATCTGACCAGTTGAGTATGATGACACAACATGAGGCAACAGAGATGGCAGCGTCAGGTATGATTCTTGCAACAACAGCAGCAGTAGTTCATGACATACCTGGTAAGGAAACAGACAATGTGTGATACAGAAACAAAAGCTGTTTTGCTGGCCAATAATGTGCACTCTTCTTAGGCTTTATGCATATGTTCCTACTTACAATACCATTGGTGACAATTGTGCTTGCCTACCCAAATGACTATCCTACAGCCTCGTCCTCAACCTTGTCTGTGCCCACACCACCCCATTAATATTAATAACACATTCTTTAGGAATTACACACAGTAACTAAGAATAATACTATATAACACATCAGATTACATGATTGTCATTGGAAATAAAAGTAAGGGTTTAGAATCGAAAACTTGCAACAAAAAAGAAATACTTACTTTGACAGCTCGGATGGACACATGAGTAGTGGTGGTCAGCAGAGACTCCGGTCCTAGTAGTTCCCAGTCCTCAGTATGGTGTTCTTTGCTTTGGTATTGAGAGTGGTGGCAGTGAGCATAAGCAGGCTTTGATGGGACAGCAGAAGTGGTGGTCAGATCAGCAGCAGCACTGTCTCCAGGCCCAGTAGTTCCTCATTAAGGTGTTCTTTGCTTCGGTATTGAGAGTGGTGACATTGAGCATGAGCAGGCTTTGATGGGACAGTAGGAGGGATCATCAGATCAGCAGCAGAAGTGTCTCTGGGTGTAGTAGTTCCTCATTACGGTGTTCCTTCCTTCGGTATTGAGAGTGGTGGCATTGAGCATGAGCAGGCTTTGATGGGACAACAGAAGTGGTGGTCAGATCAGCAACAGCAGTGTCTCCAGATGAAGTAGTTCCTTATTACGGTGTTCCTTACTTCGGTATTGAGAGTGGTGGCATTGAGCATGAGCAGGCTTTGATAGGACAGCAGGAGTGGTGGTCAGATCAGCAGTAGCAGTGTCTCTGGGCCTAGCAGTTCCTCATTACAGTGTTCCTTGATTATCTCTTTAGAGTAGTGGCAGTGAGCAGGAGTGGTGGTCAGATCAGCAGCAGTAGTGTTTCAGGGCCTAGTAGTTCCTCATTACGGTGATCCTTCCTTCTATATTGAGAGTGGTGGCAGTGAGCATAACCAGGCATTGATGGGACAGCATGAGTGGTGGTCAGATCACTTGCAGTAGTGTCTTCAGGCCTAGTAGTTCCTCATTAAGGTGTTTTTTGCTTCGGTATTGAGAGTGGTAGCAGCGAGCATGAGCAGACTTTGATGGGACAGCAAGAGTGGTGGTCAGATCACTTGCAGTAGTGTCTTCAGGCCTATTAGTTCTTCATGAAGGTGTTCTTTGCTTCAGTATTGAGAGTGGTGGCAGTCAGCATGAGCAGGCTTTGGCGGGACAGCAGGAATGGTGATCAGTTCAGCTGCAGCAGAAGTGGCATGTGATTGGCATACCTGAAAGATAAATCATGAAGAGAGTTGTAGAGGAACAACATTACAGCAACTAACATTTCTTCCACTTATAAAACCATGCTTTGTTCAACAATAAAAATAGCAGTCTTAACCTCAATAAGTAGCCGAGGCACTGTCTCCACCCTGACTGGGCATAAGAATAACAGCTGTGGTGTTACCATGAGAAGCCACATCACTACTTCCACCTCCCCCTCCTAAAACTTGTCCTAGTATTTTTCTAGTAGTTGACCTCTGCAATGTATAAAGGTTGTGAGTACAATGCACAGTGAACTATATGAATCAATTATTAAGATGTACTTTTATGGAAAAAAAAAATATATGCTGCACAATCAGCAGAAAATACCTACCTTCACAATCAGTGACAGCACCACTGGAAATAGCCCAGCATGGTGCTGACAGACATCACAACCTACAGTAACTGTGACACATGGGGGCAGGAATGAATGGCATACCTGAAAGATAAATCATAAGGAGAGTTGTAGAGGAACAACATTACAGCAACTAACATTTCTTCCACTTACAAAATCTTGTTTTGCTCAGCAATAATAACAATAGCAGTCTTAACATTAATAAGTAGCCTAGGTGCTGTCTCTCCCCTGACTGGACATAAGAATAAGAGCAGTGGTGTTACTATGAGAGGCCACATCACTACCTTCACCTCTCCCTCCCCAAACCTGTCCTAGTATTTTTCTACCAACTGACCTCTGCAGTGCTTAAAGGTTATGAGTACAATGCATAGTGAGCTATTTCACTTAATTATTAAGGTGTACTTTGACAGAGAAAAAAAAAATCTACGCAGCTCAATCAGCAGAAAATACTTACCGTCACCAACAGTGAAAAACACTGCAGGTGGAAACAGTTAATCACAGTACAATACATGCAGCTACTGATAAACAAAATTCAGAAAAAAAAAATCATTACTAAACTGATATATTAGCATGTGAATTTTGTTGTCATGCCGATCTGGACAATTGTCAGCAACCGAGAGGCATCACATCAACATCCTTTTAAATTATGTAGAAGCTGTTTACTTCTGGCTTTTCAAGCAGTTCAGTGCAGCTGTACATCAGAGAAGTAGAGGATGCAGGTTTCAAAACAGCAGGGAAATAAGTGACACCACCTTGTGGCCTAGTAGTCCATGTTTATGTTGTTTTGTTGTGGTCATCTCAGCATTAGTGGTCACTGCTCATGCCGGTGTGTGGACAGCATACACATCACCAAAGGATCATCAGCAACAGCTCATGGACCAGTAGTTCATGTTTATGTTATTTTGTTGTGGTCATCTAGCATTAGTGGTGTCAGCTCATGCCGATGTCTGGACAGCATACACATCAGCAAAGGATCATCATGCTCACTTATGGCTGTCAACCCCATCTTACTCCCCTTCCCAAATCTGACTGACTACCCCACCCCTATCCATCCTAGGTTGGCACACTACTTAGTGAACCATAATCATTAGTCTTGCCAACCTTCTGTCATCAGCGCTTCCTATCTGCTATCACTCTTTTACGATGTACATTAGCCTCCATCATATCATACTGCCTCTGTAAATGTTGTATACTAATATCAATTTCTATTTACACCTGCCAATGAAAATATCTCAATGTCACCTTCAGTATACCTTTTATTATTGTAACTGTTTAATTTTGTTTATGTAACACTGACTTGGAACCTTCACAAACAAGTCCTTGGCTCAAAATTGTTAACCCTAAACTGAAATAAATACATAAATAAAAGTAAATCATCAGCAACAGCTCTAGGACTAGTGGTTCATGTTTATGTTGTTTTGTTGTGGTCATCTCAGCATTAGTGGTCACTGCTCATGCCGGTGTGTGGACAGCATACACATCTCCAAAGGATCATCAGCAAAAACCTAGGGACTAGTAGTTCATGTTTATTTTATTTAGTTTTTGTTGACCAGGTAAGTGCACTAGACAAATCCTGCCTATTTTCAGGCACGACCCGAGGGAGGAGGATACAGATGAATGACAACTGACCTTGAACCAGATTAAGCTGCTGATGGTATTTTTAGTGAATGAGGGAAATTTGGCCAGCACATAGGGGAATTTCCCCTACCCTTTTCGATAAGTGTCATGGGATCTTTAACATCCACCTGAACTACCACCAATCCAGGCAGATGGGACCTCGGTTTAATGTCTCATCCAAAAGACAGCACCTCAGAAGTGCAGCACCCCTCTCATGCTGCACTACAGTGTCAGTACTGGGATATTAACTCAAGTGCCAGATGTGAGAACTGAACCCACAGCCCTCTGATCTCCTAGCCGCAGAGACAAGTGTGCAACCTACTGAGCCACTGACACTGCCAAATGTTGTTAGGTTATGTTGCTATGATGTTCAGAATGCCTTTTCTTCTAACAAATGTCCATCAGACTTGTCACACAGTGACATCACATCATCTATGGAGAAATAAAAGGCTGCCTGTGCTGGTTTAATAATAATTGTGCAGTAATAGTAATGAAATGGGTGTAAAGAATGCTGAATTCTGATTGGCCAAGAGCTGCTTTCAGCAGGGCTGTTATCCCAGCACAAGGGCCCAGCTGAAAATAATATGTTTAAAAAAATGCATAAAATTAACTAAAAAGGATGCATTTCATAATTGCAATAAGGCACTCTAGGGGTGTGTTATGGTGGGCTAATGGCCCTTCTTGGGTGGTGGAAGCACTCGGCTACACCTCATACTTCAACCCACCTGAGGTGGGCCGTTATGCCACCCTAACACACCCTCTGTTATGCCTTATTGCTTAAACAGTGTTGAACTGATCTACATTGAAAAGAGCATTGTATATTTGCAAACAATCGTGGCAGGATTTCACAAAATTATTGTACTGGGACAGACTGTGGAATTAATATGATTTAGAGAATTTAGTATTTAAGCAGCTCAAACATCCATCTAGCTCGCACTTACTTGACATCATTCCATCCATGGCACATCTGACATCCATTTAATAGAGGAGATATTTCAGTGCTTTATTTTCATGTTAGAAGACTTCGTTTAACACAACTGAAATTATACGAATAAATGGAATAATGATTGTAGCACTAATGCTACTATGCAGGTTTTTTATTAATGAAACCAATGTATGATTGAAACGCAAAGGTGGGACTCGGATGGGTGATGGTGTGACCATGAACCCATGATACAGTGTAATACTTAGTTCTAGGGCAAGTCACACCCTCGGAGTCACCCCTACATCTTGAAGAACAGCACAAACACATATATGTACTTAATGAACTTTATTTAGCCATCTCCATCAGGTGACAACATCATATACTGTACTTAACTTTTAGACATTAACGCATGCTTTGTCAGAAGATTACAAGCATTTGTGAACAGGTAGCATATATAATCTGTATCATGCAATAATTTATTTCATGTCCATGTCATGGTAAGTCACATAACACAACTGTATAGTTAATTTTATAAAAACATCGGTCAGGAGTACATTTGAATGATAATAAAGCTAACTCTTTGAAATTAATACATGAAGTACAAAAGAGAGGGAGTAGTTTTATATACCATGTTAAAACCGGTACAGATTAAAGTGTGTAACAATCTGTATGTAAAATATGTACCAAAAATAACCAATAATTGTTTTATTATTTAATGTTATCATGCTGCATACTCTCTTTGCTTGTTTAAACATCAGGTTTCACAAATCTGGATTTACTGTCTCAGTACTGCAATCATTTTTGGGATAAGTGATTGCAATAATGATGTACCATAAATGAATTGTAAATATACAAGTCTCAATCTAGCTCTGTCTTCTTTCCTAATTTGGGAACAATAAAATCCACAGAAAATGAACAAGTACAATTTGTTCAACCTAATGGTTAATCCAGGAATAACAGTATGTACTGTAATAAAATTCATTAAAGAATTATGGATTCATGTTGGCACCAATTTTACATATGGAGCATTACACATTTTAGCATGCATTTTTTCTAAAATAGTATATAAAACTATTCCTTTATTTTAACTTTCTTCAATTACGTACCATTAATGGATTATATATAATTTGCATGTACTTCTGCATGTGATCTTTAGGAAATGAACCATACACTGTAGTTAAGTCATGTCATGTCATGTAATTAACATGACATAACAATCAGGACTGAAACTGTGATTACTGATGGTTTAATAAGGAAAGACTATATATCATATACTACTTGTTCACAAATGTTTGTAATCCTCTGGTGAATCATGTGTTAATGTGAGAAACGTAAGGAAACTATTATGACATTCTCACTTGATGGAGATGGCTGAATAAACAAACACTAAGGACATCAAAAGACATCTTCCTACTATCAGAGTAGCTCCCTTCCCCTCCCCCATGAATAACCATTTCAGGATCCTCCTCATAAAGTTTGGCTTAAATATTCACTGTAGTTTACATGTTTTGTCATTCGAGATTTAATTTCTTTTTCATCATACAGGTCAAAAAGGATCGACTTCAACATCCAGAAACCACCCCCGAGTCGACACATGCAGCACTGTTTTGTGATGTTTCATAATGAAGGCTGCGTAACTGACTGTGCCTGTTGACTTGTTTGAGACATTTCTTTTCTTCTAAATATTTGTACACCCTTTACAATTTGGATTTAATTAAATCAAAGAAATCAGCTGACTAATAGAGTTCACATTAATTATTCAATCGATGTGATTTAATGAAATACAAACAGTAAAGGGTATAAATATGTCAAAATAATAAATAGCAACATACAAGTCAATAGGGCATGCTCACGCAGCCTTCAGTGTATGACACACACATCTCAAAACAGTGGGGTGTGTGTCTACATGGTGGCGTGCTTTTCAGATGGGGAAGTCGGAATTTTTATTTTGGCCCATATGCAGAAACAAAACATTACAAGTGAAGAACATCTACACTACAGGTAACATTTAAGTCAGACTTCATGAGTGAGAACATGAAAAGGTTAGTCAGCAACTAAATTGGGAGAGGCAGCGTCTACGAAGCTGCTGTTTAAGTGTTTGTATTACCAGTATGTACTTGCCTATGGAGTACATTATTTCAAATAATGTGTGACAAAAAAGAGTACTTATTTTGTACTTTACATTGGGTAACTAAAAATAACACAAATAAATGCTTTCAGCAATTTGCTTAATAAAACCAACTGCAAAATCATGTAAACTAAAAGATGTGCCCTCTGATGTATACTCACCATCTGAGCACATACTCTCTACCTGATTAATATCATTTTCAGCATCATCCATGCCTTCATCGTCATCACTAGGCATAGCAGTGCAACCACCAGGCAAAGCCCATTGAGGTGGAATAAAATGTTTATTTTTATGTATGTCAGATGCTCAACATTTAAATCAGACAGACATGTCTGATAGTCTGGCACAATTGCACCTGCTGCACTAAAAACATTTTCCGATGTTACACTGGAACAACGGCAACATAACAATTCCAGTGCAACTGATGCCAATGCAGGCCACACTGTAAACTTGTGTTGCCAGTATACTAACAAAGGGTCATCTTCAACAGATACCTGCTCAGGATCATTAAGGTAAGCAGTGACCATGTTTGCCACTGACATCTGCTGTTTGCTGCTATATACCTGCTTCTGGGGCTGAGAAACACCCACCTGCTGTAAGACTGACAACAATGGATTGTGGCAGGGTTTGGGTACTGAAGTAGTTGATAACTTTGATGACTCAGAGTGTTGGGAACCGGCACACACATGCTGCTGAGTACTTCCCTCATTAGTTTTCTTGACATCAGGTTCAATCATTTTGTTGTGCACTTTGTCCCGAAGAGCAAGTGAACAATGATCAACCTTTACACTACCCCCTGACAGAAATGGTGCGATACCATGCTTGTACCGAGGATCCAGTAAATTGGCCATCCAGTGTGAGTCACTCTGCAACATGTAACACAAATGATTATCATGTTCTAAGAGATCCATCATGTGGTTACACAGGTTGACACCAATCTCATCTGCTGCACATTCAAATTGGTCATTCAGATGGACCAGTGCCTGCTTAAGTACCCGCACCAACAGAATAACCAGACTCACACATTCCAGTTCAACACTAACAGCCTAAGTTGCATGCTCAAAAGGGTGCAAAACCTGTATGACACCATCCATGACCCGCCACTGAGATGGACTGAGGGTCATTGCCTGTTGAGTCAGGGGGCCATGAAGCTGCATGACATAGTCATTGACATGTTTACACTGCTCAAACAGGCATTCCAGCATATTAAGAGTTGAGTTCCACCTCATGGAAACGTCCTGCTTGAGATGATGCTGTGGCACAAGGTATGAACACTGCAACACATTAAGCTCAGACCAAGCTTTTGAGGAATGATTGAAATGTCCACAAATATGATGACTAATGGTCACCATACTGTCCACTGCCTCATGTTTTAAGAACTCACATATAGTCAGATTAAAAACATGGGCAAATCAAGGAACGCATTCAAAACCACTGTCACTCAAAACCACTACATTGGCTCCATTGTCGCTTGAAATGAAACTCATTATGAGTCCATGTGGTTTCAGCCAATGAGAAATTGTCTCCTTTAGACATTCAAGAATTCTTTTGGCTGTGTGTGAGCTATGCATACTTTGCATGCTTAGTGTTGCATGCTGGTACACACCACCACTGCCTCCGTATGTGGTTTTCAAATGACAATCACTTGCATGACAAGGTGAAGTACCGTACACACCAGGGATGTGTGCCCAATGTGCTGTAACACAGATAAAGTTAACTGTGGATCCCGGACCACTGGTCCACATATCACTGGTGAGATGCACAGTGCTGAGCACAGAGTGTGACAATGCATGGGAAACTGTACAACATAATGTCTTGTACAGCTCAGGGACACCTTTCATTGAAAAGTAAGTTCTGCTGGGCAATTCATATGTGGGTACCGCCATACTCATGAGCTGCATAAAACCAGATTTTTCAACAAAAGAGTAAGGAAGAAGATCCATTGCAAGCATTTGTGAAAATGCTGCCTTCAAGTGCCTTGCTACTGGATGATTCTTATAGTACTTTGTATTCTTGAACAATGCATCCTTAATATTAGGTTGCCTCGTAGTCAAACTTGGAAATTCTCAGCTGCGTATGGGTGATTTTGGAACTGAAAGGAGTTTGTAAACTTTGTGGCATGATACTGCAGCACAGGATGTCTGAACAAACAGAGGAGGATGAGGTACAGGATGCTGATTCACCTAGAACTACAGAGACAGAATGCTTTGGGGTGGAGGTTAATTGTGGTGGAACAACACTACTATCACCGTGAAAAGGGTCCAATAAGTAGTTCTGCTGAGGAACAGAGTCACTGCTTTCTACCTGGGAGGCCTGACGTTTATGCAGCTGCCAGCAAATGGTGTGTTTGGTTTGGAGATGTGAGGGCATCCCATTTGTGCCTAAGTGTGATCCTGCCTTGCCACAATTCAATTTACCTTTGCATATTTGGCAAATAGATGTACTGTTATTATCTTGCAATACAAAAAAAATCCCACACTAGAGATTTGCTCACTCTACACTGCTTTTTAGAAGCGGGAGTACTCTTGGCCTTACTGCTGACTGTGAACTGCCACTGTGACTCATCTATGACTGGCATATTCGGGTGCTTCTGCTGCATGACATTGTTAGTAGTGACTTGAACAGGTGTTGAAGATTGCATGTTATTCTTAACAGTCACTGATGTTTCATTCTGTGCTTGTGATGACACTTTTACATTTACATTCTGTGGAAAGGTACATGGATTGTTAACAGGGACATGAGGAGGTTGGTAATCGGGATCTATTATAGGGTCATCTTGAACATCCTGAAAAATCACACACACTATCAATATCACTGACACCAGTAATATCTTCTAAAACATCCTCCCTTGCCTCATTAACCACCATCAAAACATCAATATCAGTTGAATCTGCAGATTTACTGTCACCACAATTGATAATTTTACTGACTGCCTTGTCTATGGGACCATCATCCTCAATATCACATTCAAAACTGCTATACTGTGAATCCATCGCAGATGAAAGCAAATCAGGATTTTCAGGCTGAGAATCTTCCTGTGCGTCAAGCATTAATGCAGCAACATCAACTGTAGTTTTCAGTCCCCCCCCCCCGCACTGAATTTGGCTGCTGCACTCTCACTAAAATTAATTTTGTTGCTCACACTACTTGTACTATTGCCTGCATCATGGAAAAAGTAATCAATTCCAGTTCCGCCCATACTTACTGCACTACCAGAAGAACACAGACCTATGTGAGACACTTTTGTGCCACTGCCTAACTTGCTGCTACTACTACCTGTACCCACGCTACTTCCAACCACAGGACCTATATTACTGCTGTTACTACCTGCACCAACTCTACTGCTAACCACAGGGCCTACAGTGCTGCTGCTACTACCTGCACCCACTCTACTGCCAAGCACATGACCTAGAGTACTGCTGCTACCTCCTGCACCCAGGTTATATATGTAGGTGCAACAAAAAAGATCATGACCTGCATTTCAGCTATGGTCTACATGTCAACCACAAGTTGCAGTCGGCATAGAGCCGGTCAGTTTGCCACTGTTTTTTACATTGGGAGGCTTCCCCCCTCTGAAACCCCCATGTGGGGGCTTTGACACTACACCCCATGAACTAAAGGTTTCTAACTCCAAGTCGGAGTTAGTTTGGGGAGGGGGTGCAGGTCGGGGGAAGTGGTTGCCCCCTTCCAGCAGCATTTCTACGGTGACATGGCGCTGTAGTTGATATCAGCACATGTCGCTGTAGAAATGTTGCTGTTAGGGTGGCATACCACTGCACACACTCTACTGCCAACCACAGGACCTACAGTACTTTTGCTGCTGGAAAGACCTGCAGCACCATCAAATTCAATATTCATATCACAAGACATTACAGCGGGAGCTTCAGGAGGAGAGTCAAAACTCAAAAGAATCACTGAACATCTGCATCCACGTCCACCATGCACACTAACCCTAGTACCTTACTTCTTTCCAACCATTTGTTCACTCAAGTGTTAACTGGCACATAAAAACAATCACTCAAATAACATATATACCAGTAGTGTATATTTACAAAATCAGTAGATCAGTAAAATACAATACAATACTGTTAAGGAACAATAAGAGCCGCCTCCCACAGTATTGCTTTTAGTTTCAAGTCAAAAAATACTAACCTGCTGTTTAAAACTAAAAGTAGTTTAAACTGCACACACACACACACACACACACACACACACACACACACACACACACAATGTCACATGTCACCTAACTATTGAAACAGTTAATTTTCATATATCAGATTGCCGAAGGAGGACCAAACTACAAAATGATCTACAGCTAATTCAATCAGATTGAAATGTAAAGAGTATCTTCCCTAGTTAGCATTTGTGTCCTTAGGAAATGGGATGTTGTTTAATTGCAATAGGGCCCTTGAGGTGCGAAAAATTGATGCAAAACAAAAAGGTCTTTTGTAAAGATCCCTTTAGCTTGTTAAACATAGAAGGATAGAAGTCTTTTGTATAAAGTTCCACAAATGTTTCTTTTATTGTTGAGGATTATTTCTGCCCTGACATTTCGATTCTACAGATGAATCTTTTTCAAAGGGCTTTTTTACTTTCTAAAATGAATAAACATATTACATTGATTATGTAGTTCATTATTTCATTCACATGTTGATTATTATGTACAGAACCATCTTATACGGTTTGTTGTATTAAATTATTCTAAATATATACATAGTACATTTTTAACTTATTTCTGTTGCAATAAGCGCAGTCATTATTCAAACTATGATTTTTATAATACAGTGAAAATTCAGACCATCACCAACACTGTGTGCATTGGAGCACAAGTATGTGGTGTGTTTCCTGCCTAAGCCTGTACCAATTTCACCCAAAGTGGGCTACGTACCTCAACATTTCTTTTTCTGAATTTTTTTTTTTTTTTTCATTCAAGAATGGTTTTATACCATGTGGAGATTATCAGCAAAATAAACAAACCTACTGGTTTCTGAACTCCTTGTTCAGCATAAAAACTGTTTCTACTTCACATATGCATGTTACCTTATCAATCCACTTCCATTATTTATCACTGCAGCAGCATTGAAGTAGCTTAATTTCCTAGTTTACAAGGCTGCTCAATAAAGGAAAAAACATACTCAGTTTCAAATGTTCTTTGCGTTCTAAATGATATTCTTTTTGCTGTGTATTGTTTTAGCATTGTTTCAAAGGGCCTGCTCACCTCTGGGATTTCTTTTTAAAGAGCTGCTTGTTTTTAATTTTTAACTTTTGGACATCTCAGTGTTCCCATTTTTGTAGACATTCTGTTAAAAGAGGTGAATATGTCCTGCTGTTATTCACATTACTTTTAAATACTCTCTAGTTGAGCTGATGTTTCTTAAAAAAGGAACAATTTTACCTGTGTTTAATGGGGCTAGTTGTTGCTGCAGCTTAAAGGGGCACTGTCAGCTTTGCCCATCGGTTTACTTTAACTTTGAAAATGATAATCAGTGGGCACAAACGAGCACTAAATATGCTCGGGAACTGTCTTGCATTAAAGTAAAATTGCTTAGTTTACCTGTTTTTTTATATTTTCCACTTTCTTCTTTTCAGTCGTCCTGACTGCAACTCGCGTTCCCCCGGAAGCAGACACCGCACCGAGAATGCACCTGGAACGCGCGTCTGCAGTGCACGCTGAGCTGAGGTGTCAATTTCACCAAACATATTGCAGCAGACATACAATCCAGCAGAACTAGCAAAATTAAAATACTGCTGGTATGTTTCACATTAAAACGAGTGCTGAATTAACAGCAAATCACTACCGGAGTCTGGCGCCAAAATCCTGCACATGCGCACTAGTGGCACATTCTCACGCAAGCGCGAGATCTTTCCTTTTACCGCAAGTGCACATGCGCGGGATTTCGGCTCCAGACTCCAGTACTGGTTTGTAGTTAATCCAGCACTCGTTTTAATGTGAAACATACCAGCAATATTTTAATGTTGCTAGATCTGCTGGATTATATGTCTGCTGCGATATGTTTGGTAAAACTGGCACCTCAGCTCAGCATGCACAGCAGGCGGCGTTTCAGTGCATTCTCGATTGCTCGGGGGCGCGGTTGAATCGGGACGACTGAAAAGAAAGTGAAGTATAAAAACAGGTAAACTAAGCAATTTTACTTATGAAGAAGTCCAGCGTATTGTCTTCGTTGTGCCACCGATATCATTTTCAAAGTTAAGTAAACCGATGGGCAAAGCTGACAGTGCCCCTTTAATGGTGTCTCAGGTATTTCCAGCTCTACAGAAGAGGCCTAGTACAACTCCTTTCCTCTTGAGCCTGTTCGTGAAGATCTCACGAGATGTTATGTGAGATTTGCAGTTGCTATGCAACTGTCAACAGCTTCCTTGCTGTTACTTACACAAGCAGGTTCTTAAAATGCTTGCACTTCCAAAGCACTGTTCTGCTTTATTCTTATTGTTCAAGACTCTGAGAGTTTCACACAAACAGGGAGCACATTATGTTATTGCATCAGAGTGTTTTATTTTCTATAGTATTCCTACTGTCATTGTTTACAAATCCTAAATTCAGTGTGGGGTTGTACATGCAGGATCGAGGTTCACGGCCCAGTAGACGTGAATGGAGTTATAGGTTCCTGGGGGCAGTACTATCCCCTTATAGTGAGTAAAATTCACGGGTTCACTAGTTTATACCTTCTTCCTACTTTGTGTTCCTTTAGTTTTGTTTATAGGCTGCAAATATTAGCATATTCGACTAGGTTCCATTATGTGCAAATATCAAAAGGATTTTTTGATGCAATTTCTACCAGCAAGCCTGCCAGTTCATATGGCTATTCATTCCAATATTTCTATCTCAGGTATTTAGCATACAGATCCATTTAATTTCACATCTATCTATTTTGTTCTGGTAAATTCCTCCTTTCTCTGATGGTGTTACAATTTCAATTTTCTGCCCCCAGAAGTGGAGAGCTACTCGATTTTGTGTCCAGCTTGGTCCTTTTTAATAAACCGTGGGAGGATGGTGTGGTACCTGAGGACTGGAGGAGGGAGGATGTGATGCCACTTCGCAAAAATGGGAGCAAGACAGAGCCAGGAAACTACAGACCTGTCAGTTTGAACTCTGTGGTAGGGAAAATGATGAAATCACTTCTGAAGGAAATAATTGTTGATTACCTAGAGGCCAGTGGGGCACAGGACCCAAGGCAGCATCGATTCACAGCAGGAAGGTCATGTCAGACAAATCTAATTGATTTCTTTAACTGGGTGAACAAAGTAGTAGACCAGGCAGGGGATGTGGACATGGTCTACCTAGACTTTAGCAAGGCATTTGACACAGCCCCGCACAAAAGATTAATAAACAAATTAGCCAGCCTAGGAGTAGGTCCCAGGGTGGTAGTCTGAGTAAAACACTGGTTGGACAACAGGACACAGAGGGTAATAGTAAATGGAGTCCACAGTGAAGAAAGGAGGGATACTAGTGGGGTACCGCAGGGTTCAGTACTGGGGCCGGTCCTTTTTAATGTCTTTATAAGTGATATTGCAGAGCGACTGGAAGGAAATGTATGTGTCTTTGCAGATGACACAAAGATCTGCAACAGGGTTGATATGCAAGGTGGGATGGAAAGGATGAAAAGGGACTTGGCAAGGTTGGAGAAATGGTCAAATGTATGTCAGCTTAGATTCAATGCAAAGAAGTGCAAAGTAATGCACCTGGGAAACAAAAACCCAGGGGAAGAGTACACAATGGGGGGTGATATACTGACAACAACAAAAATGTAAAGGAATTTGGGGGTAGTCATATCAGAAGACCTAAAGGTGGGCCAACAATGTGAGAAGGCAGTAAGGGGGGCTGGGGGGATACTGGGATGCATAGGGAGAGGCATCACCAGTAGAAAACAAGAAGTTGTTGGCCCTCTGTACAGACAGTTGGTAAGACCACATATGGAGTACTGTGTACAGTTCTGGAGATCCCACCTCTGCAAAGATATAGACAGGGTGGAGGCTGTCCAGAGGAGGTCAACCAAAATGGTGCACAGTCTGCACCAGAAGACATATGAATAAAGACTAAAGGAGCATAAGATGTATAACATCGAGGAAAGGAGGGAAAGGGGGGACATGATAGCAACTTTCAAATACCTCAAGGAAATCAACAAAGTCCAAGAGGGTAGCATCTTTCAGAAAAAGAGATGTGCAAGAACAAGGGGCACAATTTGAAGATAATGGGGGGACAGTTCAGAGGTAATGTGAATAAGTATTTCTTCACAGAGAGGGTTGTAGATGCATGGAACAGCCTTTCTGAGAAGGTCGTAGAGTCAAAAACAGTGGGGGAATTCAAGAATGCATGGGACAGACATAAGGCAATTCTTGTGGTGGGTAGGGAGAAGTAGGCTCTTTGTTAACTAGAATCTGCAGCTTTTCCATTAGGTAAGGAAATGGGCGGACTAGGTGGGCCAAGTGGTCCTTATCTGCCATCTGATTCTATGTTTCTATGAAGTGTATGGCTACCTGCGAAGTCTCATCTCTTCATCTTATATCTCCCTTATGTTCCTGTATTCTGACATTGACTTGTCTTGTTGTCTGCCCTATATACATTCTATCACATGGACAGAGTAGTACATAGATTACCTCTTCAGAGGTGCATGTAATGTGTTGTTGAATTTCATGTCTGTGGCCTGTATTAGGATCTTGAAATATACTTTTCTTTGATGTGTGTCCACATACAGAGCACCTTGAACAGGGTACCATTCCTGGTTGCAGGGGTCCTAGGAGAAGTTGTTTGTCCATCTTTGGCAGTGCAAACTGCGATCTAGCCACCTTGTCTTTAATTGTAGCTACCTTTTTGCTGCTACTATAAGTTTTGTGCTCAAGGCTTTGTTTTCCTGGTTTCCTTGACTTACTAGATACCAGTATTTATGTAAAGTCCTTTTGACGTTATTGAAATGATTAGTATACCTTGCTTCAAATACCACCCTCTCTTGTTTTGGTGTCTGCAATTTTGGGTGCAAGAGCTTGTTCCTTTCCTGGCTGTCTGTTTTATTTTCTGCCTATTTAAGTTTGTTTCTACAGTACCCGCTTTCTGAGAGCTTAGTAATTGTCACTTTTTTATGTCTGTCATATTCCTCATCTGTGGTGCAGTTTCTCCGTACTCTCAGCAGTTGTGAATATGGAATGCTTTTCTTTAGCTTTGGTGAATGGTAACTATTGTTATGTAGTATTGTGTTTCTGTCAGTGGGTTTTCAATGAAGGCTTGTCACTAAACAATCTGTTTCTTTTCTTATTACCAAATCTAAGTATGGTATCTCATACTGTTTATACTGTATGGCAAATTTCAAGTTGGCGTTACAGGAATTTAGATATTCAAAAAATTCAACAAGTTTTGTTTCCGTGCCTGACCATAGACACAATATATCATCAATATATCTGTGCCATGATATAATTTGGTTGTGAAATCTGTTAGTGCAAGATTCTAATATATGCTGTCATTCAAATTTGTGCATATACACGTTGGCATATGCTGGGGCCATAGTGCTCCCCATTGCTGTCCCTTTAGTTTGTAAATAATATATCCGATTAAACTCAAATAATTTTTAGTTAGTAATAGTTCAGCTAACTCCCTAAGCACTACAGTTTTTGGTCTAGCATGTGCTGGTTTAGTGTCCAGCACTTATCCCATAGTATCTAATCATTCCTCATGTGGTATCGATGTATACAAATCTGCTACACCTAATGTGACCAGATATGTAATTGCTGTTATTATTTCCTGTGATAACATACTTATCTTATTAATCATTTCTGTTGTATCACAAACATAGGTACACATTTTTTCCACAAGTGGTTGTAAAAGAAAGTTCACACACTGTGACACCGGTTCAAATAAAGAGCCTATAGCTGAAATTATGGGTCTTCCAGTGGGGTTCATCTCATTTTTATGCACTTTTGGAATTGCATAAAATATAGGTGTCTGTGGATATCTGTTATGTAATATTTCTATCTTCCAGTTATGTAGTCAGCCATTGGAGGCAAACTCCTCCAATGTGTTGGCTAAAACGCTTTGAAATTCTTGTATGGAGTTTGATGGTAGCTTATTGTAATTAGCCTCATTTGAGAGTTAAGTCATACACATCCCCTCTTACTGTAATCTGTCCATAAGCACCATTCCTCCCCCCTTGTCTGCTGGTTTAATGACTATACTTTCATCCATTGTTAACCCATTGAGCACTGTTCTTTGTTCTTTTGTTAAGTTTAAGTATTTAGGGTACTGATTCTGCTCACCTCTACATTTCAACATCATTTCTTTTTTCACTATACTACAGTATGTCTCAGTCCCAAAGCTTCTTCCTATTGAGGGATTATATGTAGATCTTACTCCCATTGCTTGTTTTAACTGTCTTTCAAAGGTTTCAACATTATCTGTTGCACCAAACATTTGCTTTAATCTTAAGGTCCTAAAAAAATGTTCTAGATTTGCTTGCAGCTCAAATGTATTTATAGGGGCATTTGGTGCAGAGGTCAGCCCTAGGCTCAGTACTTCAGTTTCTGGAATTGTTAAAGTTTTCTTACTGATGTTAAAAATAGGCACTATCTGTTGGTGTTTTTCTGTCTATTCTTCCAGCTTGAAAACAACTTCTCCCTTCACCTCTGCCTCCTTGTCTTCCCCCCTGGAACTCTCACCCTTCCCCTCCACCCAGCCCTCCCTCCATTCTCCCTCACCTCCTCATCACCCCCCCCGTAAAATTTTGTTGATGCCTTCTAAGGTTATATCTAAGGTTTATGCCTAATGAAGTTGAGGCTGTGGCTGACTGTGTTTCTTGTCTATTCTCAGATGTTGATTGTTCTTCAGGCTCCATTGTTGGGGCATCATTTGTGTAACTATTATCACTATCAGTGCTAAAATCTGAATAATATCCCTGTGAGTTTTATTGTTTGAATTTACAGAATTTTTTTATATGGATATACCTTATTGTCCCTGTAGTCTATAGTGTCCCATTGAAATTGTTTTATTTTTTTGTTGTTTATTCCTTTCCTCATATTGTTCTAACTTTGCTTTAATATTATCAAAGTTTATCTTGAACTCACCCTCTTCTAATCTGAGTTTGAGTCCATCCTTACCCAGTCTGATCTCTTTTTCCAGATTTTGCCTTTCCTCAATCACTGCCTCAATCAGTGCATATATGAAATCAAATGATGCCCAGTTTCTAATACCATCCCAATTGTGGTTAAGTTTTGTTGAACTTATTCCTATATTTGGTTCCACTGATATCCTTAGCCCTCAAGGGATGCATTTATATTTTTAATATTGTGTTAATGTTAGTCCATTCCACTCAAGTCTGCAACTCCTAAATTTGAGAGACTCAGTTTTCTGTGCCATGCTATTGCCTGTGTCCCCTATCTGCGATGAAAGGTATCTTTCTCCCCTCATTATATCAAACAATTTCTTCCTTGCATCTTCAGAGTATGAGACAAAGTGCAGTGTACTTGCTACAATCTGTCCCATATCCTGAAATGCATCAATTCTACTGTATAGAGACAATTGTAACAATAATGTTATAATGAATACAAAGAATGATGGATTCTGTTTTTAGCATTTATAAAAAAAAATTCCAGACATTATAATGCTTATAAATATACAAACCACAATGTTCATGTATATGTCCCAACATCCAAGGTAGTCCTACCAGCCCTCCAGGTAGGAACAAGTCAATGTAGCATTTGTGTCCTTGGGAAATGGGATGTTGCTTAATTACAGCAGAGTCCTTGAGGTGTGAAAAATTGATGCAAAGGAAAAAGGTCTTTTGCAAGGATCCCTTCAGCTTCTTAAACATAGAAGGATAGGAATCTTTTGTATGAAGTTCCACAAACATTTATTTTATTGTTGAGGTTTATTTCTGCCCTGACATTTCAATTCTACAGATGACTCTTTTTTCAAATGGCTTTTTTATTTTTCTAAAAAAACTAAACATATTACATTGATTATGTAGTTCGTTATTTCATTCACATATTGATTATTATGTACAGAACAATCTTGTATAGTTTGTTGTATTAAATTATTCTAAATATATACATAGAACATTTTTAATTTATTCCCAGTTGCACTAAGCACATTCATTATTCAAATTATGATTTTTATAATACAGTGAAAATTCAGAAAATCACCAACACTGTGTGTATTGGAGTGCAAGCACATGGTGTGTCTCCTGCCTATGCCTGTACCCATTTCACCCAAAAGTGGGCTACGTACCTCAAAATTTCTTGTTCTGAATTTTTTTTTTTTGTTGTTACATTCAAGAATGGTTTTATACCATGTGGAGATTATCTGCAAAATAAACAAACCTACTGGTGTCTGAACTCCTTGCTCAGCATAAGAAAGTTTTCTATTTCATATATGCATTTTACCTTATCAATCCACTTCCATTATTTATCACTGCAGCAGCTTTAAAATAACTTGATTTCCTAGTTTAAAATGCTGTTCATTAAAAGAAAAAACATAATCAGTTTCAAATGTTCTTTGCATTCTAACTCATATTCTTTTTGCTGTGTGTTGTGTTGGATGCACAGGTATACCATGGTGGATGGGGGCTTATACCATGATTGTGCTGCAATATTCCCATATGTGGGATTCCAAAACAGCTGTAATGGGCCCAGGGCTCACCAGGGGTAGACCAGCCTGGAGCTGCTCTAACAGTCCATGCACCACTTGCTTGCAGTGTGAATGGGGAAACATCTCTGCACAGTCAGGCTATTTCTCATAACCAACACTTCACTAAACATGTACTAGTTTGTTGCTTTCAAATATAAAGCACAGTAAATAATACAACATTATTATGTGCAGACCATATGCCTATCCAGAGTTACTTTTCACCCCAATGGAGTCTACAGTCTATATTGGCAGAGTCAGTCATTGACTGTTAAACACAACAGCTTAGCATTGATTTGTCCAGTTACATCAAATACATGTGTAAAATGACTCACTGTAATTCAGATTTCAAACCATATATATATATATATATATATATAGACAGATATATATGTATATCTATATATAGCTATATATATATATATATCTATCTATATGTGTATATATATACACACATATATATATATATATATATATATATATATATATATATATATATATATATATAACTGGTACATTTATTTTAATTAAGATCTTGGGTATGTCAAGTCATCCTTAACAGGTTAGTCAGAAGTATATCTCTGCATACAGATTGTTACAACCATCCTTGAATTATCATCTAAACAGGGGTATGGCAGAGCTCTGATCTCCTGATGGGCTGGATCTTTAACAAGCAGAGGATGATGGCAACCTCTGTCAAACCCCTCCCAAGTACCACCAGTTTGGCATGACTTTGCTTGCAGCAGCCAAGAGGACTTTGGTGCTAGGACTCAGGACCTTTGCCGCAAGCATGGATATGGTTCACCTTGCATCAATCTAGGGGCCTTTTGAGAATCAGTCCCCTGATATTAGGAGTGGTAAAACACTGGTATTAGCAAGGTCTATGAAATTCTGCATTTCTGTAGCTGGCCAAACCCTCACTGAAGCCGAATACTACATTTAA
This sequence comes from Neoceratodus forsteri, assembly GCA_016271365.2. Taxonomy (NCBI): domain Eukaryota; kingdom Metazoa; phylum Chordata; order Ceratodontiformes; family Ceratodontidae; genus Neoceratodus; species Neoceratodus forsteri. Next base: position 441,015,659 of record CM057451.1, on the reverse strand, counting down.
TAATAAAGCAGTCATTAATTTGTCTTTGAAGACTAATTTTAGTCATTTTTAATCATCTTTAATCATCATTAAAAAGATACAACCTCTAAGAATATTACATTCTATGAAGTATTCAGCAGACTACTTGTTTAAGAGTAAATTTGTACTAAATGAGGATTAGAACTAGAACTGCAATGCTTTTCAAACTACATTTTTAATACCACTGAATCATAAATTAAGATTACTGTAAGCCGAGTAGTTCAAGGATTTGAAGCCAAACAAAGTTGAGTACATTACAGTGAATTTCAGTTCTACAAAGCAAGGAGGCAGATAAAACAACCTGCAACACCAATGAACTTTAGAGAAGGTGAGCAATCATAAAATGTGGGTCTTTTCTTAGAAACAATATGATACAAAAAAAGGTTAACAGTGTCCCTTTAAAAGACTACTGAACTACATTTTCCAGATGTCTACTCAGTCAGTGAACTACATTTTCCAGAACCACTTCCTTTTCCTGCTCAGTCTGACTGTTCATTTTAAAGATTATCAACCTGATGGTGCCTGCATTTAAGATTTATCAGGTAAGAGCTTATGTTTAAATAGAAAAGTGCATCATTTTAACTTCCTGAAATGTTAAATACAGTAAGGGAATTACTACTCAGGTTTTATTGCTTTCTAATTGAAATGCTGTGCAGTTTTAATGTTGAATATTTTGTTATGAAGAAGTTTTCTCTGCTCTGAACTTGTGGCTAAAAACCTTTGAAAAAGCCTTTAAACTATGCAGTTTTTTTTTAATCAAATGACTCCTTAAAGTGTCTAGTGTGCATTGTGCCTCTAGATTACCTATTACTTGTGGTATTTTTACTGATTTAGTTACTTTAATGTTATAGTTTTTTTGGGGGGTGGGGGTGGGTTCAGGGGAGTTAATTACCTAGCAGCAGGAAGACTGTATGAATGAGCAAACTGAAAAAGCATTTTCTGTGTGCATATCCATTCTGTAGCCTATTTATATTTACAGAGAAAAGACTTTGCTGTTTTTTTATCTGAGAAAATCTGGAGATAACATGCAGATTACTAAAGAAAAATTTATTTACTGCAGATATTTGAGTGTTTGAATGTGTGTGGGGAAGCTGTGCTTTTTGCATTGAATATTGTATTTGATTAAAATATTTGCACGTGTTAATCCATTGAATTAAATTGTAATTCTGGGATCCGTGTACTTGTTTTTTGGTTCTGTTCCTAAAGCTGCTAACTGTTGTTTATGAAAATATCTCCTTACATACTTCTGGAGAAATTTATATTTTCTTGGATCTTGTTTGTTCATAAACTGATTCAGGGTGGGGTGGGAAAGGTGTGCTTTTTGCATTTGATATTGTGTTTGCTAAAAACTTTAGCATATGTAAATCCATTTCATGAAATTAAATAGTAATGATGAGATCAGTGTACTTTTTTTCTTTTGCTGAAGAGTGCTGATTATAAAAAATTATCTTTTATGTATACTTGTGGAAGAATTTTTTGATTAATTTTCCTGTTTCTGAAAAGCATGCATTTTTAACAGATTCTTTGAATCCATGTAGCTATTTATTTTAAAGGTGCTCAGTTTGAATTTATATGGTATATGTTAGTGTCTCACATTTTATTCATATTACATTTAGAGATTTTTGGCCCATGGTTATAGAAGGGTGCTCTGGGGAGGGATGTCTAGTTGCATGGAGGGTGGTCCAAGGGAGGTTCTGCTCTGGAGGGAGGGTGGGTCCATCTCCTGGGAAGAGTGGTTATCTGGGTGTCCAGTTCCAGGGAGGGTGCTCAACTTGGGGGGCTGCTCTATAGGTGGGAAGGAACACAGGAGGTCCAGCTTTAGGGAGGGTTATCTGCTGGGGGAGACTGGTCCAGGGCAATAAAGGGTGAGCCAGCAGTTTGGAGAGTGGATGTTGGGGGGCTAATTTGGGGATGGAAGCAAGGTCTAGCTGCAGGGTGGGTGGTTGGACAGTGAGATTGGTAGTTGGAAGCTGGTTCAGATGCAGGGAGGGTGGTTGGCTGGGGAAGAGGCTGGTCCAGAGGCTGTGTGGTGCTGTAGCTCCAGTGAAATTGTTCATCATGGGTGCAGCTGGGGCTAGAAGGGTTGTCAAGCTGCATTGAGGATTGTCTGGTGCCTGGAAGGGTGATCTAGCAGAGAGGAGGGTAGTTTGCTGTCGGGGGTTGGGGGTGATCAAAGCATTGGATGGTGGAGGTGGTGGCAGGACCGGAATTGTTAGGATATGTAATGGGAAACCTTGACTTTTCAGGATGAACTATTGACTACTAATAGTGATAACAACTGTCAGTCAGTAGTTCATCCATTAGGGTTAATGTTTTCTCTCTGTAGCTCTCAACAGGGAAGGCTAGTACTGCTGGCTCTGCGCTGTGGCATATGTGCTCCCCTCATCTCAGTGCCATGTACACTGCTACCACCTTGCTGTTTTGTACACACATCTGCTACTGCAGTGTGCCACTTGCACTACCATCACAGTGCATTTCCACATTCACTGGCAACTTTGGATTAAGTTCACTGCAAACACTGCAGTGCAGCATGCAATGCCATGTGCATTACCACCATCTCGCTGTTCTATATACACTACTGCCACTGCACTGTACCATGTCCATCACCATCTCTGTCTGGTGACAAGTACCCTGCTGACTCCATGCTGTGCTACATGTTGTGCCAGCACCACACAGTGACACATGTATTGTCATCACTGCATTGTCACATGCACTGCCAATTCTGTTTTGCCATGTATACTGTCATCACCAGATGGTGCCACTTGCACAGCTGCCAGCTTGCTGTTCTATGCACAATGCCACCACTTCCTGTGCCATATGCACTACTAATTCCACACTGAGCCATTTGCACTGTTATCAGCATTACATAGAAACATAGAAGTTGATGACAGAAAAAAACCCAAGGCCCATACAGTCTGTCCATTTCTTTGTCTACCTTATGAATGTGCCATCGGCATTTGCTCTGTCAATGGCCTATCTTCATACTCATCTGTATTGCTTCCTTCTGCCTATTACATGCCTGTTTGTAGCCCTGCACTGTATTCATATCCACCACTTCCTGAGGTAGGCCATTCCATGCATCCACCACCCTTTCTGTGAAAAAGGACTTCCTCACATTACCCCTTAATCAGCATCCCTCTAATCTCATGCTTTGTCCCCTTGTCCTGCTATTTTTCTTATGTTGAAACATGTTAGACTCTTTCACCTTGTTAATGCCCTTAGGGTGTTTGAATGTTTCAATCATATCACCTCTCTCCCTCCTTTTCTCTAGGGTATACATATTGAGCTCCATGAATCTGTTCTCATATGTTTTCTGATGTAGTCTCTGCACCATTTTGGTTGCCTTTCTCTGGACTGCCTCAGTTTGGTTAATGTCCTTGTGAAGGTGTGGCCTCCAGTACTGCACACAGTACTCCAGATAGGGCCTAACCAGTGTCTTGTAAAGAGGGATTATTACCTCCCTTTTATGACTTGTGATACCTCTACTAATGCACCCCAACATCCCCCTAGCCTTATCTACTGCTTTAGTGGTCTGCTTGGATGATTTCAGGTCATCGGTGATGATGATGCCCAAGTCTCTTCCTTCCCTTGTGACTACCAGCAACTCCCCTCCCAGCCTATAGGTGGCTTCAAGGTTTCTCTTCCCTATGTTCATGATCTTGCACTTCTTTGCATTAAACCCCAGTTGCCACTCTTCGGACCATTTTGCTAGTTTATCCAGATCTCTTCTCATTCTGCCCACCCCATTTGGATCATCTACTCTGTTGCAGATCTTGGTGTCATCTGCAAACAGACAAACCTTACCATCCAGGCCATCTGCAATGTCACTGATGAAGATATTAAAGAGGACTGGCCCCAGGACTGATCCCTGAGGTACCCCACTTGTGACTTGCATCACAAGTGTATACTGTATACTGTATAGACTGTATACCATTTACCACCACTCTCTGTTTTCTGCCCATCAACCAGTTTGCTACCCAGTTGACCAATGTCTGACCCACCTCAAGCCTATCCAGCTTATTAATCAATCTTCTATGTGGAACAGTATCAAAAGCTTTGCTGAAGTCAAGGTAGGTGACATCAACTGCTCCCCCTTGGTCCAACACGCTGGTTACCCAGTCAAAGAAATCTATGAGATTAGTTTGACAGGACCTTCCATTTGTAAACCCACACTGTCTTGGATCCTGTGCTCCTATGGATTCCAGGTGCTGCACTATCCTTTCCTTAAGTAGTGCCTCCATAATCTTGCTCACTACTGAGGTAAGACTGACTGGTCTGTAGTTCCCTGCCTCCTCCCTGCTACCACTCTTGTGGAGCAGGATCACATGATCCCTTCTCCAGTCTTCTAGGACCTCTCCTGTGTTCAGAGATTCACTAAACAATTCTGATAATGGCTCTGCTAGTTCCACCCTTAGCTCCTTTAGTACCCTGAGATGTATGCCATCAGGTCCCATTGCCTTGTACACCCTGAGTTTATTGAGCTCTTGAAGGACCCTTTCTTTTGTGAATGGACTAGTGCACATCTCCTTCCCCTGTGTCCATGGTGCTGAGCTGTGGGCCCTGCCCCACCTTCTCTTCAGTAAATACTGAGCATAAGTATCTATTTAGGATAGATACTTTTACATGGTCCTCCTCCTCACAGGCCTCCTTATCCCCTTTGATCTTAGCAATACCCCCTCTGGACTTTCTCTTTTCACTAATATATCTATAGACAGTCTTGTCACCTTCTTTTACTGTTTGTGCTAGTGTTTCCATGGTTTGAGCCTATGCCTGCCTTACTGCCTTCCCTGCTTCACTTAGGAAAGTTTGGTATGCCTCCCTATCTTCATCCTGGTGTTTTCCCTTTATACTTCCTGAAGGCCAGCCTTTTGGCTCAGATCTTTTCTGCTACTGTTTTTTGAGAACCAAAGTGGTTTCTGTCTTCTTTTGCACTTCCTTTTCTCTCTAACACAATCGGATGTTGCTTCAAATATTGTATCCTTAATGCTTGCCCACTTTGCCTGTACCCCCTCACTTGTATTTCTTTTTGCCAGGGCTAGTTTAACTCCTTTGGCCATCTTATCAAAGTCAGCTCCTCTGAAGTCCCATATTTTTGCCTTGGAATGGGTTGATTTAGTTCTAGTGGCCAAATTGAACCATACCATGTGATGGTCACTGGCCCCCAGGTGACCTTCTACCTGGAGATCTGTGATCCTTTCCCTGTTAGTCAGTACTTGATCTAGGATACCCCTGTCTCTTGTGGGTTGTTGTACCAGTTGTTTGAAGCCTTCCCCCCCTGCAGGGATTCCACCATGTGTCTAGTTCTGGCAGATTTTCCTGCTGGTATTGACCAATCTGTATCTGGCATGTTGAAGTCTACCATTATCAGAACCTCCTCTTTAGCTGTCATGTTTTGTATAGCTTCTGACAGTAATGTGTCTATGTCCTCCACCTGGTCTGGGGGCCTGTACACAACCCCAGTTCATATGGCTGTCCCATTTCCTGTTTTCTGGGTGACCCACACTTCTTCTGGCTCCTTATGTGTATTCTGAATTTCTGTAGCTTTGATATTTTCATTGACATAAAGGGCCACTTCACCTCCTCTTTTTTGCACCTCAGTCTCCTCTGAACAGTACATAGCCAGGTACTGAAGTCTCCCCAGTGTGGTTACTGGTAAACCATGTCTCACTAATGGCTACTATGTCCAGTTTAGCCTCTGTCACTATTGCCTGCAGGTCTTGGATCTTGTTTCCCAGACTGCGAGCATTTGTGTACATCATTTTCAATTGGCCAGATTTCAGTGTGTTAATTGTTGAGTGAGGTCTGGCATTTCCCCTGTGCGTCATATGGGGAGCCAGACCTTTTTCCTTACCTGGTGATGCAAATGAACTATAAACATGCTGAACTCCTGTTTGACCACTAGCTGAGGGGGGAGGGGTGTTCCTCACATTTTATGTATGGGGTGCTGCACCCCTCTCCCCATTTGCTAGTTTAAATATTCTGCAAAGACGTCAAACTTCTGCACCAATGCACTGACTCCCTCCTTGGTCAGATGCAGTCCATCAAATTTAAAGAACTTTCGCTCCCAAAACTGTTGACAGTTCCCTACAAATGTGTGTCCTTTTTCCTGGCACCAGCCCTTGAGCCACATGTTTAGCTCCCCTGTCTCCCCTGCTCTTACCTTCTGTCCATCTGCCCCCCTCTCCCAGACTGGCAGGATCTCAGAAAAGGAGATGCTGGACAAAATGGATGATAGTTTGTCACCCAGCCTGGTCAGGTGTTCCTTGGTCTCCACAACTGACTGGCTAGTGAGATCGTTAGTCCCTATGTGTACCAGGATGTCAATGTTTTCTCCTGCTTCCTGAACAATTTTAACAATGTGGTCAGTGTCTCTCCATGCTGATGTTCCTGGGAGACATCTGACCATTACCCCTTACTGGAGATAGGTATCAACTCCCCCAATCATGGAGTCTCCCATGATCAGAAGTTTTTTGGATTTCCTTTTTGCTTTTTTAGTTTTGGTTCCTGTTTTGGATAAGTTTTGTTGTGCTAGCTCCTGTGCTGCAGTGTCCTGCTCTGCAGTGTCCTCTGCCTCTTTGTTTGATTTCAGAGATAGAGGCAGATACATGCTTGTAGTTTTTATATGGTTTATGGAGGTGATATGTTGGAGAGCACCAAGTATTTGGTGTCTTGTGCAACGCTAACTCCACTGGAACTGTGCCTGGTATTAACCATTGCTGTGTCCTTGCTCATTGGCCCTGGGCTGGAAGCTGGGGCATCTGTGGCATCAGTTATTTTCATTCACCCACCCTTGAAGGCCCAAGTATTGATACATACATTGTAGGTCAGGTTGTATCCATGTACAGCAGAAATAAGGCTTATTATGTTAAAATTATTGAATCAAAATGAAGGCCTACACATTAAGGCTATAGCCTGGCTAGTGCCCTGACCAGTTCACAGTGACACCCAGTTTCAACCCAGTTTTAAAGCTGGGAGGTTATGTGTCATTTCCAATGTCATATCCTGAGTCAGTGATCATGGTGGGGTTTGAACTAGGGATCACTGGGCTTGTGGATGTATGTTCATCCTGTAGCACTTGTATGTCTCTGGAACTCTGTTTGTACTCATGCTTTTATTTTTTCCTTATAATAATCCTTTTTTTTTCTTTATTAGTATAGGTCTCAGAGGGCATTGACCCTGGTCTGACAAGACAAAGACTACCAACATATCAGATAAGTATTGTTTATGTTTAATGTTCCCTGTTGGTCCCATTTTGTTCTTGAAGCACTATGGGTCCTTTGTGACCCCATGGATATTCTTTTGTTACAGGTATAATTGTACATCACTCCAAGACACCCATCCCAGGCTCCTCTGGACCCAGGTAAGAGATTTTGTATCTGTGCTAGGTAGATAATCTGTAATGTTGCAGCCCCAACTGTGCCTTATCAATCTCCTGCACCCTTCGCATTACCTATACCCATGCCCACATATCATGTTAATGTTTTTGCAGCAGAACATCACAAATCAAAATGCCAGAACCAGCAGGAATTCAAGAAGCAGAATATGAGTGTATTTAGGTTCCCACATGGCATTTCCTAAGCCTGCAGGCAGAAATATTTTCAACTAAAGCAAATCTGTCAGTTTAAGGGGCTTTCCTTCACATTGCCAATATAAATGTTGGGGACAGCCCTGAGTAAGTTATTAAGGATTTTAACTATTCACCTCCATCCAAGGTTTAGCTCATCTTCCAAAGTTCAGAAGGTCTAGCATTTCTTATTGATAAAGGCCAGCAGAAGCTGATTTTCCACCATGGGCAGAGGTAGCCCCTAGAGGTAAAACATTGGCTGGGTAGTAGGCAAGCTTCCTCTATGACCCTTTTGAAGAACAGGATGGCATAATGTCAGAAGGCTGAGACTCCCACTGGAAGAGGTGCTGGGTGTTGCTGCTCCAAGTGCACTGAGGTGGTTGAGTAGGGTAACACGCTGATAGTGAAAGCTTGTTTATGCTGGAATGTTGCCTCTGAGAAGGTTTGCAGGCTATGGGCCAAGCCTGGAGTGGCTCCTGGGTCCAGGGCAACAACACAGAATTTATCCAGCAGAAAAGAGGTTGGTCTTTAGGAGCAGGATAGGGAGGACTAGAGCTGTTGCTGGCATGCAGAAGCAGATTAGGCAGTATTAGGGAGAACAGACTCAGCCTAAAGTATGCCAGGGACATTGTGAGAGGCTGAGGGGTAGGTGCAGCTGGAGAGTGGAGGTATTATGAGTGAAAGATAGGCTGCTGCTGTTGTTTCTCTGACTGAGAGGAAAATACAGCAGAAAGTGCAAGTGTCTTTATCACAACAGTTGGGAAAGGAATGCACACAATTAGTATAATCACTATATTTAAAATTATTCAGGTGTCTATAGGCACATGCTGTTACTTTTCAAACAAGTAGCTCCATCCATGGCATTGAGGGAGGGAGGGAGGCAAGTAAGCAGGTGTCTCATGGAATTTATCCAGGATTCACAACCCACACATCAGCTTGTGCCACCTGCAGGACCTCACAACTAGAACAAACATATAAAAAAAAGCAGGAATTGCAATTCAACCAGTCCATGTAAGAGCTCACAACACACATCATGCTACAGATAAGTAACTCTTCTGGTTCTTATTGCCATCCACAACATGGCACCTTGCTCAATGTAGTTGCACCTGGAATAACTGAGGGGCATTGCCATCATAGTCTTCTTTCTAGCTCTGTGTAATGTTCCATGTGGCAGGGTAGGTTACAATAATAGCTCTTAAAAATTTTGCTCTGATCTCACTGCTCATGCATGCTGTTTATTTACAGCAGAGCATGTGCGCGTGGTCAGTGGGGGTGACAACATGCATGCATGGGGGCATGGAGTTGTGAGGTGTGATAGTGCGCAGGGTGGTATAGGTCAGTGAGTTTGACAGGGTGTATGTAGGATGATGGGTGTGATAGTGTATGTGGTTATTGAGTGTGACAGCATGAATGGGGCTATGTGGTCAGTTGATGGACTTGACAGCATGCATGAAGGTATGGAATCATGAGCTGTGTCAGCGTGTATTGTGTATGGGATTGTTGAGTAAGACAGCATGCATGGGAACATGGGACTGTGAGGTTTGACAACGTACATGATGTTATAGGGTTTCTTGGTGTGATAACGTGCATAGGATTGGTGTACGTGACAGTGTTGGGGGGACATGGAGTCATGATCTCTAACAATTCTTGCCCCATTTACGAACATACGAACATACAAAATTTGGCAGTAGAAAATGGTCATTTGGTCTATTGAATCTGCTTGATTTTGCAACTAGCAGCCCTATTCTGTGGCTGCTCCTCACCCCCCTTTATCCTCCCTCTTGCCCTGTCCCAGCCCCCTTTTGAAGTAGCCCACTGTTTTACAAGCCACTACCTCTGCTGGTAACGCATTCCACCCGGCCATCACCGTCTCTGTAAAAAACATGTCTCCTCATTTCCTTCCTGAACCTTCCCACCATAATCTCATGTCATGGCCTCGAGTGTCCCTCCCCATCCTTACCATGAATAGCCCTCCCATTCCAGTCTTGTTTATCCCTTTCATGTACTTGAATGTTGTGATCATATCCCCTCTGTCTCTCCTCTCATTCAGCAAGTACATATTCAACTCCTTTAGCCTACTTTCATACGTAAGTCCCCAGTCCCTGGATCATCTTAGTTGATCTGTGCTGCACCCCTTCCAGTAATTTAATGTCCCTTTTCAGTTACTGGCACCAGTACTGCATGTAGTATTCGAGATGAGGTCTAACTAATGATCTATACAGCGGCAGAATCACCTCCCCCCTCCTTGACTTTATTCCCCTTGTGATGGAACCCAGCATTTTGTTGGCCCTTGCTGCTGCCTTCCTACACTGTGCCAAGTTGATCCTGTGATGACCATCCCTAGATCCTTCTTGTCCTCAGTCTCCACTAGCTGCACTCCTCGCAGTTGGTAGTTTCTCCTTGGATTTTTTTTGCCCCAAATTGCAGTACCTTACACTTTTTAACATTGAACCCCAGCTGCCAAGTGTCCGACCAGGTCTCCAGCTGTTTCAGATCTTCCTGCAAACTCTACCACCCCTCTATGTCATCCACCACTGCCCCTTTCTTGGTGTCATCAGCAAACAGGTTGATTCTGCTCTCGATGCCAATGGAAATTTCTGCAATAAATATCCCAAAGAACACTGGCCCCAGCACTGAGCCCTGTGGAACCCCACTCATTATTGCCCTTGGGGATGAGAGTTCCCCTTCCACCATCACCCTCTGCTACCTTCCCTGCAGCCAGTTTGTCACCTATCCCACCATTTTCGCTCTAGCCCCTGTGCCTTCAAGTTTTATTCCAAGTCTCCCATGCAGCACCAAATTGAATGCCTTCTGCCACCTGCAGCAAAACAGAGGATACCATGCTAAGGAAAGTCACTTCTCAGCTGAGCTGCTGTGTTAATTCTGTTGCAGGGAGATATCACTGGAGCAACCCATGGTAGCAATGCCAGGATGGCTTGAAACTGTCTGCACTCCAAGGAAGACCCTTCCCCTTACTTTTAGGAACAGGTAGGATTGGGGCCATTTACTTTATTTTTTTCATTTTTGTAGGGAGAAGGAGTGTTCCACAAGGTCCCTTTGTGCTTTCCATCTGAACAAGGAGGGTTCCTGCACTGAGGATGCAACATGCGGCACCATGTTTTGAGTCTAGGAGGACACTGTGTAGCATAGACTAGGGACACAACTGGTGCATGGATGACTTTGGTGGGATTACCAATCTACAGCTGGTGATTAGCTGATGTTGAATGGCACCTACATTAAGATGTGTGGATATCTGATCTTGTTAGATGCGCCTTAATTATTTTTGGATCACTCCACCTGCAGATTTTCCACTAAAATGTGGTCAGTGTGATACTAGTGGCCCACGCAGGCCATTGTGATATCATGCTACATGACCATTGTGCTACCACCAGCATAAGGCATGGAAAGAGACCATTGTATTACCACTGCAAGTGCAACCATTGTGGTGCCACTGACACATGGTACCACACTGGTCACAATGGTAGTGCAATGGAACTGAAACAAATCCATTGTGATACCAATTGCAGTGGTATCACACTGGTATTTGCCATTGTGCTACCACTGCACAAGTGTTTTCCACTGTGTTACCACTGTGTGTTGATGGTATCACTGTGGACACAATGGCATCACACTGGAACAGGAACAAAACCACTGTGATACCAACAAACAGTGGTATCACAATGGTGCACATTGTTACCACTGTGGTACCAGCAGAGGTGGTGTTACCAGTGAACTACAACTGTCTGCATGGTATCACGATGGTTACAATGGTATCATAATGGAATTGAAACAAATCCACTGTGATACCATTTATGAAATCCACAATGGTAGTACATTGGAAAATGCAGTGGTAGTAGAATGGTAATGAACAGGTATTACAGTGGTATTCTGAAGACATTTTTTGTAAGGGTATGTCTATAGTTTCAGTAATTATTTTTCTTAAATTATGTGACTGTACCACTGAAAAATCAGGACCCCCTTATTTGGTGTAAACTTCAAGTTAACTGAATTAAGTTTCATTTATAAAATTGGGTACCCCAGTCAATGCCAGTCTCTGTCACCTACACATCCACATAGGACCATGAAGGGTAGCTAGGTGCCATCCACTGCCCACCAGATCTCATGGTACAACAGGCGGGATGGGGATACCTTCATACCATGATGGGATATCCACTGCTTAAGGGGCACATATAGCAGGATGCCTGCAGGCAATAGCCTGACCTCACACACTAGCACTGTATGCAGACCATATGCATGCTGGTGCTTACTCAGACCCTGTCCCAGTTAGCCACACCTGGGCTAGCTGGCAAGCACAGCTGGAGCATGGCACATGGCCTATAGCTGCTCCAATTGCATATATGGCCCTATATAAATACTATTCAAGTACTACAGTACTACTGTTTTACTACTATTGCAAAGTATTCAACTAGTCTTCATTGGTATTCACTTATACAATTCAGAAGTACCCATTAAGTAATCATTTAATCTTCACAGCACTGCCTTAATTTGCATAAAAGATTAAATAACTACTAGCTAAATACTTACTTATTACTAAATTAGTGTTCAAATATATAGCTCATTAACACTTTTCAGCTTGTGGGCAGACTACTTTACTTCTACTGAATATTAACCAAAAGTTATCATAAAATTATTATTTAAATATTAGCACAGAAGACAAAATTAAAACAAAAATTAGTATTCAGACTTCAGTGAGGCAAGAACTTGTGCTGCATAGCTTGTACTTTGCAGAAACTTCACTGTTTTTGGTGGATTTTAATTTCAAAATGTTTGTACTGCAGCCCCATCAAATGCTCTATAGCCAATTCCATCAGTGGTATCTGATGGTGTTTGTCAATCAATAGACAAGTAAATGCCACAGAAGTAACTATTTTTTTTCATCAAATGTGAAACAAATCTTTTGCAGAAATAGAGGAGCCCTCTCCACAGCACTTACAATACAGCTGGCATGCTGCTGAGAACAAGGGGTCCTGACTTTTAGTAACTCAATACACCTTGCAGAACTAACAAAATTACTCTAAAAGAAGCTAAACGCAAAGAAGATTATTGAGGCTGGTTGTGAAGGGGGCTATTAATCTTTAGAGGCAATCACTAAAGAAAGTTAGCTACTGTATTTCTCAAGCTGGTAAATGGTATAGTAGCTGATAAGGAGCTCAAAAGGTCAGTTTATGCTGGAATCAGAATTTACTCTGGTGTTTTGGTACATCTACCTGTCCATTATTATCACACAGAAACCCTGCAGTGCAGCTTAAAAAGCAAGAAATAGAAAGTCTAGATTTCTTCAACATTCTGTAACAAAAAATAAAAAATTTAAATCTCCTCGAAATCTAGACTATGTCCTCTTGAATGTAATTTTGAGCTGTCTTGCTTTTCTCAAACATTACATCACAGTCCATGTTTACAAATGTACATGTACATGTTCACAGATTCATTCAACACAACTCAAACATGTATAGGCAAAAACAACAAAAAAGTATTAGCTTTTCATTTTGGTTGGCAGCTCATAATTAGTTAGCAGGTAAAGGCATGATTTAAAAGGCTGTCATAGCCATTCCCTTACAACACTAAACCCTGATCAGGTTTATTTATAATTTATTTCATTTTTGTTGACCAGGAAAGGAGGGATAGATTATATTGCCTTCTTTTAACCTCCTCATAGGGCATATGGAATACAGATGCAAACTAACCGAAACTGAACAAGATTATGCTGTTTGGGTTATTTTTTATTGAATGGAGGAAATTTGGCCAAGACACCAGGGGAAATTCCCCTGCTCTTTGGCAGGAGGTGCTGTTTCCTTCCTGCTGTGGAATCATGGTGTCAGAAGAGGAGAAGGTGTTGGAGGCCTGAGTGGAAGAGCCTGTCTCCCCCTCCAGTTGGAGAAATGAGGAGACAACTACAGTTTTAAAGGGGACAGGCAATTTGTACTAATTGGCAGCAGTTAGTAATGTTCATGTCAACAGAAATGAAATTCATACCTTCAAATAATCCATATTATACAATGGCAAGAAAAATCCTTGGAATCTGATTGGCTCCTTAGTCCTGACAACAGCAATGTTATCTCAGCATAACATCACTGTATTAAGTCCAGTCACACACATAACACAGATCATGTGTCCCCTCCATAAGTCACCGCAGCTGTGACCTGTCACTGTAAAGGAATTCAGCCCCCCCATGATGTCACCGTGCCATTGCCTTACTTCTCTTCTCCTTTCCTCACTTGTACCTACTTAAAGAACTGTAGACATATGGGGCCAGATAGTCAAAACTTAGCTTTGGAGCAAAATTAGCACTGCACAGCTAGCAAATTTAGCCTAGAACCAGTGACATGCCACTATTCAAAGGAATAGCCCCTGTGCTGAACTTGCTGAATATAGTGTGCAAAGAAAGCCATGCAAACAGGGCTGTGGGTGCAGTGCAAAATAGCCCGTCAAATAAGACAGCACTGAATATAGATAATCTGACAGCTCTGAATATACTGCAGCATCCAGGCAATGCAAACAGCAACAGCAACACAGCACAGAGGGGAACCAAATGTCCACTGGGGGCACATGCAAAGAAGTGCAGCCCAGAATGTGAACACAATAGCATACAGCAGTGGACAATACAAACAGTGGCAAATCAACCACCAAAGGCAATGGCATGAAACCACACATTGACAAAGAACAAAAACCCAAAGAATAAAACAACAACCTGAAAGATAATACAGTCAGCCAATAAAGACACAGGACACAGGAATATAAAACTAGAAACATGTGTATTAAAACTCAAAACATGAACAGGTGAAATTATTTACAGCACAAGGAGTAAACCGGGAAGGGGAAACAGCAAACAAGATAAGGAATATGAGAAACAAACAGAATGCAAACAAAATCCAAACAAACAGGAATCCACAGTTAACTATTTACAGGTGCATCATAGCTACAAAGGGGGTGCAGGAAAGGAAGCAAATCAAGGAAAGGGGCATTAGGGGTTTGATAGCTGGGCTGTGTTGGTGCAGGAAGCTGCTCTTCTAGGATCCTCGCTACCCTCCAGGTCTCAGAAATGAGAACTTCCTGTTGTTCAATGAGTTTGCATTGTTGGCACACAGTTCTCTGGAGCAAGTCATCCCATCCCTAAGATGCTTCAGGCTGCATGGCCCACATGGAGCTCCTATGAGAACCTATGGGTGGAATGATGACCATGTAAGGATGGTGTACTGACTATGTCATGCAATGCAACCCCAAGGATGATGTCCCAGGGGAGGACAGCATGTCCCAACAACCTTGGCCATATACCCACATAATAAAACAATGCAAGTGGCACCAGGACTGTGCCTTTATGCAGCAGCATGAAGCCACATGGCAAACATGCCCACCCCAAGCACACAGAAAGGCCTGGCAGGCCTTTGCTGACACCAGCAATCCTGGACAATGCCCTATGGCTGAGCAATGCAGACCTTGAGACAGAGCAGAACGACTTCCCCCTCGGGTGACCTAGAGACCATCCCAGAGCCGCAACAAAACATGGATGCAGCATAATGGTTGGGACATGCTGCCCAATGGAACAGTACTCAGACACAATCTACCATACAACACTACAACCTGATGCCACACATCCATGGAACCTATCAACCTGTCAACAGACGGTGGCCCATAGTGTCACCCATGGGCTGTGCAGCAGACAGTGGGGAATGCCCCTCCCCAGCCACAGACCATGACCAGGACAATAGTGTGACATACACCTATGCACTGGCCCTACAACCCCATATCAGTGCCACAACACAGACCCATACAATAGCCCCCCACCCTGGTAGGTGACCAGAACCA
This sequence comes from Neoceratodus forsteri, assembly GCA_016271365.2. Lineage (NCBI taxonomy): Eukaryota > Metazoa > Chordata > Ceratodontiformes > Ceratodontidae > Neoceratodus > Neoceratodus forsteri. The sequence goes on along the minus strand of CM057451.1, from coordinate 441,000,253 downwards.
CACTGTGAATGTGTAACAGGACAGCACGGGCAGTCAGCTGTGCTGGGTGGAAGATAGCAGACAGGTCCATGACACAAGTCCACAGATGCAGATGTGACACAGCTACCCTGACTGGAATGCATGGCCCACACAGTGTGCAGACACAGCACAGTGTACCACTGCACCATAGGGGTGTAGCTGGCTGTGTAGGCCACAGTAATATGCAATGCAGGACACCACAAACTGGCTGCATGGCAGATACAACAATCTGCAACACTGCAGGGCCATGTCTGCACACGTACTGCAAGAAGACCTGACCACAGTCAGAGTGTGCAGTCCAGCCATCATACACCCCAACATCACACAGGCAGCCTAACATGTGTCAGATGCAAACACCAGCTGCCCACCCCAGTATGACACCATAGCCACATGCAAGCAAGATAGCTGACTGTGCACAGCCTTGTGTGTCCCCCCTTACCACTGGATAACACCAATTACCCAACCTGCAGCATCTGCCATGCATGTACACAACAAGGTAGTATTCTCACATGTGGCATTCTGCTACCCATCACTGCTCTCTGTCGCTCTATGGGTGATGTCATGGCTCCTCCTGCAGCTGCCTTGGCTGTTCCTGTCAGTGCAGTCTGCACAGGGAAGCAGGAACAACAGTTTCAGAAGCAGCATGGACATCAGTAGGCCACCTCCCACCCATGCCAATAACACCCATGTGCTGTAAGCAATACTGCTGCCCTCCCAAAGAGCCACATGTGGCATGGTACACATGATGCCTGTAAGCACACTGTACACATGCTACACAGATGGTAATGATACACCATGCAGTGTGCCATGTGAGGACAGCACAGCACAATATATGCATGTCTACAGAAATGGATACAGTGCACCCACACAGGCACACCAGTGGACACACTGTGTAGCACACACAACACTGCCTGGTGACACCTCCCCAACATGTGCACATGTACACCCACTACACAGATATACACACATATGTTGGGTGCACATGGATGTGCACCCACACACTGACATGAGACTGTATGAGCTGTGACACTGATGGACACTGGATCTGATGGTCAGTCAACGATTTAGTTGTCAACCAACATTACAGCAACTCCTTTATGTCGACCCCATTTGTGGTTGGCATAAAGGGAGCCACTGCAGACTTTGTTTTCTTCACAGGGCTTCACCCCCCACCCCCCATGTGGTGTCATCCTCCTACGCTACTATAATAATCAACTCTGAGTCAGAGTTGTTTCAGGAAATGGGGTGCAATATCCCCACAAAGCAATGCCGGGGTCCCGTGCCGACACTAAAGTGACCTGGTGCTGCTGTTGTTGTAGTGACGGTCGCTGAAAACAGTTGCTGTAGTGACGGTATAGCATGGACACTTACCTGTTGCAGGCACCGTCCCCTCCCAAACCATCTGCCTGAATCAGTCAAGCCACTGCCTCTCCTGTCACTGAATGTCAATGTACCTGTGCCTGCACTGTTCCCCATTGTGGGGTATGCCTGTCCTCTGGGGCAGGTGGAGGGCAATAGAGACCCAGACCTGCCTTTGGGGTTTGTTCCCCTCCATAATGTTCCCAAACAGCTGGTGCTCTCTCTGCAGCACCAGCTGCACCAGGTTGGCTGATTTGGCCTCCCCTTATCTGTGGTCCCACTGTACCATAGCCCTGACATGTCTGCTGCTTGCCATGGCTCCTTTTTTGACAACCTGTGGCAACACCCTGACACCCCTGCCCCTACTGACAGTGTAGTCCAGGAAATGGTCCTCGTGTGTGTTAGCACCACACAACACCGCTCCAGCACCACGTTAAATACAGTAGCACTGCACTAGACCCCCAGGGTGCCAGGGAGCAAGCATGACCTCGGCACGACCCCACTCGTGATGATATCATCATGCATGCTCAGTGCATCCTGCACTAACTTTCATTGCACTGAGCTATTCATTCAGCAGTGCAGAGTGGTGCTAAAGGTTTGCCCGGCACTTATGCATTTGCCCCGGTGTAAAGTTTGCAATATACAAAGCCGGTATGCAAATGAGCCTTTTTAAGCATTCATGTGGTAAACCACCACATTACCATCTAATTACAGCCTAATTTGCATGCATTACGGGCTATTTAAGGGCTTCATGAGCTACACCCACAGTGCTGACAGGTATTGCAGGAGACAGGAGGAACACTGCCTGCAGACAAAAAGGCCCCAGGATGTCCCAGGACTACGATCAGGATGCTACAGGTATATAACACTCCGTTGGCACAATTCTGTGCTGTATAGTAACACAGCGTACACACTTCCACAATGCAAGGTACTAAAACAATGTTGTGGGATGATGTCTTGGATGTAATGTGACTGGTCCCAGTCTACTGCATGGTCAGATGCTGCAGGCTCTGCATGCAGGCCCACACAGTCACAGCGCCGCAGTGTACCTATGTCATATGACTTGTACATACTGTGCATGTGTCCCTGAATGCGTACACTGTGGCACACTACTGGATGCACAACAGCAGCAACAGTGTGACAGTACTTTGTGGGGGGGCATACATACCATGCTTACATGCACTGGGTGCAATGCACACAATGAGCATGTTTGCTGCAGTACATGGACAATTATTATGGGTGTCTAAGACCCCACACATGACAATACAGGTGATGCACACAATATAATGCATTGTCGTTCCTGTCCACTGTCTGCTGTTACCCTTTGCATGTGACATTAATATGTTTGCCTGTTAGATACTCTGTTGTGGCACAACCTACACTATGTGTGCATCAACAGTGCCGGGGGGGATGCCCAGGGACAGGGCAGTGCAGAGGGCTTCATGTTGGATGTACACATCAAGGGTGGTACGGGGGGGGCAGCACACTACAGGCCACATCAGTCATGTTCCCCAACATATGTATGTGTGCGCCATGTTATGTAATCCTCCAGCAAGTGGACACTGTGCCACATGAAAGCAATATATATCTGTGCAGCACAGAACAGCCACAATCATGGTGGTCCACATATACACACAACAGGGATACAGATGTGGCCCACAAAGTGCATCCATGTGTGTGTTGCAGTGCTGCACACATACACAGGCCTGTGTCTCTGTAGTACAGACAGTCATGTTGGGATCATGGTCAGGCCTGTGGGACGTGTGTACTTGGGTGTTCTATGACATCCCCATGTCATGGTTCCATAGGCCAATGGCAAGCACAGCTCACTATGTGTTGTGCAATGTCTGTTGGACACACACAGGGAGAGACACACACTGGGGGGGGCATAGATACACACACACATACACACACACACACATATACACACACAGAGTGACCCAGTTTTATGGCATATTCTCGCCACTGTCAACTCTCCTTCCCTCACAGGTGACAATGAAGGGGTAACACATCAAAATGGGGACTGAACTTGAGCGACTTGGATATGAATGAATGACTCAAGTTCAGTGCTTGTTATCTGAGCTACACTGAATGGGTAGTGACGGCCAAAAAGAAAGCCAAACGGAAGAACAGGAGGGACAGCAGAACAGGAGGGAAGTTATGTGGGATGAAGTGCAGCATGAGGCTGCTGAGCTGGCCATGTGGTGTGGTAGTGAGGGTGGCTGGCTACAGTGGGGAAGATGCAGGATTCAGGGCTGGGGAGGGGCGCAGTATTGTGTGTTTTGCATCCGGAGTTATTTATTTTTTTACAAGATTCACCCCCTCCCCAACATTCATGCCCCTGGAGTTGAGAATCTTTAGTAAGGGGGGTGCAGTGGTGAAGCCCTCTGGGTGGGGGTGCAGACCCCCACATAAAAATGGTTGTTTTCACCTGTGTTGCCTCGCTGGGTGTATACGTCACCATTTTGGGTTTTTAGCAATGTACATGCACTGTAACAGCGATTGCTACTTGGCAATTGCCATTATGACATAGAAATCAATAAAGGCCAAGCATGGCAGCATGCATATAGGTTTTCTGATGAAGAGCCGAAGGCCCTAGTGGATGGGTACAAGGCAAGGGAGGCCCTCATGAGGTAGTACCATAATACCAATGCCACCGTCTGTCAAATGTGGGCTGAAATTATGGCAGAGGTGAACGCCGTGGGTGGTCATGAGAGAACAGTGGACATCGTCATTAAAAGGTGGCACAATATGCAGTGGAGGGCCAAGGAGGATGAGACATGCTGACTGAGAATGATGCATGGCACAGGGGGAGGACCCATGCCCACGGAGCTGAGGGGGGAAGACTCCATTGTGGCTGTGGTAGCATCTACCATCAGGCCAATGTCCCTGGCAGGTGTGGAGGGCAGGGGTTATGAAATCCCAGTCAATCTGGACAGAGCATGCGAGTAACTGGCCATGATGCTACTAGGTGTGCATGTCACCTAATGGAGGTATAGGTGGAACTGCTTGTGTTGTGGCACATGGATGTCCTGTCCTGTGTACATCTGTGGGCATGGAGTGGTCCTACATGCGACATGGTTGTCTGTCTCCAACTGTACTATGCGTACTTAAACATGCTGCATGTGCCTGGTGTGGCAGACCATGGTGTCACATGTGGACACCCTCCCTATGCCTCAGCACATGTCGTGTGGACAGCCGGTGTGTGTGGTCACTCACCAAGGCACGTAGCATTCCACCACATGTGTCAATGTATACAGTTCATGTTCCCCATCCTCATGGTAGCAGGTACCACGTGTGTGCGGTGTGTGTGTGTGTGTGTGTGTGTGTGTGTGTGTGTGTTTCGGACACAGTGGTTTATGGTGGACATCTGCACTCTGGGATGCATAGTCTGGGTGTGGGTGTGTGTGCACATTGGATGTGGTGGTGTGTGTGCAGTTAACACAGGGTTTTGACATATGCTATGATGCACTGACAGCACTGTTGTATATTGCATGTGGTGGCAGTAGTGTGTCACTGCTGTGTTCTGTACAGGCCACTCAGTGTTCTTCTTGCTTCACAGCACAGGGTGATGGATGGCCAGCGGTGGCCCAGTTGGAGTGGGAGGAAGATGATGACCAGGTCGGACCATCAACATTTGTGATGCAGGGGGCTGCAGCTCAGACAACCACTGTTCAGCAGCACACATCCAGAGGGACTGCTGCATGTGTGGATGAGGATATTGATGATGATGATGTTGATGCTGCTTATATGACCTTTGTACCTGGTCATTGAGGAACAGGTCAGGAAGCATAGAAAAAAAACTGGAGCAGTTGTAGAATTCCACAAAACTGTTTATTTGTAGTTGAAGTAACATAAAATAAACCTGTTCAGAATAACTATATACAGAAGCAAAATAAAATCTCTTGTAAAATATCTCCCTTGTAGCTCAGCTTAGCTGTTTGTATAACTCTTTTCAACCCCCATCCTTTGCAAGAATCCTGTTCTTTGTAAATTTCTAGAGCTGCTATAACATTGAGAACTTCCTGAGGTCTCCACAGCAACTGCAAAAGGCTCAGGCATTTGCACCCAAGTAACTTCTAGCTTTTTACAGTTATCTCAAATTATAAATATATATCCATTTCAAAAGTAATACCATATTTTCTAAACAAAAGTGATCCCATTATCAGTTTCATTTCCATATATTGATTTGCACATATTCTTATTTTACCAAGTCTAGATATGCAAGGGAGGAAAAACAGAAAGCAAGAGAAAACAGAGAGACAGTGAGAGTCAAAGGATTGCGAGACTGTCTGGGTTGATCAAGTCCGAAGTCTCACAAGAAATCTGGCTGTGCAACCAGACAGAGGAGAGAGAAAAGGAAAGACTACAGATACTTGCATTTACACACTTTCTCCAACAAAAGGGATAGGGTTCTAGTCTACCCTGTCACATACCTGGGCTGGACTACTTGGCAGAACTAGACATTGGGGGGGGGGTTCACCACCAGTGGCTGCCTTTGCAGCAGAGGACATGACATAGTCTGGCAGTGGTGGCCAGTGTGCTGCCCCAACAGGGTCACCTGCAAGACAGGCAGTGTACTTGGCGCTGCCAAGGTTGCCCATTGTATATGGCCCTAGAACATGTGCTGTGACCCCTACATGCACCAACACCATCACTAGCACTGCCACAGCAGCAGTACAGCAGTCAGACTCCACACACTCAGGCCTCCTGACACATCATCAGCCTGTGGGTGGTCAGCCTGCTGTGCAGTTGATACCAAAGGAAATAAGTGGCAGGGCAGAGGGTGCCATGGGTCAGCAGGCATCCACCAAGGGTGCTTCACACTCATACCCTGCAAACATACCCCAGCCACCCCCACCCACTGTCCAGGCTGTGAAGCCACTCCAGGAACAGGATACCATAGGATCCCGTCTGCTCCTTGGTGCTGCTGTGGAGTCACAGAATGCCACCCAGCAGGAGCTCCACATCTTACGGAGGGAGGTATGACAGGAACTGTCCCTCCTCCAGGAGGCAGTGAAAGCTGGTTTGCTGAGGGCAGAGAAGCATGTGGAGAAGCATGAGGCACAGCACTTCAATGCTCTTCACCAGTGTTTCAGTGACCTCAATGGGGCTGTGAAGGAGCTCACAGCCACAGTGAAGGACACAGCAATGGCTTGACAGTGGTGCAATGATGGTGAATGCCATCAACTTGCAAGTAGTGTTCCATGGCGTGCCTCTACGCAATGTTGTGGTAGATTGGGGTCAGCCAGCACAGCTTCCATGCCATCACCCGTGGACACATCACGGCCCCTTGGGAGGTGGTCATTGGCAACAGCATGCCTGCACCATGGATACAGTCATCCCAGGGCTACCACATCCCCACTGTCTTCACATATAGGCTCCTCGACTCACAGTATGCCCCTTACATGCTATGCCATAGGGAGTCTGTCAGGGCCAGTGGTGGGAGACGACAATAATGGCATGTCCAATCCACACCCTCTTGCACACTTTATAGTCACACACCACTCACAGGCAGCTCCTTCACTCAACATGCATTGCACCACAGTCACCTTTGCACATGTGTTATTGTTTTTCCACACTTGTGCACCCTTTTCACTAGTCTATGTGTAGCACTGTATTGTATTGTAAATGCACTTTTGGGTACATGTTTGTTGTCAGTGTTGTTTTCACTCACCTGGCCATCCATGCTAGGGTTCTGATGATGTGGTTCCTGTGCTCCTGAGACCTCCTGGCCATGCAAGGGTCTTGCTTTTTGAGTTGTTTTACCATCCCCTAGACCTCTGGCTCTGGTTCACTCTCTGCCCATTTCTTTGGGTTCAGGCGCGTGTATTCCATGGTTCAGTGCCACGTTGTGCAACATACAAATGGGCTAGGAATATGCGACATACCTTACAAGATTTGTATTGCAGGGCACTGCCAGACTGGTAAAGGGAATGAAATCTCATTTTTAGCTTGCCAAAGGCCTGGTCGCAGTGTGTGCCTCATTATACTACTCATTGGCAACTGTTACTGACCGGAGGACTAGTGTTAAGAGTCAGGGGGCCCAATTCTTAAACACTGCACCGAGATGCAAAGTGTGTGCACCAAGCAGCAGGATGCAAGCAGCAATCTGCACCAAGACACAAGCAAGACAGGATTCACAAAAGCACCATGCATAAATGCAAAGTCCCACTGCATCAAGCACCCCATACACCAGCACAGCGCCAGATGGCTGCTAGCACCATGATGCAAGGTGCGATGTGACAGGGGTAAAACATGCAGGACTCAGGAGTGCAATTCACAAAGGTGCCCCAAACAGCAGATTTCAAACTCCTGCTAAACCACACAGAGCTAATCTAAGGGGACTTAGAAAAATGAAGAAAAGAGGCAGGGTAATGTAGCAGGACTGAGACACAGGACTGCATCAGAACAGAGACAAACGAATCCCAGGAGGATGTTTGCACCACAGGCCCTACTGGGCATACAGCTTGCCAGGCAATGCCATAGGCAATGTGCCCACCAGGATGTACAACAGGAAGGTGCTGTACAGCAGGTACACACACAGTAGCAACCCAGACACCGGTGGCATGCCATGCATGTGTACCGTCCATGCACTGCCCACATGGACCTGACTGAGGAGCAGTGCATCACATGATACTGGCTTGGCAAGGCAGACATAGCACAGCTATGCCAGGAACTTGATGCTGACCTAAGAAGCAGGAACCTAGAAAGGCCATGCCATACTAATAGAGGTGAAGGTATGTACAGCCCTACGGGTAATGGCCAATGGCATATTCCAGACACTGAGTGGTGACACTGGGCATCGGGCATCTCACAGCCCTTTGTATCATGGTACCTGAGGGCAGTCTTGAATGCTCTCATACACAGGTCACACCAATACATCCACCTACCCATGGATGCCCAAGAGCAACTGGCAATCAAGCAAGGCTTCTACAGCACAGCAGGATTCCCACGTGTGCTTGGTGCAGTAGACTGCACACACATTGCCATAAGGGCACTGCTGGATGAACTACAGACCTATGTCAACCAGAAGGGATACCATTACATGAATGTATAGGTCATCTGTGACAGCAGGTGAAAGATTCTCAACGTCATGGAACAATATCCTGGGTCCACACATGATGCGTATATGTACAGAAACTGTGGAGTGTGTGAGGCCTTCCAGAGCAGGACACTCACAGATGGCTGGCTGATTGGTAAGGCACACACAGACACATGCAGAATGGGTGGGCATGGGATGCAAGTGGGCACAACACTAATCTACACTCCCCCCTCCCTACAGGTGATAGCGGATATCCACAACAGCCCTGGCTGATGACACCGGTGAGGCATCCACAGGGTTCAGCAGAGCAATGGTACAATTATGCCCACACAGCAACATGCAGTGTGATAGAGCACACATTTGGCATCTTGAAGATGAGGTTCTGGTGCCTTGACAGATCAGGGGGTGCACTGCAGTACACACCAGTAATGGCATACAAACTGTTCATAGCATGTTGTGTGCTGCACAATATAGCACTTAAACATAGCACACCGCTGGCAGAGGATGAGGATGAACCCAGTGAGGATGGTGACACTACAGGGGAGGAGGAGGAGTAGGCAGCGGGGCCTGCCTATGACTGGCGACATCAAGGCCATGCACAACACACACTAGCTGGACAATGTGGAATGTGAGCGCAGCTCATTGCATCACATTTTCAATGAGCACACTACAGCATGCACAGTGTGCAAGGACACAGGTATGCCAACACCACCATGCTGTGTGCTGGTTATGGAGCACAACCCCGAGGCCGTGGGAAGACCACACACATGCAGCATCGGCACACACAACGGGAACACTGAGCAGCAGTGCCATGGCATTGCAGGGAATAACAAAGTAGTGCCAGGAACCCAGGAACCACCGTGGAGCGCACACACTGCAAGTGGACCAGAACAGCTGTGGTGATACGGAGGTGTCACCACCTGAGCCACCACACAGGCAGTGGCAGCTCAGTTGACACAGATGTGTCCATTGCCTGTGTGCTGACCCAGACAGTGCAATGCACAGTGACACTGACAGAAGCATGAGCAGCCTGGTGTCCATTGCTAGCAGGGGTGACATGTGGACAAGCAGTGTAATGTAGGGATGGTGGGATGTGAAGGGTCCCATGCACAGCAGCCACAGCACTAGGCAGCACAGACTGAATGGGATGGGAACAGCACTACGGTCATGTGTCAAGCAGCACACTGGTGCTGGTGCCAACATGCAATATCATTGCATGGTAGGCACCAGAGGTAGGCACAATGGGGATTTGGAGGACCATGTGGGTAGGTGGCTGCACACACCATGCAGCACAGCTGTAGGTGTGGCACATGGGTGGGTGCAGTGCACCCATGGCTGAAGGACATGGTTGTGTTGTGGCAGACCCATAGGGCATGCCATGAGGACTTGCACAGTGTCACTGGAGGCATGCCCCCCCAGCACAACTGTGGTACCCTGCATAAACACAGTGTGTAGAGACGGGGGGGATGGCAACCCATGCACCGCAGGTTGCGCTGCACATCAACAATGGGAAGATGCATGTTGCACTGGGCAGCAGCCGCAGCAATGCTACTTGCATACAGAGTTATCCCATACACAACGCACATTGCGTTGCGTGCTGCGTGCTAATGCATGCTGTGTTGCATGTGTGTCACAGAATGCGACTGGTGGGGGGAAGCAGGGAACACGTGGAGCTCAGCCACCAGCACATGCAGGTCTTCAGAAGCACATGCTGGGCCACACATGACAGTGTAGCACAGTACACTGCTTCAAATACACTGCAGAGGGAGGCAAGTGACTAAAGTATTCACAAGGGTAAACAGCAGGTGGAAGTCCCAGTTGCAATGGCATGCTGGAGCAGGGTACCTAACTTTAGTGATGATGAGACAGTGCTTCTCATCAGTCTGGCTGAGCAGTGGAGCAGGGTGCTGTTCCCACAGAGAGCACAGCAGTCCAGCCCAGCAGTGAAGGAGAGGGTGTGGTCCACCATTGGCAGCAGGCTCCAGGCAGTGTCTGGATTCAGAAGGCCCATGCGGCAGGTCAGACACCGATGGAATGACCTGGCCTGGAGAGAGGGGTGGCTCCTTTCCCACCTGAGGAGGATGGCATGTGTAACCATATAAGTGTACCTATGTCATCATCGACTGGCTCCAAACTGCTTAACTTCTTATGTGCGCACAGTGGGTCAACCTGACCTAGGAGAAACAATGAGTTTCACTCACACCATAGCAACATACAACAGCATGAGCCTGCATGTCCTTATATGGGTCTAGCAGAAACCAATGTGTAGAATGCAATACCCAAGAATGCCCAAACATGTCTAGACAAGTTCTGCCTAGATGCTAATAACAAAATGATTTTATTGGTACATGGGTGATTTTATGCTGAAGGGAGGGACAGATGATGTGTATATATATGTGTATATATATATATATATATATATATATGCTTGCTTGATTTTCCTAGGAGAAGAGAAAATGTAACATCAATGGCTGTATAGCACCACGCTGAAGTAAACATATCTTTTACTCTTCTGACTGCATCTGTGTCACCTGTATCATAATGTACAACTAGGTCCTGAGGTAATACATAGCCTGGAAGACCCCCAGCTATAATTCCTCTGCTACAATTGGTTTCGTGACTTGAATCGCTTTTAAATGGGGGAACACCGAACTGGGATCTCGACATAGTCTGTCCACACCATAAGAAATTGCCCTGAGCGTGTTTAATCCTTGGAAAGTTTGGTGCCATGGGAGAGACTAATCACCTCAACCAACCACGGGGCTCCACAAGGTAACGTATGCTACGAGATTTAATAAGTAAGCAACTGTTAACTAGAGATTACTGTTTGAACTTGAGAGGCAGAACTCTAGGGAACAAAATATAGGCTAGAGACCACTGTTACTTGCAAGACAGGGCTCTAGGAGGGTCATAAGACTAGCCCGTACAGGGTCACCACTGGTGCACAAGGGGGTGATACTGTGTCAGAGTTAGCAAACGGATAAGTATCAAACCATGGGGATAGTACCCCACAGAATTAATCTGTAAAAACAACACAATATAGTTAGCAATGGAGGTAGAGATAGACAAGTATCTGGGAAAAAGATGCAAGTTAGGGGCATACGATGCCCCTCCAGAGGACAAGTCAGTCCGAGAGTATTTTAACAGGCTGGTGCTGGATCGTAATTCAGCAAACAAAAATGAAAAAGAGAAGCTAGCAAATGCTGTACAAGGTCTGTGGCAATACAGCCAGGAGGTAACTCGTCAACACATGAAACTTTTAAAGAAGCTGCATGAGAAGCAAGAGATAGTAACCCAACTACAGTTAGTAACAGATGGTTTAAAAATACAAATAAATCAAGAGGCAGAGCAGCAAGATGTAGTAACCCAACTAAAGTCAGAAATAAATAGTCTAAAGATACAAATAAATCAAGAGTCAGTGTAACCCATCACCCCTGCCTTTTTACCAAAATGACAGGTGGCATGCTGTTGGCACTGGCAGCAATACCTGGTGGGGACCTGGGTTCGGGGAGGATGAGGTTACCTGGCACAAGGGGACCTAGGTTTGGCTACTCTGCACAGAGGCACCCAAGTAAATCCAAACACAGGAAGCAATAACTGTAATGTCCAGAACCAGGAATGGGATTTTTCAGTGTGGCTTTTATTCATAACTAGCTGAACACAACAAAGCATAGATGGACCCCCATGGGGCTACGTTTACTGATAATGCAGATTAGAGACTACAAGACGGTCCACTTGAAGAATGAACCATTTCTACTGTTTTCAGGCTCTGGACCCACCAGGCACACAGCCCGGACTTGCACATGCTTTGGGTACACAGCCCGACTGGCCCGGCTCCCCTGCCAGCCACTTGACTGGCAGTTCATTGGAAGAATGAACCCATTTTACTTGTTGTGGCTCCCCACACCACTTAGAGTCTGCGACCCCTAGAGAGATTTCCTTCTTAATTCTTCTGACTCCCATCTCACAAAAATAATTCTTTACCCTTGTTGTGGCTTCCCACACCACTTAGAGTCTGCGACTCCTAGAGAGATTTTCCCATTTGCGACCCACATCTGGGTACTTCCCTCATCACTGGCCAAGCGCATGAGGCAAGTAGCAATCACAGCAGAAATCTGTAGAGGTGGACCTGGTTACTAAAGATGGGGGTGTTCCCACCTCCAGCCCCCACAGCACATATCCGGCCATTTCTCTGGACAAACTGAAACTTCGAAATGTAGATTAAACGGTGGATGAACTGTCGCACCCCCTCTACAATATTACTTGAATTCACACAGCACTTTAGCTCTTGACACTACTCCTTTTGTTTGTCCTAATACTATAGGCCTCCCAAATAGTAGTTCAAATCCCAGATTTCTTCACATTTCCCAGGCTGAAGAAACACATTTTTGCCCTCTCATATTAGAGAAAACACTCACCCTTTTGTTGCAGGTGCCCCACAGGTGAAGTACAACTCTTTCCACTTTTCAAGCACAAACTGAAACTGTAATAGGCAGCTTTCTTTCTTCAGCAGAAATTAGGGGATTGCCCCTGGAATCTACATGGGGATACTTTACTTCCTCTACTCCCCCACGGAGGGAGGGGTCACTGAGACCTGGACAGCGGTCTCCACCACTTGAACACTGGATACTCACTCCTTCTCTTACAGAAGGTAAACAGGAGACTGACTTTGAAAACTCCCAACGTTCCATCTCACTCCCTCTGATGCAGATTCCAATGTGGCTTATGCAGCTGTGACAGTTCTATTGGTGATGTCATCTCTCAGTCTCAGCTGAGACTGAGAACAGAGTGAGACAGTGTGAAACCCATTTAACTGGAGTTTCACAAGCTACCTTCCCTGCCTACCACTAGGTCTTACTGGGATTCTAGTAACCCCGGGTAACAAGGGGTTACATCAGAATCACTGCAAGAGAAAAATCAGCAACTAAAGTCACAGTTAGTAAAGGTACAGGGAGACGTTTGTCTTTTAGATAGGGATAATTCTCTTCTAAAAATGAAGGTAGACCAGCAGTCACAGGAACATGCTGCAGAAGAGCATAGATTAAGTTGTGATAATAATGAGTTACAAGAAAAAGTTGAAGAGTTATCAGAATTGTTAGTAAAGTGTCAGAGCAAGTTAAAAGAGCAAGAGAGGGAGGAGCAGTGGAACAAAGCAGGGGCCATTGTAAAGATGGTGCCGGTCTTCACGAGGGGCACGGCCACCCCAGGCGGTATGATGTCTCAAGCAACTAGACAAAAACAGGAAGAGTTTTTACTTTTGTTAGAAGGAAAAAGGGACAGGTGTAAATTAAACTGTAAACATGCTGAAGAAAGGGGTAATGGAAGCGAGGTAGCCAGGCTCACACAGTTAGGAGAGAACCTTAAAAAGAAAATAAGATGGATACAGGAACAGCTTGACGCAGATGAACAGGCAAGAAACAGCCAGCTAAACGAAAGTGCGCTGGGAGATGATAAAAAGGTAATAAATGGTAAATGGGCTACCCTAGAGGGACAAGACGAAATGACAGAAGAGGGAGTGGAGTTAGAGGAAGATCAGGAGGGACACCTAAAACCCTCAGAAAAGAGTGTCCGAACAAAAAGAATAGTAAATAGGCATATCATAGATAAACCAGACCCGGGACCCGAAATCAGGGATCTAACTATTAAGTAGTTAACACAATTGAGTCAGGAAATAGGGCCCATTGATTATAAGACAAATTTGGTAGAGTTAGGAAGAAAGTTAAAAAACATCCAAACTACTATGGGGCTGACTAGCAAAGATGTCTTCCACATTGTAATGTTTAAACTTAGTCCGCATTTGGTGGAGGCAATGCCAGACGAGGTGCAAAGCACGCACAAAAATGCATCCAAAAACCCCAACTCATGGGCAGATTACAATGAAATAGTAGATGCCATAAAATGGACAAGGGGTGAATCGACATGACAGGAAGTCGACTGGGACAAAATATTACAAACCAAGCCGACAACAGGGGAGGGGCCATGGACATTTATCCCGAGGCTCTTTGAAGTTTACCAGTGACACGGGGGGCAGGAATGCCCCACTGAGGAGGATCCAACCTTTAGGGACCTGTGGATATGGGCGTACAACCTGGATCTACCCTAAGGTCTGTGTTAAAGTTATCAAAATCACATAATGAGAGGTTAGAATTATTAGAGACGTATCTCAATGAAAATCAAAAACACAGTAAAGTTGCCGCAGCCACCTGGGTAAATGAGGGTCCCAGCAAATACCCAGCTGCGGGCAAATCAAACTTAACATGCTTTAATTGCAAGCGAACAGGGCATATCAAAAGTGAGTATTGGGCCCGAGGTGGAGGATAAAAAGGAAAGGGCCCAAGGCAAATGCAAGCTATTAGGAGGGGTCGAGCGAGAGATCTGCCAATGGACAAACAGAGTAATGAGGGAGACACTGTAGCAGATCTGATTGATCACCTACAAGTGGTTTTAAAAGCATCCCAGAGAGAGGGGCGGAAGTCATCCTTGGATGATGATGACATCATAAGGAGGCTTAGTGCCATACGTGAAATAGATGAGCAATAGGGAGGCGGAGGCTCCGGTAACCCTGATGCTAAATGGGTATGCGCTTTACATGCTGATAGCTAGGGGAGGCCTACAGCTAAGGTTACCATCAATGGTCACACTGTAGAAGCACTCATAGACACCGGAGCAGCCATATCAATTATGAATGTCAGCATACCCTTAGACCTCGAAAGACCACCAATGTATATAGAGGGATGTACAGGACATACCACAGAAGGGTATTGGTCCCAACCACAACACATAAGGCTGGGAGGTACACCCATGGGCTGCCAAGCCTTGGCATGGGTGGAGGAGGGGCTCTCAGAAGACAACATCATTGGTAGCAATTGTCTAACTAAGCATCAGCTTGTTGTAGATCTTAGTAATCAATGTCTATGGAAAGTAAATTTTAAAAGTTTTAAACCAATCACTGGTGTGGAAAGTTATACTTTAGCCTCTGTAAAATCAAATGCTGCAACAAGTGTTAAAAGTTTAGAGACACAATTAAAGCACCCCGAATTTAAGCAAGTTATACAAAATCATGAGATGGTATGGGCACAAACTGACATGGATTGTGGACAGGTAAGCGACATAAAAATAGCTGTAGAAGGTCCATGTCCAGGGCACACTAAACAGTACCCAATGCCAAAAGAGGCGGTAGAGGGAATCAAACCAGTCATCCAACAGCTGTTGCAGCAAGGAGTCATTAGGCCCGTGTGCTCAGCAGTTAACAGTCCCATCTGGCCAATGTTAAAGCCAAATGGAAAATACCGCCTGACCATCGGTTACCATAATTTAAAGAAAGTAACCCCTCAGGTTAGCCCTGTTACTAGTTCCAGTACTGAGAGTTTTAACAAATTACGGCCAGAGAGCAAATTCTTCTCTGTCCTAGGTTTGGCTAATGGGTTCTGGTCCCTGCCCCTCAAGGCAGAGGACCAGTATAAATTTGCATTTACTTTACAGGGAAAACAGTACACATTTACTCAATTGCCACAGGGCTTCCACTCAGCACCAACCTTGTTCCACAGGTACATAAAACAAATTCTGAAGGAAAAAGGGTTGGGAGACTCAGTAGTTCAATATGTAAATGACCTCCTGCTGCAAAGTTCAACAAAGGAGGACCACCTAGTGCTGCTGGATAGGGTACTAGGCTTATTGGAAAGAAAAGGATTAAAGGTAAATCCAGACAAAGCACAAATTGGTGACCAAAGGGTCACCTTTTTAGGAACCATTATTCTCCCCAGGGGAGGCAAATAGACCCTGCCAAAACAGCACTAATCCAAACCCTACCATTACCAACTACCATTACTGGCTTAAGGAAATTATTGGGTATGACAAATTTCTGTAGGGATTATATCAAAGGGTACTCAGAGATTACAAAGCCATTATATAGTATGTTAAAGGATGACCCAAAAGGCCAGTATAAGCTCACCTGGGAGGGAGAAGAGTTATACTGTTTTAATAAGTTAAAAAAAGCATTACAGACAGCGCCAGCCTTAATACAACCTGATTACTCAAAACCATTTATTTTACAAGCCAATGCAACTAATGACACCATCGTTGTGGTGCTGTTACAAAAACAAAATGAAAAACCAGTACCAGTCACCTACCTAAACAGACAACTATCAGAGGTAGAGAGAGGCTTTAACAAATGTGAGAAAGCAGTCCTGGCCATTGCTTGGGCTGTACAAGCAAGTTAGGCAACCACTAGGTTTAACTCCATCATAGTACAGACTACACACACCTCTTTAAAATTATTGTTAGAAAACAAAGTCAAGGGACTTAGCCTAACCCGACAAGCAAGGTGGCTGTTAGCCTTGCAAGATAAAAACATTACCATTGAGAAATTAACAGTGCCACACATGTTACAGTACCTGGATTACCAGGGAGAGCCACATGATTGTGGGGAGGTCCAGCAAATAGCAGCCAGAGAGTCACCTTTTGTGGATGGGCATGGTACAAATGGCTATAACATGGCTTACGTGGATGGGTCAAGGTATTGGGAACAAGGAGTCCCATACGTAGGTGCAGCAGTGTATCATGACACCGGGTGTTACCACCTAGAGGATAAAAGGCCCATACACAAACAGGAAGAACTCATAAAGCTGTCAGCAGGGTACTCCTCCCAATTTACAAAATTGGTGGCAATTTACGAAGCCATCCTGGCAAACCCCGAAGGCAGGTTAGGCATACATACAGACTCACAGTTTGCAGTGGGATCACTTACTACGTGGTTACCCATATGGGCTAACAGAGGTATAAAAAGAGCAGCTGGGGAGCACGTCAAACATAGTGAACTATTACAGGCCATATTAAGGGAGGGGGATACCACACCCAAAAGAATAGCCATCATAAAGGTCAAGACCCATGTTGACTCTAAATATGCCACTCCAGTGAAATTAGGAAATGATAGGACAGATAAGCTCGCCAAAATGGCAGCAAAATTGGGGGACTCCTGGAAAGGGATTCAACCAAAGACCCCCATTCACTCCGTACAAATTAAACCAGCAATCAAAGTGCTACTGCCAACCCATAAACTGTTACCCAAAGCAAATCTGGGAGATTTGCAAAGCCAGAGCCCCTAAACTGTAAATAAGTGTACAACTAGGTCCCGAGGTAATACATAGCCTGGAGGACCCCCAGCTATAATTCCTCCACTACAATTGGTGCTGTGACCCAAATTATGGTATTGCCCCATGTGTCGGAATGTCAATGACTCCCACTGTTTGAACCCTTGCGCTTACAATAGAGCCCCACCCATTTGGTGGGTAAGAAAAGTGGCCAAAGTGTATACAAAACTGCAAATTGACTATGTGGGGCCACTCCCAACGGCAAAGGGGGAATACAAGTACATGTTGGTTATTATAGACATGTTTTCTAAATGGGTGGAGGCATTCTCCACCAAAAACAACACAGCAATAACAACGGCAAAAACTCTATATAACCAGGTGTGCACTAGGTGGGACTTCCCCAATATCATCAAATCAGATAGAGGCATACACTTTGTAAATCAAATAATGTCCACGATGTGCCAAATAATTGGGGTCCAACAAAGATTCCACCTACCATACCATCCCCAGTCATTGGGAATGGTGAAAAGAATGAATAGAACACTTAGAAATGCATTAAAAAAGTGCATTTTAGACACAGGAAAAGATTGGGTAGATCACTTGCCCGGTATTCTAATGGAAGTCAGAGGGACTGTCCAGGCAAGCACTGGATTATGACCCTACGAATTAATGATGGGGCAAAAAATGAGGTTAACGCACCTGGCAGATGTGCCTTCTCCAAACGGCCCTATTAGTGATAAGGTAAAACATGAAAAGTTTCTGTCCGGGGTACAATTACAATTAGAACAGTACCTAGGATTTGCCACTCAAAACATGGCCAGGGCACATGAAAAGAATGTTAGCTATAGACAGCCCTCTATGGGATAGGCCACCCCAATAAAAGAGGGGGACACGGTCATGGTTCGAAATTGGGAACAAAAATCACCTTGGAAAGATGCCAATTGGCTAGGACCCTATACCATGCTAAAGAAATTGGGAGAGACTGCAGTATATGTAAAGAGAATTACTAAAGAAATCAAACCAGTTCCCCAAGCTGTGCAACAACAATATGGGGGACAATTAGCTTTAGTAAACAAAAAGAAAATACAAAAGACCAGGCCAGAATTATGGGTCCATGTTGACCAGTGTAAAAAGGTATCAGATAAAGCTGACTAGAGAATGATACTGCATTTGATTTGTCTTTCTAGGTTGACACCATGCTTACATTATTACTATTGACGGTGGCGACCTACTATAAAGTGTCTTCTGACATACAAGTATACGTCGAGACCAATCATGTAGCCGTAGATTATAAGGACACTGTCCACTTGAGAATAAACTATACCAGAGACCACAATGATGCTACAACCTATGTCCGAGATATAACCTGGACGCTAAACAATACGCAGATCAACATCTTGAGGTTTTGCCCTGAGAAAGGAAGTGGGCCGGTCAATGAACTGTTAAAATGGAAAACACCCTATTGTGACATGCCTTGGTCACCCCACCGAGGATGGATTGAACCAGATACCGGAACCCTTGTGTTGGAAAAGGTAGCCCCCGAAGATTCAGGCACCTACACAGTAACTATTTCAACCTATACTTTGGTTACCTGGGTAAATGTTATCGGTATCCTGGGGGGGAGTTATCTCCCATAAAACTAACCCTCGAGAGACTAGTGCACAAGTGACACTAACTGTTACCCTGCCACATGTCCTAACCTCACTGCAGGGCCAAACAGTGGGCTTACATCAACACCCACTGATCAAACTCTTGTAAATAACGTACAATACATCAGATTACCTGTTAAGTTTGATTTTTCTAGATGGGGCTTAAATAGTACAAGTGATTGTGCCAATACAAACGTATCAAAATTTTATGCCACCATGCTATTAAATATGATCAGTGCTTTCCATGCTCGAGAGGGAGGGTTTGTGACTATTAATCATACCCATGAATCACCTAAAAGGAAAAAGAGAGGCCTGTCTGGTGACATAACAGGACTCTTTGGCTCTGAAATGAGTATCTGGAATCGAGCCGATCTGGAAGCCATTAGAGAACACCAAAATACTGTAAACCTACAGGAGGAGAGAGAGGTTCTCCTACCATTAGCAATCAACCAGCATGAACTGGCAGACGAGGAACGACTGACCGTATATAATATGCATGAGATAGCTAAGCTTTTTTAACAAGTTGAGAATAAAATAAATGACATTATAAATTAGCATAATGAGGAAGTAGGGCACCGTACTATAGGGAAAGCTATAACCTGTTCTGCTTATGGATCTTATGTACTAACCACTGTAAATAAGCTGTTACAACAACTAAGCAACAACAAGTTGCCTGATCAAATGTCAAATGCCCAAATCAAATTATGGTATTGCCCCATGTGTCGGAATGTCAATGACTCCCACTGTTTGAACCCTTGTGCTTACAATAGAGCCTCACCCATTTGGTGGGTAAGAAAAGTGGCCAAAGTGTATACAAAACCACAAGGGTTCAGGCCAAATAGCATGCTAGCAGACACAATGAAGGTACTCCTCACTGTAAAATTACCCCAAATACAGTATGCCGAGCAAAGGTATACTAGTGTTGTCAAGGTCCATTCTCTAGGTCAACTCCAGGGGGATTACTATGCATACCATGTGAACCCACCTAATATACTAGTGCAGAATAAAAATGGGTCCTGGGTAGTGCCAAATTTACATTGTTGTGAGGAGATAAACAGCCAGTGGATCTGCCAGTGCAATGTAATGTCACAAATTCAACCAGTTTGTGGAGTACTTTTATTGAGAAAAATAAACAATAATACTGTCTGGTGTCCAGTTCAAATACAAAAATGGACCACCCAGCGTGTAATCTCCACTTATAACTCTACTAACCAGTATTGTATTGTAACAAATGTTAAAACATTAACACATCAAAGCAAAACCTGTCCTATTACCCAACCTAACTTCTGCTTTGTACCCAATGGTGATGTACAAATTGGAGACTATACCTTCCATCCTATATCACATCATAAGTCATCTCAAATTAACATTTGGACTCAAACTCCCCATCAGGCATATCAAATTAATAACTATGCACCTGCATTTAAAGCACCAATACCGCCACTTACTCTAAATTTACAGAACCTGCTAAACCGTAAGGACACACATCTCATTAACATTGAGAATTCAGCACATAAAATACAACTTAAAGTTCAAGAATTACTTAAGAATGCTGATAATGAACACGTAATATACAGTACACTGAGTGGACCATGGGGCATGTTAACATTTAAAACCCTACTGGTACTACAACTGGTGTTGGTAGCCATTTTAATGCTTAGTGCATGCTGTCTAAGGCGCACCATCAGAGGCATGAGACAGAAAATGCAAATGCTGTGCAGAGCAGGACTTGTGAGAGCAGCCATGTCATAATTAATAAATAGTCTCCAGACTGCATACTTATAGGAAAAGCCACCCAGAGGGTCCCAAATAGGGCCCCCTATCGGAGGACTTCCATTACTGCACAGGAGACCTAAATTTTCCAAAATTGAGTGGCTGTCTCCATAGGCACAAGGGGGGATTGTAACCATATAAGTGTACCTATGCCGTCATCCACTGGCTCCAAACTGCCTAACTGCTCATGTGTGCACAGTGGGTCAACTTGACCTAGGAGAAACAATGAGTTTCACTCACACCATAGCAACATACTACAACATGAGCCTGCATGTCCTTACGTGGGTCTAGCAGAAACCAATGTGTAGAATGCAATACCCAAGAATGCCCAAACATGTCTAGACAAGTTCTGCCTAGATGCTAATAACAAAATGATTTTATTGGTACATGGGTGATTTTATGCTGAAGGTGGGGGAGATGATGTGTATGTATATATATATATATATATATATATATATATATATATATATGCTTGCTTGCTTTTCCTAGGAGAAGAAAAAATGTAACATCAACAGCTCTATAGCACCACGCTGAAGTAAATGTATCTTTTACTCTTCCAACTGCGTCTGTGTCATCTGTATCATAATGTACAACTAAGTCCTGAGGTAATACGTAGCCTGGAGGACCCCCAGCTATAATTCCTCAGCTACAGCATGAAAGGCAAATGTCCAGATGCATGGAGGGCGGCCACGCTGGTCAGGTATATGTAACCAGTAACATGTATGACACACAGCACACTACACTGAGCATGACAGCACAGATGGGTACTGATGATGTCACACACCATTATTTCTCTGCAGGAGAGTGCAGTGACTCCAAAGGGCAGGGCAGGCCCAGGGAACCCAGACTGGATGGACACGGACGAGGACCCCACAGAGAGAAACATTGCCAAGGTATGTGTATGCAGCTATGTAGGGTACTGTGTAGGGACCAGCAGGCAGGGTGATGCACACACACACACACACACACACACACACACACACACACACACACATATATGCTGGCAAGGCCAGCACAGGTGACTGTGGCTGGTGGTTGCTGGTAGGGCATGTGCACCATGGACACATGTGTGGGTGTGTGCCCCTCACATGGTCAGTGCATGTCACAGCCCATGCAACATGTGACATGGCATGATGATGGCTTGCTGGCCTTGAGTAGGTGGTCTAGGTAACACGCAGCAAGACAGTGCACAGAGTGGCATGGGCACATGGTACACTCATTCACAGGCTGTCACATTGCTTTCCAGGTGCCGATGGTGGTGTTAGAAGTGGGCAGCAGGGCCGGGATGCATGTTGGCATTCCGTGGAGTAGGCAATGCAACACCTGAAGAGGAATGGTGCACAGGCATACACAGCCAGGACCCAGATGATGGCCCAGGACAGGCAACAGGTGGCACCACAGCAGGTTGCAGAGGACACAACAGATGAGGAGGATGTGGAAGAGGTGAAGGAGGATGTCCCGGGTGACCAACAGGAGCATCACCAGCATGCAGGGTCAGATGACAGTGCTGTGGGACTGCCTGCAGCAGGTGACAAGGCAAACATGGCAACAGGTGGGAACAACCGTGGTACAGCTGGATGGGTGGGTGGTGACCAGACTGGGGATGGTGACTCCCCCATGCATGGTGTTGGTGATGCAGTCCTCGAACATGGTCCAGGGCAGCCCATGATTGAAAGGGACATGTCGCCAGACAGGGACACAAGGAGCAAAGATGACATGCAGCCCCAGTCGCACACCCTCTGTGACTTTGCTCATGGATTCAGCCTGCACATCAGGCCCATGGCAAGGCTGCTGACCAACCTAAATGATGCAGTACATGACCTGCTGGACTACCTGGGCCAGACTGGTGGACATTGAGTGGTGGGCATGTGAGTGCAATATTTTCCTGGCCTCTCTCATGCAATCACCGACATGCTATGGACAGGGCTCATAGGATAGTATGGACATAGGTTACTGGGACTTCAGGGATTTAGCAACTAGGCATGCAATGCAGTTAATTGCATCACCGTCATACCCTTATTGCTATGTGGGGAGCTGTGCCCATTGCATCGTATACCTCTTGGATTACCTCCACTGTTGATGTTGCATTTTGCTGTTGTGTTCCTAATACATTGTTGTTCCATGTGCAAGCTGTGTCTGTGTGTCATTCTGTACTGTGCATGTTCATCACCTGCCTATGCTGTGTTCTGATCAGTGCCAGTCAATATGTGGGTACCAGCCCACAGAGGCCTATGCAGGGCACCATGTGGACAACAGGGACCGCTGTCCAACAACATTTGGAATGCACTGCATTGTGACACAGGTTTTGTTAGTGCGACACGGTGGGCACAGTGTCAGGACACTGCATCATTGTGGGCCTGTGCCACCCAGTGTTGGGATCCTCTTAGTTCCACAGTGGCATGCCACGGCGGTTAAACCAAACCCCCAGTCAACAAGGTGGGACCTCGCAGTTTGGGCCTGCATGTGCCATGCATGTAACCTAATAGTATTCAGGTGAAGCTACCTCTGGCTGGAAGCTGCAGCACTGGACTTAAGATTTGCAAGAAAGCGAGTTGTGCTCACAACAGAGGGAGGTGAACCTTACAATTTACAATTGTCTTTGGTTTGAAGCAGATTCCTTAGGAAAGTTAATATTCTTCAGGTGGAGGATACTTCTAACTGAAGGGTGAAATAAGGAACTTAGAATTATCAGAAAAGGCAGTCTTTCAATCAACAGAGGGAGGTGGAGCTTGCTTTACTTTTGTTACAATTGTTAAGATTTTCAGTGCAGGAAGATTTTCAACCCACAGGGGCTAAATACTGTTTTCTGTGTCTGCCCTTCTGCACAGCTGACTTGATTTATAGTTAGTGATTGACTGTTTGCATTGCAATATTTGTAATACTGTGAGTTATTCACTGGGCTAAGAATTTGTCATAAGTCCTGAATTGAGAGCAGGTTACAGGCCGGTATGTGGACACACAGACAGTGCCTAGGGGTGGAAACTGTTTTTCTTTTGTTTATCTCTGTGTGCTGCCTTAAAGGCCAGGCCAGACTGTGTCAGGAAGTGCTTACATCACAGCTACTTAACAGCCAATAGCTCTGGAAGAATATTACAGACCTTGATAAAAGTATTAATTTTAGCAGGCTCATCAGATAACCTAATAGTATTCAGGTGAAGCTACCTCTGGCTGGAAGCTCCAACACTGGACTTAAGATTTGCAAGAAAGCGAGTTGTGCTCACAACAGAGGGAGGTGAACCTTACAATTTACAATTGTCTTTGGTTTGAAGCAGATTCCTTGGAAAGTTAATATTCTTCAGGTGGAGATACTTCTAACTGAAGGGTGAAATAAGAACTTAGAATTATCAGAAAAGGCAGTCTTTTAATCAACAGAGGAGAGTGGAGCTTGCTTTACTTTTGTTACAATTAAGATTTTCAGTGCAGGAAGATTTTCAACCCACAGGGGCTAAATACTGTTTTCTGTGTCTGCCCTTCTGCACAGCTGACTTGATTTATAGTTAGTGATTGACTGTTTGCATTGCAATATTTGTAATACTGTGAGTTATTCACTGGGCTAAGAATTTGTCATAAGTCCTGAATTGAGAGCAGGTTACAGGCTGTGTATTGGACCCAGACAGTGCCTAGGGGGTGGAAACTGTTTTTTCTTTTGTTTATCTCTGTGTGCCTTAAAAGGCCAGGCCAGACTGTGTCAGGAAGTGCTTACATCACAGCTACTTAACAGCCAATAGCTCTGGAAAAATATTACAGACCTTGATAAAAGTATTAATTTTAGCAGGCTCATCAGATAACCTAATAGTATTCAGGTGAAGCTACCTCTGGCTGGAAGCTCCAACACTGGACTTAAGATTTGTAAGAAAGTGAGTTGTGCTCACAACAGAGGGAGGTGAACCTTACAGTTTACAATTGTCTTTGGTTTGAAGCAGATTCCTTAGGAAAGTTAATATTCTTCAGGTGGAGGATACTTCTAACTGAAGGGTGAAATAAGGAACTTAGAATTATCAGAAAAGGCAGTCTTTTAATCAACAAAGGGAGGTGGAGCTTGCTTTACTTTTGTTACAATTGTTAAGATTTTCAGTGCAGGAAGATTTTCAACCCACAGGGGCTAAATACTGTTTTCTGTGTCTGCCCTTCTGCACAGCTGACTTGATTTATAGTTAGTGATTGACTGTTTGCATTGCAATATTTGTAATACTGTGAGTTATTCACTGGGCTAAGAATTTGTCATAAGTCCTGAATTGAGAGCAGGTTACAGGCTGTATTGGACACAGACAGTGCCTAGGGGGTGGAAACTGTTTTTTCTTTTGTTTATCTCTGTGTGCCTTAAAAGACCAGGCCAGACTGTGTCAGGAAGTGCTTACATCACAGCTACTTAACAGCCAATAGCTCTGGAAGAATCTTACAGACCTTGATAAAAGTATTAATTTTAGCAGGCTCATCAGATAACCTAATAGTATTCAGGTGAAGCTACCTCTGGCTGGAAGCTCCAACACTGGACTTAAGATTTGTAAGAAAGTGAGTTGTGCTCACAACAGAGGGAGGTGAACCTTACAGTTTACAATTGTCTTTGGTTTGAAGCAGATTCCTTAGGAAAGTTAATATTCTTCAGGTGGAGGATACTTCTAACTGAAGGGTGAAATAAGGAACTTAGAATTATCAGAAAAGGCAGTCTTTTAATCAACAGAGGGAGGTGGAGCTTGCTTTACTTTTGTTACTATTGTTAAGATTTTCAGTGCAGGAAGAGTTTCAACCCACAGGGGCTGAATACTTTTTTCTGTGTCTGCCCTTCTGCACAGCTGATGTGTTTGGGGCTGACTGCTTTCAGAGCACAAGTCACCAGGCTGTTTTGGGGCTGGGGAGGTTTACCTGTGTCTGACTTGGATGTTTGGATTTTTCTCTGTTTGATTAGCAGGATATTTTCTCTGTCAAACTGTTGTGTAGGGCATCTTGCTGACAGGAAGGCACTCATCGCATCGGTAGGTCAGAGCTTTTAGCTGATTCTTTCGTGAGGGCACAGTTTAGGCCCAAACCCTTCCCACCCCTCACCTCATCAACCCCTGGAAATAATTCCTTTATACCTGGGGCTCTGACATCATTTCCTCAAGAGGGCAAGGTGCATATCACTGTCATATCCTCTCTAGCACACTGCACTGACAATATAAGCATACACATTATATAAATACATATATTTCTATATAACACACTGATCACACACACACACACACACACACACACACACACACACAAAGAAAAAAAAACTAAACAATGTAGACAGTTACGTGGGGAGTAGTGCAATGTAATGGCTTCAAGGCAGCGGTCTTCTGGGAGTCTTTCTGGAGGATGAGATGCTGCCCTGTTTACAGACAACTATCTGCCCTGAGGTAGGAAGTTGCCCATCTTCAGGCCGCACTGGACAGTAGCAAGGGAATCTCCCCCATCCAGGGAGCACCAGAGCCACCACCACTACCTCAGAGGTTGTGAAGAAAGCACAGCAGTTGGACCACAGTGGGCTCAGGAGGGTAGGGTGGTGGAACAGAGCCACACCAGTCAGTTGTTCTACCCACAATCCATACACCATTCTGGAGATAGTTCCCCTATGGATGCAGCTGCAGGAGACTAGGAGGTGCAGACAACTGTCACAAGGAGGCCCTCAGGAAGGAGGCAGAAGGCACCACAGGGAATGGAAGCAGCTCCTGGTGGGGGACTCAATTATTAGGGGTATAGAACTGGGGGGAGCAGGGAAAACTGAAGTAAGGTGCCTGCCTGGTGTCATGGCTTGGAGGGACAGGAAGTGCATCCTTAGGATCATGAGAACAGTTGCACGGGAGTCTGAGCTGGACATCATTGTCCACCTAGGGACAAATGGCTTGACTCATCATGAGATTAGAGCAGTGCAGAAGGACTTTATAGAGTTGGGGAGGGGCTTAAGACAAGTAGCACTCACAGTATCCTTCTCAGAGGTGCTGCCTGTCAGTGGCATGGGTGAGGCAAGGGTACTTTGCACCATGCAGTTTAACGAATGGTTGAATAAATGGTGTGGAGCACAGGGTTTGGCTTCATGGGGACTGGGGTTCCACCTGGAGGACACCAGCCTATACTGCAGGATGGTCTGCATCTGTCCAGGAAGGAACAAGACTTTTGGGCAATCAGTTTAAATGCTTCACTGGCAAGCTTTTAATCTAGTCAAGGGGGGAGGCACTGATAAACAGCAGGAAAATCCCAGCCTCCCCCTACAAAACAGGGTACTAAATGAGAAAAAGACCAAGGTAGAAAGGTCAGTGGGGGATGCTGCTACAGAAGGTAAAGCCATCAAAAAATGGAGAGCAATGAGTACCAATGCCCGTAGTCTGGGTAACAAGCTTCCTGAATCAATGGCCTTGATGGAGGAGGAACATCTGGATATCGTGGCAGTCAGAAACATGGTACACAGAACCATGACTGGAGCGTAAACATACCAGGATACACTATCTACAGGAGGGACAGGGAGGGTAAAGAGGAGGAGAAGTAGCTCTTTACATAAAAGAAGGAATCAAAGCAACAGAACAAAAGAGTAAACAGGGAGGAGAAGAACCACTGTGGGTCAATTTGGAGGCAGACAATGGCACCACAATTGGCACAAGGGTAGTATACAGAGCCCCCTCTCAGGGGGAGGAAATGGACAAGGAAATGATAGAAAGTATACTTAGAATGGCAGATAAAAGGGACATATTGCTGATGGATGATCTGAATATGCCAGATGTTAACTGGAGTGCAGTTGCAGCAGCCACTTCTAAGAGTGGGGTTATTCTAGATGCCCTACAGGGGGCATGCCTTAGACAACTAGTATTGGAACCCACTCAAGAGGGAGCAATCTTAGACCTGGTCCTCTCAAATGGAGATGGAGAGAGGATCACAGATGTAGAAGTGGGTAGCCATCTGGAAACTAGCGACCATCGAACAGTATGGTTCACAATAAACACAGCAATAGAGTCAAGCTATACAAAGGCAAAAGTACTGGACTTCAGGAGGGCTGAATGCCAATTGCCAAAATGGGTGAGTGCCTAAGGAATGCACTAGCAAATGGGCAGGAAGGAGGGGTGGAAGAGCAATGGGGAATAATAAAAACTGCCATCACAGAGGTAACAAGCCTTTGTGTGAAGCAAATAAACAAAACAAAACAATGTAAGAAACCACTATGGTTCTCAAAGGAGGTGGCAATGAAGGTTCAAGAGAAAAACAAAGCATTCAGAAAGTACAAGGAATCACAGAAGGAGCAAGACAGAGAATTGTATCAGTTAAAGCAAAAGGAAGCTGGGAAGGCAGTCAGAACAGCAAAGGCCCAAACTGAGGAAAAGATAGCCAGCTCAGTTAAGAAGGGGGATAAAATCTTTTTTAGGTACATCAGGGAGCGAAGGAAGACTAAGGGAGGGATAGTGAGGCTTAATAAAAGGGAGGGTGGGCAGGGGTGACTGTGAAAAGGCAGAGATACTAAACAACTATTTTTGCTCAGTATTTACAAATGAAGAGGAGGTACCTAAAACATACAATAGAAACACTCTGGATACAGAAGTTGATACCAGCCCATTTACAGAAGAAAGGGTTCTAAAGAACTCTTAAAACTGAAGGTGGACAAAGCAATGGGGCCTGATGGATTCATCCCAGAATTCTAAAAGAACTAAGGTAGAACTAGTGACACCACTGACTACCCTCTTTAACAAATCATGGGAGGATGGGGTGGTACCTGAGGACTGGAGGAGGGCCGATGTGATTCCCTTCACAAAAGTGGGAGCAGGGCAGAAGCAGGAAACTATAGACCTGTTAGTTTAACCTCAGTGATAGGGAAAATGATGGAATCACTTCTGAAGGAAAGAATTGTCGAGTACCTAGAGGCCAAAGGGGCACAGGGCCCAAGGCAGCATGGATTCACAGCGGGAAGGTCATGCCAGACGAATCTAATAGATTTCTTTGACTAGGTGACTAAAGTAGTAGATCAGGGAGGGGCTGTGGACATGGCCTACCTAGACTTTAGCAAGGCATTTGACTCAGTCCCACACAAAAGATTAATATACAAGTTAGCCAGCCTGGGAGTGGGTTCCAACATGATAGCCTGTTTAAAGAATTGGCTGGAGAATAGGACACTGAGAGTAATAGTAAATGGAGTCCACTCTGAAGAAAGGGGGGTTACTAGTGGGGTGCCGCAGGGTTCAGTATTAGGACCGGTCCTCTACAATGTCTTTGTAAGTGACATTGCAGAGGGACTGGAAGGAAAAGTATGTCTCTTTGCAGATGACATAAAGATCTGCAACAGAGTTGATGCACAAGTTGGGGTGGAAAGGATGAGAAGGGACTTGTCAAGGTTAGAGGAATGGTCAAATGTTTGGCAGCTTAGATCTAATGCTAAGAAGTGCAAGGTAATGCACCTGGGAAACAAAAAACCCAGAGGAAGAGTACACAATGGGGGGGGGGGTGAGATACTAACAATAAAAATGGAAAGTGACCTGGGGGTAGTCATTTCAGATGACTTAAAGGTGGGCAAGCAATGTGCAAAGGCAGTAAGGAGGGCTGGGGGGATACTGGGATGCATAGGTAGAGGCATCACCAGTAGAAAACAGGAAGTTGTTATCCCTCTGTACAGACAGCTGGTGAGACCCCATCTGGAGTACTGTGTGCAGTTCTGGAGACCTAATCTCCCCAAGGACATAGACAAGATGGAAGCTGTCCAGAGTAGGGCAACTAAAATGATGCAGGGTCTGCACCGGAAGACATATGAAGAGAGACTAAAGGAGCTTAATATGTATAGCCTCGAGGAAAGGAGGAAGAGGGGGGACATGATAGAAACTTTCAAGTACCTCAAGGGAGTCAACAAAGTCCAAGAGAGTAGCATCTTTCAAAAAAAGAGGTGTGCAAGAACAAGGGGGCACAATTTGAAGATAGAGTGGGGGTGGCTCAGAGGTAATGTAAGGAAGTATTTTTTCACAGAGAGGGTTGTGGATGCATCGAATGGCCTTCTGGAAGAGGTTGTGGAGTCAAAAGCAGTGGTTAAATTCAAGTATGCATGGGACAGCCATAAGGCAATTCTATGGAGTGGGGGTGGAAAGAAGTAGGCTGCTGGTTAACTAGGATCTGCAGCTTATCCATTAGGTAGGGAAATGGGCAGACTGGGTGGGCCAAGCGGTCCTTATCTGCCATCGAATTCTATGTTCTATGTTTCTATGTGATGGTACCAGAAATGTGGGAGCTGGTGGTGTGTCAAGGTATGTGGCATACCACAGGGCCCACCCAGTAGAATGCAGTGTACAGTGCTGTATGGCTGCCGTGGTGGCATGTCTCATGGTGGGTACTGTGTGTGAGTGTTGGTGCTGGGTGGTATGTGGAGCCCCTTGTGTGGAGGGGAGGCCACATTCCTGCAGAGGCCATGTGCCCGGATGTGGGGGCATGCATGGCACCAGGGACAGGTATGATACCATGAATGCCAGGTGCCATGCCTGTGCTGGTGCACCATGCCATGGTGTGTGTACCCACTGCTCCCTCTGGTCACATGGGGACCTTGTCTGGTTGGCGGTGGTTGGTGGTGCATGAGTGTGGGTGTGCAGTGTGAGTTGTCATTGGCATGCCATGGTGCACACACCCGGGTGCATGCGACAGATCCCAGGGCTGGCACTGGGGGCTGTGCAGGTGTCCAGTATGTGCCATCTGGGATGGTGGTGTACATAATGCTGACATGTGGGGGGGTGCTACTGTATGGGGATGTAGGCTTGTGTGCCATGCTGTGGTGACATGGTAGGGTGTGCCATAGCCATGGGCACTGTACAGGGGATATGGGGTACATGTGCATGCAGCACAGGTATGCATGGCACATGCACATGCACATCCATGTGTGGTGTGTGTTTTGTTTGGGTCCCTGCCCATGGTTTGGTGTGAGCACAGGACCATTGCATTGTTGTGGCCAGCAACGTTGGACACACCCCAGATGCGCATGCTAGGCATGATGCGTGCATCTTACTGGTGTGTGTGTGCTGGCTTCCCTTTCCAGCCTACGGTGGTCAGTGGCTCACTCTGTGCAGTGTATGGTGGCTGCACTGCTGTGGTGCTGTTCTGTGTAGCAACCTGCACTGTGGTGCACCCTGTCTGCACCTCCACCACAGGTGGCACAGTGTGTACCCTGTGCCTTTGTGAATGATGTTGTGTCACCAGTGGTATCTGTTGTGCTGCAGTGGTCCCTGACATACTGCAGCTGTTGTCCCCTCTCCCTCCTGTCCTGCTGCAAGCTGCGGCCATCTGTTCAACAGGTTCTGCTGCTGGTGCTCCTTGCCCAGCCTTCTGCCCCTCACAGGCCATTCTACCTGCCTCAGAGTGGGCCCACTTGTGGCCTCAGGATCGTTCCGTCATGTACTGTCCCAGCCTCTGTGCTGCACTGGGTGTTGGCATGGCCATGATGTTGTCCATCATTGTACTGTTCTGTGTCTGTCAGGACTGCTCCATGTCACTGACAGGCAGGTGGATGTCCAGCCCCCTGTGTCTGTCATGTTCCAGTACCCCATGTGCCTGTGCACACCCTCAGCAGTGTTACTGGGTGTGCCGCTGCAGATGTCTTCTGTGTCTTGTGCAGCTGTGGCCCCCTGCAGTGTGTGCCCCACTGTGCCCTGGCCATCTTCCAGACTAGCATCACTGCGTGGCTCCAGCCCATCCCTGATGTCTGTTGGGCCCACTTGTCTTTCTTCAGAGGTAAGTGCATCCAGCTGCTGTTCCCCATTGTCTGTATGATTGCCTACTGTGTTGCCCACAGCCCTGTCCTCAGGCATGGCTGTGCATGTCATGTGCTGTGTCAGCACTGTGTCTGGCTGTTGTTCTGTAGGCTTCAACGGCTTCTCCATGCCCTGTGTGCCCTCATGGCTCTGTCCTTCATCTTGTATGCTGGCTGTTTTCCCCATGCTGTGGTGGTCATCTCCTGCCCCTCTGTTGTGCTGCCACACATATTGCAGTCCGGACATACCTGTGGGGCAAGTAGCACACTGGCTGCTTGTTGTTGCTTGCATCTTGCAATCTCCTGCAGTGCTGATGCCATTGCCATTGTTGCCTCTGTCTGGGTGATATGCAGCACCATGCTGCATTCCATGATCCTGGTCTGCTGTTCTATGGCATCCGTTTGGCATGTGACGCACAGCCATATGTCCTGGAGTAGCCTTGTTGTCTGTGTTGTTTAGCATGCCACTTCCTGAATCTCATGTATGACTGCTGTGTGGCTATCTGCCACTGTCAGCTGCAGCTGTCCCATGTGTGCAACCGTGGCAGTGGTGTGTTCCCGTATGCTGTCCTGTATCCCTGCCACCTCACGCTGTACTGCATCCTGGGTGAGCAGGGCATCCTGTCAGTATCATGACGGGTCTTCCCCAAGGTCATCCTCCAGTGGCAGTGGTGTTGCACCATGTTTCCCTGTCCCACCTGCACCTCCATGGTCCAGTGTGGTGGTGCTGTGTGCCTGGCTGTCATGACTTTCAGTGATGAGTGCACTGTTCACCTGTCCCAACACAGGGCCATCCCCTCTGTCCCCCTGTTACCTAGTGTCCACTGTGGTCTGGTGCTGGTCTGCAGTTCTGGTCACAGGTATGCTGTGCCCCATGGTGCCGCTGCTGTTGAACAGCATCAAATTCCTGTCAGTGTCACTTCCCTGTTGGTCATCTGCCTCACTATCTGTCACCCTCCTGTGGGCCTGGATCACTGTGCTGTCGCTGGTGGATGCCTGCTGTGGTTTCTTATCACTGCTGATATTTTTGCTGTGCTCCAATGCTTCACTGTCACTGTGGATCACAGCATGGCATTGTAGTGGTGTTGCCTGCCTGGCCCTGGCATGTTGTCTGGTCGTAGTGGTCCAGGCACCTGCTGGGTGTACAGACAGATGTACACAGTGCATTACATCAGGTGCCTATGTGCCGGTGTGTGTCCAGAGCCACGGTGCATGTCCAGCCTGTGGTGCCCAGTGGAGGGGTTGCCTCCTGCATCCCATGCATCTGGATGGTGGCCCAGGTCACACTGTGTCTCTCTGCTCCTGATCCCCGGGTCCCTGTCCATTGCAGGTCCCTGGTGCCCATGTGATGCATCGGCCTCCACTGTTGTGCCACATTGGCTGTCTGCATGGTGTTGCCACCTGGCACATGCATGCCCGGTGCTTACCTTGTGCATGTTTTTGCCAATACAGGTCTAGATCAGTGTCACCCTGCATGCTGCACATGCTGATGTGTGCCACTACATGTTTCTCATGTCTGCTGAGGGGCTGTGGTTGTGAGGGTCCTCCTCCCATTGCCATTGTGCAGCACCTGTTGTGGGCTGCCTTCTCCTTGGCATAGCACTTGATGTCACAATGCCATTTCTGCAGCTCCCTCACACTGCATCTGCTGGGTGCCACTGCATTCACCAGTCTGGCTACCTCATGCCATGCCTTGTGCCACTGTGTCCATACCTTCTGGTCCCCTCCCTGGGATAGTAGCAGGTCTGCCTCTTGAAGGTCAGACACAGGTCAGGGCCTTGCACCATTGACCATCATACTCATGTGCTCTTGTCACCTTCTGTCACACCTGCCCTGGCCTCTATTGCATCCAGGAGGATGTCTGTCTCCTGGTCTGTGAAGTTTTTCCTGGAGTACCAAGTCTTCTTCCTCCATGTCCCTGGGGTTGGCTGCCCCCTCTCTTCTTGCTGCATCCTTCATGGTTCAGCCATTCCTCCACCCCTTGCATTTAGATGCTGCTTGCACCTTGCATTTCACCTACGCTATTTATTAGACTCACTGTGTGTTCTTACGCATGTGTGCTGCATATGGTGCATGGTCTATTCCTTAGAGAATAGGGTGCATTGCACATGATGCAGGGGGCTTTGGCACATGATGCATCCCACGCACCTTGTGCCACTCTAAGGTCATCTTTGAGAATCAGGCCCAGGGTCTCAGGGGATAGGCATTGTCCCCTGTGAACACATTACCACATGTTAGCAGCTATCCTCTGTATCACTCACCCTTCCTGTTAGCTGACCCTACTGTTTGGGTCATCCTGTCTCCCTGTCCTCACTCCCCCACTTCCTCCCTACCTTCCTTGTCTGCTATTTCATGGCACTCTCCCACCATTGGGGTGGGTTGTGTTGTGCCTGCTGCAGATACTCACTGGCAAGTTGCCCACTGGTTTTCCATCCATCCTCAAATGCTTGGCACAACTTTGACTGGTGCCAGATGAAGGCATCGTGGGCACTGCTAGAGTACTGTGCAAAGAAACTGATGATGCACCCCGTTGCATTGCACACCACCTGGAAATTGATGGAATGGTATCCCTTCCTGTTACTGAACACATCTCCACCATCACCAGGTGGTGCACAGATGGCAATATGGGTGCAGTTAATGGCATCAAGTACAGCTGGTTGGTGCACAGCCAGATAACAATGCTGCATTGTTTCTTTGTGCTCCCCTGACATGCTTGATAATATGATGAATTCCACAGCATGTGTCAGGAAGGAATCCAGAAACTGGTTCAGGAGGCACAAGTTGTCTAACTGTGACATGGTAATGGTTTCTCCAACCAGTGTCTGGAAGGTCCCAGTAGATTGAAAGCCTATTGCAGGTGTCACCTTTTGCTCAGCTGCCATGGCGTGGCTGTGTTTGGGGTTCGGCTGCAGCTGCTCATGCAGAAGCTCACACAGCTGCCTCAGTATGACCCTGTTTATCCTGTACTGGCCCACAAGATGGTCATCTGTCAATGTTTCAAATGAGACTCTGGGCCGGTACATTCTGCTTGCAGCATATCTGCTTGACCTGTGATGTGGACCAGGATGTGCTTGGTCCCCCTCTTCCTCATTCAGGACAGCTGCCATCAGATGCACAAGGACTGCACTGTTCCTGACTGCCATCTTGCTTCCTGCAATGTCCACAACCCCCTGCCATTTGCCCTGAGTTTAGACATGCTTTTTATAGATGGTACCTAGTGCCGCCCTATGGGTTGCTTTATGTCACCTTGCGGAGCGCTATACCTGTATGCATGTCCCCACCCCTCACTTAGCTGTTTACATACATTATCTTTCTGTGGCAGTGCTAATGACTTACACCGGCACTATTTCCCCATTTGAATATTGCAAACTGAGTTCCAGAAGTATGGCCATTGCAGCCCATATGTGCAACAGTGCTACGCACTTTCACCCACTCATACCTGTTCTCCCAATTAAAAAAAAATACACCTTTAAAATTCAACCAAATCCATACAAATTAAACCAAAGCCATACCTGTCATCAGCTTTCTCCCCACAACAGCACAGCACCAGCTCCACTGTCCCATTGGCTCGATGGCCATCGTCCATGACTTAACATAACAGAGCAGTGGTAGTTCCACTGTCTGATCAGCTCACCAGCCACGATTCTTTATTCACATAAAGAAATGGGTGCATTTTAAATATGTCAGTAAAAACAATAAAAAAATAAAGAGAAACAGTGCCAGCATCTGTTATACCACTGTAACACAGACACAGAGTCGGACCTGTGCATGGTCAAAAAAGGAAAGCTTTAGTGATTGAAACACAATATAGTTTATACTGTCAGCAACATCTAGTGCCCAAAACAGAAACTGCAGACTTTTTTTTGAAAGCATGCACCTCCACACACAATTAAAAAAAAACACCCCAAATATATATTTTTTCTGTCTTCTTTTTTTAATAAGAAAATAGCCTTTCTCTACATCTTGAGCTGAGCCTTAAAGAGCAACACATAGTGCATGCATGTACTGGAGGCATTTTGCTGTCACAATAAGGACTACCAGAAACTTGAAGCAGGTCAGACACTTTAAGAGACCAGATGCCTGTGCTACATCTTCGCATCTTGTATATCACTGGCTGATCTCTTTTAAGGCATTGATCACTGCTGGGTACAAGGAGATCCCAGACTAACACTTACCACATTGTCATACATTGCATACATCTCAGCTTCTTTACTGAAGGGAGGCAGTGAACTTTAGACTGGAGAACCACAAAGCACATCACATGCCTGGCTTGCTGCCTGCAGGGTGCAGGTGGGGTGATAGGGTTGGGAACCCTGACACCACATTTCCCTACGTTTGTTGCTTTAACCCTAACTGGTGCATTAACAGAGTTTTTTTGGAAAGAATGTTCTTACTTTTCAGATTCTATAATCGGATCCTCATTTGCCTGTGGGAGCGCCTGGCCCTCCAGACCCTGAGCTCCTCTCCCTCCATAGATGTATACATATATGTTGGTGTGGAAGCATTTCAACAATATAAATATATACATTTGCAAACCAATTTATCATAGTTTCGCTAAAAGATGAATATAGATATATCTCTATATTATATATATATATATATATATACACACACACACACACACACACACGTTAATGCTCTAGTTAGGGATAAAGCCACAAAGATAGGGAAATGTGGCATTAGGGTTTTCAAAGCTAACACCCCCATCCCCACACTGCATACACCAACAGGCATCAGGGGTGTGCTTTGAGGTCATTAACCATAACGCTCACTCCATTCCATAAGTAAATAAGCTGAGGTGGATATAGTATAGGAGAATGGGGTGAGCACTAGGGCTGATAACCCCAAGGGACACCTCTCTGTTGGTGCATGTGGTGTCGGGGAGGGAGTTTAACTTTGAAAACCCTGATGCCAAATTTCCCTACTTTTGTGACTTTATCCCTAACTAGAACATTAATGTAGTTTTTTTAAATTTATTTCCTTACTTTTTGAGCTAGTATAATCATATCCTTATTTGCCTGTGGGAGCGAGGGCCCTGCACTCCCATCCTTCCATAGATGCGTATATATGTATGTAGAGTTATGAGCATATGTAGTGACATTGCAACCAATAGTCATAACTTTGTAATTGTTACATATTTTGACCCCAGTTTGTCAGCATAGCTATCTAATTACCCCTCCTCATTTACCCAGTACAGAAAATTTTCGAATCCCTGCCAAAATGTAATTCTACACAACTGCAACACCATTCCATGACACAAGTATGAAAACACATTTTGGGCAGGCTTTGAAAATTACAGCTGTAACATACATGAGGTGGAGTAATAAGAAGGATATATTAAAAATCTGGGTTCAAAAAATTGAAAATTTCCAAATTTACGAGCCGGCATAGTGAAATTGCAATGAATGATCATAACTTTCAAATTTTTTTCATATTTTGATCCCAAATTTTCAACATAATCTTCTTATGACCTCACATCATAAACCCATAGGTGAAAATTTTCAAATCCATGCCAGTAGACCATTCCACACTACCACAGTGTTATTCTGCACCACAGGTGAGAAAGCACATTTTTGCCAGGATTTGAAAAATGACAGCTGCTACGTTCATGAAATGGGGTAAAAAAATAGCTTTGTTGAAAATTTGGGATGAAAATTACCAAGTGTAATAACAAGTGTAAAATTACTGAAGTTACAAGCAAATGTAGTTACATTTTAATGCATGTACATGATGCTGGCATTTTTACATATTTTGACACCAAATTTGGAACATGGCCTTCTTACGACACCTCCTCTTGAACAAAGGCAGTGGAAATGTTGAAATCCAACCTGAAAGGTGATTTCACTAAGTGACTGCAAAATCACCTTTTGGGCCAGATTTGCAAAATTATACTGACATTGTTCATGAGGTGGGGTGCCCAAAAGGCCTTGTTGAAACTTTGGTGTCAAAATATGCAAACATGGCCAATTTATGCATCAAAGTTGAAAACCCCATTAAAATACAAACCACATTTACCTTACTTTCTCATTTTGCAGTTGCTGGTTCCAGCAGCAAAAAGTGTCTTCAACTGGATAGTGGATCTCAAACATGGGATCTCTTCAGATAAGTGAGGATGTGTGTGGGTGTACTGGGTGTGTGTGGTGGTGGGTGCTGAGTGGGAGTTGGGTGTGGGGGGTTAGCTCGTCGAGGGACCGTTTTATGTTTTTCATGAAGAAAAACACATTGAGGACAGTTTTCTTTATTTCAGGTATGGGACCAATGATTGGCAAGTGGGGATACCACTAGACATCAAGGCAGTATAATTAAACAAGGGTTACAGTGAGCAGCAGGTAGGGGGTGCCACTAGACACCAAAGAATTAGAATGCAACAAGGGGACAGCAATTGGTGGGTGGGGGTGCCACTAGACACAACAGAAATATGTATTTTATGATGGGGATGATGATTGATGGGTGGGAGGTTTCACTGAGCATCAGAGAAATACAAATAGACAGGGGATGGAGATTGGAGGGTAGGGGTGCCACTAGACACCAGGGAAATACATAACAGTACTGGGGATGGCAATCAGAATCATAGGCAAAGATTCTCCCTTCATGAAAAAGGATCCTTTTTCATGACTCATCATATGAGGAAAGATTCTTTTTTCATATCACATGGTCGCAAAATAAAAGATTCATAATATAAAAAAAGAATTGTAGATTACACCTAATGGGGTCCCTGATCAACCAGTTAGGTGTATTGTTGTCTCTCAAGGATGCCAGTTATGTAGGTTCTTATTTTTTTAGAAAAAATGGAAGCAAGATTGTAGCAAAAGAAAAATAAATATTTCAGAATGAAAAAAAGATTCCTTTTTATTTCACACAGCTATCCTGAAGTGCTTACTGAGCATGCTCAGATTTTTTTTTATTTAAAAACTAAATAACTTTGAAATAGTTTATTACTTTTTCTCCAGGCTAGCAAAAGGTGCATCTGTGATTTAGTCTCTTTCTGCTCTGAAAATTTCAGAACAAGATTCTAAACCATCTGGGATGTAGGCAAGTTTAAAGAAAAAAACAGCAAAGTCAACATAGAAACATAGACTTTGATGGCAGATAAGGACCACTTGGACCACCCAGTCTGCCCATTTCCCTACCTACTGGATAAGCTGCAGATTCTAGTTAACCAACAGCCTACTTCCTGCAACCCCCCCACTATAATTGCCTTATGTCTGTCCCATGCATGTTTGAAATCCCCCACTGTTGTAGACCCAACGACTTCCTCAGGAAGGTGGTTCCATGTATCCACCACTCTCTCCGAGAAAAAAAAATGGAACAAGAAGTCACTTTTGCACCTCCCCAGAACTTGGAAACAGCACATCCGACTAGGACATAATTGGGCACATCCAGAGATCTACCCTAGATGATGGCACAAGCAATTTTTCATGTAAATCTGTTGAACATTTGCAAAGTTATTAAAGTGCAAAACTTGAGATTTAACATTCAAGTGCCTTCTCAATCTTAACTCTAGGGGTGTGACAAGCCCCTATAATATAAATACTGTATAACTGTATATATGTGTGTGTGTGTGTGTGTGTGTGTGTGTGTGTGTGTGTGTGTGTATATATATATATTTATACAATGTATGTTTTGGGATAAATAAGAGTATAAAAAATGATATCTGAGATGGCCAGTGAAGATAACATTGTTATCTTCATGTTCCTATACGTCATACATTTATCTCCACGTTCCTGTACGTCATAATGAAAGTGAAAGTTTTTCACTTTTCATCGTCCAGCTGTCTCTCTTCACTGTGTCCCTGTAGATGAAAGCCCCAAAAAAAAAAAACACACACATCTCTCGGATCTGCTTGTTCTTTCCTACATCTTTAACCAAATTATTTTTAAAACATATCTGGTTGATCCTGCGATTTTGTTTTATCCATGTGGAACTGATGCAGCATGACCGAATACTATGATCTCAAAAGTAGCGTGAGTGAGCGCTCGCAAGATTCAAACGTGAGACACCGTCAGAAATTTCTAATTATGGAGCCTGTGCTGTACACCGTAGAAAAGTCTACCCCTTTCTTAGTGCTGCCAATATTTTCTGATAAGAAGCTGCCGACAGTACTGAGAGAAGAGCGAGCGAGTCGGCAGCTTCACAACACCAAACGGAAGCGCGAGCGTCTGTTGCCATAGCAACACATGATCGCACGTCCGTCTGGTGTTGTAAAGCTACCGACTCACTCTTCTCTCAGTACTGTTGGCAGCTTCAATCAGAAAATACAGGCATGAAAAAGGTCACATCTACGGTTTACAGCACAGCCCTCAATTAGAAATTTCTGACTGTAGTCCCCGTTTGAATCTTGGCAGCGCACCCACGCACATTTGAGATCATAGTATTCGGTCATGCTACATCAGAGTCCACATGGATAAAACAAAATCGCAGGATCAACAGATAATATATGTTTTAAGCATCTATTTTTAAAGATGCAGGCAGGATCAACCAGATAGGTATTATTCAACAACTTTAGAGTGGCAAGGTGAGATATTTTTAACAATATATGTAATCTGCTGTTTTGAGGAGGAGACATAGAGTTGTGTTGGGGTGGCCAAGGCTAAGTCAGCCAGAAGCCAGACAAGTTTTTGTATAATAATTTTAAAGCACCAGGATCAACTTCATATATTTTTTAAACAACATATGGCATCTGTTTTGCTGGTAGAGATACTGCAGATTTGTGTTGAAACAGCCAACACCTCTATGTAGGGAATGTATGAAGTGCACATTTGGAGCTTTTGTTGAATGCAGCCCAAAACATACATAGTATAAACAGACATGACATGGCCTGACTGAAGATATCATATTTATCTTCATAAGGGCCAATGACATCATGATATCTCACTCGTGGCCGCCACTCGTGAGATATCATGATATCGATGGCCTCTCGTGAAGATAAATATGATATCTTCAGTCAAGCCATATATCCCCTATATATATATATATATATATACACTGTAAATATATTCTTTGCAAAACAGCTTTGTTAATGCTAAGGTTCAGGTTAAAGCAAAAAAGC
This sequence comes from Neoceratodus forsteri, assembly GCA_016271365.2. Classification (NCBI taxonomy): domain Eukaryota; kingdom Metazoa; phylum Chordata; order Ceratodontiformes; family Ceratodontidae; genus Neoceratodus; species Neoceratodus forsteri. Next base: position 440,959,551 of record CM057451.1, on the reverse strand, counting down.
AGAGAAACATGGTTTTAGGGTGTCCAAACCTAAAACCCTAACACCACCCCTAAAACAAATCGGGGGTGCAGTCTTTCTTGGGGTTGTCAAAGCAAAAGTTCACTCATTAGGTGTGTATGTTTGTGGAATGTATAGAATGGTATGAGGTTTAGGGTTCACAACACCAAGGAAGCATGCACACCTGATTTGTTTTAGGGATGGTGCAGAGTGGGGTTTAGCGGTGGAAACCCAAAAACCACATTTCCATACTTTTGTTTTTGCTTTAGCCTGAAACCTAGTGTTACATTAACACAGTTTTTTTTTTTTAAAGAATTTCCTTACTTTTCAGGGTAGTATAATTATATCCTTATTTGCCAGTGGGAGCCCAGGGCCTCTGAGTGTTGCACTCCCATCCATTCATACTTTTTGAGATAATGTAATGGTATCCTTATTTGCCTGTGGGAGTGGAGGGACTCTGGGTGCTGCACTCCCTTCCCTCCATATTTTTTGAGACAATGTAATCATATCCTTATTTGTCCATCCCTCAACAGATGCATACAGTATGTGTATGTTGCTGTGGAGGGCCCTTCACTTGCATTTATAGCAAATCTACAACCAAATTGTTACCATAGTCTTCTTATTACCCCACCTCATAAACCCAGCAGTGAAAATTTTCAAATCCCCTCCAAAATGTTATTCCACATCACTGCAATGCCATTCTGCACCTCAGGTGTGAAAACACAGTCTGGCCAGGATATGAAAAATGACAGCTATCATATTCATGAGATAGTGTAAAAAATGGCTACGTTGAAAATTTGGGGTCAAATTATTTAACAATACCAAAGCTACAGAGAAGCGCACAAAAATTTAAACAGATGTTTATAACTTTGTCATTTTTGCATATTCTGAGTCCAAATTTTCAACATATCCTTCTTATGACCCTACTTCATGAACAAGAGTGGTGATAATTTTCAAATCCCACCTGAAAAGTGATTCCTCCAAGTGACCAAGAAATCACCTTTTGGCTGGATATGGATAATTCCACCACCATTTGTCATGAGATAGGGTCCCAAAAAGGCACTGTTGAAAAAGTGGCCTCAAAATATGCAAAAATGGCAAAGTTATGCATCAAAGTTGAAAACAAAGGAGGAGGGGGAGATGCCTAATCCAATTAACAGAAGCACTCTGGATGGGGGTGGGTTGATCCCAGTCCTTTCACAGAAGAAAGGTTTCTGAAATAACTCCTAAAACTGAAGGTGGACAAACAATGGTGCCTAATGGAATTCACCCCAGAATTCTAAAATAATTAATGGCAGAACAATTGACACCGCTGACTACCCTTTTTAACAAATCATGGGAGGATGGTGGGGTACCTGAGGTCTGGAGGAAAGCAGATGTGATTCCTCTTCACAAAAGTGGGAGCAATACAGAGGCAGGAAACTATAGACCTGTCAGTTTGATCTCTGTGGTAGGGAAAGTGATGAAATCACTTCTGAAGGAAACTATTGCTGAGTACCTAGAGGCCATTGGGGCAGAGGACCTAAGGCAGCATGGGTTCATTGTGGGAAGGTCATGTCAGATGAATCAAATTGATTTCTTTGACTGGGTGACCAAAATAGTAGACCAGGGAGAGGCTGTGGACATGGCCTACCTAGACTTTAGCAAGGCATTTGACATAGTCCCACACAACAGATTAATAATCAAATTAACCAGCCTGGGAGTGTTTCCCATGGTGGTAGCCTGGGTAAAACATTGGCTGAACAACAGAACACAGAAGGTAATTGTAAATGGAGCCTACACTGAAGAAAGAGGGGTTACTAGTGTGGTACCACAGGATTCAGTACTGGGTCCAGTCCTTTTTAATGTCTTTATAAGTGACATTGCAGAGGGACTGGAAGGAAAAGTATGCCTCTTTGCAGATGATACAAAGATCTGCAACAGGGTTGATACACAAGGAGGCATGGAAAGGATGAGAAGGGACTTGGCAAGGTTGGAGGAATGGTTAGAAGTATGGCAGCTTGGATTCAATGCAAAGAAGTGCAAAATAATGCACCTGGGAAACAAAAACCAAGGGGAAGATTACACAATTGGGGGGAGGTAGTAACAACAACAAAAATGGAACGGGACCTGGGGGTAATCATATCAGATGACGTTAAGGTTAGCAAGCAATGTGAGAAAGCAGTAGGGAGGACTGGGGGATACTGGGATGTATAGGGAGAGGCATCATCTGCAGAAAACAGGAAGTTGTTATCCCTCTGTACAGACAGTTGGTGAGACCCCATCTGAAGTACTGCATCCAGTTCTGGAGACCCCATCTCCGCAAGGACATAGACAGGATAGAGACAGTCCAGAAGAGGGCAACTAAAATGGTGCAGGGTCTGCAAGAGAAGTGATACGAGGACAGACTAAAGGAGCTTAATATGTATACCCTTGAGGAAAGGAGGAAGGGGGGACATGATAGAAACTTTTAAGCACCCCAGTGGAATCAACGAAGTCCAAGAGGGTAGCATCTTCCAGAAAAAGAGATGTGCAAGAACAAGGTGACACAATTTGAAGATAGAGGGGGAGACAGCTCAGGGGCACTGTGAGGAAGTATTTTTTCACAGCACAGAGAGGGTGGCTGACTCATGGAACAGCCTTCCTGAGGAGATTGTGAGGTCTAAAACTGTGGGAGAATTCAAGAATGCATGGGACAGACATAAGACAATTCTTGTGGGGGGTAGTAAGAAATAAGCTATTGATTAACTAGGATCTGCAGCTTATCCTGTAGGTAGGGAAATGGGCAGACTCAGTGGCCAAGCAGTCCTTATCTGCCATCAAAGTCTATGTTTCTATGTTTACTCCCTTGAAAAACATTGAACTGCATTTAACCTAGTTTCTCACTTTATAGTTGGCGGTTCCAGCAGCAAGACGTGTCTTTGATCAGAGAATAGATTTTCACTCAGAGACCTGTTGAGGTGAGTGAGGGTGCATAAAGGGAGTGGGGGGTGCGGGGTGGTTGGTTCTCAGTGGAAGGTGGGGTTGGGGGTTGGATTGGCCAGGGATCATTTTGTTTTTTACAAGTTTAAAAAAAGACATCAAAGGATGGTTTCCTTTATTTCAGATGGGAATGGGGATTGGGAAGCCACTAGATACCTGGGAATTTTTTTTAAATGCCTGAATTGCATTTGGATGGGTGAGGGGTGCTACTAGACACCAGGGAAACAGTGGGAAAATATGGGGAGGGCAATTGGAGGGTGGGGGGTATTCAGTAGACACCAGAGAAACCTTAACAAATACAGGGATGGGGATCAGAGGGGTAGGGGTTGCCACTAGACACCAGGGAATCTTTAAAAAATGCATGGATGGCAACTGGAGGGTTGGGGGTGCTACTAGACACCAACAAAACAGTGGGAGAATATGGGGAAGGCAATCAGAGGATGGAGGGTTCACTAGACACCAGGGAAACCTTAACAAATACAGGGATGGGGATCAGAGGGGTAGGGGTTGCCACTAGACACCAGAGAAAGGTTTGTTAAACATTGGGACAGTGATCATAGGGTGGCATGTGCCACTAGATGCAAGGGAACCCATAACAAATAGGGAGAAAGTAATTACAGGGGTTGGGGTGCCACTAGAAATGTGGGAGAGGTTATTGTAATACAGAAACTGCAAATGAAGGGTGGGGGTGCCACTAGACACCAGGAAACCTAACAAATACTGGGACAGCATTCTGAGTGGTGGGGGCTTCAATTAGACACCAGGGAAATGTTAGTTTAATACGGTGATGGTGATCAGAGGGTGGGGTGCAACTAGGCACCAGGGAAACCTTAACAAATATGGGAACAACAATGAGAGGGGTAGGAGGTGCAACTAGACACCCTGGAAACATTTCTTAAATACAGGGATGTTGATCGGAGCATGGGTGGTGCCACTAGACACCAGGAAAACATTTACTATATATCTTTTTACATATGAAGGGATCCTTTTTCATATGGTTGAATTTTTTCTTTGTTTGGTGATATAAAAAAAGTGGAAGCAAGTCACAAAAAAGGATATAAAAATTAAACAAAACACATTTGGGGGTCATTTTTCCAACAGTTCAGTGCAGACTCCACCTAACGTGGTCCCGATGACCAAGATACATGTGTTGGTCTCACTGTCTACAATGCCATTTTTGTGGGTTTTGAAATTGTTTTTTTTTCTTTCAAAAAAACAGAAAAGAAGATGGTGTCAAATGAAAAAGGATTTTTCCTTAACAAAAAAATGATTGGGCCCATATGAAAAAAAGGATTCTTTTTCATTTCATACAGGTATCCTGAAGAGCTTACTGAGCATGATCAGAACTGATATTTAAAAAAATGAATAACTCTGGAACAGAACAATATGTTTTCACCATATCAGCAAACAGTACTGCTGAGGGTCAGGTCCTTTCTACTCTGAAAATTTCAGACCAAAATTTCAAACCATCTGGGTGCTATGGCCTGTCAAAAAAACTGCAAAAACACAGAAAAATTCACTTTTTTTCACAGTCTGTTTCTTGGAACTTGCATATCCGACTGAAACAAAAATGAGCAAGTCCAGAGATCTACCCCGTGATTTTGCACCTGCAAATGTCTGTGGAAATCTGTTGAACAATTGTGAAGTTATTAAAGTGCAACATTTGGGGTTTAACATTAAAATGCCTATTCACCCTAAATATATTGACGTAACCATGCTACAACTATATATATATATATATATATATAGGCATATATGCAGTACTGGACAGAGCAAGTGTGACATTTGTGACCTCCTAAAAACTTTGCTCCATGCTGTTGACTATGCCTTGTTTTCTGTTATTACATATAGTAGTAGTATAATCCCAAAAATAAAGATAGTTCATTATTTATGTGTTTTGAAAATTGCAACTGTAAGTTATCAAATGGAAAATGTAATGTGGGTAACATGGTGTCCATGATGTCATATTCTCTGTTTTTAACAATAGAGTTTATTTGATATCACAATGCCTATGCCTTCTATTTAGGTACTGTAGCAAGCAAAATTTCATCATTTGTTTTTCATCTATACCTGTGGGGCATCATTGAACCATCCAGCTTAAGACATCATTATATACCTACCCTAAACATGTTATAATTTAGTTTTGTCTTACATCGTATTTGATTTCCTGGATCACCTATGCTGTACAACTATGCACCAACATGTGCTTAAGATAGACACCAATTAATCTCCCAAATAATAAGGCTATTTTATTTTTATTCAACTTTCTTCTGACACATAACATGTGTAACAGGGACACCAGTATAACAATGTTACAATATAAAACCATTAAATGCTGAATGTAATTAATTAGGCTCTTTTCATAACTATGACATACAAACAACAAAATCTACAAGACATTTATAAATATTTATACATGAAAATATTCGATTCATATATAATCTCTGCAATTTTATATGGATTAAATCTCATCTATGTATCCTGCAAACATATGGACACAGGAATTAGCCAGCGTAAGGTCATTTTGACTATTGAGTCTGTTAGTATTTGAGGCATACTGATGCAAAACAAGGCAAAAAAAGGTAAGATTGTCTACAATAATGTTCATTATAAAGGACACCTCTGCTACAGTGTCTTTGCAATGAACATTCACTGAAACAGTCAAACAGGCATAAAACTGAAAAGAAATACCATAAATGCCCCCAAATAATATAAACCAGGGAGACTCTGTGGTAGACACAGTGGTCAAAATCCTAGGCAAAGAAAACATTTTTCTGCATTAGTATTTCACCAAAAACCTATACTGTGCTTAACATGCTCCACATGGGACACCAAATACTTACAGAAAATCACAGGTCTCCACTAACAAATGATTTAAAAATATCAAAACTTTAACTTGAAAGAGAAGTGTTTGCATATCTCTTTTAAACATCAACTGGCATTTGGGGATAGATATGAAAAAGCAAATGAAATGGCCTGGTGTTGTAGAGGGTTGAGGCACTGGTGCCTTACCCCAACCCGTGCTGGTGACCCAGGTTCAGGAACAGACTCAGGGTGCTAGAGGTCGGCAGGGGATGGAGAGGATTGAGCATTTGGAGGACTGCTCTCCTCTCCTCTCCTCTCCGGGGGTAGGATCGGGGAATGCATCACTCAGCATCAGCCCCAGTGAAGACTGGAAGCACTGCCTGAGCATGCACTAATAGGGACACAGAAAACCAGGGAAAAATGGTGCCTGAAGTGAGCAACATGATTGCTGTCTGCAGTTTCGCCATAGCACCCACCTGGATCTGTGTTCTGAAGGGAGTTGGGGGCTCCCTGTGACCCCGCTGTGGGGGGGGGAGCCACAGGAGTCTGGGTGCCCACGGTAGAGGCAGTTGGCAGCTGGATGTCCCCGAGCTGGTTGTGACGATGAGGTAAGTGGAGCAGGTCAGGTGATCAAGGAGCAAAAAAGAGATATCAAAAAAAAAGAAGAAAAAGCAAATGAAAGCAATGACATTACCCAGAATTATATTAATTGTGAAGGACACCACCACTATGGTGCCTTTGTAATGAACAATCACAGAAATGGTCAAAAAAGAATAAATATTAAGAGAAACATCAGAAACACAAAAAAGTTATATAAACTGATAAGCCCACCAGTTAATATCCTGGGTAAGAAAACATGTTGTTTAATTTAATCCTTTCAGATGATCACTGGGTCTAGCATGCATCTTATTTAAGAGCAAACAAAAGAAACATAAACTTATATTTTCCTTACAAATAAGGACTATTTGCTAGTCTTCTTCATGGTTTTGGTACTTTATTTCCAGGAGGGCTATACAGTATGAAATAAACCAGTAACATGGAACTGTATTCTCAGAAATAATATGCCATACAAAGTACACCACCATTATGGTGTCTTAGTAGTGCACAAACAGTACAACAAATGTCCCATAATGATAACCTTCATACTGAAAAAATAACAACACATTACAGAACCCAACCTGAAATACTTAATGTATCTTTCTGTGATAATCCTCATAAAATATATTTACATTCCCTGTTCTTTTTTTTATGAAAATAGCATGTGCTGCTAACGTGCAGCATATGGGACTTCAAACAGTTTGGTTTACTGAGATACCTTTTGTTTCCACAGCTGCAGTTACTGACAAATTTTGAATATATTACTACCTAAATGTAATTTATTTAAGTCCATTTCAGATGTTAGCTGATAGAAGTCCCTACATTTGAATTTTAACATAATCTACACCCCCAAAGGTAGCCCTTACTTTTTCCCAATATTTTCAAACATGTAGCACAGTCATGGACACCACAAACTTTTCCTGGATCAGTAAGCTGCAGAAGAGCTGTATGTCTATGATGCCCCAGCTTTACAGCAGTGCCAGACAATCTAACCAGGACATAATGTACACTTCAGGTTTTGTGGACTAGAAGCCCACTCACTGAACCCCAGATAACATGCATCACTATAGGACACCACACAGGCAGCAACATTTTTAAAACCAAGTATTCATTCCCTGCAGTTCCTCCACCTAAAGTAATTGGGGTATTCTGGTGGGAGAAAATGAAGAAAAACAGCAAGCAACTGTTAAAAACAGTAATCATTTGAAAACATAATGTATTACACCATGTCTACGGACAGAAAATGATGGACACCATCTGTGCTACATGTTATAGGGGCTTAAAAGTTGTAAAAAAACAAGTGATGGATCCATTTAATTTTTTCTAGTGCAGTGGTAATAAATAAGTAATGTAGTCTGCATTAATCAAGCCTATAAGTAGAGCTTGGAGCATTATTGTAATAGACAAATTATATACTTTGTAAAGTGACTTTCAGCTATGTCACAAAATGGAAGGCATTTTAAGCCAGACGTTTGCTGTTTCAGGAGCTGCCACAAAAAAATAAAGACTCATCAGACAGAGATGTTGTGGGTACTATCTCTTTGGTAACATTTCAACAACAAAAGGAAGAAATTGCAACAATTTATGAATTGTTAGCAAATGTAGGGTGTGGTACATTGTAGGACTTGCTATTCTCTCCAGTACTGTAAATATGCATATATATATATATATATATATATATATATATATATATATAGATATAGATATATTTCTATATATATATATACCGTGCTACCATAGTTAGGGTTGATGAGCCATTTCTATGTTAAACCCCAAAACTTTGCACCTAATAACTTTGCAACCGTTTGATGGATTTGCCTGAAATTTGGAATTTATGATCAAGAACCATAGGCCTTGGGATCTGCCAAGTTTTGTACTGGTCAGATATACAGCTGTGGAGTTATTAAGTGTGTGATCTGTCTTGGCGCATTTGCAGCTGGAATTCTGGTGTATACAGGTCAAATGCCGGTTTGCGTGACTGGCCCAAAATCTTCAGGGAACTTGCAGCTGGGGTTCCCAATGTGCCTTTCAAAGATTTCATGAAAAAATATTAAACGGTTCAAAAGTTATTCAAAAAACAGTTTCCCATTATAAGTCAATGGGAAAAGTTAACAAAAAGTTCAACACTTTCGCAAATGCATTTTTACTTTCGCAAATGGGCCTGTTACTTTCGCATATCGGCCATTTTGTTTTCAGTTGGTGATTAGAAAAATGGTTGGCATTTAAATTTGGGACCCTCTAGCAACCTAATTTTTTTTGTATTCACCTAGTCAGGCCCTGAGGATGCTTGCCATGTCTTTATTTTGTGGTAAAACACCCCAGAAATATGTTTTTCAAATTTCTGGAAAAAGTACTTTCGCAAATTACTTTCATGGTCACAAAAGTGTCACAAATTTTTGCGAAAGCTTTAGCAAATTGCAACAGTAATTTTCTAGTCTGTGGGAAAATGACAGCAATTCTTTGGCACTGCACTGCAAAATAACCGTTGGGAGTTTTGGGCTGAAATTTGGAAGGAACGCAGCCGACATCTCACAGATGTGCCTTTCAGTGTTGTATTGAAAAGATATTACACGGCAGCAAAGTTATGGCACTCCAAAGTTGACAGTTTTCCCATAGGATAACATTACGGTGCCGAAGCATTACAGGAATCCTTTGGCACCCTGCTGCAAAATAACGGTATGGTCTTTTTCCTGAAATTTGGAGGAAGACAGCCAACAGTACACAGATGTGCCTTTCAGTAGTTTGGTGAAAAATATCACATGGCGGCAAAGTTACGGCACTCAAAATTGATGGTTTTCCCATAGGATAACATTACGAGTGCCGACACTTAACAGAAATCATTTGGAGCCCTGCTGCAAAATAACGGTTTGGTCTTTTTCCTGAAATTTGGAGGGAAGACAGCCAACAGCCCACAGATGTGCCTTTCAGTAGTTTGGTGAAAAAACATTACAGGGAGGCAAAGTTATGGCGCTCTGAACTTTCCTTTTTTTCCCATAGGATAACATTACGTCGTTCGCCGCGCCTTTCAGGGCCCGTATCTCGGAAACGGTGCAAGATACGGATGTTTTGTCGGAAAATTTCTTAGCCCCATGATGGGGCTAAGATTCAAATTAGCCAGGACAGTTGTAAATAATATGACTTTTAAATTTTTTTTCTACGTCGTACAGTTCCTGAGATGTAATATATTTAGTATTCCAAGATCTCATTTTCTGCGCCGATACTCATTATTTTGCATACATTATTTGTACTCACTGTCTTTCTCAATGCAGGTTTTGGGGAAAACCAGCCTGTGCGCTTACATTACTGTTACTGTTGCCCTTTCCGCTTGCGGATCCATACCCGTTTCACTTACCATTGACGTCTGCGCCACCATGTGCGTTATCCTTTGCGTTTTCATTTGCGCTTGCGCTTCTGTTATTTTTTGCCATTTCTGTCTACAGTACTGTTTATCTTACTGTTTCACTTTACATCACCATGCCCATTGACATTTCTGTTTGCAGGCACCATGTTACTATGAAACAACACATCACGTGGTAGACCATTCCCATCTACGCCACCATATGCGTTACCCTTTCTGTTCTCATTCGTGCTTGTGTTACCATGTGTGCCACTGTTAGCATTTCTGTTTGTGTTGCTGTCCCTGTTAGTATGCCACAACACATCATGTGGCAGGAGCGCGGGACCCAAAGGGCCCCGCGCTCCTGCTGCTGCATTACATTCACTATTTCTCGTTATCATTCTCAAAAAGAAGGGAAATTAGAGGCAAAAACTCAGTTTAATGCATTAGTTAGGGTTGTTCCACAGTGACAAAATGAGGAAATTCGCTGTTAGGGTTGAAAACCCTTGGACCCCGCCCACCCCCAACGGCATTGGGGTGCGCATTGGGATCGTGGGTCCTAACTCTCACCCATTCTCCTATGCTTCTGCTGCTTTACACATGTCATGGGGTGAGAGTTAGGGCTGGCGTGCAGTGCGCCCAGTGCCGGTTAACCTAACAGTGAGCCTCCTCACTGTCACTGTAACAACAACTATGCAATAAATGTAACTGTGCATATATATATACACAACATATATATATATGTAGATATAAATATATACACACATATATATACATATGTAGATATATAAATATATATATATATATATATATATATATATATATATATATATATATATATATATATATATATATATATATATATATATATATATATATATATATATATATATATATATATATATATAGTATATATATTAACCACAGAGCTGCAAGTGGAGAAAGAAAGACTAGAAACAGCAAGTGAAGGATGGGAGTTAATGGGAGAAATTCTCAGACAATCAGAGTGACCATTTCCTAGATAGCACAAGAAAGTTTGATTGTGCAATCTGACAGGCAAGAGGCAGACAAGTGGCAAAAGAAAAGTGGAGAAAAATAGATCCTTAATTTTAACTCTCTGCACATAACTAATGGGACAGGGGCCTACCTAACTCTGTCACAATCAGGCATCGCTGAATACAATCTGGAATGTGTGAAGTGGTCCAGAAGTTGCAATGTGATCTGCCTGTATCCCAGTGCCCATACATGTTCCACTCTGAACCTGAACTTTTGTTAAGGATTAATCGGTGTCAGTTTCTCAATATGTACTCTAGTACATTCACCAACAGTGTCAAAAGATGGGAATGCTATGTGTTCTAGTCCCACATCAGGTATATGGGGTAATACAAAATCACACATGCCCCCACAATGCAAAGCATCATGGGCTGCATATGCAAATCACCAGAGAATATTATACTGGTTCAACTTTAAGCAGAAATGCATGGTGCCAAAAGGCCTCTCACACAGTTTGCAAAGGGTGCCAACAGAAGACATAGACATGTGTTTCATCCTACCAGGACTCATCAGTATGCCTCATCTGTCTGATACCCCAGTGGAATGAACCAGCTACCCTTAAGATGGTCTATCTGGGTTATGTTGTGGTGAATCCAATTAAAACAAAAACTATTTAAAAGACAAAGAACCTCTGTGCGCAAGCACTGAGGTAATGGTTACCCCAAAGGGCATTTGGCTAGAAAGCCAAGTTTCAAAGAAATACAAAATCACACATGCCCCCAAAATGCAAAGCATCATGGGCTGCATATGCAAATCACCACAGCATATGGGGGTAATACCATTAAATGACACTGCATTACAGTATTGGGAGGAGAACTGCACCACTGATGTGTTCTTCTTTGGATAAGATGTTAAACAGAGATCTCTTCCACCCATCTATGGTCACTGTCCAGGAAGAAATTAAATATCACATGGAACTAACTGAAGAAGAGATGAGTTTCTCCAGTGTCATGGTGAACATTGCCCTTCTCAATACAACAGGCTCCTGTAACCGACACCCAGAACACACCTGGAAATAAGCTATCACAGATCAGAGTGCATTTCTTGGTTGAAAATCACAAGTAAATAAAAATATTAACCTATTGTATGGGTCTTGGAACTTATTTAGCCAACAAGGAACCAGGACATTTTCAACTGAATTTATAAGTAAGCAGTAAGACACAATAAAATGTGCATTGTTGTGGGATAATTGCATGCTTCAGTCCAATTGTGAGGCATGAGGCATCACTGAGTGACATCATCTGTCTTCAAAGTGTTATTACCCCAAACAACTCACAGTCTTGAGTGGGTTGTGATTATTAAATGGTTCCAAGAGTTTTGGGGGACAGATAAATATACAAAAGTAAAATATTTTAATTATATGTATTTTAAAAAAGTTTATCAGCCCCTAAAATAAAGTGACTACTGCATTACCTTCTGTACCAGGAAAACCCAGCTACCCAAATTGGTGCCCAAATACATAAATATCCATCCCCTGAACTCGCAGGACACTAACACTCTCCTGTGTGATCTAAAGCACGCATATTGGAACCCAGTCTACACAGTCTCAAATGTAAATACAGCCTTAGACCAACTGATTACTGAACATTTTCACCTGGGTCTGGGACTCTCATGACCCTCTGATCAAAGCTAAAGTCAAGAAATGCCACCACCCTTGGGTCTTGGCCCCACTTATTGCAAAGTCCACAACAAGGCCTGCTCTCATTTTATTTATTTATTTTTTTAAAAGTTTTATGAGGAAGTTATAGTGAGCAGGCTACTGCTTGATTCCAGATGCATCCTGGGGAGAGGGGTAAGGGAGAGTGAAAATTAGCTGTGTTGAAGGACAAGCATGAATACAAGGTTCACAAAGTGATTAAGAGAGAATAAAGTATGCATACATGATACAAAAATACAAGGCACAAAAGTACAGTACACTAATTTAATAACATGCAACAGAAAGTAGTAGTGCAAGGCATGTAAAAACAGACAGAAACTATGATATACACAAACTTCAGAACCCTTTGGGTCTAACTTATACATACACAATAGGAGGATGCTGGCCCTAGGGTGGACAAGATTATTTAGTCACGTGCAGTAGGAGAAGTAATGTAATTTGAGGAGGGAGTTGAGGCGCTGGGTGGTGGATGCATGCCAAATGGCCGTATGGAGGAAGTTCCATAGTTTAGGCATGTGATACCTGAAAGTTGCCTGACATGCAGCTGTGGACATGTGTGCTTCAGATAAGAGACTGGCATCATTGTTCCTCAGTACGTTCACAGGAAGAGTAGGAGTAGATAATTTAGGTGTGAGGTTAGTGGGTAGAGACTGGATCCAGAACTTGGTTGTGAACCATGTGCAGTGTGACAGTCTTCAGTCCTGTAGGGAGGGGAGTCCCAGGGACTGGTAGAGGATGCAGTGGTGGGTGGGATGAGGACAGTCAAGAGCAAAACAACAGAAGGAATGGATCAGTGGGTCCAGTCTGGCTGAAGTGGACTTGGGAGCGGCACTAAAGACTAATTCCCCATAGTCAAAGATTGGGAGGATCATTTTCTGTACAATAGCATGGCGAGCCAGCAGAAGGGATGCAACCATGGTTACAATATAGAGCACCCAGCCTGGGATGGAGCTTCTTGTGGATGGTATCAATATGCACAGAAAAGCTGAGGTGCTGGTCGAGGCAGACACTGAGGTATCTAAAGGAGGTACAGACCTCCAGGGAAGTTCCATCCAGTGTGTGGAAACTGGAGGTGCAGGGGAGCCGAGAGAGTCTCTGCCTAGTACTAAAGGCATTACGTGAAAGCTGATTTGTGCGAAACCATAGCTGAACAATATTGAAGCCCAGCTGGAGTCTGGTCACCACATCAGTGGCCATTGAGCCAGAGGTATACAGCACAGTGTCATCCGTGTACATATGAATAGATGTGAGAAGCAAGCATAGGGGAGATCATTAAGGAAGATTGAAAATAAGAGTGGTCCAAGTATGGAGCCTTGTGGCACCCCGGCAGTGACTGGGAGGGGGGCAGAGATAGTGTTTCCAATGCTGATCACTTGGGTTCTACCAAACAGGTAGGAGTGTAACCAATTTGTAGCCGCACTTGAGAGTCCAGCAAGAGAGAGAGAGAGAGAGAGAACTTGAACAGGAGGAGTGAGTGGGAGACAGTGTCGAACACCTTTGCCAGGTCGACAAAAATTGCTGAGGTGATGTGTCCTAGGTTCATACCAGTATGGATGGAATCAATGAGCCTTATGAGGGAGGTGGCTGTGGAGTGGATCTTCCTAAAGCCAGACTGGTAAATTGAAAATAAGATGAGGAGTCGAGGAAGGAGAAGCATTGTGAGAGGACCAGGTGTTCCTGGAGCTTAGCCAGTATGGGGAGGAGGGAGACTGGGTGGTATTTACCAGGGATGGATGGGTCCTGCCTTTTGGGATTGGGATGACAGTGGCATGCTTCCGCTTAGATGGGATAGAAGCTTGATAGAAGGAGAGATTGAAAAGCGCTGCCAATGGAGAGGCGATGGCAGGAGCCGACAGGTAGAGCATTCTTTAGTCCAGGCCAGTGGGGCATTTGCCTTTGGTCAGCTTTAGGATAAGCAGCTCCTTTAATACTTCCTGTGGGGTAACCTGGTGGAAGGTGAAATGGGGTGGGAGGGGGTGGTGGAGAATTTGGGAGGGGTGGGATGGAGGACAGCAGTGATGATGTACCGTTTGTGAAGAAAGAGTTAAAATCAGAGGCCACTGCAATAGGGTCAGTTACAGTGGAGCCACCTATGTTTAAGGCAGGGGTTTGTGGCTGGGATGGAGGAGAGAAAAGTGATCTGACCACCTTCCAAAATTTAGCTGGATAATTTAGGTTTTTGAAGTAGGCAGTTTTGAAATAAGTAGCTTTTGCCTGCCAGATTAATCTCTTGCAGGCATTACGTAGGGCTCAATACTGGAGGGGATCTACAGGTAAGCCTGTAGGTGTAGGTCTTCCATGCCATATCTCTGCCTCTGAGGTAGGTCATGATGTCAGCTGTGATCCAAGGCAGGTGGTCACACCTCACCCGAGACTGCCTGAGAGGGACATAATAGTCCCAGACTGCAATGAACCTGGAGTTGAAATATTCCAGGGCGGAGTCAATGGAGGAAGCTAGTGTGATGCCGGACCAGTCTGTGTTGGTCAGATCATTTAGAAGCAAGACGAGGTCCAATGAGTTATACTACCTGATCAGAAGGGTTTTGGGGGGAGGTGCCTTTGGCATGAATATTTTTCTTACTGAGTAAATCATATGATGATCATTTAGTGAGTCCCGTAAAATGCCTAAGGCTATTAAGCGGTGGGGATGGGAGGTGAGGTACCAATCCAGTAGAGAGTGGTTTAGGGATCTGTGGTTCAGGCATGCTGGCTCAGTGATCATTTGTGACAGACTGAGAGTGGACACCTAGCTGTGCAGCATGGCACTAGTACTGGAGAGCCAGTTCCAATTGAAGTCCCTAAGGCTATAAAGCTCACTCCCCAATGCAAGTGAATTTAGATTGCTGAGGTGTTCCAGGATCTCAGGCATGGTGGTGTCTGGTGAGCAGTAGGAACCAACTGTGAACATAGGTATAGTGTGGGGGAGGGAGAGGTTCAGCAACAAGGTGTCAATGGACTGGGTGGGCACAGATACTGAAACTTGGGTGAATTGAAATGAGGATGCAACATACATGGCTACGCCACCTCCTCTTTTCCATCTGGGTCAATCGTGGTGAATGATAGTGTAGCCAGGAACAGCAATTTCTGCATCCTTGATGTGAGGTTTCAACCACTTCTTGGAGATAATCAAGATGTCTGGACACATGGATGGGGCAAGTGGCTGCTGGAGGGTTATTTTTTTTAAAAGACTGCAGATATTTAAGTGTAACAGTTTTCCACCTTTAGGGAGTTTTAGGAGGTTTGGACCAGGGGTGGGGTTTGGGCCGGAGTTAAGCTCGACATTTCAAGACAGGAGGAGCAGGAGGTGTATCATAAGTTTAGTGTAGGACCATGCCCACGGGAGTTTGCACAGGGTGGCAGGTGACTTGTTTGTGAGCACTGAGGACACCTGCAAGGGGAATTTTAGAGCTAGCAGACCTGCATTGAACGACGGTGGGAGAATGGTTGGGCCTGCAGCACAGTATTGAAGGTGAACCATAGGTGGTAGAAGATCTGCGTGGGAGGTGGTGGAGGGGGTGGCGGGTACAGTAAGAGTACTGGATGGCAGCAGACATGCTGGCAATTCAGGTAAGGAGGATGGTGGTAGAGACACCAGTGGTGCAAGAAGGGAGAAAATAGTGAGAAAATGCAACATGGTGACACCGCTTAGAGTTTGGAAATGCAGCTTTGAAATGGTAGCGGCATCTAGTGACATGAGCAGATAATCTGCTAATGTAAAAATAGACTGATAGGTTTTGGGCCATCATATGGTGAGAGCTATATAAGGCAACGCTCACCAAGGGTGGTAGTGGGGTCAGTGGGGCCTTCCACTGTCCAAGGAGCCTCCATCACTGGCTTGTAGTGTACCTGTGTTCAAGTTAGGGGGAGCAGATGAAAACAGTGGCTTTCAGCTTGGGGGAGGCCACCTGCAGCTTGCTTGCCCTCTCGACCACCCTCGGGGGGGGGGAGCCATCTGCTGTGGGGAGAAACAAGAGACACAGAATTAAAACAGGTACATGTAGGAGGAGGGGCTGAACTGGGTGGGGGGTGGAGTAGCCTGCAGCGAGGGTTATATGGCCAGAAGATTTTGAAAATTAAAATGGCTGTGAGTCGCGACTCGAAAATACAGGGAATTAAACAGCCAGAAGAAAATACAAAACAGGCTTAGACTCTCACGTTTTGCAGATTGTCTTACTGGTTACTTCTGCTTTTTCCAGATTAGGAAGTTTTTAGCCGAGGGGGCCTTAGGAGGTCCTAAAGAGTTTGTTAAAACTGGAAACCAGTTTGCACTTTACTGTAAAGGCTCACAAATACATTCTTAAAGTTGCTAGGATGTGCACACAGCTGGGAATGCATGTTGAAACACTTGGAAATAAGTTAGTTTTTGAGTAGTCTAAATTCAGCAGCAACTTAGAGAGGCACTCTGCTTCAAAATTAATTTAGTGGGTGTTCTGCTCATTAAACATACGGCACAGTTAAATAGGTATCTAGCTGCAAAGTAAGAAAGCAGTTGATTTTTTTGCCAGAATGCAGGGAAGCAGCTGCCCATCAGAAGGTTTTAAATATGTGGAAACTTGGCTAAATTGCCATATGTCATGCATTGAAGTACATTAAATTAAAGTACCCTGCTAGGAACAGTAAAGCAATAGGTACTGTATGTTGCAGAATTTATCTGCATTTAAAGTTCCCTGCTAAAAAGTTACCAAATTAAATTAAAGTACCATGCTGAAGCAGTATGGCAACTGGTAATTTAGGCAGAAAACCTAGGGAAAAAACTATCAGCATTTGTCTGACGAATTTTAAAAGTAGTTGGAACAGTCCAATTTAAGATGGAAAAATGGTGCCAAAACAGCCTTTTTCCATCATCCAAGGAGCCTTCACCACTGGCTTATAGCGTACCTGTGTTCAAATTAGGGGGAGCAGATGAAAACGGCAGCTTTCAGCTTAGAGGAGGGAATCTTCAGCTTGCTTGCTCTCACGACCACCCTTGGGGGGGGAGAGACATCTGCTGTCTTTGAGTTAGGGGGATCAGATAAAAATGACAGCTTTCAGCTCAGGGAAGGGCACCTTAAGCTTGCTTGCCCTCGCAACCACCCCTGGGGAAGGAGCCATCTGCTGTGTTCGAGTTAGGGGGAGCAGATAAAAATGGCGGCTTTCAGCTTGGGGGAAGGCACCTTCAGCTTACTTGCCCTCCGCAACCACCCTCAGGAGTGGAGCCATCTGCTTCTCAGACCCCTCCAAACTAAGCATGTTTTCATCACTATCAGAAATGCTTGCACCAAGTCCATAAAGCAAGATAAAGCTGCTAACTTCAGGTCACACCTGCAAACTGCACAGCCTTCTTCTTTCTAGAAGGTGATCCACTCCCTCTTACAGCCCCCCTCTCAATCCAACACACCTGCACTTAAGCATAATGGCCTACAAATCTCAGGCCCTATTAGAATTGCAGACACCCTAAAGAAGTTCTTTCACATGTGTCCTATCCCCAACCAGCCCCCACCCCCTCCAAAGTGACCCACAAAACCTCCCAAAGCTCATCCCTCAAGACCTTCATGTTTGCTCCCACCTCCGAGAATGAAGTCCTAAATGCTCTCTACCCCCTACACATCTCAAAGTCCAGCCCAGATGGGATCCACCACAAACTTTTACACATCTCAGCACCTGCAATTGCATCATCCCTAGCCTACATACTAAACTTTCTTCCTCGGGAACTGTCCCTCTAACATGGAAGATGGCCTGGGTTATTCCCCTACATGAGGGTGGTGACCCCTCAGTGCCAGGAAATTATCATCCGATCTCCCTCCTCCCAATGCTTGCCAGAGTACAAGAAGCCTTAGTCCAATCTACTGTAGACTGTCTGAATTTATCAAGACTTCTGAGTTTCTCTCTCCGTACCAGTAAGACTTCAGAAAGCATCATTCTACAATATCCTCCCTGCTACAAGTGACCGGGCATATTCTTTCCACCTCTGAACAAGGCCACCTAACTATAGCTGTTTTTGTAGATCTGTCCAAGGCCTTTGATTCAGTCTCCCACCCCCTGCTTTTAATCAAACCTGAAACAGCCTAACTAGCACACTGCTGCAATCCAGTGGTTCAACTCCTACAGTACCTTGGAAACTGACTCCAATCAACCAGGATAGCTAATTCCACCTCCACTCCACTTCCCATACTTTCAGGCATGCCTCAAGGTTCAATACTAGACCTCATCCTGTTCTCCATATTCATAAATGACCACACCACAGTTTGCTCAAGATCCCACATGCATATATATGCAGACGATACCATCCTCTTCACATCTGGGCCAGTTCTAAATGAAGTCCAATCCTGACTCCAGCAGGATTTCCACAACATACAGTCCTGGTTCCATGCAACCCAGCTCAAGGTAAACATCTCTAAAACAGTCTCCATGACATTGGGGACTGCGCAAAAACTATCCAGAACTCCCCTTTCCCATGCCATCACCTCCCTGGATGGGACCCCATTAAGTGCTGTCTCCTCTTACAAATATCTAGGAGTATGGCTTGACTCCCACTTAAACTAATCAACACACATGGAGGCTATCACCTCAAAGCTCTGCCCAAAGCTTGGTATACTATATTGAAACAGGGACTCCCTCCCACTGTCTGTGAGACATGAATTGTTGCCAAAATTGATCACACCTAATTCTGACTATGCAGACATAGTTTATAGCACAGCTCTGGCTTCTTCATTAGCCAGGCTTGACTCCCTCCTAAATACCTTCTGCCACTTTACAACCAACTTCCTCTTTATAACACACCAATGCTCTCTCGTCTCCATCCTTGGTAGTTCTCCCCTGTCCCAGAGCTGATACAACCACTCTATCTACCTGATATCCAAACTCTGGTTCAACCTGCTACCACCCTTCCTCTCAGACAGCCCATCCCCATCAAACCTATCACCCTACACTCTAAGATCCAGGGATACATGTTCCTTCTCATTGCCCAAATCTTCTTCATCCATGGGCAAATCCGCCTTCACGTACAGGCTCCGGTTCCTATGAAATCAACTATCACTACTCCTAAGAAACACACCTCCACACAATTCTATTAGGCAACAACTTTGCTCACTTCCACACACCCTCACCTACTTCTGTTTCTCACCTACTCAATCACTCCTCTTGCCATCCCAAGGATCACCACAGAAGGTAAACTATAGCAGGATGACTGGCTTCTCTTGCCAGAAGCCGTAACCCTCCAAGCTCTACATATCTCCAACTTTACTACTGTTTGTATGTATAAATGCACGTACCAGCTCTGCACAACTGTCAGCCTGTCCTTCTTAAATAACTACAGCTAGTATGTTTTGTATTTTATAAAGGTGTTCTCGCTATCAAAATGTTGCAATAAAGCTAAACTTATCTTTGCTATTCCTGTATTCATTGCAATTTTGTAATCTAATTGTATATATTCAGTACCTCTGTAACACTGTTTATTGTAATCCCTGTTCCAATTTTCCCAGGTCGCACCTGGAAACGAGCCTTGGCTCAGTGTGCATTTCCCAGTTACCAAATGTTTAAATAAAAAAAAATTATATATATATTTCCAGCACATTTCTGCATTGGCATGCTATACCATTTTCAATTATTATTTTAAATTGTCCCTTAACCCTTTTATTCTCCCCCATTTCATCCATTTTACCTGTTCCCCACCTTTCCTCCTATTTCTTAATATCATTTTGTTTTGCTCCCCTCCTTATTTCTTTTCTCTCCATCTTTCTCCACATTAAACAGAGAGCATGTTTGCCAAGGAATATGAATATTGAAAATTCTGCAGAACTCCACTGGGGAAATGCCCACTCCCCAAACACACTCATGCATATAACGCACATACAACAGAAGGCTTAATATATGGAGCCAGGTCCCCCATTTTACATGTGGAAGGATAACCATAGAGATTTCCTTGGTAAAAATAAAATAAGGATAGGACAAGGACGTTTCAGGGTCAGCAAGGAAACACCAGAAATTAAAGCTGAACAGTACTATAATTCATATTTTGTTTTAATTTGTGCATGTGTTCAGGAAGTAGATTTTGAAGGAAAAGAATATTAGTAAGAAAGGGGAAAAGGGAGTTTTACATGTCATAGTTTGAGGCTAGTTGGTCTGACCCTAGAAAGTTTTGGAAAATATTAATTCTTTATTATCTTTATTGTCTCCCTAATCAAAGAGTGTTATAAAGAAATTGAAGATAAATGGATTAGAGTTCACTGACCCACTGAGATTGTCAATTCTCTTAATGTAAAATTTGTCAGACTTGTCTAGTTACAAGGTAAATACTTCACTGGTGCCTACTGCTGATTTTTATCAGGACATTTTTCTGGTTAGGAGTCCAGTATTTTTTTGTTATTATTTTATGGAGGTTACTAGCAAGAATGTATTAAAACTCCTCTTTTCTATTTCCACCAAATTAAGTTATTGGGGAAGGGGGTTCTCAGGTTGGCTGCACCATAGATTGTGGCTAATTAAATTAATAGCGATCTTGAAACTTACAATGTTCTCTGTCCTCAACAATGTGGATTCCAAATGGCTCACAGAACATGTACTGCCTTGGTCAGGTTCACAGATTCTGTTCTGAAATGTTTTGAAAATGGTCTTATGACTGGAGCAGTGTTTATGGATCTGACGAAGGCATTTGACCTAATAGATCATGACTTGCTTTGTTCTAAACTCAGAGTTCTTGTTTTTTCTGATAATGTTGTTTCATGGGTTAAAAATTATTTGTCTGATCACTCACAATTCATCAATATACGACTAGCCAAGTCAAATGTCTGTTCATTTGGTTGTGGGGTATCCCAGAAGTATGTTTCATTTTTGGCCCATTATTATTTATTCTTTTTGTTAATCGATTAACTTCAGTATATAAATCCTGCAATTTACTTCTTTATACAGAGGCCCAGATATTCAAAAGGGTTGCTCCATGCGCAACAGGGTTGCGCATGTGCAAGTCCTACATTGCGCCATTCTGCGATATTCAGCAGGAGGCAGTTGCGCCACTGAAAACAGGCTGAGCAACAGCGCAATGCAAATGAATGCATGCTCAACCATGGGGGAGGAACCATGCATAAACTGCAGCCCGATATTCAGTCGGTCTGTACGGGGAGTTGTGCAAAACAGCCCCAGCCTGCACCTACAACTTTGAGCCAAAAAAAGGATCAAGTTGAGGCCACCACTGGTGAGCTGCTGTATTGCAGGGCACAACACAGCAGCTGCCACCCGTGGCTGGCCCCCAACTCAGTCCTGTGCCCCCCACCAGCCCAATCGTGGGCGGTATGTATCCAGACACCTCCCCCAAACAGCTCCCAATGCCCAATCGTGGGCAGTATGTATCAAGACAACCCCCGTGCCCGATCGCAGGCAGACATGAAACAACCCCCAGTGCCTGATCGTGGGCAGAATGTAAAAAGCCCCCAACCGAATATCTCCCTGGTGGTCAGTGGACTGTAATGCCGATCGCGGGCAGAATGTCAGTAGACAACCCCAAACATCTCCCTGGTGTCTAATGTCCCCACCCACCACCCATGAAGCCCCTCACCCGCTCCCCGGCGGCGGTGGGTGGCAACATCCACCGCCTGCCGCCCGCCGCCCGCCCGACTGACTTTCGGTGGGGCTGCGCCCGATTGGTGCAGAGCTAGAGCCAATGGGCGTGCAGCTCACTCCGTCTATAGACAGTCAGATTTGTCGAATGATGTTCATTCACAGTCTGGACTGTCATCTACAATATGAAACTGCATGCCCATTGGCTCTAGCTCTGCAATGGTACGGCCCTGCCGGGCAGTCGTCGGTACCCAGCAGTGGGCTCCCGCCGACTGCAGCATGAGTGGTAGTCAGGCTCAGGCAGAGATAACACTGGACATTCTGCCAGCGACCATTCAGCATGGACCACCAAAATGTCCAGTGAAAACCCTACATTCTGCCATGATCAGCACTAGAGATAAGCTATCATCACTGCCCATGATCGGGCATTGGAAGCCGTTTGGGGGTGTTGTCGCATACATACTGCCCACGATCGGCATCGGAGATGTTTGGGGGTGTTGTCTTTGATATACTGCCCGCGATCGGGCATCGGGAGATGTTTGGGGAGGTGTTGTCTGCATACATACTGCCCGCGATCGGGCTGCAGGGTGCGTCGGTCCCCGACGGCTGCTGCCTGGCAGGGCGGCCAGGCGCAAGTCCTCGGGGATCGGCACACCTACATGCTAATGGCATGCAAATGGGGCCATAATCACATGCAAATGGCTCCCCCTGTGCCTTGCATGAATTATGGCCCATTTGCATGTCACCTTTTGAATATCGGAAATTTGCGCATGGCGCAATGGTACTAGCGCAACCGCAAGTTTAATGCTCAACTCTGACTACTTGCGGTGGCGCAAGTTCCACTGCGCCATGCACAGTGGCTGTGGCTGGGGGGTGATATTCAAAGGAGTTGCTCAATAACGCAACTCCTTTGAATATCGCCCGGGCCACACCCCTGCTCAACTATTTTGAGCAGCGCAAGGGCTTGCACCTCAGAATGGCGCAGTTTGAATATCCGGGCCAGATGATCTAATTCTTTTTTCTTATGCCAAAACTAATCTTTCACCTTGACAGATTCTCAGAATTGTCGGGCTATACCTTAAATGCTGCTAAAACTGAAGTCTTAAAATGTAATTCCCAACCTTCCTTAACACTCCAATGCTCTTACCCTTTGTGTTGGGATCTCCCACGCTGAGATATCTAGGAGTGAAGTTATCCATAAGATCTTCTCAGCTGTTTCAGTTAAATTATATCCCTTTAATAAAACAGTTAAATCTAGATATACAAAGATGGTGACTGCTCCCTTTATCATTGCACTCTAGGATTCAGGCATTAAAAATGAATGTTTTATCTAAATTCTTATTTCTGTTCCAATGTGTACCTTATAAAATTCCCCCCCACCAGGCATTTAAAGGCTTGGCAATGGACCCTCCTAAAATATGTGTGGCTTTCTAAGAAACCTAGGATTAGGAAACAAACCCATGTCCTACCAAAAGATAGAGGAAGTTTCAGTCTGCTCTGCTTTGAGGGATACTGGATAGCCTCACGAGTGAGAACAGCATTATTATTACAGCACTCTGACTATAAAGCTCATTGGAAAACCATTGATCTGGCCACACCCTTATCTCCACCTCTGCAGACTCAGTGTTTCTCCTTAACTCACCCAAAACACTGGGACTCCCCCCTGTATTCAGGTACTGAAATAGTGTTGGAGGGTTGTATGAGGGGCTTTGCTAAAGGCCTAATCCAAATATATGTATGGAGATACCACTGGTGGTTGATGAGCTCAGAAGATACATCAGCACATAAGGACCCTTGGTACTCATTACAAGAGGCTAAGGGGTGCTGCACCCCTAGGCAACTCCTTAAGGGTGATAGGGTTATCTTATTCAGGAGGCTCAAGCAACATTTGCATGGACTCAGAAAGACCTCTTCCATTACTATCAAATAAGAGAGTATGTTAACTGACAAAAAAGAACTTCAATAATAAAAGCCCTAGGCTCCTCCCATTCACATGCATTTGAATCGGTGTGGTACTCAAAATTTGGAGAAAAAGCAATATCCATAATATACAAAAATTATGTTGTGGAATTGCAATATTCAACTGATCAAATCAAACTAAAATGGGAATAGGACCTTGGAATTGGGATAGATGGAGATATGTGGTCTAGGGTTTGGAGGAATACATGACTGTCAACCTCCTCTCCAGGTTGATGAGAATTCACCTGAAAACTCTGAATTTGCTATTTCAGAGTCCCGGCAATGATAGCTAAGTGGAATCCTAAGATACCATCTTCTTGCTGCAGGGGATGCAGAACCACTATGGCTTCTCAAGCACATATATTCTGGCACTGTGCCTCTCTGGGAAGAGATCCAGCACCATTTGGTGAATATATTCACCCTGTCCACCACTCAAGGACCAGAACACCTGATACTGGGGCTACACCCCACTGAAGTAAAAGGGAAAGAGGCTAAATACCTTTGGAACATCCTAGTGACAGCAACCTCTAAGGGCATCTGCAAGAGATAGTTATCCCCTTCCCTTCCAATGGCAGATGAGTGGAAAGATCTGGTCAATATAATTAAAACCTATGAAAGGATAACATTTTCACTACATCAGTGTATTCCCTACTTTACAAATAGATGGACACATTGGGAATTAAATGAAGCCTTAGACCCACAACTGCCATATACCTGAGCACTGGAGGTAATAGTGTTATTCCATGTAAGTCCCAAGGCCATATATACAAATAAACAGAGACCAAAATTGGATTGCAGACCTCCTTTATTAAATTACATACAGAGTATAGTAATTACGTGTCAGACCAATACAACTGAGTTTATATTTTTAGTACACATTCTTTATATAATTAGTTACTTGAAGGATGTGCTATGCAGGATAGATGGGAACCTAGAAGAGAGCACACATCAGTTTATTAGCAGACCATATATTTTTGATTTATAGATTAGTCAACTATTTACAGATGTTACAGTTATTGTCATTAAGGTAACAGATGAGTTTAACATAGGTAAATCAGAATTGTTACTCCAAGACAGATTTAGAAATATAGAAATGCTGACTTTGGTTTTTCCAATTTTAATAATCTGAGTCAGGAGAATCTTTGGCTAGCTTAGAAGTGATAAATCAATATTTTGTATTTGGAGAAAATGTTTTTATGATACTGTATTTCATTTTTGGTGAAATTAATAAAGCTGAAGCATAAAAAATAACATCCAACCCTGAACAGGATTTTTTTCGTTGTTTGTAACTGGTTTTCTAATAACTCTGGTTTTGAATTCTGAAAAATTAAAAAGTCCATGGTCTTTGGTACTTCCCATATGCTAAAAGAAAATCCTTGTTTATTGCTTCATGATAATTCTGGTGTTGCTACTGAACAAGTACACCAATTTAAATATCTTGGTGTATTACTCGACCTTGGTCTAACTTTTTCTTTGCAGGTAAGATCCATAAGTCGGTCAGTTAACCAGAAATTGGGCATTCCTTATAAGTTTAAAAGTTACTTCACTATGGAAACTTGGAAATCCATTGCTGTGGGATCTGTTCTCCCTCATTTTGACTATGTGGCTAATCGTTATTATAATTTGGGTTGTAAGGAACTTCATACCCTTTCTGTTACTAATAATGACCTCTAGGCACTATTGGGCATAAGGCACATGCCAAAAGTGCTTACTCCACCCACGCAGCTCCATACCTGCGGATAGGTATGTGCCAGCTGGTATGCACTGCAGGCTGCAACCTGTCCATGGCCCCACCCCCGCTCCGGCACACAGGGATCCACAGGGTGGCCAGGGGACGAGTAGCAGACCTGAGTGGGCATCCAATAGGAAGCCTATTCTGGGTCCCAGAGGGGATCCCTAATGGAGGCAGGTGCATGAATAGCACCAGGTACATGGATCTGCACTGCCAAGTCACCATCCCCAGTGGACCAATGGGCCCATAGCCTCACTGAGGTCCACCCCCACTGCTCTGCTGCCCAGCCCCAGCCATAAAAGGCATCCCCCACCATAGTGCAGCACCGGCCCTGGTACTGGACACCAGCCACCACCTCCACACAGAGGCACCCATTGCACCCCAAGCCAAACCCAGACTCCGGTGGTCACCCACACATGGCACTGGCAATCTCCACCCATACCCTGTACCATCCCACTGGTGCTTTGGCAGAGACAACCAGCAGCACAGACCTCTTCACACCTCCCTGGCAATCATCTGTCTGGTTTATGCAGGGTGTGCATTGACTGCTTATGCACTGCATAAGTCAGATGGCCATGGTCCATAGAGGTGTGAGGAGGGCTGTGCCACTGGCTGTCCAGTGCCTGGCATCAACTGGCAGTTACATGGACTGGGGGTGGGCTGTTAGTGCTGTGGGGGAACACAGATCACATATGGGTGTGGGGGTGTGCCAGGTTCAGGGGGGTTCCAAATGGTGTGCCATCCCCTGCTGTACTGCACCATGATGGGCACTCATGAATGTGCACCTGTGGAAAGAAGGGCTGGTCCAGGGATGGGGCATGAGGTGTGGGGAGCTATTTCTTCAGGTCAGGGTACAGTGTGTGGGGGGGGGTTGCATGGGTCCTGGAGGTCTGGCCAGACTGTATCCCAGCAACAATGGTCGCTGTGTCCTGATGCATGGACACCCACCAGTTCCACTGCCCCAGCCCTCTCCAGCAGCCTACTGGGCTGGGGCGGCATGTCGGGTCATCACCAGGTCCCACCATGACTGGTGGGTCAAATCTGTGGGGGAACTCAGAGGGTTATGGCAGAGTTACAGCTGTGATAACCGTACAATCCTCTGTACCCCTGTGGACAGCACATCCCATGTTGGGGCATGACGCTTAGTGGCAGCACACCCCTGGCACAGTTGATCAGCTTGCCAGCCGAGGTATTTGAGGCAAAAACAGTGGAAGGGTTTAAGAAAGCCTGGGATAGGCATATGAGAATCTTAACAGAAAGGAATGAGGAAGGGAAGAAAGAGATGGAGCTCAAGTAGGGTCTGTGGTGATGCTATAGAAAGGGGAAAATGGACAGACTGGGTGGTCCTTATCGTCTGACTAATTCTATGTTTCTATGTATGTGCCAAACAGAAAGGGTGATGGGGGCAACCTTGGCTGTTGCTCCTGCCAAGCTGGAAGGATTTGGACACATGTCCATTTTCATTGACAGATGCTTGCAATGTGGTGTAAAAACTTTGAAACACAGTAATAAATTCCAATGGGAAACCAAATTTGTGGAGGGTGGCAAACAGATAGGGTCAAGACTGCCTATTGAATGCCTTCCTTGCAAAGAGACTGACAAGGATAAAGGGGGTGGCCATCACATGTACATGATGGAGGATGTGAACTGCATGGAATGAGTGTTGTCTGTAGTCTGTTGTGTTCTTATGAATCTCATCTGGTCGGGGTGGATCAAAGTTACTAGAAGGGGTCTAATCTTTGGGCAAGCACTGCTGTAAACAATTTATAATCAACATTTAGCACTGATATTTGCCTACATTTCATGGTTTATGGATGACCAAAATTGTGTCATATTGCCATGTGCTAGGAATGTTGCCTCCTGATAGAACCTCATTGCAGACTGTCATAAGCGGAGTTATTAAAATTCCAAGATGTATTCATCCAGTTCAGTTCAATTTCAGTTTTATTGTTTGACCGTTTAGGTCATTACAATTTTACATGAGAAAAAAAAAACATAAAGTACACATATGATCCAGTATATCAAACCACAAAAATGAAACAGAGCAGCACAAAGATTTTAAATAATTCATACAATCCTAATACGCCAGTTCTTAAAATATGAAATAAAATATATTATATTAAAATTTACAATTTCCCCAGGTGATCAACAATAAATTAGCTTGTCCTTAAAGCAAAATATAAAGGTACCGAGGGATGCTTTGGTCAACCTCTGGACCCCATGAGTGTTGCATGACTAGGCTGCATCTTGCCTCTATCCTGCAGATTCTCAGCTTCATCTTGCATGTAGGCAATACTTTGGCATACATTTCAGTCAGGGCAAATAGATCTGTCCACAAGGTTCTCTCATACTGAGAAATGACACTTGGCCGAAGTTAAGTCTGTATACTTATTGTTGCATGTTCTGTATCAGCAAAATGCCAGCCGACACAAATGTGTGATATTTTTCTACATTCACTGCATCCAGCACCTGGAGGTTTTAATCACTTAGAAAAGATCCAGTTTGGACAGTATCCTCCCAACAACTGGCCTATCACACATTTCCACTTATTGCCAAGACAAACGGTGCTTATCAATCCTCTAGGACAGTATCAGTTAGCTGCATTGCTGAGCAACACACATCATAAAAACATAGAAACATAGAAACATAGAATTTGACGGCAGATAAGGACCGCTTGGGCTACCTAGTCTGCCCATTTTTCTACCTAACAGATAAGCTGCAGATCCTAATTAACCAACAGCTTACTTCCTCCAACCCCCCACTAGGACTGCCTTATGTCTGTCCCATGCATTCTTGAATTCCCCTACTGTTCTTAACTCCATGACTCCTCAGGGAGGCTGTTCCATGCATCCATAACCCTCTCTGTGAAAAAATACTTCCTCACATTACCTCTGAGCTGTCCCCCCTCTATCTTCAAATTGTGGCCCCTTGTTCTTGCACATCTCTTTTTCTGAAATATGCCACCCTCTTGGACTTTGTTGATTCCCTTTAGGTACTTGAAAGTATCTGTCATGTCTTCTCTCTCCCTCCTTTCCTCAAGGGTATACATATTAAGCTCCTTTAGTCTTTCTTCGTATGTCTTCTGGTGCAGACCCTGCACCATTTTGGTTGCCCTCCTCTGGACAGCCTCCACTCTGTCTATGCTTTGCAGAGATGGGGTCTCCAGAACTGCACACAGTACTCCAGATGGGGTCTCACCAACTGTCTGTACAGAGGGATAACAACTTCCTGTTTTCTACTATTGATGCCTCTCCCTATGCATCCCAATATCCCCTCAGCCTTCCTTACTGCCTTCTCACATTGCTTGCCCACTTTTAGGTCATCTGATATAATTACTCCCAGGTCCCTTTCCATTTTTACTGTTGTCAGTATCTCACCCCCCATTGTGTAGTCTTGCCCTGGGTTTTTGCTTCCCAGGTGCATTACCTTGCACTTCTTTGCATTGAATCTGAGCTGCCATACATTTGACCATTCCTCCAACCTTGCCAAGTCCCTACTCATCCTTTCCACTCCATCTGGTGTATCAACCTTGTTGCAGATCTTTGTGTCATCTGCAAAGACATACTTTCCATCCAGTTCCTCTGCAATGTCACTTATAAAGACATTAAAAGGACCGGTCCCAGTATTGAACCCTGTTGTACCCCTAGTAACCCTCATTTCTTCACTGTGGACTCCATTTACTACTACCCTTTGCGTCCTGTTGTCTAGCCAATTTTTATCCAGGCTATCACCTTGGACCCACTCAAGGCTGGCTAACTTATTATTAATCTTTTGTGTGGGACTGTATCAAATGCCTTGCTAAAATCTAGGTAAGCCATGTCCACAACCCCTCCCTGGTCTACTACTTTGGTCACCCAGTCAAAGAAATCTATTAGATTCGTCTGACATGACCTTCCCATCATGAATCCATGCTGCCTTGGGTCCTGTGCCCCACTGCCCTCTAGGCACTCAACAATTCTTTCCTTCAGAAGTGATTCCATCATTTTACCTACCACTGAGGTCAAACTAACTGGTCTGCAGTTTCCTGCCTCTGTCCTGCTCCCACTTTTGTGAAAAGGAATCACATCCGCCCTCCTCCAGTCCTCAGGTAACACCCCATCCTTCCATGATTTGTTAAAGAGAGTAGTCAGCGGTGTCATTAGTTCTACCCTTAGTTCTTTTAGAATTCTTGGGTGAATACCATCAGGTCCCATTGCTTTGTCCACCTTCACATTTATTAGTTCTTTCAGAACCCTTTCTTCTATAAATGGACTGGTATCGACCCTCGTCTTCAGAGTGTTTCTCTTGTTTGGTTTAGGTACCTCCCCCTCCTCTTCCTTTGTGAATACTGAGCAGAAATATTCGTTCAGTATCCCTGCTTTTTCATTGTCACCCTCTACCCACATTCCTTCCCCTTTATTAAGCCTCACTATCCCTCCTTTGGTCTTTCTTCACTCCCTAATGTGCCTATAAAAGGTCTTATTCCCCCTTCTTAACAGAGTTGGCTATCCTTTCCTCAGTTTTGGCCTTTGCTATTCTAACTGCCTTCCCAGCCTCTTTCTGCTTTAACTGATAAAGTTCTCTGTCCTTCTCCTTCTGTGTTTCCTTATATTTCCAGAATGCTATCCTTTTCTCCTTAACCTTCCCTCCCACCTCTTTTGACAACCATAGCGGTTTTTTCCTTCATTGTGTTTTGTTGATTTGCTTTACACAAAGGCGTGTTGCCTCTGTGATGGCTGTTTTGATTACTCTCCATTGTTCCTCCGCCCCTCCTTCTTGCCTGTTTGCTAGTGCTTTCTGAGGCACTCTCTCATTTTCAAAGTCAGCCCTCCTAAAGTCCAATACTCTTGCTTTTGTATGGCTTGATTGTATGGCTGTGTTTATCGTGAACCACACTGTTTGGTGGTCGCTTGTTCCCAGATGGCTACCCACTTCTAAATCTGAGATTCTTTCTCCGTCCCCATTTGAGAGTACCAGGTCTAAGATTGCTCCCTCCCGAGTGGGTTCCAGTACTAGCTGTCTGAGGCATGCCCCCTGTAGGACATCAAGAATGACCCTGCTCTTGGATGTGCCTGCAGCAAAGGTGCTCCAGTTAACATCTGGCATATTCAGGTCCCCATCAACAATATCTCCCCTTTTCTGCCATTCTAAGGAAGCCTTCTATCATTTCCTTGTCCATTCCCTCCCTGAGATGGGGTCTTTATACAACCCCATGCAGATTGTGATGCCATTCCTGTCTCCAGGGTGACCCAGAGTGTCTCATCTGCTCCCTGTTTACTCTTTAGTTCTGTTGCTTTGATCCCTTCCTTTACATAAGAGCTACTCCTCCTCCTCTTTTACCCTCCCTGTCCCTCCTGTAGATTGTGTATTCTGGTATGTTGACATCCCAGTCATGGTTCTCTGTGTACCATGTTTCTGTGACTGCCACAATATCCAGGCAACCCTGTTCCATCAAGGCCACTAGTTCAGGGAGCTTGTTACACAGACTGCTGGCATTGGTACTCATCACCCTCCACTTTTTGATGACCTTACCCCTTTTAGCCCCATTCCTGTCCTTACTGCCTTTGCCTTTTTTTACATTTACTTCTGGCCTGCTCCCTAATGACTTCTCTACTTTGGTGTTTACCTCACTAATTACTGTTGTTTTAGGTCCAATGTATCAACCATTTATATTCCCCTTCTAAAATTGTTCCTAAACTTCTGGAGAAAGCCAACACTTTCAGACTAAATTAACATTAAAGTGTTATCAGTTGTCAAGCAACAAATCCCAAACCGATTTAATCGGAGTAAATTAGCATTTCTACAATAGCATTAGAACACTAGATTTATACATTTATCAATACAGATATCCGGCTATAACATTAATAAAAATTAACCCATTCCTTCTCCATTCAATAAATGAACCCTTCTTTAGTACACTTTCCTCAGATTATTTGATTACACAATTTCACTAAAATCATAGTGATCACACTATTCTATTTGTGAGAAAATTTTAATCCTTTCTAAGAACTGGTCATTTTCTAAACAAAGCGCTAGTGGCAATTAACTACACTGCCAACATGAGGGCTAGCCCAGTGAGGAGCATGCTCAAAGCCAGTCAATGATGCCACTGAAACTATTTTAAATTGCTGCTCATTTAGGTATGTCCATTCTCTGTAAAACATATTAATACATAAACCCACTTATAAAAATACAAAAAAAAAACAAGGATGTAAATTCAACTTTTGACCTTTATGTAAGGATGCTCAGAACATTTTAAATTCCAAGCCTTTTTAACGCAATTGAGATCATTCTTCCATTTTAATCAAATATAGTATGGTTTCAACAAATGAATTACCGAGGCTAAATAACAAGTGTTTCTTGCTGCATTTATTTAATCTGGTAGAGCATTTATTTGCCCATTTAACATGCTTCTGCAGACATTTGTTTAGACATTTGACATTGACTGGCAGAGCTATTTCAATTAAAGAAGTTTTAAAGAATATACCTTTATAAGAGGGAATTCTTAATCTCCCTAATGAAGATTAAAGGCTGCATTGCGGGATACCAGCAACCATGAAGAGGAATGTTTGTGCCCAAAAAGCAGCCTCTTCCCTACCAACAAGGGTCCACAGCACCTTGACAAGCACTTTTCAAAAGTATTTCCCAG
The DNA here is from genome assembly GCA_016271365.2 of Neoceratodus forsteri. Taxonomy (NCBI): domain Eukaryota; kingdom Metazoa; phylum Chordata; order Ceratodontiformes; family Ceratodontidae; genus Neoceratodus; species Neoceratodus forsteri. The sequence continues at coordinate 440,927,294 of CM057451.1, read as the reverse complement.
AAAAATGAAAACCTGAGCTCGCAGGCATCCTCCATTTGCTATCTTGTCACAGATGACCTGAAATAGCATTGATTCATACACCATTGCATTGTGGTGATCTCTTTCTCAAGCTGTAAATATATCAAAACCATTGCATGGTCTGAGAGTATTATAATCCAATCCTACAGTCAATCACATATTTAAGTGACTCCTGTCGGTTATAGCAATACTCTGTACATGTGTAGATCAACTGTACCGGAGGATAGTGTGTGTATTGCCATGTTTGGGGGTGAAATACCCTCCACACATTCACCCATTTAAGAGTGGTGCATGCATTGTGGGCAACTGTTGCTTAGATGGTCAGAGGTGAGAAGTGTTCCAGATATTCTACTGTATCATGCTGATGTTGCTGGCCAATAGCAATACCAGCCTGGTGTTTTCAATATCGGATTGAGCAACCTTCTGACTTATGCTGTATTAGACTCTGGGGGAATGCATACATCGGCAAGTATCACTTCTAGCTGGTATAATGTGTGCCGACCCTTTCTATCCTTAATCACTTTTGTGTCCTGAAAGGGTGTCGTGAGTGAGATAAGGATTGCTACTCCTCTACGTTTTGCCTTAGGCATCTTGAAATTAAACACTGCCCTATATCCACATGTATGGGGCTTCTCATGCACTGACCCATCAAGGTGTGTCTCTTATTTATATTTATTTATTTGAAAAGTTTCACAAGGAAAGTCACACTGAGCTACAATAGCTCATCTCCCAGTGTGTCGGGGGGGAGGGAAAGAGGGGGTAGCAAACAATAATTAAGAAGTAGTAAAAGGTAACATGGAAGTGGCAACATAAAAATGGACTTCACATGATTCACATTTAGTCACTACATTTCAGTATCGGTATACATCAATACATTATGAAAGTGCAGGCAAGTTACTTAACAATGGTCATAAATATATACTAATCACAAATTAAGCTATTTAAAATATGTACAGCCTTAGTGCAGTGCACTATAAGAGCAGAGGTGAGGCTAGTGAAATCATAGGAGATACTGGCAGTGGTGGTAGGGAGAAGTGAGGTTAGTGGGCCATCCCACCCTTGCTTGAACCCTGCAAAGGGGGTGGCAGAGGTTGTAGGGGAAGAAAAGGAGGAGGAATCAAGTAAGGGAACTAGGGAGGATGAAAAGATAGGAAAGGGCAGGTAGAGAAATAGAAACATGGAGAGGGGACGAGAATATGGAAGTAGAAATGGCATAGTACAGGAGAACATGATGAGAATAAAAGAACAGGTAGCGAGCCGGTAAAGAAGGTGGAGGGGGGGCAGCTGTAATTGCAGGAGGGGGAAGTGTGAAGTTGTAAGAGGCAGGATTGTGAACTGGGTGACAGGGCAGAATGAGTATCTAAAGGAAGGAAATTCCAGATATGTGGGAAGTGATAGAAGAAGGCTGATCTACCAGCAGTGATAGAGCTGGGGGGGACATCCTTAGGGAGGAGTTGCAGAAAGTATAGTGAGCAGTAAGAGGGAGAGGAAGGAGAGAAAGGAGGCAGGGTGGCAGTGAGCCAAGCCAGTTTTTGCCAATCAAAGAAGCACTATGAGCAAGGCGTCTAGCATTAAGAGAGGGAAAGGAGAGAGTGGAGTAGAGGTCACAATGGTGAGTATGGGGTGGGCAGTCAAGTGTGAAGCAGCAGAAGGTGTTAAAGAGAGTATCCAGTCTGGTAAGGGTGGAGTTGGGGGTGGAACTGTATACAATATCTCCAAAATCAAAAAATGTGGTGGATCATCTTTTGTACAGTCTTCCGATGGGCAGTAAGAGGAAGGCAGCTGTGGTGTTGATACAGTGCACCAAGTTTGGGGAGTTGCTTTGTGTGGATAGCATTCACATTAATAGCAAAATTGAGGGTCATATCAAGGCATAAGCCAAGATATTTGAAGGAGGAGATGTCTTCAAGAGAGGAACTATCAAGGGTGTGGAAGGAGGGGGTAGCAGCAAACCTGGTGAGCCTTTGTGTGGTGCCAAACACCATAGAGATGATTTTTTTGGCATTCAGTGTCAGAGAGTTGTCACAGAACCAGTGCTGGACATTGTTGAAATGTAGTTGAAGCCTGGTTTTGACATCTGAATGGGAAGTACAAGAGACATGCAGGACTGTGTCATCCATCTACATATTGGTATAAGCAGAAGAAAAAGTGTTTGGATTATCACTGAGGGAAATTGAAAAAGTATTGGGCAAAGTACAGAAATGTGAGGGACACTTGTGTTTATGGGGAGAGGAGGGGAGACTGAGTTGCCAACCCTGACTGATTTGGACCTACCCATGAGGTAGGAAAGAAACCATTGGGTGGCAGAATCAGATTGGCCAGCTGCCTGAAGTTTGCAGAGGAGGAGGGAGTGGGCCACAGTGTCAAGATCCTTGGAGAGGTTGACAAGATGGCAGAGGTGATGCATCCCAGAACCATTACAGAGAGAATGGAGTCAGTGAGCTGAAGTAGGGAGGAGGTGGTGGAGTGGGCTTTCCAGAGACCAGACTGGAAAGGGGTGAAAAAGGAGGACTCTAGGAAAAAGTAGAGTTGTGCCAGAGCCAGGTGCTCTTATAATTTAGTAAGGATAGAGAGTAATGATATTGGGTGGTAGCTGCCAGGGTTGGAAGAGTCACCACTCTTAGGAAGAGGGACAACAGTAGCATGTTTCCAGGCTTTAGTGACTGAGGCTAGATAGTAGGATTGGATCAGGAGAATGGAGACCGGGAAGGCAATAGCAGGGGCAGAAAGATACAGTAGCTTAGGGTCAAGACCATCAGGGCTTTTAACGTTAGGGGGTTAAGGGTTAGTACAGCATGAAGGGTGTCAGCAGGGGTGACAGGTTAGGAGGAGAAGTAGGAGGAAGAGAAGGGAGCAGCTGGAGTTAGGGGAGGAGGAAGAGGAGGAGGAGGAGGAGGAGGAGAGGGAGGCAAGAAGATTGGAAGCACATGTGGTGAAGAATGTGTTCAATTCCTCAGAGACAGCTGGAGGGTCGGCAAACTTGAGGTTTCCAACCTTGAGCACTGGGGGGGGCATGATTGGCTGGGAAGGGAACAGGGAATGTACAACTTTCCAGAATTTGGAGGGATTGTTAATATTTTCCCGGAAGGCAGAGCTGAAGTAATCCACTTTGACTAGATGGATAGCCTTGTTGCAGAAGTTCCAAAGGGAGCAATAGGTAATTAAGTCCTTGGGGGCACCAGATGCTTTGTAGGCTGACCATGCCATGTCATGAGCAAGTTGGCATGCCAGGAGCTCAGCTGATACCCAAGGGAGGTGGGAGCCATGGCCTCTAGTCTTTCTAAGAGGGGCATGTTTGTCTCAGGTATTTAGGAACTGATCGTTAAAGTTGGACAGGGCAGCATCAATAGAGGGGGCATTGGCCATAGGGGACCAGTCAGTACTCATGAGTTCACTGTGCAAGGAGGATAAATCTAGAGATCTAAAGGAGCGATGGTAGAGTAGGTTAGGAGGGGCAGTTGGCCTGTGGACATTTCTCACACTGTAGATGATGTGGGGATTACTGAGAGCATCTGGAAGGACACCTGAGGTGATCACATGGTGAAAGTGGGAAGTCAGAACCCAGTCTGTCAGGGTATGATTACCTGACTTGAAGTTTAGACTCCTAGGTTCAGTTATGAGCTGCTGGAGATTTAGGGAGGAGATGGAGTTGCAGAGTTCAGAGTGCTTATTGGACAGCCAGTTGATGTCTAAATCTCCAAGGATGTAGAGTTCCCCAGAGGAGGAGTGGGTGATAAGCAAGGAGATAAGGTCAGTGACAGTAGTGGGGCAATTAGAGACAAGGCTGGGTCAACAGTAGACACCTGTCACAAAGATGGAGATGGAGCTGGAGTCCGGCTTTAGTAAAATAAGTTCATAGAAACATAGAAACCTAGAAGTTGATGGCAGATAAGGACCGCAAGGCCCATCCAGTCTGCCCATTTCTTTTTCTACCTTATAAATGCGCCATCGGCCTTTGCTCTGTCAGTGGTCTATCTATTCATACTCAGCTGTATTGCTCCCTTAAGCCTATCTCATGCCTGTTTGAAGCCCTACACTGTATTCATAGCCACCACTTCCTGAGGAAGGCTATTCCATGCATCCACCACCCTTTCTGTGAAAAAGAATTTCCTCACATTCCCCCCTTAATTGGCCTCCCTCTAGTCTCATGCTGTGTCCTCTTGTCCTGCTATTTTTCTTATATTTAAACATGTTAGACTCTTTCACCTTATTAATGCCCTTAAGAGGTTTGAATGTTTTGATCATATCACCTCTCTCCCTCCTTTGCTCAAGGGAGTATACATATTGAGCTCCGTTAATCTGTCCTCATATGTCTTCTGATGCAGTCCCCGCACCATTTGGTTGCCCTTCTCTGGACTGCCTCAATTTGGTTAATGTCCTTGTGAAGGTGTGGCCTCCAGTACTGCATGCAGTACTCCAGATGGGGCCTAACCAGTATCTTGTAAAGAGGGATTATTACCTCCCTATTATGACTTGTGATACCCCTACCAATGCACCCTAACATCCCCCTAGCCTTACCTACTGCTTTAGAGGTCTGCTTGGATGATTTCAGGTCATCGGTGATGATGATGCCCAAGTCTCTTTCTTCCTTTGTGACTGCCTGCAACACCCCTCCCAGCCTATAGGTGGCTTCAGGGTTTCTCTTCCCTATGTGCATGATCTTACACTTCTTTGCATTAAATCCCAGTTGCCACTCTTCTGACTATTTTGCTAGTTTATCCAGATCTCTTCTCATTCTGTCCACCCCAATCTGGATCATCTACTCTGTTGCAGATCTTGCTGTCATCTGCAAACAGACAAGCGTTACGCTCTAGTCCATCTACAATGTCACTAATTAAGGTATTGAAGAGGACCGGGCCCAGGACTGATACCTGAGGTACCCCACTTGTGACTTGCATCTCTTCTGACTGTATACCATTTACCACCACTCTCTGTTTTCTGCCCATCAACCAATTTGTTACCCAGTTGACCAACGTCTGACCCACCCCGAGCATACCCAGCTTATTTATCAATCTTCTATGTGGAACAGTGTCGAAAGCTTTGCTGAAGTCAAGGCAGGCAACATCAACTGCTCCTCCTTGGCCCACCACTTTGGTTACCCAGTCAAAGAAATCTATGAGATTAGTTTGACAGGACCTTCCTCTTGTAAACCCATGCTATCTTGGATCCTGTACCCCTATGAATTCCAGGTGTTGCACTATCCTTTCCTTAAGGAGTGCCTCCATAATCTTGCCCACTACTGAGGTAAGACTGACTGGTCTGTAGTTCCCTGCCTCCTCCCTGCTGCCACTCTTGTAGAGCAGGATCACATGAGCCCTTCTCCAGTCTTCTGGGACCTCTCCTGTGCTCAGAGACTCACTAAACAGTTCTGCTAATGGCTCTGCTAGTTCCACCCTTAGCACCTTAAGTACCCTGGGATGTATGCCATCAGGTCCCATTGCCTTGTCCACCCTGAGCTTGTTTGTTTGTTTGTTTGTTAATTTTTATTCTGTATAATCAGTGAGCAAAAATGCCCATTTTCACTGATGCCCAGTCTCAACATAATACATACATAAATAATATACAACATATAAATATAAGAAACAAACATACATATAAAATACATTATTTAAAACAACAACACTTTGAATTAACAACCAAAAATTTCTTTAAAACCCTCTTAAATAACAAATCGTAACACATTGCATAATGTTAGAGGGTAATTCATTAAACAATTTCACCGCATAAAATTGAAGAGAATTCTGAGCAAAAACTCTTTTATAGTAGGGAATCCGAAATTTAAAATTTAGATTATCCTGCGACCTGGTTCCTACACCATTAATCAATTTAGTAAACATATCACAAATATTACCAGAAAAAATTTCTAATTTAATTTTTTGAAGAAATACTAAAATACATAATCTAAACCTATCAACTAATGACAAACACCCCAAAGAACTATATAATAAACAATGATGAGTTATTTTCTTCTGTCCTGTAGCAAAACTAATAATACTATGATAAGTGGATTCCAACTTATTACGCATTCTAACTGAAGTAAAAAAATATATAATTAATCCATAATTAATAACTGAGAACAAAAGACTATTAACCAAAATTATTCTAACCTCATCTGTTAAAAACCTTTTCAATCTATAAAGCATTCCCAATCTTCTATGCAGCTTACCTATTAATTTCTGAATATATATTTCAAATGATAAATTACAATCAATAACCAGGCCTAAATAACAAATTTCAGTAACCCTTTCTATATTATTCCCAAAATTATCCTTTAGAATTAGCTCAGAATTTACACTAGATCTTGTATTATTAAATACCATACATTTTGTCTTTACATGATTTAACACTAAATTTTGCTCCATTAACAAACCATGCATCAAACTAAAATCATCCTGTAACCTTTGCTGTACAGCCTGTAAAGTATTACCAATACATAATAAAACTGCATCATCTTCAAACAATATAAGCTCTGTTTCTTTACATACTTTATGCAAAGAATTTAAAAATAAAGTAAACAACAAAGGACCCAATACAGACCCTTGGGGAACACCACACATCAGAATACCCTCATCAGATAACACACCATTCATCATAGTTTTCTGCACCCTACCAGTTAAATAATTATTAAACCATAATATCACTTCCTTTGAGAAATTTACCTCCAACAAACTCATTAACAACTTCCTATGATCAACCAAATCAAATGCCTTGGTGAGGTCCACAAAGCCAGCAGCTACTATTTTACCCTCATCTAAGGCATCTAAAGCTTAGCGAGCTCTTGTAGGACCCTTTCTTTTATGAAGGGAGTAGTGCTCACCTCCCTCCCCCCCCTGTGTCCATAGTGCTGAGCGGTGGGCCCTGCCCTACCTTCTCATCAGTAAATACTGAGCAAAAATATCAACTTAGGATAGATGCTTTTACAGGGTCCTCCTCCTCACATGCCCCCTTTTCTCTTTTGAGCTTAGCAATACCCTCTCTGGACTTTCTCCTTTCACTAATGTATCTATAGAAAATCTTGTCACCTTCTTTTACTGTTCGTGCTAGTGTTTCCTCGGTTTGGACTTTGCCTGCCTTACTGTCTTCCCCTGCTACCCTTAGGGCAGTTTAGTGTGCCTCATTATCTTCATCCCGCTGTGTTTCCTTATGTTTCCTGAAGGCCAGCCTTTTGGCTCTGACCTTTTCTGCTACTGTATTTGAGAACCAAAGTGGTTTCCTTCTTCTTTTGCACTTCCTTTTCTGTCTAACACAATGGGATGTTGCTTCAAGTATTGCATCCTTAATGCTTGCCCACTTTGCCTGTACCCCCTCACCTGTGTTTCTTTTTGCCAGGGCTAGCTTAACTCTGTTGGCCATCTTATCAAAATCAGCACCTCTGAAGTCACATATTTTTGCCTTGGAATGGGATGACTTAGATGTAGTGGCCAAATTGAACCATACCATGTGATGGTCACTGGCCCCCAGGTGACCTTCTACCTGGAGATCTGTGATCCCTTCCCAGCTAGTCAGTACTAGATCTAGGATAGCCCTGTCTCTTGTGGGTTGTTGTACCAGTCATTCAAGGATCTCCCCCTGCAGGGAATCCACCACGTGTTTAGTTCTGGCAGATGTTCCTGCTGGTATTGACCAATCTGTGTCCGGCACGTTGAAGTCTCCCATTATCAGAACCTCCCCTTTAGTTGTCATGTTTTGTATATCTTCTAACAGTAATGTGTCTATGTCCTCCCCCGGTCTGGGGGCCTGTAGACAACCCCAGTACTTATGGCTGTCCCATTTCCTGTTTTCTGAGTGACCCACAGTTCTTCTGGCTCCTTATGTGTATTCTGAATTTCTGTAGCTTTGATATATACATTGACATACAGGGCCACTCTACCCCCCCTTTTTGCATCTCGGTCTCTTCTGAACAGTACATAGCCAGGTACTGAAGTTTCTCAAGTGTGGTTACTGGTAAACCACATCTCACTAATTGCTACTATGTCCAGTTTAGCTGCTGACATTATTGCCTGCAGGTCTGGGATCTTATTTCCCAGGCTGTGATCATTTGTGTACATGATTTTCCTTTGGCCAGATTTCTGTGTGTTAGTTGTTTGGTGAGATTTGGCATTTCTCCTGTGAGTCGTATGGGGAGATGGACCTTTTTCTTACCTGGTGATGCAAAGGAACTGCAAACATGCTGAATCCCTGTTTGACCACTAGCTGAGTGGGAGGGGTGTTCTTCCCATTTGACGTATGGGGTGCTGCACTCCTCTCCCCATTTGCTAGTTTAAATATTCTGCAAAGACATCAAACTTCTGCCCCAATGCACTGACTCCCTCCTTAGTCAGATGCAGTCCATCAAATTTAAAGAACTTTCGCTCCCAGAACTGTTGCCAGTTCCCTACAAATGTGTGTCCTTTTTCCTGGCACCAGCCCTTGAGCCACATGTTTAGCTCCCCTATCTCCCCTTCTCTGACCTTCCATCCATCTGCCCCCCTCTCTTAGACTGGCAGGATCTCAGAGAAGGAGATGTCAGACAAAATGGATGATAGTTTGTCACCCAGCTTGGTCAGGTGTTCCTTGGTCCCCACAGCTGACCGGCTGGCGAGATCATTAGTCCCTATGTGTACCAGGACATCAATGTTTTCTCCTGCTTTGAGAATAATTTTAGCAATGTGGTCAGTGTCTCTCCATGCTGATGTACCTGGGAGACATCTGAGCATTACCCCTGGCTGGAGATGGGTATCAACTCCCCGAATCATGGAGTCTCCTATGATCAGAAGTTTTTTGGATTTCCTTTTTGCTTTTTTTGTTTTGGTTCCTGATTTGGGCGAGTTTTGTTGTGCTAGCTCCTGTGCTGCAGTGTCCTGCTCTGCAGTGTCCTCTGCCCCTTTGTCTGATTTTGGAGATAGAGTGTGAAAGGAGAGGAGATGGAGAGGCGAGTGGAGTATGGAGGGAGGAAGAAATTGATGATCTTGACAGATAAGGGAATAACCAGGGATGGAGATGGTGGTGTTGGGTATTTTTAAGGAAAGACAGGACTCAGTGATGATAAGAATAGAGGGTTTCATGCTAACCATGAGTGTATGTACCAGGTTGATCTTGGGGAGGAGACTCCCGATATTAAGGTAGGTTATTTTCAGTCATTTGGGGGGACAGTGAGGGAGGGTGTGAGGGCCCAGGGATTCAACATCCCAGGAAGAGAGTACCAATGGCAGGATTAGGAGCCTGATGGGGAAGGATGTGCATCTCCAAAAATATGTGGGAGAATGGGATAGTGGGGAGGGGGCTAGAATTGAGGACTGGGAACAGGGGGAATGAGAGAAGTGGAGTGAAGCTAAGATAACTCTTGAGGAATGGAGGAGGGAAGCACACAGGTGCCAGGGAGAGTTGAGAAGTGGTTGGAGGCAAGAATTAGGAAGCATGGTGGAAGAGGAGATATGGTATAAGGTAGGTATAAGAGGGGAAGGAAGAGAGGTTGGGGGGAGATGATGAGAAAAAAGGAGGAAGGAAGATGGTAAGGGCAAAAAGGAGCATAATGGGGGAAATTGAGTGAGAATTTGAGAAAGGGAGAGTGAGAGAGATGGAGAGAGAGTCTAACAGAAACAGAGATGTGAGGAGCAGATGGGAGAAAGTAGTAGGGTCTGAACAAAACAGGAAGAATAAAAGATACAGGAGGGAGTAGAGAGTGATACACAGGATAAAAATGGATAGGGCTAAAGAATCAGGAAGAAGAGTGCAGGGGAAAGGGCAGCAGTATATGCAGTGCACAATTGTTGGAAAAATAATTTATTGACAGGGTAAGGCAGTTAGAGTAACAGAGGTTCCTGGAAAGGAAAGAGAGAGTCCCTAATGGCCAAACACTATAATCAGCTAATGAGAAGGTGGGGACTTGAGTACAAGGCTGTAAGAGTATCACAGGATTGCTGGGAGGAAAAGGGTGCCTGTCACAGGCTGTAGGTAATAATGGACCATTGAGGCATTTTGGCATCAAATATAAACATATTTATTTACAAAATAAAATTATTAAAGCGAACTGAAAACAACAAAATTAAAGAGAAGCAAAGCGATAATTATAACTAGAAAACACTAGCTCATCAGGATGTTCACAACATTACATCCAGGTCTGATCTCCAACTCCAACTGAACTGAACTGAACTGAAAGCACATGTTTTTATACTATTCAGGGGTCATATGATCACCCAACTCCTCCCCTGTGCACCTCTGTTAACAATGTTTCTTTATTTATACAGCATTTATTTTATCCTTATTTTAACACAGCAACATATGAACATTCATAAAAGTAAGTTACAGTCCTTTTGGAGGATTTGAAAGCAATCTTTGGCCTCAGCAAGCACACCCTTTCCAACAGTAGCATAAATGCATTTAAGAAATGGCCGTCCGGCTCCTAGGAGAACTGCTGCAACTGAAGGAGGATTCATTTGGGGCTCTGAGATACCAGAAAAAACAGCAGAAACCTTTGTTTTCCAAAGGTCATCAAAACAGCCCAAAACCTCACTGTTTCACCTTTGGAGGGTATGTAGGACTTATCCTAATAACATTTGGGTAGAAACCTTTAGTTTTGGGAACACTAGAAGGCAAAATGCCTTCGCGATAGTGCGCATGTTTGCACATTTTACCGGTGCTCGCATTGTCGTGCAGGAACTCCATGGTGTATCTTCACACAAAAAGCCACATTTTTCAGAGCTCTTGCAGAAAAGAGCCTAAAGGGGCTAAACTAAAGAACCAGGAGGTTATTCTATTATTTTACAAGCCTAAAAGGCACAACAGCATTAAGGCATATTCAAAACTTACCAGAGCATTTAAAAAGATGGTGTCCTGACATAATTACTAAAAGGAGAGTTCTCTTTACAGAACCCTCACACAGTAAGCAGGCATTTTTATTTTATGGGGCAAGCCTGAGAAGCACAAATGGTTCTAAATACCATTTTCAAGTAGGGAAACATTTCCTTTCTTTACATGAAGCATTTACTTTCACAGACTCCAGCCGTACAGATTATAGAGGAGCAGGATGCTTTTTCAACAAAGACAGGGAAGCAGTCCTGACGTCCTCAATACTTTAGGAATCCATTTTTATGGGCATGATAATGGTACTGGGATGTACTGGGAAAGGATACAGGGAGACAAACCACAGACAAGACTACAAGAAACAATATAAAATAAAGTAGGTGGCCAGCCCAACAAACAAACACATAACAATAAAGGCAAGAACAAGGAACAGAAGTACATCCCTGACCCATTATCATCCTAGAAAAAGGGGGGGGGCTTCATTCTTTCACAGTGCCCCTAGTGGCCAGCTGCTAAAACCTGCTAATTGGAAAGTGGGGAGATGGGAATGCAGCAGTAAGCAAACCAAGCAGTACTGGAGGGCTAGATAGGTATAACAATGTACGGGAGGGGATTAAAATGTAACAGGCTGTATGACCTAAATAATTAGATCTCTGGCAATGGAGGACCTGTCACAGGAGTCAGGGGTTCAAAACCAACCTAGGGAGACAAATGAGAAGTGAGAGAAGAGGTGGGGGTAGGGGTGTGCGAAAAAAAATTCTGCTTGCGGAATTTCAGCGAAAGTCAGATTTTTGCTTCGGCGAAAGTTTGGAAATCATTTCACCAATTTTTGCAGAAATTCCGCTGTGAACTACAGAATAAATGTAAGAAATGTGGGTTAATGTATTAAACTGAAGGAAAAAATCTCTGCAGAACTAATCTCTGTCAGTGTTCAGTTTTGCAGCTTATGTATTAAAATGCTAGAAAAAAAACCTGTAGAAGTAATGCAAGAGGTTTTTATTTCACATGTCATGTAAAAAGTCTGCAGTTCATAATTAAATGTCACAGTACAAGGCAGAAATCCAGTTATTTGGCAAAAGTTTGGATTGCCGCCACAGGTGAAAGAGCAGAAAATTCTGCGAAATTTTCAAAATTTCGCCGGACTTCTGCAATGGTGGAAATCTGCACTTTTGCCCACCCCTAGGTGGGGGATTGTAGGCAAACAAAAGGGGAATGTAATTAATGGGGGGAGAGGAGGGTGGAAGCAGAAAAAGGACAAGAGAGGGAGAGAACTTAAATTGTTACTCGACAGGGTTAGGACAATAGTGCCACCTAGTTGCGAGACCAGATAGCCTGCAAGTGGGAAACTGCGGAGATAGAAAAAATAGGCACAAGTTGCACAATAGGTGCATCGCAGGTCATGTGGGGGCAGATGCCTACAAGGAAATGCCCGCTCAGGGTGGGAGGACGGGTGTGTGTGGAGCAGCTGCCGTGCTGTGGCAGAGGGCAAGCACAGGTCCAACACACTACCAGTTCTTCATTGCTCCAAGGTGGGGGAGAGCCTGGAGTGAACTGGCCCTCATGACCCACGCTGCTGCTCTGAAAACACCGGCAGCCTGTAAGAGGTCTCTTGAAGGAATGCATCTTGATGTTCCTTCCTAATTATAGAGAGAACCTTAGCCCTTGGAACCAGATTATTTAGGCCATTAAGATTTAAAGAGTACCATAATGCATCCCTACCCATTATCCTTCAACTTATTTTCTCCCCTGTCCTGCACCCCCCATATATAGTACATGAAACTGCATCCTACATCATTCTGTCTGTATGTATGTTGGAGCTGTTGAAATATATGCCCTGGAAAAAAAGCAATGCCATCCAGGTGCCTACATCATAAAAGCCATAATACCAAAGTTAAAAGGACAATGGAAAAATAGGTTGAGCTCACAACTGGGTGCACTCAGCAATATAGTGGCAGTGTTGGGTCTTTAAGGTAGGGGCTGATTCAGAGCCCTGTGTCTTCAGATATACTCCACATTGAGAGGATATCCCACCCAGCCTGGTGGAAGCTCCTATAGTGCTATGACTATATAAGTATGGGGTGGTTGGGGAATAGACATCAAGAGAGAAAATCCATGGGGATGCCTCCCACCATCCATCCACAATATAATACTCTAGTGCAGACTATAAATTCTCTGCTACTAAAATTGTAATGAGGAAAATTAGAGAAAAACTGCATTATGATTCAATTGACAGAAGCAATGCAAACAAGTTCAATATGCTTGTTGCAGAAGAGTTCTCTTGTACAATTGAAAGGCATGTCCAAGCTTAGATCAGGGGCAAAATGATTTTAGCCCTCTGTCCATAGAGCATCATAGAAACATAGAAACATAAAATCTGATTGCAGACAAGGACCATACGGCCCACCTAGCCTACCCATTTCTCTACTCAGTGTTGACATCCCAGATCCTATTTGGTCTGCAGCACGCCTTCTCTACCCATCTCCAGGGTACCCTTATGTCTATCCCATGCACTCTTGAATGCCAGCATTGTTTTAGCCCCCACTACCTCCGCTGGAAGGCTGTTCCACAGATCCACCACCCTTTCTGTGAAAAAGTATTTCCTGACATTCCTCCTGAGCCTTCCTCCCTCCAGCCTTATATCATGTCCCCTTGTCCTTGTGCAATGCTTCCTCTGAAATATGCTTCCCTCCTGTACCCTGTTTATACCCCTAAGGTACTTGAATGTCTCTATCATATCCCCCCTCTCTCTCATCTCCTCCAGTGAAGAGATATCTAGGTTCTTGGGTCTTTCCTCATACTGCTTCTGGTACAGCCTATGTAACATTTTTGTCACCCTTCTCTAGACTACCTCCTTCCTGTCTATGTCCTTCTTGAGATGGGGTCTCTCAACTTAAGGCACTTCTCCAGGTGAGGCCTTACCAGTGATCTGTACAGTGGCATCACCACCTCTTTCTTGCTGCTGGTTATACCCCTATCTATGCATCCCAGCATTCTGTTTGCCTTCTCCACCGCTTTTTCACACTGCTTGGTCACCTTTAGGTCATCTGATATGATGATTCCTCAGGTTTCTCTCTTTCATTGTGGTGGCCAGATTCCCCGTACTCTTCTCTTGGATTCCTGTGACCCAGGTGCATTATTTTGCACTTTTTTCATTGAAACTCAACTGACATACACCTGACCATTCTTCTAATAAGCTTAGATCCATTTTCATTCTTTCCACTCCTTCCAGTGTGTCAGCTCTTTTGCAGATCTTGGTGTCTCTGTGAACTGGCATACCATTCCCTCCAGACATTCTGCAATGTCACTAATGAAGACATTGAACAGGACTGATCCTGGCTCCGATCCCTGTAGCATCCCTCTCGTCACCTCCATCTCTTCTGATTTCATGCCATTTACTACCATCCTCTGAGTCCTGTCCCTTAGCCAGTTCTCAACCCATTTTACTACCATAGGGCCCCGGTGGTGGCACTCCCTGAAAAAAGTTGTACCCATGTTCATCTGCACATTTTTCAAATGACCCCTTTCCTTGTTTTTGCTGGCCAAAAAATTGACACCTTTAATACAGAAACAAGGAGTCAGTTATGGCCTCCACCCCCCCCCCTTTTCACTTGAAGTCAGGAACATGATTATGGTTTGCATCCTATGTACACATAATGTTGTTAGACAGTAATCAACTGTATGTCAAAGCTTGTGTACATGTTTTGAATGCATGCTTTCTTAAATGTGTTTACAGTGCTTTCTGGTAATTTTAATAAGCCTGGTTTTCAGTCCTGTAGTAGACAATATACCCAGGTTAATATTTTCTACTTAGGGGTGCATGCCAAGCTTATATAAGCTTTGTGTAGACCCTATGATAAAGTGGTATCAATATCATCTCCATTACTGTCCCAAACATCCAACTCAGGGTCACGTGCGATGATTTACTCTGGAATTGAATAGGCAGTTGCTAGACATTTCTTCAGTAATGCCTGTCATTTTCTAATGTATTTACATTTTAATGCAGGCAAGATGAAAATATAGTAATGTAGGATGAATCTTAGCAGTGTTGGAATTACAATTTGCACTTTTGGAGTTATGGAGTCTAATACAGTATTTCCGAAGTGCCCCCCATGGTCCCTCACTTACTTAACTACAAAAAAGTTACAAAGCCTCATATCAGACCGACGGGCAGAGCCCCCAATTCCCCACAGCAACTCCAAGACCAAGTAAAGTGTGCATGAACCTGGGGCATGGACAAACTGACAAAATCTCAACACACTGGCTAGCAAATGTTTTGTTAAGAGACAGTAGAAACTTCAGCATGTTAAAAAAAAGGATAAGCATAGCTAAATAAATATTCTGTTACTCAAAAACAGGCAAGTGAAAACATTGGAGAAAACATTTACTAATCTCAATGGATGTCAATAGCTAGCTAAATCCTCACAGCTGTTTGCACTGGGTGAAAGAAACTTCTGAAGGATACTTAAAAGGGAAAGATTTAGGAAAGATTAAACAGTAGAAACCCAAAGTGGCAATAACAGACCATAAAAAAGGGGAGGCAACACTTGGAACAGCAATATTATTTTAAGGAAATACTGTAAGCACTGCAGTACTCTCGGTAACAACCATCTTCCATCCATAGCTAAAGGTTGGATTAAAAGCTTGGGTTAAAAGGTTCCCTGCCCCACCCTGGAGACCCTCAGTGGGGACTCCATGATAAATATAGTACAGTATTGCAAAAAAAAATAGCCTTGTGGTCCTTTTGTCATTCAGCACAGAAAAAGACATGAGGAAATCAGGGAGGAAATACTGTAACCAAGAATCTGTAAAAATGGTACTACAGCCCACACTCTGAACCCACAACTGTTTCTTTGTCAAGAGGCAGGGTTGCAAATCCAAGGGGCAAATCCTCCAGGGGAAATCCATGATTCAGGTCACGAAATGCATTCCCAAACACATTACTTCTTGCAAATGGGTCCCCACACAATGTCATCAGCAGTATGGACCTCAGTGGAACCCTGGGATGAAACAATAAGGGACACAATATTTTCACAATAAATGTAGTCTGAAATTTACTTTAATTTTTTCTTGTTTGATAAAATGCCTGAGCATAGCTCATTTGCAAAGAACATTCCGGGTGAAATTTACCATCAAGAGAAATAAGAGCTGTGTGGTGTGGTGTGTGGAAGGGGAGCATTTTAGCTATTGGCACCTGCCCAGGCACCTGCCAGACTGTGGGTTTCACTCAAGAGAAAACTTTTACTTTCTTTGAAATTGACTAGTTTCAAAGTATTGAGTAATCCCCATATACATAAAAACTGATTAAAGGAAAAAAAAACTGCAGATTTTGCTTGTTCCCTAAATGCCACTGGGACTAGGTGCTTATACATAAACAGGCCCATAAAATCATAGAATAGTGGTGTTATCATTTTACCTTTTTAATAAATCATTAATATCTAATAATGGCTTTAGTATGTCTTTTTTATTATTTACATGGTCAAAACCATATTTGTATGCACCCTTAATTTTTTTTATACTGTCTACCAGCTTAATACAGACACAGTCTGTTTCTCTTTGGAGTAAGAGCGTGCCAAACATTTGAATGGTCACGTCACAGAATCCCTATAGAGCATGCAGGATGTTAATAGTTTGCAGCAACTCCTGTACAGGCTGATGCCACACTCTGTGTATGTGAAGGCTGAGGCTGTCTCCGTGGTGATTGTTAGGTATGGTGGGCAGGTGGGCAGGCAAATATACAGATTGCATATGACTGACTATTTAATACACTGATTAACTGCATCAAATAGTATTTTATGCTGTACATATATAACACCTTCTGTTGTGTGTTACCTGCCCGGGAAACAAACCCACCAATATTATGCATATCAGATATATAAATCTATAACAGTGCACTAACTTTCTCGTTCTGCAAATCCTTGATGGCAACATATTAAAATCCGAAATGCCCAGTGAAGTGAATGGTCACACTTGTTACTGTATTAAGGCAGAAAACAGCAACCAGGCAGTCAGTTTGAGGAGACAGGAGTTCTCCTATCTCTAGGTGGCAAAAGAAGGGAAAGGGAGAACAAGGATCTTCTCTAATTCTTGAACATTAATAAAAGAAATGTAATTTATAGAGCCAGTTTGTTTTGTCATAGCCAAACGCTGATTAAAATGGTAAGGGCAGGAGTAGTGCAACACTTTGCTGGATGTAAAGGTCAGCCAGAGCATCCATATTCCTCAACCAAGAATATAATAAAACATTTAGAATTTTCCCAAGGTTGATTTTAAGAAAAAAAACTTTATGTACAGCAGCTGTGTTTGGTGATATTAAGTGAGACACAAACTGAAGGTGAAGGTACACAAAGCAAGCCTTCACCAAATCTGACTGCCAGTCAAGTAGTGAGGTGTGTGGGGATCAGCACGAAATTCCAACACACTAATTCTCGACAGGCACAATCCCATCACCAAAAATGCCAAGATTGCAATTTCCCGACAATACATTTGTCTAAAGTATCGAAATCCCGACACAAGGCTTCTATCTTCCTGGCTCAAGGATCCAGATTCAGCTTGAAGGGCAGACGGCATCCAAGGAAACCTCCCCCCACCCAGCACCTACACTGTCTTCCCCGTTACCTAGGTCCGCAACACAGGTACTAAATACTCCTACCTGCAGACTGGCAGAGCCGCACCATCTTACCTTGAACTTTGGGGTTGGGATGTTGACCCAAGATGTCTTTGTACATCCACAGTTTTTTTTTTCTGTAGTCTAGCATTACATTCCGACCCTGACCTCCAGTGTCTTGCAGACGCTACATTTTCTTACCTCTTGCTGTGCTGAATTTTACCTCATGGTGTGCTGCACTCATTAGCCACTAAGGTCTTATTAAGTACATGCCTGCTTTTTAACTCAGGTTGTGCAATGTTTAGCGCTAGTTGGCTAAGTTATTAAGACTGTTACTGGTATGCATCTGATTCACTTGCCTCTGATAATTACTGCACCACCTTTAAAGACTGATACCACTTTTGTGATCTTCCAATCTGTTCTGGTATCCCTATATAAAATTGTTATTATGGGAACCATTATTATGTTAGCTGGGTCTCTCAGTAAGCTGACCTCCATTGCATATAAACACACATGACTTTTGAACTAAATTAAAATGAAATGCTGCACCTCACAGGGTTACACCAGTGAATGAAATTTTAAATCAAAACTCAGTAAATATTTTTAGTGAATATTTGTAGTAGGTTTGATACCAGTAACAGCCTTAATAGCAGAGTCAACTAGCGCTAAACACTGCACATGGCATGCACAGGGAATATAGTCTAAAAGAAAACAACATGACAAATAATTTAAAATTTAAAACACTACACTGGTGTGCATCCCAGGTGTGCATCTTATTCACTTTCCCCTAATAATTACTGTGCTGTGCTTAACTTGTTAGCATGTTGTGCTATTTGTTGGGATTTCGATTAATCGGGCAAAGTGTGTGTGTGTGTTTTTTTATTTTGTTGATATGATTGATATGATTTTTTTCACGTTCTGATCTAATGACACAGATGACAGCAAATGTGCCTTTCTTGGGGGGAAGGTTGCATTCCAAGAAGTAAGGCTGGATGTTAGTTGACCCCTTTGTGTGTGACAGTTTCTGCAGAACAGGGCTCCCTAAATGTCAAAATCATGAATGCAGGCTGTTGTGACAGATTGTCAGAAGCTGATGAGCGTGTAACAGGAGAACAGTTGAGGGGTAGATAAGAGAGAAAGACTCCATTTTGGTAGTCAGGTTGCACTGCACCTCACAGGGCAATAAAAAAGTACTACCCTCTGTCACTCTTCCACTATGGGGTTGGACCATTACCCCCATGTCAGCTGCCACGTCACCAGTTTCCCCATGCCCCTGTGTTCAGACTGAGTGGGACCCCGAATGGACTCCTTGAAAAGATGACACACTGTGAGTGATGTGAGTGCATTGAGGCACCTGCCAACTTTTCTTCTGCTCCCTGGTAGTGATGTAGTATGGGAGAGGCCAGAGGAGTAACTACTACAGAGGTGACTACCTGACAGAAAAGAGGCTGATGGTGCTGCTCACAGCATGAATGGGGCCACAGGTAAGCCCAGTTCGGAAGGGGGGGGATTTCACTAAACAACAGGAAAGGTGTAGACCAACGGGATACCAAGAAATACAATACATGAGAAAATACATAAGGTTTCACCACTATAAACTGCAGTTTGTGATAAGGGCTTTTTATGAATTGGTAAAGTGGTGGGGGGGGCAAGTGACTGAATAATGATAATATTTTTGAGACATGGTGTCCTTTGTGGGCTGTACGACAGTTGCTGGCTCAAACAGTTTTAGGAGTCCACCACACATTATCTGCAGGCTGTATCGGGAGTCTGTGATGTCCAAGGTGATGCCACTGTTTCAAAACATGACATGCGCTGACTCCCGATACTTAAAAAAATGTGAAACATGAAGATTTCAACAATATAAAAAGCAAATAAAAAAATACATGTAAATATCAATATTACAAAAAAAGACACACACACACAGGCTATGGTTTGGTATTTCTAATTTATTTCACTGTTAAGATCATCAGTAAAAACATTTCCAATCTCCTTTAAGTGGTGCCTGCACCCTTCAGTGAATATTAAAGGAAGATGAGCCGGGATATAGGATCACAGCAAACACAACACATCCTGAGTTATCCCGAGGAGTTATCACTTGTTCTCCCCTCCTGGCTCTTCTCCAGTCCACCCATAAGAAAAGAAATCAAGGAGTCACAACGCAGGGAAACATAAAAAAACACTACCCTTTTAAAGAAGTACATGAAGGCAAGCATCCGTGTTTTCACTTTTAAAAACACCCCTTTTCTGTGATTTGTATGGCTCCGATGCATACATCAGTGCCAAGAGAGTGCCACCACTGGATATAGCCCACTCCCAAGTTTCTCAATTTATTTAGCAATCTCTTATGTGGTACTATGTTGAAGGCCTTGCTGAAATCCAGGTAGGCCACATTCACCACCCCTCCCTGATCTACCACCCAGATCACCCATCAAAGAAATCAATTAGATTTGTCTGACAGGACCTTCCTGCTGATAATCCATGCTGCCTTGGATCCTGTGCCCCACTAAACTCCAGAAACTTCACAATCCTCTCCTTAAGTAGGGATTCCATTAACTTCTCCACTACTGAGATCAGGCTTACAGATCTGTAATTGCCTGTCTCCTCCCTACTGCCACTCTTGTGGAGAGGAACCACCTTTGCCCTCCTCCAGTCTTCAGGTACCTCCCCTGTTTCTTGAGATGAGTTGAAAAGGTCATTCGGTGGACCTACCAGTACGTCCCTGAGTTCCTTTAAAACTCTGAGGTGAACCCCATCTGGCCCCATTGCTTTGCCTGTTTTTGTTTTCCTGAGTTCCTTTAGGACTCTTTCCACAGTATATAGGCTGGTGTCAACCCTCCCCTGACTACCCCTCCTAGTGAGTTTTGGTCCCTCACCCTCCCCTTCCCTGGTGAACATTGAACAAAAGTATTTGTTCAGTATCTCAGCCTTTTGTTGGTCATCTTCCACTCACCCTGCTCCTTCCTTCTTCAGCCTAACAATACCATTTCTGCTCTTTTCCCTCTTGCTAATATATTTGAAGAAGGTCAAAGCATGTGCCTTAGCCCTTTTGACTGCTTTCTCAAATTCTTTCTGTTTCTCCAGATACTTTTCCCTGTCCTCATCCTTTTTTAGTCTCCTTGTATTTCCTAAAGGCCTTTCTTTTTTCCCTTACTTTCTCGGCTACTACCTTCGAGAACCATAGTGGTGATGTCTTTCTTTTACTCTTTCTATGCATTCTAATACAGAGTGTTGTTACTTCTGTTATGACTCTTCTGAAACTAGACCACTGTTCCTCCACATCTCTCGCTGTACCTTCTGCTGCTAGGGCACTTTTAAGCTGTCCCCCCATTTCCTTAAAATTGGATCACCTGAAATCCAGAACCCCAATCCTTGTATGACTTACCTGTACCACTGTAGTTATATTCAACCATACTGTCTTGTGATCGCTGGAGCCAAGGTGACTGCCTGCCTGAACATCTGTGATCCTGTCCCCGTTGGTCAGCACCAAGTTGAGTATAGCCCACTCCCGGGTGGGTTTTACTACTAGCTGTCTTAAGGTTACCCCTTCCAGGATGGTCATGAAGTCCCTGCTCCCTGTTGTACCTGTAGTCTGAGTGCTCCAATCTGCATCTGGCAGGTTGAAGTCTCCCATTAGAAGTAGTTCCCCTTTGGATGCCATTTTATGGATGGTCTCCACCAGAAGTTCATCTGTTTCTTACCCCTGTGCAGGAGGTCTGTAAACCACTCCAGTGCAAATGGCAGTCTTATTTTCCACATCTAGGGTGACCCACGGTGCCTCCATTCCTTCCTGGAACTCTTGAGCATCTATTGCTTTCATCCCCTCCTTCATATACATAGCCACCCCTTCCCCTCTTCCATTCCCTATCCTTTCTAAAAAGGATGTATCCTGGTATGGCTGTATCCCAGTCATGGTTCTCTGTGTACCACATTTCTTCAATAACAACAATGCCCAGATTTGAGTCTGCCATCAATGCCATTAGATCTAGTATTTTGTTTCTAGACTGCAGGCATTTGTGCACATTACCTTCCATCCTGCCCCCCCCACTTCCCATTTTCCGGTCTGTGCCTTGTGAAGTATTTGAGTTATATTTTCTGTTTTCCTTACTATTGTGATTTTTTGTTCTTGTTTTTTTTCTTTTGTGTTCATCTACTAATTGAAGTCTCCCTATGTCCAGATATGTCATGTGGTGGGGGGCTACAGTAATCCCCTTGATTGCATTTGCCTCCCCCTTTGGTTAGTTTAAATGCCTGCTGAGGAAACATTTAAACTTTTCAGTGAGGATACCTTTAACTCCCCAGGTAGATGTAGGCCATCCAGTGAATATAGACCTTCATCCCTCCAGATGAGGCCCCAGTCACCAGTGAAGCCATACCCAACCTCTCTGCACCATTTCTTCAGCCATGTGTTGAATTCCATGGTGCTGATATCTCAGCCCTCTCCCTTGCCATGGACGGGGTAGAAAATCCAAGAAGGTTACAGTGTGTACTACTTGCCCAAGACTCCTCTCCAGCTCCCTGAATTCCTCATATACTTTACCAACATTTACCTTCTCTCCTGCCAGGTCATTTGTCCCCATTTGGATAATGATATCCAGCCCCCCCCCTTTGCCACCACCTTAGTGACCCTTAGGATCTGCTTGCTCTACCTCTGAACTGTGCCTCCAGGAAGGCACACTATCTCCCTTTCCCCACTGTTGCCTATCCCTAGATCTATCCCCCTAACAATGGAGTCCCCAAACAGGATTTGCTTTCACCTCCTGTGTGTTCTCCTTCCAGTTACCCTCTGGGCTCCATCCTGGATAACTCTCTCATCCCCCTTGATGTCCACTTCTGGAGACACTGTGCAATCTTCCTGCTCTACCAAGATGGCATATGAGTTATGAAGTGTCACTGACTGGGGAATGTGCCTTCATCCCACTTCCCTCATCCAGGCCACACAGTACTCTCATTGAAGTAGAGGGGATTCTGGGTGATTTGTTGGAGTGTTGAGGCTGTAAGCTATTTAGCTGTGGAGAGAGCTGTGGAAGCTGGGTTTTGCCAGGCTTACTAAACTCCTACAACAGGTATGCCACCAGTTACCTGTGTCTAGGCGTTATTTTCTGTCAAATCCTTTCTGGACTGTCTTGTGCCTCCTGTTTGCTGTTTTTGGATTATGAAAGCTCCACACTACCAGGGCCTGGGTGTGGAATCAAGTGGTGGAAGGAATACCCCCCCACCCCCAGAGCAGCAGTAAACCCCACAGGGGTTAAATGCTACACTTCTTGATAGCTGCTATTGCTATTTCCCTAGAAATTAGGAATTGTTGTTTTATGCACCTGCCAAATCCCAGATTCTCTGCTAAATTGATGAACGTGGCTGTGTCATTAATCATTTTTACTGCTAGTACAAGGGCAACTTTCCAAAGAGCAACTTTCCTGCTTATGTTTGTAGCACTCCGGAACTTTTTTTATGAGCATTTTCTTTTTCTTTCCTCTTCTCTGTGAAGAGGGTATTTGAGTGACTGTCTTTTTTACTGCACAGCTTTGTTGCCTGAAACTATGTATTTTTTTGCCCTGCCATGTTATCAACTCTAAAACTCTAAAATGTTGTCATTTGAGCTAGGATAGTGCTCATAGTGGTTTTGCACTTGGTGGGGTTACAAAATACAAGCTGCTAACTTGTGCTTAGACAGTTTTTGTGTTTGAAGAAGAGACGGGATACTGGGGTGAAAACCTTCGCTATAAACTTAACTTAAGTTATTTTCATATTACAAGCAGCATGCTATACCGGATCACTGTAGAAAGTCGAAAGAATAAAAGGAAGGCTAGAATGGTTAATGCTTTCATTATTCAATTGTAGAATCAAAAAGGTTGATAAAGATCAAGGGAAACACAACTGAAATCCATAAGAATTCGTAAGAAGTGGCTTGGTCTGCATTAGTTTCTTGAATCCCTATAAATGGACAACAGCTGAAGAAAGGTAAGCTCCAGTTAATTGTTGCCTAGCAGCTAGTTAAATAAGTCCTTCACAATAGCCCTTTGCAATATTGTAAATTAAGGAGCTATACGAGCTGCACACATTTAGTAATTAGGCAATTAAGCTACAACTAGAGGTATAAATTGAGAGCCTCATGGGTAGATAAGGCAGACCCTCACACAAGAACTGTAGTGTTCCTTGCTTCCTTGAGTTTTAAGTTTTTAACCTTGTGTTTTTAACTAGTGGTGCACTGAACTGTGTTTCTGTCTCAAGTGCTTTGCATGATTAACTTGACTTGGCCAAGCACTGTACAGGTTTTACAAATTAACACACAGGAGATGGTAAGATCTCATTCTTTTGCATTAGATGTTACTTTTATTTGGTATTTAAAGATAACATATTTTTAAGGTTAGCTGAAATAAGCCTTGTTTGTCTTTACGATAGGCTATAAAGTGGAGTGAAGGTCCTGATACTGATATTCTGAAAATAATATTGTTATACCTCAAGGTAGCATGAACTGCACGAAAACTGTTGTATAACACATACTACTTATTGAACTTGTATAAGGTAAAATAGATTTTTACTACATCACCATAGACAATTTATATCCTTAGCTTACTTATACTAGTTGGCATAAAATATTCCTGGGTATATCCTAAATATTCCTAAATATTCTTTGTAGAAGGCATTTTAATTTGAAGGTATTTTTAACAAACAGCCCCATATGGGAGCGCTAGTTAGATTTTAGATTCATTATTTTTGAGATACTGGCACTAGTTATAGCTTTGTATTTTGCATTTTAATCAGATATCTATTCCTTTAAGAAGAAGATTAAGGGCTGGAAACAAAGACATTCTGTGGGACTTGCCGTGGTGTTATTGATGCGTTTCCTGCCGACAGTGGTCACCATGAGTGTCCGGAGAGCTCTCCGCCTGGTTGGGGCAAGTTTAGACTGGTGGAGGTGGTTGAGGTAATTGAGATTGCTTCCAAGCTCCGGTACACCTTTTGTGAACTGAACCCGGTGCCAATTCATTTCTTAATGAGAGGTGTTGACTCCATTGGCCCGATATTTGCCTTGATTGTCCAGTGCTCCTTGGAGGACATCTTCCCCGATGTCTTGCAGGAGGCATTGGTAAGACCCCTTCTGAATAAAAACATCATTGGACCCTGAGATCAAGGCAAATTACTGTCCTATCTCCAATCTTCCTTTTTTGGATAAGATTGTTGAGAAAGTGGTAGCACTTCAGCTGGAGGAGAATCTTGTGGCCCGTGATTTATATGAACCGTTCCAATCTGGATTTCGTGCAAGGCATAGCATAGAAACTGCGATTGGTTCGGGTGCATAATGACCTCCTTAGGGCTAGAGATCAAGGAGAGGGGACAATTCTTGTTCTCCTCAATCTCTCTTCAGCATTTGATACTGTCAACCATCGGGTACTGCTTGACCGCCTAAGGGAATTATGTGGACTCACCAGCAAGGTCATCTGCTGGTTTGAGTCCTTTTTATCTAGCAGGAGACAGAGGGTGGTGATGGGGAATTTTTCTTCTTCCCCTGGCCACCTCCTGTGTGGGGTTCCCCAGGGTTAGGTCTTGTCGCCAAAGTTGTTTGCTGTATGCATGCTGCCCCTGGGAGAGCTCATTAGGAAGTACAGTGTGGATTTTCATTGCTATGCTGATGATACCCAGCTGTACGTTTCCTTTGCCCCTGGAACATCTCACACAATGGAAGTGCTTAATAGCTGCCTTGCCAAAATTAATGACTGGATGACCTCCAGCTGGTTGTGACTGAACCACAATAAGACAGAGGTACTGGTGGTGGAGTTGAACAGAGGGCATGATAGGTTGGCCTCCGGTGTGGAGACAGGGCTTTTTCTTGGCTCTGTACCATTGAAGGCCTCCTCTAGGGTGTGGGATCTTGGTGTTATTCTGGATAGTGGATTGACACTTGAGTTATAGGTGTTTTCCACTGTCTGTACCAGTTTCTATCATCTGAGGAATATCACCAGGATAAAGCCCCTAGTTCCACTGCAGGACCTCTCCACCTTGGTACATGCCTTTGTGACATCTAGGTTGAACTACGGTAATACACTCTATCTTGGGGTCTTGGGGGTACCTTGCACTGACTGCAGCTAGTGCAGAATGCGGCAGCAGGGTTGTTGACTGGACAGTCTAAGTACTGTCATATCACTCCAGTCCTGCGTCAACTGCACTGGCTGCTAGTTAGGTGGAGGTCCTCTTTAAAGTGGGTTTACTCACTTTTAAGGCCTTACACAGCCTGTGCCCTGGCTATCTGAAGGACCTTCTCATTCCTGCTGTCTCAACCCACCTCCTCCGCTCCTCCTTAAGGGGCCTCCTCGCGATTCACAGGATGAAGTTAAAAACATCTGGCAACAGAGCATTTAGTGTCACCGCTCCCACCCTGTGGAATTCACTTATACCAGCTGTTAGGCAGACCTCTTCTGTGGAGGTTTTTAAAGCCTGCCTCAAGGCCTTCCTGTAAAATCAGGCCTTCCTGGATTCTGTACTATAGTCCTTGCTGTTTTACAAATTTTGTTAGGCTAGTATTGCCTTGTAGGCACTGGTTACCATTGCCTAAGTTATTGTATATATTTATTGTGTTTATTTTTGATATATTGTTATGTTTTGGTTTATTTCGATTGTATAGTATTTATTCTTGTTTAAATGTTCAGCGCCCAGAGCCTCCAGGATGGGCATCTGTTAAATAAAATTTGCCTTGCCTTGCCTTCCTTTGATGACTGTGAGCCAAATATATCTGCTGTGCTGTGCTGTGTTAATTGAGGACAAGGATCACTATCTATAATCAAAAGGAAAAAGAAAGACCTGGTTCTGAACAAAGAATTATTTCCAACCAGATCAGACCAAGAAACTCCCGATGTGGTAAAGAAGATAACCATTTAAAATTTTTCTGAAACCTGAGAGACTAAGTATATATCAAATACTTGTTCTGGACTTTTTACCTCTCTTAATTGTACTTAAAACTGTTGGGTGGATTAAGTGAATCTAATTATAAGAAATGTTGGTAGTTTGGGTAATTTTTATCTGGGGAATAAAATAATGGTTGTAACAAGACAACAAAGTAAACTAAATGGTGATTCTCCTCTTATGGGTCTACTGAAAGAGACTAAGAAGAGATCAAGACAAATTAAAATAACAGATTACATGATTGTAGAAGGCAAAGATCTGACCTACCCCACTCCCTCACTCCAGCCCCACCCTTTTTTATCCTTTTGTTTTTCTCTTTCCCCCTTACATACTTCAATCAATCAATCAAAATCTTTATTTAACCAGGTGATCACCGTTGAGCATAACTCATTTTCTAGGAGGACCTGGGATATACAGGATACAAACAGGTCAGAAGATACACTGAATAATATACAATGCAGAAAATAAATGCAACACTAGAAAAATATGAACGGGTATTAACTAACATAAGCATGTACAGAAAGACAGTTGTAATTTGGGTAAACTGATGACACATCAAGCAAAGTAAATACACGTACCAACAATTTAAAATAATATAGCAGTCAATGAGTATAGCAGAATAATAAGTGCTCAGTATACACTAAAGTAAAGGTCCGGGGTAAGGATGAGGGTTAATAGGCTATTCTGGAGGTATTTCAGAGAAGGTAGCAACAACAGAGTAAAGAGAAGGGTCAGGAATAGGGACATAGTGGAACTGAATGGAGAGAAGAAAAGGATCAAAAACACGAAGATGATAATGGACCTCAGCAATAGCAGGGAAACTACGTCTGGCTGACAAGAGGATTCAGGAGGAGAAGAGAGACAAGGGGGTACTGAGAAACAAGCCAGAGATGACAGAAAAAGCAAAAGCAAGGGCATGGGAAAGGGAAGGTAGAGGAGGGGGCACAAAATTATAAATATCAAACACAGTGTAACTGTAGTGGCAAGGCTCAAGCTAGGCCAGAGTTATGGGATTAACGGCATCAAGTGAAACAGGTGCATGACTCTTTATTATGACTTAGGTAAAGGGATTTGAAGTTAGACAGGGAGAAAGGATGGGTTAGTTTCAAGGTTTTTTGCAGCTTATTCCACATCTGGGGTAGTACATAGCATAATGCTGCTCCGCCAAAATGTGATTTTGCCTTAAATACGTACAGAGCAATGAAGGAAGCGCTTCTCAAGGCATACTTGCCAAGAGAACATATCGGGAGGCAGATGGAGATGTACTGAGGTAACATTCCTATGATCACTTTGTATGTCCAAAAAGCAGCATTCCTCTTGCGTCTATAGCTGAGGGATGTCAATCCTACTGCTAAGTGCAGAGAGCAGTGATGGGTAGAATAAGGTAAACCTGTAATAAATCTTAAGGCATGGTGACAGAGTGTGACTAGCTTTACTAGAGTACCAGCAGTTCCCTGGCCATATAGGAAGTCAGTATAGTCTAATAGAGAGAGAAAGGTGGTTTGAACCAACTTCAGCTTGTCATCTCTAATGAATAAGTTATTTATCCTAAAGAAAACACCAAGTCTCTGCCTAAGTTTCTTTATCAGCTCTTCAATGTGATCGGTGAACGTGAGTTTATTGACTATCCAGACTCCCAAGTACTTGAATTTAGATACATAGTCCAGCTGCTCACCAAGGATGGTGGTGATAGGTAGAAGTGTTCCATCGACAGAAGGATTTGACGCATGTGAAAGGGGTGATAGGAGCAATGCTTTAGTTTTTTTTTAGCATTAAGCAGTAACTTCTGGTTTAGTAGTTGAAGCTGCAACAAATTGAATTCGCTTTGAAGGGTTTTCTGTGCAGTTACAGGGGAAGGGATGCTGATGTAAATTACTGTGTCATCTGCAAATAGATCTATTTTTGCTTCATTTATGGTAGCGTTGATATTGTTGATGTAGATAGCAAACAGCAAGGGGCCCAGAATGGAACCTTAGGGTACACCCCTCAGCAGGGGTTTTAAAGGAGAGACTTCTCACTCAGCCTTTACTTGCTGAAATCGATCAGAGAGATAGTTTGAGAACCATCTGAAAGAGAGGACGTCTAGACCCATATTCTGTAGGGAAGAAAGAAGCAGGCTATGTTCTACAGTATCAAATGCCTTGCTTAAATTCAAAAACACTGCACAGATAACATTCTTATTAGCCAGCTTTGTTTGCCAGTCGTTGGTCACTTTAGCAAGGGCAGATGTTGTACTATGCTGAGCCCTGAAGCCAGACTGTAAGGGATTAAGCAGGTTTTCAGATTCCAGATAGTTTTGTAGCTGGACACTCACTATTTTCTCCTGCATCTTGGACAGAATTGAGAGTAATGAGATTGGCCTGTAATTGTTAAGATCCCTAGGATCACCTGATTTAAACAACGGGACCACAAGCGCAGTTTTCCAAATGGGCGGGAGTTCACCCTGAGACAGAGATAGATTAAAGAGGTGTGTAATTGGAACTGCAAGGACCCTGTAACTGACCCTTAAAAAGTAGGGGTCAATAAGGTCAGCCCCAGTGCTTTTTTTGGAGTCTAGCTGTAGGAGGAGGTCTTCGACTTTTTTCAGGGATGTTGGCTGGAGTGAGAATGATGGGCTGCAGATAGGTGTTTCTAGAGTGTCTTCTGCCAGCTGGTGACAGAGAGAGCAGGCAGGAGAAGAGTCAAAGGCCAGACCAGCAGTAGCAAAATGATTACTAATAGCATCAAGGATGGAAAGCCTATTGGAGACTACAGAGTTGCCAACTATAATATTGGCAGAAAGACGGTTTCCAGACATACTTGCTCTGTCACCCTTTTCCATCCCCCCACTACTTTATTTCCCCTTTGCCTCCACCTCTCCCCAACTCTTTTCCCTAGATATCATGCCTTGTCTTCCTACTCTCTTTCCCTCCACCTCTGTCTGTTACCTAGTTACTTAGCAACCTGGTATGCGCCTATAACTCCACTGGCACTTAATTTCACTACTTTCCCTCCTTCCCCTACTATAGACTCCTCCTAGGAATCTCACCCTGTAACTCACCTCATTAGCTTGTGCACTTAGGGGATGACTCCGAACTGGTTCTATTGTTGCCTACCTGCACTCATCTTCCCTGCTTCTCCTCATTTCACCTCCACCTACTGTAGGTATTGTTCTGCTTGCAAACTATTTACCCTTCTACGTTTTCTTTGCCATGTCTCAATTTAGTATTTACTGCTGGTACTAAATTTTTTGGCTACTCTGTTTTGAAACTTGTAATCTGTACATCATGCATTATCTCTCTCTACCATTGCTTATTCTGTCATGTACTGTTTCCTTGTACTTTATCTGTATTGCCTTTAACCTTCAATTACTATTTGGCTTGTACAATATCTCAAATAATTTGTCCTGTGCCATTGTTTGTGGCCCGGGTCATGCCTGAAAATGATCCTTGGATCACTGCACTTACCTGGTAAACAAAGACTTAAATACACACATACATACATAAATAAATAAATAAAGAAGATCTCAACCCCAATTATAAGATCCTGCATTTCTTTACCCACTTACTCAGTACAGAAAGATTTAGTTCAACAAAATCTGTATACGTATTTTTCATAAACTGAAGAGCAAGCCGTAATCCAGATAGAGAATTCTGAGGAAAATCTGAGCAGACAATCAACTACCCCCAATTTAGAGGGCATTGCTAGCTTTACTGGGTCTGAAATGAATAACAGGGGAAATGACATAAATGTCCAGTAAGTGAATATTGACATAGGCACTGATTTAGATTTTGTAAGTGATGAAGTGGTAATTTTGAGGGATTCCCCTGTCTTTTTAAACCCTCCTAAAGAGCAAAACAAATATAAACAGGTCCTGGATGAGTTCCAATACACTATCAAAGGGCTAAAAATATTATATGCAACTTTTTTCTAAACAGGATTAAAGAGGAAGGTAGCAAAAGAGAGTATTGGGGTAAATATACCAGAAAAAACTTTCTGATGAGGAACAACCTGGTAATGATTATACCAGGAATTACTGTATGTTCCATACTGCCTTGGGGAGGCCCTGATAAAGCTCCTTAAAAATCAAGTAATGGCTAACCTTGTACTGATGGAGCAGCTGGTTATAATAAATAACTTAGAAACTGCAAGACTGGATGTAGCCACCTGTGACACAAAACTAGAGTCACTTCACAGAAAACTTGATGGTATTTTACCCCCAAGAGATACATCTTCTCTCCTGCTGGACTCGAATGAAGCCAGCAGACCAGATTTCACTACAGTAGAAATTCCAGAGACACCTAGTGTAGCGAAAAGGAAAAAAAAAAAGAAGAAAAGAAAAGACAGTAAAAGACAAATATAGCCAGCAAATTAGAAAGGAAGACCCAGATAAATATAACATGAAAGAAACACTGAATGTAAATCCCAAGCTACAGGAAAGAGAATCAAGAGAAACTACATGTAGGTCCCAGGTAAAAAATAATAAAATGCTGATGGAAAACAACTTATTGTTGCATTTAAGACAACTGGAAAGTGAAGTTAAACTTCCAAGGGTAGAATGCATTTCAGGTATTACATTGGAAAAACAAAAGATTGAATTCTGGATTGCCCACTCTAAGGACAATAACAAAGCCTTTGCCTATGTCAACTCTAAAAAAAATATCCCACAGGGCTTTAGCCAAATCAGTGTAAATAACAAGTCAATTAAAAATGATCAGGAGAAAGCTCAGTATTTAATCACTATTTCTGTTCTTTATATAATCCCAAATCAAAGCAAATATGGACCCTGGGACTGGCATCTTACACCCCTTCCCCCCCCCCATTTACCATAGAGGATACAAAGACTGCATTAAAAAAACTAAAAATTAACTCCTCCCCTGGTCCTGATGGAATTCATCCAAAAATGCTAGCAGAGGGGACAGTATGTTTAGTTGACCCAATTACCGTAATGTTTAATAAATCTATCATATCAGGCTATGTCCCCAAGGATTGGAAAAATCAAAAGTAGTGTCAATTTTCAAAAAAGGAGAAAGAGACAAGGTAAACAACTACAGACCCATTAGTTTGACTTCTATCTTATAAAAAACTTTGGAACAATTAATTCAAACTAAAATCAAAAAAGAAGTAGCCTCTGATCAATATTCTGATAATTTGTAATATGGGTTTACACATGGGCAGTTATGTAACACCAGTTTAATTTCATTTTATAATTACATCAGCACAAGCCTAGGCAACAGAACCCCATGCAGATGTCATACTATTGGATTTTGGCAAGGCTTTTGACAAAGTTCCACATGTAGAATTACTAGATAAACTGGTCAACATCAGGTTAAGTTACCAATTAGTGAACTGGGTAGGCAATTGGCTGCTTGGAAGAATGCAACAGGTGAGAATTAATGGTCACTTCTCACCTGTGGGGGAGGTGAGTAGTGGTGTGCCACAGGGCTCAGTCCTGGGACCCACACTGTTTAACATCTTTATTAGTTATATGAACAATACCATCAAAAACCGGCTTGTGAAATTCGCTGAAGACGCTAAGACAGGAGCTGAGGTCAACACATTAGATAAACACATATCACTCGTTAATGACCTTGATAACATTACGCAATGGACTATAGTTAATAAAATGTCAATCAACATCGACAAATGTGTGGTCCTCCATTTTGGGCATGATAACGCACATTATAATTTACAGCTTAGAACTGTTACCAAGGAATGCAACCTAGGGGTCATCATAAACAAGTCACTAACAACAGCAGGACACTGCCAAAAGGTATCCCACGCAGCAAACATGTTAATCAACTGCAAAAAATGCTCTTTCACAAACAAAAATTCTTACTGCATAATCCCTTTATATAGAACATACACAAGACGGCACCTAGATTTCTGTTCCCCCTTCTAGAGCCCTCATCTAAAACAAGACATTGATTGAACAGAACAGGTACAGCATAAGGTAACCAAATTGATACCTAAACTGTGAAATAACTCCTATGATGAAAGGTTGCACATACCATGTTTAGTATCCCTTGAGGAAAGGAGAAGGTAGGGTGACCTCTTACAATTTACCAAAATGTTTCAAGATCCCAATTTAGCTAATCCCTTTTAGCACTAGCACTTTTCCCACTGTTGCATCACACTAAGGAATCATGACAAACAATTAGTAATTCTCCAAGTTAACACTAACAAAAGAGAGAATTTCTTCTCAATGAGAGCAGCTAAAACTTGGAACAAGCTCCCGCAATACGTTGTAGATTCACAGAGCTTTGAGATATTCAAAAATAGATTGGATAAACACCTTAATTGGGACCCTACACATAACTAATATACCCACAACAATTGTGGGAGACATTCTAGATGGGCCTTGGCCTCCTTATGTATAAATAAACCTTGTAAACCTAGTATAACTGGATCCGATCTACAGAAAGATATAGGGACACACAAGAAATCACCAGATTTTATAAAGCAGAATAAAATACATTCAAATATCCAAACTAGGGACAATATAATCATAACAGATCTAAAAGACAACAAAAAAAGGAGACAGAAAGGGATTATAGTAGAATTAAGCTTGACAGGGAACTACAAGGGATTCAGGAGGAATTCAGATCAGATAATGATAATCTTTTAAACAAAAATTACCCTGTGTTAAGATTTATGAGTTCAGAGAGTTGGCAAGGCAAGGCAAGGCAATTTTATTTCTTAGGCACCCAATCTCGGAGGCTCTGGGTGCTGTACACAATAAAAACAGAATACAAATACAGAAATAAGTGCAATAGCAGCACTGGAATCTTTTAAACAACATTCTTAAAAGCATAAATATAAAATATAAATTAGCAGAGGATAGGGTAAGGGGGAGATGACTTAATCCCAAAAGCCTGGCAAAAGAGAAGGGCCTTAAGCCTCTGCTTAAAGACACCAATCAAGGGGGTCTCCCGGACAGCACCTGAAAGTGTGTTCCACAGGGTTGGCCCAGAGACACTAAATGCTCGGTCACCAGAGGTCTTGAGCCGAACCCTGGTAACAACCAGGAGGCCCCTCAAAATGGAATGGAGGGAGCAGGCAGAGGTCACATGTGAGTTCAGACAGGTAGCCAGGACCCAGCCCATATAGGGGCCTTATAGGTGAGCAAGCCCACCTTAAAAAGGACCCTCCACCTGACCAGAAGCCAGTGCAGAGCATGCAAAACTGGAGTCACATGGCATGACCAAGATAGTCCTGCTAGTAATCAGGCCGCCACATTCTGCACAAGCTGCAGCCTCTGTAGGGTCCCTCCTATGATCCCGAAGTAAAGAGCGTTACAATAGTCAAGTCTGGAGATCCGAAAGGCATGCACCAGGGTTGGCAGATCTTTGGGCAGAATGAGGGGCTTGATCCTGGTCGATGTTCTGTAAGTGGTAGAAACCACTCCTCACAACAGATGATACCTGATCTTCAAAGGTCAGTCTGCTGTCCAGGATCACACCTAGATTTTGCATCTTCGGGGAAGCAACCAATGGATCAGACCCAAGGAAAAGACCAGTGACTGCTCCAGGTAGCAACTCATCAAGCCTATGACCTGACTCAACCACTAGCACCTCTGTCTTGTCAGTGTTGAGTTGCAGCCAGCTGAAAGCCATCCAGTCATTGATTTTAGCCAGACAGGTGTTAAGCAAATCAACCACACCAGATGTCCCAGGGGCAAATAAATACAGCTGGGTGTCATCTACATAGCAGTGAAACTCCACGCTGTACTGTTGAATGATCTCACCCAGGGGCAGCATATACACCATGAACAGCCTCGGCGACAAGATCGAGCCCCTTGGAACTCCACAAGACAGAGGCATTGGAGAGGAGGAGAAATTCCCCATCACTACTCACTGCAGCCTGTCTGAAAGATAGGAATCAAACCATCTGATGGCAACACCGGCAAGTCCACAAAATTCATAGAGCCGATCGAGATGCACAGTGTGGTCCATGGTGTCGAAAGTTGAAGAGATATTGAGGAGCACAAGAACTGATCTGTCTCCTCTATCTCTAGCTCTGAGTAAGTCATTGTGCACCCTGACTAGTGCGGTTCTGTGCTGTATCTAGCCCAAAAACCCAACATAGATATCAAAGGACAGGAGCTGATCCTCAAGCTGCTGTGCTACCAGTTTCTCAACCACCTTGCACAAAAATGGCAGGTTGGAGATAGGACGGTAATTTGCCAGGATGTCTGGGTTGAGGGAATTTTTCTTTATGAGGAGTCTCACCAGTGTCTCTTTCAGAGGAGCTGGAAACACCCCCTCCACAATCAAATACCTGGCTATCCCAGTGAACACTGGGTGAACAGCCTTGGTGCATCCCATCAAGAAACACGTCGGGGCTGTGTCCAGTTCACAAGATGTATGCTTCAGCACTAAGATCACCCGAGTCACCTCGGACACCTCCACTGGCCTAAACTCTTCCCAGGCAGGCAGAGTTCTCTGCTCCCAGAAGACCGGCAATTGCGAGGCAAAAGTCTACCTGGTGGAATCCTCAATCAGATATCCAACACCCTGTCAGAGAAGAACAGAGCAAACTCCCCACACAAAGTTGATGAAAAGGCTTTTTTCCGCTTAAGACAGGCTGGATGAAGAAGCCTGTCCACAGTCTGAAAAAGCTGAGCAGGTCTATTCCTCCCTGCTGCAATCTCCCTGGACAGGAACTTTGCCTTCTTATGGGAGATTACCTCCTGGTACTCATGATAATGGGTGCACAGGGCCAGTTTGTCAGCATCTAGCCGGGACTTCAGCTAGCAATGCTCCAACTTCTGACCCTTGATCTTCATCACCTTGAGATCACCGTAAAACCACGGGGATCTCAAATGATAAGATCTGGGTCGTATACAAACTGGTGCTATGGCATCCAGAGCTTCAGACACCACCTTATTATAGGTGTCCACTGCCTCCCCGGTACCAATTGCACAAGCCACCTCAACCCTAGATAGATCAGCTACCACCAAAAGTCCTTCTAGATCTAGTCCCCTTAAAGGGCGACAGCTAACCATCTCCACAGGGACAGGACTCTCGGGGGGGGGGCCCCAAATGTGAACTCCACTGTGCAGTGATTAGACCAAGAGACCAGATCAATCCTGAGGTTATCAACCATAAGACCCTGCCGGAACACCAGGCTGGGTGTGTGACCATGCTAGTGAGTCACAGAAACAACCACTTATGTCAGGCCCAGTGAAGACATTAACTGGAGGAGGTCGAAACCGAAATGCGAGGATTTGTCGTTAACCCAGGCGTTGAAGTCCCCCAGGATTAAACACCTGGGGGAATCCAACATCCAGTCAATGAAGAAGTCCACTACCTCCTGCAGGAATCCTCCCCAAGGCACAGGCAGGCGATAAATGAGGAGAATCCTGCAGCCTGCATCTGGACCCCTACAAATGGTGACACATTCAGCAGACCCAGTGTTACCAAGTGAATGCACTGTGAAGCCCAGGTTGGCTCTAAAAATGATGGCTACACCCCCGCACCTGTGATCTTTCCTCAGGCATGCACCACAGAGTACCCAGTGGGGACGGTGGCCACTAGAACTGGGCCAGCATTGTCACCCAGCCAAGTCTCCATAATGCAAGTCAGTTTGACAGAGGAAATCAAGTCTGCAAAAATAGCAATCTTGTTCCTAATCGATCAGGCATTGCAGAGCACAGCCCGAAGAGTTGGCTGCAGACTAATGATAGAATTTACTCTGCAGCTTTCATAGATTTCATTAACAATGTATTGAAGGCCGATATTGAAGAGTCATTTATCCATGAATTCTGGTTAATGACAGATGAGTGGTAGCTGATTTTGGATGAACAAATGCTTTTACGAAGACTAGCTAATCACATTTTCATCAATGCTGATGTTTCCGGTAGTTGGGGATCCAAGTCTTTTATCCCAACCTGGACTGTTTTAATGTTACCAGTGGATGCCCAACTAGGAATAATCCCTTGGGGAATCAATTATCCAATGCACTGGTTCTCTTTTGTATGCCCTGTATAGCGAATTAATTGAGAATTGTAGCCCTAGGGGATGGCCCCTTGGGAAACTGAAAGATAAGAAGGCTAAGTTATCATTTAACTCCAGCAACCCAACTACACTGAGCATGGGTAATCTGTGAAATTCCAGGCAGCGAGACACTGAGCATGAGTGCAGGGGAGACCAATCCGAACTCAAAATGGAAGCCCTTGTGAAGTCCCTGGCCGCAGTTCCGGCCACGCTAATACAGATGCAGCAGGAGATGATGTCTGGCTTCCTGAATGTTACTGCCCAGCTCTCCCATCTGCAAACCATGGTAACTGGCCTGACAGAGACTACAGCTACCCATGCCTCTCAGATCTCGGAGCTTGAATGGCAGGTGGGAGAGTTGGAGGACTCGTATGCTGGGGTCTCTGCTTAACGGGCCAGTCTTGTCTCTACTCTGGTTGAACTAAAAGAATGCCTGGATGAACAAGAGAATAGATCCAGGCAATTAAACGTCAGGATCATTGGGCTTCCGGAGGGTACAGAGGGCCAGGACCTGGGCAGGGGACTGCATTGTTGGCTGGTTGAACAATTGGGCCTCACAGAGGAATTTTGTGAACTTTGAGATTGAAAGAGTGCACCATGTGGGCCCCCCTCTGAAACCAGGAGGCAGACCACGGCATTGTTTAATAAAGTACCTTTGGTATATTGATAAGGAAAAGATCCTGAAAAAACTAAAAAAGCTGGCCCCATTTCTTTTGGTAATGCTAAAGTACGTGTGTTCCAGGACTACAGTAAAGATCTGCAGACCAGGAGGCAAAAATTCAACCAGGTTAAAAATAAACTATTGAAGTTGGGCTGGTCATTCGCCTTTGTTTATCCGGCTTGACTGGGGGTTGAGAGACAGGGACAGAGTCCACACTTTTTCCTATGTCCCAAGACCACTGAAAAATGGGTTGAGGAGCAGGAGACCAGGAGACAGAGGGTGCAGTCTGCTTCACCCTGAACTTCAAACATTTTAAGCCAAGTAGGTGCTGCCCTTTCCTACTGTTTGGATCTACCCTGGGGCTCTTATGTTCCTTATAACCTAAGTGACGTGTACTTTAATTCCACAATTGTGACTGTTGGGGATTGAGTTTGGATTGTTGGCAGGGCCTTGGAATATGCAGAACTAGACATAGGACCTCCGGGTCAGTGGCAGCTCCTGACTGTGCCTGAGGCACTGGTGGCAGCGGGAAGCTGTAGCCTGTCCTCACTGAATTAGTCTTACCATCAGAGAGGAGTGTTGTGGAATAATACAGGCTGACAGAGAAGCACAGGGTGAAACCTCTGACCCTGCACTGCGATTTGGCTGTGACTGTGAGGGGGGGTTGTTATGGCCTCCCTTCCTTGGTCTAAATGAGTAGCAGGGTGGTTACGTTTTGCCCACTGATTTAAAAGACTGGGCTGATTTGTTTATTTTAGAATGAGAGATGGTCTGGATTTCTGTTGTGCAAACTGCATCCCCAGGGTGCAAATTTTTCTGTTTGGCCGTGCACTGGCTAAATCTGGAATGCTTAATGAATATGTGCCATCTGCTGGGCTGCATAGGCTCCACTGATTCATTAGGTCATGCCCGACCTCACCTGGGGGTGCGGGTGTCAGCCAGGCTGCCCCAGAGCTTCTGTGGATGGCCAGAGGCCCCCATATCCTCTGAACAGTGGCCCTCAGGTGACTAGGCATCTGGGGCCTTGGGACAGTATATGTCGTGTGAGGGCAGTTTTGAAACTATACAGCACTAAGCCTTTTTGTCAGTGCCACAATTAAAAATGACTCTGGGGGATAAGTGCTTTCAGCTTGGAAAGTTTAATACTTCCTCTTCTGAGTTAAAATATAGTCAGTAGCTGTTATACCATAGGAGTTTATGTTGATTTTAGTGTCCCACCTTTTTCTAATGACAATATTATGGTGGGTTTATGGTTCATCTTCTGCCTACTGTTTGCAGTGGGAACTCTGGCAGTTTCTTTTGAAGTGCTGGGGGGGGGTTACTTGTCCATGTTGGACCAGTTTGTTGGGTGGTAAGTTGGTAGTTAATTTGATAGTTGGGGGGTTCTTGGTCAGGGGTTGGGGGTTTGGGTGCAGGGTATGGCACTGCACAACTCTCTCTCTTTCAGATGGGAAGCTTGGTAGGTGGGCTGTACTAGTGACGCCTTTTATTGCTGTGCTGGGTTGTCGCCGCAGCTACTCTTCTGGGACATGCTCAAACTCCAGGGATGGGTTTTTTAAATGGGGAATTTTGGTGGGAGCCCTCGGTTGGGGCCCCTGTGGAGGGGTGGAGGGCTATGGTTCCTATGGGTTGGGTAGTTCCTTTACTTATTTTGGGGGGGGGGAGTATTTTAGATGTGCAAAACAAACATGCAGTGATATCTGATGGTATATATGTAATAGATAACTATGGGTAACGTCATAAAATGTGTGTCATGGAATATTAATGGCCTTAAATCTATCGTAAAGCATAGGAGGGTCTCTGCTGAGATACGGTGGATGGGAGGGAAAATAATTTTATTACAAAAGACCCACTTTTCTCCTCCTGAAGCTCAAAAAACTGCCCAGTTTATAGATGGCACTTGGATATCAGCTACTTTTTCATCTAAGGCCAGTGGGGCCTCAATTTGAATCCCCAGGCAAGTCCCAGCCCAGGTTCCAGAGAATGTTATTGATCAGGCAGGCAGATATGTTCTGGCCAAAGTAGACATTTAGGGAAGGAGGACCTTTTTGGTCAGTTCAGTATATGCCCCAAATATTAACTGCCCTGTTTTTTTTCCAAAAACTAGCCTTGGACATGTCACGTTATGGGCAGTGGATACTGGGGGGAGGATTTCAATTGCATTTTAGATCCAGTGCTGGATCATTCTAGCATGACTCTGATCCCCCAAATGCAGAGTGCCAAAGCCTTGGAGGATCTACAGGATGGGTTAGACTTGACAGATCTCTGAAGACATGGCAATCTGTCCGGGTGAGATTATAGTTTTTTTTCTCATGCACACCACTCTTACACCAGACTTGATAGAATTCTGGTTTCTAGGCCCCTATTAATAAGTGTGTGGGGGGGCAGCATATACTCCAGTCCTGGTTTCAGACCATGCCATTCACTATGTTTCTCTTAAAGATACTGGGAAACCTAAGGCCTCAAGGCCATGTAGGCTCTATCCTCTCCTCATTAAAGATCAGGGCCCAGATATTCAAACTGTACCCAAAAAGTGCGCGATAGCAGGAGCAAGCGCAAGTCTATTGCCCCATGCGCAAGAGATGTGATATTCAAAAAAGGAGCAGGCCAAACTGCGCCTACAGCCAACAACTGAATATCGCACCACCTGCGCCATAGTGCAACTAGGGAGGGGAAGCTGAGCTGATCTGATGCGCCATAGCGCAACAAGAGATGTTCAGCTGAGCAGTCCAGAGGCACCATAGTGCAACCAGGGAGCCCCCCAGCTGCAGAGCAGTGTAACTGCACAATCAGGGAGTTAGGGGCCCACCACACAAGCCACAGATGGGCACAGGAACACACAGCAGAACAGACATTGTCCCCCCACACTCCAAGCACAGCACAACTGGGGAAGGGCTGGAATAACCACTGGTCCATGGAGACAAGCAACCAACCCACAGCCTGGCCATTGTGCCCCATCACACCTACCGGCAAGCTGTGACTGGCACACAAGGAGGGCAGAACACGCTGTGCCACACCATCCCCCCCAGTGTACAGCACACCCTGCACCATGACCCCCAGACACCCCCCCATGAGCAGTGACCACCACTGCAGGAAACCCCATGCATGCCACCACCCCCACTGTGTCAATGCAACCCTGTGCACCACAGAAACATGCAAGCCAGCCCCACCACGAGCACCCATCTGCAGGTTACAGCACACGGCAATGCAACAATGGCAGACACAGTGCCACCACGCACAGTCCCCTGAGGTACTGCTGAGAGACCGACCATGCGTTGGCACAAGAGGTACCCCATATGGGACGGTTGTGTCCTTGACACCACCACCAGTGGTACAGCGCCCTGCACAGTATTCCAGTGACACACCCCGGCCCACGACTGGCCACAACAGCCAACACAGACACCCACAGTGGTGCGTGGAAGCATGCACCACACTGGATGCCACACAGGGTATGGACAGACACCCACCCATACCCAAGGGCACAACAACACAGGGACACAGTGGTGGGGCAAGCAAGCCCCCATTGTGGGCCCATGTAAGCCATGTACACACAACCCACAGTCCACCATGGCATTGGACTGCCAGCCACCCTGCGCAGACACCGTGGACCCGTTCACCACCAGTAGTCACCCGGAACACAAGCCACAGACAGTGGGGCACATCCCCTGCAACACACACAAGCCACAGCCTGGAGGTGGGACAATGACCGTGTCGCCCACAGTGCCACCTGAGCCAGGCATGCACCACACTAGTGACATGGGCAACCCAGCAAAGTGTTGGGTACAGTATCCGCCCTGCAGGGAATGCCACCACTGACATGCCAGCGGACCGTGCAGGTCACAGACAGGCATGTGTGTCAGCTGCACAGGCCATGGACGGGCCGAAGGGTGCGCCATGGACACAGAGCACACGCCATGGACCACTGCACACAGTCATCCAGTGCACAGGGAACAACACACACAACACAGACACTGACTGATATCTACCCCCACACCACAGTCACCTCCACACGGACACACACATACCCAGGACTGCACCACCCCTGATGCCCTGCACACCACTGCAGCTGAGCACCTATAGCCCGCTGCAAATCAGAGACCACCATGGTATTCCTATAAAATTCAAATGTATTGTAAAAATATAAAACTGAACTATGTACAATAATAAAAACTATTTACAAGCTTGGGGTGGGGGACACAAACAAGGTGGGGGTGGACAGGGGGAAGGGGTGGATAAATGGGATGGGATAGGAGGGCTGTGAGGGTGGGTTCAGGGAGGTAGGGGAAGTCAGGGACCAAGGGACTGTTATAGTGACTGCCGTTCCTGGCTCTGGGTCCGCCTGGCTCTGTGGCGCCGCAGCACCCCCATCGCGTCCAGCCTCCTTAGTATCGCCACCGACTCGTGGGCCAGATTCAGGAGCTCCCTCATGGTGTCCCATATTTCCCTGAGATGTCTCGTACCTAGGACAAAGAAGCACAGTCAATAGGTGTGAATGCACAACCCTATACAGCCAGCCCACTGTGCATGGCATACAGCCATGGGACATACCACTGTGATGGTGTGTGACCACCCGCAGTGATCACGTCCACAGGACCTGCCCACCCAGGCGCATACAGCCATGAGCAACGCTGCACACACCCACCAGCCAAGTCATGCACAGCACCACCGTGGCCATTTAGTGACATGGCTATGTGGTGCAAAGGCAGTGGCACAGACATGCACCTGGTGCACGCATGGACCACCACTGACGCACACCCAGACATGCATTGCCACTGGACAGTGTTGACTGTAACAAGTGGCATGCATGGCAGTGATGTCAATGAATGGTGGTCATGCCCCGCTGCCCACCCTGTCACACAGCATGCAATACTAAACATGGAGGTCTGGCACTCACCCTCATCGGGCCGATGAGGTGGGCGTTGCTGGTCCTCGGCCTGCCTGGCTGCGGTTTCAACACCCCTC
The DNA here is from genome assembly GCA_016271365.2 of Neoceratodus forsteri. Taxonomy (NCBI): domain Eukaryota; kingdom Metazoa; phylum Chordata; order Ceratodontiformes; family Ceratodontidae; genus Neoceratodus; species Neoceratodus forsteri. Next base: position 440,885,389 of record CM057451.1, on the reverse strand, counting down.
TGCCACTCTGCCCGCACCCTGCGTATTTCATCCGGGCCTGTGGTAAAAAAAGGAGAGAAGAACATTAGTACATTCCCGAAGCAAAGTCCCCCTGCCCCAAGGTATGTGCCCTCCCACCCAGCCAGACCCACCCACCCACACCCTGTGAACACCGCCACGGCCAACCTCATCGGTCCCTCCCTATGTGCTGGACACATACAACACTGTGACTCATATGGATGATAAAAGTGTGTTGTCGGAACCCCTACCTGGATATGGCACCATGCCCCTCCTGGCACGTGACCGCAGTTGGGCCAGTAGCTCCAGCTCCCTCCTGCACAGGTCACCATAGCGGTACCTGCACTGCTCAGCCAAATGCCCCTGGCCTGTTGCCTCATCCTTGGCAGTGGCTACCTCCTGCCACACCTGGGTCCTTGCCCTGTCCAGGGGGGCCTCCCCAAAGAGAGGCCCATGGTGTGGCTCAACTATGGCCACCAGATTGGCCAGCTAAATGGCCGTCCATGGAGCAGCTCGTCTACGCGCCATTCCAACAGCTATAGTAGGCAATATGGTGCTCTGCAGCGTGGCTCCCCACATGCAGATGCTGCGTGGTACAGCGCTGCCATTCCCTATCGTGCTGTTACTGAACAGCATGATAGAGGTGCACCTATGCCTGACGCATGGCACCAAGGGGGCAAAGTTCGGGCACAGGGTCAAGGGTCTCTGGCGCAAGGCCACGCACAGAGCCATCGGATGACAATGCGTGTAGCACGATTGGCTGCCTGTGTGCCAGCGCCACAGCGGACTATCAGGCAGTTGGGCCATTGCGCCTATGAAGACCCAGTGCCACAGCGCCATGTAGTGACCATTGCTATAGCACCACTGGCACAAGGTGGCCGTGCCCTGCATTGCCTACCGCACACAGCACATCATCAGCGTGGCAGATGCCTGCATCAGCAACGCGGGCATGCGCAGTGAGGTGTACTACGCATGCCACAGAACTGCGCCATTGGCTCAGCACGTTTAACACAATTGTGCAAAGTGCAAGAGCGCGATATTCAGCCATCATATGCAAATCATCCGATCAGCCATTCAATGGTGCAGCACTACAATTTGCATCTAATTAAAGTTGCTCCTCTCCTCATTTGCATGGATTGTGCTATAAAGGTGTGACAATGTGCTGCAGTGGCCATAGTCGGTTACTGCAGTTTATTGGTGAGTTGCATGCTGTTTGGGAGTGTGGACTGTGGATTCAGGGACATGCATGGAACTGCACAGTCACAAGTAACAACTGCCATTCTTACAGGCTACATAATGACCAAGCACGTTGTTGGAGAGGAGGACAACAGTGGTGGGAGGAGGAGGAGGCCGAATTTTACAAAGGCCGAAACCGAGGCCCTTTTTGAGGCCTACCTGGATCAGGAGCCACTGCTCAGTAGACGGCGGGGCACCTCACAGGCCTGTGCTGCTGCATGAGAGGAGGTGGCACGTGCCGTGAACCTGCATGGCAGCCACCAGTGCTCTGTGCAGGAGTGTAAGAAGAAGATGGGCATGGACAGGTGGGGGTAAAGGAGAAGGTGGCTGCCATCAGGGCAGCATGTGCTGCAACAGGTGGGGGACAGCCGGAGGTGGTACAACTCACCCCAGCGGAGGACAGGCTTGCTGGAAGCATGCACTGAAGTGCCACTGAGGGTGTTCCGGGTGGTGGCTTCCAGATGTGTGGTGGCCTATCACTGCATGGTAAGTCATGGTCTGTCTGGGGGGGGCAGGGTTGGTCACACGCAGTAACATGACTTTGCTTTCCCTTACAGATCCTGAGCATCTGCATGGGTCAGTGGTGGTGGGCCTGTCCACTGCGGACAGTTGGATGGAGTCGGAGGTGGGACCATCCACCTCCACAGGTATTTGTGGATCAGTACGACAGTGGGGCAGCCTGGCTGTCCACACTGATGTTGTTGAGACAGGTGTGGAGGAAGCCCTGCCTGTGTCCCAGCATGCTGGCATCCACAGATGCCAGCACGCTGTTGCTGTGGCCGGGGCAGACTCCGGCACCAGTGATGATGACACGACCGTCTTAGGCAGTGACACGTGTGTGCCACAGGATGGACACACAGGAGGGCAATTTGCACCCATGGCTGTGGGTGGTGCCGCCATGGAGGCCTGAGTGTCAGCAAAGTCCCAGGCTGTGCCTGTCAGCACCAGTGGGGCAGCACTGGTGTCTGTTCAGGACAGTGGGACTGTTGCAGCCACTGCGGCGGCACCACTGAGCCCTGGGGTGTGGCAGCCGGAGGGGCAGCATCAGCAGTTGCCCACTGGGCTTGGGGGTACAGGGTTCAGTGGCAGCATCTGTGCACCGCCTGTGGACATGTCCAGACCTGGTCCTGGTGTGCAGCACCCACCATCAAGGGGTGCTGAACATCAGGCCCTTGCACACCCTGAGGGACAGGATGCTGAGGAGGCTGATGACCTCTTGGACGAGCACACCTGCCTACTGCGAGCATCAGTCCAGCAGCAGATGCGGCTTGCAAGGTCCGTGGAAGCACTGTGTGTGGCTCTGGAGCGGATACAGGAGCGTCGCAGCAGGGACACCGAACAGATCCTGGCATGGATGGACGGTTTGCGGGAGAATGTGACCGCTGCCATTGACAGGCATGCACAGGTGTTCATTGCTGTCATGGCCACAATGAGCACACAGTCAGGTGCCCATGCGTCGCGGACACCATGCAGTGAACTATCCACCCCCCGTTCCTGGCGTCATGCGATTCCCACCCTGTCGATGCCGGTTCAGCTATGGGCATCCCAAGCACTTCTGGTGCAGGCATGTTTGGTGTGCTGCAGACCCCTGCGCGGGCACAGTTGCGTTCATGCAGTGAAACCCTTGGGGGACCATCGGTGCCACCCCATGAGGCCAGTGGTCAGCCTGCCAGTGCTGGCGGGTCTCAGTGGGGCCGCCCATGCATCCGTGGCAGCCGTGGCACTGTGTCATGGGACTGACCTGTCTCCCAGCACAGCTACTGTCTGGTGCTGCCCTGTGTGCATTGTGTGTGTCAGTGGACAGTGCATGGGTGGGTACCCGTCCCTGCACGTGGACACACAGTCCACCTGCACACCCTCCCAGCTTCTGTCCGCAGTTGCATGTGCATGATGATGCCTGCATTGTGCTGTACACCAATGTGCAAAGGTGCTCAGCATCTGACACATGTACATGGACAGGCAGTGGGCGTGGTGGCCTGTGGACATGTGTGTTGCTAGGGTGTGTGTTCTGGGTCGGTGTGCCTTCTGCCCTCTGTGCACGTTTGTTGCGTTGTGTGTGTGCGTGTGTGTGTGTGTCCTTCAGTGTGGCATGTTAATCCTCACCCATCCCTGGCTGTGTGTGTGCCTCTGTGCCCTGCCACTTCCCTTGTTGGCATGCACGCCCAGTGTGGCTCCCTGCGTGTTTGTGGGTTGTGCCTTGGCCACTGATGGTTGCGCATGGCCCCATGACTTACCTGGGTTGGCTGAAGTGCTCCTCCCTGATGGTGTCCCAGTGCAGCTGTGCCATCTGGAGCAGTCAGGGGTCTCGTCGGCCAAGGGGAGGCTGCCCATCACCATCGTCACCGGCGTCCTCATCGTCCCCATCGCTGTCCCCCTCTTCGACCTGTATGGCTATCCCACATTCGTTGGCCATGTTGTGCAGGATGCAACAGGCCAGGAATATCCCACAGGCCTTTGAGGGGCTGTACTGTAGGGCACTGCCAGAGGTGTCCAGGCAATGGAAACGTGCCTTCAGCATCCCGAACACCCGCTCGATGACATTACGTGTGGTGGCGTGTGCCTCACTGTAGCGTTGCTGCGACGGGGTCATGGGCCTCCGGTAGGGTGTGAACAGCCAGGGACAGAGTGGGTATCCACTGTCACCTGTGTGTAGAGGGTGGAGGTTATTTTGGTGATCAGCATCGCCCTGCCCCGGGCCATGTAGGCCACTACCCATGTCACCTCTGACCATGCCCCCCCAGGCCCTATGTTTGTCCATGTGGTTTTCATACTCACCCACTAGGTGTCCAGTGGGGATGTCCCCACTCTCGAATCTGTGGCACAGTGCTGACTGTTGCCAGATGAAAGAATCGTGTGCTCCCCCAGGGTGCGTGGCACGGACATTGATGATGCGCCCCCTGGCATCGCACACCATCTGGCAGTTGATGCTGATATAGCCATTGCAACTTATGTATGTGGCCCCCTGGGGCCAGGTGGTGTGCGGATGGCCACATGGGTGCAGTCTGTTGCCTGTAGCATGCCAGGCATACGTGCTACCCTGTGGAACTCCTGTATGTTTGCTGTGCGCTCCACCACTGTGCTAGGGAAATGGATGTACTCCTCAGCATGTGGCAGCAGTGTGCTGAGGAATTGGGTGAGGGAGTGTGACGTGGCCAACTGGGTTATGCCTGTGGTGTCCCCAGTTGGTCTCTGAAAGGTATCCATGGCGAGCAAGCACATGCAGCTGTTACCTTGGTCTCCACTGACAGGGCATGGCTCCGTTGTGTGGGTGCCTGCATCACATCACTGCACAGCTCACAGAGCCACCTCAGAATTGCCCTGTTCAGGTGGTACCAGCCCACAATCTCAGTATCTGTGTACAGCTCAAAACTGGTGCAGGCTCGGTATTGCCTGATTGGGGGCATACCACCGATGGGCCCTTCTACGGCTACGCCCCCCTGCCACTCGCCTTCTCACCCCCCTCATTACGGCCTCCATGTGGAAGGTGGCACTGGCCATGTCCCTGGCTTGCATTCACCCCCCCTGGCAGCTGCTACTGTATTCTCCCCGCTGTCCTGGCTGCTACCTCCCCTGCACCGTGTACACCTGCCTGTGTTGGCCTCTGTGCTGTGTGGCTCCCCACACCTTCCCTGTACCTGGCAGTTCACTGTGACCTTTCCCTGGCCTGCCCTGTTTGTGCAACCTGCCCTGTCTGTCTGCCTCTGCCTCATGTGGCTTCCCTGTAGCGTTCTTGCACCTCTTCCTTGCTCCTTTTTATTTTGGCTCATTTCCACTATGCCGCAACTTCCGCTTGCTCCACTGTTGCGCATTGCGCAAGTCTTTGAATATCACACTGCACCATTTATGCATGGTTCCTCCCCCTTCAGTTGCGCATGTTGTGCTGTTGCTCAGCAAGATTTCGGGGGCACAACTGCCTCCTGCTGAATATAGCAGAATGGCGCAATTTTGGACTTGCGCAGGCGCAACCCTATTTCGCATGGCTCAACTCTTTTGAATATCTGGGCCCAGGAGTATATACATTTTATGCAAGGGTGCATTTAGGAGTATCTTCAGTTGAATGGTAGGGAGGAGACCACTCATGGAACTAGGTGGGAGGCTTTGAAGGCCTTCATCAGAGGTCAAACTATCTCCTTTGCTGTGCACCACAAAGGGAGCATGGCAGAGGAGCTGGCCCTCCTGAGGACTAAGATTGAGGCATGTGAAAGTGAGCACAGGCTGAATCCTACCCCCTCCCTGTATAATGTTCTCCAAAAGTTAAAATGGAAATTTAACTCTTTGACTAGCTCCCATCTCAAGTGATCCACTCTGTTATCAAAGACTGGGGAATATTTTGACAGAGATAGAGCTGGTAAGCTATTAACATGGCAATTAAAACACAGGGAAGCAGAAAGGACAGTTGCACAGATATATAACACACAAGGTAAACTAGTACAGCACATTGCGGGGATTGGGCAAGCTTTTGGTGATTTTTATATCACGCTATATATGGCTGAAACCTGCCCAGAACAAGGAGAGATGGATTCTTTTTTTGCTGGGGTTCCCCTTAGTAAGCTCTGTGAAGAAGTGGCAAGGGAACTGGACTCCCCGATCTCCAAACAGAAAATATCTGAAGCCCTTAAAGCCCTTAAAAGTGGTAAGGCCCCTGGCCCCGATGGGTTCCCTGTGGACTTTCTAAAGATCTTCAGTGGTCTTTTCCTAGATCCCTTATTTGATATGATCAGAGAAGGCCTTGCCAAAGGTGAGCTGTCCCCCTCCATGTGGTCTGCTATAATTACATTACTGCAAAAGCCTGGAAAAGACCCCACCAAGTGTGCCTCATATAGGCCAATCTCTCTTTTTACATTGGACTGCAAAGTCGTGGCTAAGGCTTTAGCTTCCTGCTTAGACCCACTCTTGCCAAAATTAATTCACCAAGACCAATCTGGCTTTGTGAAGGGAAGAATGGGGAAACATAATATCAGGCGTATGTTAAATATTATATACAGATGGGGCTGGGCTAAACGGCATCATGGGGTGGCGGTGGTAGTGCTGGATACTGAAAAAGCCTTCGACCACATAGAGTGGGGGTACCTCTTTGACACTTGTGCATATTGGGAGTGGGGCCTACCTTCCACTCCTGGGTCCGTACATTATACACCCGCCCACAGGCACAAATAGCAGTAAATGGAATGCTCTCAAAGCCCTTCCCCCTTTGGAGAGGCACTCGGCAGGGATGCCCTCTGTCCCCCCTCCTGTATGTCCTCTCCTTGGATCCTCTGGGAGCTGCCCTTCGAGCTGACACTGGCATTAGGGGATTTATAGGGGGAGGATGGGAGCACAAAATTGCAGTGTGCACAGATGATCAGCTCCTTTATCTGCAGAACCCAGCTCAGGATCTTCCTGTGGTTCATGACCTAATGCAGAGATTTGGGTAAATTTCGGGTCACCGGGTCAACTGGCCCAATAGTGAGCTGATCCCCGTGGGTACCCTAAACAGAGCCCAATTGATAGCTAATCTTGGGAGATTGCAAATGGTCTCAAAGCTCAAATATCTTGGGGAATATTTATCGACCTCTTTTGATCTCTTACACAAATTAAATTTTAAACCCCTCCTAACTAAGTTAGCAGAGGATTGCAAGAGATGAACAGCATTGCCTCTCTCTTTGCTGGGTATGATAGGAGTGGTTAAAATTACAGTCTTGCTGAGGGTTCTCTACCTATATCAGTCCCTTCCCATTAAAGTCCCCCTGACAGGCTTTAAACAGCTAGATGCCATTGTCCATAAATTTCTCTGGTGGAATGGTAGAGCAAGAAGATCAATATTACAATGCCCTCCCATTGAAGGTGGAGTGTGCCTACCTAATTTTAAAGCATATTATAGGGCAGCACAGCTAGCATTTTTCCTACTATTGCCTCTGACTCAAACTGTCCAGGGCTGGGCCTGGAGGAGGATATGCTCCATGGCAACCTTAAAAATGACTCCTTGGCTGGGCTCTGGAGAACCTGGGTGTGGATTCAGTGGCTAGCCCCTTCATGCAAGCCACTAGGCGGGCGTGGATACAGGTACATCAATGCATTGATTTTGACGGTCTTATGTCCACAAATATTGGCTTACTTTTGGCTAAGTGACGTAGGGGAAACTATTCACCAGTAGTCTTGCAGAGACTTTGGGCATAGAGGAGAAGAGGGATCTCTGCTGTTAGCCAACTGTATGAAGGAGGCACATTAAAGAGTTTTTCTATACTTAGTCATGAATGGAGAATTTAACCTGGGGATTTCTTTCTATATTTGTGGATAAGCCAACAATGTGGAGACAAGCTGTCGCTGCACTTTGGGTGGTCAGAAACATCTCCCTTTGAGGAAGAGTTTTTTAAGCTCCAACCAGGGCAAAAGCCCCAATCTGTTTATTATTGCATTATACAAGGCCACTTGTCGCAACACCCTAATGTTAGTTGGGACAGATGGGGTGCAGACTTGTCTTTTCCCATAGACTGACACACCTGGAAATTGGCATGCTCCCACTACCTGACCTGCTCACACAGCAATAAATTGCACCATATCCAGTTATACTTTTTGCATAGAGCATATATGACCCCAAGAGACTTCACAGCATGGATGCCTCTAGATCTGAGCTCTGCCCAAAATGTGAAATAGCTGAGGTGGATTTTATTTACTTGGCTCTGACCTGCCATAGAGTTGCCCCCTTCTGGCACTCAGTACATGATATAATGAGTAAGGTGCTGGGGAACGCCCCATCTAAGTCATCATTGGAGATCTTACTGGGTGCAGACCCTGCCCATCCAGGTCAGAGATCATTTGATCATTTGTGGTCCTTGACACTCATCAATGCCAGGAGAATGATAGCACAGGAGTGGTTATCGCTGACACCCCTGTTGATTGCCAGATGGGCACAAAATTTAAAAACATGTATGGTTATAGAGCGAACCCAGATGGGGTCAAGAGCTAAACTTCCTGAGTTCATTGCAGTCTGGTGGCCATTTTTAGATGCAGTGAAGCCCGAGGATTTCCCTCTCTAAGCCACAAGATGTGAATAAAGCTCCCTTCTAGTCTTCTTAACTAGCTGTGACAATAATTCTGATTATAGAGCTTGATATGGATCCTCAACTGGAGTAACCCCTCAGAATGTGGCATAGAGTGGGAAACCTTGCCAAGGTACTGTACTACTACTATTAGACATATTGTTCACCCTGAGTTACACTGTATAAATATAATAATGTAGATGTATGATATATTTTAATGAGCTTTGTATGCACATCATTTCTCCCAATAAACAATTCTGAAAAAAAAAATAATGAAAAAGCTGTGCAGCAAATATTAAAATAAACAGTGATAGTTGACACAATGGGACTATATGTGTTAGAAGCAAAACACTTGAACTATGAACACAAGACCCTGGACACATCAGGCAATTTAAAACCAGTCTCCTTTTCTGACAAATTACTAAATCTGGCAGGGTATGGGAATTAAGTGATAACAAGAAAATACTGCCAGGGAGATAAAATTGCAAATTCTGATAAAAACATTATACCATCAGACCTCAGTAATAACCAGATTTCTGAAGACAAAACAATGATGATTGTAACCTGGAATATTGCAGGAATTCTGGGTAGATCTGCTGACACTGACTGGCTGGACTTTATTCTTGGTATTAATATCTTATGTTTAAAGGAGTCCTGGGACGAAAAGGAATCTAATATGCTGTTGAGTGGATTAGAATTATTCCATGTCCTAGGCTTAAGATAAAAAGATATGGGAGGAGAGCTGGTGGCTTAGCCACCTATTTAAAAATAGGGTCCCTTGAAAAACTGAAATAATAGGGCCAACAAAATTTGCATATCACTTAAAATCATGGCAGAGGCTTACAAAATGATTTTGATAAACTGTGGCCTTTGGCCAGTAAATTCAAATTTTTATAAAGATACTATGTGGGAGGAGGTACAGTCAATGATTCAGGAAAGTAGTCTTAAATATCCAGATTACGATGTTTTGGTAGCATGAGATCTTAATGCAAGACTATTGGCAGGATTCATGAAGGGAAAATGTTAAAGTTTCCCTCTGCAACTGCCGTTGCAGACTGGAATCGTCTGCAGCTGCGGCGGTACCGATTCATAGCCACGGCAGTTGTGGAGGGTGCTATGGCAGGTTCTGCTGCCCATAACACTCTCCTGCAGCTGTGGTACTGTCCATGACAACAGCATCTGCAAGCTGCCATATTCCGTGGAGCCAGTCATACTCTGGCTCCACCTACGCGAATACCCGCAGCTGCAGGCAACCTGCGGCTTTGCAAGTGATTTCCCACTAGCGCCGAGGTTTTCCCGCAGCTGCAGGTCATTCTCCCCCCTTGAGAATCCTGCCCAATTTCTTTTTGATGGCCTATTGGATTCCTCATCTTGGGACTATTTAGAAGTCACCAGCTGGGAATGTGTAAGAAATACACTAGACACCATGGAAAATAAAGCAGGTCTTAAACTAGTAAAACTTATGAAAGAATTCAACTTATATCCACTAAATGGAAGGCTTCTGGGAGACTTAGAGGGGGACTGCACCTTTAATAAACAAAACACTCCCTCAGTTTTGAATGTTTTCCTATGGTCAGGACCAGTAACTGTCTGGTCTTTTTTAAAAGTAGCTCCCAGAATAGAAAGTGACCACTATCCTGTGATATTGAAGGGGCCCTTAAGGAATCCAAGAAAGGAAATAACTCTACCTCCACTAATTACAGAAATCAGAGCAAAAAAGGGTACAGTGGAATGAGGTTATAGATGAACAGGTAATAACAACAGCAGAAAACTTTCTGAATACAAATGTAGTCCTGCAGCTGACCAGATTTAACACAGTTCAAGTCTCAGAACAACTTACTTTACTTTTTGGGGAACTCCATAAATCCTTTATAAGGAAACCAGGATCAGAAGGAGCAATAAGGAGGAAACCTGGTTTGACAGGGAATGTGAAGAAAGGAAACATATGCTCCTACGCTTAACCAGAGAGACCAGGAAACTAAAATTGCTCTCTAAATAATAGAACTAAACAATGAGAGGAGAAAATATCAAACTCTGATTACAGAGAAAAAAAAGACTTACCATTACAGGCAATGGAATAAAATGCTTTAGCAATCAATGAGAAGGATTGTAAATCCTTTTCGGTCTTAGTGGCTAAAGGGACATGCAATAGTAGGAAAAATATAGACTCCCATATTTCAAAAGAGATCTAGGTTAAACACTATAAAAATGTTTTCTGGACAGAGTAAGATGCTGCACAGAAAATGGAAATCATATCCCCAAATACAAGCTTAAAAATACTGCATGTAGATGTTTACATAGCAATAAGATCCTTAAAAGCAGGAAAAGCCCCCGGCCCAGATAAAATTCCTGTGGAAGTCTATCAAAATAATTCACCCATTTGGTGTGATTTACTAACACATTTCTTTAACTTGTGTATTAGGGAAAATGTCACCTCTGAGTCCTGGAGAGGATCTGAAGTGGTCCCAATACACAAGAAGGGCAGTATCATGGACCCTGCAATGTACCGCCCAATCAGCCTGGAAAAATTGAAACAGCAGATAGAAGCCACAGGAGGCTTGTCTGAACTACAAGCTGGTTTTAGGGCCAACTACAGTACTATTGACAATTGATTTGTCTATAATCATCTAATAGAAAAATATGTTCAGTTAAGGAAGTAGCTCCTCTAGGTAGTTTATATAGACTTCTAACTGCTTTCAACACCATCAATAGAAATAGCCTCTGGACATTAATGCTAGAAAGGGGAATTGATGCAGACATGGTGAGGGTAATTTTTTGCTAATATACACACACTCGAGCACAAATAAGGCTGGGAGCAGATGCATACCTCTCAACAACAATATCCACAAAGAGAGGAGTACTATAAAACAAGGGTACGTGTTTGCTCCTACCCTATTCTGTCTATATATTGATGGGTTACTGAGGAAAATTGAACAGCTTGATTTTGACTCCCCAAAATTAATAAGACCCCTATATCTGCCCTAGCATACGCTGAAGATTTGATCCTTTTCTCCCTAACTAAATCAGGATTAGAGAAAAAAATATGATTTATTACACAAATATACAAAATTTCTGAAATTAAAAATAAACATTAATAAATCTCAGACCATGGCATTTGGTCTTAGGGTGAACCCAGCTAAATTAAAATTGGGGGAACTGATCTGCAATTTATGCGTGAGTACACTTATCTGGGTCTGACCTTTTCACGGATGATGAATTGGGTTTGTCACTTAAGGAAATTAAGGGAATCGGTTCAGAAAACAGCTCTAGCACTAAACAAATTTAACTTTATATATGGGGGATTGTCAATAGAACCTCTTATAATTGCTATTAAATATAAATACTACATACAATTCCTTTATGGGGTGGAGATATGGGAAGCCAGAAACACAAATAATTTAATGATCCCAGTTCACAAACTGCTTAGGAAAAGCTTATGAATGCCTCATTCCTAGCCAGCACAATTTGTAAGAGCAGAAACAGGCCTTCCAGACATAAGATCCATAATGGAACTGGGGAAAATAATGTACTGGATAAAGGTTGCAAGATTACCAGCTGATAGGTTTCCTGCCCAGTGCTTGATTGAACAAAATGATTGGATAAAAAGAGAATGCGCTGGGAGCTGTGGTTGAAAATAATTCTGCAACAGTTGGATAAGTATGATCTCCTTAAGTTGAAAAGATATGTGGAAAGAAACACAACTCCTGAGTTTGAAATATAGAAATTATATTAAAAACAAAATAAATCATTGGATTCACATAGATAGTGGGCTGATATACAGTTCCACAATAGCACCTTGGTATGCCTCAAACATGGTAAATCACACACTTCAATATTATCTAATAATATCAAAGCCAGACATGGCACTCAACACACACAGAAAATGAAAAAAAGACCATGGCCAAGATATTCAAAAGGGTTGCACCATGCGCAATAGGGTTGCGCCAGCACAAGTCCGAAAATGCGCCATTCTGTGATATTCTGCGGGAGGCAGTTGTGCCCCCCAAATCACGCTAAGCAATAGTGCAATAGAAACATAGAATTTGATGGCAGTTAAGGACCGCTAGGCCCACCCAGTCTGCCCATTTCCCTACCTACTGGATAAGCTGCAGATCCTAGTTAACCAGCAGCCTACTTCTTCCTACCCCCACCCCCTAGAATGGCCTTATGACTGTCCCATGCATTCTTGAATTCCACCACTGTTTTTGACTCCACAACCTCCTCGGGAAGGCCATTCCATGCATCCACAATCCTTTCTGTGAAAAAATACTTCCTTAAATTACCTCTGAGCTGCCCCCCTTCTATCTTCAAATTGTGCCCTCTTGTTCTTGCACACCTCTTTTCTGAAAGATGCTACCCTCTTGGACTTTGTTGATTCCCTTGAGGTACTTGAACGTTTCTATCATGTCCCCCCTCTCCCTCCTTTCCTCGAGGCTGCACATATTAAGCTCGTTTCGTCTCTCTTCACATGTCTTCCGGTGCAGACCCTGCACCATTTTAGTTGCCCTCCTCTGGACAGCTTCCATCCTGTCTATGTCTTTGCAGAGATTGGGTCTCCAGAACTGCACACAGTACTCCAGATGGGGTCTCACCAGCTGTCTGTACAGAGGGATAATAACTTCTTGATTTCTACTGGTGATGCCTCTCCCTATGCCTCCCAGTATCCCCACAGCCCTCCTTGCTGCCCTCTCTCATTGCTTGCCCACCTTTAGGTCATCTGATATGACTACCCCCAGGACCCTTTCCATTTTTGTTGTTGTTAGTATCTCACCCCCCATTGTGTACTCTTCCCTTGGGTTTTGTTTCCCAGGTGCATTACCTTGCACTTCTTAGCATTAAATCTAAGCTGCCATACATTTGACCATTGCTCTAACCTTGCCAAGTCCCTTCTCATCCTTTCTACCCACCCTGTGCATCAACTCTGTTGCAGATCTTTGTGTCATCTGCAAAGAGACATACTTTCCTTCAGTCCTCTGCAATGTCGCTTATAAAGACATTGAGGACCGATCTAATACTGAACCCTGCGGTACCACTAGTAACCCCCTTTCTTCTGAGTGGATTCCATTTACTATTACTCTCTGTGTCCTATTCTCCAGCCAATTCTTTACCCAGGCTGTCATCTTGGGTCCCACTCCCAGGCTGGCTAACTTGTATATTAATTTTTTGTGTGGGACTATGTCAAAAGCCTTGCTAAAGTCTAGGTAGGCCATGTCCATAGCCCCTTCCTGATCTATTACTTTGGTCACCCAGTCAAAGAAATCTATCAGATTCATCTGGCATGACCTTCCCACTGTGAATCCATGCTGCCTAGGGTCCTGTGCCCCTCTGGCCTCTAGATACTCGACAATTCTTTCCTTCAGAAGTGATTCCATCATTTTCCCTATCACTGCGGTTAAACTAACAGGTCTGTAGTTTCCTGCTTCTGCCTTGCTCCCACTTTTGTGAAGGGGAATCACATCTGCCCTCCTCCAGTCCTCGGGTACCACCCCATCCTCCCATGATTTGTTAAAAAGGGTAGTCAGTGGTGTCACTAGTTCTACCCTTAGTTCTTTTAGAATTCTGGGATGAATCCCATCAGGCCCCATTGCTTTGTCCACCTTCAGTTTTAAGAGTTCTTTCAGAACCCTTTCTTCTGTAAATGGGCTGGTATCAACTTCTGTATCCAGAGTGTTTCTACTGTTTGTTTTAGGTACCTCCCCCTCTTCATTTGTAAATACTGAGCAAAAATATTTGTTTAGTATCTCTGCCTTTTCACAGTCTCCCTCTGTCCACCCCCTCTCCTTTATTAAGCCTCACTATCCCTCCCTTGGTCTTCCTTCACTCCCTGATGTACCTATAAAAGGTTTTATCCCCCTTCTTAACTGAGTTGGCTATCTTTTCCTCGGTTTGGGCCTTTGCTGTTCTGATTGCCTCCCCAGCCTCCTTTTGCTTTAACTGATACAGTTCTCTGTCCTGCTCCTTCTGTGATTCCTTGTGCTTCCTGAATGCTTTCTTTTTCTCTTGAACCTTCACTGCCACGTCCTTTGAGAACCATAGTGGTTTCTTACATTGTTTTGTTTTGTTTATTTGCTTCACACAAAGGTTCGTTACCTCTGTGATGGCAGTTTTTATTATTCCCCATTGTTCTTCCACCCCTCCTTCCTGCCCATTTGCTAGTGCATTCCTTAGGCACTCACCCATTTAGCAAAGTCAGCCTCCTAAAGTCCAGTACTTTTGCCTTTGTAAGCTTGACTCTATTGCTGTGTTTATTGTGAACCATACTGTTCGATGGTCGCTAGTTCCCAGATGGCTACCCACTTCTACATCTGTGATCCTCTCCATCTCCATGTGAGAGAACCAGGTCTAAGATTGCTCCCTCTCGGTGGGCTCCAATACTAGTTGTCTAAGGCATGCCCCCGGTAGTGCATCTAGAATAACCCCACTCTTCGAAGTGGCTGCTGCAACTGCACTCCAGTTAACATCTGGCATATTCAGATAACCCATCAGCAATATCTCCCCTTTTTCTGCCATTCTAAGTATACTTTCTATCATTTCTTTATCCATTTCCTCCCCTGAGAAGGTCTGTGCTCTAACCCTGTGCGGATTGTGGTGCCATTGCCTGTCTCCAAATTTACCCACAGTGCTTCTTCTCCTCCCTGTTTACCCTTTTGTTCTGCTGCTTTTACTCCTTCCCTTATGTAAAGAGCTACTCCTCCTCCTCTTTTACCCTCCCTATCCCTCCTGTAGATAGTGTATCCTGGTATGTTTACATCTCAGTCATGGTTTTGTGTGTACCATGTTTCTGTGACTGCCACAATATCCAGATGTTCCTCCTCCATCAAGGCCACTAATTCAGGAAGCTTGTTACCCAGACTACAGGCATTGGTACTCATTGCTCTCTATTTTTTGATGGCTTTACCTTCTGTTGCAGCATCCCCCACTGACCTTTCTACCTCAGTATTTTTCTCATTTAGTACCCTGTTTTATAGGGAGAGGCTGGGATTTTCCTGCTGCTAATTAGTGCCTCCCCCTTTGACTAGTTTAAAAGCTTGCTAATGAAGCATTTAAACCGATTGCTCAAAAGACTTGTTCCCTTCCTGGACAGATGCAGACCATCCTGCCAGTATAGGCTGGTGTCCCTCCAGGTGGAACCCCAGTCCCCAATAAAGCCAAATCCCTGTGCTCCACACCATTTTTTCAACCATTCATTAAACTGCATGGTGCTAATTACCCTAGTCTCCCCCATGCCATTGACAGGCAGCACCTCTGAGAAGGATACTGTGGGTGCTACTTGTCTTAGGCCCCTCCCCAACTCTACAATGTCCTCCTGCACTGCTCTGATCTCATGATGAGCCAAGTCATTTGTCCCTAGGTGGACAATGATGTCCAGCTCAGACTCCCTTGCAGCTGTTCTCGTGATCCTGAGGATGCGCTTCCTGTCCCTCCAAGCCATGGCACCAGGCAGGCACCTTACTTCAGTTTTCCCTGCTCCCCCCAGTTCTATACCTCTAATAATTGAGTCCCCCACCAGGAGCTGCTTCCTTTCCCTGTGGTATCCTCTGCTTCCTTCCTGTGGGCCTCCCTTGTGACAGTTGTCATCAGTCTTCTCTTCGGGTGCATCCATATGGGAGCTCTGCTCCCCCAGAATGGTGTATGGATTATGGAGTGGAACAATTGACTGGGTGTGCCTCTGTTCCACCATCCTCACCCTCCCTGAGCCCACTGTGGTCCAACTGCTGTGCTTTCTTCGCAACCTCTGAGGTAGTGGTGGTGGCTCTGGTGCTCCCTGGATGGGGGAGGTTCCCTTCCTACTGTCCAGTGTGGCCTGGGGGAAGGTTCCTTTACTACTGTCCAGTGTGGCCTGAAGACAGATAACTTCCTCCCTCAGGGCAGAGAGTTGTCTGCAAATAGGGCAGCATCTCAGCCTCCAGAAAGACTCCCAGAAGACTGCTGCCCCACAGCCATTACATTGCACTACTCCCCACATGTTTATCTACTTTTTATTTTGTTTGTTTTTGTGTGTGTATGTGTGTGTGTGTGTGTGTGTGTGTGTGCGTGGTGATTGGTTTGTTATATAGAAATATATATATTATACAATGTGTATGCTTATATTGTCAGTGCAGTGTGCTAGAGAGGATATGACAGTGATATGCACCTTGCACTCTTGAGGAAATGATGTCAGAACCTCAGGTATAAAGGAACTATTTCCAGGGGTGGGTGGGGTGAGGGGTGAGAAAGGGTTTGGCTAAACTGTGCCCTCACAAAACAATCAGCTAAAAGCTCTCACCCACCGCTGCGATGAGTGCCTTCCTGTCAGCAAGATGCCCTACACAACAATTTGACAGAGAAAATACCCTGCTAATCAAACAGAGAAAAATCCAGACATCCAAGTCAGACACAGGTAAACCTCCCCAGCCCCAAAACAGCCTGGTGGTTTGTTAGCCACAAAAGAAAATCAAATATACAGTTATTTCAGCCCTTCTGAAGATGCTGACAAGATAAGCAGTTTTGAAAACCCCCTTCCTGAATTAAAAACTAAAATAATTAAACAGAAAGCAATACCAATGTAAAAGTAAGGAAAACTTCCCTCAGATGTAAGCAAGAGAGAGAGAGAGAGAGATTCGTTTCAGATATCTTGTCCAATATAGTATATCCCATGCAGCTTCTCAGTTGTTTCAAAGCACCCCCACTTACACAACTTGGAAGAAGATGGACTTCTGTCTGAAACAGGATCACACCAGTAGTTTATAGTAATTGATCAATGCTGAAATGTTCAAGCTAGAACAATTGGCTGTGAAGCAGGTCTCCCTGACTTGTGAAGACAATTTCCCCCACCTCAGGCTATGTCTGGCATCCAATTACAAACTGCAGCCTTTGCTATTTTAAATCACACAACCACCACCAGCAAATATTGCAAAATATATTGATGCAGATTGTCACAGAATTCTAGTAATCAGTCCAGTTAGCCACAAAGGAAAATCAAATATGCAGTTATTTCAGCCCTTCTGAAGATGCTGACAAGATAAGCAGTTT
This sequence comes from Neoceratodus forsteri, assembly GCA_016271365.2. Taxonomy (NCBI): domain Eukaryota; kingdom Metazoa; phylum Chordata; order Ceratodontiformes; family Ceratodontidae; genus Neoceratodus; species Neoceratodus forsteri. Next base: position 440,868,125 of record CM057451.1, on the reverse strand, counting down.
TGAAAACCCCCTTCCTGAATTAAAAACTAAAATAATTAAACACAAAGCAATACCAATGTAAAAGTAAGAAAATCTTCCCTCAGATGTAAGCAAGAGAGAGAGATTTGTTTCAGATATCTAGTCCAATATAGTATATCCCATGCAGCTTCTCAGTTGTTTCAAAGCACCCCCACTTACACAACTTGGAAGAAGATGGAATGATAATGAATGTATGCGCAACTGAAGGGGGAGGAACCATGCATAAATGGCGCAGTGCCATATTCAACAACACACACCATGTGCAATAGGGAGCAAGCGGAAGTTGCGCCATAGCGGAAATGAGCCAAAATAGAAAGGAACAAGCGAGAGGCGCAAGAATGCTACAGGGAAGGCACATGTTGCTGAACTATAGCCAGTCACACAGGCAATGCAGACACACAGGGCAGGACAGAAAAAGGGTACCTGGAACCCACAGGCACAGGGAAGGTGTGGGGAGCCACAGCCACAGTGCAGAAGGGGGAAGTGTCACACAACACTGAGGCCACCACAGTTAGGTGTTCCCGGTGCAGGGAAAGTAGCAGCCAGGACAGTGGGGGGAACACAGAAACAGCTGCCTGGGGGGGGTGAACACAAGCCAGAGACATGGCCAGTGCCACCATCCAGATGGAGGCAGTAATGAGGGGATTGAGAAGGTGGGCAGCAGGGGGGCGTGGCCATGGACGAGCCCGTCGGTGGTATGCCCCCAACAGGCAGTACCGAGTCCACACCAGCTTCGAGCTGTACAGTGATACTGAGATTGTGGGTCAGTAGTGCCTGAATTGGGCAATTCTGAGGCAGCTCTGTGAGCTGTGCAGTGATGTGATGCAGGCACCCACACGACGGAGCCATGCTTTGTCAGTGGAGACTAAAGTGACAGCTTGCATGTGCTTGCTCACCACAGGTACCTTCCAGAGACCAACAGGGGACACCACAGGCATAACCCAGTCGGCTGCATCATGCCACCTCACCCAATTCCTCAGTGCACTGCTGCCACATGCTGCAGAGTACATCTATTTCCCCAGCACAACGGTGGAGCCCACAGCAAACATACAGGAGTTCCACAGGGTATCACGTATGCCTGGCATGCTAGGGGAAATAGACTGCACCCATGTGGCCATCTGCACACCATCTGGCCCCGAGGGGGATGCATATATTAATTGAAAGGGCTATGCTAGCATCAACTGCCAGGTATTGTGTGATGCCAAGGGGGTGCATAATCAATGTCTGTGCCATGCACCCTGGAGAAGCACACAATGCCTTCATCTGGTCGGCACTGTGCCTCAGATTCGAGAGTGGGGACATCCCCACTGGCCACTTACTGGGTGAGTATGCAAACCACACGGACAAACTTAGGGCTTGGGAGGGGCATGGTCAGGGGTGACATGGGTAGTGGCTTACATGGCCGGGGGCAGGGCGATGCTGATCACCAAACTAACCTCCACCCTCTACACACAGGTGACAGTGGATACCCAGTCCATCCCTGGCTGCTCACACCATACAGCGACCCCATCGCAGCAAAGCTACAATGAGGCACATGCCACCACATGCAATGTCATCGAGCGGGTGTTCGGTATGCTGAAGGCACATTTCCGTTGCCTGGACACCTCCAGCGGTGCCCTACAGTACAGCCCCTCAAAGGCCTGTGGGCTATTCCTGGCTTGTGCATCCTGCACAACATGGCCAACGAATGTGGGATAGCTGTACAGGTCAAAGATGGGGACAGTTATGGGGACGATGAGGACACCGGTGACAATGGTGATGGGCAGCCCCCCCTTGGGCAACTGGACCCCGACTGATCCGGCTGGCACAGCTGCACTGGGACACCATCAGGGAGGAGCACTTCAGCCAACCCAGGTAAGTCATGGGGCCATGTGCAACCACCAGTGGCAAAGGCACAACCCACAAACATGCATGGACACACACCAGAGGTGCATGCCATCAAGGGAAGTGGCCAGACATGGAACCACACACACTGCCAGGGATGGGCGAGGTCTAACATGGCATGCAGTCAGACACACACACACACACACACACACACAACTCACCAGACATGCACAAAGGGTAGGAGGCACGCTGACCCAGAACGCCACCACTAGCCACACACATGTCCACAGACCACCACACCCACTGCCTGTCATTGTGCGTGTGTCAGATGCTGGGCATCATTGCACAGTGGCATACAGCACAATGCAGGCATCATCATGCACACGCAACTGCGGACAGCAGCCGGGAGGGTGTGCAGATGGACTGTGTGTGTGCATGCAGAGCCGGGTACCCACCTGTGCATTGCCAGCTGAATGACACAATGCACACAGGGCAGCATCAGAGTAGCCGTGCTGGGAGACAGGTCAGTCATGCGCCACAGTGCCACGGCTGCCACAGATGCATGGGCGGCCCCGCCAAGACCTGCCAGCAGTGATAGGCTGACCACTGGCCTCATGGGGTGGCACCAATGGTCCCCCAGGGGTTCCACTGTGTGAACGCGACCGTGCTCGTGCAGAGGTCTGCAGCACACCTAACATGCCTGCGCCAGGCGTGCTCAGGATGCCCACAGCTGAACCCGGTGTCGACAAGGATGGAGTCGCATAATGCCCGGAATGGGGGGTGGACATTGCACTGCGCAGTGTCTGTGATGCATGGGCAAATAACTGTGTTCCCACTGTGGCCATGGCAGCTGTGATTGTGTCAACCTGTCAATGGCAGCAGTCACATCCTCCCACATCTGGTCCATCCCTGCCAGGAGCAGAGCAGTGTCTCTGCTACGATGCTCCTCTGCCTGGTGCAGAGCCGCACTCAGTGCATCCACCGCCGTAACAAGCTGCATCTGCTGATTGACTGATGCTTGCAGTATGCGGGTGTGCTCATCCAAGATGTCATCTGCCTGATCGGCATACTGTCCCTCAGGGTGTTCATGGCCCTGATGCTCATCACCCCTTGAGGGTGGATGCTGCACACCAGGGCCAGGCCTGGGCATGTCCTCAGGTGGTGCACTGATGCCGCCCCCTGACACTGTACCTCCATGCCCATTGGCCAACTGCTGATGCTGCCCCTCCAGCTGCCACTCCCCAGGGCTCAATGGTGCCGCCGCAGGGGCCGTAACAGTCTCACTGTCCTGTACACACACCAGTGCTGCCCCACTGGTGCTGACAGGCACAGGCTGGGACTGTGATGACACACAGGACTCCATGGCAGCACCACGCACAGCCATGGCCACGATGTAACCTGCTGTGTGGCCATCTTGTAGCACACACATGTCACTGCCCATGACATTAGCGACATCATCATTGGTGATGGATCTGGCACCAGCCCGAGTCTCAGCATGCTGGCATCCATGGACGCTGGCATGCTGGGACACCGGCAGGGCCTCCTCCGCACCTGCTCCACGAACATCAGTCCGGATGTCCAGGCAGGCCTACTGTTGCCCTGACCCCCGTATTCCTGTGGAGATGGATGGGCTCTCCTCCATCTCCATGTGACTGGCCTCAGTGGAGAAACCCACCACCGCTGACCCATGCAGATGCTCAGGATCTGTAAGGGAAAACAAAGTTGCGTTACTGCATGTGACCTACCCTGTCCCCCCCAATAGGCAGACCATGACCTACCATGCAGTGACAGGCTACCATCCGTCTAGAATCCACCACCCGGAACACCCTCAATGGTGCAATGCTGCATGCTGCCAGCAACCCTCTCCTCCTGTGTGGTCAGGTGTAGCACCTCCAGCTGTTCCCCACCTGTCGCAGACTGTGCTGCCCTGATGGCAGCCACCTTCTCCTTAATCCTCCACCTGTCTGTGCCCATCTTCTTCTTGCACTCCTGCATGGAGCACTGGTGGCTGCCATGCAGGTTTACAGCATGCGCCACCTCCTCCCATGTAGCAGCACAGGCCTGTGGTGTTAGCTGGCATCCACTGAGAAGTGGGTCCTTGTCTAGGTAGGCCTCGAACACGGCATCCATCTAGGCCTTCATGAAATTTGGCCTCCTCCTCCTCCCACGACTCTGTTCCTCTTCCTCCACAACATGCTCGGTCATGATTCAGCCTGTGAGAATGACAGGTGTTACCTGTGACTGTGCAGTCCCATGCATGTCCCAAAATCCACAGTCCACACTCCCAAACAGCATGCAACTCACCGCAATAGACTGCAGTAACTGACTATGGCCAGTGCAGCCCAATGTCGCACTTTTATAGCGCAACCCATGCAAATGAGGTGAGGCTCATCTTTTTAAGTGGATGCAAATGCAGTGACTGCACCATTGAATGGCTGATTAGCTGATTTGCATATGCCGGCTGAATATCACGCTGTTGCGCTTTGCGCAATTTTGTTGAACGTGCTGAGCCAAGGGTGCAGTTCTGTGACATGTGCAGTACACACCTAACTGTGCATGCCCCGGGTTGATGATGCAGGCGCCTGCCATGCTTCTGACATGCTGTGCACTGGAGGCAATGCAGGGCACGGCCACCATTGTGCCAGTGGCACTACAACGCTGTTCACCTTTATGGCACTGTGGCACTGGGGCGTCATAGGCACACTGGAGCAACAGCATGGTAGGCCGCTACAGGAGGTGGCACACAGGTACCCAATAACGCTACACGCATTGGGTTTCAATCGCGCTGTGACTGTCCGTGCGTCAGAGACCCTTGACCCTGTGCCCGACCTTTGCCCCCTAGGAGCCATGCGTCAGGCATGGGTGCACCACTATCGTGCTGTTCGGTAATAGCACAATAGGGAATGGCAGTGCTGTACTTCGCAGCATCTGCATGTGGCAGAACCATGCTGCAGAGCACCATTTTGACTTAACTGAGCAGCAGAGATGGTGCGAAGGCTTGCTGTGCAGTGGAGCCAGGTGGAGCTGGCAAACCTCGTTACCATTGTGGAACCACATGTTGGCCCTTTATTTGGGGAGGCACCCCTAGACAGGGCTAGGAGTCAGGTGCGGCAGGAGGTGGCCGATGCCCTGGAGGCAGCCACCAGTATGAGGCGGATGGCAGAGCAGTGCCACCACCGATATGGGGACCTGAGGTGGAGGGATCCGGACCTGCTTGCCTGCCTGTGGGCACATGCCAGGAGGGGCACAGTGCCATGGCCAGGTAGGTGCAATATCCATACACTTTTATCATCCATACGGATATCATGGTTGCATGTGTCTGGCATATGGAGTGGGGCCATCCGGTGTTGGCCATGGTGGTGTTATCAGGGTGTGGATTGGGTGGGTCTGGCTGTGTGGGATTGCACACACATGGAGGCAGGGGGACTTTGCTACAGGATTGTACTGATGTTCCTCTCTCCATGTTTGCACCTTAGGCCCAGAAGAGCGCAGGCTGGTGAGAGAGAGGAGGTGCCGCCAGAAGGACCATCAGACCGGGAGGGGTCAAGGTCCGCAGAGGTGCAGGGACCAGCCTGATGATGGTGAGTGCCTTACATCCATGATTACTATTGCATGCTGTGTAACAGGGCTGGAAGCAGGGCATGGCCACCATCCATTGACACCACTGCCATGCACGCAACTTGTTACAGTCAGCACTGTCCAGTGGCACTGGATGTCTGGGAGTGCATCAATGGTGGTCCATGCATGCACCAGCACATGGCTGTGCTACTGCCTTCACACTGCATAGCCAAGTCACTGTATGGCCATGGTGGTGCTGTGCAGGACATGGGCAGTGGGTGTGTGCAGTGGTCCACATGGCTGTGGCTGCCTGGGTAGGCAGGTCTTGTGGACACGGTCACTATGGGTGGTCGCACACCATCACAGGGGTGTGGCACATGGCTGTATGCCATGCACAATGGGTTTGCTGCAGGGGGCTGAACAGTCACATGTATTGACTCTGCTCCCTTGTCCTAGGTGGACAATGCTGGATGGCCCTGGAACGGGGAATACAAGAGCTTCTGCAGCTGGCACGGATGTCTCTGGCAGCATTGGAGCACATAGAGTGGCATGGGGTCCGGAGGAGATGAACCCGGAGGCACCACAGGAGTGGAGATCAGGGCACAGAACAGGCCCTCCATGACTCTCTGACACCCATAACCCCCTGGACCCACCCTCACACCCCTTCTTCCCTCTCCCATTTGTACACCCCTGCCCCATGCCCGCCGACACCTGGTTTGTGGCCCTTTCCCCCACCCTTGTATATATTTGTACATATGTTTCATAGTTATTATATTTTAATACATACATTTTGTTATACCAACTGTGGTGGTCTCTGATTTGCAGTGGGCTACAGGTGCTCAGCTGCAGTGGTGTGCGTGGCATCAGGGGTGGTGCACGCATGGGCGTATGTGTGTGTGCAGAGGTGAACTGCCTATGGTGTGGGCAGGGGGATCAGTCACTGTCTGTGGTTTTTGTGTTGTACTCTGTGCACTGGATGCCTGTGTGCAGTGGTCCATGGGGCCTGCACTGTGTGCATGACACCCCTGTCAGACCGTCCATGGCCTGTGCAGCTGACACCCTTGCATGTCTGTGATATGCATGGTCTGCTGGTGTGTCAGTGGTGGCTGTTGTGGCCAGTGTTGGGACGGGATGTGTCCTTGGGAGGGTGTGCAGGGTGCTGTACCACTGGAGGTGGGGTCCGGGGCATGCCTTGTCACATGTGGGGTACCTCGTGTGCTGACACATGGTCGGTCTCTCAGCTGTACCCTGGGGGGGAACCTGTAGGGTGGCACTGTGTATGCATCTGTTGCATCACTATCTGCTGCCGCCCACTGCAAGGTGTCCATGGTGGGGCTGCCTTGCATGGCTCCATGGTGCACAGGGTTGCATTGTCACAGTGGGGGTGGTGGCATGCGTGGGGTGTCCTGTACTGTTGGATGCTACTTCTGGGCAGGGTGTATGGGGATCATGGTGCAGGGTGTGCTCTGCATTGGTGGGATGGTGTGGTTCAGGGTGGTTGGCCATCCTTGTGTGCCGGTCACAGCTTGCCAGGGGGTGTGATGGGGCACCATGGCCCTGCTGTGGGTTGGTTGCTGGTCTCCATGGGCCAGTGGTTATTTCAGCCCTCCCCCAGTTGTGCAGTGCACGGGGTGTGGGGGGATGATGTCTGTTCTGCTTTGTGTTCCTCTGCCCATCTGTGGCATGGGTGGTGGGCCCCTGCATCCCTGGTTGTGCTGTTGCATTGCTTCCCTGCTGCTGGGGGGCATCCCTGGTTGTGCTATGGTGCATCTGTACTGCTCAGATGAACATCTCTTGTTGTGCTATGGCGCATCAGATATGCTCAGTTTCACCTCCCTAGTTGCGCTATGGTGCAGGTGGTGCGATATTCAGTCATCGGACGTAGGCGCATCTTGGCCTGCACAGTTTTTGAGTATCATGCTTCTTGCACATGGGCGCAGTGGACTTGCACTTGCTCCTGCTGTTGCACACTTTTTGGGTGCAGTTTGAATATCTGGGCCCATAAGTCCAATTGCAATTTGCAGGTTTTACTTGGTACAAAAAGTGTTACAACCCTTCTGGGTGCAATATAAAGAGATCAGATAATCCTTCTCACCTTTCACCCAGTTGTGGGCTTTGTTAAAGATCCTGCCTGCTGGTGTGGATTCCCTTAAATAGTAAGCTACTCACACACTATTAGATCATGTGCTAATACAAGTGGATTCCGCTTAAATGCACACCTGCTTTGCAGAGGCAAAATATGCATTTAAGCGGAACGTGCATTTAGCCGAAATAACATTTTTCAGACCTGAAATTAAAGTAGAATTAACAAAAATAAACCCTGTTTCATTTCGCATTCAGTCACTTTATTAAGTTTCTACACACACAATTCTAGTACACCTGATTTAATTTCCTGTACTGTATATAAAAAAAGAAACATTAAATCTCAGTATTTGCCATGGAGTTTGTGATGCTAGAAAAAGAAGTTATCTTTCTCTGCTTCTGATTTGCAAGAGCAAGCTGAGTTACACAATGCTCGAATTCGAACAGCCTTGTTAAATAATTTTTTTCCCCGAGCACAAATGAATGCGCCAATCCTATGTAGGCACTGGAGTGCCTCAAACATGGACACCTCTGGTTCGTCACTGTCAGTCACATCAGGGTCATCATCATCTTCATCCTGCCATCCCAACACTTCACTGCAGATGTCAGTGTCCTGTGGTATTCTGGTTGTGAGTTGCTGCTCATCCATGTCCCAGTATAAATTAAAGTCCTCTAAGTTCATGTTTGGGAGCAGTACAGGTGTGGGCTCTTCATTCACTCCGTCCTCCACAACACTCGCTGATGTCGATGATGATGCCGACCTGTCAACAAATCCTGCTTTTTTAAAGCAATTCTTGATTGTTTTGACCCTCACTACTGCAGCAAAGCTATTTTTCATCCTAGCGTAAGGGTAACCTTCCTGCGCTCCATTGTGCTAAAATGCCTGTATCTCTGATTAGCTATTAAATACTGCTCTCACACCTACTCCGGATCTCCTGTGCACTAAAGAGGTATTAATTACATGGCAGAAGAGGTGCTGGTGAGCGAATAAAAAAAGTGTATCAAACCGAAATGTGTACTTAAGCAGTGTGCACATAACAGGAATTTTTAACACTGACAGTATAGGAAAAAAATTGGGGAAAAAGTGTGCATTAAACAGGAATGTGCACTTAAGCGACATGCATTTAAGTGAAATCCACTGTATACTTAAAGTGCTAGGCTTAGATATGTACAGTCAGTCTCATAATATATTTTATACATTTCATAAAGATAAATAACAGAAAGGTGAAAAACAAAACGGTGCATTGTAAAAACTTCTTCCTCCATATTTAGCCACTCATATATTTTTATGTTATTGATACTATTTGCTTGAAACAGAGTATATTTCTCTTGTAGTTAAATATATCACAATTACATTTTTTTAATTCAAACTTTATTAATATATTTTCCACAATAAAAGGCAGTTACAATAGAAATGAGATGTAAATACAGCCACTTGTAAAGGCGTAACTGCCCAACCCTCCGTCCCTCCCCTTACAGCAGTAACAAATCCCATGTATTCCCTAAGTACTAAGCTCTTTACCTGAGAACCTGTAGGGCATTTTAGACTGTGACTTGATTAAGACTGAGTCACTAAAATTAGAGAGTGAAGAGAATCCCATATTTTGGTGTATGCTGCCAATCTGTTATCCAGGCTGGTAATCGCTTTTTCTGTACGCAGATTGGCAAGAATTTTATTCACCCATTCTTGAAAGGTTGGGGTGGACTTGTCTTTCCAATGACGTAAAATAAGCTTCTTGACAGATAAGGCAATCATAGAAATATGAAACTTTCTTGCTTTAACTCTGATAGAAGACAGGCCCCCTAAAAGGCAAATATCAGGAGTAAAATACTCCTGAAGGCCCAATAAAGGATCCAGGGAAGTCTTGATTGAATCCCATAAAAGGGAAATTTTAGGGCAGGACCAGAACATGTGAAGAAGTGTTCCTTCTTCCAGCAAACACTTAGTACATATATTGGAGTTCAAGAGACCCCATTTCTTTAATTTTACTGGGGTGCAATACATATTATGTAATATATGATATTGCATGAGCTGCAATCTGTCATGGGAAACATATTTATGACAGGATCTCCACAGGGATTGCCAATCCAGATGATACTGAGGAAGGATAGAGTTCCAGAATCTCGTGGGTCCAAGGGAGTCCCCATATCTTTTGTAAAACAAAACCTGATATAATTTGGATATAACACCTGAAGATCCAAGAAGTGAAGAAACCTCAGGTATCAGGGCTGTGACAGTCTGGGGGGGGGGTTATTACTGAAAACTATTGTAAGTGCCTTAACTGTATAACTTTGAAGTGAGAGGGAGCCAGAATAAGAAATTTCCTAATAATATCTCCTACTGATAACCATTTCCCCTCTTCATCCACAAAAGAGAGTAATTTCCCATCCCCCAATTGGGACAACCATTTACAGGAAATCTGCTTCTTGTTAATAGTGAAAGATGGAGAATTCCAGATCGACTGGGCCAAGTCCAACTGAGGGGTATAGTGTAAAAATGAACATAATTGTGCATATACCTTTAGCGAGGTAACTACTATAGGGCATTCCTCAACCATACGCACCTGAGAAATTTTAAGATAGAATAAAGTTAGGGGGTCCAAATTCTTAGACCTAATTACATCCAATTCAATCCTAAGCCAAACCAGCAGTTCTTTTTCCGGGCCGGGAGATACCCATCTCAAACATTTTACTAAATGACTGGCCCAATAATATATAGCCAGGTGGGGAATCCGCAAACCCCCCTCAAGTTTTGGAGCTGCCAATTTATAGTAGGCCAATCAAGGATACTTGTCGGCCCAAATAAATCTAGTAAATATGCCGTGTAACTTTTTAAACCAGAGTAGTGGGATAAAAGTATTGAGAAGAGATAAAGGGTAAAAAATTCTAGGGAATGTATTCATCTTAATTATGTTGATCCGGCCCCATAGTGAAATGAGAAGTTTGGACCATCTATCAAGATCATGAATTATCAGCTGTGAGAGAGATTCAAGATTTTCCTTAAACCATGTTAGGGGGTTACGGGATAGTTTAATGCCCAAGTATTTAAATGACCTGGGAGTCCAACATAGACATAAGGGACTAATGTCATTTTTGAATACCTTATGGTTTAATGGAAAGAATAAGGATTTGCTGGCATTCAATTTATAACTGGACAGGTCGCTAAATCTTACTATTTCACTCAAAAAAGCTGGTACAGAAGATACCGGATGGGATAAGTGTATCAGCAAGTCATCCGCATATGCAGTAACCTTAATTTCATGACGCTCAACCCAAATACCTTGTATAGAGGCATTATTGAGAATATTTTGGATGAGAGGTTCCAGATATAAATTAAATAACAGAGGAGATAAGGGACAACCCTGCCTGGTCCCTGAATGGAGTGGAAAAGGTTTGGAGAAGGCCCCGTTCCCAGAGATCCTTTCTGTAGGGGTTTTATATAATGTAGCAATCCAGGATATAAATACAGAGGGGAATTGGAAAGCTTCCAGAACTCGGAACAAAAAATTCCAATTCACACGATCAAATGCCTTTTTGGCATCCAGGGAAACCAGTCCTGTTGGAAACTCAGCATCCCTGGTAGCCGAGAAGACATGAGATATGGTGTGCAAATGGTCAGATGATGAGCGCCCTTTCATAAATCCTACCTGGTTCATACCTATTAGCTCAGGGAGAACTACAGTTAACCTATTGGCTAGTATCTTCGAAAGAATTTTAATTTCTTGGTTTAGAAGGGATATAGGTCTGTAGCTTTGAACAAGCTCCGGATCTTTATCTGGTTTAGGGAGAAGAACAATCAAGGCCTCAAAGAGGTGAGGGTCTGCCTCTGCCCCAGTTAAAATATATTGAAATAGGTGATAAAGTACTGGTAATAAAAGATCCCAAAAAACTTTGTAAAATAGGGAGGAAAATCCGTCGGGGCATGGAACTTTGTCTCCGGGTAATCCACTGATAACCTTGGCTATTTTCTCCTGTGATATAGGGGTGACCAGAAAACCCTTGTGTTGCTCTGAAAGGGAGGGCAGATGGGAATACCTCAGATAATTCTCTGTACTCCCAGGACAGGGAGGATACTCCATGTCACTGTACAATCTTTCACAATATAGGGCAAATTCTTGTACTATCTCAGTGGGAGATATTTTCAGGGACACATCTGCCACTGCCCGAACTGAAGGGATAAATCTCACAGATTCTTGTTGCTTAATACTCAATGCCAATAGGCATCCCGCCTTCTCTCCCTGATCCGTGTAACTAGCCCTTGTCCGAATAATGGCTAGTTCTGCTTTTTCCCGAAGTAACTCTAGATATCTGTCTTTCAACACTAGGAGCTTCCTCTTGTCTTCATCAGGGGTACTAGCCAAAACGTTAATTTCAAGTGACCGAATTTGGGACAATAATGATAATAGTTCTTTCTCCTGTGCCATTTTCCTACTCACCACCATACTAATGAGGATCCCTCTCATGTAAGCCTTGAAGGCCCCCCATAAAATATCTGGCTTTGCACTGTCTAAAGGGTTGGATAAGAAAAAGAACTCAATTTGCTCCCTTATGAGCTTGCAATACTTAGCATCTTTAAGAAGTTGTTCATTGAGTTTCCATCTGGTTTCCCTATTTGGTAGATTAAGGAATGCCAATTTGCATAACACCAGTGAATGATCAGAGACAGAGCCAGGTTGAATCAAGGAGGTCTTAACCTCGGTAGGAGAGCCTGAGAAATAAGTATGTAATCAATGCGGGACTGCGAGCCATGCGCCATTGACCTGAATGTAAACTCCCTAGAATCAGGGTATAAGATGTGCCAGACATCACAGAGCCTGCACTGGTCTACCAAGTCCCTAAAGGCCCTCTGCCCCGGAGAGACCACTCCCGGTCCACTACCTGACCTGTCAAGATTAGAATCTACAACTTGATTGAAGTCACCCCCCAGAATAATCCTGATGGGAAGCATTGGAAGAATAATAGTTATAAGTCTCATAAAAAACCCTGGATTGTCCATATTAGGGCCATATATACTGCCAAGTAAAAGTGGAACTGACCAGAGAGTGCCTTTAACTAGGATAAACCTGCCCTCAGGGTCTTTAATGACCTGTGTGGAGACAAAGGGAATGCCCCTATTAATAATAAGCATGACCCCACAACTATTAGTAGAACCCTGAGCATCGTAAACTAGCCCCACCTGTTGCCTCCTTAACTGACATTTACATTTTTAATTACGTATTTAGGCTACAAAGGGCAGATGGATGAAGAGAAACTTTGAAGCAGAACATACATAATATTGAAAAATGTACATAGGATGGAATTGGAAAGTCTGGGGGAGGGGGGTTGGGGAAAAAATAAAATTAGAACTGTCAAGGACTAAATGCTAGAATGTGGATACCTTGTTGGGAAGCAACATTTTTAACAAAACAAACCATTTCTCATCATTAATTTAAAAGCATACATATTTAAGATGGAATCTGCATACAACTACCTAGGAGACTAAATGCTCTTTGACTTAAGGTCTTGTGATGCACTTGTGTGGGAAGTGGAAAGTACATAGAGCACAGGTTCTCTGTGTCTAAAAGTCCAGAACACATGCATGATTGCCTTGCTTCCATACTTATTTCCGCATTTAATAAATGTCTCTGAAGTGTTGAACTGTGAAAGGTGTGTGTGCCAGAAAGAGAAGCTGCCACTTCACTCAGATTCCTGAACTATTATACAGTTCACCTAGAAGACATAACACCAAGAGTCATGATTTTACCTGGATTAGTTCATTTTCTTATTTTTCAAAAATGACTAACTCAATATGATCATTCGAACCCTTCCCTTTGTATGCTCCTGTAGTGTAAATCCAATAATTCTCCCTCATATTGAGCATACCTTCTCAGTACTCCCTCTGGGGCCGACTGTTACACTCTCCAGACCTATAAACTTAAGTTTGTGGTCCTGATAATTTGTCACTTCACTCATGTGTACTGCATGCACATATTCTATGTTGCTGCTTTTGATTGCTCCTAAATGCTCCCCTATTCTATCTTTCCACTTTTGTTTTGTTTTACCTATGTAGTAGGCCTTGCATGTACAGAATGCTATATACACTACATGGATAGCGTTGCAGTTTATAAATTGTTTGATGTTACACATGCTATTGTCATAGGGGATCCTGAACAGACTACATTTGTGAATTTCTTGGCAAAACTTGCAGTGGCCACATTTTCTGCACCCTAGGGATGGGGGTGGGGGGTATCCAAGTCCTAGACTTTTCGACTTCTAGTGATGAACTAACTAGGATGTCCCTCGAATTACTCCCTGTCCTATATGACATTCTTGGTCCTACACTTGCTGTCTCCCTTAGTCTGGGATCAGCTCCTAGTATGTGCCAGTGTTTCAAGATTATTTCCCTGATGGCTCCTGATATCACATTGTGGGTTGTGATGAAATTAATCTGATTACAATTCTCTTTCTCACTTGGTCCCTGATTTCCCTCGACAAGAGTTTCCCTACTGATTCTGTCACAAGCTACCCTGGCTTTCAGTATTGTCCTTTTGGAGTATCCTCTAACTCTAAACCTATTTTCTTGATTTTACAGGTCTCTTAGATGGTCTTCCTCATTACTGAAGTTTCTCTTAATCCTGAGAAACTGGCTTTTAGGTTTATTTTCTATGGTGTGACGGGTGTGACAGCTGCTAGCCAGAAGGATTTTATTTCGGTCCATGGGTTTCCTGTACAATCTGGTCACTAATTTACCTTTCTCTCCCACCTTTATGGTTAGATCCAAATAAGAAATCAATTCTCTTTGCTTTTTTTCACAGCAAATCTTAAATTTGCATTTGAATTATGCAAATACTTCATAAAATCATCTAGCTCACAGCTGTCTCCATGCCACACCAGTAAAATATCGTCAAGAAAGCACTTCAGCAATGCTATTTTGGACCAAAATGGGTTACAATTCTTACCCCAAATTACCCCTTCTTCCCAAAACCCCAGATAAAGATTTGAATAGTTGGGAGCAAATGTGGCCCCAACTGCAGTGCCATTTATCTGGTGGTAATGGGTATTTCTGAAGCAAAAAATGTCTCTGCATCACAATTTTAGTTAACTCAGTGAAAAATTCAGTATCTGGTCTGGTATCTGTACACCTTATTCCTAGGTAATGACTGAGTGCCCTTAGACCACCATCATGTGGTATATTGGTAGAAAGTGACTCTATAACTAGAGTCACTAACATATACCCTTCCTCCAGTTTGATGTTCTTTATGATTCTCAACAAACTGTCTGTATCTTTTACACAAGAGGGGAGGGAACCCAGCATCCCCTTTATGCAACCATCTACCATTTTGGCCATTGGCTCCATTACAGTGCCAATGCTAGAGGTGATTGGTCTACCTGGGGAGTTTTGAAATTCCTCATGTACCTTTGGTAGTACATAGAACTGAGATTTGAGAGGAAATTTAGCTGTTAAAAATGTTTTTTCTCTTTCATTAATGAACCCTTCATTCAATACCCACTGCAGAAAATCATCCACTAGTGTTTTAATTGTCTGAGTGTTGTCTTTGTTAACGGGTATATAGTAACGATATTAAATGATCCCACATTAAGGAAAATTTTTACAAGGTACAGGTTGGAATGCTTTGAAAGTAATGTTCTAATAGCCCGATTCAAGAAATTACCAGAATCTGAAAATAAATGTTTTTGCACTGTTGGACTTAAAGAAGACTTGATGCATGTGATGTGGGATTGTAACTGGTATAATAAGGAGAGAATATTCTGCCTAGCACCTTTCATTGTGGGCTGGGGGAATATAGACAGATAACTACTCACATTTATACTGCTTACCAATCGGGATAACTGGGCAATTAATAGAGTTGTGAATTTTTTTCTACAGATAAGCAAGATCAGAAGAAATAATGTTAAAAATATAAATGGCTGACATATTTTACATGCTAGAGTTGATAGACAGCATGACATTTTCTGAGAATTTATCTGTGTATTAATTCCTTCCATTGTATTAGGAGAAATGACTGTTACTCTAAAGGCGATCTGAAAAGTAATACTTCTATCTGTTTGTATCTCTTTCATCTGTTTTTATCTGTGTTTTTAGACATATGTATGTATGTGTAATTGTAAAGACCTAACGTGTTGAACAATAAATTATGAAACTGAACCTCTCTCACCCTTCCTGAGCCCACCATAGTCCATCCGTCCCTCCTTCCATTCCAGCTTCCCACAATCCTAACACCTGTTAGGTAAGCAAGAGCTATTGACTGAAAAAGGGCTCCCAGCTACCCTTGCCAACCAAGAGAGTGCATTTGGGCAGATGCCCCCATTGTCTCTAAGCTCTCATACTCTGGGTGGGGACTATGGCACATCAAAATGCTTCAGAAAATTGCATACCCCTATGGGTACTGCCAGTCAATAAATGGATTCAGTTAGTGTCTATGGTTCTTGTTGCCACCAAAAGCCAGAAGAAAGTCCCAAACAATCCTTATAACCAGGATCTGGATGTATCAGTCACCAGTTCAATCACTGCCCACCAAGATTCCCAGGTACCCACTCCCTCCTCCCGAAGCCCCCAGCCCACCACCTGCCATTCAGCATTGCATACCCTGCCCATCTGCTCCCCTTGCTTCATCACTTGTCACTCTGAAAGTCCAAACACCATCCTTTAGCATGTCTTAGCTCTATTTTTAGTTGCCAGGAGGCCTGGGGAATAAATATCAGCCCATTTTCAATCAGGCAAGGTTGGGTGACCTGACCCCCCCCAACAGTCTGGCAAGTGTGGTCAGCAAACCCTCTTAACTACCAAGGCACTGTTGCTCTATGGGGATACTCTCCCCCCCGTGGCTCACCAACCACTGAGCTAGTGGATCAGCCATATTACAGTAGCCCAGGAGTGGCCCTCTCTAAATCAATCAAATAATAACTCTAGGCCTACTATCCAGGCATCATGTTTAGCAAACAGGGAATTATTGGTTTCCAGGAGGCAAGGGGAGTAAACATTGGCCCAGAACAGTGCCCAGAAGAAGTCAGATGGGGAAGGAAACATATTAATTTCAGTGCTTTACAGTAACTGGTAATTGCTACTTTTCTTTTAAACTTAGATTGTGTGCTTTTAGTGACACCCTAATTTATTTGCTGTCTTTACTTAGAATTGTTTTTGGGCTGTTGAAAATTTAAAACTTAGTGGTAGTATATTTCTTTGCTGTCTTTAATTGCTGCAAATTTAGTCTTGGCTTGTCTGACTTGCCCTGTAGTTTGGGTGAGGGGTGCTAATTGTCTGGCCTCTGACCTCAGCTATGTGATAACTGGAGGTGGGGCTTAGTCAGAGTTGAGGTAGCAAGTGATTTTTGTTTTCTCAGAAGAAGCCAGAAGGGGAAGGAAACATATTCATTTCAATGCTTTACAGTAACTGGTAAGTTCTACTTTTTTTAAAAATTTAGATTGTGGGCTTTTAGTGACACTGTAATTTCATTGCTGTCTTTACTTAGAATTGTTTTTGGGCTGTTGAAAATTTAAAATGTAGTGATAGTGTATTTCTTTGCTGTCTTTAATTGTGCAAATTTAGTCTTGGCTTGTCTGACTTGCCCTGTAGTTTGGGTGAGAGGTGCTAATTGTCTGGACTCTGACCTCAGCTACGTGATAACCGGAGGTGGGGCTTAGTCGCAGTTGAGATAGCAAGTGATTTTTGTTTTCTCAGAAGAAGCCAGAAGGGCAAGGAAACTTATTCATTTCAGTGCTTTACAGTAACTGGTAATTGCTATTTTTCTTTTAAACTTAGATTGTGGGCTTTTAGTGACACTTAATTTATTTGCTGTCTTTACTTAGAATTGTTTTTGGGCTGTTAAAAATGTAAAATATAGCAGTGGTGTATTTCTTTGCTGTCTTTAATTGTTGCAAATTTAGTCTTGGCTTGTCTGACTTGCCCTGTAGTTTGGGTGAGGGGTGCTAATTTTCTGCCCTCTGACTTCAGCTACATGATAACAAGAGGTGGGGCTTAGTCAGAGTTGAGGTAGCAAGTGATTTTTGTTTTATCAGAAGAAGCTAGAAGGGGAAGGAAACATATTCATTTCAGTGCTTTACAGTAATTGTTTAGTGCTACTTTTCTTTTAAACTTAGATTGTGGGCTTTCAGTGACATTGTAATTTCATTGCTGTCTTTACTTAGAATTGTTTTTGGGCTGTTGAAAATTTAAAATGTAGTGGTGGTGTATTTCTTTGCAGTCTTTAATTGCGACATATTTTCGCCCCCTCCCCCTTCCCCCAACTCTTAATTATATGCCATGTTAAATCTGATTGACAAAAGCTAAACACAGGGGATAGTAGGGGGTGTGGAGTAGGAGGGGCATAAGGGGGAAGATGCCCACCCTCAGCACAAGAAGTGTTTTGGCTCATTTATTTATTTATTTGTTTATTTTCTTTTTTTTTAAAGAAAAGTATCTGAGGATCAGTGGCAGGATTTTTAGGACATTAAATTAATAAAAAGGGAACTAGGAGAGCTTCAGTAACAGGCAAGTAGTGGACTAGCAGTATAATTGCAGTATAATGTGGGTAGTGGTGCAATGCAGTGGCTGCAGGGCAGTCATATTCAGGCAGACCTTCTGGACACTGAAGTGCTGCCCTATCTGTATGCATCTCTCTGGACTGTGGGATGAGGTAGCTGGACTCAGAGTGGAAGTAAACATGGTCAGGAGTACCATCACCCCTATCCAGAGACCACCCAGTCCAATGCTGCTGCCTCAAATGATGCTAAGAATGAGGAGCACTTGGATGACACTGGGCTCAGGGAGGGTTAGGGCATTTTGGCAGAGGCACATCCCAGATCCTATTTCACTCAACAACTCATATGGCACACTGGCAAATGGGGACAACCAAATAGAGGTACCCAGAGAAGTGAAAGGAAAGGATTTAGATGTTAACCAAGGAGGTGACCTCAGTGGGGAGAGCAGTGGACCCCAGAGGAGGAGGAGGAGGAGGAAGAAAATCCTGCTGGGGGACTCCATCATAAAAGGGATCCAGCTAGGAACACAGGAGGGGGAGGACAGGGAAGTTCATTGCCTACCAGGTGCCATGGCATGGAGGGATGAAATGAAGATCCTGGGGATCACTGGGAAGGCAAGATGGGAGGGTGAGTTGGATGTCATTATCCACCTAGGTACTAATGATCTGGCAAATGCGGAGCCAAAGGAACTTCAGGCAGAGTTTAGGAAATTAGGGAGGGGTCTTAAGCAAGTAGCTACTTCTGTCACCTTCTCAGAAGTTCTACCTTTAAGAGGCAAGGGAGAGCATAGGGATGCATGCACAAGGAACTTTAACTCATGGTTGAAGAACTGGTGCTGTGAGGAAGGATTTGGATTCATTGGTGACTGGGGACCCACCTGGAGGGATGGAGGTTTGTTCAAGCCTGACGACCTGCATCCATCCTGGAGGGGAATCCAAGCACTCAATGATAAGTTTAAATGCTACATTGACAAGCATTTAAACTAGCCAAGGGGGATGGCAGGCCAGCAAGGAGGGTACCTACTTGCTCATCCCCCACAGCTAGCAGTGGAACCAGTGAACCAGAGGAGTGGCTATCTCTACAAAGCAGTGTGCAAAAGATGGAGATTAGCACACAAGAGTTGATTAGGCAAAAAAGGGGCAAAATTCAGCAGAAGGGCAACAGCAAGAAGAACCAGGGATAAAGAACAGCCATGGAAGGGGCTGGAGTAGAACAGCTAAACATTCTAGGGAGGTCAAATCATGGAAAGCCATGTGTGCCAATGCAAGAAGCCTTAGCAACAAGATGGAAGATCTGGAGGCTGTCATGGTGCAGTCACACCTGGACATTGTGGCCATCACAGAAACCTGGTGTAATGATAACCATAACTGGGAGATGGCCACACCTGGCTACAACATATTCAGAAGAGACAGGGCAGGTAGGAAGGGAGGAGGAGTGGCAGTGTATGTGAAAAATGACATAAGGGCCACAGAGATCCAGGAGAAACAAAATGGGGGAGACATACTGTGAGTTAAGCTGTAATGGAAAATGGTGCCAGCCATCCACACAGGTGTGGTCTATAGACCACCAGCCCAGAAGGAAGAAACAGATAGGGAGATGATGTAACCATCCAAAGGATGGCAGACAAGGGTGAGGTAGTACTGGTTGGAGACCTCAATATTCCAGACGTGGACTGGAGCATCCCAGCAGCAGCATCAACTAGGAGCATATTTATCCTGGACTCCCTTCAGGGTGCCTTCCTCAAGCAACTGGTCATGGAACCAGCTCGGCAGAAGGCAATACTGGACATTGTGCTCACAAACAGGGACAGTGTGATGGGGCAAAAGTGGGGGAGCACCTGGGGAACAGTGACTACCAGTCATTGTGGTTTGAAATCACAGAAAGAGCAGAACCAAACCACAAAAAAACATGTATCCTGGATTTTAGGAGGGCCGACTTTGGGAAAATGGGGAAATACTAGAAAGAGGCATTAAGGGGAATGGGGCAGGAATCAGGGATTGAGGAACAGTGGGCAGTATTTAAAACGGGGATTACAAGAGCAACATAATTTTGCATTAAACAGGTTAGCAAGAGGAGAAGGAAGAGGAGACCATTATGGTTTTCCAAAGAGGTAGCAAAGAAAGTGAAAGTCAAAAAGATTACATTCAGGCAATACAAAAAGACACAGGCAGAACAGGATAGGGAGAAGTACCAGGAGAAGCAAAAGGAGGCAGGGAGGTCAGTAAGGGAAGCCAAAGCTCAGACAGAAGAACACATTGCAAAATCAGTGAGTAGAGGGGACAAAACCATTTACAGGTACATAACAGAAAAAAGAAATGCAAAGGGAGGGATACTGAGACTGAAGGGGGAGGATGGGGGCCGCGTGGAGGATGACAACAGTAAAGTTGACATATTGAACAGGTATTTCTGCTCAGTTTTTACTGAGGAAGAGGAGGGTAATGGGTATGAAGGGAGTACAAGGGGTAAGAATGGTGCAGAAATGGACACAGGTCCCTTTACGCGTGAAAGGGTCCTGAAGGAACTGGAAGTAATAAGAGTTGATAAAGCAATGGGACCAGATGGGGTGCACCCCAGGGTCCTTAAATAACTAAGAGATGTGGTGGCTGAACCTCTGGCTATCCTTTTTAGCTGATCACTGAAAACAGGGGAGGTACCCAAAGACTGGAGGACAGCAGAAGTAGTCCCCTTATCCAAAAGTGGGAACAAAGAGGAGGCGGGGAACTACAGACCAGTCAGCCTCACCTCGGTTGTGGGGAAGATCGTGGAAGCACTTCTGAAGGAGAGATTGGTGGAACATCTGGTTGTCAATGGACTACAGGACCCAAGGCAGAATGGTTTCACCAGGGGGAGGTCATGTCAGACCAACCTCATTGAATTTTTTTACTGGGTGACTAAGGAGGTGGATCAGGGAGGTCACTGGAAATGGCCTATCTGTACTTCAGCAAGGCCTTTGGCACTGTGCCACATAGAAGACTATTACACAAACTGGGGAATATGGGTGTGGGCTGGACAGTAGTGTGGTGAGTAGGTAACTGGCTGGGCGGCAGGACACAGAGGGTGGTGGTAAATGGCTGTTACTCCACAGAGGGAAGAGTAACCAGTGGGATACCACAGAGATCAGAGCTGGGACCAGTCCTATTCAACACCTTCATCAGTGACATTGCGCAGGACCTAGAAGGCAGAATTTCCCTGTTCACTGATGACACAAAGCTCTGTAACCGAGTAGACACACTAGAGGGTGTAGACAGAATGAGAAGGGACCTGCAGAAACTTGAAGAATGGTCGGGGTTTGGCAGTTGAAATTCAATGTAAAGAAGTGCAAGATAATGCATGTGGGGCACAGCAATCCTGGCACAATATATCAGTTGGGGGGTGAGGATATAGCATACACCAAGCAGGAAAGGTATCTTGGGGTTATCATCTTTGATGAGCTCAAGGTAGGGAAACAGTGTGACAAGGCAGCAGGAAAAGCAAATAGGATTCTAGGATGCATAAGCAGGGGCATCACCAGTAGGATAAGGGAGGTCATAATTCCACTATACAAGACACTAGTGAGGTCCCACCTGCAGTACAGTGTACAGTTCTGGAGACCTTACCTATGTAAGGACTAACAACCTGGCTGACAAGACAGTAGATATAGTCCAGAGGAGGTATGAGGAACTAGCACAATTATGTGAGGGGTCAGGAAGATCAGTAAGTTTTTCAGAGATACTTCCAGTGCTCAAGGCAAGCACAACAAGAAAGCTGAGAGTACAGGAATTTAACTGATGGTTAAGAACCTGGTGTTGTGCTAAAGGATATGGGTTGTTGGGGGGTGGGGAGGGACCTGGGAGGACAGTAGTCTCTATGTCAAGGGTAGACTACACTTGAGTGAGGAGGGAAAGAAAGTGTTGAAACAGAGGATGGAGGAAAACATAGAGGAAGTTGGGAATTTAAACTAGGAGTGGAGGGTGGCAATTGGGCAAGAGATATGCAGAGACCACAGACTGGGAAATTATATGAGCTTACCCCCCATAACAGTGACAAAGGACAAATGGCAAGTACTATTGGTGATGCTAGTAAAGGAGGGCAGGATGGGAGGGGGTAAGGGTGGAAGGTGGTTACCCTTAATGCTAGGAGCCTTGGGAGGAAAACTGCAGAGTTACAGGTGCTCATGGCTGAGGGAGAGGTGGACATTGCAGCCATCACAGAAACATGGGCCATCCAATACAATGACTGGGACCTGTCTGTACCAGGGTACAGGTTATTTCATAGGGACAGGGTGATTGGAAAAGGAGGGGGTGTGGCACTATATGTGAAGGAAGGACTGAAGTGTGTAAGGGAGGAAGGGTAGGAGGGTAGTATGGAGTCACTTTGGATGCAAGTCCTGCATTCCAAGAATAGGATGCTTAGAATGGGAGTGGTGTACAGGCCACCATCTCAGACGGAGGAGTTAGACAGGGAACTAGCGGGACAGATCAGGAGGACCTGCAAGAAGGGTAGTGTGGTGATTGTGGGGGACTTCAACATGCCAGGAGTGGACTGGAGTACCCCAACAACTAATAACAGAAGGGAGCAGGTACTGCTGGATGCCTTCCAGGACAGCTTCCTGCTGCAAATGGTCAGTGAACCAACCAGGTTAGGGAATGCCCTTGACCTTGTGCTGGCAAATGGGGACTTTGTGAGAGAACTTACAGTGGAGGAACCGCTGTCAGGGAGTGACCACCATTCAGTATGGCTCACATTGGATATGGGTAAGGAAGGAGTGGAATCTGGCACAAGAGTGCTGGACTTCAAGAAGGCTGACTTTGGGAGGATAGGGGAAGTGGTAAAAGGGCACCTGGCCAGAATGCAATCTAGTATGGACACTAACCAGAGGTGGGAGCTCATAAAGCTGGGGATAGCGGAGGCAACCAAAACCTGCTACAAGGCCCAGAGCAAGAAGGCTAGGGCTAAGAAACTGAGCTGGTTGAGCAAGGAGGTCATGGAAAAGGTAAGGAGGAAAACAGCTGCCTTTAGGAAGCAGAAGAAAACAGGAAGGGGGGAGGACAGGGAGGAGTACTTGACAGAATCGAAGGAGGTGACAAGGGCAGTAAGGGGAGCCAAAGTATCTACGGAACTCAGGCTGGCACAAGGCATTAAGAAAGGGGAGAGGGACTTCTTTAGGTACATCAGGGAGAAAAGGAGCAGTAAGGACCACATAGTAAGGATTAGAAAGGAGGGGGGTTGGTTGGAAGCAGGGTGCGATAAGGCAGAAGCACTAAATGAGTACTTCTGCTCAGTATTTACTAAAGAGAAGAGGAGGGGTGACACTCAAGTGGGGAGAAATGACAGAAACGGGGGGAAGGGGTGACAGATGGGGAAATCATGGAGGGCAGAGTTCGGGAGGGTTTGAAGGCACTGAGGGTGGACAAGGCGCCAGGCCCAGATGGCATCCACCCCAGGGTACTGGAGGAGCTAGCGAGGTCCTTGCAGGACCTTTAACCGAATCTTTTAATGCCTCACTGCCATTCGGGGTGTGTACCTTAGGACTGGAAGATGGCTTATGGTGTCCCTCCACAAGAGGGCTCAAGGATGAACCAGGAAACTACAGACCAGTGAGCCTCACATCCATCGTGGGTAGCTAATGGAGACTATCCTGAAGGAGAGGCTGGTGGCCTCCTCTGGGCCAAAGGACTACAGGACAACCAGACACCAATGGCTTCATGCGGGCAGATCCTGCCAAACCAACCTGGTGGAGTTCTATGACTGGGTAACTGAGGCAACTGGACAGGGGCCATGCAGTGGATGTCCTGTATCTAGACTTCAGTAAGGCATTGACTCGGTGCCACATGGAAGGCTGGGAAGTGGGTTAGTAGGCACAGGGTAGGTGCAAAGCTGGTGAGATGGGTGGAAACTGGCTCGGGAAGACAACAGAGGGTGGTGGTGGGTGGTGAGCCTCACACCCAAGGGTAGTGACAGGTGGTGTTCCACAGGGCTCGGTGTTGGGACCAGTGTTGTTTGGGATATTCATTGCAGGCATATCATGGGACATCAAGAGCAAGATCAGTCTGTTTGCTGATGATACCAAGGTAGGAGCGGTGGTAGATGACCTAGGAGGATGGCAGGGGTTGCAGGATGATCTGGCAAAGCTTGAAACCTGGTCACACACCTGGCAACTGGGGTTTAATGCCAAAAAGTGCAAGGTGCTGCATTTTGGGATGAAGAACCCAAGGAGGAGTTACCAGCTGGGGGGATTGCAGCTAGACCAGACAGAGGAGAAGAAGGATCTGAGGGTGCTCATTACAGGGTTAATGAACAACTCGGCACAATGTAGGAAGGCAGCTGCTAAGACCAACAAAATGCTGGGTTGTATTGCAAGGGGTATATCCTCGAGGAGGGCGGAGGTTATTCTGCTACTGTATAGGTCATTAGTTAGACCGCACCTGGAGTACTGAGTGCAGTACTGGCACCCATTTCTGAAGAGGACATTAAGTTACTGGAGGGGGTGCAGTGCAGGGTGACAAAGATGATCAAGGGGCTGGGGGACTTATCATATGAGAAGAGGTTGAGGGAGTTGAACATGTGCTCACTGGAGGAGAGGAGGGACAGGGGGGACATGATTGAAACCTTTAAGTACATGAAAGGAATAAACAAAACAGGTACAGAGGGGCTGTTCAATGTAAGGGAGGAGGGACACTAGGGGCCATGATATGAGACTGGAGGGAGGAAGGTTCAGGAGGAGATGGGAGACTCGTTTTACAGAGAGGGTAGTGGCTGGGTGGGAATCGTTACCTGCAGAAGTGGTATCCAGTAGAACAGTGGACTGCTTCAAGGGGATGGGACAGGACAAGGGGAGGGTTAATGAAGGGAAGGGTGGAAGGGAGGGGCAGCTGCAGAATAAGGGGCGCTAGCTGCACATTCAAGCAGACTTGATTGACCGCTAGGCCTTTATCTGCTGGCAAATTTCGTACGTTCGTAGGACATAGACAGGGTAGAGAAGGTTCAGAGGAGGGCAACAAAGATGCTACATGGATTGCATCACAAGTCCTATGAGGACAGGTTGAAGGAATTGAATATGTACTCCATGGAGGAGAGGAGTGACAGAGGAGACATGATAGAGACATACACGTATCTTACAGGGAGGAAGAGGGTGCAGGAATACACTATTTTTAAGCAAAAAAGATGTTCTAGAACTAGAGGGCATGGGATGAAGTTGGAGGGGAGGACGACTCAGAGGAAACGTGAGGAAGAATTTCTTCACAGAACGGGTGGTGGACAAGTGGAACACCTTACCAGAGGAAGTGGTGGGGGGCTGAAATAATCATGGGATTTAAGAATGCATGGGATAGACATAAAGAAATTCTGGAAGTCAGGGGTAAGGGGCAACAGACTTCTAGGAAAACATAAACTGAACTTACAAGCTCAAATGGGCAGACTGGGTGGGCCATAGGCCCTTATCTGCCGACAATGTCTATGTATCTATGTATCTATGTATCAGTTTCAATCAGGTATGGATGGGTGACATGATCCCTCCCACCAGTCTGGCAGGTGTAGTCAGTGAACCCCCCTCAACTGGCAGGGCACTGCTGCATCATAAGAAGTCTCTCTCCCACCAGTGACCCATCGACCATCGAGTTAACAGCTCAGCTCTGTGTCACAGCCCAGGATTGGAGCCCCCTCAATCAATCAAATAACAATCCCAGACCTCCTATTCAAACTTCATGTTTAGTAAGCAGGGCAGCTAGGAATAATTGAAACAGGCAGAGCCAGCCTAGTAAGAGACTTATTTAGCATTTAGCAGGGACAGCTGAGACAATTGCTGCTGCTTACTGTTCACTGTCTTCTATTATTACTTGTCAATCTTTGATGCTAAAGACTGTGAGTATGGTCTATTGGGTGGAACAGGAATGACAATTCTTCAAGTCATGAATTCTCCCTGTGCTTGCTCGGCTGTGCTGTAATTCACCTGACCCTCAGGAAAGTTCACCATGACCTTTGCGGGTATGGGGTAAAAAACCTGAGAGTTTGTCCCTGAAAAGCCTTCCTTAATGGGACATAGGGGCTTCATGTTTGCTGCAGGGAGGTGCAATAATCATAATCAAGAAAAATTCTCCTGTTTTTGTAGTGAACTGCTTTTCCTCTCCATGCCCACATCTAGACATCTCGTTTGTCACTGAATCTGGGAAAGCTTTCCATTATCTAATGCAGCTGGGCATCTGGTCCAGTGGGTGTCAATCCCAATGCCTTGTGGACCCACTCAATTTCAAGAGACCTATCTTGTGACAGTTGGATGGTTGTGTGGATAAAGTTATGAAGGAAGGAAATGATATCCTGACCCTCTGCTCCTTTGGAGAATCTATAAAACTTTAAATTGCTATACCGATTATGGCTCGCCACTCCTTCCAGCTTTCCCTCGACCTCTTGTAGTGTTTTGTGTGTAGTTGGACTATTGCTGCAACCCTAGGCCTCCTATCTAGGCATCATGTTTAGAAAGCAGGGTATTATTGGTTGCCAAGAGGCCAGGGGAATAAACATCGGCCCAGTTTCAAGCAGGTGAGGGTGGATGACCTGATATCCCACCCCCCCCACCAGTCTGTCAGGTGTAGTCACTGCCCCCCCCAACTGACAGGCACTGCTGCTCCATAAGGATAGTCTTTCTTCCAGTGGCCCACAAACCATTGACCTAACAGCTCGGTCACATGAGGCAGCCTAGGAGTGGAGCCCCCTCAGTCAAGCAAATAACATCCCCAGACCTCCTATTCAGACTTCATGTTTAGTAAGTAGGTCAGGTAGAAGTAATTAAGACAGGCAGAGCCAGCCTAGCAAGGGGCGTATTTAACATTCAGCAGGGACAGCTGAACCAATTGCTGCTGCTTAATGTTCACTGTCTTCTATGCCTACTGAGCAATCTTTAATGCTAAGGACTGTGAGTATGGTCTATTGGGAGGAACAGGAATGGCAATTCTTCAAGTCATGAATTTTGCCTGTGCTTGCTCGGCTGTGCTATAAGTCACCTGACCCTCAGGAAAGTTCACTATGACCTTTGCAGGTATGGGGTAAAACACTTGAGATTTCCTCCCCGAAAAGCCTTCATTAATGGGAAATCGGTGCTCCATTTTTGCTGTAGGGAGGTATGATAATCAAATTCTCCTGTCTTGGTAGTGAATTGCTTTCCCTCTCGATGCCCACATCAAGACGTCTTGTTTGTCATTGAATCTGGGAAACCTTTTCATTATCAAATGTGGCTGGCCATCTGGCACAGTGTGTTTTGATCCCAGTGCCCTGTGGGCCCACTCAGTTTCAAGAATCTTGTCTTGTGACAGTTGTAGGGCTGTGTGGATAATGTTCTGTAGGAAGGAAATGATATCCTGATCATCTGCTCCTTTAGGGAATCCATGGAACTTTAAATTGTTATGCCGATTATGGCTCTCTGCATCTTCCAGCTTTCCCTCAACCCCTTGCAGTGTTTTGTGTTGTTGGACTATTGTCGCAGCTATGTAAATGTGACACTCAGTCTTGGTGAGCAGCTCCTCATGCTCACTCGTCTTCCATTTTTTCTAATTTACTAACATCAGTTTGTAGAGCTGCCATGATGTTTATGAACTCCTTTCTAAAACTGCAGTTGCTCTTTCAGTGGAGTTGTTCAGTAGAAGAATAGTTAGAGTTCTTTTTCTGTTCCATCCTGTGGTGGTCCAAGCAGGAGGAGGAAGCTAAAGCCAGACAGTATTCACTGTTGGAGCCACCTGCTCCAAATCCCATGGCATCCTACTGCTCAGAGTCTGAGTTTCTGGGTTAACAGCACTCCATCAAGGTAAGGACTCTTCCAATACATATGAGGTGTCTTTATTTAGACTAGAACCAGGCTAAATCATTGGTTTGGAGGTGAGGATGGTTGCTTACTGACACCTCAAGCTGCCATCTTGAGGATGACATCACCCGAAATCTCATAGTTGAAGTTTTTAGTGATTGAAAGTGGCAGCTTTGCTTATGATAGCAAGCAGGGAAGAGTGAGTAATTTACCAATTATAATGGAATTTACATTAATCCCAGTGATTTAACTTGTTCAATGATAACCTTTTGTGAGGGATTAACACATAGGTCTTGGAAACTGTACAAACAGTCAAGAAGCAAAACAATCTCCCACAAATTATATAAATTAATCAAAGATACTCAAACTTTTTTCCCTGTAGAGTCTTATTTTCAAATACCTACCTTACTCAATACAGGACCAATGATTTGTGCAGTATGTTTTATATTGTACCTTGCATAGTCAAACATATGCTCTAATGTGTATGCACATGCATCCATGTGGAATACATACCATTCTTGTTTTTTATATTGATATTTTAGTGTTCCATCCCCCTCAAGCCCACATTTTGCTTTTTTTCTGACTTCCTAAAAATATGTACAGTATACATTATTTATTACATGACAACAGATGGATCATCTCACACCACCTAATAGCCAACCAGTCAACCAGTCATGAAATCAGTCATCTCAACTTTTTTGTGACTATCTTACTTGGTGTAAAAGGGTAGCACAACTCAATAAATATGAGATCTGCTTTATGTAAAATCTACCATCACCAAAAGGGATCCTGCATATGCACGGGAGCTTGTGTACTGAAAACTATTGTACTTGTTAGCTCAATAAAAAGTATCAAAACTCTTTCTTTGTCTCCCTGCATAGCACAAAACTTTTAAGTTATGTGCATCAAATGCTCCAACGGTATATAAGCATTAATTCCTCTTAAGGACTGAGATGTTGAATTGAATCCTGGTCCAGAGATATAGTCCATCCAAAATAATATATAAAAAAGTTTTACTATAGCGCTTCGACAGCACTTGCACTGACATCCCTCACAGCGATGGACACAATGCTGAGTGTTGGCATTGTATCATCGGGGATGTCGGTGCGTTTCCATCGGGGGGGCTTTGCCCTCTGAATTACTCATGTAGAGGGCTCTGCCCCACATCCCCCCGGTCTCTAAATATCTAACTCTGAGTCGGTGTTGGACTGGGGAGCCACAAAATCTGGAAATGCACTGTCGGTGTCTTCCTCGCACCAGCACAGTGACTCACTGCAGACAGATGAATTCTGTCACTGTGCTGGTATTCTCTGTGCATGTGTCGACCTTGCATCAGCACACCATATAAAACAAAATGGTTCCATGTTGAACATGAGCGTGGGGCTGAAATGTGTCTACCTGAATTTCTACAGGGAGGACCACAAGCTGGGGGCCAAGCTGCTCAGTGGAGGGAAGGTATGTGTGAAGGGGGGGTAGGAAATACACTGTAGGGTGGTTGGAAGAGGATTGCAGCTGATCCCTATCTAGGGCCAGCTTACATCCATACTGAGCATCAAGGAAGTGGTAGCGGGTAGGAGAATCAAGGGGGGTTGGAAATTGTTGTAGACATCCCCAACTGGGCTATATGCAGAGATACATATATGGTGGGTTAGGAGAGGCCAGGAATGGGAGGATGTGAGGAAATAGGAAAATGTACAGGCATCAAGATAGTCAGAGGAGGGTGGTGTGCACTAATGATTGTGGAGCAGCATTCTTTTTGGGGGTAATATGGGGTGCAGGGGGCTGTCCAGTGTGCAGTATCCTGGAGCAGATAAATGTGGAAGTGAGACAACTCATGCAGGAGCTGGGGAGAATGGAGTAGACAGTAAGAGGAGCATGGCAGTGGAGAGAAAGGCAAATGGGGGATGTCCAGGGAATCAAGGTCAACAGGCAGGGGAAAGGGGCAGGGAGGATCATCCAGGATCCAGGGGTACCTCTACATCAGAGGACCAGGGAGCTCAAAGAGGTAGAATTGCAAGAGGTAGGGGTAGTGGGGAGATTGTGAGGGTTGCAACAGGAGTGAGTGCTTTTGAAGGGGTGTGTTTGTTTGTTTGTTTCTTTATTTCTTATTTTTCAACAGGATAAGTTAATGAGGTGAGCCTGTTTACAATACCATCCTGCATAGAAAGCGAAAACATAAAACATATGTTGCAATAAATATACAAACATTAATTACAAATACTTACAACATTCAACAAGTTAAGAAATCAATTGCAAAAATGCAGACAGCATTTAAGGATTCATTAGTAACAAGTACATCTAAACAAATACAAGTCTAATATAGCAGATTTAAAAGTTTGGTATGAGGGCATATTGTGTACACTAGAAGGAAGCAAATTCTGTCTAACACAAGCCATATAATCTAATTGCATTTTCCTGTATTTAGTTTTTATAGTAGGAACTATTAATTCTCTCCCTCGGATGTCTCATAAGTAGTTAGGAACTTGCATAAGAAGTTTAGTAGTAAGGTAATCAGGAGCAAGTACGTTACAACATTTATACAAAAAGTTGTAAAACATTTGATCCCTTCTTAAACTTAGGGGAACCCAGTTTAAACTATGGAGCAAATTGCAATGATGATAAGATGGGTATGGCCCTTTAATGTCCAGCACAAATCTAGCCAACTTGTATTGGAGTCTGTCAAGCTTCTGTAAGTTGTGTTTAGTTGAGTTTGCATAGACCATTGAACTGTAATCAATCAAAGGAAGGATTACTCTTTGAATCAGTCTTGCTCTGGTTTCCTGGGTCTTACACATCTTATGTCTTCACAGCGCTCCTATCTTTTACAATATTTTTTTTAAATAATTGATCCAAATGAAAATCAAAGTTCAGGTAGGGGTCAACCCATAAATCCAGATATTCATAAGCTGAGGTCTGAACAAGTAGCTTACCACTCTCAGTTTTTATGTCAATGCTATTTAACCCTTCATCCTGCCCTTTAAGTTTTGTTCTGGAAAACATCATAGTATTGGTATTTTATATGTTCATTATGAGCTTATTTTCTTCAAGCCATCTGTCAAGTTTCAGGAATTCCTGTTGTAAAACTGTTCCAACTGTTTCAGAGTGACTACCTGAACACAAGAAAACAGTGTCATCAGTGTAATGCTTTACACTGCTTTCCTTACATACCCCAGGAAGACCGTCAATACAAGTTATGAATAGATGGGGACCCAGGATCGATCCCTGGGACACCCCTCTACTCACATCCCAAAAGTCAAACAAATGCCCACCAATACACGCAGCTTGTCTGCACCCACTAAGGTACGACTAAAACCACTGGAGAGCCTCCTCACTGATCCCCTTCCCACTCAAGGCTTTTAATAACAGGGGATAATCAACTCTATAAAAAGCCTTAGATAGATCAATGAACACCGCCCCCATGCTCAGTTTATTATTTAATGCACGAGAGACGGTGCCCATAAAATCCAATAAGGAAGAATTTGTAGACTGCAACGGCCTAAAGCCAGACTGCTGGGAAGCTATGAGAAAATTTTTATTTAAATATTCATGAAGTCATAAGCCTTTAAAGAACAGATTTCACCCACTGTCTGAAAGAGAGGAGGGGGGAATAGCAGGTGGGGCAGGAGTTTGGGTTAATACAGTGGGCTGGGGTAGAAGGACAGAAGAGGTGACAACATAGGACTGTGCAGGGTAGTCAAGGTGGGCAGGGAAGATGGAACAAGGAGAGTGGAGCAGAGGGAGAGGTTAGGGTGGGAGGAAGAGAGATGAAAGAGAAAGCAAGTGTTACCAGCCAGAAAGGGAAGGACCAAGAGGGGAATAGAGACACAGATGGAGGGGTACGTTGAGGCTGTGGTGATGTTAGGCAAACAGGGCTGGGGGAAAACAAGAGCAGGATGTGAACCAAGGCATAATGGGAGCAAGTAAGTGGGGGATGCTTGTACACCAGTCAAGGAAAGAAGCGAGGCAGACATAGATGTAGGGGGCTAAAGAGAGGTAATCCTAGGGGACTCCATAATTAAGGGTATTCACTGGGGAAGAAAGGGGGACCCACATGTAAGAAGACAGGTGGTTTGCAAGCCAAGGGATGACAGCCGGGATGGTATGCCCAAGAATCGGGAAGATAATAAGGGAGGGTTGGAGGAACCCAAAAATAGTTATATACCTGGGTACCAATGACATGGCTGTAGAGGAGGTGGGGGTAGTGCAAAATAGATTCAGGGTGATAGGGAGGATCTGCAGGAGGTTGCATGATAACTGGCATTCTCAGAGGCATTGTCTGTGCCAAGGACCAGCACAGTCAGGAAGAAAATTATATAGGAATTCAAGGACTGACTGAGGGAATGGTGCAAGGAGGAAGCTATGTCTGTATTGGGGGCTGGGGGGCAGACCTAGTCAAATAAAACTGTTTTTGCATCAAACTACTCCTCTGTGGTGGGGGGAGGGTAATTTGATGGTACTTAGAAGCCAAAATGGGGAGTATATAACCTAGACACTAATTTAAACTACTGGGGGCAAGCTGGTTTGCTGGGACAAAAACTCCAGAAGGAGAAGAGAAGGTTAAAATACCTCCCCGCATACCAGTAGAAGGAGCGGGAGTGAAGAGGTTACCATCAGGAGGTGGGGGGGGGCACAAGCAGAGGGGAGGGAAAAAAGAAAGAAAGACAAAATTGATACAAATATGCAGCTAAAATCAATGGACCATTTTACATTTCAAACTTTACAAAAGCACATTAATATTAAATCTATCATTAAGACCAGGGATTTATCTCCTCCTCAATTACCTTGATTTTACAGGTAATAGAGGTATGAAAGGAAATGACGACAGCGTGCTGCGCACTCTTGACAGAGCTTCAATTCAGAAAGTGAAACATTGATGATTTTTACTGCATCTTGTGTTTGTAGCTGAATAAAAATTGGACCTTGAGCTGGTGAATCTGAACATTCCTTTGTTAGACTGTGCTGTGAGTTGACGGGCTTTCTCTATGTTTGTTTGCCTGTTTACCATGATGCACCATAAATGCTGGGCTGCCTTTACTTGCTCAATATGTGGAGAGGTTGGGGGCTCTGAACATATAGTCCTTGGGGGGAAATAGAGAGAGAAGGGACAAGATTGAGAGCTTCAAGTACCCGAAAGGGATAAATAAGGTGGATAACGATTTTTTTTTAAGCTAAGTGGCAACCACAACATGAGGAAACACAGTCTTAAGTTGGGGGGTGGGTAGGAGGGAGGTTAGCAAGCATTGTTTCACAGAGAGAGTGGTGGCCTGTTGGAATGCACTGCCAGAAGAAGTGGTCTCATTGAAGATGGTGGGCATTTTCTCACAGAAAGAGTGGTGGCCTGCTGGAATGCACTGCCAGAAGAGACTGTTTTGTTGAAGATGGTGGGCAGCTCCAAGAGATGCTGAAATAAAGTTAAGGGGGAAATAAGGGTCAAGGGAGGGGTGAATGCAAGGACAGGAGGTTTGGGGAGGGAGGAAGAGTCAGTAGCATAAGCTGATGACCCTGCAATACAAGCAGGCTAGATAGACTGAATGGTTGTATTCTGCTGGCTGCTTCATATGTTTGTATGCAGCATATTGCATAAAGCTGACTTTTACCATGTATGTGATGTAAGTAATATGCCACCTGTACAGTAGCTGCTGTTACGGGTACATTTATAAAACTGAAAACACATTCTAAATTTATAGCCAGTGGAGATTGTCACTTACTTCTCAAGATTATTTTGATAATGGAGGTGCATTTTAAAAATTCTAAATTAACAGAAACAGCAGTTTTATAGTGCTAAGTCCTACATTTATGTTCTTGGTAAAATTTGAGTGTTTCTTGATTCTGTAAGACTGCACCAAGAATGTATTGTTATGGGGAATTTAAAGAGGACTGAAAATCATTTATGTTTGGTAACTGTCTGTAATGTTCATATTTTCTGAAAAGATATTCATGTCCCATAATGGAAATGATCCATTTGTATCTGTATTAGAGATGCAGTGAATTTAAAATCTGCTGGCAAAGTGAACGTGAAGTGGTCACTTCGCGTTGGCACTTCGCTACATGGAGTGAACCATAGGAAAGGCTCACTTTGCCTTGTTATTATTAATTCGCATTGTCATTCCGCCTTAAGCACGAAGTAAGACAGAGTGACAACAAGACTGGCAGCATCCCACCCACACAGTCATCAGAATGAATGTGCATCCTCAAAGTGCTACTGTCTTGTGTTCAGAAAACTTCCCAGTGCTGATAAAGTGAAGTGAAATGAGAGTGCAACAAGAAATGCAAAGTCTCCCAGAATTAATGGTGCACTCAGTCACGCACGCAGTGGTCAGGTCACATGCAGAGTCACCAGAATTAATGTACATCTGCAAAATGCTACTGTCTTGTGTCTAGAAAATTCCCCAGTGCTGACGAAGTGAAATGAGAGCGTAACAAAAAATGCAGTTTCCCAGAATTAAGGGGGCCATGCAAACACAGACAGATTAAGATTGTGCTGCACACTCAAGGTATGCATATGAAAAGGCACAACAACACCTAACCAGTGCTCACAAGTCACAAATCCAAATCTGGAAAGGAATACTTTTTGCCAGTTAGGGGATTAGTGCACGGCAGTAACAATCCACTACCAGTAAAGATACCACAAAGCAGTATAAAAAACTCATGCAGGTGCGGTGTACGGCAGGTTCACACTGCTGCAATTACTCTGTAATACAATAAAAGGTGTCTGATTTAATTGCACACTCATACACTCACACACACTACAAGTAATGTGTAGCAAATTGAAAACCTTTAGTAATATAACCAAATGTTTTAAACAAACTGAAATTATACACTACTGTACCACAACAATCAGCAAAAAAATTTCAAGAATTACTGAAAATATTACTGTGTGTACATTAACACAGTTATACGAGAAAAATATAACCAAACAGAAAGACTGCCCTTTTCTCCCAGTTAGTCTACCAACACCACAAATACGCCCCTCCCCCAAAGCACACTTCACAGTACACAGACTGACTGTTCTAAATTAACATTCAAAATCCACACACAACAATAAACACTCGATGATATGAGTACAGAAGGGTTTTCTATAGTCACGTACTAAATTTTGAGCAAAAAATATTACTCAAAAAGGCATTTTAAACAGCTTTTAAAGGTTTAGAATTGCAACGCTCTGAGAGCAAACTGTCTCCAGCTACCACTGCACACACACTACCCAGGCCAAAACTGAGGCTGTGCCAAACAATCTGGAGCCCATGTGACCTGCAATTCCATGAATAACTGCAGAATTTCATTTGGAGCTCAATTACAGGGCGAAGTGAGGTGAATTACATTGATTTCAATGTACTTCGCCTTAAAATTGGTGGAGAAGTGATTTGGGGAAGGCGGAATAACACAAAGTCATTGGTTTCAATGGACTTCACGTTCCTCATTATGAAGCGAAGTACTCCGCTTCACATTGTGGAGTCCTCTGCAGATTCCACGTTACTCAGTGAATCACTTCACAGAGCAAATTGGGGCCACTTAGTCCACCACTACTTACAGTACTGTAACTCACATGCTGTATGGGAAGGAACATGAATGCCTATGGCTGTACTTCCCCAATGGGCTGTAGCACATACTTCCTGACTTAAAAAAGCTCATTAATGAGTACAATGGTTGGGGGGGGGGGCTGAAGCCCGGAGAGATACTACAAAACATGCTTACAATACATCCAAGTAAAAATTAATTAAAAATGGGTGTTGTGATTCATGACATGATAATGAATCATGATTTTTGACTGCATTTGTGACCATGGTGATGAAGAACATGAATCAGTGTTGACGGTGTGAGATAAACAATATGGAACTGTATTGGGAATGCAAATGCCTATGGCTTTACTTCCCAGATGAGCTGTAACACAAACTCCCTGACTTAAAAAGGCTCATTAATGAGTACAATGGTGGGGTGGTGAAGCCTGGAGAGATACTACAAAACATTCTTAAAATACATCCAAGTAACTAATCAAAACATTAGTGTTGTGATTCGTGACGTGATCGTGAATAGTGATATGTGACTGCATTTGTGACCGTGATGATGAAGAATGTGATTTGTATCATGAGTGACTCATGATGATGGTCCTGACTTAAAAATGCATATTAATTAGTACAATGTTCATGCAGAATTATGCACCACACCTGTCCAGTACTCTGAAGGGAAGCCAAAGAAACAACTGTGACTTAAGTTACAGATGGAGATTGGGCCTTAAAAAGATGTAAATGCACAGACAGATTAAGACTGTGCTGCACACTGAAGAGATGCAGATGCAAAGGCACAACACCTAACCAGTGCTCACCATCAGAAATTCAAATCTGGAAAAGAATACCTTTGCCGGTTGGGGCAGGCCGCCGGGGGCAGTGTACTGCACTGCTGCAGTACTAGTACCAGTAAAGATGCCGCAAAGAAATACAAAAATCACACAGCTGCAGAGGATAGCAGATTCACATTGCTGAAATTTTTATGTGGCACAAAAAAAGGTGTCTGATTTAATGACACACATCACACACATACTCACACACACACTAAGTAATGCATAGCAAATTGAAAACTTCAGTAATATAACCACATATTTTAAACTAACTAAAATTATGCACTGCTGCTCCACAACAATCAGCAAAAAAAGGCAAGAATTATTGAAAATATTATTGTGTGTACAGTAACACAGTTATACAAGAAAAATATAACCGAAACAGAAAGCACTGTCTCTTTCTCCAAGTTAATCTACCTACACCACAGATACGCCCTTCCCCCAAAGCACACTTCCACTGTCTCTCAGTACACAGACTGAATGTTGTACATTAACATTCAAAATCCACACACAAACAATAAACGCTCAATGATATGAGCACAGGAGGGTTTCCTATAATTGATTAAAGTTCCAGCAAAAAAAATTACTCAAAAAGGCTTTTCTAGCAGCCTTTAGAAGGTTTGAATCACAGAGAGCTCACAGATCAGATTGTCTCCTATAGCTTCCTACACACACTACCCCAAACTGAGGCTGTGCAGAACAATCTAGAGCCCATATGACCTGAAATCCCAAGAATCACTGCAAAATTCACCTTTGGAGCTTAAAAACAAGGCAAAGTGAGATGAAGTACATTGTTTTCAATGTACTTCACCTTAAGAATTGGTGGAGTAGTGGTTTGGGAAGGCAGATTAATGCGAAGTCATTGTTTTCAATGGACTTCCTGTTATCCATTATAATGCAAAGTACTCTGCTTCTTGTTACAGAGCACTCCGCGGATTCACCTTCACTCCGCGAATCAGTTTGCAGAGCGAACTTGGGCCACTTCACCCATCTCTAATCTGAATCCGAATAAAAGTTGATGTGAACAATTATATTTACTGGTTGAGGAGAGGAGAGAAGAGAAAATGAGAGGAGAGGAGAGGACTGTACCAAATGTTAGTTGTGTTTACTAATTACAGTTTGGAAAGCTTGTTAGCAACTCCAGATGCCAAATTTTCTCAGTCTGTTTAGCTGTAGTAAATAATCCAAATGACCCACATGCTAATTTTGGACCTTTTAGGTACTGGGGTGGGGGGGGGGTACAGTCATCAAACCAATAAAGAACGAACTCCATAGTAGTGTCTGTTAGGAAGAAAAAAAACATGACATTCATTTTTTGCAACAGAAATTATTCCAATTCACACCTTTGCATTAACATCCAAACTCAATGATTTGTGTCAAGTGAGTTAAAAGAATCAGAACTGAGAATTGTCTTAATATAAAACTAATTTGAATTGTTAATTTCATCAGGGACTAAAGAGAATAAATCTAGACTTTATGGAGTATGAATTCCAAGCACGTCTTTGCACTTAACACCTTTCCATGTCAGAAGAACGGGGTGGTAAATGCTGTCCTTGGAGAAGGTAATTCTTAACTTTGCATACATATATTTAAAAAAAGATGTAGAAAAATGAATGGTATTAAGTGCTTAATTATACAGTAGCTGCAAACTGTCATCCCACAACTCCCTTTCAATGGGTAATTTATTATTTAACTCATGACTTAACATGTCAAAATGATCAGAAATGAAGAATGCAGATTTTTAACTAAGGTTTTTTTCCTTCTGAGAATTAGTCATCTCATCTATGTGTGTTGCAGTCCTCAATAAAAAATGTATTTCTACTGTAAAACCATGATTATATTCATCCCAGAGATACAAAAAAATTTCTTGCATCCTCACTTTGACCTTTTGTTTCATAGCTGCACAAAACTGCAAATCTTAACGCTGTCTTTCAATTTCAGATTTTCACCTGCATCATCCTTATGGTAAATTTCTGAACCTCAGTGATGAATATTTTTTTTTTATATCATTAAATGTTTATTGCTTTTCTTAAAATACAATAAAACAAACAACAGCATTAACAAAATGCCTGGCTGGGTTATCTCCATTGGATTAACAGTCTACAGTAGTAATAAGCACTTGTAAACAGTACATGGTAATAACCTTTAAATTAACTTGGGTAGTACAAACTAATGAGTTTGATTACTACCAGGATGGTTAAGAATTAAGTATATTATTATTAAAACTCAGTAAGTCTACTCAGCTTAAACTGTAACACATTGTTGATCTCTGGAAAGATAAATTGTTTTAAGTAACATTGGACAACATAAGGATATACATTACTGAATAGAGGGGCAAATATATCATTATAATGGGTACCTGGAAATGTCTGCTTATAACTGATTCCTGCATCTTCACTTATTTACCAGCCAAGCACCATTACAAAGATACTAAAATTACTAATCCCTGCCTATATTCCAGCAAAATAATTTGTTTACTCTTCCTTGGAGCATGACATCATGTTGAGTTATTTTGGTGTGGGTCATTTGGGAGGCATAAACATGGAGTGAGAGGAGGAGTTATCAGCTTTGTATGACTAGGAGTCAATGTATCAAATTGAATTACTGGTCTTATGGTGTCAGCCTGTGAGGGTGCCTGGTAGGAGAGAATGTGGAATATAGTGCCCTAGGGGTATTTTACAGTACTGAGATATGAGGTATAGGTCCCACAGCTTCTTATAGTACTCCATATAACCAATTACCTTGTAGTGAACTTTTTCATATGTTGCCATTTTTCCCAGTTCTGTGATCCATTCTGTGATGCTAGGGACTAGGGGGATCTGGAAGTATTGAAGAAGGACATGCTTGGCAGAAATAAAGGCTCCTAGGGCCAACCTGTGCCTAACCAGAGGGAGAGCACCCCAGTCTGCATCCCATAATAATACGTCCAGCATTACTAGACTATCTGTTAGCATGACTGAGCTACAGAGTACATCCCTGAGAGTTTTCTGGACCTTGTACTAGAATGCTTAAAGGGCAAGGCACTCCCATAGCAGGTGGTTGATGGTTCCCTGCACTTGTGTGCACCACCAGGACTTGTCAGATGCTACAGTCCCCAAATATGAAGCTGTTGAGGAGTCCTGTTCCATTGGTGCACTATCTTATACTGGGTAAACCTAGTCCTTGAATCTCGAGCAACTAGCTGGCTATTCCACCAGACCTCCTCCCATTCTTGAGTGGAAATGCTCTTATGGAGTTCTACACTTCACTTTTGTTGGAGGGCCACCGTGTGGTCTGGCTGGAGGTTCAGAAGCCTCTTGTATATATCCCTAGTGAAACATAAACATAGAAACATAAAAACATAGATTTTGACGGCAGATAAGGACCACTTGGCCCACCTAGTCTGCCCATTTTTCTACCTAAAGGATAAGCTGCAGCTCGTAGTTAACCAATAACCTATTTCTTCCTACCCCACACAAGAATTGCCTTCTGTCTTTCCCATGCATTCTTGAATTCCCCCACAGTTTTGACCCCACAACCTCCTCAGGAAGGCTGTTCTATGAGTCCACCACCCTCTCTGTGAAAAAAATACTTCCTCACATTGCCCCCGAGCTGTTACTCCTCTATCTAGAAATTGTGGCACCTGGTTCTTGCACATCTTTTTTTCTGAAAGATGCTACCCTCTTGGACTTTGTTGATTCTACTGAAGTACTTAAAAGTTTCTATCATGTCCCCCCCCCCTTCATCAAGGATATACATATTAAGCTCCTTTATTCTCTCCTTGTATGGCTTCTCTTGCAGACCCTGCACCATTTTAGTTGCCCTCCTCTGGACTGCCTCCATCCTGTCTGTGTCCTTGCTGAGATGGGGTCTCCAGAACTGGACGCAATACTCCAGATTGGGTCTCACCAACTGTCTGTACAGAGGTATGAAAACGTCCTGTTTTCTGCTGGTGATGCCTCTCCCTATAGATCCCAGTATCCAACCAGCCCTCCCTACTGCCTTCTCACATTGCTTGCCAACCTTAAGGTCATCTGATATGATTACCTGTAGGTCCCTTTCCATTTTTGTTGTTGTTACTACCCCCTATTGTGTAATCTTCCCCTGGGTTTTCTGTTTCCCTTGCACTTCTTTGCATTGAATCCAAACTGCCAAACTTCAGACCATTCCTCCAACCTTGCCAAGCCCCTTCTCATTCTTTCCACGCCTCCTTGTGTATCAGCCCTGTTGCAGATCTTTGTGACTTCTGAAAAGAGGCATACTTTTCCTTCCAGTCCCTCTGCAATGCTACTTACAAAGACATTAAAAAGGACTGGACCCAGTACTGAACCCTACGGTACCCCACTAGTAAACCCCCTTTCTTCAGAGTGGACTCCTTTTATAATTACCTTCTGTGTCCTGTTGTCCAGCCAATGTTTTATCCAGGCTACCATCCTGGGACTCACTCCCAGGCTGGTTTATTTGTTTATTAATCTTTTGTGTGGGACTGTGTCAAATGCCTTGCTAAAGTCTAGGTAGGCCATGTCCACAGCCCCTCCCTGGTCTACTACTTTGGTTACCCAGTCAAAAAAATCAATTAGATTCATCTGATATGACCTTCCCTCAGTTAACTCATGCTGCCTTGGGTCTTGTGCCCCAGTGGCCTCTAGGTACTCAGCAATTCTTTCCTTCAGAAGTGATTCCATCACTTTACCTACCACAGAGGCCAAACTGATAGGTTTGGAGTTTCCTGCCTCTGTCTTGCTCCCACTTTTGTGAAGGGGAATCACATCCACCTTCCTCCAGTCCTCATGTACCATACCATCCTCTCATGATCATGATTTGTTAAAAAGGGTAGTCAGTGGTGTCACAAGTTCTCCCCATAATTCTTTTAGAATTCTGCGGTGAATCCCATCAGGCCCCATTGCTTTATCCACCTTCAGTTTTAGGAGTTCTTTCAGAACCCTTTCTTCTGTGAAAGGACTCAGAATGACCCCTCTATCCAGATTGCTTTTGTTAATTGGATGGAGGAAGAGGGTAGTGTACCCTTTGTGGAGGGTGGTGTGGACCCTTTGTGTCAAATTAGAGTATTCAAGGGCTGCTTTTGTCCCATCTTGTAGTGCATCCCCAAGAAAGCAAGCAGGGCATGATGCAAATGAAAATATTGCCAGTGTTGTGTTCTACTCAGGCCAAATTCAGTCTGGAACTATCCAAAGATTTTCAGATACCCCATGCCTGAGTCCATGATCTGATACAGGATATGCAAGACTTTTTGGAACCAATATCACTAGTGAGGATCCTTTCATCCAGTATGGATAAGTGGGTTCCGTCATAGGCGTAGATGGGGAGACATGGCCAGCTGCCATTTGGATGTCTTGCTGTGTTTCAACCAGGCCACCTTAGTGGATAGTAATGTGGGGTGTGTAGATCAGAAGTTTCATGAACAAAATTGCTTCATTCACTCTTTTCCCTAATATGCTTGCCTCACAGCTGGCCCATTTAGGGGGTCTGACATTGCTTGATACTAGGAGTATGCTGACCATTTACACTAGTAGGTGCGCTTCATGTTTC
Organism: Neoceratodus forsteri; assembly: GCA_016271365.2. Taxonomy (NCBI): domain Eukaryota; kingdom Metazoa; phylum Chordata; order Ceratodontiformes; family Ceratodontidae; genus Neoceratodus; species Neoceratodus forsteri. The sequence continues at coordinate 440,826,531 of CM057451.1, read as the reverse complement.
AGGAGAAGGTCAGAGAGCTTCCAACCCCCTTGCTCTGCAGGCCTGGTTAATTTGTGGTGTCTGAGCCTCTTGGGCCCCATTCCCCAGATGAAGGTGAGCATTTGCTTGCATAGCCCATATAATATGTCTGGACTAATGTGGATAGGAAGGTTGTCTAGTAGGAATTTTACCCAAGGAGCCACCATCATCTTATATGCATGCATTCTTCCCCAGTGCAAGAGGTGCAATCTGCTCCACCTGTCCAAGTCCTTGGCCAGGTCTTCCTGGATTTGCCAGAGGTTAAGCTGTGTGAGAGAGGGAATGTTCCTTGCAAAGTGAATCCCTAAGTATTTGAGGCACTTTGAGCTAGTTGGAGGCCCATGTGAAGTGAAGTGCAGTGATGCTCTGTTGTGAGGGCAGAATGAGTGACTTGGACACATTCACTTTGTATACCACTAGGGATCCATATCTGTACAGTAGATCAAGAAACACTGGTGGTACTGATTGTTTTGGGTTCAAAAGCACTAGCATGATATTGTCCACATAAGCTAAGGCTTTATGTTCTTCCCCTATTTGAATCCATCATATGGAGGTGCTCTTCCTTACAAGCATCAATAGGGGTTCCAACACCATGATGAATGGCAAGGGCGATAAAGGGCAGCCATGTTGGGTACCTCTTCCTAACAGCAATGGGGTAGCTATAATGCCATTTGTGGTGACTGAAGCTGTTGTCCCTTGTACAGGGTAATGATACACCTTATGAAGTTGTCTCCCAGACTGAAGTGCTCTAAGACCCGGAAAATGTACCACCATTACACCCAGTGGAATGCTTTTTCTTCAGCAAGTGAGAGGAGCACCAACTCTTAGTGAGAGGTTGTTGCTTCACTGATAAGGTTTAGGAGGCATCTGGTGATGTCTGTTGCTTTCTGCTGTGGGACGACTCCCAGCCTGGTCTTGGTCTATTAGTGTTGCTATGGCCTCTTTTAGACGGGTGGCCAGAACCTTCTCATAGGCAGCTTATTATGTCACTTTGCTCTGGACTCTCCACCTCATACTTACCACTGTTCTTTCTATTCCTCATTCTACTTCCCTTCATTTGAAGACAGATGTCTGGCCCACTGCACCTCTTTCATAGCCAAATACTGGTTAGGCTCTCTTCATCCCTACCTTTCCTCTATCCTTTCACTGCCCCCTCCCATCCTCTGTGCCCTTCTCAGCTCTTCCTTCCACTTTCTTGCTCTACCATCCAGGTCCTCCTCGATAGGCCAAGCTGCCTTCTCTTATTGCTTCCCTAAAATCTAGAACTCTTTCCCATTACATATTCACTGTGCCTCCTCCTCCTTCTCTCTTGCTACCCTCAGTTCTAATCTCACCTCTTCCTCTGCAACAGCTTCCAACTCCCTCTATTCATTGCCTCCCTTCCCACTATCCCTCGTCCCTCTTCTCCCCTTCTCCTTACAATCCCCCTTCACCTTTACTCCACCCCTGATCATGCTACTATTACCCACTCACTCCCTCTCCCCCTCTACCCCTTTTCTCCCCTCCCACTCACCCCTATTTCCCATTCTAAACCAGCCTAGTAATCCAGTTCATGGAATGAGTGGGCACCCCTGTTGGGAAAAACATCCTACATTCCATTCTCTTCACTATTTCATTCACATTTGGCTGTCATGACCTGCTAAATTTTAGTGGTCGGGGGCATCACATGCTTTGTCCAGCCTTTGTGGGGTTCTCACCCCAGAGGGACAAGTGTTCAGTTATTCTATTTAGTGCTTCAGCTGCTCCTGTCTCATTTGACTCTTCCATGATTCTCTGGCAGTCTAGATTTATCTGAGTATTTCAATAGTGTACATATGTAGAACTATCTGTAAGTACTGTAAAATTATTGTTATCTTTACTGTGCTCAAATCAAATCATACTTTATTTCTAACGCACTTTTCTTAAATCAAAGCACGTACACAAATCAAAATAACCAATAAACAGCTAAAACACAAGAAATTAAGGACAGCATACATATGCCTAAATATCCTCCCCAAATGCTAGGCTGAACAAATGAGCTTTCAAGGAGGATTTAAACATCTCAGTGGACAGGCAATCTCTAATCTGATGAGGTAGAGTTCCAGAGGGTCAGGGCTACAAAAGCAAAAGCCCTAGCACCTGATGTCTGTAAACAGGACCCTGGGAACCTCTAACAATCCCTCGTCAGCAGAGCAGAGAGGGAGGAGGGGGCAGTAAGGTCACAGGAGGTCTTGCAAGTAACCCGATCCCTGTCCGTGTAGGGTCTTATAGGTCATCAATGCAACCCTGAAGGTGATCCTCCATTATACCGGCAGCCAGTGCACTTCACACAGCACAGGCATGACATGGCAAGATCTTGACTGCCCTGTCAACAGCCTGGCCACTGCATTCTGCATCAACTGCAGATGATGGAGATCCACCCCCAGTAACCCTAGGTATAGAGCATTGCAGTAGTCAAGACGAGAGGACACAAAGGCGTGAACCAACACAGGAAGGTCATCGGGCAGAACAAGGTGCTTTATCCGGGTGATGTTCCTCAGATGGACAAATGAGGACTTGACAACTGCTGTCACCTGTGCTTTAAGCATCAGTTCATTGTGAAGCACAACTTCCATATTCTGCACCTTTCCAGAAGGTCTCAACTGGTCACTACCCAGTACCAGGCCAGACAATTGCCCAGGAGTCAACTTCTCTACCCGGTGACCAGGGTCCACCACCAACACCTCAGTCATATCTGGATTTAGTTTCAACCAGTTAGCACTCATCCAGTCCTGAATCTAGGTGAGGCAGTTGTTAAATACTGAGACAGCACTACTCTGTTTGGGTTCAAAGGACAAGTAGAGCTGAGTATTATCTGCATAGCAATGAAAACTCAGCCCATACCACCTTATGATGTCTCCCAATGGCAGCATATACACCGTGAACAACATGGGGATAGTATGGAACCCTGCAGAACCCCACAGGGCAGGGCAAAGGGGGCCAAGGAAAAAATTCCTGACACCACCCTCTGAGACCTGCCGCTGAGAAAAGAATGGAACCATCTGAGGACCATCCCCAACAGTCCACAGATTAGTCACAGGCATTCCAACAGCACACCATGATCCACAGTGTTGAATGCTGCAGAGAGATCAAGGAAGACCAAGATTGAATGAGTCTTCTGATCCCTCGCTATTAGGAGATCATTCATCACCCGAACTAATGCTGTCTCGGTACTGTGCCTCTTCCTGAAATCAGACTGGAGAGGATCATAGACTTCATGAGTGGTAAAAAAGGTGTTTTATACTTCTGTACTCCCTCCTCCTCCTCCCTCCAGACTCATCTGGAAACAAGCTATTTCAGCTCAGTATGCCTTTCCTGGTGAAACACTTCAAATAAATAAATAAACAGGCCTTACAATCCACTGTGATGAGGGATATAGGTCTGTAACTCCCGCAGGCTAAGGTGTCCTTACCATCCTTGGATATCAATGTAATGACTGCTGTCCTCATGGAGGTTAGGAGATCACCAACCCTGGTGGCTTCTGATAGGTCCTCTGTAAGAGGCTTCAGCATCAGACTACAAAAGTGGAAGATTAACTCCGCAGGCAAACCATCCACCCCAGGGCTTTTACCCCCTGGCATGGTTTGTATTGCTTTCTCAATCTCACCTTCAGTAATGGGAGCTTCCAAGTAGTCTCTCATCTCTTGATCCAGCTTCAGTAAATGAAAGGGATTAATGAAGTGGGTAAGTTCCTGCTCAGTGAGCTGGACTTCATGCTTATATAGGATCTGATAAAAGGCTCTGATCTTGTCATTGATCCCTTTGGAGTCAGTTTTAAGCTCTCTGCTGCTCACCTTGATCCCTGCTATTCTTGACCATTCTTGTCTTTTCTTTAGCTGGTATGCTAAGAGGTGGCATGGCTTTTCCCTCACTTCCCAAAAGTGCTGTTTAGTATGGAAGAGAGTGAATGCCACATTGTAATGCAGGTACGTGTTGATCTTATACCTGGTACTGATTATGTTGGGGAGTAGGCCTTTCTCTTTGATTGACTCTGTCCTGCATTTGTTCTCTAATATCTTAAGTGTGGCAGTCATCTCCTCCAAGTCTTTAATTTTGGCACATTTTGTATGGCATGTATAGCTGATACAGCATATTTGTATGTATGCTTTCATAGTGTCCCATCTGACCACGCTGATCTATCTCCTGTGCAGTTTGTGTCAAGAAATAGCTGTATTTCCTGGTAAAGTATCCTGCAGAAGGATTCGTCCTTTAGCAGGGAAGCATTGAAGCAACACTGCTTCTGTGTCTGTTTCTGTGCCTATGTTTGGAGGAAGCCTTGTAAAAGAGATTTTCTTCTCAAAAAGTGTGCACAAGGAAACATGGCGCTCTACAGATAAAGATTGCTCCACTGGAGGCATCTGCTATGCAGTATGCCAGCATTTTTAGGACCAGCCATAGGTCAAGCCTAGAGATTGAATCATGTGGGCCTGAGTAGAAGGAGTACTCCTGCCCATTTGGGTGTATCAAGCGCCATATGTCTAAAAGCCCTATTTCAGTCGCCAGCTCTGCCAGAGCATCACATGCAGATAATCTGGATCCTACTAGGGCTTTGTTTCTGTCCAGGAAATCATCCAAGACAGTGTTCATGTCACCCCTCCATGAGTAGTGTCACCGTCGTGCGTGATGCCAGTACTTGTGCAATGTCTATAAAGAAGGCAGCCTCTGTGGAGTTAGGGCCATAGATATTGCAAAACGTTACCTCCTGTCTCAGTAGTTATCCTGTAACAATGATGTACCTGCTGTCTTTGCCTGAGAAGGTCTCTTTCACTTGGAAAGGGATGAATTTATGGACCAAAATAGCAACCTCCCTACTCCTTGAGTTATAATGACTGCCAAAGACTTGGGAGATCCAGGTTGTCTTGAGTTTCTCAGTATCAGCCTCTGAGAAGTGGATCTCTGGGAGGAAAGCTATACCTACTCCTTCCCTTCTAAGGTGGTCTAAGATCTTTCTGCACCAAATAGGGGAGTTTATACCCTTAATATTCCAGGAGATATATTTAAGTGGGTGACCCAACATTGAGTATAATGTGGAAGGAGCAAGGAGATAAAACATCTATTGTGTGTGTTGCCCAGTCAGTAGAGAAGTGAGACCAGACCCCCAGTAGTGTGTCTGTATAATGGTCATGGGTGGCACTCTGGCTCACACTCTCATATAAAGATGCAGGGAGTAACTCATGCTGAAGTTTCTTAATCGACCAGGTCTATTGGTAAGTGTTAACAAACAGAAGAACCAGAAAATAAACAAACAAGCAAGCAAACACTTTTTAACCTTTGCCAGAGCTTACTCCATTGAGCTCTATGGACCTTGATGTATTGAAGTAACTATAAAATATTTTTGGGATAGGTGAGTTCAACCTGCATGGAGGTGGAGACCCCAGAGGCAGATGCCCCCGGTGCAATGCACTGCCACTGATATGGGTCATTGCAGTACATGAGTGCATGCCCAGGGATGGTGCTGTCAAAATGCACCAGCAGAAATTCAACCTACTATTTATTATGCTGGAGTAGGCTAGTTCTTGGTGTCAGAATGCTCTTGTGGGGAGAGGGCAAGGGGGGAGTGTGGGGGAGGGTCAGACCCTGTGGCTATCCAGGTGGTTAGAGTGTAGAGCCCCAACAAATCTGTGCATGCCTGCAGGAAGGTTTACTGTCAATATTATGCATCCGTAATAGCGTGAATCTTTTAAGTGCATATATAATTGCGCTTGCAAGTATAGCGTCTTTACATTACAGCATGTGTCAAAACAGCGTTTTTTGAAATTTATGAATTAATCCACTTACATGCAATGAAAATCATATGCCCAGTGTATGTCTATGAAGTTCCACGAGCTGTTCTGGGGACTTCTATTTGTGTTGTGCCTTATTTGTCCTACCAACAAATGCTTCACCTCTAAACAATGTTGTCACTTTTCATTCCTCATACTAATCACCATGCATGTAATTGAAACACTCACTCAGATCTTAAGGTAATGTGAAGAAGTTTTATTTTGTTTTCTTTTTTTTTTTTAACTGCAAGTGCTAGACTTATCAAGTAAATACCGTTACCCATGTATTCACCCAGTGGCAATTCAAACGAAAATGTATGAAATGTATGAAATTAAATTCATGTATTCTTTAGCCACTCATTACACAGTGTTCATGCACCCCTTTAGGCCTGTAGCTGAAAATTATATGTGATCCCACAGAGATACTCAATTTTGGGACGCACGCTAAACTGTTCAACAATTATAGTAATTCACTTTACAGTGTCTTTATATTTTTTTTTCATGCTTGTGCTTACCATTCTTGCAATTAACTGCTCAATCACAACAGTACTGTAGTGTTGTTCCTCTCTGAGGCACTGGAGGAATTTCCATATGGAAGGATGATGTGCAGCGAGAAAGTGATTAAACTTACGGTGCCAAGCTTCAACAGAGTTTGTAGTGCATGGGATTCCATCCTCCATCACATCATAGCAGTTCCATAATTTAATCTCAAACATAGGTCATCTGTGACCACCTCTTGCCAAAGGGCTTCCCAGATAGGTATCTTCGAAATAGTCAATCATTGGGATCAGTAACTTTACATTAGTTTGGTAGAAAGGTGTTGTAATAAGCTCTTCAAAAGTTTTTATTACTTCGTCCACTGGTACGTAAGCAAGAGCTGGCAGAAGTTGAATTTGCAAAGCAAAGTCAGGGTCTGAAATGTAAGGAGCACAAATTTCTTTATTTTCTTGAATTTTCCTCCAGAAACTTTGACAGAAATGAAAAAAACAACCGTGAATATGAGCTGAAGGGAATGCAAGTTTGAATGCTTTTATTGCAGCGTGCTCATAGTCAAGTATTATAGTTTCTGGTTGTAGGTTAGGGCAGAGGCATAGCAACTCAATGAAAACTCGATTGTATGATGCGGTGGTTTGGTTTGCCATTAAGATGTAAATGAAAGGTATTACAGTGTTGTTTCGTATCCCATGGATAGTATACAGTTGTTGAAATATACTTGTTCAACATTTAAATGTACCATCTCCAAACTAGTGCTTAGAGTTCTTTAAGTGTTCAACATCCTGTGATGTGCTGAAATAAGTATTCTGTCTGCAACAGGCCCAGAATCAAATAGAAGAAACTTTTCATTTTTAATTGCAATGCACAGCTGCAGTTAGCTCAAGAGATGCAGCATCACTTAGTTCTGGGGAGGACAGGCAGCTACCCTGCTTGTTCTTTTTACAGTCCACTTAATGAGCGACATTGTGGGGAGCTGGGATGCTACAGAGGGGCATAGTTGTGTGACAGCACCTGCAACAATTTAGTGGGTTGTTTCACTACTCGTTGCAGCCTTATCCTTCATCCCAGTGACAGCTTCTTTAACAGAGACAACTGCTGGATCTGGGACATGATTGTGCTCACCAAGTTTCTTCAGCACAATTTCCCCATTTAAATGTATTCGGGCAGTGCAATGGCCCTTATCGTACTCAAGGCATTTGCAATATGCCTTTGCAGCTGTAGTTCTTTCATGGCGAAACAGAAAGCCACTTAGCAGGGAAAGCTCTCCACCTTTCTGACTTTTCACAAATCTCACTGACTCAGACGATGACATGTTTGTTAACTTTGGTTGTACTAATGAGTAACATTTATGCACAAGTCAATTGCAATGCTAGATGGTGCTATATAATTCTTGTGCTTTTATCCTACGCGCTATTTAATACACACACTGAGAAGTTTGCGCTATTATTACTTGCGCTATTGTGGATGCGCTATTTTCACCTCATACCCTGCAGGAATGACTTGACGTGGCAGGTTCCTAGGGGCCTTGTAGCAGATATGCACTGTGCATTGTGACTGTTTGATCAGTCCCTTAGAGCAGAGGGGGCTGATTGTGAGTAGGGTGATGAGCAAAGTAGATATGGTGGATTTTGGAGCAGGAGTTCCACCACACTTGGGGAAACAAATCCTACTCAGGACTGCCTGACCCCTCAGGAGGGATATGTATCCTTTCTGCCCCTTCCCATTTTGTCTATATCTCAGTCTGCCATCCAAGGCCATCTGCATGTCAGGCATTATTGCCCTTTGAGACTGAGGGGTTGACAGGCCATAGGAATGCTGCTAGGTGTGTGATAGGGTGATGTCTGGGGTGTCTTCCCCCAGTTCCATGTTGCCTCGGGTGATAAGATGGTCATCATGGTGAATGGAAAGGTTGAGTGAGCCGGTGGAAGAATGATCTCCCTGTAACACTGCCAGTCAGTAGCACTGCTGCCAAGTGTTCATGTCAGTGTTGGGAGGTCTAAACCTCACTTTCAGATTCTTGACAATATTGGGAATGCTAGTAATCACAGACATGTTGCATTAGAGTAACAAACAAGTTTATTACTACCAAGGGATAAATCACAGTTGCCCTAAGCAGTTCTTACCAATACGAACCGGAAGCCAGTGCTAAGCATTCCCTACACCTCGAGGTTTCTCTGTTGTCTCTTGGGGTCTCTCGGGTCTCCGAGGTGTAAGGCTTGTGCATTACATTATACACCTATGATAATTACTATGGTTACCAAAAGTTAGAAACATTTCTAGTTACAGAGATGAGCCCTATTGGCTTAATTAGAGGTGGCTCCATGGTCCAAGATAACATTATACAATTCTGTAAAGTCATCAGTTTGAGAACAAAAGAGTTCTTATACAGAGTCTTACAAAGCTCAGTGTAGTGGTACAAATCACCAAAAGATGGCAATGCCGTCTTACATATTAAAATTACTTCAAGGACACAGGTGTCTTGGCATCTGACAAGTAAGAAATACACAGAAAATACAAGGCAGAATATATGTGTATTAGCAAGCAAAGTGTATTACAACAATATGCATTCATATCCTGACATCTATTCTTATACGGTAGATGCCCTTAGCCCTAAATATTAGTATAACCTATACCTAAGTGTTAGCTGTCTACGGTGTACCTCTGAGGGTACCAATTAGGGTGCAGAGACCTCGTGTAACATCAGTGTGCTGCCACCTTCATATGGATTCTCTACTAAAATTCCCTAGAGTTGGCCAGGTGGAAGAAGGGTAAGTAGTTGATGTTCCCCTATAGATCTAGTTATTTCTGATGGTGCTAGATGTCTCCACTAACATGTGCACATTCAAGAAGACTTCAATTGTGACAGCCCCTGATAGCTGTCCTTGTCAGCCCTATCCATTTCTGCTATTGTAAACACACAGGGCTCCGTGAGAGTGAGGTCACTGGCGGGGCACCTTTAGTGGCTGAGGCACAAGTACAGTTAAGTTCCTAACTGGCATGGCCCAAGAGTTGATTATACCACTAACATTGGCAAGGAGGATGAAGGGTAAGTCCTTGCTGTTCCTCCACAAACTCTCAGCTGATACACTAGAGATACAGTGCCTGCATAATCTATCTTACTCCGAGTTCAGTTTCACACTTGATTTCTAATAATACGGTGGCGGTTTCTCTTAAAGTGTGGGCCCAATGTCTTAAGTTCTTCCGGATCTCTAATCAAACGGATTTAGGACAGCCAATTACCTCCAATCCAAATCTTGTTATTGGTGATTCGAGGGTTGGAGTAACTTGGTTGTCACAAATCAAAGATTCCAAGGTAGAACATCTGTATAATTCAACCTCTCTTCTCACATCAGGCGATATCCTCGCCAAATTTGGTATTCCAAGTACAGAGACTTTTAAAGTGTTCCAACTCCGTCATTTGGTCTGTAATAAGTTTGGTTTGGTATTTAAACCATCTATGGTACACCCTTTTTTCCAACATCAGTAGGCTGGCATCTCAACCCATTCCATCTCACAGATCTACTCTATCTATTGACTTTCAACTTGAAGGAGGAGGTAGCTGGTCCCTTGCTCTGGAAGCAACTTCTTCCTGAGGAGGTGCCATCCTGGAGAACTCTAAAGCCTAACTTGCACAAATACCATACTCAGGATAGGTTCCGGTTAGTGCAGTATAATATTGTCAATAACATACTACACTCCAGTCAAGCTATTTCAGCGTAAGATGATCTCTTCCTCACAGTGTTTCCACTGTCTTCGGGATAAGGTAACTTGATTCATGTTTTCTGGGAGTGCCTAAAGTGGCCCCATTGTGGTCCGCTATTATTGATAGTCTAGATCCCTTCTGGGTCTGAGCAGGTTTTCTCTCCAGATATTTTGCGTACTGGGGACCTTTCTCATATAGACTGTGTGGGCTAGGTACCATATGCTTTGATTTCGATGGCAGTCAAAAATTGGTGTTAAGGCACTGGAAAGACCAATTAGTATTATCCTTTGTGGATTGGTTAAAAGAATTGATGTCGTGCCTCCAGGCGAGGAAAGCTTGATTGCCAGCTATAAGCAGCGTATGGATCTATTTTATAAAAGATGGGGTAAACTTCAGTCCTTTTACCTATCAGAGATTAAGTTTTTGTGATCTGATCCTGGACCCTCACTTTATGTTATATAACGACTGCCATTCTATTATATGATTTAAAGTGATAGAACCATCTCTCTCACTGTATTGTAGACCTATTACACAGCCAGTAAAGGTGGTAGCTTGGAATGTGATATCCAGACTTTGAAAGTTGCTAGCTATATTTTGAGCGGGTGCACCTTGGGGTGGGGGTGGGATTTGGTTTTCTGGGTTTTCCGGCTTATGAAAACATGTTTACATTGTCTTTTGAAACTATTAGGTTTTGTTATTTAGCCTTTGTATAGTTGACTGGGGGGGGGGGTGATTTGTTTCTTGGTTTACTGATCAGTTTTCTAATACTATGGTATGGTGTATTTTTCTTTTCTTTTGTGAAAATAATAAACTTAAATTTCAAAAAAAAAAAAAAAAAACAGTGCCTGCATAAATGTGCCCACACCCAAGCATGTTTGTTAATGACAGCTCTTGGCCATTTCCTCTGTTGGGTCATTTCTTCCTATAAATGTAGATGTCATAGGGCCTTGGCAGGGGTGAGTCTTATGGTGTGACAGCATGGGTTCCGAAAAACAGTGACAGCTATGTTCCCTTGTTTGTATGGCTCAAGGGCTGAGTATTCTATTTGACTGAGTAGGAGGATGGAGACTGTGTCGGTAGTGCTCCAATGAGGAGGCTTGACCAGTTCTAAAAGATTCACCGCCTGCACGAATGTGCTTATGTTCGATCAGGAACCGTGATAACATCTCCTAACAGCTGCCTCTGTCTGCCCCATTCAGTACTGCACAATCAGATGTCGTGGGGCTCGGTGGAGGCTTGCCTGTGGTGGGGCAGTATTAATGCCACTGAGCATGCCTGCATCTGTAGTTCCTTGCCAACCAAGGCCCATGGATTCCAGACCTGTGCACCCAGGAGTTGCTGCTTCTATCTATGTCACTGCACCCTGCCATAGCAACATCATTGGTATACAAATAGACTGGAATCAACAGTCAGGTCTGTCTGGGTGACAGTAGGATGGGAGGGGAGCAAGAGACTACCATGGGGTGGTTAGAAAGGTTGCATAGCAGGAACCAGCTGGTCAAAGAACAGGTGTGAGTGTGAGAGCTGCCCACCTCCTATGATGGTGAAGAACTTGCAAAGTATTATTTAGACTCCATTGAGGTATTACGTTTCAGGCAGTAACAACAGTGAAGTCTGACCCATAACACCGACCCCCTCCCTCTGCCCAGCAGTTCCACCTGAAAGTATTTACTAAAGTTAGACATGGCATTAAAGGCATTCAGCATAAACAGTTCTGAGAGTCTCTAGGATCTCCAGAAGCTGCGCAGCCACCTTCATGTAGCGGCTATCACCTTGCCAGAGCCATGATGTCTGGGTTTCTCTGAGGTTGCTGTTTGCAATGCCCATGATTGGGTGTCCAGAGGAGTTCTTGGTGGTAGAGGGGCTTCTTCAGACTGGGCTGCCTCAAACTCTGCTGGAGATGTTCCTTTGTATGAGGTGGAAGGTGATCCGCTTCTCTTTGGCGACAGTTCACCCAAGGAGTCTGAGCTGGCAGCTGAGGGGTGCAGAGTCTCTGCTCTCAGCAAGAGGGGTTTTTATCCTTTCAGCTGTGTCTGGATCTCTGTTTATCCCTGCTTCTTTGGCCAGGTAGCTTCCTTTTGGAGACCTGCCAGTCCATAGCATTGAGGTGTCCTGGCTTGGGATCATGAGAGGAGTGTTGCTAATTCCACACATGTCCAGAATGCTGATGTGATTGAGTAGACCAGGGTGCCCCCACCCCTTGGCAATGAATTGTTGAGCTTTATCTGGACCGTTCCTCTGTATATAATTTCTGCTTCATCTGGAGAATTAAACAGATGTGGTACCCTGTTTCTCAGTGCTTAAAGGATACCTAAACAACATTTTGACAACAAACTATTCAAAACTTTGACTTCGTAGTAAGGAAAGGAAAGGCTGCTGTATTCATTATTATTAAAATTACATTTATGTCATTTACCTAAATGTGGTTCCAGAGCATTTGAAAATTGTAAAATCAGCCTTCCAATTTAAAAAAAAAATGTCTTATCTACTTCCTAAAATGGCCACCAAATTTTGTATGCGATGACATCATTGGAGCCAAAGTCAGAGAGATATATGGCTCTCTATAGTGCTAATTAGTTGTCTTTCCTCTTTATATAGAATTGTTTTACCCAAATGGTCAATACCATGTGCATTATTTTGTATAATACACATGTTAGGGTATGGTTCTGTCTATTTTGTTTACTTTAACATGCTGAAATTGTGTTTTAATCCAACCAACTTTCTCTGTGGCAAACCACAGTGCAGTACAAATCTTGAACAACTGGATGGTCTAGTGGTTATGGCAGATCCAGGATGCTACAATGGGGTGCAGGGGTGGTCTGCATGCTTAATATGCACTTTTAAACATTTTTATTCAACCCTTATATTTTCTGCTATTGTTCTTTTCTACATTTTGACAGAACCAACAAATGTAATCCATGGTTTGAAAGTAAACATTTGTACAATAAATAAATCAGGCTTCTTCAACAAAGTGAAATGCAGCAACAGCAGCAGCAAGCAAGTATGTTACTATGTGGGGGGTGCAGGCACACCCTTCACCACCCCCTAGAGCCACCACTTTTTTGTAGCAAAGTACTTGTGCCATCCAATGTTAGAGTTCATGCTTTCTCGAAACTCAAATATATGCATGTCTTGTCTTCTTTTTCCGTGGGAAATAATAATAATAAGAAGAAGAATCAATATTTATATAGTGGTTTTCATACACATTGTATCCCAAAGTGCTTTACAAGCACTATTAGACTGGTAGTGAACTGACTGAATGTGCAGTGGCAGCCATTTCATACATTAATATCCACACACAGACTTAGACAATTGAATGAACTGGTTTTATGGGAAGAGGAATGTTGGCCAGGACAATGGAGTCAGATAGTGATCAATGTGCTGGAAGCCCCACATCTTATTTCTCACAGTAATCTGCTCATATTTCTTTCCTTCTGTGTTCCCCCTTCCCTGAATATAGCAGTACCTTACAAGAGTGGCCTTCTCAGTCCCCTTCTGGTATTCATTCTTCACTATTCCTCCTCATACTGAAAACTGGTGAGCTCATCACTCTTCTGCATCATGAATGTAAGTGGTATAGTCCCCATTTTATTTTGATATATGAAATATAAACATATCTTTCCAGTAAGTCAGACTCATAGCAGCAGGTAACAAGGGAAATGATGGGCTTTCCTTCCTTTAAAAGATCTAGGCTAACTTTGATTAGACACTATTAAATAATGGATGTGCACATCATTATGCATGTCATTTAGCAGTGCCTAAGCATAGGTGGCTTAGATCTTATATGGGTAGGAAAGCCTATGTTTCCACTTGTGCCATACTGCTATCAGCCTGGCTTACCAGAAGGTCATGTTTATTATTAATATGTAAAAATAACACGGGAGACTGAACTTACCACATTCATGATTCGGAAGAGTAGTGAATTCACCGGTTTTTGGTGTGGGGAGCAGGTGAGAAGAATGAATGCCAGAGAGGGACTGAAGAGGCCTTTCCAGCAGGGTACAGCTATATTCAGGTTAGCTGAAGACATGAAAGAAGACATTGAGCAGATCACTGTGAGATCTGAAAAGTGGGTCTGCTTGCATCTTGATCACCACCTGACTGTGGATGAGAGTAGCCAGCGATGACAAATACACAGAGTGGCAGGGCTGCACCTAAACTGTTACTTGAATTCAGTGTAGGGAGATTACCCTCGGGTGGGGGGGGGATGTTGGCATTTGTTAGGACAGTATTGAGGAAGTTGTGTATAGCTCATTCAAGATTTGGAATGGTGGTAGCCAGCCAACTCGCATTGTGGAGTAGAGCACAGAAAAGTACTGGAGAAGAATTTTTGGGAACCGTCCTCCTGGGTTCTGCAGATCACAGGTAAAGGAGTAGACTGACACTGGAAGTCGGGTGGATTCGCTCAAGTATTAGTATGCCTCTCCTGCTAATTATATTGTTATCAATTGTAAGAGCAGCCCTTATGAGGGCATGAATAGCAGTTTTTCTGGTGGATCATGATGCTTATTGCTTGGCCCTCCAGAAAGGCCTAATTGTTGGTTAATGAGGTGGGAACAAAACACAGCAGGGAAACTGTACATACAACCTTCACTGTGCAGAAGGGTGGTGATCCACTCAATGTTTACTGTGAGAGCAGAAGTCAAACACTGAGAATGTGAACTGAAGAGTAATTTAGGAGGCATTTTTTAACAGTGCCAGCTGATGATGCATATCGGTATAAGTGTGCACAACTCTCTGAGGTACAAGATTACAATCTGAGGTGCGATAATTCTCTTCATGAGACCATAAGCACATATGCGGCCCCAGGCAGTACTAGGGACAGAGTATGGATGGTGGGGTGTTCAACAGAAGGCAGGCTAGGTGCAGGGGGTTCACATGGAAAAATTGTGCAATCATGTGATTCAACTCCTGGATATAGGCCTCGTGATGCATATCCTTGTCATCAATTTAAGAAAGGTAGGTTTCAGTGTCTATGGTTCTATTCTGCAACTCCTGAATTTTGTCTTCCAGCCTGGAAACTGATGACTTAAACACTGATATTTCTTTGAGAACCAGTCGCAGCATGCCTTTGATCTTGGCAAGATCGCTAGAGAAGTCTGGGGCTAGATGTACTTCTGCCATTCCCACCACTTCTGTCAGCCACCACTTTCTACAGCAAATTTCTGTTAAAAGGTAGCAACTTTTGTTCCCAACTTGACACATTTGTTTGAAAATATTTTTATCTGTTGAATGATACCAAAAGCTTTTGATTTGTTTCTGTTTTGGCAGATTTATAAACAAATTTTGGTCCCTGGGGCATAGAACTACCATCTATTCAGACATGCCAGTTCCCATGCAATGCATGAACCCCCTTAGTGATAAATATTATAAAAAAAAAAAAAATAAAAGAAACAGGGGAACCTCATCCTTTAACAGCATACGTTACTTTTTTCTTGCATAACAAAGGGATGTTAGTAGTAGTACTGAATCTGAGACAAAAGTTCCTAATAGGGTGCAAGGTAGACTAATGGAACTACTAAAATGTAGAAATACAGAATTGGCTGGCAGAAAAGAACCACTTGGCCAGTTGGCCCACCTAGTCTGTCCTGATAAATCCCACCTTGTCTGTCTCCAAAGACTTTCCCTCCTCCCTGCTTATTTCCTATGAAGCCCTGCATTGTTGTTGCCTCCATCACTTCCACTGACAGTCTATTCCAGTGTCCACTACTCTTTTAGTGAAGCAGTACTTGCTCACATCCCTCCAGAACTACTTCCCCCACAGCTTCATCACATGCTCACTGGTTCTGTTGTGCTCAACCTGTTTACCCCTGTGAGGTACTAGTAGGTCTCTGTCATGTCCCCCTCACTATCCTGTCATCCATGACGTAGATGTTTAGATTTCCCCTAGTCTCTGCTCACAGGGCTTTTAGTGCTACACCTGCACCATTTTAGTTGCCTTCCTCTGGAATACCTCCACACTCTCTAAGTCCTTCAGGAGAATCTCCCTCCAGAACTGGACACAGTACTCCACATGGGGTCTTACTAGTGAGTGTTATAATGGAAACACCACCTTCCTACTCCTGATGGAGATACCTCTTCCTGTGCATCCCAGCATCACACTGGCCTTACCCATGGCTTTGTCACACTGCTCTGCCACTTTCAGGTCTTTACATAAGATAACCCCAAGGTCCCCTTTCTGCTTAGTGACTTGCACTACCCCCCATCCTATACTCACTTCTTTTTTCCTATGCACTAGGTGCATGATTTTTCACTTTTTGACATTGAACTCCAACTGTCATGCCCTTCTCTCCTCAAGTTTCCCAAGATCCCTACGCATTCTCTCCACACCTTCTTTATTATCTACCCTATTACAGATTTTGGTATCATCTGCAAAAAGGCATACTTTCCCTTCCAGTTCATCTGCAATATTACTTATGAAGACATTAAACAGGACCAATCCCAGTACTGAGCCCTGAAGCAGCCCAACAGTCATGCTACCCTTATTAGGACTGCAGTTAACCACCACCCTTGGTTACCTATCCATTAACCACTTTCTAATCTAATTCATCACTTTGATCCCACCCCAGGGCTGCTCAATTTTTTAAATGTCTCCTGTGCAGCAGAATATTGAAAGCATTGCTAAAGTCCAGATAAGCCATGTCTACTGCTCTCCCCTGATCCATTTCCCTGGTCAACTAGTCAAAGAAATCCATCAGATTTGTCTGGCATGATATCTCCCCCTATGAGCTCATACTACCTTTGGTGTTGCAGCCCACTGGATTCTATTTATCCATTGATTTCCCCACCACTGAGGTGAGGCTCCCTTATTTTCCACCACTGTTCATCTTCCCCTGCCTGGCAACTCCCCCACTAGGCAGTTTCTGAGGCAGTGTCTCATTTTCTTAAAATCCACTCTCCTAAAGCCCAGGATATTTATCCTCATGTGGTTTTCTTCTGCTCCTGTCTTAATGTTAAACCATACTGTACTGTTTCTATGCACCTAATCAATTACCTGCCTCTACCACCTGAATGTGATGTCTAGAGACAATGTCTGCTCCAGCCAGCAAGACACAGTGCCACCTCCACCTCCTCCTCCTCCTCCACCTCCTCCTCTGGCTTGCTTGGGTCCTACACAGCCACATACAACATGGGCCACCACATCCACACTGATGCAGAAATTGTCCTGACTCTAGTGAATACTGTTTGACTTAATCCAATGGTATGAACACTCCCTGACTTAAAAGCTCATATAAATGAATGCAATAGTATTTCTGAGATAATATCTACTGGATTTGGAACTGACAATTAATATCATGTGGAGGAACTAAAAACACATTGCAGAGAATCCAGAATCGATACTGGGGACGGCACCATCACAATTCTACTGCAGCAGTCCAATCCAGAACTCTATAGCAGGATTCTCAAGCTGATCCTCCAGCCAGCTCATCACAGCAGCAAGACCTCAGCTCCTGCAAGTCCTATCTTTTTCTGTTGTGATATAAATCACTTTCACTGTTGTTCACAGTCCTTCTCCTCACTGGTGGTGGATGACTCCAATCCTCAGCCTCACAGAGAATGAAAGGCATTACACCTTACTCAAAAAGACTTTAAAATATTTTTATTTCTTTCCTTTTGTCTCCCTACAGGTTTCACCATTCACAGGGATAACTGCCAAAGACAGTCACAGAGCCAGACAGCCCTCAAGAACAGAAGTTACATGACATCTTCGTACATCATCTCAGTGGCATGCACAAGCCAGTAAACAGCATGGTCAGCAGCACTAATGTAGTGTTAAGTATCTTTATGATCTTCTTTGTTTTTCTTCTCCTTTTTCACAGGTACAGATTGTGCCATGGTGGCCAAAGGGAATCTAAATAATCTCTCTTTCTTCTTCACAGGTGACAGGTATAGTAAGATGGGGAATTAACAACAGCTATACTATGCAGCCACCACAGTGGTCAAGTGAGGCCAAAAATGTTCTCTTTTTTCTTCACAGGTGACAGGTACAGTAAGACAGGGACTAAACAACGGTTATACTGTGTGGCCACAACCACAGTGTGTACTTAAATAGAGTCTAAATAATCTTTTCTTGTCTTTACTGGTCTCCTGTGCTGCTGTCTCCTGCTCCAGCAATCAAGCAATCATCATCTTCTTTGGTCAGACAACATTGCAAAAGACATCTGCTGAAAATTACCTAAAATTAGAGCAACAGTAGCAGAAAACCGTAAGCCTGACATCTGCAAAACATTTCAGAATTACACCCACAAAAAAAATAAACTTACCATCATTGTTTGAAAAAAAATGATACATTCAAAAAAAAAAAAGATATAGGCTGGACCAATGCAGCAACATGATTTTATCACCCTAGTAATAATACCAGAAAATAGGAAAACAGTAAACAAAAATGGTTAGAAGTGCAGTGGTTATTACAACCCCTCAGTCAAAAAAGGGAAATAAAATAAAATACTTACCTTTGCTATTGAGTAAAGAGAACAGCAGACTGCATCTTTTTCCATACAGAGTACTGGGATGGTCTTTTAAGTCTTCCCAGTTCATATATCATTTTGGCATAAATGGAACAGTAAATGTGGAAGGGGCCAAGGAAAAAGTTCAAACAGATCCTCCAGAGGGGTATAGTGAAGTTATCTAATTCCTTCAGTAGCTCCTTTTTATTATTTTTCATATATATATATATTTTTTTTTTATTATTAAGCTTTTGGAGAATTTCCAGAAGTGAGAAATGTATATATTGTGCTTGGCAGTTGTGTGTACTAAAGTGCTTGACAACACAGCGTGCCCAAGAGGGCGACCTCAGCTGCATAGTAGAACTGGCAGCAGCAGTAGTTTATTACCAGCATTACTGATTTCTGGTTTGGGGGAGAATTTCCAGAAGTAAAAAATGTATATATTGCATTTGCCAGTTGTGTGTACTAGTGCTTGACAACACAGACTGTCCAAGAGGGTGACTTAAACAGCATAGTAGCACTGGCAGCAGCAGTTTATTATATAAAGGCCTATAGTTCCGTGAGGGGAGCAACCAGCCACCCCGCCTTCCTGAGCTATATAAGCAGTTCCTCCTTCTGAAGCACTTTTTCTTTCCTGCTGAAGGCTCTGTCCATTTCTGCCTTCTCCCCTGGGGCCTGCTGGGTCTGCCCCCCTGCAATGTTTGCCTCCCTCCTTGCCTTGTTCTTTGGGCTCTGCTTGGATTGTGCTGGACATCTATTCATTGTGTTTCTCCTGCTTTTGGTTGGTATCTACTTTGCCGTCGGCTGCTGCATGCTTCTTTGTGTTGCTTGTTTCCTGTCCTCCTGCACTTGTGTTTTTTTTTGTTTTGCATTTTCTTTCTTTTGGGAGCTTTCTAGTTTTTCTGGCATGCTGTTGCCCTTTGTTTGTATTGTGCTTTTCCTCCTCTTGTGCTATTCAGGCACCAGATTTTAGCAATCCCTCAGTTCAACTACATTTGTCATCACTATGATTCAGCTCAAGTCTGCTGCTTCCCTTCCTCTGTCATCTCCTGTGCTTATTCACTTTAATTGATTGCACCTGGTCCTGGCTTCATCCTGATCCAGCTAGCTACCACACCCTGCTGTGCTACTGTATGTTTGTTCTCAGCAGCTCTGCTCAATTCATTTAGTGTTAGCTCAGTTAAGCAGCTACTGCACTCAACTTGCAATCTTTGCACTGCCTTGGTTTATCATGTTGCTGTATTACTATACTGACCAGCTTACAGCTGTAGGCATTTTAGCAGTATAGTTCTGATTTTAACTATTCAGAACCTTCACTCACTAATTTACTTCCACTTGTTCACATTACTCTGGGCTTGCTGTCATATGGTTCTGTCCTTAACTAGGACCTTGCCAGTACACACGCCTCAATTTTGTGGGGTTCATACCCAACCAACATTGCAGTTGCTGTTACATACGAACATATGAAATCTGCCAGCAGAGAAAGGCCTAGAGGTCTATCAATTTGCTCAAATGTGCAGCTAGCACCCCTTATTCTGCAACTGCCCCTCCGTTCCACCATTTCCTTTCATTAACCTTCCCCCTTGTCCTGTCTCATCCCCTTTTGAAGCAGTCCACTGTTTTACTGGATACCACTTCTGCAGGTAATGCATTCCACCCAGCCACCACCCCCTTTGTAAAAAAGTATCTCCTCATCTCCCTCCTGAACCGTCCTCCCTCCAGTCTCATCTCATGGCCCCTGTTGTCCCTCCTCCCTCCCTCCCTACTTTGAACAGCCCCTCTGTACCTGTCTTGTTTATTCCTTTAATGTACTTAAAGGTTTGAGTCATGTCCCCTCGACCCTCCTCTCCTCCAGTGAGTGTGCATTCAACTCCCTCAATCTCCTCTCGTATAAGTCCCCAAGCCCCTTGATCATCTTTGACACCTTGCACTGCACCCCTTCCAGTAACTTAATGTCCCTCTTCAGATACGGGTGCCAGTACTTCTCACTGTACTCCAGGTGCGTTGTAACTAATGACCTATACAGTGGAAAAATCATCTCCTCCCTCCTCGAGGATATACCCCTTGCAATACAACCCAGCATTTTGCTGGCCTTTGCAGCTGCCTTCCTACATTGTGCCAAGTTGTTCATTGACCCTGTAATGAGCACACCCAGTTCCTTCTTCTCCTCTGTCTGGGCTAGCTGCACACACCCCAGCTGGTAACTCCTCCTTGGGTTCTTCATCCTAAAATGCAGCACCTTGCACTTTTTGGCATTAAACCCAAGTTGCCAGGTGTCTGACTAGGTTTCAAGCTTTGCCAGATCATCCTGCAACCCCTGCCATCCCCCTAAGTTATCCACCACCACCACTCCTACTTTGGTATCATCAGCAAACAGACTGATCTTGCTTTTAATGTCCAATAATATGTCTGCAATGAATATCCCAAACAACACTGGTCCCAACACCAAGCCCTGTGGAACACCACTCATCACTACTCTTCAGTGTGAGAGTTCCTCACCCACCACCACCCTCTGTTGCCTTCCCCGAAGCCAGTTTCCTACCCATCTCTGTTGGGTCTTGTGGTGCTCATCTTGTGGCTTCCCTGTTATTCTCATGACAGAGGACTTGTGATGTCACAGTGGGGTATCATGGCTCCAAGTAGCAGGAGCATACTTTTATGAATGTTATGTGATTCTGCCATGTTTCTTTACCTTATCTACATTGCTTTTCAGTTATCCATTCATGAATAAATTAACCTCACAGCCTACATGGCTTCAAGATATTCACTGCATTTCATTACTGCCTTTCAAATCCTCTTAATGGAATAACCTAACTCTGCCTTAATGGCATTTAAGGCACTCACAATCATATCAGTTCACTATTCTTGCTGAAACCATAACAATCATCTGCAAAAATTCATTGATTTGTTTACACTGAACCTCATTGGTTCACTCACTGGCATCACAGCCTCTCACTGCCTAAACACCTATCTTCTATGTCACCATTAATTTGGCTTCCTTAATGGAATTGGTTGTCTTGCTTTCTGCTGGCTGTTACTACTATCAAATGGCTTGCACTACAGCCTCCTACTTCTCCCAGGCCACTGGCTTCACCCAGCCCCCTCATCACTAACTTGCTATCTAATCTACAGCTGCTGGCTTCACCCAGCTTTCTCATCATTAACCTGCTACCTACTCTACAGCAGCTAGCTTTGCCTGGCCTCCTCCTATCTAGCACACTAAAGTTGATTCATGCTCTCACTCATAAATCAGAGACATGCCAAGCATGACCATTACCTTTTCTGGCTCAGTGCTTGCCCTGCAGTGGATCGTCTTGATCTTCATCCACAAAGTCCATATCTTGAGCATGTGAATCTTGGGATGGTGTCCCTCTCATCTGGTCCATAGTGGGAATTTCCTCACTCTGGGTGGAGCTTCAATCATCAAACTCATTAGTGGCACCTCTTGATGTAGAATTTAAGGCTTCAGCTATGAGAGGTGTGGCCTCATCAGTTTAGACCTGTTTAGCTAGCCGAGTGGATTTGGAGGCACCTTCTAAGCTATTCTCCCTATGATCGCCTCTGGTTCACCTGGTTTGTTCTTAGATCAGTAGGCTGGATGAGTGCCTCAGCAGTCATTACTCTCCTCCTCAAGCCTTGGAGGTGGTACTGCACCAGTGTATCCCATGTTGCAAAGTTAGCTTGCAACCCTTCAAGGTGTTCCCGTTAGAGGGATAGAATGAGAGTTGTCCCTGCAATTGAAATATTTTTCAAACCCTGGATTGGCATTCTAAATTGCAGCAGCAGAGCTGTCACTAACCAAAATACCCTAAAATCTAGAGGGAAGGTGCCCTAGGCCTTGGATCACCAGAGGTTTCCTCCTTTAAAAAGTTTTTTTCCCCTCTTCTCTATGCCAAAGGACATAATATGTATTTAGTTGTTAACAGTATATTCCGTAGTTTCCTTAGGTACTTTTCTGCTGTTGGATGGAGATGGATGATGGCCCTACTCACCGTTTCCTCTCTCCTTCAGAAGTCCTTATGTTATCAGAGCAATCCTGACACCATGCACATCTTATTTGGGTTTCTTCAAGCTGTCTCAATACTGTCAATCTGCTTCTCAACCTCATAGTCAATGTTTACTGCTCAATACTCTTTTTGGGGCTCCTTCCTAAGGTATCTTTAGCTAAGGGAATCTTTCCCATGGCACTTGAAGGGGTGAAACCCTCTTTGAGGTTCCTTGCCTTCTGTACCCCTACAGGGTGGTAAATCCCCATGGACTAGACAGTGTGAAAGGCCAAACAGTTATCACAGTTGCACAAGCATTACACTACTCTGGTTCTGTAGGCCCATTGAATCAGCATTACTGATTTCTGGTGGTAGCACAACAATATAGCGAACCAAACTGAGTGCCTCAGAAATCAGCACTTCAGTTTTGTCACTTTCAGGAACGGTGATGAGGAGTGGAGAGTAAGGGGACAGAATATCATGGGAGGATGGTAAAAATGGTGAGGGGAGAGAATAGCAATGGAAGTAGGAGGAAGGGGGAGGGAATAGCAATGGAAGGAGGAGGAAGGGGAGGGAATAGCAATGGAAGGGGAGGAAGAGGGATGGGATAAATAGGGATGTGGAGCATGCTGCTGCTGAGCTACCTGCCTAGCATAGCAAGTAGGGACACTGTCTCCAGTGCTGGTAGTCCTGGGTTCTGGACAGCATAAAGGTATTTTTTTTGTCTTTTGCAGGTTTTTTTTTTCAAACTTGTTGCCATCATTGGTACCTCTTCATTTCTCCAGTGTCCACACCCCCTCAGAGATGATTATATAAGTTTGGGGGGTGTGGGGGGCTTGTCCCCCACAAAGGGTGTTGTGGGGACATAGCCCTCAACATCAAACAGTATATTGCATGTGCGCAGACTTGGTGTTCAGCATTTACTGTGATGCGCCAAATTGGTTTTCGGCAGGGCGTACTCGCAGTTTTACAAGTTGCTGAAAAATATTCACTCTCATGACATGGAACCATGTCTAGTTTGGGGAGAATTTCCAGAAGTGAGAAATTTGTATGCTGTGCTTGGCAGTTGTGTGTACTAAAGTGCTTGGCAACACAAACTGTTTGAGAGGGCAACTTAAACAACATGGTAGCACCAGCAGCAGCAGCAGTATCTTACCAACATTATTGATTTCTGGTTTGAGGAAAAATTTCCAGAAGTGAGAAATAGAGAATAATGGATGAGTAGGGGATAATAACGAGGATTTTACACACCCCCTGAGGGCTGGGATGCTACATGAACCCCAAGAGCAAATCTGAGTTTTAAACCCCCTACCCATCCTTTATTTTGTATAATTGCTGGGGATTGTTTTTTTTGCCACAGGAATTATACAAAATAAATGAGAGTCAAGCCATGGACTGTTGTGGTTTCAGTGCGGTCCATGGCAGCTCCTGACATAAAGCAGTGTTCCCTTTTTTTATTTTTTTATTTTCAGCCAAAAATAAGCATTTCTTGTGCCATATTTTTTCAAATGACTTACCTGCTGACTCCTACTGTCGGTGAAGTGTAAAGTGTTGAGGAGTGGGAAGGCAGGGGATGGAGCAGAGATGAGGTAGATCATGGCAGGTGCATGTGCTGAGCTAGAGAAACCGGGTGTGTGTTTGTCATTTTAACCCACTGGTTATAATGACAAAATTACAACATAGTTTCCCTATGGGAAAAAAAACAATAGCTAGTTATTAAATTTATATATTGTGCTTGAAAGTAACTTGTGTGTACTAAAGTGCTCACACTGAAATTCAGCCTTTTTGTGGAACATTTGCACTACTGTTGTGTACTGAATTACAGGAAGGCAGCCTGTGGCAGGGTGGAGGGGAGAGTGTGACACAAGGCACAGCACCATGTAGCAGCAGTAGTTGAGAACAATTTTAGTGATAGTGTAAGGGCTGTGCAGTTGCACAAGAAAACAATAGAGTTAAAATCTGATTTACTCTTTTGAATGGATGAGAACAAAAGATTTTCAATAGATAGAACAAAGCGGTAGTAGAAATCAAGAAATACAGACAGACAGAAGTAAAGATGGAGGAATTATTTTTTCTTATTAAGTTTATTACTTTTTTTTTTTTCATTTTTAGGGTTTAACAGTGCAGCAGTAACAGAAATAAAGAAATATAGGCAGACAGAGAGAATTAAGGGCAGATGAACTTTTTTAATTTTAATTTTTTTTTTCATTTTTAGGGTTTAACACAGGGTAAAAAAAGAAAGATCAAAGAAATAATTGGGTTGGAGGGCTATGGCCTGTGGACAGAGGGTGAACTGTCACTTCTCATTTCAGCCAAACCCTCCAGAATGGTTTGCTGATTTTAAACCACCACTTCCAACAGCTCATTCATCCCTGCAGCTTGCCAGGAGAGCTCTTCTACTTCCCTGAGGAGCTGCTCTATTTCCACATGTATTGATGTGAGTGCAGGATATGAGGCCATTTTGTCAGGTTCCCACCACTGTAGCATGTGAGTCTGACTGAAGGTCACTCCCCCCTGCCCCCTCTTGCATCTGTGCACCACATTTCTTTCTCTTGCCCTTGCCTGGGAGAGAAGAACCAGTAGGGGTGGCAGCACCTCCACCCCTTTCACCAGCTTTCTTATGCAGATGCTCCTCCCAATGTTTGTGGTGCATACCTGTCTCCAAATGGGTCCACCATTTCCCACACCAGAAAACAATGAGACATAGCTTACAGATGACCACACTGTTGTTGGTGGGGTCAATGTCAAAGAAGTCTCAGAAAAAGGACTTTGGCTGTTGCAAAGGGGGGGCTAGATGGTTCTGTCTGCATCTCCTCAGCCTCATGGTCCATAGGTGGTGGTGGTGATGGTGGTGGCAGAATAGCTGGCTGTGCTGGAGCTTCCTTAGGTACTGGTAGTGGTAGTGCCCTTAACTCATCTCACGGCTGGTGGTGCTGCACTGTGGGGAGGGGGTGCTGCTGCTGTCTACTCCTACTACCAGTGCCATTGTCCAGGTCCTCTTGACTCAAAAAGCATGTTTCCCATCTGCTTCCTGTACCCCCCTCACAAATCCCACTCATTTTAGCCTCCCAAACAAAACACAGTGTAGGAGTAAAAAAACACATCAAGAAGAGATGAAAAATAACACAAATAAAAGTGTTTGTAATAAATAAACAGGTAAACAACTAAACAAAGACCCACAAAATCTACAGTAAAAATAAGATGTAGAAGAAGCAAAAGAAAGCTGAAAAAATGTGTTTTTTTGCCTAAGTTTTAGTATCAAAAAAGCAAATCTGCCCCTTCCACTCATTAACTCAGACTGCAAAAGTGAAACTAAGGATGAGTTAGTACATAGAACAGTAGCATGTGACCTGCAGTAGTTGTTTCCATGTAACCTCAATCATTTGTTTCCCACCAGGCAGTAGCCTAGTTTTGAATGGATTTTGACTAACTGTCTTAATGGTGAAGTAACTGTGCGGTCACTGGTGAAGTTACATAGATAAATTTACACGCTGATAGCAAAAATTGTGGCTTGCTCCGTGAAGGGAGAGGCAGTGACTTCAACAGAAATTTAACAGTGAACTAAAACTTGAGCTCATCCATAGTCCCAATTCCTGTCTCCAGGATAAACACACTACTGGCACATATAATGTAAAACATAATACCAGAAGTGGTCTGATTTCATACACCCTCAAGTACCAATGCAAGCCAAAATGGAGACCAAATCACCCACTCACAAGTCAATAAATTTTATGAAGTATCCAATGAGTGGGTGATTTGTTCTCCATTTTGTCTTTGCATATCTCCAGAATGACCCACATCACCTCCAGCCTTTCCTTTTCATCTAGATGTCACTGCTGTTCTATAACCTTGATTCTCACCCTGACATATATTACAGTATAACCCTTATTCCCTTATCTGCCTCTCTTGAACAAACAGTAGCCTGCTGTGGCCACATCCCAGTCATGGCTGTCAGTGCACCATGTCTCCTCTATGGCAACCAAATCCAGGCTAGTCTCCACAATGATGGCCTCCAGCTCTGGAATTGTATTTAATAGACTCCTTCCATTGCTGTACATGACTCTCCCTACTTTACTCCCCACCTGCCTGCCTCCCTGCTTTCTCCCCTCAGCTTGTGCTGTTTCCTGAAGCTCCCCCCTGACCAACTTCTTTCCTTGTTATGCTCTCTGTTACCTGTTCTCTTTACCTCTTCTTGCTATGCTGAGCTTTTTGTAAAGATTTGATTCAATCTGACGCAAGATGGCAACCACGCTGGGTCAGCCTCCGTTCTAGCTCCATCTTATTTTTGTTTTAATTTCATTTAATTTTATTTTATTTAACCTCGTTTTGAATAGGGTTTTTTTTATCCTTTAAACTTTATAGTTTTGGTGAATGTTATCGGGTCTGTACTTGCCGGTAGTGTTGGGTCCAAGTCATTGTGGCGTTGAGGCAGTCTGGTGTACGTTCTGCTACTGTGTGATACTGGTTGCCCCCGATTTGCTCTCCGTTGGCATTGAGAGCTGTGCTTGTGGCATTTCCTTTTGGGAGATTGCCTGAAGATCTGCCACTGGGAACGCTGGACTTTTTGTGAATTGCGGCATTTTACCGAGGAATTTACTTTGGAGCTCTCTTTTCTCCTTAAAGAACATTTGGATTTGGCTCCTGTGTGGATTGACTACTTGGATTTATTGTCCACTTGGATTTGTTTTTCTGTGGCTCGGCATGTTCACAGCTGGAGATTGGGATCTCGATTGGGCTCACTCCTGGAAGATTTGGTTTATGGATTGTTGCATCTGTTTTACTATCATTGAGGAGTGGGTGAGTCTGTCAGCTTTTTGATCCTAACCCAGGGTAGTCTGCTGGGGTTGTTGGTTGGGCAGATTGGGGGTTGTGCTGTCAGAGGACGGGCCCCAGTGTGCCTGTGGTTCCTTGGCTTTACAGTGGCAGGCTGGAGAGCCTGCTTGTGTGAACCCTAGTTACTAATTGATCTCCTCAGTGGCACCTTGGGGGACGATCAAGGGGATTCTCTCCATTTGTAAAAATGTTGACCTGAACCCAGGGTGGTTTGCTGGGGTAAATAGCCGCCACAGGAGTTTGAGGGGTGCTATTGGAGGATGGGCCCATGATACCCATGGTTTGTGGATTTTTGTTGGGGTAGGCTGGAGAGCCTGCTCACGCAGATCCAGACATAGGCTGGTTTCCCTAAATAACACCTTGGGGGATGACTTAAGGGAGAGTTTTCTTCTTCTGCTGGCTGATTGATTATATCCCCTCCTAAGCAGTTGGAATAATTTCTGCGGACTGGAAAGGTTTTTATTCTATCTTTATGGAGTATATGGTAGAGTTATACATCATTTCTCATTTGATCACTGTTTGAGTGCCTATGTGAGAGATAGGCCATGGGACAGATTCCTCAGGGGTGAGAGCTCTGAGGGATTTTCATTTTTTAGTAAAAGCATAAAAGGGAAGAAACTGTGACTTCTGTCCTTAACTATTACAAATTTCTTCCTTTGGAGGAATTTAAAAAACCCACCCAGACCTGCCTAAAGACTTTTCTCTAAGGAGTTGGCCTGAAGAGGAATTGGATTATTGTTTTAAGTCATTTAAATTAGTGCTGGTGTTGACAGTATTATATTAAAGTGGTTGTTTAAAATTGTTTCTTAAATATTCAGATAATTATGTGTTGGGACCAGATATCCATGGACAGGCGCTACTCCCCCTCTAGGCTGAAGGACCTGCACCCTTTTGATAGCCCCCCGTTGCATCCCAAAGTATATAAGTGGTGCTGTGTCCTGGGATTGCATGGAGGAGGCAGAGAGGGAGGGGGTCCCCTGGCTACGAGGGGGGCAAGTGGAGTGGGTGAATAAGGGTGGCGAGGTCAGGGAGATGCCCTGGGGCAAAATGGGCCCAGGATAAGGGAATGCAGTGCCTGGTTCCTATACCCAAGGGCTCCACTGAGAGTGGGCAAGTAGCCTGCTCCTCCAGAGCCTCTCATCCAACACAGGCATTGTTATGCAATGCCATGTCTATAAAAAACAAGACAGCAATTATTGCTGATCTTGTTGAATCATCTGACCTGGCTTGCATTACCGAGACCTGGCTGGACGAAAATGCTGGTCCCATTTTGGAGTCAGCTGTTCCAACTGGGTACTCGGTAATACATCGCCAAAGGTTGGATCATAGGGGTGGGGGGATGCTATTTGTTTTAAATAGTAATTGGGACTTGTAGCGGTTCCAGTGGCATCCCCTAGATCCTTTGAGTGCATCATGGGAACAGGTGTGGGCTGCAGAATCCTGCTCATTTACCGTCCACCCAGTATCGAGAAAGTTTTTCTGCAAGAAGTCGTGGACTTCACTGTGGACCTGGTGCTGGAGCCCTCCAGGTGGTTGGTCCTGGGGGACTTCAATGCCTGGGTCGACGATGAACTCTCGCATTTTGGTCAAGACTTTCTCCAGCTAATGAGTTTGTTGGGCTTCACACAGGTTGTTACCACTGCTACCCATATTCACGGTCACTCTTTGGATCTAGTGTTCACCCTGGGGATGGAGATCATGGGACTGGTGATGGAACCAGTTAGGTGGTCTGACCATCACTCCATAAGGTTCAATTTCACAGCCCCCCCTTATGAGACCCACCCCTTTGGAGATGGTCTAGAATCGCCCTTTGAGGGGAGTTACCCCTGAGGGTCTGATGGTGGTGCTGGACCTATCGAGTTGGCCTATGGAGTGCATGGAACCAGATGCCTTAGTAATGCACTATAATAATATGGTGCTGAGGACACTGGATTCCATTGCACCTGTCTGTGTTCACCCCCTCTCCCTCCACCCTCGGTCCGCTAGGTTTGATGGGACATTGAGGGAGCTGAGGAGAGTGGGGTGAAGATTGGAGCGTTGTTGGTGGAAATCTGGCCTGGAGGGTGACAGACTTAGATTGATGGCCCATTATGCAGACTATCAATCAGTAATCTCCCATAAGAAGGCAGAGTTCCTGTCCAGGGAGATAACTGCATCAAGAAACCGACCTGCTCAGCTCTTCCAGACCATCGACAGACTGTGCAATCCAGCCTGTCTGCGGGGTCGGAGAGCTTTTTCACAAATACAGTGTGATGAGTTTGCTCGGTTCTTTGAGGATAAGGTGTCATCAATCAGGTCAGAGATCCACAGCATACATTCAAATGAGCATTGCAGTGACCGATGCAGGGTTACATGCCCTCGGTCTACCTGGTTAGATTTTGACCAGTCAGCAATCATGGATATCATGAAGATTGTCCAGGACTCACACCGACTTACTGTAGTTTGGATCCTGGTCCTACGCGCCTCCTTGTGGGGTGAATGGATGTGATCGGACCAGTCCTTGCGAGGATAGTCTGGGGTTCTTTGGATCAAGGGGTGTTCCCGGAGTCTTTGAAGGAGGCTGTCGTGACACCCCTTTTGAAGAAACTTTCCTGACCTGCTGCCTCTAACTTCAGACCAATCTCTAACCTACCCTTTTTGGGCAAGGTTATTGAAAGTAGTCGCATTGCCGAGCTCAATGACTTTCTTACCACCCATAAAGTCTATGATTCTCTCCAGTCTGGTTTCAGGAAGAGGCACAGTACCGAGACGGCATTAGTTCGGCTACTTAATGATCTCCTAATAGTGAGAGATCAGAAGAGCCGTTCGATCTTGGTTCTCCTTGATCTCTCTGCAGCATTTGACACTGTGGACCATGGGACATTGCTGGATCACCTGTGGCTACTCTGCGGACTGTCAGGGACAGTTCTCAGGTGGTTCCACTCTTTCCTCACAGGCAGAAGTCAAAGGGTAGTTTCAGGGATTTTTTCTTCCACTCCCTTTGCTCTATCCTGTGGGGTGCCGCAAGGCTCTATGCTTTCTCCCATGTTGTTCACGATGTATATGCTGCCACTGGGAGACATTATAAGGCATTATGGGCTGAGTTTTCACTACTATGCAGATGATACTCAGCTCTATATGTCCTTTGTACCCGAACAGAATGACGCAGTATCGGTCTTTAACAACTGCTTCGCTGAGATTCAGGACTGGATGAGTGTGAACTGGTTGAAGTTAAATCTGGATAAGACTGAGGTGTTGGTTGTGGACCTGGGTCATTATGTAGAGAAGTTGACTCCTGGGGTCCCCTCTGGTCTTTTATTAGGGGATACCCAGTTGAGACCTTCTGAACAGGTGCGAAATCTGGGTATAATCTTTGACAGTGAGCTGACACTGAAGACACAGATATTGGCCACTTTCAAGTCATCCTTTTACCATCTGAGGAATATCGCCTGGATAAAACACCTTGTTCCGCATGATGACCTTCCTGTGTTGGTCCACACTTTTGTTTCTTCTTGCCTTGATTACTGTAATGCTCTATATCTAGGGTTGCAAGGGGGTGGATCTCCGTCCCCTGCAGCTGGTGCAGAATGCAGCAGCCAGGTTGTTGACTGGGTTATCATAAACTTGCCATATCACACCTGTGCTGCGCAAACTGCACTGGCTGCCAGTGCGGTGGAGAATCACCTTCAAGGTCATATTGCTGACCTATAAAACCCTACACGGTCAGGGACCGGGCTACCTGCAAGATCTCCTTTGTCCCTACCGCGCTTCTCCACCCACTCCGCTCCACTGGCAAGGGATTGCTAGAGATACCCAGGGTTCATCTTCAATCATCTGGGGCAAGGGCTTTTTCTTTTATGGCCCCGACCCTGTGGAATTCTCTACCTCCTCAGATTAGAGAATGCCTGTCCGTGGAATCATTTAAGAGGTCTCTGAAAAGCCACTTATTTGCACTTGCATTTGGATAGATTATTTTATGGTCATTTTATTGTTTTATGTCATTATTTATTATAATTGATGTTTTATTCTTGTTATGTATCAGCGCTTTGATTTATTGAAAAGCGCATTACAAATAAAATTTTGATTTTGATTGATTGATATTCTGATTCATATTCCATTGTCCTCTGCTTATCCCTACCCCTGTCTTCCAACACAATAACACTGGGGGAGCTTTCTTCCCTTAGGCTTTCCCTCCTTATTGCTTCATCACCTGGAGGAGGCAATTTTTGCCTCCTTTTGTATTACAGCCTCTCCCCAGCTAGTTTCATACCCATCCAAGTAGCATTTAAATCTCCAAGGGCTGTGGTCCCCCTTCTGGAAGCATGCAGGCCATCTCCCCTAAAGAGGGCCTTATACTCCCTGACTGGTCCCCACTACTGGACTTGATTACATGGTGCTATAGTAATAACAGTTTATTGGAGCCATATATGCCTGACTGATATTATGCAATCTGCTAAATTACAAATCGAAACTTTGAAATATCAACTAGACAGTTACAGTAAATACACAACACATCAACTATATAATCTACATACAGATACAGCTGCTGGTACTGTAGAGTACAAGTGCATACAGTACAGTATGCATTAATCTTGCAATGCTACATATGAGTGCTCTAAAAACATTAAAACTGATTATTAAACATAGCGGTACGGGGAAAACTAGTGACATCATTTAAAAGTAGAAACATGAAAACAGAGCTGCTACTCAGTGAATGATGCTCACTGTATAATGTAAACATGAAAGAAGCAGTAAATTGTGCCATTCACTCATGCCAGAAACATAGACACCATTAAGAGTTCATCAGGTGCCAAAAGCCTTTTCTTATTAAAAATCAGCACCTCCAACACCAGGAACATTCCAGCCCTGGAAAGGTCTCAACTTTTCACACAGACGCACTGTGCTTTGTCAAAAGAATACTGCATCCATTCCTTCACATGTTTAAATATGTTTAAATATTTAAATAAATGAGTCTCAGTTTGCCAGGATTAATCTCAAGCATTAAAACAACTAAGGTTGCAGGCAACTATGCTGACCTGGTTACTACTGCTCCTATCAGGGAACATTCATCCAAAAACAGGCCCCATAGGAAGGGGTTCAAATCCCACCAATAAATCTGGCTCAATCACAGTGGCCTCAATCAACATCTGCAGCTTGCTGTCCAAATTAGACTCGCTGCAAGTGTGAGTAGCTCAACATAATTCTGATGTACTGTCAGGGGTTGAGACTTGGCTCACCCCAAGGACAATTGACACTGAAATCCAACTCTTAGACTATACTTCCTTCAGACTAGATAGATTAGAAAAGAGGGTTGGGGGATGCATCATATATGTCAAGAACCACCTGTAAGGGATGGATCCTCCCACATATAGAAATGGAAAACAAGAGATCACATGATGAGCCGAGTCTGAGAAGACATCTTCTGTGCTGCTCCTAGGCCCTAATATAAGTAAACGGCAGTAAAGTCTCTAGGGACCTGTAACTTTTCGCTAAATATCCTTACCTAATTGGTGAGGTGCTGCGGGCTTGATTTCCTGTGGAACCACTGAGGGTTTAAGCAAAAGAAAGCAGCTGCAATTTTCCCGACATTGCACTCTCGACATCAGTAATAGGCTGATCTGCAGCATCGGGATGGAAGCTGAAATTATGGAGCCTCTGGCAGTGAGAACCCCGGCAATTAAAAGACTGAAGCCCATATCACCTATCCCAGATGAACAGGAGGGCTCGTTAGACAATGAAGGGGGCACTAGCAAGACTACTGAGGATATTCTAGAAATTAAGCAAATGCTGCTGGGGCTGGTGATCGATTTTGCCACAGTCAAACAGGCACTGCATTCACTAGCTCAGAGAATGGGGGATGCAGAAACTAGGATTTCCTCACAAGAACGGAAAATATCCACTATGGAACAAGAGTAGGTGGCTGTATGAAAACAAGTAAAGATACTCGATGATAGGATGGAAGATAAAAAGTCTAGATGTCGGAGAAGCAATCTTATACCAGCAGGACTCCCAGAGAGGGCTGAAGGGTCGGATTGTGTTTCCTTCATACAAGACCTGTTGCTTAAATTGCTGGGCCCTACTCTGTTTGGGGAGGCTTACAACTTGGAGAGAGCTCACAGAGCACTAAGAGAGATGCCCCCGCCAGGAGCAAGACCTCGGGTCTTAATCATGCATTTTCTGAATTACAAGAAAAAGTCTCACGTGCTTTTTACTGCTAGACAGAATAAGGCTCTACACTGGAATGGTGCATCTCTCTGGCTGTTTCAGGATCAAACACCAACGGTTAGGGAGAAACAGAAGGTGTATTCAGAGATCAAGAAAAAGCTGTACCTTGCTGGAATTAAATTTCATTTACAATATCCCGCGACTTTGATGGTACGACTTCAAGCTGGGGAGAAGAGATTCTTAACTGCATGGGATGCCTTGGAGGGCCTGCGGTTGGAACTTCCAGAGTTATTCAAGTCGCCGACCTGAACTTTTGCAGAAAAGAAGGGGCCTGGTCTGATCTAAACAGCTGGGACTTTTGAGACTGAAGGGAAATATCAAGCTTATTTTTCTGTTCAGGTTTTTCCTTTAATTGTTGCAAATGTTTAGTTAAAATGTTCAAAATAAGATTGTTCAGTTACTGGGGGTCAACTTGGGGGTGAAGGGAGATTGACTCCAGTTTGGAGTTGTAAGATTTGAATTAGGTGCGAGCAAGTTTAGATGAGAGGAGGGCTGGCTGGGATTATGAGGTGGGGCAATGTGTGGTTGGATGTTGAGGGGTTCCTGTGGGCACAGCTCAGAGCTCCAAGGGGACCCTCCCTCAAGGGACTGATTTAGGAAGGAAGGGGAATGAGAGAGACTTGTTGGGTAAAAGTCATTCGATGGAGGCAGGAAGGGTTGACCCCCTCACCCTGTAGTGGATGGTGAGAGTGGCATTGGGGGGTGGGACTAATGCTCAGCGGTTTAATGTTAGCTCTTAATATGTAGGCGGGATTTCCCACTTAGTTGGGAAACAGTAAGTGGGGCATTGTTTTGTTCTGTTAACTCCCTACCAAGCTGTAGCCCAGTGGATAATATTTAAATATATTTACCCACGCTGTATAAGGGCAGATTCTGAATCCTACAGGGGATGTGTTGAGGGGTGGAGAGGAAACGTGGAGAACTGAGTAGAGCAATGTACAGGGGAAAAGATGTAAATATGTCTCAGATGCCTTTTCATTATTGGCAGTGTACTATGAGCTGCTCATTTAATTGGAGGGGCTTGGGGGAGCACAGAAATGGGTTGATCCATGAATCGATATCTGAAAAGAGGGCGATCTCAGAATCGGGGACAGGGGGCTTGGGGGGGTTAACGGGATCTAGAAAGAGAGAGAGAGAGTCCAATATAGTGTTTGAGTGGGATGCAGACCTTGAGAGGGCACAGAATGATAGTTTAAACATAATACTTTTTATACCTAATAATGTCATGTGTTAAAATAATTTCATGGACTACTAAAGGACTCCGGGGTAGATGCAAAAGAACGGTAATTTTGAGACACATTGGTCAGATGGGGGCTCATATAGCTGCTCTGCAAGAGACCCACTTATTGACAGTGGAGTTGAGTTTCCTTAAGCAGATGTGGGTGGGACAAGTCTTTAGGGTAGGTAAAGAAAGGGCATCGGGGGTGTGTGGTGATCTTAATAGGGAAAACTTGTCCATATAAGGTAGATCAAGTGATTACAAGGGAGGATGGCAGAGGGATCTATCTCTCTGGTACCCTGTCTGGTAAGGCACTTTCAGTTGCTTTTATCTATGGTCCAACTCCCTCTAACCCTGATTTTTTTGTTTCATTAGAGCGGGATATCTCTGTTCTTTCTTCGCACTCCCTTATTTTGGCAGGGGACTGGAACATCTGTTTCAATAATCGGGAGGATAGGATACCACCATCCAGAAGGCCTTTGTCCAGGACTCAGATTGCCTTAAACAGATTACTAGAGGTTACAGCCCTGATAGACCTGATCAGGACTCACTCTACTGGGGGCAACAATATGACATTTTACTCTGCGGCCCATAAGAGTCGATCTTGGTTAATTTTTTTTGGTAAACAGAAAGACACTCAGGGAGGTTAAGGAAGTGACAACCGGGGGTAGAATATTCTCGGATCACTCCCCTATTCAACTGATGTGGGAACCAAACCCTACCCCTCCTAGACCATGTAGGTGGAGGCTGAATGATTCCCTATTGACGGAAACCTCAGTTCGGAATAAACTAGAGGAAGCCCTTCTAGAGATCATTCAGTAACAACTGCCTACGTTGCAGAATAAAAACTTGGCGTGGCCAACTTGTAAGGTGTTGTATACGGGGGTTGCACAGAGTTTTGCAGCACAGAGAAATGGAATGAGACGGGCAAAAGAGGAATTCATTTTGGGGGCGATTGAATTGCTGACTCCATTGGAAGGGTCCTCCAGATAAATAGATGCTGAACTTAAAAGCTTAAGAGGGGAAATGGTGGATATCCTATATGGTAAAGTGGAATTCTGGTTAGAAAAGATTCAAGCTAAATATTTAATGCAGGGAGACATGCCTAGGCACCTTCTAGCAGCTAGAGTTAAGGAATGGGAAGCCACTAGAACAATCACATCTATACAGTATGCTGGAAAATTTTTAACGGACCCTCAGGAAATGGCGGACGCCTTAGCGTCCTATTTCAAAGAACTATATCAGGCAAGAAACCTTGCTGGTGAGGAGGAAATCAGAACATTTCTGGAGGGAATTCCACTATCAGTCTTAGACTTAGTACAGGCCAGGGAGTTAGTGGCTCCTATAAGAGCATCTGAGATAATTGTGGTGGTGCAATCTCTGCCCTCTGGTAAAACTCTGGGGCCAGATGGACTTACGGCTAAATTTTATCAGGCACATATCCATACTATACTTCCCATACTTTAGGATTTTTTTAGCACTATAATGCAAGAAGGGGTGTATCACCCTCCTTTATACCAGGCATATATTACACTTGTTCCTAAACCAGAGCCTAAGGACTTATTTGGCAGTTACAGGCCTATAGCCTTGATAAATCAAGATATTAAGATCCTTATGATGATTTTGGCTAATAGAATTCTGAGCATTGCCCCAACTTTAATTAGTCATGAACAAGTAGGATTTATGCCAGGAAGGGGGGAGCGCATGACACCCTGAGGAAATTACACCATATACTCAGTTATTCGCCAGATTCCCAACTATCCCTAGCTTTGATATCTTTAGATATGGAGAAGGCCTTTGACAGGGTCTCCCATCCTTTTCTTTTTGTTACAATGGAGAAGATGGGTTTTCCAGAGGGCCTGCTCAGAGGTATCAAAAACTTATATACAGCTCCTACGACCAGAGTATTGTGTAATGGCTATGTTTCCCAAGAGATTTAGCTAGAAAATGGGACCCGACAAGGATGCCCTCTCTCACCGATATTGTTTAACATATACTTGGAACCCCTGTTGAAAGCTATCAATATGGACACTCATATAAAGGGGATTAAAATAGTGGGGAGGAAGCTAATATTTTCAGTCTTTGCAGATGACATACTTCTCCACTTACAAGATCCGGCATTAAGTTTTAAAAGAATAGTTGATTTAATCAGGCGATTCTCTAAAGTCTCGAATTATAAAATAAATTTGACTGAGATTCAGATTCTCCCTCTGACACCGTATGTCTGCAGGGCAGTTTTTGCACCACTGCAATTACAATGGGTGACAGACAGGATTAAATACCAGGGCATATGGATTACAGCTAGTATGGAGGAGGGTGCTGCAACAAATATGGAGGGGTCCTGTCAGCAGTTAGAGGGGACATACTAAGATGGAATAAGCTTCCTCTGAACTTTGCAGCTATACTGGGACTCATTAAAATGAACCTATTGCCCAGGTTGTTATATCCAGTATATTTAGCTCCATATAGCATTTCCAAAACCTGGTTTATTACAATTAGGAAGCTGTTCTCTGAATTTCTATGGAATTCTAAACCTCCTAGGAAAAAGCATAGTATTCTGTGCCTACCGCATGCAATGGGGGGAATAAATTGCCTGATTTTCATGTATACTATGTGGCGGAGCAGTTGGGTCTTATGATTCGATGGGTTCAAAATCTGGATAGGGAGACCTATATACCAATCTGGCTACAAATAGAAAGGCAAATGTTAAATGATTCCGGCCTTTCTCTGGAGGCGTTGCTTTTTGCTAACTTAGAGAAAGGCCTTAAAAGAATATCCTGGAATCCAGTTGTTAAATTGGCAAGGGCCTGGTGGTCATTCCTTACTCCTGCCCACAGAAAGGACCAAATGAAGGCCCAAGACCAACCTGTGCTAGGTAACCCTAATTTATCAATTGGGGGTCAGGTAATCAACAAACGCTGGGCTGATCAGCTGTTGGGTCTGAAACTAAAGGATATTATCAAGGACAATAGAGTGGCTCTCCCGGCCCAGTGTGAAGGAATGTCTTTCTTTAGAAGGTTACAACTTACACGAATGCTGGAGGGGGTAGGGAGAAGGCTTGGGGACCTTACGGACAATTCGTTCATTTGGGACAATTTAAAGGAAGTTGATCCTACATCTAACTCTCTCTCACAAGTATATAAGGTGCTTCTGGACTATCTTAGCCCGAACTCTCCTATAAAGGTTTCATATTGGGACAGAACGATGGCCCTCCGGAGCCTTGCCTGGGACAATATCTGGAAGAGTAACAAATATATACCTATATCCAAATTCAAGAGTATGCAATTTTTTATTGTCTCTAATATGTATTTTACCCCTGTGAAACTATGTGATAGACATCGTAGACAGACAGACCTGCGTTTTAGATGTGAAGTGGGAATAGGTGACCTCCTGCATGTGTTGTGGGAATGTAGTTAAATATCGCCTCTCTGGGTTGAAATTAAACAGCGTATGGACCCATTGTAGGACTATTCAGAATTTATAACACCAGAAATTTGTATTTTAGGTGACCTCTTGCAAATCTCAAGTGCCACACCCAAATACTATCTCTCTTTGATGACAGCGATTGTCAAATCCTTTTTACTACAACATTAGAAAGATGACCATGTGTATGCTTATGATCAATGAGTGAGAGATCTTATTGGGGCTTTGGGTAGAATAAAGAGGCATCTTTACTCGGAGGGTAGAAAAGGGCTATATGCTAAAAGATGGTTGACACTGGAGGCGATTTATTTGCTGCAGGGTAGAAATACCCACACACAGGTCTGTCTGTGGGGCTGTGATTGGCAGGAGAAAGTTATGTTGGAGTGAGATATAGTCTTCTACGGAACTATGTTGGTCTAAATGGCTATATGAACAGCTTTTTCCGGGGGTGAGGTGGTTTAAGTACAAGGGTAATAGGATGACGGTCTTGGTCTGCTAGGAATTATGGGGGGATGGGGACTCTCTCTCTTTCCAGGGGACACAGCAGGGAGCCACCTCCTGGGTGGACAGCTACTTAGGTTGAGGCTCTGGTTTGATACCTTTTATGGGGTAAGAGGATTTATGTTATAGGGTTATATTTATGTTGATTAAGTTTATTTGCAGATCTGGTTACTCTAAGATACAGATGCTATAGGAATATATTATCATTATGGAGGATGGTCCCATTAGCTGTGTATGTATATATATAGGTGTTTTGTATATAGTTTACTCAGTCAGCTTGGGATTGTGTACCCTGGTTCATCCAGGTATATGTATGTCTGTCTAAGGTTTGAAAAACAAAGAAGTTTATAACAAAAAAAAAGAAATGGAAAACAACATTCAAATACTACCAGTAAAATTAATCATTGGAGCACAAGGGAAGGGAATAACCCTTATCTCAGTCTTCATCCTGAAAAAGGAACAGGCAGACAGTTTTAAGGTGCTTCATGAGTACCTCTCGGACCTCCACCTTAACTCCAAAGTACTAGTAGTCGGTGACTTCAATATAAACTGGCTGTCCCCTGATGTCGCCGTTATAGAGACGCCATCTCAGCAATAAATATAGACCAGTTAGTGCAATCTCCCACATGCACAAATTACAGAACTGGTACCAGTACCTTACTGGACTGGTTGATAACAAACCAACTAGAATGAATTACCCACATAGTTGTTCTCCCAGATTCCATAAGCGACCACTCGCAAATCCTCTGCACTTGGACTAATAATTTACCTAGACTACTGTTGAAAGTGATTACATCATGTATGTTAAAAAAAGAGCAACTGGGGCCCTTAAAAGAACACTTTAGGCAACAGAATTGGTCCACCATCTTTACTGCAGTAGATGTTAATGTTTCTTTAGATCACTTCATCAAAACATTCAATGCTGCCTGTGATACCTTTGTCCCAACCACCCATAGGAAGGTCAGAGGATCTCATAAGTCCGGGATAACTCCCCCTCTCATTTCCCAACTACATGCTAGGGACAATCTATGGCACAAGGCAACAAGTTCTGGATCCCACATTGATCTCCAAAACTACAAGTCGGCCCATAACAAATGCATCCAGGCCATTCACCAGGTGAAAATACACAACTTCAGGACTGAAACTAGACAATTCCTGGGGAGACAGACATAAATTTTGGGAAATAATAAAGGCTCTAACTGGAAAACCAAACACAACACCCCCAACAATGCTGAACCTACTGTAGATGGGAACATAACACAGGATACTAAGATCATTGCTAATGCTTTCAATAAGGCCTTCACAGACCTCAGCAGTGTGCATCCCCTGATTTCCTTAACACAATAAATGGAGGCATATGAAATACAGCAGGTACCTCACCCTCAAACCCTGCTCCACCATTCTACCTCAGGATAATCTTGAAATCCAAGGCAAAAAAAAATGCCTTCTGCAACTGGTAGGAAAAACCAGGTGTAGTGGTGACAGTCTCAACCTGAAGCTAATTTCCCTAACCCTAGACATGCTCCTGGCACCCCTAACAAGAATACTTAACCTCCTCCTTACTATTGGAAAATTCCCCACACTCTGGAAAGCTGCATTAGTTACCCCAGTTTTCAAAAGCAAGGAATGAAAATTCGCACAAACTACTGGCCAATCTCTGTATTACCCCCAGTCTCAAAAGCTCTAGGACGGATTGTCTATGATCAGCTTGTTGACCATCTAGACAGATACTTACTACAATGCCAGCAGCAGTATGGCTTTAGAAAACAGCACAGCACAACAATAGCAGCAGTTGAGTTTATGAGATTTATTCATGATGCCCTTGATCAGGGGCACCTAGTGGGGGCTACATTCATAGACCTCACTAGGGCCTTCAGCACGGTCAACCATGAACTTCTGTTTACTCAACTAGTTGACTCTGGCATATCCTCAACCTCTCTGGGCTGGTTCTTGAGCTACCTCTCCGGGCGTAAACAACAGGTAAAAATCAGCAACACACTCTTCGATAGCCAATTCATTAGCACAGAAGTTCCCCAAGGATCCATTGTGGGCCCTTAGCTGTATAGTCTCTTTTTAAATCACCTTCCACAAGTGAGTTAAGACAGAATCCTTCTATATGCAGATGACACTGTTCTCTACACTAGTCACCCTGCCACCACTACAATGGAACAACGAATGCAGTGCAACTTCAAGATTGTCAAAGACTGGTTCATCAATGCATGGTTATTGTTAAACTATAAGAAAACAAAAAACATGCTTTGTGCCTCTACACACAGCAGGCACAAGTCAACCAAACTAGTTATTCAAAACAATCAAAATGAAATCCTCAAAATGGTCCAACATTCCAAATATCTTGGGGTTACCTTGGACAGCTCCCTCTCTTTCTTACTACATATTGACCAGGTCGCTAAGTCTGCAAATAGGAAAATTGGTCAGCTCTACATACACAGGCACTGCCTTACAGAAGAAGCCCTAAAACTCACCATAAATAGTTTGTTTTTTTCTGTGATAGACTATGGTCTCTTCATTTATAGCATGGCTTTCTGACACCATCCTTAAAAGGATTGCCTTAACATTGACTAAAGCCTGTAGGCTAGTCCTTGGTGTTTCACGCCTTACCCACACCTGTGACCTCTATTTGTTCTTGGGTTGGCTAGACCTGGACAACAGAATTCGATATCAATTACGTCTTCTAGCCAAAATGACTATCACAGGCCTTGCCCCAGTTGGGGTTCAGACCATGCTTAGCTCAACTGTGGCAGCAAGACTGACAAGCAGTACAAATAACAATCCCTGTAAGGTCCCCTCCTTCAAACATCGCAAGGTCAGTGATCCTTCAGATTCCGTTCTCCAAACTGGCTCAACTCCCTCCCAAGTGATCTACTCACTGAGACCAAAATTGGACCTTTTAAATCAAAACTCCACTCACATCTCACAAGCATAAAGGGGTACACTTGCATCCGCTAACCAGTATTGCTGCCCTAGGTTTAGTACTGACTATCACAGCACTTTATTATCCCCTACTTGCCACCTTCTAACTCCCAACTATGCCACTGTTCCTCTCTACTTAATTGCTCATAATTTGCAACAGGCTATGTGGAAGGCCCTTTTCTGGGGCTCCAACCTGTTTGGAATTGATGTTGGAAGTGCTATCAAAGTGCTTCAATTATCTAAAATGACTTAAAGGTCCATTAAATCCCTGAACCCTCATCTTAGCAGGAGGCATGGTCGGAGCTTATTTTATAGACTGGGGACCCATGGGGCCATGGATACCATCAACAATCCTGTGGTCATGAAGGTGGTATCCTTCTGGGTCTCTCTACCCATGGTGCCCATTGCAAGGAATCCAAGGGTATTGATCAAGGTGGCCCCTACATCCCTGCTACCTTCTGACTCTCCACTTCCTCTTCCTCTACTCCTGCTTCCAGGGGTATAAATGGGTGAAGGATCTCCCTTGATCTGTCAAAATGAAGGGAGGTCACTACTGACAACTGGGTCCTGGAAATAGTGGAAAAGGGACACGCACTGGAGTTGTTGTCAACTGAGAAGAAGTAAAGTCACTAATTTATAATAGAACAATCAAACAAACCTGTTCATCCCAAAGAAAGTAACAAGGGGTTCTATTCCAGATACTTCCAGGTTCCCAAGTGGACAGGAGATCTATGCCCTGTATTGGACCTGAGCAACCGGAACAAGTTAATCGAATACATAAAGTTTTGAATGATGTCTCTTCATGCTATCATCCCCTGCTTCAAAAGGGGGATTGGCTCTGTGCCTTGGACATGAAGGACCCTAAACTTCATGTCAAAATTCAAAAATGCCACAGGCAGTACCTCCACTTTATGGTGGAGGGAAACCATTATCAGTTCTGAGTTCTGTCTACTGGTGTATCCTCGGTGTCTCAGGAAGCTCGCTGCCAAGTGGGTAAGACAGAGAGCAGACTGCAGTGAGGGAAGTGATTTATTTTGTCTATTATTTCCTCTGATGTGTGGGGAATGTAGACAATGTGAACAGGGACTGTACATGAAGGAGGTAGGATGCCACTAGAGGGGAAGAGAGAGATAGACTGAGATAGATGGATGCCGGAGTTCACTTGGCACAAGGCAGCCTATTAGAAGCTTGTTGCCCATGTATACAAGGGGCACCATAGTTGTAGTTCACTTAGAGGAAGGCAGCCACCTAGTGGGTAAGATGGAGAGTGGAATGCAGAGAGGGAAGTGATTTCTTTTGTCTACTCTTGATGCTGGTGTGGCAGAATGTATAAATTGTGAACTGGGGTTGTACAGGAAGTAGGGTGGACACTGCTAGGGGGAGGGTAAGGGGAGGGACTGAGAGAGTTCTACACCAGAGACCACATGGCACAAGGCAGACTGTTGGAAGTCTGTTGCTCTAACAAATTACCCAGATGGCCAAGTGACCCCAAAGCATGAGTGCCATGAAACAGGAGTGTGGCGTCCTGTCTAAGTGGCATCTGTGGTATTAACAGGGTGTCTTCAGGAAGAACCGCAGGCCACAGGAATCGCTGCACAGAGCATCTAGATTTGGTGTATTGCATCTGGGATTTAGCACCAAGTAAGATATAGTAACAGAGTCTACAAAGGTAATCAAGTTCCAACAAGAAAAAGGAGTCATAGAGCCTACTGTAGCTGGGGAAAGGCTCTGCTGAATGTAATCAATGTACAGGAAATTTAGCAAGGAAACCCTTAAAGGTAAAATCAAGGGGAAAAGAGCTAACCCTATCTAGGGTCACCAAAAAAATAGAAACTCCAGATGGGAAAAGCAATACCATATAGCTAGGTTGGGATAGGCCGCATACAGAAAATGGAGTTGTTACAGACAGCAGAACAGATGGGAGGGGGAGAGGTGGAGGGAAGCATGAAGGCAAACTAGACAGATCAGCAGAGGAAGGATTGTCAGCTGTAATGGATGTGGAGTCGCAGTCTTAATGGAGATACTGTGAAAAATAGGGGGATGTCTGGTGTGCAGGATCATGGAGCAATTAAGTAGAGAGGTACAGTGGCTTAGACTGCAGTTGGAACGCAGGAGAGGGGTAAGTAGGGAGGATCAGAAGTGGCCAATAGGGCAGGTAGTGGCTGCTTTGGGGCACAGTGATAGCAGGCATAGGACAGAAAATAAAGGAGTTACACAAGGGCTGGGGGCATACCATCATCAGGGAACATACAGAACTGGCAGAACCAAGGGGGTTGATTGGTGGTTGGTAAGGAACAGGGGGTTAAGAAGATGTACTCTAAGAAGGAAAGGTTTCTGGTTGAGATACCTTCATCTAACAGATATACAGTACTGGTAGATGTAAGGGAACAAGGGATTATAAGAGGGGAAAGG
Organism: Neoceratodus forsteri; assembly: GCA_016271365.2. Lineage (NCBI taxonomy): Eukaryota > Metazoa > Chordata > Ceratodontiformes > Ceratodontidae > Neoceratodus > Neoceratodus forsteri. The sequence goes on along the minus strand of CM057451.1, from coordinate 440,782,579 downwards.
GCCGGAGAACCACAAGGATGTATGTTGGAGGTGGGAGGTGGAGAGGGAGTATCTCAGAAGGACAAACAAGGAATGTAAGTCAAGGGGGGGGAAGGGAGGGGAGTAGCTCAAGAAGGCAAAGGGGGGAGCCAAAAGGGAGAGGACAACAATAAGGGAGATAGAGTTACAGGAGGGAAAGGAGAAGGCATAATAGGAGCAAGGATGGGGAACCAAGGAGAGAGGGGATCAAATGGATATGAAGAAGCAAGAATAGGGGTAGTTTTGGGTACACACAGAATGACTCCAGCAAAAGAGAAGGAGGGACTGAAGGTTGGGGGGCAATAGCTTATGAGAAGAAAAAGAGGGGCCAGAGTACAGACGCACAAGAAGTAGAAAGGAAGTGGTCTTCGGGGATTCAATAGCAAAGCTTATACAGTTGGGGAGAAAGGGGGACCCATGGAATAATACACTGGTAGCTTGCATGCCAGGAATGGAGGTGGGGAGAGCAACAGTTAAGATCAAGGAGGTGGTAAGGGAGACAGGAGGGATGCCTGACTTGATTGTACAACTTTGGACCAATGATCTTGCAGGTGAGGAGGAGGGGGTGGTACAGAACAGAACAGATTCAAGGAAAAAGCAAGATCATGAAGGGAGTCTCTGAACTTGCTGGCCTTTTCAGAAGTAATTCCAGTCTCCAGGGCCAGCACAGCTAGGAAAAGGAGAATAGCAAATTTCAATGAGTGCCTGGGTGTCTGGTGTAAAGAAGAGGGGGGGCAGTCATATAAGGGGAAGGGGGAACATGTTTGCAAATAGGGGGCTTTATTGTCCAGACATACTGCCTCTTAGTTGGGAGGGAAGTAAATGCTAAAGGACAGGCTAGGGAAATATATAGGAAAGGAACTTGGTTTAAACTGTTAAGGGAGAGTGGAGGATGGGGCCAGAATGCCCACACAAATCGAAAGGGGGAGGTCAGTAGACTTCCCTCCATAAGGCAGTAACAAAGGGGAAGGGGGGCAGCTAAGGAGTGAGGGAGAAGAGGAGGGTAAGAGGCAAGCTAGGATAAAGTTATTACACAAAAGAGCCAAGGTAATACAATGACAAAGTAGAAGGTGGTATCTCTGAATGGCCGCAGTCTCAGGAACAAGATGGCAGAAATGCATGTCCTCTTAGCAGAGGATAAGGTGAATATATTGGCTGTTACCAAGACCTGGGCTACAACACAGCATCACTAGGATATTTCACTCTGAGGTTACAAGCTATACAGAAGGGCAGAGAGATAGACAAAGGAGGAGCGGTGGCAGCATGCATCAGGAAGGGAATAATTTACATGATGAAGGAGGAAAAGGAAAAGGGGAACATAGAAACATTGTGGCTCCAGTTACAGACTTGCAGAGCCAGAGAGATCAGGATGGTGGTGCTATACAGACTGCCCGACCAGGTTGAAGACAAGGGCACAGAGTTATGTTACCAGTTGAGGATCACAGCAGGAAAAGAGGAGGTTGTTGTGGGGATTTTAACTTGTCTAAAGTGGATTGGGCTACTCCCACCATATTCTGTTCCAGAAGTCAGGAAATCCTAAATGCAATATAGGACGGCTTCATGACTCAATGTGTTATTGATGCTACCATGGAGGGGGCGATCCTTGACCTAGTGCTCACCAATGAGGAGCACGTACAGGAGACAGAAGTTAGAGAACCCTTGGATGGAAGTGAGCACAGTACAGTGTGGTTCAGTTTGGACATGGGCAGGGATGACATCCCTATTAAGACCAGAACACTGGATTTCAAAAGGGCAAATTTTAGAAAGATGACAAAAGTGCTAAGTGAAAACCTAGAGAGCATGCAAAAGGGCATGGGGGTGGACCAATTATGAACCATTATAAGGGGGGCCATTCAGAAGACCACAAACAGTTGTATCAAACTAAGAGGGAAGAAACTGAAAGCCAGACCACCAAGCTGGTTTAATTGTGAGATGGCCAGAGTGCTATGGAAAAGAGGGCGCCTATAGAAAATTCAGAAGAACAGCAAAGGAAGAGGATAAGGAAGAATGTCAGAGGCTCGCTAAGGTGGCAAGAAGGTAGGTGCAGCAGGCAAAGTCACAGAAAGAGGTCCAAATAGCTAAAGAAATAAAGAATGGTGAAAAGGCCTTCTTTTGCTACATAAGTGGGAGGACAAGAAGTGAAATAATACTTCCTCAGGGGCAATGTGAGGAAGTATTATTTCACAGAGAGGGTAGTGGATGCATGGAACAGCCTTCCTGAGGAAGTTGTGGAGTCTAAAACTGTGGGAGAATTCAAGAATGCATGGGACAGACATAAGGCAATTCTTGTGGGGGGCAGGAAGATATAGGCTGTTGGTTAAATAGGATCTGCGGCCTATCCTGTAGGTAGGGAAATGGGCAGACTAGATGGGCCTAGCGGTCCTTATCTGCCATCAAAGTCTATGTTTCTATGTTTCTATGTTTCTATGTCTATGCTACATAAGTGGGAGGACAAGAAGGATGGCATTGTTAGGCTAAGGAAGGGAGGTGGTTGGGTTGATGAAAACTGGAGCAAAGCAGAGGTATTAAACTTATACTTCTGGTCCATCTTTACAAAGGAAAAGAATGGACCAGTGCCATGTGCAGGGAGAAGGAGGGAGGGAACGGGGGGAGCCATATGGGTAATCGAGATTGAAAGAGTGAAGAAGGGGCTGATGGCTCTAAGGATGGACAAATCCCTGGGACCAGATGAAATACACCCTAGGTTGTTGAAAGAGTTAGCAGAGGATCTGGTGGGGCCACTGGCTGTTCTCTTCAATAGATCTTTGGAGTCAGAAGTGCTGCATCTGGAGTGGAGAACAGCACTTGTGGACCCAAGGATGACCCAAGAGTGGACCCAAGGATGACCTGGGTAACTATAGGCCAGTCAACCTGACTTCGATAGTATGTAAACTCATAGAGACCATACTAAAGGAAAGGCTGGTGAGATACATTGAGGAGAATAGTCTACAGGATGAAAGACAGCATGGGTTTGTGGTAGGCAGATCATGTCAAATGAACCTATTTTATTATTTATTATTTATTTTATTGAATTTTGTTAACCCGGTAGGCCCACTGAGACTAGAAGTCCCTTTTTCAGGGATGACTTGGGGGAAGGGGGATACAGATGGTAACCAACTAAAATTGAACCAGATTAAGCTGTTGGTGGTATTTTTAGTGAACTTGATCAAGTTCTTTGATTAGTTGACTGGGGAGTGGACAGAGGTCAGGGGGTGGATATCATATACCTGGACTTTAGCAAGGTCTTCGATTCTGTATCACATAAGAGGTTGATAATGAAACTGAGGGACCTAGGGGTGGGGAAGAATATGGTAAGATGGGTTAAAGTCTGGTTGAGTTCCAGAACCCAGAAAGCAGTGGTTGTGGAAGAGTTCTCAAGCACCATGGAAGTCACCAGCAGGGTCCCGCAGGGATAGGTGTTTGGGCAAGTGTTGTTCGATGTCTTCATAAAGTGACATCGGGGAAGGCATTAAAGGCAATATGTGCCTGTTTGTGGATGACACCAAACTCTGAGGGAAGGTGGACACCAAGGAGGGGCTACAGGACCTGAGGGAGGACCTTCGCAGACTAGAGAGATGGTCAGGAATCTGGCAACTTGGCTTCAGTGCCAAACAGTGCAAAGTGATACACATAGGGGCCAAGAACCTGAGGACAGAATATTACCTAGGAGAGGTTCAGGTAACTGCTTCTGAAGAGGGAAAGGATTTACTGTAGGTGTGGTGTTGCTAGAGACTGAAAACACACCTCTCATTTTAAGAAGGCAACATCAATGGCTAACAGGGTGGTGGGGTGTATTGCAAGAGGATTCAGTAGTAGGTGGATCAAGGTCATTTTACCATTTTACAGGTCATTGGGAAGACCACATTTAGAATATGGAGTGGGGTACTGGTATCCATACCTTAAGAAGGACATCAGCGTGCTGGAGGGGGTCCAGAGGAGGGCAACCAAGTTTATCTAGGGGCAACAAGATAGGTCCTATGAGTCGAGACTGGAAGCCCTATGGATTTACCACCTGGAAGAGAGGAGGCAGAGGGGGGATATGATAGAGACCTTCAAGTACATGAAGGGAATGAAAAGGGAGGATCTCTTTGAAATCAGTGACAACAGCACCACATGGGGGCACTGCCTAAAATTGATGGAGGAGATTCAGAAGGCATGTAAGAAAGCATTTCTATATGGAGAGTGTGGTGACCACCTGGAATGAGCTGCTAGAAGGAGTGGTATCAGCAAAAACAGTACAGGTATTCAAAAGGGCCTGGGACAAACACAGAGGGAGCCCTTGGGATCAAGGAAGGGGAGAAGGGGGTGAGAGGGAGGGATGGTTGGGGTGAGGGCAGAGTCATTGGCATAAGTTGTAAGGCCAGGAACCTTTATCATTTACTGAGCAGAAGCAATAGACCAGGTGATGTTCTTCTGCTGGCTCTTTTTGTATGTTCATATTAACTAAATGCTTAATGTCTGTGGCAGCAGCCCTCCAGAGAAAAGGGCTCCATGTCTTACCCTATTTAGATGATTGGTTCCTTAAGGGCCTGTTGAGGAAAGTGGTTCAGTACACATTGTCCAAAAAAAAATAAAACAATTATTGAGGAAGAGGTTGTTATGGACAACATACCAAAATCTGTACTAGTTCTCTCTCTCAATGCCACCAATATATAGGTGCTGTGATGTACACAGCAGTGGGAAGTGCATTTCTGCTTGTAGATAGAGCAGAGGTTCTAGTTGCCCAGGCCCCACTGGTATGCAGGAGTCATTATTTGTCTGCTCAGATAATGCTCTATCTCTGGAACTTTTGGCTGCTGCCTTAGTGATAGTTCCCTTTGCCGTCCTCCATTTGTGTATACTGCAGTGGATTCTCCAGTTGCAATGAGATCAACTGACAGATGAGCTGGAACAGATGGTCCTCCTTATGTCAGCTTTGCAAAATGCTCTGGTTTAGTGGATGGATGCACCTGTTGATGGACATCTCATTCTTCTTCCTGACTCAAGTGCAGATCCTTAAATTGGGTGCCTTGGGTCGGGCTGGGGTGTCTATCAGATCCCTTTCAGACCCAAGGGTTGAAGACTGACCTAGATTCTGACCTCCACATCAATGTTCTGGAGATGAGGGCAGTTTGTTTTGTCTCGAAGTATTCAGAGAAGTCTTCAATCCTGATCCATGTTCATAAGGAGAGACAATGTCACTGCAATTCACTACATCAACAAGCAAGAGGGCACTTTCTATTAAACTTATGCAAGAAAGCAATGAGAGCGTTGCCCTGGATGAAGTCTCATGGCCTTCAGCTGTCAGCCATGTTTCTCCCAGGTGTCCAAAATATCTTAGCAGGCATGTTAATCTGGTTCCAGTTATGGGTGCACAAATGGCAACTGCTGAACTCCATGGTAAATGAACTCTTTGCAAGGTGGGGTGATTTGGAGTTGGGCGTTTTTGCATTCCCACACAATGTAAAACTGCCACACTGCTGCTTGCTTGTTCCAGGATCTGGAGATTCTTGGTGAGATGCATTGTAAATCTCCTGGAGTGGAAGGTTGTTTATCCATTCCCTCTGATCCCTATCATTCAGAGGGTTCTTCTCAAACTGCGGGTGGAGTGTGTGTCACCCTGATGCTACTGCCCCCCCCTTCTGCCCCCCAGATCTGGTTTCAAATTCCACAGCATATAACAGTTGAGCCTCCTGTTCAGTTACCTGTTTGTCAGTGTTTACTCTCACGGGACAGGGAATTTCTAATCCATTTGGACCTATGGTTCCTGCATCTGCATGCATGGCTCCTGAAGATGCAGCTGTTGCTAATTTTGGGGTTCTCTCCAGGTGGCTGATGTCTTGCTTGCAGTTAGGACGCCTTCTACAAGACACATCTATTCTTTCAAATGGAAGTATTTCTCTATATGGTAGGCTTCCTGTTCAGAGGACACATTTACATTTGATATCAATACAGTATTGCCCTCTTGCCTCTATCTGACTGTGGTCTCCAGTAATCATCTATTAAGGTGCTCTTGGCTGCCGTTTTGACTTCCAATGCCCCTATTGATGGTTGAACCATGGCACAGCTGGAAATGTCACATATGTTCCTTAAGGGTATGTTGCGTATGCTTCCCCAAATTCATAAACTGGCTATGGTGACCTCAATTTCATCCTTGAAAAATCAGATCAGGTGCTGTTTGAGCCTCCTGCAGTCTGAGAAATGCATTTCCTTTCATGGAAAATTATGTTTTTTGTTATCATAACTTCAGCTCACACAATTTCCAAGCTTCGGTTTCAGTTACAGGAGTCTTATTCCCTGATTTTCCACAAAGATTGGGTATTCATGCATAGCAGTCCATGTTTTCTACTGAAAGTGGTCTCTCATTTTAATCTAAATCAGACCATCAACCTTACTTTGTATTAAAATGAGCATGCTCACAGAGGTGAAGCATTGCTCCATACACTTGCTGTACATAGAACACAACTTTTCTATTTTAGTCACACTAAGAACTTCAAAAAGTTCTTCCAGCTCTTTGTCTCATTCACCCTGGGAAAAATGGATACCTTTGTGACTAAACTGTGCCTGTCCAAATGCTGGCTCTGCTGTTTTGAGTTCTATTGTCATAAGTACTGTATGGTAAAGAACTCCCTGGTGCTGTGCATGACCATTCTGCACTTGGTATAGCCACTTCTGTTTCCAGCTTTCAGAATATTTCTGCAGTTGGCACATGTGCTGCCACCACATGGTGCACTGTGTATATGTCAACTAAGCACTACAGTCTAGACATCATCTCCCAGAGATAAGATGGCTTTGGTCTTGCTGTTCTGCAAAGCCTTCTGCCCTTATTGCATATCAGGTTATGCCATACTCCTTGGGTACCTTATGCACTACTTTGAAATCATTCCAAATCTGTTACCCAAAGGAGGAGAAGTCCTGAATGAAAATAAATCAATTACTTACCAGTAAAAGAAGATCTTTGATAAAGTCTCCTCCAGTGGGCCACAGCATACCCACTTTTCTTCCTCCTTTCCATTTGCTGAGGTATTTGCTGGAAGTTTGTCCATTGCCTTGTCTAAAGGTGTCCATAAGTGTCTTATGTTTGATATTGTCAAATCCTATGCCTTGCCTTGTGTGCCTGGTACTAGTGTGGGCTCATTATTGGAAGCCCACTGCTAGCAAATGTTTTCGAGTGGTCTTGACACTGATGGCTAACAGTTCCAAAGGTGTGACACAATGGAGGAGATTCTCTTGAGATCTACTGTTGCTGGTAAGTAACTGCTCTTTATGCAGTTTATATTTATTAAAGCAATGCAGAACAATATGCTTGAGACCTTTAAATACATGAAGGGTATAAACAAGACTAGTACAGAGGGAATTTTTAAGTTGCGAGGGGGGAGGGACACGAGGGGGCATGATCTGAGATTGGAGGGAGAAAGATTCAGGAGAGAAATAAGGAGGAACTTTTTCGCAAAAAGGGTGATGTCTATGTGGAATGCGCTGCCTGAAGATGTGGTGTCCTATAATTCGGTGGGCAGTTTAAAAGGGAATGAGACAAAGTGAGGAGGAGGGTCACCAGGAAGGGAGGAGGGTCAGCTGCAGTATAAGGGATTGCTCGTTGCACACTTGAGCAGACTTGATTGACCATATGGCCTGTATCTGTTGGCAGTTTCATACAGTATGTTCATATGCTTTAAAGACCATTAGCAAGTAAGCAAGCAACTGTTTCTTTCAAATGCCTTGTAAACTATGGAGCCTTGATGAAACAATATTGTACGGACACTTGTAAGTGCACATAATTATTATGTCTCCACTGCCCATTCATAGCTATTTGCCACTATTGTTCTTGTTTCCATTTGTAAACTGTTGTCTCATTGCTGTTGTAAACAATGTAATCATATCCATCTATATATATTTATGCAATAGGTGTGGCGATAAACAGAGTACGATAAATCTGTTTTTCTGAGTCACTGTGTGTAAATTTATTTTTAGGGACATGGATATGTTGTTCATCCACACTGTCTGGCAGGTTCCTTGCCGCTTTAAATCTTGCCGGAAGGTCTTCAAGCTGGCTCCTCCCACCCACCTGGGTGGTAAAACTCTTGGCTCCGCCCCATGACGCCAGATCTTCCTTACCGCTTGGAAGCTCAGGTTCCCTCCTTAACGCTCTGCGTATAAGACTGGTTCCTAATTCTTCAAATTTTCGAAATTAAAAGTTTTTGCTAAAAAGACTTCGGTCTTCTCTCCCTCGCGGCTGCAATGGACAAATCGACTCCCGGTTTCCGGAGATGCCCTAGCGGGCAGAAGATGTCTCGGACGGATCCGCACTCCACGTGAGTTTACTGCTTGGGCCTTGAGCATGACCCGCAGGCCTGCGACCTGTGCTCTTCCTTTTCAGCCTACATCCTCGAAGACCGTGCTGCCTGTTTACAACTGGGGCATCCCGAGAAGAGATTTCCTCCGGTTAAGTCAAAAGAGGCCTGGTCGGCGGTGTCCATGGCAGCGGGCTCGGTGGATCAGCTCGAGCAAATGATCGCCCTCGAAGAGGAGCCGGCGCGGGCCGCTTCTACCTCGGCTGCGGCATTTGTCCCGCTAACTCTCGGTGCCTCTTATTCGGCTTCTTTTAAGGAGCTTTGTCTGACCCTCTCGAAATAAGGTGAGGGTCCAACTTCTTCTGGACCATTTTCTCGGTCCAAAAAGAGAGACAAGAGTAAGTCTCACCGTCGACGCTCTTGGGAGCGGGAAAGATCCCTCTCCCCTAGTTGTCGGCCGTCGACTTCGGGACCACCCTCGCCACTGGTTTCACGGTGTCCCCATCAGGCCAGTTGATCGAGACTCTATCGACGCCGGTCCAGATTTTTCTCGACCCGTTGGATGGGTTGTTGGCTGGAGAAGCTGAGAATCCCCTCTCCCCGGTTCCCCCGGTGGGAGTTGAGGATCCCATCGGCTCGTCTGTGCCTCCGGTTCCGGAGTCTTCGGTGGAATCGTCCGAACTGAAGGGAGTGCCGATTCCCCGCGACACCTCCCCGCACCATCCTCGGCCTAGCCGAGGTTCTCGCTCTCGGTCTCGGACGTCTTCGCGGTCTAGCCGATCCCACCGTCATAGGTGTCTCGGTCTCGGCACTGCGGCAAGCGGCGCCGCCGCTCTTCCTCTTCCTCCTCCTTGGACGAGGGGAGGATTCGGCGCAAGTTGCATCGGAGGTATGAGAAACTCATGTGGCAACAGCTCCTTCTGACCGGGAATAAGCCGACGCCGTCGTCTTCCCAGGCCATTAAGTGGCTGTCACCGGAGCCGCCGAAACAACCCCTCATTTTAGCCGAGGAGCCTGTTCCCAGGCCGGTTGTTCAGCCAATTCCAGCTGCCCCACCGATTCCGGTGGAACCTCCGCCTCCACAGCCGTTAGTTGGGTCTCCGACCAAAAATTCTCAGTCAGCTCAGGGGCTGTCCCATAGGCTGTCTGTCACCCTCACTCCCGATAGACCTCGGCAGGTGGAGGGTGGCTCAGGCCCGAGGCAGCTCTTTGAGGACTCTTCCGAGTCCGAGGATGATTCCTCCCTTTTCTCCAAGCGAATGGACTTGGAGTCCTCAGGAGGACAGTCGGTGGACGATAGCCCTTTGTCCTTCCTAGGATTGCTTCGGCTCATCTCGCAGTCCACCGGGATGAAGCTCGAACCCATTTCTAAATGGGCCAGGTATCCCCTCACGGAGATTCTGGACCGAGGGGATTCCCAAACGGAGGCCTTTCCGGTGGCCGAGGCCATAGTGGGTCTGGCCTTGGAGCTCTGGCAGCACCCTGCTTCCTGCCCTGCACCTTCGGCCAGGATGGCCAGGAAGTATGCGGTCCCTACCGGTTCCCTGTCCATTTTTTTGGAACACCCCTCGGCTGAGGGGTTGGTTACCGACAGCGTTTTCTGGCGTGCCGGGAATGCTAGGGATGTGGACAAACTTCCCAACAAGGAGTCCAAGAAATTGGACTATGCCAGACAAAAAGTCTATGCTGCGTCCTCTCTCGGCCTTCGCCAGGCCAGTTCGGCCGTCCTCATGGCACATTTTTCTCATGCCCTGTTGGGCTCCCTGGATGAGGTCGTCCCTCATCTTCCCGCGGATCTGCAGACTACGGTCAGGCAGGCAAGGGACCAGCAGGGTAGTGGCCAAACAGCAGCCCAGACTGCTTTATTACTGGGACCATGTGCCAGGTCTGTGGCAGCCGCAGTGGCAAGGCCGGGCTTGGCTGAGGATATCCACCTTTACTTCGGATACCCAGCACAAGTTGGCGGATGTTCCCTTTTTGGGGACTGACCTCTTCGGCCCTGGGGTGGAAGGTCACCTGCAGAGGATCGAGAAGTCCAATGCTACCTTGGACTCGGTCTCTTCTGCTCAGAAGGACAAAGGCCGCAAACCACAGCCTAAGCCCTTTCGTCCTTCTGCGACCCCAGCACATCCGGCCCAGCAACGTCAGGGCCAGCAAGCTCAGGCTTGGCATCCCAAACCCAAGCCAGGAGCTTCCTCCAACAGGAAGTAGGGAGGTAAAGGCCCAGGAGGTCCCTCGGCCGGTCCCTCCTCCAAGCCTGCCCAGTGACGGGCTGAGGGGTGTTTCCCCCAACCCCGTCACCTCACCCGAGTTCCCCGTGGGGGGACGGCTCCTGCACTTCCTTTCTGCCTGGTCCGTTATTACCATGGACAGGTGGGTACTGGAGGTGGTGGGAAAAGGCCTGCCTCTAGAATTCGAGCAGGCTCCACCCTTCAGAGCCGTCGCACCTCGGGGGGCCTCGGGGTCCGCGGCCTCACTGTCGGCTCATCAGGCCGACATCGCTCTCCTCCTCCAAAAGGAGGTGATCAGGAAGGTAGCAGATCCTCCCTCAGACCCGGGGTTTGTGTCCAGGTACTTCCTGGTTCCGAAACGGACGGGGGGCTGGCATCCCATTCTCGACCTACACGACCTGAACAAGATCCTAAGGTCTCGAACCTTCAGGATGGTCACTCTGGCTCAGATAATACCATCCCTGGAACACGGCATGTGGTTTTGCTCTCTGGACCTGCAGGATGCGTTCTTTCACGTCCCTATCCGTCCGTCACATTGGAGATTCCTTCGCTTTTGAGCAGAGGGATCCCTCTTTGAGTTCCAAGCCATGCCCTTCTGCCTGTCTCCAGCTCCCAGGGTCTTCACCAAATGCATTGCAATGGTGACAGCTTTCCTGTGGCGCCGAGGGGTCTGGGTGTACCCCTTACCTGGATGATTGGCTGATAGCAGCCCCCTCCAGACAGGAGATGGAGTGGTCCAGAGATCTGGCCCTCCAGGTTTGCTCTCAAGTCGGCCCTCTCATCAACGAGGCCAAGTCGGAACTCGAGCCGAAGCAGGTGATCCTGTTTATCGGGGCAGAGCTCGACTCTCTTCGAGCCAGAGCACAGCTCCCAGCGGACAGGGCTGAGGTTCTTACCTCCTTTGGGCAATTGCACCCTGCCCGGGACTTCCTGCACCTCCTGGGTCTCATGGTGGCCTGTACCAGCGTGGTCCATTGGGCACGCTGGCACATGCGCCCCCTTCAGTGGGGACTGGCCAGCCAGTGGTCACAATGCTGCGATCCATTGGACCAGCTAGTGATGGTGACCCAGGAGATGTGGAATGCTCTCCGGTGGTGGACCATTCCATCTCATCTGCAGGAGGGCATCCCATTTGTCCGCTCCAAGCTGACGGTCTCTCTATCAACCGATGCCTTTCTGATGGGTTGGGGTGCCCATCTGGGGGAACACCGAGCGCACGGCCTCTGGTCCCCGTGGGAGTCCCGATGCCACATCAACCTGCTGGAGCTCCGAGCGATCCGCCTAGCTCTCACCGCCTTTGCTCCGTTTCTCCGGGGTCAAGTGGTCCGAGTCCAGACGGACAATACCACGACCATGTACTACCTAAACCACCAGGGCGGGATGCATTCCATGCTTCTTTGCAAGGAAGCTGTCCGCATTTGGTCACTCATGCACAGCCTGGAGGCGGATCTTCTAGCCATTCATGTGGCAGGAGCCTCCAATACCCTGGCCGATGCCCTGAGCCGGATAGGGGCTGCATCTCACGAGTGGTCTCTCCTGCCAGAGGTAGTACAAGATCTGTTCTCCCACTGGGGCACACCTCAGGTGGACCTGTTTGCCTCCAGGGAGAACACGAAGCTGAGGCTGTTTCATGCCCGCCCCTCTCAGCAGGGCTCACTGCAGGGGGATGCCTTCTCGAGGCTGTGGACCCCGGGCCTCTTCTACGCATTTCCCCCATTTCCCTTGATTCACAAGGTGCTTCTCAAAGCAAGGAGGGACAAGGCACAGGTGATCCTGATAGCCCCAGACTGGCCCCGCCAGTTCTGGTACCCAGATCTCCTCAGCCTCAGCTCCAGGTTCCCGAGGCAGCTTCCAGCTCGCCCGGACCTGCTCTCAGTCAATCAGGGGAAGGTGTTCCATCTGGACCTTCAATCCCTGCACCTGACAGCCCAGTTCCTGAGTGGCTAGAGTTCCAGGCCTTGGGTCTTCCCGACGAGGTCCTCAATGTTGTTGAGGCGTCCCGTAAGGAGTCGACCAGGAAATGCTATGCCTTCAAATGGAAGAGATTTTCCATTTGGTGTCAGGGCAAGGGCTTGGATCCTTCCTCCTGTCCTTTGGCAAGCATCTTGGACTATTTATGGTCCCTTTCTAGTCAAGGGCTTAGGTCAACGACCCTAAGGGTGCACCTGGCAGCCATCTCTGCCTGTGCAGGCGCGGGCTGGGGGCAGTCGGTGGTGCAGGAGAAGGTGGTCTGGCGCTTTTCAAAGGCCTTGATCACATTTCCCCTCGGTCACGAGAACCTCCACCTCCGTGGGATTTACTGCTGGTACTGGCTAAGCTCATGGGCAAGCCATTCGAACCAATGCACAGGTGTTAACTCTCTCACCTGTCGTGGAAGACCGCCTTCTTGGTGGCTATCACGTCAGCCAGAAAGATGGGAGAACTCCAGGCACTCTGCATTGAGTCTCCTTACCTGGTCTTCCACAGGGACAAGGTTGTCCTGCCCCCACCCGAAATTCCTTCCGAAGGTGGTGTCAGAGTTTCACCTTAACCAGGTGTTGACTCTGCCGGTGTTCTACCCCAATCACACCTCGGAGGCCGAATACAGGCTCCATACTTTGGACCCTAGAAGTGCGCTCGCTTATTATAAGGAGCACAAGGCTGAAATTCGGGGAGAGGTTCACCAGCTGTTTGTCACCTACGCTGAAGCCACACCTGGCAGACCTGCAGCCAAGCAGACGATAAGCAGGTGGGTCACCTCCTGCATAGATCTCTGCTACAAGTTGGTGGGCATGGAGCCTCCCAGAGGGATAAGAGCTCATTCTACCCATCATACTGCTGCATCGGTGTCTGCTTCCAGGGACATCCCTATCCAGGATATCTGCAGGGCTGCTACCTGGAAGTTAGCACACACCTTCATCACCCATTACCACATCGACCTTGAGTCATGCCGGGATGCTGGTTTTGGGGCCTCGGTTCTCCAGTCTCTATTCCCTAAGTAGGGGGTGTGCGCCTTGCCTCCCTCCTCCCACAGAACTGCTAGGAGTCTGCCAGACAGTGTGGATGAGCAACATATCCATGTCCCTAGAAATACAGGTTACTCACCTGTAACAGGAGTTCTAGGAATGGTATATGTTGTTCATCCACATTTCTGCCTCGGCTTCAGCACAACCCCTGAGCTTCCAGCGGGCTAGATCTAGCATCATGGGGCAGAGCCGAGAGTTTTACCACCCGGGTGGGTGGGAGGAGCCAGCTTGAAGACCTTCCGGCAAGATTTAAAGCGGCAAGGAACCTGCCAGACAGTGTGGATGAGCAACATATACCATTCCTAGAACTCCTGTTACAGGTGAGTAACCTGTATTTATACACAGTTACTCATTTATACAAGCAGTTACTATGTTACAAATATCTTCAGAACTCATTTAGAATGTTAGGCCTCAGAAGTAGCACTAACTATATTCAGATGGAAATAACTTTAAAATGAAAAATGATAGCATGGTACTGTGAGTATGAAAATTTTTCAGCTTAAGATTATCTACAAAATGAGTGGTGTTTCATTTATAGATATCTTATAGATTTGTTATAATTAGCAAAAAAAAACTGAAGAAATTTACATTTTTTGTTCACTTTTTTGACAAACAAATGTGAATAACTTTAAAACAAAAAATGATAGCATGGTACTGTGAGCACGAAAAATGTTCAGCATAAAAATATCTACAAAATGAGTGGTGTTTCATTTACAGATACCCTTTAGTTTTTTTTTTATACATAGCAAAAAAAACAATAAAATTCAATGTTCTTAACCCTTTTTTGACAAACAAATGTGAATAACTTAAAAATGAAAATGGTAGCATGGTACTGTGAGCATGACATTTGTTCAGCAAGAAGTTTTCTACAAAATGAGTTGTATTTCATTTAATAGTAACCACTATGCTAGGCAGACATACTCTAGGAAAGTTATCCAAAACTCCCAGAAATTATCATTTAAAAAAAAGATAACTAGCCAAAAACAAATGTCCCCGCACTGACAGAAAGCATCCCTATTGCATAAATGAAATATACAATGGTGATCTGTCAGATAATGATTTATCTACACTTGTGCTGTTTGACCTCGGACACCGCACTCATGGCTTACACCACTTGTGAGGTTACCCAAGGTCAAACAGCACTTGTGTAGATAAATCATTTATCTGACAGTTCACCATTGTATATCCATATATATATCTATATATATATATATATATATTTATATCTATATATATCTATATCTATCTATCTATATATATGTATATATATATATATATAGATAGATAGATAACCATTTTTAAAATGGGAAGGGACAGTCTGCAAATCTGATTGGCTGGCACCCCTTGCCGGCCATATGTTTTTTTCCTCGTATACCAAACAGAAAAAGTCCCCAAAGATGGCAAGAACCGCAAAAAATATATCCCTGTTCCACCCTCCTTTCACATGTCTGACAGTAGTCATTTTTATTTCTCAGTAGCCGGTAATTTAAAGCTGGTAAAGAATGTCCAACAACTTCAAAGTACATGTCAACGTTTTCAGCTACCCACATATACAAAACTTATTGCATAAAGAAGACACAGCTGGCACAGAACTACAAAATACACAAATTCCAGCCACCAAAAACAGAAAATTGAATGCAGTGAGTTCCCAGCATATTACACTCACTTCTGGTGAACTTGGGGGACACCCAAAAACAATGTCCTGGACAGTCTCAGTATTCACCAACTGGTGCAGAAAAGCAGAAATCCGTAGACTGGAAAACGGTTGATCATTACACTTTAAATTCCACACTAAGGG
Source organism: Neoceratodus forsteri (assembly GCA_016271365.2). Classification (NCBI taxonomy): domain Eukaryota; kingdom Metazoa; phylum Chordata; order Ceratodontiformes; family Ceratodontidae; genus Neoceratodus; species Neoceratodus forsteri. The sequence continues at coordinate 440,767,257 of CM057451.1, read as the reverse complement.
AGTTTTATGCAGAAGTCCATGCCACGGATTCGGAACAGTACTCAATAGTGAGTTACAGCATGTTACAATCCAGCCTGAACAGGCATCTGAATTCCTAAGCCATACCCATAAACATAAACATAATAATAGACCCTGCATTTACATCAAGCACCAATGGGTTGCCCCAACACTAGAGATGCAGCAAATTTAAAATCCGTCAGAAAGGTGTACACGAAGTGGCCACTTCACATTAGCTCAGTGCTATACGAAGTGGCCATTGGAAAGTGCTCACTTCACCTTGTCATTATGACTTCACATTGTCATTCTGCCTTAACGAGAAGTAAGGTGAAGTGACAACAATATAGGCAGACCCCCACACATCACATGGCTTACAGTACTGTAAGTCACATGCTTTAGCCAGGCAAGAGGACGTGAGTCATAAAAGCAGTTAGTTTCACTTTCTCCTTTACAGTGGTAGAAGGAGGAACCATTTTGTGTGTAGAGGACAGTTTGCAGTGGTATATTTGTTCCTATCTTGTGAATTGCCTAAAAACAAACAGCTTTTTTAAAAGCTAAATCTTTAGTTTTTTGGGTCAGGTTTTTTCAGTTCTTTTTTGGGACTGATTTGTTTGTTTTATAAGTTTTTTTTGTGTGTGTGTGTGTGACTGTGAGTGCGTGAAGCAGTCTTTCTTTGTGTGAGGCGTCAGTTTGGAGAGGGAATTAGTGGGTTGTGCGCGGTGGACCCGGAAGGAGAGTCTGTAGCTCATTGGCATAGGCAGAGGGGAGTGCACATGTGTAGGAGGTGGTTGTGTGTCATCGGACTGCTCCCAACTATTTGGTCTTGCCTCTCCCCCTCTGGAAGCAGCAGCACCACTAGTGACACCAGCGGCACATCCACTAACTCTGCCACCACTACCACCACCAGTAGCAGCTGCAAGGGCTCCAGCGGCACTCCTTCCACCACCTCCACAGCTGCAGGTGGAGCCCCAGGTGTGTGATGGTGCTGCCGGCAGTACATCTGCCCCTCCTGTGCCTGGTCCCCCCCCCTGCAGCTCCCCAGTCTGGCAGTTTTTTAACTGTGTGGGGGGGTGGACAGCACCACTGTGGCTTGTCAGTTATGTGGCATGCAGGTGCACCTTGGCCCCCGGGGGATGCATTTGGGGACTGGTGGCAAGCAAACACATATGATAAACCACCACAAGGTGTGAACAGTCTAGGCCTCCATCTGCTGGCCCTTCTGTGGTAGTGGCAGAGGGTGCTGGGGGTGTTCTGCCTTGCCACCGCAGCAGGAGGAGGACAACAGCAACAGCTGCTCCACAACCACTGCCACCACAGCCGTCAGCATTACCCTCACCACCATCACCACTACCTGGCTTTCCCCCAAAGTAGACCCCAACACAGTGCCTGCAATGCAGGCAGACACTGCACTGCTGTGGGCAGCACTGGAGGGAAGCAATGAGAGGGTGGGTGCTGTGCAGCAGCAGGTGGAGCAAACTGAGCAACACCAGCTGCAGATAGTGTTAATGCTCCATCTGCTGTTGCAACACCATGGAATCCCACATTAATTGATTTTTCCTGGACACCCCCCCCCACACTGCTGTAGTGCTTTGTGATTTATTTTTTATGTTTAATAATAGACAGTCATACATGCTCCTTTTGCCCTGTTGTTATAATCCAGTGCCTCAGTAATGTTTATTTTCTGTTGTGGAGTGGTTGTGGAAAAGCTGGTGTGAGCAGTATGATGTGCTAAATTGCATGTGTGCAGTCAGTGTTGTTTCATGTGTGTGTGTGTGTGTGTGTGTGTGTATGTGTGTGTGACATCAGACATTGTGCAGCTTCTTGCAATTATATATTGCTGACCTGTTGTAGTGTTTATGGTATAAAGGATAGCGAGCAGAATAACGTATATTTTATTGCCACCATCATCATCAGCGGACTAAGTGATACGATTCTTTTTCAGAGGTGTCTGACCAGACTGCACCTTAGTCACATATTACACACATGACTTTTAGGAGAGCATGTGCTTTTTGTGCTATGATCTCCACTAAGTCATGTGTGCACTGTGAGTTACTGAGGTGCACGGTGACCCGATACCTCTGAAAAAATATCATATCACTTACTCAGCTGGTGCTGATGGTACAAATAAAATACATGTCATGTAGTCTTTCTTATCTTTATTCTTGAGATACTGCAACAAGTCACACCATATATATGTTTTCATGAAATTGGACAATTTACTATATGCACACACAGGAAAGAACACTGATGGCACACATGCAGTTTAACAGAACATACTTGCACTTCTCAGTCATGCTTTTTGTGAAACACTTCAAATCATGAGTCCCGACACAAAGTAAATATTACTGAGGCTCCATAAATATTTCATTTTTGAAGTAGACATTAAAGAGATTCACCAAGTTACAGCATTGTACCCGATATATTGGCACCTTACTTCCAGGGGAATCTTTCTTGCTCCATGTGTCCTTACATAGTGCAATACTTTTCTGGCAAAAACACCCATAATTTCATTAAAGCAGGTCATGGATGACTTCTCATTCTGAAGAGCTGCCCAAGTTCTGCCCCCCATGCTCAGCAATGTTATGACGTGATGCCAGGGAGAGAGCGGGGGAGTGCTTCATTATACTGAATGACTGGCAAAGAGCCTTGTTAGTGGAAAAGTGCCCACGTTTCACCACAAACTGACCATTATAACATAAAGAAACATTCAGAAAGCTGCTGGCCATTCAGTATAATGAGCAGACCACGCTCCAACGCTCATTCAGATATTACTGAACATGAAACAGCAGAGTAGCTCTTCAAACGAAATCTCAGCAACCACCTTCAATGTAACATTTATAAAGCCATAAGGACATGTGGAGCAAGAAAGATTCCCTCAAGCACCCATATTGGGCACAATCCCATAACTATGTAACTTGGTGAATCTCTTTAATGCAGCAGTGCAACAATCTGTTGAAAATTTTTACCTACACTTTTTAGTGCTATTTTACATTGGCACTTTACTTACATCCTGACTTGTATGATACTATTATTTCCAGTATTTGAGTCTGCTTTACTACTTTTTATCATGTCTGAAATAATAAAAGGCGCACCCCTTTTAATACGGTGCAGACCAGGTCTTTGTTGGTATTTTTCACTGCTTTTCTCCATCAGTTGTTATATATCACTTCTGTTGTAAAATTAACAGTTATGCAGCAGGCAGTGTTTTATAACCTCACGGAACAATATTTATTCAAAAACAGCTGCAAACAGTGATAAAAACTTGGTCAGAACAATATTAAAAGGTGTGCTTTTTTTTCAGACATGTGAATAAGTAGTAAAGCAGACACAAATTGTGAAAAGACAGGTATCATACAAGTCAGGAGGTAACTAGTGGCTGGCAATGTAAAATAACATAAAAAACTACAGGTCAAAATTGTCACCACATTGTTGCAATGCAGCTTTAACTTGCAGTCATGCATGCAGTGGTTACACAGTGTCCCCAGATTTTTTCTGCATCCCCAAAAAGCATCTGTCTTGTGTCCAGAAAATTGACAAGTGCCAGCAAAGTGAAATGGAAGCATTACACCACATGCAAAGTCCCCCAGAATGTGTTGCACAGTCACTCATGTGTGCAGTGGTCACACAGAGTCCCCAGATTTTTTCTGCATCCCCAAAATGCATCTGTCTTGTGTTCAGAAAATTGACAAGTGCCAATGAAGTGAAATGGGAGTGATACACCACATGCAAAGTCCCATCAGAAATAATGACCTTGAGTGAACTGTTGCTGGTCCAAAGTTTGCTGCGATTCCCACAAATGCAATGCGATCACCTCAACAGGATGGAAGGGTGCCCTTTGTCTGTGCACTGATAGTAGCCTTGGTGAGTTGATATATATATATATATATATATATATATATATATATAGTTTGTAGTTTGTAGGTGGGGGTTGACATATATATACATGTACTCATTGCGTTGTTTTGTATCACAGGTCACAGATACTGTGGTGTGCACATTCTATTGCTTGATGAGAACTTTTTGCATTGAAATTGGAAATGGATAACTCTCAAGCCAATGAAGGTAAGTATTTTTTTTTGGAGGGGAAGTATATTTGCAGGTAGGTCTCATTAACAGTCTCCTATTTGGTTACTTCTTCACAGATTTCATCTGCACCCTTCTCGAGTCTGGTTGGTAATGATGGTCATGGCCATCAATTGAAACAACTTCTGCGTGTTGCATGTCTGCCCCAGCCCGGGAAGAGGGCTGATGTTGAAGAACTTCTTTGGATAAGGCAACTATGCCACAACAAATCATCTGAAAGTTTCCTAAAAAAAGAAATGAAGTACTTATTACAACTTGACTGCAGCAGTAACACATTATGTTTACTGTAGACCATGGCTGTTCCATGGGTATCTGGATTATTAACACAGATAGTAAGCTGTCACACTGCAATCAGCAGATCAATCACAACTTAATTTAGTACCAGACTGTGTAAAAAATATACTGTGCAAGTGTCCCTGGTTCTCAATCTCAACTCAAGTTACATTTCAAAACCACATCTTGTCAAGTAACGCAACCTGTGTGCAACTTTTTCAACACTGTCATGGCTGCACAGCTGCAAGTTCGGAATACAGTGCATGATATCTTGCAGAAATAGTTTTTTCGACGTACACATGTCACTTAGTTTATGAATCCTCCTCAGTCAAATTTGTTGCACTCTTTTAAAAAAAATTAACAGATGAAATAAAATATATATGCTTACGAGTATAGATTTGAAATGGACATTCCATAGGTTCCTGTGTACGGTACTGCTGTAGTACCATTGATACCGACTTTCAGCGAAGAAGAGTAATTTTTTGTTAACCTGTAAAAAAAACAAAATAAGTTTACTGTATGTGTTTGACCACTGCAGCTCAGAAAAGCAACAGAAAACAAAACACACTGCTAAAGGAAAGTTGAATAGCATAAAAATCATTAGTACACATACTCACTTTGTAGTTTTAATATTAAGAAGCCTTGTGCCTGTGGATGATGGATGTGGTCTCCTGTTCAACTCCCTCTGCCTTGGCATGGTCAATGTAATGGGAAAACATTGTTAGAATGACACTGGTGGTGAGTGCTGGTGGTCATAGCTGTGGCACATGATGACAATCCCTGTGATATCTTCCTGCATCTGGTGGTGGTGGCAGTGGCTAACAGTGATCCTGGTGGTGGTAGTCCAGGGGGGAACACTAAGTCTTTCTCTGTGCTGGCAGTGGCTAACAGTGGACCTGGTGGTGGTGGTCTGGGAGGGCACACAAAGTCATTCTCTGTGGTGGCAGTAGCTAACAGCGGTCCTGGTGGTGGTGGTCCAGGGGAGCACACAAAGTCATTCTCTGTGGTAGCAGTGGCTAACAGCGGTCCTGGTGGTGGTGGTCTGGGGGGCACACAAAGTCATTCTCTATGGTAGCAGTGGCTAACAGTGGTCTTGGTGGTGGTAGTCCAGGGGGCAACACTAAGTCATTCTCTGTGGTGGCAGTGGCTAACAGCGGTCCTGGTGGAGGTGGTGGTCTGGGGGAGCACACAAAGTCATTCTCGGTGGTGGCAGTGGCTAACAGTGGTCCTGGTGGTGGTGGTCTAGGGGGCACACAATGTCATTCCCTGTGGTGGCAGTAGCTAACAGTGGTGGTGGTGGTAGTCCAGGGGGCAAACAGAGTCATTCTCTGTGGTGGCAGTGGCTAACAGTGGTCCTGGTGGTAGTGGTCTGGGGGACACACAAAGCCAGGAAAAAGAAAACACGTATCATACAGCAAATATCACCTCCTTTTAACAACTTCAATTAAAACCTGCCAACATTAACCTCATCATCATCCTCATAAAGAAAGCTGCCCACACGGTCATCTATGTCTGAAGTCTGACCACTGGGATATTCTTTCTCCATTGTGTCATCATCTACATCAGTGGTAGTCCGTTTCATGCTGCCACTGCCAGTGCCACCAGGATGGTCAATTTCTACATCACTAAAACCACCATGACTAGGCTGGGGTATGAATACTGAGGTTGCAGTCTGTGTTGGTATGTGCCTCTCATTCATTTTTATGAATGTTAGCAAACTAACATTTGCAGGAGAGAGGTTTGTCCGACGATCCTTAAATATTGTGCCTGCTGAGCTGAATACCCTCTCAACACTTACACTGGAGGGTGGGCATGTGAGGTACTTCAGTGCCACTGCAGTCAGCTCTAGCCATTTACTGACTTTTCCATTCCAGTACAAATAAGGATAAAGTTATTGACAGATGTCTGTTTTCAGACAAATATGACTCATTAAGTCCAGTGTTTCATGCATCATCTTGTTCTCTGGAATCATTTATTTAGCAAATTCCCACTTGGGACAAAGCCTCCCAAAGTGGGTTAATGCCAACCACTTTGGATGACAGACCACCTGGAACTGCAGTCCCCTTCCCCTTACAGGATAAGCTTGATACTCCTCCAGGTGTACCTTCAGCCTGATTATGCTGCTGAGGTTTGCTGACCTTGGCACTTGACTTCTGTGCCCCATGAACCAAGCGCACCAGTTGCCCACTGATATTTTTTACTTGTTCAGGCCCTCCCTCCAATACTGAGGCAATTCCACATTTGTATCGTGCATCCAACATTGTTGCTATTGCAGTACACTGAATGCTCAAGATATGACGATTCTGGTCTAACGGCTAATGTACATCACAAGATATTCTGAGATGGCTTTGTATTGTTCATACAACCTCTCTGCCATGTATAAAGTGGAGTTCCACCGGGTGACAACTTCCAGCTTCAAGTGGTGCTGAGGGAGGTTGTTTTGCATCTGCAACTACTGAATTTGGTCACGGGCCTTTACAGATCGTGAAAAGTGAGAACAGATACGGCACACTAACTGGCAGCATTTCTTTTACATCACGGTGCTGCAGAAACTCCTGCACCACAAGATTTAAACAATGGGCCATGCATGGAACATGAAAAAAGCCACCATTCATGATGCATTTCACCACATTTGACCCATTGTGACCTGCTATGAACCCAGCTGTCAGGGACAGGGGTTCAGCCACTTGTCAATTTCAGTCAGTACCATGTCTAACATGTTTTCACCAGTGTGTGAACAGGTCACAGCATGCATGGCAATCATTGCATGCTGTCGAATTCCTGGAAGATTGCTACCACCGCACTCCACCTTACTGCACTGATTACTCGCACTACCAACAGCACAAACAACCCCCGGCACCTGCGCCCAATATGCAGTTATACACAAATATGAACTCTCCGCTATTTTTCCACCTTTCCACATATGCATACTTAATGGATGAATGGAGAGGAGGAATGTTGAAGGGCATGTCTTACTGAGTCAGACACAGTACGGTGCAACTCGGGGACAACAAGGGTCAAAAAATATGTCCTGGATGGGACTTTCCTTTTTGGACAGGCATGTGCAGCAAACCACTGTAACCCAGAATTATCCACAAAGGAGAAGGGCAAAAAGTCAATTGCCAGCATTTCAGCTACAGCAGCATTAAGTTCACGTGACACTGTATGATTGGGTGGGTACTTCAGCTTTTGCACAAAAACACTCTGTAACGTGGGCTGACTTAAATGTTTTACATGGGATGTGATGACAAATAGTTCTGCTCTGCGAATGGCAGGGGGTGGAGTGTGGATGTTTGATGAAGACAGTTGCACAGGTGATGATGACAAACCCACAAATGCAGTTATTTTGTCATATTTACCAACCGGGGTTGATGTAACGCTTGCACTATACATACTGCATTCACCACCACCACCACCAAAACTGCTACTCTCACCAGCACTGGACAACATTTCAAAATCATTATGCTCCTCCACCTTATCATGCCTGTAGTAATCCTCTGCTCTTATTTTATCACTACTGCACACATTTAATTTCCTATTGGATTTAACAGTCATGGAAGGGGATAACATGCTCATTATGGTTGATGACAAGGGTAAATACCCCACTGTGGCATTAGCTGCCATCTTGTGTTGGGTCCACAGTGCCATGTGCCTATTCTTAAGATGTGTATGCTGTCCTCCTGTGCCCAGATGGCTCCCCTTTTTACCTCGACTCAGACGCACATGACAAACCTGGCAGATTGCAACTGACTTATCATTTGCATCTTGCACAAAAAATCCCAAACAAGGGATTGTGATGCTCTACTTTTAACATGTCCTTGATGCTGCTTATTGGACTCTGTTCTTTTAAGCCATGAGGTGGGGTGTGTGTTATGTGATTTTTTGGGCAGAACACACTGGGACTGCAACTGACCACCATGACTACCTATCATTATTTCTGGGTCATCATCGTCATCACCATCAACTAAAACTTGTAAATCACATGTTTTTTACGGGGAGGGATTAATACAAACAGACCCAGACACAGCCACCTTGAATTTCTTTTTCTCTGGTTCCCAAATGGGGTCAATTACATCATCATTATATTCATCAACATCACCCACATCCACATCTTCTGCTTGGATGCTGGCATGTGGACTGCATGTTGCAACCACAGCAACATCATCATCATCAGATTCATCATCATCATCAACACCACCATCACCTGATATTTTTTCACCACACTGTGAATCACTGCACGGGAAATGCATGACCTGAACCATGGTGGAAGAAATGTCACATTGTATGCTATCATTGACATGATTATCAGAACCATCATGTTCAGTTACTGGGATGTTACTGGGAAGTATGACATCATCTACACTGCCACTCGCTCGCACTGCTTCACATTCCACTATATTTTTTGACACGGTACACTGGTCAGAAGTGGAACTTGAGGTAGCAATACTCATACCACCACCATCAACTGCACTAACACCACTGGCTGGGACAACATCATCTCCTCCAACTATGAGTGAAGCCACTGATTGGGCTGTAAAAAACATTGCAGGAGAAATACCTTTCCTCACATCAGCAATGCACTTTTGTGTCTGCGTACTACCATGCCCACAGACAATTTTACCACTGGCAACAATACCATGGCAAGAACCAGCTGACTTGCACATCTCTTTGCGGGCATTTTGGAGGATCAACAATAATATTCTATACAAATTTAGGTTTTACAATGTTCACGCTGGATGGGGGGACACTGGATGTGAAGCCAAAAAAACAACTGTGGCTTCAGTAACAGATACAGATGCAAATTCACAAGTGAAAACAACACCTTAACTAACCAGTGGTGCTGAAGTCACAAACATTCCAATCTGGAAAATAATTCCTTTTGCTAGTGGGGGGAGGGCACTGACTGCATATTTTTAAGGCAGTGCAAGCAGCAAAACAATGAAAAGATACCACCATGGCAGTACAAAATCATGCAGCTGCAGTGGATAGCAGGTTTACACTGCTGCACCTGCAGTTACACTGTGGCACAATAAGAGGTGTATTATTTGATGTCACGCACCACACACACACATACACACACACACACACACACACACACAATTTGTCTACAAGTAATGCATAGCAAATTGAAAAGTTCAGTAATATACCACGTATTGTAAACAACCTGAAATTATGAACTGCTGCACCAGACCCACAAAACACACAATCAGCAAAACAAATTCAATGATTACTGACAATATTACTGTGTGTACATTAACACAGTCAGTTATATAACAAAAAAAGCAAAAAACAAAGAACTCCCTATTTCTCCAACTTAAATCTACCTACACTACAAATACACCCCTCCCCCAAAGCACACTTTCATTGTCTCTTACTACACAGACTCAATGTAGTACATTAACATTCAAAATCCACACACAGACAAAAATTCTCAATGATATGAGTGCAGAAGGGTTTCCTATAATCAGTGAGCTAAAGTTTGAGCAAAAAAAATTACTCAAAAAGGCTTTTTTAACAGCTTCTAGAAGATTTGAATCACAGACAGCTCTAAGAGCACACTGTCTCCTACAGCTTCCTACACACACTACCACAAACTGAGGCTGTGCAGATCAATATAGAGCCAATGTGACCTGAAGTCCCATGAATCACTGCAAAATTTGCCTTTGGAGCTAAAAAACAAGGCAAAGTGAGGTGAAGTACATTGTTTTCAATGCGCTTTGCCTTGAAAATTAGTGGAGTAGTGGTCTGGAAAGGTGGAGTAACATGAAGTCATTGTTTTCAATGGACTTCTCGATACCCATTATAATGTGAATTACTCCGCTTTGCATTGCGGAGTACTCCGCGAATTCGCCTTCGCTCCACGAATCACTTTGTGAAGTGAATTGAGGCCACTTTGCCCACCACTAGCCAACACCACCAAGGTACAGTCCCGGTCTGGCACAGTAAAGAGCCCATGGGGATAAACTATTTATCTTCAATGATGCCCTGACTTATTAAGGAGGCTAGTTTATTCTGATACACCAACCACTCATTGTGCTCCCCAGCAGTACAACTCCTCTACTAGGCTCAACTAGAAAGTTGTGAGATTATGTGTGTGACGGGATACCAGTCTGAAGAAAGCCTGAAAAGCTACTGGAGCATCAGCTCATCAGACAGAAGAAAATGGAGCACAATTTTGTTTGGACAGCAACCAGATGAAGAACTTAATACATCATGCAGAGTCTGCTCTCCACCTTTGCAACCCACCTCCACAGTACCACAGCCTGACTCAAATCTTCCAACAATGAAACATCAGCCTACAACAAGCCATTCAATCTAACAAACTGTTTGTTCACTGGAGCATAAGTGCACTTTTATCATCTGCTACTCTAGGAAAAATAAAAAGAAAAAATGTATTTCTACAACTGTACTACTTTCTACTAATTAAAAACATGAGCTGTTACATGTCTGTTCTAAAACAAATGTTGCAACAGTTCATTCAGCTTGTGGTACACTCTTGTTTTATTAATTTACCAGCCTCAGTTCACTCCCAGTTAAAAAAAAAACAGTTCAAATAGGCTGGAATTACTTTTCCAGCAGAAGAATAATTTAATAAAAATCAAAACTTTTTATCAAAAAACATAAAAAAGTATCTCACTTCTTTATTTCTCAAAATATGCCCAGTTTAGAAGTGCAGTAGCACATTCCATGGTGTGGGTTATAGTCTGATAAATGCACTTCTAGGGGGCAGTAAGGCACTCAGCCTGTGGCCTCATGCCTCACTACACCCCCAGGTGTGCATCTATCAGAGCATGACCCACAGCCCATTGTGTGCTATTGCTTACTTTATGTATGTTATACACCAGGACTTCCTTTTTTATGATGAGTCTGACTTAGTGGAGCTCTCATGGTTACAAAAATGTATACTGCACAATACAAATTCAACTGTCATTCGTAATCATATTTTCTCATTAAAAGACTGTTACATTGTTCTGGGGGGTGGTACTAGAAACACTGGGTTTATTGAAAAGTTTTTCCCTACATCTGCCCCCCTTGCCCAGCAGCTCTCCCCACCCAGCTTTTTCAGGGGTGTACTGTCCCACCAGTTACCCAGAAACACTGTTGTTATCATTGGCCTGTCCTGTTGGTTATTTATGATCCTGCTGGGGGAGCCAACAGTGATCTCAGTAGAAAATAATTTCTCTTTCAGGATCCTTGTGTAAGAGTGTACCAGTGTGCAATAACGCTAATATAGTACATGCATGACAGAGACACACATGCATGCCATATCCAGTGGTTCCCTTCTTCCCATCTGTAAATGCCCACTGCTCTGCCAAGTAGCCTCCACCAGGTGGCAGTCTATAAGTGGGATGCCACATTCCTCTCAAGGGGGAGGAGATCTGTCCTTGAGATACTGGATCCTCCCTTCCCCACTGCCCACCATGCAACTTGAGTCCGTTCCCAAACTCAGGTCACTGAAATAGCAAGCAGAATGCCTACAGTACTTCAGCTTGCTTGCTAGGCCATTGCACAACTGGGCTGGCTAATAACAGTTGTTTTTACCTGAGTTTGGGAAGTACTCCCAGGGTGTGATGTTAACTGATATTGGTCTACATGGTCCAGTCCAGTGGCAGGTATTTGAAGCTGATGGATTTTTCTCCTAAATTGCTTCTGAGGCAGACAAACTTAGAGACACCATAGTGATGGCATCCTCAGATGGTCCTTAGATTTATTTATTTATTTAGTTATTTGGTTTATGGTAACCAGGTAAATACACAAGAAAACTGAATGCCTATTTTCAGGTACAACCCAGGAGAGTACAAGACAAGTAAACAACAGTTTACCATAACTAAGAAAGCTGAGGTACACAGCTGCAGGAACATCAAAGGAAAATAACCATGATCCTTACACTGTGACAGCAAGTAGCAAACAGTATATTAATTATTATAACACCAAGTAACAAACAATACATTAATTAAGCCATCAGGGAATAAAAAGTAGTGCAGTCAACTCTGCTATAAGCAAGACTTGGATAGACTGGGCAGTTTGACTGCACAGTGTAGAAGAGTGCTGAGTAATCAATTGGTGGTAGAGCAGATTAAGCGCAAGTACACACCATTGATAGAAGGAGATGAGCCTACAAAGCTGCTTTGAAGGCTGATAGGGTCAGGGAGTTTCAAATTTTGGTAGGAAGGGAGTTCCAAAGCCTTGGGGCAGATGAGAAGGCCTGGTTGCCCATTTTGGTCGAGCATTTTGGAACAACCAGGGAGGTGGTATTTGTCGATTGAAGTGAATAGATGGGGTGAACACCATGTATTAGTGAGCTAGGGGAGGCAATCCTGAGAAGTTTGAAAAGAAAGCATCCTATGGCATAGAAGCGTAATGCAGAGGGGGAGATCTATCCCAGACTGGAGAACAATAAGCAATAATAGGTCAAGCAGGGGGAGCTAAGGGCAAAGAGACAGATCTTATTGTAAGTAACATCCCATTTAGTTAGCAAGGTTTTGGTGGTATTTGTGAGGATAAATGAGCAGTATCAGAGAGAGTGGAGGAGTATGCCTCGGGATATAGCTTTGCACGCACCTGGACTAAGAAAGTGGCAGAGGCAATATGCCATGCCTAATGTTTCAATCATGCCATGTCATTTTTGATGACATCATTAGATGTTAAACATCACCAAGGTGAGGATGATGGCACCTGTATAGAAACAGAAGAATATCACTAGAAGAAGGCCAACTGCTCTACCCAGTCTGCCTTTTTCCCTACCTTACCTCCATGACTGAGTTCACTAATGGTCACACGTCTCCACCTTCTATCGTTTTCCTGTCACTTTCGTACCCTCTTCCAAACACATTTGTCTATCCCATGCTTGCTTGAATACAACCACCACTTTTGCAAAGATCCTCTTCTTTCGCAGTCTAATACACTTTTCAACCATCCTCTCTGTGAAAAAGTACTTCCTCATGTGTTTTTTTAACCTCTACCTACCAGTTTCCTTGTGTTACCCCTACTGTCTGTGTTTGCATGGGGGGTTGAGCAGCTTGCTGTTACCAACATTGTTGATTCTTTACAGAAACGCATACAGTATGTCTCTGTTATGCACACTCCTGACTCTGGCTCTCCAGTGAGTATATGTTTAGGTCATATAGCCTTTCCTCCTTAACCAAGCTAATGAGGAGAAGGTAATGATGATGCAGTATTTTATTATGAAGATATCCAACATTAATGGTGCATAGTGTAGCAGGGGAGAGCCAACCTAGACATGACTAAACAATGATGTGTTACGTTGGTGGTCAGTAGAGCAAACAAGCATGTATTATTAGTTGCATCCCATTCCTGAATATAACATTAATGTATAAGGTTGTCCCATGTTAAAGTATAGGGTAATATATACCCAATCATTTTTGTTTAGTTTGCTGGTATTTCTATGACAATATACAGCAGAATCAGTCATGCTGCAGTGCAGTAAAAGAGAACTCACAAATTCCTTCATGACAAAAGGGCTTAATTGCCCATTAAACTGCACTGTTCCTTAAATAGAAATAGAAACATAGAATTTGATGGCAGATAAGGACTACTTGGCCCACCCAGTCTGCCCATCGTTCCCTACCTACATTATTATCACAGACCATACTTGATCTACAGCTCTTTCGCCCTGCCCCATTCCTTTCCGTTAAGATTCCCTTGTGCTTATCCCAAGCATTCCTAAAACCTACCACTGTTTTCTCTCCTACCATGTCCACTGGAAGGCTGTTCCAGTAATCCACCACTCTTTCTGTGAAGAAGTACTTTCTCACACCTCACTTGAATGTACCCCCTCCAGCTTCATAGCATGTCTCCTTGTTCTTGGGCACCTTTTTTCTGAAAAACACTTGCTTCCTATGCCTTGTTTACCCACTTGAGGTATTTAAAGTTCTCTATCATATCCCCCATCTCCCTCCTTTGTTCCAGGGTGTACATATTGAGGTTCTTTGGTCTCTCTTACATAGAAACATAGAAACATAGAAGTTGACAGCAGATAAGGACTGCAAGGCCCATCCAGTCTGCTCATTTTTTCTACCCTATGAATGTACCATTGGCCTTTACTCTGTCAATGGCCTATTTATTCATACTGATCTGTATTGCTTCCTTGTGCCTATCCCATGCCTTTTTGAAGCCCTGCACTATATTCATATACACCACTTCCTGAGGTAGGCTGTTTCATGCATCCAACACCCTTTCTGTGAAAATGAACTTCCTCACATTACCCCTTAATTGGCCTCCCTCTAATCTCATGCTGTGTCCTCTTGTCCTGCTAGTGTTCTTATATTGAAACATGTATTGAAACATCCTCATAGGGCTTTTGATGCAGACTGTGCACCATTTTAGTTACCCTCCTCTGGACCACCTGTACTCTGTCTATGTCCTTCTAGAAATGTGGTCTCCAGAACTGTACAAACTACTCTAGGTGGGGTCTTACCTGTAATCTATGTATACAGAGACAACACCACCTACCTCTTTCTGCTACTGGTACCCCTCCCTATACACTTCATCATTCCACCTGCCCTCCCAAATGCCTTGTTTCATTGCAAAATGCCAACTTTATTAATATAGTTGCTGGGCTAGTAGAACCAACCCTTAGCGCCTTGGCAGTGATGCTTTCTAAGGGGGTATTATTAACAGACAAAAAGTTTCAGGTGCATATATATACATAACAAGTGATGACCTCAGAAATATCACATGAGACCATACAACCAATTAGTAACAAAAGAATAAAAAAAAACTATTTCTTTTTTATTTTTTTTTTCATTTTTCTTTTGACTTTTTGGTTTTTCTCATTTAATTTCTTGATAACACTATCACTATTAAGCTCATGTCATGCTTACAGAATGCACCAATACACAACTGTTCTTTAATGATTGCCCCCAAGGTTCGAATCCCCCTGGGCCACTTGTTCAGGTATCCACATGAATATAACTAATTAAATATAAGCAACCTTTAAATAAGGTATATAGAAAACAAAACATTTTAGAAACATATCTGTTATAAAGGCTCATCTACATGTTTGAAGATGCACAAATGAAAAAAAACAACATCTTTTAAGAACATCCTTTAAGTCTAAATAGACATAATTATATAAAGCATGATGGATGGCCCTTAATGGTACACAGAAATTGATATCAAAAACAGAAATACATCAACAGTTCAAAAGAGAGTAATACTAGCAATGAATCCTTGAAATCGAGTTTTACAATACATTTTACAATTAATTTTAGCTGACATTTCTAAAATTAAAGAAAGGCTGGATAGGGTGGATTGGTTATCCACTTTTAATTCTGTGCTTATTGAGGAGTACTTTTTTACACTTCATAATGCTATTATTTATCTTTGTGATTGTCATATCCTCTCTATCATGAAGTCCGAGTCTAGTAACCCAAAACCAAAATGGATGAATAAGACAATATCTAAACTCATAACAAAAATCACCCACTCCATCAAATTGGAGTTTATTTTTACATATTCAAAAAAAAAATGTAAGAACTCCATATGTAAAGCAAAAAAAAAACTTGGGAACAGAGATTAGCCTCTAATGAGAGTGAAGATTACAGAAAATCCTTTTATGTGTATATCAATTCTTTGAAAAAGCCCCAATGTCAGGTAGGCCCACTTTTGGATAACGGTACCTTAATATATGACCCCCTGTATATGGCACATTTATTTAACACCAACTTTTGTAATATGTTTCAAAAAAATCAACATGCCAGTATTATTTAAGTTTTGACAGATTGCCCAATTTCTATTTCTGTTTCTAACGTCCATACTAAATTGTTATGACTAAAAGGGAAAACTAGTGTCCCAACAGACAATGCCCCTGGTCACCTTTTGTATCTATTGGCTGATAGCTTGTCATTACCCCGTAAGTTATTATATGAGTATTTTATTAACCACAATTTTGTCCCTAACATTTGGAAAACTGCATATGTTATACCTATTAATAAAAAGGACCATAGCAATAACTGGGAAAATTATAGGCCCATCAGCCTAACTTCCCCCCTGTGTAAGACACTGGAAAGTTTGATCAAGGACTTAATCTCTCCTATTCTAATTAAATCTGACATTGAACAGCACAGATTTAAAAAAAGGTTGTAGTTGTCATTCCAATCTGTTGTGTTTTTATGAGGATGTTAGTCTAAATCTAGACAGCAAACTAGCTTATGATGTGATCTACATTGATTTTTGCAAGGCTTTTGACTTGCTTCCCCATTGGGCATTGTTGCAAAAACTTTACTCCTTTGAACTTAATTTGCATATTATAAATTGGATAGCCAATTGGCTGTCACACAGATCACAGCACATTATGATCACTGGACTATGTTCCAAAATGGATGATGTTACAAGTGGTGTGCCTCAGGGGTCTGTCTTGGGCCCCTGTTTATGGCAACTATTTATTGCTGATATTACAAAACTATGTAGTTCTAACATCATTAAGTATGTGAATGGTATAATAATCGGTGGTTTATGTGACAACTCAGATCAAATAAATGTTCACCAGCTTGATCTGGACTTAATGTCTACATGTATCAATACATGGGGTATGACAGTAAACCTTAAAAAATGCAGGACTATGCATTTTGGAAATGGTAAGCCTTATCATGTTTACACATTGGCCAATACTGCATTGATTACTACTGACATAGAGAAGGATTTGGGGTTCCTGGTATCTGAGGACTTTCTCCCTAACTCCCGGATAAATGAGGTAATCCTTAGGGCAAACAGGAATATTTGGTCCATTAAAAGGAATATTAGATCTAGGGATAGAAATTTCCTCATGCCACTTTGTAGAGCCTACATACGCCCCCATTTGGATTTCTCCTCCCAGCTTTAGTCCCCATATAAAAAAACAGAATATTATTTTACTTGAAAGGGTGCAAAGAGGTTATACTAAATTGGTGCGAGGGTTGAGAAATACCTTGTATGAAGACAGATTGCTATCCTTGAATTTGATGCCTCTCTCTCCAGCAGACGTTTAAGGGGGGACCTCTTGTTGTTGTATGACATCATGAAAGATCCCTATTTATGGGTTTAAGTTTAGAAAAGATTACTATGATCTTAGATGATACTCCCTTCAGTTACAATCTAGGAGATGCAATTGTTTGCCTCATAAACACTTTTACACACTACGTGTTACCAAACCATGGAATGCACTACCGATTGAAGTAATCATTAGCAGTTCCAAGGAAATGTTTAAGTCACGATTGGATAACATAATACTATCAGATTTTTGCCCTTGTTATTATTAATAACAGGAGTAAATATGGGCCTCTAGGATCTCTGGCTCCTTAATGTTCTTAGTATGAATCTTAGGTTCGATTCACACCTGGGCCACTTGACTGGGGATCCACAAAAAATGTTGCTTGTGATAAATGAAGGCACTTCTTAAAAGAGGAAGAAAAAAGAAAGAGAAAAATAAAACATTTTTACTTTAGTTCTTACCGATATAGCATTAAATACCATATTTTCAGAATACAGACAGTCCATAATGGTCAATTCCTTCGCCTTTATAGGAATTGTTCTGAGGTGGAGGATTTTATTTTATTTTATTTATTTAGTATTTGTTTTGTTTAGCTTTTGAAAGGTAAGCCTCAGAACTGAAGACCAGATTTTCCCAAAGAAACACAGAAACATAGAATTTGATGGCAGATAAGGACTGCTTGGCCCACCCAGTGCTCGAGAGAATTACTAAAAGAAGCAAAAGATAAAGCAATCAATAGACCAATGAGTTTCTGTAACAACCTAAGCAGTATTTGGCTATTAGTTTGGCACAATAAATTACAAATGTTTTTACTTACAATTTGTTGTCTGTGCCATAATTGGTGATTTGTGGTGAGTGCCACCATTTGACCTTCTGGACTTTGTGGTTTGCCACCTGGTTTTGCACCCCCTGGTTCACAGGTGTATCGCTGGTTTCTAAACCTGTTTTTTACCATCCCATCCTCCCATGATTTGTTAAAGAGGGAAGTCAGTGGTGTCACTAGTTCTCCCCTTAGTTCTTTTAGAATTCTGTCAGGCCCCATTTCTTTGTCCACCTTCAGTTTTAAGAGTTCTTTCAAAACTCTGTCTTCTGTGAATGGACTGGTATTAAACCCCTATCCAGAGTGTTTCTATTGTTTGGTTTAGGTACCTACCCTTCTTCTTCTGTTGTGAATACTATGCAGAAGTATTTATTCAGTATCCCTGCTTTTTCACTGTCACCATCTTGCCACATTCCCTCCTCTTTATTAAGCCTCAGTATCTCTCCCTTGGTCGGTCTTTTTTCACTCCCTAATGTACCTATAAAAAGATTGTATCCCTCTTCTTAACTGAGCAGGATATCTTTTCCTCAGATTGGGCCTTTGCTATTCTGATTGCCTTCCCTGCCTCCTTCTGCTTTAACTGATATAGTTCCCTGTCCTTCTCCTTCTGTGTTTCCTTATATTTCCTGATTCCTATGTGCATCGTGTTGCACTTTTCTCATTGAAACCCACCTGCTATAACCATGACCAATCCTTTACTTTTCTCAGGTTTCTGCTCATCCTTTCCACACACACACACACACACCAGAGTGTTCACCTAATTGCAGACTGTGGTGTCATCTGAAAAGTGGCAGACCTTCTCTTCCAGGTCCTCTGCAGTGCTACTTATAAAGTAATTAAAGAGAACCTGTCCCAGCACTGATCCTTCAGACACCCTGCTAGTCACCCTACTTCCTCAGAGTGAACTCCATTTACCACCACCCTCTGCCATCTGTCCCGTACCCAATTTTTTTATCTAGTTTCCACCTTTGGACCAATTCCTAATCTACACAGCTTGTTTTCTAGTCTCCTCCATAGAATGGATTTGAAAGCCTTAGTGAAATCTAAGTAGTCCACATCCACTGCTCCACTTTGTTCTAATTCCTTTGTCACCCAGTCAAAGAAATCTCTTGGATTCATTTGACATGACTTCTCCTCTGTGAATCCATGCTGCATCTAGTCTTGTAACCCACTAAATTCAAGATATTCCACAGTCTTTTCCTTCAGCAGTGTTTCAATTAACGTTTCCACCACCAATATCAGGCTTACTGGCCTATAATTGACATCCTCCTCTCTGATACCACTTTTGTATAGTGGGACTACATATACCCTCCTACAGTCCTCCAGAACCACTCTTGTTTCCAATGAGCTGTTAAATAAGACTGTTAGAGTACAGTAAGCCTTTCCCTGAGCTCCCTCAATGCCCTTGGATGCATCCTGTTTTGGCCCATTGCTTTGTCCACCTTCACATTAGGGAGCCTGTTCAAGACATTCTCCTCAAAAAATGGTCTAGTGTCCATCTCCCTCCATCCAAAGCTTCTGTTACGTTTTTGTGGCCCCTCCCTTTCTCCTTTCCATGTGAGCACTGAACAAAAGTGTTTGTTCGGAATGTCTGCCTTTTCATGGTCTCCCTCTTCACAGCCCCCCTCCCCTTTTTAACCTTACAATCCAGCAAATGATCTTCCTCTTTTCACTTACATATTTGAAAGGTTTCATCTGTTGTTCAGTGGGTGGCAGACAGACTCCATTCCCTGCCCTACATAATCCACACACTCACACACCTCCTTTGCCTAGTGTTTTTTTTTACATGTCTTACCTCAGTGCGGCCTCCTGCTTCTTTGTTTCCTCTGCCATTTTGTTTTGTGTCTCTCTTCTTGTGTCTCCTTCTTCCTGTTCATTTTGCCTCTGTTGTTTGCTTCTTCTTCTGCTGTTTCTGCTTCTGCTGCTGCTTCTGTTGTACTTTCTGTTGCCTGCATGTTCTCTTTGCTACTGCCCCCCCACTCCAGTTTTGTTTCTTGTTTTGTTTCTTGTTTTGTTTCTTTTGTTCTCTGGCCTGGTCCCATTTGCTGTGCTTTACTTTTCCTTTATGTGCTACTGTTTTGCTCTGTCTCTCTCTCTCTCTCTCTCTCCCTTTGCCCCAGCTGCCTGTTGTCTGCAGCTTCCTGCCACTTGTCTGTCCCTCTTGTCTATGGTTTTGGGGTCTTATTGTTTGTTTTTTATATTTTATTCTGGTCTCCTTTCCCTTCCTAGTTCCCAGCTTCTTACTTTCCTTTACTAGCCAACTATCTTCTTTCCCAAGAGATACAGCTACAGCCTTTTTCCTTCAGTTGCTGCTTTTGAATGTCTGTCTTCCAGCCTCTTATTGTATTCCTGCTGCTCCTGGTTTGTGCATCTCTTTTGGTAATCCAGCTCAGGTGTTCCAATGGCAGCGCTTTCCCACTGGACCTCCTACAACACTATCTGGTATGTGCCAGATTCAGACACCTCTCATTTGCTAAGTAATTATTTGTTGACTTTTGATTTTCACTAATTCCAATGGCTTACATGATAAGCAATGTAGCAGTAGTGCAATGGCCTGTAGAAGCACAGTCTTGTGGCCATGTGCCTAGCCTAGCCTGTACATGGAACCAGGTCCCATCCCTACAGCATCACTTGGGATGCTGGGAGTCATCTGCCTGCAGTGGTTACCTCCACGGGAAAGGCTCAGAACCTGAGTTCCACACAGACTCATCCAGTCTTTCTCATTATCATGTCTGGTTCTCAGCCTCAAACCTCATGGTCACTCTCTTCCTGAATTCAAACCCAGATGTCATGAATTCCAGGTAGGCAGCCATCCACTAAATTATTCATGATGCCTCCTGTTAATCTCACTTCTGCACCATGGAATGGACATTTCCCAAGCTTCTGTCTTCACACTGAGTATTGAAGGGACATAATTTCTTCCTGTGCCAGAAAGCAGGAACTGTTTGACTTTTATCTCATCACAGTAACAGCAGATCATCTTCACTTTTACCACCAGTATCTACACCTACTATCTATCAAGAGTTAAATTAAAAGTATCCTGGACAGTTATGAATAATGACTTATATTGCAGGGGTTCCATGTGAAAACTGAACTCGCAAAACTGTGTTGGTCAATAACAGCTATGATAAAACAGCAAAATGGAAAAATTTGAATGCAAAAACAGTGCTGAGCAAGGAAGGCAAAACACCTAATATGATTCACTGTCCTGGGGATGTGGGGAGATGGAACTTGGTTGGGGGATACAATTGTGATGGGCAGATTTATTATTCCTAACTCCGGGGTACAACTCAGGGAGAGGGAGAAAGCCATTGGTCACCAAAATCAGAAGTGCTTATACCAGGTTGCTCAAAGGACAAGTGCTGTTTTGTACTCACTGTTTTTACTTCACTGTTTTTGCTCAGCTCTTTTGATGTGACACCTATAACAGGTACTGCACTGGACTACATGCACTACCCATTCTATATGGAGTCATTTTGTCATTTTATAACTTCCTTCCCTCTCTTTTCCTCAGTATTTAAAGAAGAAGAGTCAGAATCCACATTTAGATAGCACTTTCCATAGAACTGTATCACCAAACTCTTTACAAGCAATTCTAGACTGGTAGTGAAGTGACTGAATTTGTAGTGGCAGCCATTTCACACATCAGCACCCAGATACAGCCTTATACAGTTGCATGAACCAGTTTTATGTGAAGGAGAATGTTGGCCAGGACACTGGAAAATCTGCTATTCTTGCAAAAAGTGCCTTGGGTCCTTGTGCTCTCACCTGGACTCCCACTGGGATGGCACCAGAGATGGGTTGAGGTGACATCATGTTTTAATGTGTGAGCCCAATCCTAGTGTAGGATGGGAACTCATGACCTTTCTGCAAAGAGGTGGATTTGCTACTAACTCAGCCACACTACTAGAGATGCAGCAAAATTAAATTCTGCTGGTGAAGTGAAGTGAATGTGAAGTGGCAATTTTGTGTTGTCATGCTGCTACACAGAGTGGCCAATAGGAAAGGCTCACTTCACCTTGTAATTATTACTTTGCATTGTAATTCTGCCTTAATGTGAAGTATGGCAGAGTGGCAACAACATTGGCAGCCTCCCAGTGCCCCTTACACACACAGTCACCAGAATTAATGCATATCCCCAAAATGCTACTGTCTTGTGTCCAGAAAACTCCCCCATGCTGACAAAGTGAAATGAGAGCACAAAAAAGAAATACAAAGTCTCCCAGAATAAATGGCATACTCAGTCATGCACACAGTAGATGTGGTCACATCACACACAGACACCAGAATTGATGTGCATCCCCAAAATGCTATTGTTTTGTGTCCAGAAAATTCCCCAGTGCTGACAAAGTGAAATGAGAGGGTAACAAAAAATGCAAAGTCTCCCAAAATTAATGGTGCACTCCATCATGTGAGCAGTGGCCACACACAGTCATCAGAATTAATTTGCATCCCAAAATGCTACTATCTTGTGTCCAGAAAATTCCCCAGTGCTGATGAAATGAAATTAAAGCGTAACAAGACATGTAAATTCTCCCAGAATTAATGGCACACTCAGTCATGCGCACAGTGGTCACCCACATTCACCAAAATTAATTTGCATCCCCAAAATGCTACTGTCTTTTGTCCACAAAATTCTGCGGTGCTGGTGAAGTGAAGTGAGAGGGTAACAAAAAATGCAAAGTCTCCCCGAATTAATGGTGCACTCCATCATGAGAGCAGTGGTCACACACAGTCACCAGAATTAATTTGCATCCCCAAAATGCTACTGTCTTGTGTCCAGAAAATGTGCCAGTGCTGGTGAAGTGAAATGAGAGGGTAACAAAAAATGCAAAGTCTCCCAGAATTAATGGTGCACTCCGTCATGTGAGCAGTGGCCACACACAGTCAACAAATTAATTTGCATCCCCAAAATGCTACTGTCTTGTGTCCAGAAAATTTGCCAGTGCTGGTGAAGTGAAATGAGAGGGTAACAAAAAAATGTGAAGTCTCCCAGAATTAATGGTGCACTCCGTCATGCGAGCAGTGGCCACACACAGTCACCAGAATTAATTTGCCTCCCCAAAATTCTACTGTCTTGTGTCTTGTGTCCAGAAAATTCCCCAGTGCTAATAAAGTGAAATGAGAGTGTAACAAGGAATGTAAATTCTCCCAGAATTAATGGTGTACTGCAAATGCACAGACAGATTAAGATTGCGCTGCACACTCAAGAGATGCAGAGTCAGATGCAAAGGCACAACAACACCTAACCAGTGCTCACAAGTCACAAATCCAAATCTGGAAAATAATTTCTTTTGCCATTTGGGAGGGGTAGTGCACGGCAGTAACAGCCCACTACCAGTAAATATACCACAAAGCAGTATAAAAAATTCATGCAGGTGTGGTGCAGGTTCACACTGCTGCAATTACTCTGGAACAATAAAAGTTGTCTGATTTAATGGTATGCATCTCACACACACAGTCACACACACACTACAAGTATTGCATAGCAAATTGAAAACCTTTAGCAATATAACCAAATGTTTTAAACAGACTGAATTTATACACTGCTGCACCACTACAATCAGCAAAAAGATATCAAGAATTATTGAAAATGTTACTGTGCATACATTAACACAGTTATACAAGAAAAATACAACAAATACTGAAAGACTGCCTTTTTCTCCCAGTGAATCTGACTACACCACAGATACACCCCTCTGCCAAAGCACACTTCACAGTACACAGACTGACTGTTCTAAATTAACATTCAAAATCCACACACAAACAATAAACACTCAATTATATGAGCACAGGAGTGTTTTCTGCAATCGATGCACTAAATGTTGAGCAAGAATAAAAGGCTCAAAAAGGCTTTTTTAACAGCTTTTAGAGGATTTGAATCGCAGAGCTCTGAGAGGAAGCTGTCTCCATTTTCCACTACACACACACTACACAGAACTGAGGCTGTGCAGAACAATCTGGAGCCCATGTGACCTGCAATCCCATGAAGCACTGCAAATTCGCTTTGGAGCTCAATAACAAGGCAAAGTGTTGCAAAGTACATTGATTTCAATGTACTTCACCTTAAAATTGGTGGACAAGTTGTTTGGGGAAGGCGGAATTTATGCAAAATCATTGGTTTCAATGGACTTAGTGATCCCCATTAGGACGTGAAGTACTCCACTTTGCATTGCGAAACACTTCGAGGACTCCACATTACTCCGTGAATCACTCAGTGGAGTGAATTTTGGCCACTTCACCCATCTCTACACACTACACCTTTAACCTCACCTTAAAGACCTCTAGTTGTTCCATAGTTCCTTCTTGTCTTTGTTGTTCAGTCTCCTGTCCAAAGATTCCTCATTTTCAATCCATGAATTCTTTGTCAGAACTGTATCCTTTTGTAACAGCTACTCTCACTTTGGAACAATCAACCTGCCAAATTCTATTTTCCTAACCAAGCAACCTTAGCTGTAATACATACAGGTTAATCTTCCTCTCCCACTGAAAGTACTAATGTGTGTATTAATATACAATGACCTATTTATTTATGTATTTGTAAACATTTATTATTCAAGAATTAAAAATAAAATAAGCTCCATCTCACCGCTGCACATTGATTTGGATGTATTGAAGCTTGATACAGCCCGATAATGTAACTGTTGCAGTAGAATGCTTTGTGCTATTGCCATTAGAGCTTGTGGTGTCAAATTATGTATACTGTAACTCTGTGCAAATGCCCTACCTGAAATTTACAGTCATACACATTGCATTTATATGAAGTGTGCAATCAAAATTGTGGTCAGATGTAATCCTCTCTTTACACAAAACAGGAAGGACATCACAGTGCAAGATGGTGCATACGAGTGGGGAGACCAACCACCACACATAAGCAAAATGAGCAAAATGATCACAATCAGTGGTTGTACAGAGATAGTTATTGTGAAATTTGTGGTTATTTTATTCAATTTCTCAGTGCTCAGCACTGTGGAGCAGAAAAGAACCACAGAGCACAGCAATATAGCATCAGTGGTAATAGTGAACAACCTCAAATTTGTACCCAGGTTTTAATCATCAAACACAGTGGCTACCTGCCCAAATGTGATGTCTAGATATTTGAATGAGTCTACACACACTAGAAGAGAGCAAGCAGGAAAGAGATATTTGTAATTATCAAAGGGGCACTTGTCACCCCCTTAGGCCTCAAATTGTTCCTAGTTTAAAACAACATTTGTCAATGCTGAATGTTCACTGTTGGTATTGCTGTTGTACAATGACATGCTTGTACACATTTTCACTACACATTGACCCACGCTGAGCAGACAAGATGCAATGTATCTTTTTCAGTGGTGTTCTGCTTTTACACATTGTTAAATTGTATTTACCTAGGATAGGGCAGCTGAGAGGCAATATCTACTTTAAGAGGGCTGCCACATTTTGATCTCAAATGTCCAACAGCAGAGAGTTGCATCACAACCACAGTCTGTGTGCAAAGTCAAGCTAACTTGTCTTTCCTGATATTGCCTTTTCTGCTAGTATTTACACTAGTGATTCTGTGACTTAAAACCTGCATGTCAAATCATCTGTATTCCTTTGAGTTTCATCCTGTGAAAAGAAAGTCAGCTTGAATTTGCACACAGACTGAGATGGAAAGGGCAAGTCAATGGTGAACAGCAGCTACAAAGCAAAACTAAATCTAAATTAAAGAGAATTGCTAGCACTGGCTCTGGTATCTCCAGTTAGCTTTAGTACACTTAGCTGCACTTAGCTGCATGGTCACTGCTCCAGATGCTGCTACAACTACATGACTCTCAATAAATTCCTCAGTAGCCCATTTCCACAGGGCTGCCAGAACCAGGGATTGGGCAATCAGGATATTTACTTCAGGTGACTTCAATCAATCAATCAATCAATCAAACTTTATTTAACCAGCCAGTTACATCATTCAGCAAGCTCCTTTTCAAGATGGTCCTGGACATTAAGGACACATTTGCTTACAGTAGACAACATTTCATACTATAGTAGACATCAATGCAGGCTGTTACAATATACAAAGTCAATAATTGGATGTATCAGAACATGTAAGCAAGTGCAAGTACAGGCATTTGAAGTGCAGCATATTCAAGTTGTAGATTGTAGAGTACAAGTGAGGAGAGGAAGGAAGGACATAGAGACAGGCAATGGGAAGAGAGGTATCATACACTTCGTGGAGAGAAAACAGGGCAGCCTATTGGAAGAAGTCCCCCAGCGAAGATAATTGAGGAGGGGGGGTAAGTGGGCGGGGAGATGGTTGCCCTAAAGGGATGCTGGCCAACAGGGGAAACAAGCAGCCTGGGATATCAGAAGTTAAGGGACTCAGTTGAGCAGAATAAAGCTTTACCTGAAACAGTCACACACCATTTTCAGTCCTCTGTAGAGCAGCCACCTGAATGTAAAATGGCTGGGCAGCATGGAGATTTTATGTAATTTTTGCATGCTATTCCAAAGCACTGGTAAAAAGGAGCTAATGGCAGTTGTTGTGGACCATTAGAGAAAATTAGCTGCTAGATGACACAATAAGCGAAGTATAGAAGGCAGGCTGAATGTTACCACAGGGGGCACTACCAAAACAGCATGGCTTCAAGCGGGTGATCTTGTGGAACAGTGGTAAAAGATCACAATCTGACAAGGCAAGGATATGATTTTAGACAGTTAATGCACAACCACAGTTACTGCAGTAACAGGATGAAACTCAAAGGAATACAGATGATCTGATGTACATGTTTTTAGTCAGAGTCACAGTGCAAATAACAGCAGAAAAGGCAATAATAGGAAAGGCAAGTCAGCTTGAATTTGCACACAGACTAAGACAGAAATGAAGGGTCAGTGGTGAGCTGAAGTTGATGCTAATGGGCTTGCTTCAATTTGAATCAGGCTGCAGTGGATGTAACTTTATATCGTGAAAATGGGCCTAACATGCCGCCACAGGGCTGCAAATACCAGGGATGGACAATCAGGGGATTTACTTCAGGTGGGTCATGGCTGGTAGGGGGCAGAGGATGTGGAAAAAAGTGTGGGCCTGGGACAGCACACAGAGTGAAAGACCGGGAGTTTTTTTTTTGTTTGTTTATATGTGAGCAGGGAATGTAGGGTGGGGCTGGGACAGCACACAGAAGGAGGGAGTGGGAGGTTTTTCTTATGCATACCATACATCAACTGGATGCTGGGCTGTCTCCTGTAAATGAAAGCAGCCAGGCAAGGCTGACTCACTTTCGAGTGCTAGAGGTTGCCCAGCAAACAGTGAGTAGTGTCATCACTACAATGTCATAAGGCTGTTTGCTGACATGGCTTCATGCAAACCAAAGGACTGAGGCCCACTCTGATTGGAGAGGCTTTGTTCCTTTGAAGTACATGAAGTTTCAGCCCACCAAGCAGAGAGTTGCATCATGACCTCAGAGCATGGTCATTGATGAAGACTGCCAAGCCCCTGCTATTCTGAACTGCAACTGACTCAGCAGTGACACAACCCCGACATCCCGTTTCACTCATCCCAAAACATTTGGTGCACTGGCACATCAAATGTAATAATGACTAAAATGTGCTTTTGCACCACAAGTGTGAAAACACATTTTGGGTATGGTTTGACAAATGACAGATGTCACATTCATGAGGTGGTATTAAAAAATGAAATCTGGGGTCAAAATACTGAAAATTACCACAGTTATGAGCGTGAAATGAAAATTTTCAATGTACACTCATAACTTTGTTGATGTTTAATATTTTTACCCCACATTTTCAACATAGCCTTTTTATGACCCCACATAGCCTTCTTATGAACCCACCTCATGAACAAGGGTAGAGAAGTTTTTAAATTGTGCCCAAAAGGTGATTTCACGCCACAGGTGTAAAATACATTTGGGTCAGAATCTGAAAAAAGTGGTGTGAAAAAAATTGCTATGTTGCTATGTTGAAAAGCTGTGATCAAATATTGAAGAGTACCAGAGTTATGAGTGTACGTTGAAAAATTTCAATGTAGGATCATAACTTTTATTTTTTCATATTTTTACCCCATATTTTCAACTTAGCCATCTAGTGACACCACTTAGCCTAAAATTTTCAAATCCTGCTCAAGAAATTATTTTGCACCCCAAGTACAAAAACACATTTTGGCCAGGATGTGAAATATGACAGCTATCACATTCATGAGGTGCTGTGAAGAAATGGCTATGTTGACAATTTCAGGTCAATGCATTGAAAATGATCAAAGTTATGAGCCTGTGGGGCAAAAATATTAAAAAAATGACAAAGTTATAGTGACAAGTTCGAAACCCATTGAAATACATTGAACCACATACCTGATTTTCCAGAACAAATGATGGCATTGGACCCCCATAGATAACTGATGGTTTGGGGGGGTGATGGTGGGTGCTAAGTTGGAGGTTGTGCAAGAGGGGAGGATCTTCATTACGTTTTGGGGCATTGAGGGTGGGCTCCCAAGTGTCACAGAATGAAAATGGACGGAGTTGGAGGGGGTTGTAGCCAGTACAGGGATGACATTGTGGGGGAGGGACCACACCAAGATGAGCATGACGAATCAGCTCTGCTTACTGGGCGGAGTTATGTAGATCAAAGGAAAGAGATGCCCTATGATTGTGTTGGCTCTCTCCTTTGAACTACATGACATTTCTGCCCAGGAAGCCAGAACAGTGTCATGGTCAGCCTGCTGATGATTATTGCGACACTTATCAGCAACTTGCACACTGTTCTTCATTGCACTGACAGCATTGCACCTCTGAAAACCCAATCTCATAACAGAATGTTTACTGTGTATGAGAACTGTGAACGTAAAAAAGACTCATTTTAGGATTGCTTACATTCTATAAAGATAGCTGATTTAACTTTTTTTATTCTAATTCCATGTTTTCCTTTTTGAAAGAAAAAACAGACTGCCCACCATACTGGTATTTCCACACAAAAGTGTTTTTGTTTACATTCCTTGTTTAAATTTCTCTGCTTCTTCATGGATTTGGGAACCCCTAACACAATCTAGCCACTCATGATGCTGTGGAAAGAGAGGAGACTATTGCATCATGAGTGGCTACACTGTTTGGGGGTAGTTGGTGAAACCCCATCTGGAGTACTGCGTGCAGTTCAGGAGATCCCATCTCCACAAGGACACAGACATGATGGGGGCTGTCCAGAAGAGGGCAACTAAAATAGTGCAGGGTCTGCACCAGAAGCCATATGAAGAGAGAGACTAAATGAGCTTAATATGTATACCCTCAAGGTAAGGAGTGAGAGGGGAGACATGATAGAAACTTTCAAGTACCTCAAGGGAATTAACAAAGTCCAAGATGGTAGCATCTTTCAGAAAAAGAGATGTACAAGAACAAGGAGGCACAATTTGAAGACGGGGGGGGGGTGGCTGAGAGGCAATGTGAAGAAGTATTTTTTCACAGAGAGGGTTGTGGATACATGGAACGGCCTTCCTGAGGAGGTAGTGGAGTCAAAAACAGTGGAGGAATTCAAGAATGCATGGGACAGACATAAGGCAATTCTAGTGGTGGGTAGGAGGAAACATAGAAACATAGACTTTGACAGCAGATAAGGACCACTTGGCCCACCTAGGAATTGATCTAGGATTTGAAACAAACCAAACTTGTCTATAATTATGCAATTATCATGCATTCTGGCTCTACTAAGAAAGGGAGAGATAAACAACTGCCAATGACAATGAATTTTAAAGAAGAAAACTAAATATAAAATGTGTATTTTCAACTAAAATAATATGATGCAAAAAGCATTGACAGTGTTACTTTAAGACCAGCATTGAATTTTGGCACAGACCCAAACAACATGACACTGATTTTGCTAATACTTAAGACCAGCTTCATTTTTAGAAGCCAGCTTTTAAGCTAACTGAAGTCCAAATCGATCTGTCTGTTGAGGTCTTTAATACAATCTGAATTGAACATGAGGAATGGTCAGTTACATGCATAAGAGAGGTACAGAAGGAAATTTATTTGTTAATTTGAAAATTTTTAACTGAGAGAGGTACATCGAGCCAAGGTTAATTTCCAGGTGTTACCCAGGGGAAAGGAAAATGGAAAAATAGTACTACAATACACAATAACATTTCTTGGTACAAAAATAAAGTGCAGTCACAGTACAATATGGGACACTTATGCAAGAGCAAATGAAACATCAGCAAGGGCCAACATGCAAAAAACAATACAGTATCAGATGAGAGATCAGCTAGGCAGATGGATCCCTATTGGTTTAATGTCTCATTCTTCAGATGAGATGTTAAGTCATGGTCCCTTCTACTTATCTCTGGTGCTGTCATGCTGGGTCTACAAGTGGAAGCAAAAGAACCCAAGTCACTTTTTGCAACAGTAGGTGATTTTCCCTTGTGTCCTGGCCAATATGCCACTTCCCTTAAAAAAGAAAATTCATGCAATAACCCAGGCTGTGGGCAGGTGTTGATATGTGAAATGTCTGCAACTAAACATTCAGTCACTTCACTACCAGTCTCTCATTGCTTGAAAATCACTTTGGGATACAATGTGCATGAAAAGTGCTATAAAAATACTGATTATTCTTCTTCTTGCAGGGAGAAAGAAGAGTAGAGGAGGTGAGTGAATGAAGACCGACTCATGGACACTAAAGGCTCAAAAAAAGGAGGGGTCAAGTAGATGAGTAACAGTTGCAGGTAAGAGGTGGAGGAGTTTCAACTGGTGCCTGATGAAGTCAGTGGAGGTGGAGAGGCAGAAGGAATAGTGGAACATGTTCCACAGTCCGGGAAGGTGATAGGAGAAGGCAGATTGCCTAGCACAGGATGGAGGGAGAGGAGTGATGAAAGTTTGATGATCCCTGAAATGGAGGGAACAAGAGGTGAGGGGGTTGAGGAGAGGAGTGAGGAAAGGTATGAGGGAAGGAACCCATACCAATGTTTGGATAAGAAAGAGGTATGGTGAGTCTGAGGACATAAGGGTAGGGGGAGTATGGATAGGAAGTAACAGAGGGAGCAGTGGTGAGTGCAAGGGAGGAGTTTGTAGCAAAGCAGAAAAAGGTATTGCAGATGGAAATGTTAACTGGAAGTCTGTCATATAAATTACAAATAACAAGGGACCAAGTATAGGCCCCTGCAGGACTTTCACTACAGCAAAACCAATATCTGAACATACCTGTCCAAATCTTACAAATAGATTTCTATGTGAGAGGTAATTGGCTAATTAAAAAACCAATTTATTGCAGTGAGGAAGGCAACCAAGTCTTTAAGCATTTCACAATGCAGTGAGTGGTCCACATTATCAGACACCTTGGTCAAAATCCACAAATATTGCCTCAAATAGGTTGCAATTGTCCATGACAAAAGATATATCATAGTGAGTTTTACCATAGCAGTGGCAATTCTATGCCCCATTGTAAAACAATGTTGAACTGCACAGTGAAGATATTTACAGATTGTAGGAAGTCAGTAAGCAGGGCAGGCATCACTTTCTACTGGAGTTGGTTCAACAGTTGCAGAATGGAAATAGGCCGGTAGTTATTTATACTTTTAGAGTTGTCCTTATTTGTAGATCGGTGCCAAGTAAGACAGATTTTACAAATACAGAACTTCACCTGTTGTGAGTGATGAACATAAAGGTCTTGCTACAGGGCCATACTTTCTCTTCAATATTAATTTGATCAGGAAAGAAGTGCTACTAAATATGATCCTATTTTTAGCATTTTTGGGAGAAAGCGTGTAACAAGAGATGACTGATATTGAACCAGATTGATTTGTTTGTGGTGTTAGTAAATGGGAGAAATTTAGCTATGATACCAGGGACATTTCCTTAATGTTTTTTCAGTGTGTTGCTGTGATCCTTAACATTCAAGCTTCTACCAACACAGGCAGACTGGACCTCAGTGTAACATCTCCTCTAAAAATGAACATTAATGACAGCACAGTGTCCCCCTAAAACCATACTGGGGAATTAGTATGGTAATTTATTACCAAGGGAAGTGTACATCCTGAAGAGCTAAAGTGGTAGGCAGTGACATGACACAGAATATCAAGATATAGGGTGTCATATCACAGGCAATCCCCATTAATTTCAATTGGTTTTCCTGTGATGTGTGGCAATATTTCCAGATACTGTAGTGCATCTTGTCTCTGACTGATACTGCAACAATACCACTTCCTGCAGCAGCTGGTGTTCACTGACAACCTCCCACTTAACTATAGACCAGTTCTGAACCTGCTTAGATCTAAAAGGATAAGGTTCCAAGAAAGAATGGCCCCAAAGAGGTAAAGCTTCTCTCTAGACTTCCACTCAACTGATGGCATGTGGTTCTGGAACTGATTGGTAATAGACAAATGAATATTAGACAAGAAAATATCAACATTAACAAATTAATCTAAATATTTCTTTGACTGGGTGACCAAAGTAGTAGACCAGGGAGGGGCTGTGGATATGGCCTACCTAGATTTTAGCAAGGCATTTGACACAGTCTCACACAAAAGATTAATTTACAAGTTAGCTAGCCTTGGAGTGGGTCCCAAGGTGGTAGCCTGGATAAAAAAAACTGGCTGGACAACAGGACACAAAGGGTAATTGTAAACTGAGTCCACAGTGAAGAAAGGAGGGTAATGAGTGGCGCAATGCAGGGCTCGGTACTGGGACTAGGCAGCTCAGATTCAATGCAAAGAAATGTAAGGTAATGCATCTGGGAAACAAAAGCCCAGTGGAAGAGTACACAGTGGGGGATGAGTTAATAACAACAACAAAAATCAAAAAAGACCTAGGAGTAATTATATCAGATGACCTAAAGGTGGGCAAACAATGTGAGAAGGCAGTAAGGAGGGCTGGGGGGATACTAAGATGCATAGAGAAAGGCATCAACAGTAGAAAACAGGAAGTTGTTATCCCTCTCTACAGACAGTTAGTGAGACCCAATCTGGAGTACTGCGTGCAATTCTGGAGACCCCATCTCTGCAAAGACATAGACAGAGTGCAGACTGATCGGAGGAGGGCAACCAAAATGGTGCAAGGTCTGCACCAGAAGACATATGAGGAGAGACTAAAGCAGCTTAATATGTATACCCTTGAGGAAAGGAGGGAGAGGGGGGACATGATAGAAACTTTCAAGTATCTCAAGGGAATTAACAAGGTACAAGAGGGTAGTATCTTTCAGAAGAAGAGATGTGCAAGAACAAGGGGGCACAATTTGAAGATAGAGGGGGGACGGCTCGGAGGTAATGTTAGAAAGTATGTTTTCACAGAGAGAGATCTGGATCCATGGAACAGCCTTCCTGAGGAGGTTGTGGAGTCAGGAACAGTGAGAGAATTCAAGAATGCATGGGACAGGCATAAGGCAATTCTAGTGGTGGGCAGGAGGAAGTAAGCTGTTGATTAACTAGAATCTGCAGCTTATCCATCAGGTAGAGAAATAGGCAGACTGGGTGGGCCAAGTGGTCCTTATCTAACATCAAATTCTGTTTCTGTGTTTCAGAAAATATAAGACTTGTATATTTTAAAAGAAGCACATGAACAAGAACACTGGGGGTATTAAACAGACATCACAAATTGTAAATTACAATAATAGAATTAAAAAAAACCTAGGTTCATGTTTCCTTAAAAAATTTAGTAAACATTTATTTATTAAATACATTGATGAAGGTTGCAAAGGATTGAGAACAAAACATAATACAAAGCACTAAAAAGGCAACACTAGCTATAAAAGTATGATAATTTTTTTTGATAACTGGCTTCTTAGAAAAACAGCCATTGCACTGCTAGTTTAAATTGCAAATCTCTTTTTTACATGTACATTTTCTTTCATTTATTTGCCAACTTCGTATTCACTGTTGTAGCATTAAATTGATTACAGGAAATATAAGTCAGTGAAAACTGTTATTAAAGTTTGCCAAAAATCAATTAAAAAGGATTACAACTTAAAGTTTTAATGACCATTTTTCCAGAACAATAATGTGGAAACATGCTAAAATCTGTGTATTTTCAATTAAAAACAACAGCAGCATCTTTTTTGTTAAGCTATAACAGATAAGAAGCCTGCAAATTTCATATGTCCAAGCTGGCTTAAAAGTACCACTAAATATATACTGACAGACTCCCAGTGAAACTGATTTTGTAGCACATTATCTATTTCTTAGTTTTATTTAATTACTGAGTTACTGAGACACAGCAAGTAATATAGGAACCTGGTAGAGTGTATCATGCAACCCAATATTATGTCAGTGTTCAATTGCACTTTTTTCTTATGATAAATGTGCCCTATAAAATGGTGAAGCAACTGATATTAGATCATAGCAAAGTTTTCAGGATCAAATCCCTCCTGATTAGCTGGGCATTATAAAGAGGAAATAAGAGAAAGAGTCAACAGCAGGCTCTTAGCATTCATGCATTTGACCTAAATTGTTTTTAATTATAACTCTTTTTCCCCTCTTAAATAGCCTCCCTGTTATTTGACTTTTGTGTTCACTAAGTGGTGCTGGTGTGTTCCTTCCCAGCTCCAGGTGATTGATTAAATACAGTCAGTCATTTATTTCCCATCTCCACTGATGACAGAGAAACAGCAATAGTTTTTGTGCACTGCCAAGTTGATATTCTGTTTTGGGCAGACATTTTAAGAAGTAGTTATATAATGTTAATATGTGTAGCTTTAGTTCCGAAAAGTTATTTCATTATCGTAAACTTAGCTTTTTTTCTGAAGCATTATTTATGCTTATGTGGCAGTATTATCAAATAAAATAGTTCATGGTGCCAGATTACACTAATTAGAATATCAAGTGCAGAGCAATGTGAGGCACAATTTGAAGATGGGGGGGTGGCTCAGAGGTAATATAAGGAAGTCTTTTTTCACAGAGAGGGTTGTGGATGCATGGAACGGCCTTCTGGAGGAGGTTGTAGAGTCAAAAACAGTGGTGGAATTCAAGCATGCATGGGACAGTCATAAGGCAATTCTAGGGGTTGGGGGTAGGAAGAAGTAGGCTGCTGGTTAACTAGGATCTGCAGCTTATCCATTAGGTAGGGAAATGAGCAGACTGGGTGGGCCAAGCGGTCCTTATCTGCCATCAAATTCTATGTTTCTATGTTCCTAAATGCAAGCTCGAATCATCCTTTATTGCTGCATACTGGTCATGTGACACGTCACATGACCACACCTTCTGTTTTCTAAGTGTCCACTTTCCCATTTGCAGCTTATCTTTTCTCATTTGCAGCTTATATTTTCTGACCACTAGGAGTTACTGCAGTGCCTTTCCTGGCACCACTCTGTTTACTCTCCACTCCTCCACTTCCTATTTGCAGTTAATATTTTTCTGACCACTTGGAGTCACTACAGTGTTATTTCTAGCCCCTGTTTTTGCTTCTTCACACCACTCTGTGTACCCTCCTAATCTCCACTCCTCCTCACTTTCCTACTACTATATCCCCACTTTAGCTCTTTTCCCCATATTATGCGACTGTCCCCTTGTAGGCCTCAAACCATTGACACCAAAGTCAACAGGTCTACCACTAAGCCAATGGGTCAGGCCAATTTCTTTCAGTTTGTTAAAGCTCTTAAAGCTTTCAGCTCCCCCCTCCAACTACCTTGTGCTTATTATGACACTGCTTTCTACTACCAGCTCTGCCATGTGGCTTGTACTGCTAACACTAGCCCCCTTCATTTGGCTAGGGGATGCTCCACATGTCTCCCAACATGGTGAGCCAGAACCACCTCTCACCTGGCTTCTCACCTTAGCCCCCCCCCACCTCTACCAGTGTACCACTCCACTCACTCTACTGATGAACCATGCTCCCCTCACCCACATCTGCCCCTATTGACGCTGCCATGGTACAGCAGTGGACGCTACTCTGCCTTGCCTCTCCCTCACTACGGGACCTACCCACCCCCATCTCCATATGCTGCTGTTCCTCTTCCCAACTGGTGCCTAAGCTGATGAAGAAGTGACTAAACCTGGCATCCTTGTGCATCCTCCTGCTCCTCATCGCAGGTGTCATCCACCCCAACCCGGGACCCCCCGCCCAAGGTTACTACTCCTAATGATCTAATAATTGCCTCCCTTAATATATGTAGCATCCTCAAGAAATTTGATTCATTTCAGGACTGGGTTGCCCAGAATCGCCCTGATGTCATCTCGGTAGTTGAAACTTGACTCACGACTGCACCCCAGACTCTGCAGTCTCACGTCCTGGTTTTTCACTATACCATGCTGAAAGAACCTCTAAAAAAGGGGGTGGATGTGTACTGTATGTCCAGGACTCGTTACAGTGTCTCACCCTCCCATCCCCAACCCTTGAACACGGGACCCAGGCTCTCACTCTGAAGATCACTCTTGCCCCAAACAGAGCTCCACTTTTCCTCTCCACCATATACATTCCTCCCTGAAATCAGAAGACTGCTTTCCACTCTGTCCTCACCCATCTCCAGACACTCCCTGACAGTACTGACATCATTGCCCTTGGGGACTTTACAATAAACTGGCTACCTGATGCATTGGCTCCCATTAGGGATGCTGCAGCCTTTTAGAATCTGTCCCAAGTTGTGACCACTGCCACTAGAATCAACCAGAAAACTGGTACTGCCACCCTCCTTGATCTAATGCTCACCAATGCACCCCACAAAGCAACCCAGGTCACAGTACTACCCAATGCCCTGAGTGACTACTCCCTGGTGCTCTGTCACTGGTCATATAGTGTTAAAAAGCACCCACCCCAAAACTATCCTCCAATGCCGCCTCAAACCCAGCAAACTTTGGTCCCTCAGACAGTGCCTCTTAGCTAGTGGCTGGTCCCCTATCAAAACCACATTAAACATTGACTCTGCCCTCGATCATTTCGTTGACATCTTCAACTCTGCCTACAACCGGCATGCACCCCTAAGCAAACAAAGAGTCAAAGGGGTTGACACACCTTGGATATCACAAACCCTGCTGAACCAGATGCACAAATGTGACAATCTATGGCACATTGTGCTGGATACTGGTAAACCCACTGATAGGCAGCGCTACCAAGAAGCATGCAATAAATGTACCTGGAGTATGTGTAAGGCAAAGGCTGAGTCCTACCAAACCTTGCTTACTGCCACATGGGGCTCGGGTCGCAAGTTCTGGGACTCTCCTCAAAGAGCTCAGTGGCAAAGCCTCCAGTGCACCTCCTTCCCAACCCAGGGCAAATGGGTCTATCACCACAGACCCTGCCCTGATTGCAGATACATTTAATGACTCCTTCTCCAACCTTACTGGTGTTCTCCCCCCCAACTTCTTCTCCCCAACCCCCCAACACCACCTTGCACCCTCTCCACCCCAATCCGCTTTAAAGCAATATCTCAGCGTGAAGCTGCCCCTCTTCTACTTAAGGCCCTCAGCAAATCACATTTCAGCAGTGACACACTAGACTTTAAACTGCTTAGACTCACATTCAATGAAGTTTTCCTCCTTCTCACCATGCTTCTGAACTGCTCCCTATCACTGGGCCAGTTTCCCTCTAAATAAAAATCTGCCATCATCACACCTATCCTTAAAAGCAGTGACCGCACCCTGCCTGGGAACTACCACCCCATCTCAATCCTGCCTCCACTCTCAAACACCTTGGAGAAGATTGTGGCCACCCAGCTAATGGACTACCTCTCCAAATATGGCCTCCTGTGTCCTGAGCAGCATGGCTTCCACCATAACCACAGTACCACCACAGCCCTCTTGGAATTTACAAATGTCCTCCACACATCCCTGGACACTGGCCACACTGCTGGTGCTGTTTTCATAGACCTTTCCAAGGTGTTTGATATGGTGCACCACACACTACTCCTGGATTCCCTCACACAAATAGGCCTGTCCCCAGAGACCAATGGCTGGTCTGCCAGCTATCTGTCTGAGAGAACCCAGACAGTCAGGAATGCCCATACCCTGTTCTCCCTCCTCCAAGTCAGGTCGGGTCCCACAGGGCTCTATTCTTGGCCCCCTACTTTTCTCCCTGTTCCTCAACTCCCTGCCCAAGGCTTGCTCTGGGACACTACTCCTGTATGCAGATGATGCTGTCCTCTACATCTCCCACACTGATCCCACAGCCCTCGGCTCGGCACTCCAAAAATCTTTCACAGAAGCTGAATCCTGGTTTGTTCAATAAAGGGTAGTCTTAAATTACAAAAAAACAAAATCCATGGTGTTTTCATCCCCCCAAAACAAGAACATAGGACAATCCCTGCCCATATTGAACTCCCTAAATGACCTCCTTGAGCAGGATACCTTGTTCAAATATTTAGGTATCACCCTAGACTCTGGGCTCACCTACCATGACCACATCCGAATACTGAGCGCCACTGTCAATGTGCGTATCGGTCTACTTCACTGGTACAAGCACTACCTCCCACCAGAAGCCCTCCACATAGCTGTCTCTGCATCAGTACTATCACTCATAGACTATGGAATCACCATCCATGGGGCAGCCGACAACACATACCTAAACAAAATTATGCTGGCCCTTAATAATGCCTGTAGACTTGCTACTGGCTGTGCCAGACTCACACATAGCTGCACCCTTTATGCCTCAACCAACTGGCTAAACTTTGACAGGAGGCTCAAATATCAGACCTGCCTCTTTGCTAAAAAATAACAGCAGGGATAATCCCACCTGCTCTCTCCCCCCTACTCCAGGCACCATTGTCCACCCACCTCACTCAGCAATCGGTGACGACCCACTTCAGAGTACCTCACTGCAAGACCACTTCGGGTCAAAGAACCCTTAGGTACCTGGCCCCTAGCTGGCTTAACTCACTCCCAAACTCCCTAATCACAGAACCCAAACTTGGTCAGTTCAAGTCCCAACTAAGAGACCTAATCACTCGTGACTCAGTCTGTGACTGCCCTTGATTTAGCCCTATCCACTCCCCCCCCCATGACTATGGACTTAAATCTGGTCTAGCCACCCCTGGGCATGCCTATATTTTGATAATGGACACCTCAGTCCAGCCTATGCCTGCAAATAACCACCAGGGCATGGCTAGCACCACCGCCTTGCAGTGTATGTTTTGTTAGGAGCTACCGTCTGCACTGCAGTATGTACCTATGTTTGATAGCACTCTGTAACTCTGTATCACCAGCTGCTTTACTGTGTTATCTGTAACCACGTTGTAACCATTTCTGTAACTATTGTGTCTAGTTGTTGCTATTGTCCCTGATGTCTAAGTTTTCAATGATGTGGAACCTTTGTAAAGGAGTCTGTGACTCAAAGGTGTTTTATCCAATATCTTCAATAAATAAATAAATAAATCAAGAAACACACTGCAATTTAATATAACAGAGAAGAGAGAAGCAGGCATTAAAATCACCAACTACTACTGGACTACATTCTGTACCCCACTACAGTTTATTACCACCTGTACCTAACAATTTGTACCATACCATCTCATCTCAACAGACCCTTAAGTGTAATCCAGATATCATCAGAAAATGTTTGTCACACAAGCCAGATATTCTGTTCTTTCTAATCATAGCAGAAAAGGATGCCCCCAACTGGACTGTCAGCATGCAGGCATCATGTTATTCTGGGACAACATCTTTATAGAATTGGAAATTCCCAATTCCCACAGCCCTATGTTACCTACAGTTGGAAGTGAAGTTGGTGTACACCTTTTATTTGGAGGAGTGAATTCCTGAGGTATGTAGGAGAATGTGTAGTGCCATAAATGAGATAGATCATTCCAAATAAGAATAACACAGTCACAAACAAAGGGAAGATGAAAAAGTATGTATTTCTTTATTACATTTAGTACGAACACTGGATGTCATAGGGTTGATTCTGTGTCGCTTCTGCAGGGGGGTAGATTACATTATGTGGAAAAAAAATTATTTTATTTCTCAAAATTGGTTATTCCAAGAACAAAAAGTCTGTGGACCCTGAAGGGTCAGTACTGCAGGTAAGGGAACTACTTTCTCATGGAAACACCCCTTTAGATGCTGCCGGACCCTGGATGCTGTACTCATGCAATGTAGAGAAAATTGGGGAGTGGGTGCAATAAACCAAGTAGTTCAATGCTGTTATAGAGTGTCTTTTATTTGAATTTCTCATTGAGTTACCTCAGCATTTCTCCCTAGATTCTAGAGTCCCAATTTTACAGGGTTTATGCAGGGCTTGCATCAACGCAATGTTTGATGCAGCTGCACCAAACAGTTTGCCAAAATCTGTGCCAAATTTTAGTACATTTGGTGCAGTTGTAACATTTTCCTCAATTTATGTCAGCTTGCACTGAAGCTTTAGTGCATGCCCCATAAAATGGGTCCCCCACAGAAACAAAGTTAGATCAGGGTGGAGCTGGTCTAACTCCATGAGTTCAGTGCAAGGGACTTGCGGTAGGGCTTTTGCAGCTGGCAGCTTGTAAAATTGTGCTTGCTGCAATGTTTGAAGCAAGTCACCACTTGTGTCCACCTCACTGCCACTAGTCCTTTGTGGCAATCTAAACCCTTTGCAAAATTCAGCTGTAGGTCTTCTTCAGTAGACTGCTTGTAGAAACTACAAAAAATGTACATAAATAGAATAATTGGGGACTGTGTATTATGAGGTTATAATACTATTGAGAGGTTCTGGGGACATGGGAACCTCGAGAGCAAAGCTCAAGAGGTTCCCATGTCCTCAGAACCTCAAGATGGTATTATAACCAAGTAATCATAGTCCCCTATCTTTTATTTTTTTGTAATATATGGCTATGAGAATTTTCAAGGACTTACCTGTATTTATAGATATGGAGGCTTTGAATGTTGTATGGTACTCTGTTCAATTAGATGTGTAAAATTGTCTTTTAAAATATCTTTTGCCAAGATTTAAATTGAGATCAATGATTGTGGCAAACAAGAACTTGAAAACAGAACTGGAACTTATAATTGATTTGGAACTGTAGCTGTATTTCTCTGCAGTTTTATTGTTTACTTTGTGTCAGAATTATAGTAAATTATGTATTTTTGCTTTTTTACTGGACTGGAATATGCTGATGGAGACGCCCTGTAGAATGTGCACTGTGAGCCAAAGATGTTAACTCTTGTTGCAGAGTACAGCAAGGTTGTAGTTGTTAGTGTGCTAGAAGGTGTCACTTGTTGGTGAGTTGGTGTGACTGACTGAAGTCTGGCAGGAAGAGAAGTTTTCAGCTTAGTTCGAATTTGAGGTTGTGCTACAGAAGTGGATGGCTATGCATAGTCACTGGATAGGATGCAAAAAATGGCTTTCTGCTTCTTTTCTGATAAGGTACTATAACTTTTGATTGACTGACTGTGTTATTGTCCGGAGACTTGAGCAACATTGATTGTAGGGATATTGGATTCTATTAGCATCTGGATTGCAGTTTTCAAGGTTGAATAGTTAGTAATATAATTTTCTGGGGGAGGCCTGCAGGCTGTTGAAGGAGTTTTATTATGCCTCTAATTTTATTCTGTTCGATAGTCATGGAGCAGT
The DNA here is from genome assembly GCA_016271365.2 of Neoceratodus forsteri. NCBI lineage: Eukaryota > Metazoa > Chordata > Ceratodontiformes > Ceratodontidae > Neoceratodus > Neoceratodus forsteri. Next base: position 440,725,682 of record CM057451.1, on the reverse strand, counting down.
ACCAGTAGCTGGTTGGTTTTAATTTTGTGTAGGAATGAGGTAAAACAGAGAATCTGAGTGCAACTTCTGAGGGGGCCATTGCTTGGAATACTTTTGGTAGGCCGTGATTGGGTCTCAGTATTGGGTACTGCTGTTTCTGTACATTATTGGGGAGGAGGACTGGTCATACATCTTTAATGCTCATGCCTGTTCCAGTTTTTGTTTTCCTTTCATTATATTATTGGTATTCTTTTCCCTTAATGTATATGCCTAATACAAGGTCTCCCCACTGAAGTTGGTATTGTTCACTGGTGCATAGAGTGAAGTACAGCCCTATATTAAAGAATAACATGTGCAGTAGGGCTGTGGGTGAGTAGAGTGCCAGTACTGTATGGGAAATGTATATATTGTGGTTCTGTTCCTGGTATGAGAGGGAGAGGGCTTACTGGTTAGGCCCTTACATAAAAAACTGGGCTGATCCAAATAAATCTATACTCACCATGATTTCGCTTTACACTGAGGATGATTGGATCATTGAAAGACTGGCAAATATTTTTTTATTTTATTTATTTATGGAGGTCTCGGAATTATAACACCTTTGAGCCAGAGGCTCATTTACAGAGGCTTCACATCAAAGAAGGAAGGAACAAAGGGACAGTTTACATGGTACAAGGGCAAAACAAGTGTACAAATTACAAATAATACATAATACATACAAATTACATATAATACATAGTAAGAGCTTAGTAAGTGCTGCTAGATTACATGAGTTACAGGGTTAGTTATTTTATACTTAGTATGAGTGGTCAGAGGGAATGACCTTGTCAGTGCACCTCAGAGGTTGAGGATACAAGGAGTTCTCAAGTAAAGTAGTTATAGGACATGTCCAGAGTAAGGCTGAGAGCAGGTAGGCATAGTATAGAGTGGGGTGATGTCCAAGTCAAACTACTTAAGAGCAAGGATAGGCGGATGTAAAAGAAATAAGAGTAGGAAAGAAACAATGTGAAAAAGAAGGGGGGATTGACTAGCGGTAGTGTTGGAGTGGAAGGGGAAGTGGAGAAGGGAGTGCGGTGTGCCATTGCTGGAAGAAAGGTAAGTCAATGGAAGAGCTAGTGAGGCAATGTCAGCTAGATAAGAAAGAGGCAACTATGCCAGGGTAGGTGGGGGAAGGGAGATGGTATCAAGTAGCTGAGGCGTAGTCAATGTAAGGATAGTCTGGGGGGTAGAGGAGAGGTAAGGGTAGTAAGGGAATCGAGAAGATAATTAGGCAGTGAGAGCAGGTTGTGATAGGAGGGAAAGGACTCAATGTAAATTAGGTCAGGCATTCACACTACTGCATTTCATTACATGCTTCTGAAGTCTGGTATTGCAAGGTCCAATTTTGGTGTCTGATAGGAGGTCAGGTGGAAGGTTATTTAGCCAGGAGTGTGCTCTATACATGAAGGAGCACTGATCCTGCACAGTGCAGCAGAAAGGGGCCTGAAAGGTGGGGTTGGACATGTTTCTAGTGTGATGGTAGTTATTTGTCCTGTTAAGGAGCTGCAACAGCGTGAGTAGGGCTAATCGAACTCTAATTTTCATCATGAAAAGGCAGGTTTGGTAGGAGATTCTGCCCTGAAGATTCAACCAGTTCACTGAGGTATAGAAGTCACAGGTGTGGATGTACAGATGGGTGTCTATGACTAGGTGGCAGGCTTTGTTAAGGACAACAGTTAATCTCTTAAGTGTGGTATTGGTGGCAGAGTCATATATTATTAGCCCAAAGTCAATAATTGAAAGGATGAAACTAGTAATGGCTAGGTAGAGCACTTCTTGAAACATGCTGCACCTGTGTCTATACAGAAGGCCTAGCCTGATGCTTACAGCTCTGGAGATTATGCAGTATTTACATGCTTGCTGTAGGATAGGTTACTGTTGAGTGTTATGCCTAGATATTTAAAATTGTGGGCTTGTTCAAGGGGTGAGCTGAGGTTGTTAGTGATAAGTACTGTAGCTGAACATTTTTATACTTGTTGTGAGGGCTGAAAAAGGGCATCACTTTAGTTTTTGTATAGTTCATAATTAGTTTGTTTGGAGAACCAGGACTCAACTGCAGTGAAACTTTCTTGCAGACTACTGATGAGAGTTAGGATCAGGCTGGCTGGTGAAGAGCACAGCATTGTCTGCATAATGGAGTAGGTTTGTAGGATAGACTTGGGGAATGGTATTCAGGTAAAGGCTAAATAAGAGAGGATACAGGAGTGAGCCTTGGGGGACTCCAGAGAGTATCGGGTGGCTGATTGAGAGTGTATCCTGTATTTTCACACTTTGTTATTATTTATTCTTTTTTTAGTTATTTATTTAATTTTTGTTGACCGGGTAAGTGCACTAGACAAAATCTGCCTATTTTCAGGCATGACCTGGGGAAGGGGAATACAGATGAATGCCAACCGACCTTGAACCACATTAATCTATTCATGGCATTTTTAGTGAATATTTGTATTTTAGTGAAGTATCTGCCTCTGAATCCTTCCTATATTTATCTTTGGGTTCTATCCTCCAGGTAACTTTTAAATGATACAGTGATATCATGTGAGAGTCCAAGGGTGGGTAGGGAACTGAGTAATAGGATATGGTTAACAGTATTGAATGCCTTTGTTAGGTCAATGTAGATTGACCCCACAAGGTGGCCACGATCCAATGACTTATGGATGAAATCTGTGTATTGAAGGAGGGCAGTGGTGGTGCTGTGCCTTTTTCTAAATCTGTGTTGTTGGGCACATTGTATATAACAGGTGGCAAGGTAGTTAGTCAAATGGTCAGTAACTATTTGCTCTAATGCTTTGGAGAGGGGTGGCAAAATGGAGATCGGACGATAGAGTGTGTGGCCCTTTTACTGCTCTTGTGAACAGATGTCACAACTACCACTTTCCAAACCAAGAGGAATTGGTCAAGACAGAGATATAGGCTGAGTATTTGGTGAGAGGTGATAGGACTGAGTCAAGGGTAAGACATAGCAATTTAAGATTTAGGGTGTCACTACTAAATCAAGAATTGCTAAGTACATGCAGAAAGTATTTTTTGTATGTCACGGTAGTTATTGACTTGAAATAGAAAGAGGGTACGTTCAGGGGTGGATTCACATTACTAACACTGTTCTAACAGGGAGGATCATTAAAGAAGTTGAAAACTTCTACTAAAACTAAAGAAGAAAATACTTCCTGATAGTCAGTAAAGTTAGGAAAAAGAAATTAAAAGCATAAGCAGTTAGACCAATCTGGTACAAGAAACTTCTTTGCTAACACTGAATTGCTGATATGCAGTGCTTAAGGACAGGTATGATGAAGTATATGAAGTGGTATCCTTGCTAGAAGTATCTGCCTCTGAATCCTCCCTGCATTTATCAATTAGTTTGGTAGCTGTTTAATCTCATCTTGGCTAGCATGGTATCCATGGTTGAATGAATAAGATATGTAAAAGCATTGTCAAATGTTTGATGGAAGCATACAGTTCACGAATGCAATTTTTATTAGGAATGTCTTTATATTGTATTGCAAATGATACTTTATACTTTTTATATTATAACCTTGACATTTTTGTAATATTTTCATGGTTTGTAGAGACTATACATTGTTGGTTCCATGTCATAATAGCGAAGGAAACACAGCAACTACCTTCGCAGCAAGTGCACATCTCCAAAAACAAAAAGAGGTGTTGTGCACTCCACCAACTACAAACACAGCGGCAATACCTTACAGTACTCATGGGAGCAAAGATTTACTTACTTTCAATGTGGGGATTCTGCCCTCACCCCCTTTATTAATATAATCAGTTCCAGGAGTGCATGTTGGGGAGGGGAGAAGTCAGGAGACATAACCGGGAGGGAGACATATGTCAGGAAACAAAGAAAAATAGAATTTGACGGCAGATAAGGACCGCTTAGTCCATTCACTCTGCCCATTTCCCTACCTTATGGATAAGCTGCAGATCCTAGTTAACCAGCAGCCTACTTCTTTCTACCCCCACCCCTAGAATTGCCTTATGACTGTCCCATGCATGCTTGAATTCAACCACTGTTTTTTGGCTCCACAACCTCCTCCGGAAGGCCGTTCTATGCATCCACAACCCTCTCTGTGAAAAAATACTTCCTTACATTATCTCTGAGCCGCTCCTCCCCCCAACTTCAGATTGTGCCCCCTTGTTCTTGCACACCTCTTTTTTTGAAAGATGCTACCCTCTTGAGGGAGAATGTTGGGGAGGCAACCTGGGGGATTGGGGGGAACAATGTCAGGGGAACAGAATGGCAAACATGCCCCCCAAAAATATTGTGCAACCCCTCCAAATGTTGTACAAAACTGCATGACACCCACACCAAGACCTGAAACCAGGTCCACTGGCATTGCAGACTATGACCCTACCTTCCACGCCATCAGAACAGCTCAGCAGTTCCTTCTCCAACAAAGCCTCATATCCTAATCTCCTTAATGTTGCCTCGCTACCGTACTATTCCTTCACTATTTGTACTATTTCCTCACTATATCCTACACTCACTATCCTGTAACTGTGGTTATCCTTACAGGCACCCAAAGTGAGCCGCTCAAAAATGAATCGCTCATTTTGAGTCTCCCATATCACAGGATACCATTTCTATTACTACTTTATAGGATGCTAATATCTCCAACATCCTTCCTCTTCATTGTCCTCTCTGCATTACCTCCTTCCCCCTTCCCCCAAGTCCTCCCCAGTATTACGCTCTACCTCCTCACCTACCCTCTCCTCATTCTTTTGCCTCTCCACAGCACCTCAATTCCCATGGTCTCCTGTTTCCTCTCTCCTCTCCTCCTCCTCCGTCTATATCATTTTCATCAGACCCCAGCTCTACCTCTCCCACCATTCCCCACTCCACCTTTCCCCTTTTCTCTCCCTCCATTATCCTAAGGTGTGTAAGTACCTTGCTCTCACCTTTTGTCTTTTCCTCATCCTGCTTCTATCAGGCAATGTGGAACTAAATCCTGGCCCCCACTTCCACCCACCTCCTCCCCCAAATATCTCCGTATCTACCACCTTAACCCCAGAAGCCTACTTCCTAAACTTGACAATTTAAAAGTTTGGATGTCCCAGCACTTTCCACACTTTCTGTGTATATCTGAAACCTGTCTTTCCCCCAGGAGCCCAGACTCTTCCCCAGTCATCCCCAATTTCATCCTCCATCACAAAGACCACGGTAGGAGGGGTGATGATGTTGCCATGTACGTCCACCATTCAATCACCTGCTCCATCACCGCTCAAACACCAGTCCTGATTCACCTGAGTATCTGGTAGCCCACATAACCTTGTCTTCCTCCCTACCTGTCTTGGTCACTGTTATATATGCCACCCCTGGACTTGCCACAGAATCACTCATAAAGTGCATCTCCTCTATTATCTCCTTTACAAGTTACAGTAAGTTTATATTAATGGGCAATTTCAAGTCTGGATTGTCTCTCCTCATTATCAAAGCCATCCATCCAAAGAATTGAATCCCTCAACCCCACACAGCTAATCAATTAACCTACCTGGTACAAACCATTCCCTCTTAGACTGCACTCTTTCACTTCACCCACACCACATTATTGCTGTTGGCATTCTTCCAGATGCCATAAGTGCATATTGTATAACTTTCTCCATAAGAAAGGTTCATCTCCCCCACTCTGCCCCCAAATATATCAACATCTGACCACTCCGAATACTAAACACTAATGCCTTTCTTCATGGTCTTGCTGTAGCCAACTGGTCTCCCGTCTATTCCGCAACTGACATTGGCTCCACCCTCAGCCACTTCCTGATGACCATTCATCAGGTCTGGGATCACCATGCCCTGATGAAAAAAAACTGTCTCAAGCAGTCCCACCACTCTTGGATTTCACCCCAAATCATTTCCATGTGTAAATTCCAGGACCAGGCCTGGGCTCGGTACAAATCCTCCCAATCTCAATCAAATTTTCACACCTATAGAACCATCAGGAACATGTGCATGAAGGCCATGTGTCTCGCACAATCCACATACTTTAAAAAACATTTACACTTAAACTCCAACTCACCCTCCTCCTGAAATACAGTTCATTCACTCATTCATCCTCATGCTCCACCACCCTCAAGAGATGGGTCATCCATCTCTGATACCACCTCAGTGGCAGAAATTTTTTATAATATGAACATATGAAACTGCCAGCAGATACTGGCCATATGGTCTATCAAGTCTGCTCGAGTGTGCAGCTAGCAGTCCCTTATACTACAGCTGACCCTCCCTCCTCCCTTCCCATCAAGGTGACCCTCCCCCTCATTTTGTCCCATCCCCCTATAAAACTGCCATCTGACTTACAGAACACCCTCTCTTCAGGCAGCACATTCCACATAGACATCAACCTGTGAAAAAGTGCCTCCCCATTTCTCTCCCGAATCTTCCTCTCCTGAATCTTCCTCTTTCCAGTCTCAGACCATGCCCCCTCATGTCCCTGTCCCCAACTTGAAAATCCCCTCTGTAGCAGTCTTGTTTATATCCTTCATGTATATAAAGGTCTAAATCATATCTTCCCTATCCCTCCTCTCCTCCAGGGAGAACATGTTAAGCTCCCTCAGCCTCCCCTAGTATGGTTTGTCTTCTAATCCCATGATCATCCGTGTTGCTCTGCACTGGATCCCCTCTAGTAATCTAACATCTTTCTTCAAGTATGGGCACCAATACTGCATGTAGTACTCCAGATGTGGCCTCACCAATGATCTGTAAAGAGGCAGGATCACTTTCCTCCTCCTGGAGGTGATTCCTCTAGCAATACACCCCAGCATCATGTTGGCTTTAGCTGCTGCCTTCCTGCACTATGTTAAGTGGTTCATTTGCCCCATTATCATCACCCCAAAATACTTCTCCTCCTTTGTAATAGCTATCTGTACCCTTCCCAAATGATAACACCTCCTTGGGCTCCTTTCTCCCAAGTGCATGACTTTGCACTTCTTAGCATTGAATCCCAGCTGCCGTGTGCCTGACCAATACTCAGGTTTTCTCAGAACATCTTGCAGCCCCTGCTACCCTACTGCGTCATCCTCCACCACACCGATCTTGGTGTCATCAGCAAAAAGACTTTTCTTGTTCTTAATGCCATGTGAGATGTCAGCTATGAAAATGCCAAACAGTGGGCCCAGTACCAAGCCCTAAGGCACCCCGCTCATTACAGCCCTTGGAGCTGAGAGTTCCCCTCCCACCACTACCCTCTACTGCCTCACTTGCAGCCAATTCCTGATCCAGCTCACCATCTTTGTCCCTGCTCCCTGGTATCCCAACTTGCTAATAAACCTCCCATGTGGCACTGAATTGATTATCTTGCTGACATCCAGATACAAGATATCCACCATATGACTCTTGTCCAGTTCCCTAGTCACCCAGTCATAATAGTCAACAAGGTTGGTTTGACAGGATCTGGCAGAAACAAACCCATGTTGCCTCTGGTCCTGGAGACCATTATCTTCTAGAAAGGTTACTAACCTCTCTTTGAGGATTGTCTCCATTAACATTCCCACAATGGATGTGAGGCTTACTGGTCTATAGTTGCCTGGTTCATCCTTGGGTCCACTTTTGTGGAGTGACACCACGTGAGCCATCCTACAGTCCTGGGGTAAGCACCCTGTTTCCAGAGAGTCATTGAACAAGGCTGCCAATGGCCTGCCAGGACCTCTGCCAATTCCTTTAGTACCCAGCAGTGTATGACGTCTGGTCCTGGCACCTTATCCACCCTCAGTGCCCTTAAACCTTCTACTAACCTGGCCGCTGTGATTTCCCCATCCGTCACCCCTTCCCCCACCTGTTCCTACCCTCCCTATCCCCAGAGGAATTAACCCATCCTTTTCATTAGTAAATACAGAACAGAGGTATTCATTTAGTGCTTCTGCCTGCTCTGCCCCTTTCTCTGCCCACAACCCATCCTTCCTGATCCTTACTATTTGATCTTTGTAGATCCTTCTCTCCCTTACTGTATGTACCTGAAGAAGTTCTTTTCCCCATCCTTGATACCCTGTACCCGCCTAAACTCTCTGGAAGCCTTGGCTGCCCTGACTGCTTTGGTCACCTCTCCAGATTTCTTCAGGTACTCCTCTGTCCTCCCCCCATCTGGATCTCTTGAATCTCCTGAAGGCTGCCTTTTTGCCCTCACGTTTTCCAGCACCTCTCCACTTACAAACTAGGTTTCTTGGCCCTAGCCATTTTGCTTTGTGTCCTGTACAGGATCTAGTGGCCTCTGCAAATCCTAGTTTTATGACTTCCCATTTCTGGCCAGCATCCACTTGCAGATGGTTTGCAGCTAGGTGCAGAGCCACTGTTTCCATCATCCTCCCAAAGTCAGCTCACTTGAAGTCCAACACCCTGGTCCCTGTTCCCGCAGCCTCTTTGCCCATGCTGAGTGAGAACTACACTGTGTGGTGGTCACTCCCTGCCAGCGGATCCTCCACCCTCAGCTCTCCTACAAACTCCACGTTAGATAGCCTGAGATCCAGAGTGTTGTCTAACCTGGTCAGCTTGTTTACCATCTGTACCAAGAAGCTGTCCTGAAAAGCCTCAATGAGGACTTGCTACATTGTGCTTGAGGTGGCTGGGGTGCTCCAATCCACCCCTGGCAGATTGAAGTCCCCCATGATTATGGTGTTACCCTTCCCACTGGCCCTCCTGATCTGCTCCACTAGTTCTATGTCCAAGTTCTCTGCCTGAGATGGTGGCCTATACACCATTCCCACCCTAAGGGTCGAGTTTCTTGAATCCTGGAATTGCATCCATAGTGTCTCTGTTCTACCCTCCTTCCCTTCCTCACTGCACACCTTATCCCCTCCCTCCCATAGACCACCACCCCACCCCATTCCCTTTTTCCATATCCCTGCAGTATATTCTGTACCCTGTGATCACCAAGTCCCAGTCATGGTATTGGGTGGCCCATGTTTCACTGATGGCAGCAGTGTCCACCTCAGTTTTACCATGCCGAACTGACAACAGTGTTGTCAAAGTTTGGCAGGGTGAGATCTCCAGTATCAACAGGTGAAATTTTTCCAGTCAGACATTGGTATCTTTCTCTCAGGGGGCTGTGCCTTCCACACCTCCCCCTTCTTAATGTAACTAATTCTGAGTCAGAGTTAATTTGAAAGAGGGGTGATGGATGGTGAAAGTGTGGATTTCTGCCCTTGGGTCCTTAAAATTGACAATGTCGAAACCTGCCAACATTTTCGATGTTACAGACTTTACCATCCTGGAGTCGTTGTCTAGTCAGCATTCTGTTTACCATCCCCCCCCCCACCATGAGAGCCTGAAACTCATCCATTTTGTGTCTCAGGCTTCTTGCATTCCAGGAGACTACCCTCCAATATATACAAAATCACACATACCCCCGTAATGCAAAGCATCAAGGGCAGTATATGAAAATCACCACAAAATGTTATTCTGGTTCAACTTTAAGTAGGAATGTATGGTGCTGAAAGGCCTCTCACACAGACTGCAAAGCATGCCAGCAGAAGACACAGACATGTGTTTCATCCTACCAGGACTCATCAGTGTGCCTTGTCTGTATGAAACCCCAGTGGAATGACCCAGTTACCCTAAGTTGGTCTATCAGGTTTGGGTTGGGGTGAGCCCAACAAAAACAAAAAACAAGCCAAAAGACAAATAATCTTAGTGCATAAACACTAAGGCAAAGGTTACCCCAAAGGGCACTGTCCGGGAAGCCAAGTTTCAAAGAAATACAAAATCACTCATACCTCCATAATGCAAATCATTGAGGGCTGTATATGAAACTCACCACAAAATGTCATGCTGGTTCATATTTAAGCAGAAATGTATGGTGCTGGAAGGCCTCTCACACAGTCTGCAAAGGGTGCCAACAGAAGACATAGACATGTGTTTTGTCCTACCAGGACTCATCAGTGTGTCTCGTCTGTATGACACCCCAGTGGAATGAACCAGCTACCCTAAGTTGGTCTATCAGGTTTGGGTTATGGTGAGCCCAGCAAATACCATCCAATATGTCCCCTTCCCACCCTTTCCCTTTTGAACACTATCATTATCAACACTGTATGAACCCTCCCTTATTCCATTCCTACTTGTATCGGGTTAAGCCCATCTGGCTTTCCTACATGGAGACCCTGCTTGAATTCCACTGAACTGCCTCCCCCCACAACTAGTTTAAATCCACTCTGGTTGTTATATGCTCCCCATGTCTCCATTTTAATCCCCCCCCCAGCCCTCCTTGCTCAAGTGTAACCTGTTCCAGGCATACAGGGTGCTACTATCTCAAGTTCTTCCCCATCTCCCCACCAGCCCATACCCTTTGGTGTGACACCAGGCTCCCAGCCAAGTGTTAAACTCCTCTATTCTTGATTTTCTTGAAGCACTTGCTTTGGGTACAGGGAGAACTTCTGAGAAAACCACCACGCTCCCTGCTTCCTCACACAACTTCCCCAGCTCCAAGAATCTCCCCTGTACTTCCTTGACTGTGTTCCCTTCCAGATCATTTGTGCATTCTTCACCACTTGTGCCCACCCTGCCCACCCCTGCCTTCAAGTCCTCCCCTTCTTCTTCAAAGGATGGATACTGCTTCTCTCCCATGGAAGTCCTGCAGGCCTTTAACTTGCTACATCAAAACAAGTCGAGTCAAGATGGGCTTCATCCTAAACTACTACACCTCTCAGCAACAGCCATAGCTAAGCCCTTTGCACACCTCTTCAACCTCTCTTTCACCACCTACACTGTACCCATCCTCTGGAAAATAGCCTGCATGATACCCCTCCACAAGGGTGGAGATCTATCATCCCCCAGAAATTTCCAACCCATCTCCCTTCTCCCCTCACTCACCAAGATCCAGCAATTTCTAGTCTACTCAAGATTATTGGACTTCTTCACCTCAGCTGACATGCTCTCCCCATATCAGGGTTTAGAAAGCATCACTCCACAGTCCCTTCCCTACTGCATGTTACTAACACTATCCATTCTGCCATGGACAAAGGCCATATCACCACTGCCATTTTCATTGACCTTGCTAAAGCATTTGATTCTGTCTCACACATGCTCCTATTCAATAAACTCCATTCTGCTGGTCTGGCATCACCCTCCACACAATGGTTTTACTTCTATCTTTTTGGAAGATAGCAATCAGTATGACTGGACAACTCTTCCTCTCCCCCTCTCCCCATCTTGGCAGGTGTCCCCCATGGGTCAATTCTGGGCCCTTTACTCTTCTCAATATTTATTAACTATCTCCCTTCCATCTGAACAATTTCCCACATTCATATGTATGTGGATGATGCCATCATCTTCACATTGGAGCCCTCTACAAATGACATACAAGCTCCTCTCCAACAGGACTTCAGTCAAGTCCTGGCTTGGTTTCAAGCTAATGACCTAAAAGTAAATTACAAAAGTAACAGTTTCAATGACTTTCTGCTCTGCTCAAAAGCTATCCCCACAAGTATTTCTCACCCAGGACAACTCCCCCCTAGACGCTTTGCATGCTTTCAAATCCTTGGGGGTTTTGCTAGATAATCACCTTCATTTCTCTACACATATAGACACACTAAGCTACAAGCTCTGCCCCAAACTAGGATTTCTTTATTGAAATAAAGACTCCCTCTTACTTCCCATATGGCATGAGCTTGTCTCTAAAAGGATCCTTCCATACTTAGACTCTGCAGACATCGTCTACAGAAAAGCCCCCACCGCATTCCTCTCTAAACTGGATATGATGCTAACTCCTTATGCAGAATTGCCACTGACTCTCCTTCCCATATGCACCACTACTCTCTTTAATCTGCTCTCTCCATCTCACCCCTCTCACATAGGATGCATATCCACTCATCCTTTATCACCAAGTTCTGGTTTAGGCTTCTCCCTCCTTACCTATTATACTGCCTTACCACGGCATCCCCTCCCTTGTACTCTGTACGCTCCTGGGATCCCTACTCCTACTCAATCCCTTATCCCCAATCAATTGCTGCCCAGTGTGCTTTCTCCTACCCCCTATCTCCTATGGAATAAACTCACCCCGAGCATCAAAACTCTTCCACCTATTTCTCCTTTAAAAACTTGTTCACCTCCTTCCAGCTCAACTCTGCACCTTTCTCTCCTCCACCTCTGTGCTGTCCCTCCCCACCCCCTCAGCTCCTCCTACTACTACAGCAACCCCAGCAGCAATTTTCAACCCCATAGGTCTCCCCTTCCGAAGTCAGTTTCCCAGGTAACTGAGACTATGTATGAGATTATGTTTACACAAAATATTGCCATTACTGCACTTAAAATGGTTGTCTGTAATTGTATCACCATATTGTTGTTGCAATGTAATCTAATAATGACTTGCTCTGCTAATTTATTTACTTGCATATGTACCTAATGCTTGTATCTCCTTATATGTGTATTCACTGTACCATGTCTCCGTGTTGCACCTGGAGATGAGCTTTAGCTCTGTGTGTCTTTCCCAGTCACCGAACTTTTAAATAAATAAATAAATGACTGACTCAGTTAGTCATTCAGCCTGTCTGGGATGGTTGCCCATTCCTAGTTTTTTCATGTATTCTTGCTTGGCTGTTACAAACTGTAGTGTTTTCTTGAATTTTGTTTAGGGTCCCTGGAATATAGAAGTAGTGTATTTTTTTGTAGGGGGGCTTGGCTGAGTGGTGATCCATACTTCTCAATATTCCTCTGATGGTACTGGGTTCATATTTTAAGCCATCCTGCTTTTTGGTCCCATACACAAAGTTTGCGAGGAGGGGCTCTAACTGCTCTACTGGGATTTCTTCTATTAGTCTGCACTCACATTTTTTGCTGAGGAAGTTCTGGACAAGGCATAGGTCAGGATTTTTTTTTTATTGTGTTCATGTTTTCTTGTTTTTTTTTTGTTTTGGTTTTTTACAAACTGAATTCTGTCTTCTGTGTTAACCTTTTCCCTTGAGAGAGCCATTGTGGTCAGATTTGTGTGTATTCTTCTTAGTGGCGTGTTGGTTTTTACTGTAAGTGATAGTAAGAGTAAAACCTGGCTCAAGCTCAGCACAATGAATCTGCATGCTCGCCCAGCTGTGCTGATCTCATAATACACTTGATCCGAGCTCAGAACAATAGTATTACGGGCTCTGAATGATACTATTATGTAAGTTCAATGATAGTATTATTGGATTTGTATTGCCATATTATGGAATTTCTTGAATGCTTTTTTATTATCCATATACTACCAAATTAATAAACCAATACTATTTATAACTTAATGCATCTTTTGAATATTGTAATATGCCACTTGAAAGAAAAAAACTTAAAGCATTGTTTCCTCGTCTGTAATTTATTTCAGTATTCCCTTTACATTGCTTTTTTCAAATCTGAAAAATATCCAAAAAAATGCACTCTGCTTATAATCACAACTGTTTGTGCATGTCCTCCAGTATTACACTGCTTACTTGTATACCTCCCTCTCCCTCCTCTCTCATGATGCCAAGTACCTTTCCCACCGTGCCTCCTTTGTCTCCAAATTTTGGTTTGGCTCCCTCTCCTCATATCTGGCTTCTCTCCTCTCTTTTCATTTTTATACTGCTTACTCCATTTGCAATGCTTGTTTTTGCTCTCTTGCTCTCCCACCAATGAAATCTACTGCTGGACAAGCTGCCTTCTCATTCCACTTCTCTAAACTATGGGGTTCTCGCCTCCTTCTATTTACATAAATAGATGGATAGATAGATAGATAGATAGATAGATAGATAGATAGATAGATAGATAGATAGATAGATAGATAGATAGTAAGTAAGAAAAATGTATTTATATAAGGTACCCTTCCTGAGCTCAGGGTGCCTTTACAATGTACTATACAGTAACAATATTATATTAAAAATCAATAAGACTTAATGTTTGTATCATCTTAATTAGTCAAATCAATAAAACTTATTAACCACAAAAAAATCAATAAGACAGTAACAATCAGTCACTAAGTCCCTGAAAATGCCTGGTTAAACAAATAAGTTTTTAAGTATTTTTTAAATCCTTAGATGGTCAGGCTATCTCATATCTGGTGAGGTAGAGAATTCCACAAGGTAGGTGCCATAAAGGCAAAAGATTTTCCTCCAGATGTTTTCAGGGATACCCTGGGAATCTCTAGTAATCCCTCACCAGAGGATCAGAGTGGGTGGGAGGGGCAATAAGAAAACAAGAGCTCTTTCAGGTAGTGAGGTCCCAGCTCATGTAGGGCCTTATAGGTCAGCAATGCAACCTTGAAGGTGATCTGCCACTGTATAGGCAGCCAGATCAGTTCATGCAGAACAGGCGTTATATGACTGGATCTAGAGGTTCCAGTCAACAACCTGGCCATCATGTGATAGATAGATAGATAGATAGATAGATAGATAGATAGATAGATAGATAGATAGATAGATAGATAGAAACTTTGTTTCTATAGCACCCCTTCTCAGAGACTCGGAGTACTTGACAATATTTAAAAATAATCCATACATAGCACATAACACACTTCAAAAAATAATGCAAGGATCAATATAACATTTTATCTATCATTAATTTAAACAACTCAATAATAAAAACAGCAGTCAGTTCATTTTTCAATCTTTAGCTTAAATCAAACACCAGATTAAATAGGAGCGTTTGTAATCCTTTTTTAAATGTTTCTGCCGAGGGTGCCTCCCTTGGATGTCTCGGCAAGGAGTTCCACATGGTCAGTATGGCAACTGAGAATGCACAGTCCCCAGAATGCCACAACCTGGCCCTGGGAACTGCAAGGAGGCAACTCTCAGAGGAACAGAGATCCTAAGACAGGCAATGAGGAACCTGGAGATCTTGCAGGAAGGCTGGTCCTCTCCCCCCCCCCCCCCGTGCAGGGCTCTATAGATCAGTAATCTTGAAGGCAGTCATCCACCTTATTGGCAGCTGGTGCAGTTCAAGAGAGATCATGTGATGCAGAGCACCTAGCAGCATCACTAGTCCAGAGCTCCTGCCTTCCACCTTCTACCACTGCTTTTAATGATTTCATCAGGAGTGCTATATACCATAATCTGTTTAAACCCAACCTCCTGCCTTCAGCAATCGTCTTTTCACTCAAAACTGCATCACATTTTGCTTCTTTGCCATGATGGATGCTGAGGCAGGCCTCGATCACACACACACACACCTCTCCTCCTACCCCGGAGAAAACACCTAAAAAACCTAGGGCTCCAGGCACCGTGACTACTAAACCAGGCTCCTCAAATCCTTCTGTGATCCCTCTGACAGAGGATCACTTTCTCCAAGAACTTCTGCCATTCAGAGAAACTTTGGAGGACATTTCAACTGAGCTAAAAATCATTAGAGGAGACCTTACAACCCTCATGAAGAGAGTTGGTGAATCAGAGGCCCGTTCAGCATCCCTGGAAATGTGGGGAGGAGAAATGGAACCAGAAATCATGCAGCTTCACCAACAAATACACAAGCTGGAACTTAAAACCAATGTCCTTGAGGGGAGAAGCTAAAGAAATAATATTTTAATAACTGGGCTACCGGAGGAAGAAGTTCTTGTAGAAAATTGTGGGCCCTTCTCCACTAAATCCATCCTATCAAATTGAAAGGGCCCATCAATCTCTTAGACCAAGACCTCAATTAGGAGCGCCCCCACACCAATCATCTTAAAGATCCTCAGCTTTGTAGAAAAACAACATGTCCTCTCGAAGGTAAAGGAGCTACAATCAATCACCTGGGGAAGTTCCAAACTATTAATCACACAAGATTTACCAATTGAAACTCAGCAGAAATGCTCAGCTTTCCACCCCACAGTCAGCAAACTGATTGCAGCAGCTATCCCCTTCAAGATGCTGTACTCAGCGAAACTACAAGTCTCCATTGACACCGGATCAAGCATCAACAGATCTTGTCATCAAGTTGCCCAATCTATTTAAAACTGGCTGACATTCTGTAGATACACTTGGGTTATAATTGCTAAAAGGAGTCTTTTTCTCCTGATGGTTGATATTGCTGGCTTAAAATATAGATTACCTGGTTGTAGTAGCATTCATTCCTCCCCCATTTTAGTCTAGTACTATCCCAGGCTGAGGAAGGCCAAGCAGGCCGTGTTGGGGTTGGGTAGGCCATATTTACCATCGTAGTGGTCTCAGGGCACTCCTTGCTAACAGGGGTAGGAACCATTTTTCCACTCTTGGTTTCAGGGTAACACCTTTGTGGTGGGATGGTTTCTGGTCTCACCCCTACTCTCATCCCCCTATCATGTCCCTTACCACTTTTTACTAGTATAGCCCGAACTGTTAACCTTGCAAGTCATAGGTTCTAAAACATTACAGGAGTTCATTTATTTATTTTGTTGGGCTTGAGTGGGATATCTTGCTGAGGATGGCTGAAGATAATGCAATTCTGATTACCAGGGCTATACGGAGGTGAGTTCCATGTTACATCAATACTTTGGTTCCCCCCCGAGGCTCCTGCTGTATATTTAAGCCAAAGGCTGCTATACAATACAGAGAGTGATTTGGCTCACTGACTCCCTAATGGTTCCAACTAACTGTATGGGATCCTACGCCCATTTAATTTTGCTCCCTGAGGGGACATGATCCTACATGTCATTTTTTTGTCCTAAGGTATGTAGCACATTATGAATAGGTTACTGTAATGGGATATGAATGAGGGTGGGGGTGGGGAGCTCTAGATGGGGCAGACTCAAGGTAGAGCTGCATAGCATACTGCTTCAAGGGTTGGGTGGCTGGATTCTCTGGTTTCACTTTGTTTTTGTGCAAATATGGTACCAAGTAACACACCTATCAGCTTTAAGGTGGGGACTGGCCTCCCGTGACCTTTAATCATCTATTAGGATTACAACTACTAATTAAATGGAGGCCGGATGCATATAGTTGCTGGGATATGGGGGGGAGGTGTGGTAGGTCACTAAAGGACTCATTGCCTTCTTTATCAATAGGGTTTACAGATGTTAAATTTAAGAGGAGAGTAACAGACACAATACAAGCATTAGTAGGGGTTAAAAGTATTTTTAGAGAGAGATTTTCTTTGATGTCAAAATAGTCATTTTGGGGTGGAGGGAGGGGCTGGAGTGTGCCTTCTAGGGTGTGATCATTTTCTTGTTATTCAGACATGGACATTACTCTTTTACGATGACAATGGCTAACACACCACTAAAAATTGTTACGTGGAATGTTAGGGGAGTTAGGGACCTAACGAAAAGATATCAAGTTCTCAAACATTGTGCCTTACTTAATGGCAATATAATTTTACTCCAAGAAACCCACCTGTTAGCAAGTAAAGCAATATGGTTGTGATGGCAAGGTATTTCTCATATTTTTGCTGCAGGTGAGTCTTCATCGAGCCGGGGTGTGGCTATTTTAATAAAAGGGCAACTGTCTTTCCAGGCAGAAGTGAATACCATAGACCCAAATGGTAGATTTATTTTAGTTAAAGGCATTTTTAACAACACTAAAATGATTTTAGGATCAGTATATGGCCCAGTGGGGGGATCCTCATGGATCTAGCCAATAAAATTGCCACCTTCTTATCTTCTTCCCTGATCTTGGGAGGTGACTGGAACATACCACCATCTCAAGATCAAGATAGATCATATTTAACGTTAAAACCTCCTTCCCCTTTCCAAAAAGCCTTAACTGATTTTACCAATCTCCTTGGGTTATGTGATCTGTGTCGGATCCTTAACCCCCTTTCATCGCCACTTCACTTTCTACTCCAATGTACATCAATCATGGTCCAGACTAGACTATATACTAATTAGCCTCCCTCTCTTTACTGGTCTTTGCCAGGCTGGAATCGAGCCTATCGTCCTCTCTGACCACTTAGTAGAGTGGTTGATGTTATCCCCTGATCCGGACCTACAGGAAGATACATCTTGGAGATTGAATACAGAACTCCTTAAAGAAAATGCCACTGTTTCTCATATAAAAGCACTTATTCCCACTCTCATGGACTTAAATAAAGCATCCACACAAAGAGAAGACCTGCTATGCTGTACTCTTAAATGCTACCTCTGATGGGAATTTATCAAGTTAGCATCTAGAAGAAAATGACAAAGAGAGGATAGGGCAATTTCTCTTTTAACACAAATAAGAGAAGCTGAAAATTCTCTCTCTCCAACCACCTCCTCTGCACCTTTGGAAACCCTGTTAAAATTAAGGAATGAATATGCCGATCTGTTAAGAGAAAAGGCAGAGTTCACCATCCTAAAGACAAAATCCAAATACATAGAACAAGGGGAAAAAGAAAGCAGACTGCTAGCCCTCCAGTTACATAAGATAGAAAGCTCTAGGCTAACCCCCCTCCATACTAGCCCCAGATGGTTCTACCAAAACTTCATCTTGGGACATTGCCCAAGTTTTTGAAGCCTTCTATTGCACACTTTATGGCAAAAAGCTCTCCCCTGACACCACCACAAATAATAGAAGCTTACTTGGATGCTCTCGACCTTCCCTGTTTACTGTCTCACCATCAAGCTTCCCTGTCATCCCCAATTACTGTCGCTGAAACGGAAGAGTCAATCAATGGTCTAACCTTGGATAAAGCACCAAGACCCGATGGATTTCCCTCTAATTTCTATAAGACCTTTTCCAAGGAACTTGCCCCCCTTCTCCTTAACCTATACAG
The DNA here is from genome assembly GCA_016271365.2 of Neoceratodus forsteri. Classification (NCBI taxonomy): domain Eukaryota; kingdom Metazoa; phylum Chordata; order Ceratodontiformes; family Ceratodontidae; genus Neoceratodus; species Neoceratodus forsteri. The sequence continues at coordinate 440,707,090 of CM057451.1, read as the reverse complement.
TTACACGTTTAAGGCTGACAGTCTAGATCCCACTTTACAGGAAGCCACAATAATTCTCCTTCTTAAACCTGATAAACCCCACACAGACCCAAACAGTTACTCACCGATATCACTTCTAAATTGTGATATTAAAATATTAACCAAGATCCTTTCTCTTCGGATTAAAAAAAATTGGCTCCACTTACTGAGTGTAGAACAAGTAGGGTTTGTTCAAGGCCACTCCTCTGCAGGTCACCTCATAACTCTTAAACACATTTTTCAAACTTCCCAATCTTCTTAGATCCATATGGCACTGATCTCTTTAGATGCTGAAAAGGCCTTTGATAGGGTAGACTGGGAATTTCTTTCAACTACATTAGAGAAAATGGAATTCCACATCTATTTTATTCATTGGATACAAATGGTTTACATGTCACCTTCTGCTGAAATTTATTGTAACGGTATCTTCTCCTCCTGATTTTCTCTACATACTGGTACTAGACAGGGTTGCCCTCTCTCACCCTTTCTCTTCAATCTTTATCTGGAACCTGTCCTCCATTATCTTAAAAGCTCCCCCTAAATTCAAGGAATCTCAGTATTTCAGCAAACCTTAACTCTTTCAGTATATGCAGATGACATTCTTCTTCATCTAGAACATCCGGTAACATCTCTTGAACATTCCTTAAAAGTTATAGCTCAATTGGTCACTTATCTAACTACAAACTAAATCTCTCGAAAATGGAGATCTTCCCTCTAAATGGCCTTACTCATAAAGCAGAGTTCAGTCACCTTAGGATGAAATGGTCACCACACTCACTTAAATACCTGGGTATATTCTTAACCAGTGACTCCACGACATTCAAGAAACTAAACCTTGATGATCTGGAGGTTACAATCCAACAAGATCTTCAGAGATGGGTAGCCTTCTTTTATCTTTATGGGGCCATATCAACATTATCAAAATGAATGTTCTTCCTCAGCTCTTTTATTCCTTAAATATGTTGAATATCTGGCTTCCGTTGTCTTTCTTCCATCACATACATTCTATTATCTCTAACTTCATTTGGCTAGGCAAACACCCCAGACACTCTTTCCTTAAACTTAGTCTTCCAAAAGAAATAGGAGGTCTCCACCTCCCTAACTTCCTCTTATACTATTGGGCCAGTCATTTATCTAGATCTGGTAGATGGTTTTCCACCATAGATAGTGAACATTCTTCCATCTGGCTCCAACAAGAAAATCGCCTCTTCAGAACACTCAGTCTAGACTCTTCTGTCATCTTCTACCTATTGAAATCAACACTTCCGGCTCCACTACAAAACTCGGTCATTGGTACTTCCCGTAAGGGTGTATCTCAATGCTGAACCTACTTTAAGATCTCCCTTAAACATGATTTTGCTCAATCCCTTTTTTTAATCCTAATATAAAAATAGATGGAACATGTCTCTCTCCCAACTGGCTTCCTCAACTAAAGGGGGCTCTGGTGGATATTTTTTTCTACCAGGATTCTCTTCTCTCTTTTCATGAAATACTCACCAAATTCAAAATCCCTCAGAAATATATTTTCAAGATCTTCCAGTTGAGGCATCTACTTGGAACCTCTTTTGGAACCATCCCCCGAACATCTCAATCTAGGCCCATACTGATCCAGCTGCAAGAACACTTAGTCAAACCCCACTGTATTACTGCAATATACTCCTATCTTTTAACATATAACTTCTCTGACCCTCTTCCAGGCTCTTTGGTCTGGAGTGCCCTGCTACCTGACATAGCCTCTAACTGGACCCAAATCTGGAGGGATCTTTATAAATACCACATCCAGGATAGACTCAGACTTACCCAATATCACATTTTAAATAATATGTACTATACACCTGTCACACTTGCCAAATTGGGTAAACTTCCCGACTCCACTTGTACCAGATGTGGTAAGGCAGAAGGGAATCTAGTACATATATTCTGGCAATGTGAAAAGGTTGCCCTTATATGGCAAATAATCCAATCCAAACTAGACCCTTTGTTAGGGTTAGAGGATCTCTTCACTGTTGAAAAATGTATATTGGGTATGTTTTCCAATATTGGGGTTCAGGAATGCAAATTCCACATGGTAATAATATCAATAGTGGTTAAAAACCGTGTGCTTAAGCATTGGATGGACCAACTGGTTATATCATATACTGAATGGCTGAATGAGCTATCAGCATGTTTTAGAACTGAGCGTTTGATGGCTTGCTCTCATAATTATCTGAATTCCTTCAATAGAAAGTGGGGCAAGCTATACGCTTTTTATCTGCACTAGTGATAACTAATCAGTATGTCTCTAACCCTCCAAGGCTGTCACTATTGTTGTGATAATTTTGTTTCTAGAATCTTTTAATTGGCACACTCCAGGGAGGGTGGGGGGTAGGTAGTATACTATGTATAGGTTTTCTGAATGTTGTTTAACCTCTTGTAATTCACCTGGAACTGAGTGTTTTTATAAAATCAATAAATATTTTTGAATTTCAAAAAAAAGACAGTGCAGTTCATGAAGGACATTTGGTCTGCTCCTTCCTGTAACACTTGGAAGTCTCTCCAGTGGAATTTTTCTATTCACTCTTGCAGTTGTTGCTGATTAGTGTGGACTCCTGTCACCTGCCTTCTATCACACACTGACACCTGTGCTGCCCCTTCCCCCTTAGTTCATTAGTCATTACTCTCTACTCCTCATATTATTGTTGTTGCGCACTATTTTATGTTCTTTTGCCTTTTCTGCCTTTTACTATATGGTAGTTTACTGTACTGCAATTTTATTCTTAAGTGTAATTCTATATATTTTATTTATTTTCATATTATTATAACATTTTTGTGCATTGCACTTTGTATCTGTTATCTTCTCTTCTCTTCTATCCCCTGCCCCTGACGCATTTGGAAATGAGCTGATATTAGCTCAATATGGCTTTCCTGGAAGGAAGAAAGAAAGAAAGAAAGAAAGAAAGAAAGAAAGAAAGAAAGAAAGAAAGAAAGAAAGAAAGAAGAAAGAAAGAAAGAAAGAAAGAAAGAAAGAAAGAAAGAAAGAAAGAAAGAAAGTCCAATAAAATAAATTAAATAAGTAAATAAATCAATCCATAAATAGATAAATAAATGTGATGCACACTCCTTCACCATACACACCACCAAGTGTACCATCCATTACAAGGGAGACTGACTCCTCTCTCCTCTTGACCAGTCATAATTTTTTTCATTTGTCTGCATGCTGTTGTTTGGGTTCAATAGTTGTCTTTGATGCAGTTCACATGATTCTGAACCGAGCTGTATGCCATGTGGAGGTTGAGTTTAGTGCAGTTTTATGAAGCACTGCTGACCATGTGAGGCTTTGCAAACCAGTATGTCATAGAACTACCAATGTTTCCTGATACTTCAACAGGTGTTCCTCTTACCAGTGCTGAGTCCATTACACTGCATGAATCCACCAGTATTGAGGAGCATAAATAATCCCAAAAAATACCCACCCATTTGCTCCCCTCTGCTGTCCCACTCCTAATACCATATAAAATCAAGGGGTATTCAATCCCTAGTTTGGGATTTTTATATGCTAGACACAGCTGATGAAACATTTGCTAGCTGTGTCAGGCTCAAATTAGTTGAGGAAAAAAGTGCAGCATCCTTGGCACTGGTGGCCAACACACACATTTAAAGTTCAAGCACTTTTAATGCTAGACACAGCACCAAAAGGAAGCTGGTGCAGGGGGTCACTTTCCCTTATCATTTGCATTTACCAAGACTTCCAGAAGCAGCAGGGAAATAGTCCAAGTAGAAAGAGGGTTCACTGAGGAGGACTAATGTGGAGATGAGGACGAGTCTGTGGGACTGCTTAGTAGTGGTCATAGCAGTAGTGGGTGGCTTGAGTACTAGCACCAATTTGTACAGAAGCACAGCAACCCCAGTATGGAAAATATCCAAATTACTGCTTTAATTTGAGCAGCACCCATGGTTCCCCAACAGTCAAATGCTACCCCGCCAGCTATGCCATCATGCTGAGTCCAGCTGTTTAGTAGCCCAGCATGCAGAAAGGTCTAGCCTATGCTGCATAGCAGGTTTGGGCATCATGGCAAATACCAACCCTTACATGCTGTTGCACATGAACTGAATGCAGTGGCAGCTGATATGCTGGCATGAATCTATTGCTATTCTCGTTTATGGAGAATGTAGGATGTAGAAGGTTGATGGTCTACTGTATGGCTATCTCAAATGGAAAATTTCATCAGTAACTTACTCCTCCACATGTGCCATTCCTGAACTTTATGGGATGGTTCAGATTCAGAGTTTTTGTTACAAACGCATGCATACGGTCTGTTACACATAAAATAGGTGTATAATTCATAACCAAAAAAAAAGCATAAACAGCAAAATCACTCCACTATAGCAGCATACATTTTAAGTGCAAATTTTGCCATAGAATAAGTTACCTTCTTTCCACTGAATGACAGTCTTTCAATCTTACTTCATATTCAATCATTATACCTATTTTTTATAAATGGAGTAACATATTTTGTCCACTCCCTTTCCAATAGATTATATTCAAATAATAAATGTGCAATCAATTTCTCAATGTTCACATCACCTTTACAGCTATTATCCTGTCCAGTTGATATCTGGTAGCTTCACCAACATTTAATTTATTTTATCAGACCTAGTCTTAGGCAACATATAGTCTTTCTATGCACCCTATCTTCTATGTATGCAAAGTATGGTTCAAGTTTCATATTGGCCTTAACCTCATTATAAAACTTCATAAAGGTATCACTTAGTCTTTACTTTGCCATAGGGGTGTATATATTTGAGAACTCATATGCGTCTGCATACTATATGGAACCTAGCCCTAGATGTGTCAGGGTGTTATCTAACAAATGGAACTATGTTTTACAATTTTCATAAATTTTGACTCTTCCCAACATCACTTGGGAAGTCTGTTTTCTTCCATTTTCATTATTTTATTCTAATAACTCACAGCTCAGTGGAGAGCATGTAGTTCAATAGCCCTCATGCCTGACTCTAATCTCAGCAGGGCTGTTTGTATCATTTGGGGGAACCAGCACCACCCTGATTAAAAAAAAAAAAATTTGAATAGTCTGTACCATACTTAGGCTAGTGTTCAGAGCTCACACTTCTGACCAATAGAATCTGGCTATTGATCATAGCTTTGAAGGCTCTGTGCATCACTACAAATTAATTTCCTCCAGACTCCTTTGTTAACCTATTAACATCATTTGCTGTTGTTATTCCTGTCTACTAGTTCTTTTTGTCAAGTAGGCTTTCCATGTCCAGTTTTTATTAAATGTAAGTCCTAGGTATGTGAATTCCATTACCTCTTGCATTAATGTATCATTAACTGTCCAAAACTTACAAGTCAGCTTTTTAGTTCCATATACCATTATTTTGCTATTTTCATTTACAATCAAATACAATGTCTTTAAATGGTCAAATGCTTCCAGAAATAGTCTCCAAAGATCCAGCTGAGTTCTAGACAAGAAAATAATGTTCTGCATGTAGCAGTATTTGAACTTTCCCAGTATTAATCTGTGGACAAAGTGTATCTGTATGTAGAAGCTTTTTGTTTTTCTTAACCAGGGTTCAGTGCACAGATAGAAGAACAGGAGGGCTAATAAACCTTATCAATCAAAATTGGCTCTGTCACCATGCCATCTCTGGTAATCCTTACTCTGACTGCTGTATTTCTAGGCAGCACTGTGAGAATAAAAAGAAGTTTCTTTTAAGCCCTAGTTCTTTCAGAATTTCCCATAACTTCTCTCTGTTCTAGTTGCCAAATGTGACGCTAATATCGAAAAAGGCCAGGAATAATTTTCCCTTTTCACATTCCACATATTTGTGTATCAAATAGGCCAAAGTAAATAAGTGATCAATTGTACTGAAAGAGTTATGGAATCCTGCTTGATATACAGATACTAACATTTGTTCTGTAACCAAATTTTTATGGCTGCATTGGGCAGAGCCTGCAGTCGTCTTGCTGTAGCTGGAAAAATGGGCTACCGAAGCACAAATTAAGAGTTTTCAGTGCATCCCTTCACAACTCCAAATCACTATGCCAGTTGAATGAAATACTCCACTCTCTCTGTTTAGTAGATGACTTCTAGCACTTTATTTACAGATTGTTTGTCTCTCTCGTCATGCCTGCTTGAAGTGACCTGACAGCTAGTGTGTTGGAGTAGGCACAAAAGCAAGTTACTTACACCACTTCTTTGAAGCAGTTTAATTGTTTGCAATAGTACTATTAGAAACTTTCTTCGCATACTAGTGTCAAAAAAGCCTTGCTTCAATAGCCAGCTACTGACAGAGAGAGAGACAGAGAGAACTCTCCAGTTTGTAGCCAAAGATATACCAGTCATTTGTAAAAAGAAAACATTGGAAGTCTATTTGACCTGTTTTAACACAGGATTTAGTATGTTCACTTGCTGGCTTGTTAATTTTATTTATTATTGAATTGTGATTTGTTAGTCTTTGGAACCTAAATAATTTACTGACAACAGAGGACATAGCAAGCTTTTAGAGGAGATAATTTCAGAGGAGTTTCAAATTACTTTATCACTCCCAAATGTGTGTGTGCATGTGTGGCAATGCTTTATGCACTCTAAAGATCTGGTTTATGTTTACCCTTTTGGGACCTATCTAATTGTTAGTGACATTGGAACTTTCATAGATTTATATTTGTAGGGGGGGTAAATGCTAGGCAACTAATGTTTTAGGGGTTTCCATGGGTTGAAAGGGGTATCAAAGGGAATCACAAAGAAATCATTGCAGTGTCAAGTGCAACACCAGTCAACCCTGGAATGCATACCTCACACCCTGCCAGGAAAAAAATGAGAGACACTGCCCATTAAAATCAGGGACAAATGCTCACAATCAGGGACACCATTCTTACTTGACTTAGAGTGCAGCATCACAATTTTTACATCTACAGTATTCAAGTGCACTCCACAACCTGTCCTAAGTGTAATATTGTACACTGGCATTAATACTGTACATATATTACTCTCTTGTAAAAGGCATGCATAGGTAAACCAAAAGTTAATTGGTTGAACAGAATTGCAGCCATGTTGCAAGTGACTTCATAAAAATGAATAAAGTGGTAAAAAAAAACACAAGGTCTCAAACTGTAAGCAACATCATTGGCTATGTGTCATTACTGCATAGACAATATCTGGATTATTAAAAATATAACAAAAATAAATAAAATCCCATATTGTAGTTTATTCAACACTAGTATACACCTGGATACCATCATAACACAGTGTTGTCATACAGTATGTACCTATCATGGTGTCACTACTCTGTGAGTAGTATATGGCTTCACACATGTTCCCCTAGATTTTTTCTCCCTTGCTCAGTGCATGTATTATTACATAGACAATGACAGCAGAAAAAGGCCAACTGTCCATCTAGTCTGTCTAGACTTCTCTATCTGCCCTACAAGCTATTGTCCATACAGGAATTGTTTCTTCCCAGTCCACCTTCCTGCAGAAGAAGCCAGAAGGGGAAAGAAATAGATTCATTTCAGTGCTTTACATTAACTGTTCATTGCTATTTTTGTTTTAAACTTAGAGTGTGGGCTTTTAGTGGCACTGTAATTTCTTTGCTGTCTTTACTTAGAATTATGTTTGTGTTGTTGAATATTTAAAATCTAGTTTGCTGTGCTTGTAGTGGTGGTCTATTCATTTGCTGTCTTTAATTGCTGCAAATTTAATCTTGGCTTGTCTGACTTGCCCTGTAGTTTGGGTGAGGGGTTCTAATTGTCTGGCCTCTAACCTCAGCTATGTGATAACTGGAGGTGGGGCTAAGTCAGAGTTGAGGTAGCACATGATTTTTGTTTTCTCAGAAGAAGCCAGAAGCCAGAAGGGGAAGGAAACAGATTCATTTCAGTGCTTTTCATTAACTATTCATTGCTATTTTTGTTTTAAACTTAGATTGTGGGCTTTTAGTGACACTGTAATTTCTTTACTGTCTTTACTTAGAATTGTTTTGGGGCTATTGAAAATTTAAAATCTAGTTTGGTGTGCTTGTAGTCATGGTCTATTCCTTTGCTGTCTTTAATTGCTGCAAATGTTTGGCCCTCCCTGCCCCAACTCTTAATTATATGCCCTGTTAAATCTGATTGACAGAAGCTAAGCACAGAGCATAGTAGGGGTTGTGGAGTAGGAAGGGCATAAGGGTGAAGAAGCCCGTCCTCAGCACAAGTGTTTTGACTCATGTTTTTCTTTCTTTTTTAAGGAAAAGTATCTGAGGATCAGTGGCAAAATTTTTAGGACAGAAAATTAATGAAAAGGGAACTAGGAGAGCTTCAGTAACAGACAAGTACTGGAATAGCAGTATAAGCACAGTATAATGTGGGGAGTGGTGCAATACAGTGTCTGTGGGGCAGCCATATTCAGGCAGACCTTCTGGATGCTGAGGTGCTGCCCTATCTGCATGCATCTCTCTGGACTGCAGGATGAGGTAGCCAGACTCAGAGTGGAAGTAAACTGGGTCAGGAGTACCATCACCCATATCAAGAGACCACCCAGTCCAACACTTCTGCCTCAAAGGATGCCAAGAATGAGGAGCACTTGGAAGACAGTGGGCTCAGGGAGGGTTAGGGTAGTTAGGTAGAGGCACATCCCAAATCCTATACCACTCAAGAACTCATATGCCACACTGGCAAATTGGAACAACCAAATAGAGGCACCCAGAGAAGTGGAAGGAAAGGATGTGGAGGTTAGCCAAGGAAGTGACCTCAGTGGAGAGAGCAGTGGACCCCAGAGGAGGAAGAAGTGAATCCTGGTGGGGGACTCCATCATAAAAGGGATCCAACTACAAACTCAGGAGGGGGAGGACAGGGAGGTGAGGTGCCTACAAGGTGCCATGGCATGGAGGGATGGAAGGAAGATCCTGAGGTTCACTGGGAAGACAAGACAGGAGGGTGAGCTGGATGTCATTATCCACCTAGGTACTAATGACCTGGCAAATGGGGAGCCAAAGGAAGTTCAGGAAGAGTTTAGGAAATTGGGGAGGGGTCTCAAGCAAGTAGCTACTTCTGTCACCTTCTCAGAAGTGCTACCTGCGAGAGGCATGGGAGAACATACGGGTGCATGCACCAGGAACTTTAACTCATGGCTGAAGAACTGGTGCTGTGAGGAAGGGTTTGGATTCATTGGTGACTGGGGACCCACCTGGAGGGATGGAGGCTTTTTCAAGCCTGATGGCCTGCATCCATCCTGGAGGGGAATCCAAACACTCAATGATAAGTTCAAATGCTACATTGACAAGCATTTAAACTAGCCAAGGGGGGGTGGCAGTCAATCAAGGAGGGTACCTAATTGCCAACCCCCCACTGCTAGCAGTGGAACCAGTGAACCAGAGGATTGGATATCTCTACAAAGCAGTGTGCAAAAGATGGAGATAAGCATGCAAGAGGTGGATAGGCAGAAAAGGCACACAATTCAACAGAAGGGCAGACAGCAAGGAGAACCAGGGACAAATGACAACCAGGGAAGGGGCTGGAGTAGAACAGCTAAACAGTCTAGGGAGGTCAAATCATGGAAAGCCATGTGTGCCAATGCCAGGAGCCTTAACAACAAGATGGAGGATCTGGAAGCTGTCATGGTGCAGTCAGACCTGGACATTGTGGCCATCACAGAAACCTGGTATAATGATACCATGACTGGGAGATGGCCATACTTGGCTACAACATATTCAGAGGAGACAGGGCAGGTAGGAAGGGAGGAGGAGTGGCACTGTATGAGAAAAATGACATAAGGGCCACAGACATCAAGGAGGAACAAAATGAGGGAGAGATACTCTGGGTTAAGCTGAAAAGGAAAATGGGGCCAGCCATCTACACAGGTGTGGTCTATAGACCACCAGCCCAGAAGGAAGAAACAGATAGGGAGCAGATGTTAGCCATCCAAAGGATGACAGACAAGGGTGAGGTAGTGTTGGTTGGAGACCTCAATATTCCAGACATGGACTGGAGCATCCAGAAGCAGCATCAAATAGAAGCAGATTTATCCTGGACTCCCTTCAGGGTGCCTTCCTCAAGCAACTGGTCATGGAACCAACTCGGCAGAAGGCAATACTGGATCTAGTGCTCACAAACAGAAACAGTGTGATGGCAGTAACAGTGGGGGAGCACCTGGGAAACAGTGACCACCAGTCACTGTGGTTTGAAATCACAGAAGGAGCAGAACCAAACCACACAAAAACACATATCCTGGATTTTAGGGGGGCAGACTTTGGGAAAATGGGGAGATGCTTGAAAGAGGCATTAAGGGGAATGGGGCAGGAATCAGGGGTTGAAGAACAGTGGGCAGTATTTAAAATGGGGATTACAAGAGCAAAAGAATTATGCATTAAGCAGGCTAGCAAGGGGAGAAGGAAGAGGAGGCCATTATAGTTTTCCAAGGAGATAGCGGAGAAAGTGAAAGCCAAAAAGATTGCATTCAGGCAATACAAAAAGACACAGGCAGAAGGAGATAGGGAGAAGTACCAGGAGAAGCAAAGGGAGGCAAGGAGGTCAGTAAGGGAAGCCAAAGCTCAGACAGAAGAGCACATTGCAAAATCAGTGGTTAGAGGGGACAAAACCTTTTACAGGTACATAAGTAAAAAAAGAAAGGCAAAGGGAGGGATAGTGAGACTGAAGGGGGAGGATGGGGGCTACATGGAGGATGACAACAATAAAGCTGACATATTGAACAGGTATTTCTGCTCAGTCTTTACTGAGGAAGAGGAGGCTAATGTGTCTGAAAGGAGTACAAATGGTGGGAATGGTGCAGAAATGGACATAAGTCCCTTTACGCGAGAAAGGGTCCAGAAAGAACTGGAAGTAATAAGAATTGATAAAGCAATGGGGCCAGATGGGGTGCACCCAATGGTCCTTCAAGAACTAAGAGAGGTGGTGGCTGAAACTCTGACAATCCTGTTTAGCCAATCACTGGAAACAGGGAAGGTACCCAAAGACTGGAGGACAGCAAATGTAGTCCCCTTATACAAAAGTGGGAACAAAGAGGAAGCGGAGAACTACAGACCAGTCACCCTCACCTCGGTAGTGGGGAAGATCATGGAAGCACTACTGAAGGAGAGAGTGGTAGAACATCTGGTTGCCAATGGCCTACAGGACCCAAGGCAGCATGGTTTCACAAGGGGGAGGTCATGTCAGACCAACCTCACTGAATTTTTCAACTAGGTGACTAGGGAGGTGGATCAGGGGAGGGTAGTGGACATAGCCTATCTGGACTTCAGCAAGGCCCTTGACACTGCCACGTAGAAGACTATTACTCAAACAGGGGAATATGGGTGTGGGCTGGACAGTAGTGTGGTGGGTAGGTAACTGGCTGGGTGGCAGAACACAGAGGATGGTGGTAAATGGCTGTCACTCCACAGAGGGAAGAGTGACCAGTGGGTTACCACAGGGATAAGTGCTGGGACCGGTCCTATTCAACATCTTCACCAGTGGCATTGCGCAGAACCTAAAAGGCAGAATTTCCCTGTTCGCTGATGACACAAAGCTCTGTAACAGAGTAGACACACCAGAGGGTGTAGACAGAATGAGAAGGGACTTGCAGAAACTTGAAGAATGATCAGGGGTTTGGCAGTTGAAATTCAATGCAAAGAAGTGCAAGATAATGCATATGGAGCACAAAAACCCAGGCACAATATATCAGTTGGGTGGTGAGGATATAGCATGCACCAAGCACTAAAGGGATCTTGGGGTTATCATCTCTGATGACCTCAAGGTAGAGAAACAGCGTGACAAAGCAGCAGGTAAAGCAAATAGGATGCTGGGATGCATAGACAGGGGCATCACCAACAGGAAAAGGGAGGTCGTAATTCCACTATACAAGACACTAGTGAGGCCCAACCTGGAGTACAGTGTACAGTTCTGGAGACCTTAATTATGTAAGGACATAGACAGGGTAGAGAAGGTTCAGAGGAGGGCAACGAAGATGGTACATGTATTACATCACAAGTCCTATGAGAACAGGTTGAAGGAACTGAGTATGTACTCCCTGGAGGAGAGGAGGGAGAGAGGGGATATGATAGAGACATACAAGTATCTTACAGGGAGGAGCAGGGTGAAGGAATACACTATTTTTAAGTGAAAAAGATGTTCAAGGACTAGCGGGCATGGGATGAAGTTAGAGGGAGGACAATTCGGAGGAAACATGAGGAAGAATTTCTTCACACAAAGGGTAGTGGACAAGTGGAACACCCTGCCAGAGGAAGTGGTGGGGGCTGAAACAATCATGGGATTTAATAATGCATGGGATAGACATAAAGGAATTCTGGAGGTCAGGGTTAAGGGGCAACAGACTTCTAGGAAAACATAAAGAGAACTTATAAGCTCAAATGGGCAGACTGGGTGGGCCGTAAGCCCTTATTTGCTGACACTGTCTATGTATCTATGTATCTATGCTTCTGTCCTTAATGCTGCTAACCTAAGCAACCACCAAACCCTTCATTCCATCCCAGCCATGCCTGAAACTATTTATGGTCTTGCTGCCCACCACCTCTGCTGACAGACTGTTCTACACCTTCACCACCCTTTCCATAAAATAGAATTTCCTCATATCCCTCTTACCCCCCCCCCCCAATTTCAACTCATGACCTCAGGTTCTTGTTTGTCAAAATATGTTTGTTTACAGTCCTTGATCGACTCCCACTGCATGTTTCCTGGACTTGGGAACCTTCAAAAAAACATCATTACGCAGCGGGAGGGGAGAAAAGTGTGGTATCGTGAGTGGCTGCATTGTTTGGGGGTGTTCCTTCATGTAAAGCAAATAAAAAAAAAACAGTGAATAAAAAAAACGCTATGGTTCTCAAAAGAGGTGGCAGGGAAGGTTAAGGAGAAAAGGATAGCATTCAGGAAATATAAGGAAACACAGAAGGAGCAGGACAGAGAACTTTATCAGTTAAAGCAGAAAGAGGCTGGGAAGGCAGTCAGAATAGCAAAGGCCCAAACCGAGGAAAGGATAGCCAACTCTGTTAAGAAGGGGGATAAGACCTTTTATAGGTACATTGAGGAGCGAAGAAAGACCAAAGGAGGGATACTGAGGCTTAATAAAGGGGAGTGAATGTGGGTAGAGGGTGACAATGAAAAAGCAGGGATGCTGAATGAATATTTCTGCTCATTATTCACAAAGGAAGAGGATTGGGAGGTACCTAAACCAAACAAGAGAAACACTCTGAAGATGGGGGTCTATACCAGTCCATTTACAGAAGAAAGGGTTCTGAAAGAACTAATAAAATTGAAGGTGGACAAAGAAATGGGGCCTGGTGGGATTCACCCAAGAATTCTAACAGAACTAAGGGTAGAACTAGTGACACCACTGACTACTCTCTTTAAAGAGCTCCTGACGCGATGTGCATGTGTGCTGGTTTTTCATGTCCTTGTATGTCACTGACGGCGATTTCGGGTAGGCGAGGCACTGCATTGTAGGTGTATTCTCACTGTATCTGTTTATTTCCTTCACACCATGGTACCCCATTTTTCCCGCACGTGGGTTGCTAGTGCCGAATTTTTTAGTGGCTGACGTCATAGGTAGGGTAGTCTATGTTGCAGAGCGGGCATCTGTCGGTGCCTGTCACTTTCACTTTTAGAATCTGTAAGGACCGCAAGGCTGTGTGAGTAGTGGGTGTGCGACAGAGTCTCCATGTGAGGAAAACTGCCATTAAACGGTGGAAAGGTGCAGCAGTAGTAGTTATGATGTGTGGGAGAAACAATGTGTTTGTGTAGTCTGGCTTTGTGATACTGACAATGTGTGTTTAGGTGTTTGTAGTGTTGAGAGGTGCCATCTGATCCATGAGTTTACAAGGTCGTGGAAAGCAGGGAATATTTTGTGCTACCTCGCGTGTCTTGTGATGGCAAAATGAAATCTGTGCTGTTGTAAGCAGTTGTGTGGGTTATCATCACGGAGGTGCTGCTATACATGAAGCAGAAAATGTGGATAGTCAGATACAAGTGGCATACAGTGTGTTGGGCGCTGTCATTGAATGGTTCCTGTGATGGGCAAAAATGTGCCCCTTGTATTGTACTATAAGCTGCGAAAGATGTGAGTATTGGAGATAAGTAAAGCGTGCTCCATGGCACTTGTAGATGGTAGTAATGGCATTCATTCTGTCTGGGCTTATGTGGGTTACTGTCCTGGCAGTTTAGAAAAGAGCACAGTTTGCCTGTGCATCGCTCAAGTAGTAGCGAGTTGTCAGTGTGTATGGCGAGTATTGCGTGAGCATGCAGTGGTGTGATGTGTAAAAAGGTGGCCTGTGGTGGTTCAGCACTGAGTTCGGGGTATGGAAAGGTGTTCCAGAGTGGGGAAATAAGTGCGTGGTTGGTGACATTTAGCGGCATATGGTTGCAGTCCTTGTATGGTGTGGTAACTCAGCATGTCATGGCACCGTAATGGCAATGAAAGGTGCAGAAAATGGAGACTGCACAGCTGCATAGTGGAAGATGTGAGGGAACTGCCTCCTTAGATGCATTTACAGTGGAGCACAGTAGGTGCAGTGCAGAATGTGCATTTGGGTCTCCTGCTGTTTGTGTGTGTTGTGCAATTTGCTGTAGCATCTTGGGCTTTCTGGGTGGATGTTGTTTCATCGATGCTTGCGGGGGAGGGGGACAGTGGGGTGGTGCATAGAATGAAGAGATGCGCAGTGAATGTTTTTTTCTTTTAAATCTAGGGTTTGGCTGGTGTGTGTCCTACAGTGGGACATATGACTTAATAGAAAGGGAGGGTCACGCAAGAACATGCACAGGGGTGTGTTGGACTGGGGAGGTTTGAGATACTGTGCTGCAATGGCATTCTTCCAGAGGTTGTGTCTTGGGGAAAGGGCATAATGTTTGTTCAGCAGTCTATGTTGCAGTGCTGGTATGTAGTTCAAGGGGTCACAGAGCTGCAGTGACATGGTCTTTGGATGATACTTAGGCTGCAGTGTGCTCATGCAGCAGGAGTAGGCGTTATGTGTTGACTGCATGTATAGTGTTGTGGAAAGATTCGTTAGCAGTACTTGGTTTGGTTTGAATCCCATTGTTATTGTCAGTGTCTGGCATAGAATGGCAACCCTGTGTAAGTTGTCATTCTCCTGTTGTTTTTAATTTTTTTTCTGGAATGCATAGACTGCTGTTAGGCAGTTGAAGTACCTCTTACTGTGATAAGATGGAAATTCGGAAGTGTGAAAGCAGCAGTGTTATTATGGGGTGTTTCTGTCACTGGTGTAACTGCAATTATATGTGTGTTGTGCCGAAGTGTATGTACAGTGAGTTTGGTGGTTGCTAGGATGGTGTCTCAAATGGAAGAGGGCCAGAGGTAGAAAAAAAAAATTATTGTTTTGTAGAGGACTGGTTGCTGCATGTGAAGTGTGGATATATGTTTCTGTTTGTCTGGTAGTTCTGGTGAAGTGGAAGTAAGTATTCTCACCTTGTGGCTGCAAGTGTGGCACCGAAACAAAACAGGCATTCTGTGAAATGAAGACCATTGTTGTTTTGTATTTGGCATGTATTTCCTCTCTGTCTCCCCCACCAACACCCACACTCACTCCATCTAATCCTCTGACACCCAATATATGCAGTTTTGTGTATTGGGGACAACACTGTAGTTGCAAGGCATGTAGCGTATGTGTACAGCACATGAGTATGAGTATCAATGTATTTTGTTGCAGCTGGGGTTGGACATCCCCCCCCCATATCCATAAAGTTTGGTCTAGGTTTTGAAAAGGCATTGTGACCTGATAGTTGAATGTGGAAGTGGTCGGCAGTGTGTGCCAGGTGAAAGTAGTTTAGTGTTGTGCATGTGTTCAGACGGTGTTGAAGTGTGCTCTTGAGAAATGGGCAGTAATGATGTGGGGAATGTGTTGAGATACAAATGTGTACAGAAGGTATAGGTTTAGGTGGTGATATGATGACCAACATGCAGTGTGTATTATTGTGTTGTGTAGCACAATTGATAAACCATCAGTCGTGTTACCCTTTGAGATAGTAATTGTGGTCGACTTAAGGAATCTGATATGGTGGTGTGTGGACAAGGCCTGCTGCATGGCACATATTAATAGGGTATGGTCGTTTTGCAAGTAGACAACTGTTGATGATGTTAGGCAGCATACTGAATATTAAGTTTCTTAATATGACAGTGAGCTGCAGAAGGGCTGCCTGCTACAGAGGTGGAAGTGCAGTTGTCATAGGGTGGATGAGGTGATAGTGATAGCGTTACAGTGCTATGTCATCTAGTTAAGTAAATAAATTATTTTTAACCAGTGTGGCTGATGGAGTTCTGGATAAGCTTGCCAGTGGACTGCTCCTGGAAAGCAATGACTGACGTTGTCCTGTATGGTTGTGCTATGCAGTAGTGCGCTGTCCAGATTGGTAAGGTTGGCTGAGGCATGGTATGGGGCTTGGTTGTAAAAGGAGGCAGCAGGAGGCATGGGACTGCTGTTGATTGTAAGTCATGTTATTGGTGAGAAACCTAGCATACTGCATCTCCCTGCAATGCCGGGGGCAGATTCTGCAAGAGTTATGCCTGGCGTATCAGCAGCTGTGGCCAGTAGAATGGCGTATGTAGCACCCTACGCTAGCAGTTGTGACATACGCGATTCAACAATGTGGCCTGCGACAATGTATAAGCCACTTCCAAAAAACAGCAGTTGTGCCATATGCCCCCTGCGTCAGGGTGCTAGGGGGTTAATGTCAGCAGTTGGGCTTCATTCTAGAAGGCCATGCACAAAGTCACCATTGTCAGGATTGTACAAGAAGCTCCGGAGGAGAACTGGCAACAGAAGGTACACCTGCATGTAGGTGGTGTAATTTACAGCCTTCTCTGAGAGTCCCATAGATCTGGGCCTTGTGGCCTACTCCCCATGGCCAGACCTCCTCTGATGGTGATCCAAATGGGCATTGCGCACCCCGCGGCCCAACCCCTGTTGGGTGCATACCTCCCCTATAATCTCACACAGTAACTGCTCCCAGGGCTGTCCCCCCCCATGCTACATTGACTCCATGTGTTAACCGTGCCCTGCAGGGCGTCGTAAACCCTTGCCCCCCGAATCCCTGGTCTAATGCACTGTGCAGGGAGGTGCAGTCCTTCCTCATCCTTGCGTGGCCTGCCACCTTGAGTCGCCTACTACTTATGTGGCAAATATCCAGAGAAGTACTGGTAGTCTTATGGCACCCCCGATCAATGAAGAATGAAAGAAAAAGTCTCCCATTTAACTGGTATTCTATTCCCCTCCTCATCAGCATTGTAATGAAAAAAAAGTAGCACCAGCACCATGTTGCTGGTAGTCTACTGGCCCTGCGCTCACCACTCAGCTGTGGCAGCTCACCCAACACCCACCACACCTGTGGCCAGCCAGCAAGTGGTGAAGCCCACCACTCAGCTGTGGTGAAGTCCTACTGTGGAGGAGCTCCACAATCATGGGGCTCATGACTGGGAAGGGCTGAAAGTAGTGCAGTGGTACCATAAACTTGTTGGGGCATGTGGCTTTGTTCAAAAGTGGGTATTGTGATGCTGGAGGTGATCATCATTTTGCCAATGGGATGGAATGCTGGCGAATGGTGAATCTGCAATACGATGTGGATCACGTGCAGCATGCAATGTGTAATGTGCCCTGACACCTGGTGCTTACTGCATGGCAAGCATCTTGGATGTAGTGCTGTCTTGTAGCACCTCTCCTTCTCCAGTGTTGTGTGAAAAGTAAATTGTAGTTGTACTCAAAGCTGAGGTCCACACCCCATGTCAGCATAATGTGAAATAAGTGCTGCCATGCGTTACCACAGTACTCCCTGTCACCTCAAATTGCAAGTCCTCTGTTTGTCCTTTTCTCCTCTGTCCCTTCTTTTTGTAGTTGAGTAATAAGGTTTGTTTGTTAGTGTATTGGGCAGGTGGCATAAGAGTGCAGAACCCACCAGCAAAGGCCAAAGGCTGTAACGTGACACAGATACAATGTGAGTTCTACTCTCCTTGCTGTCCTGTGATTGTTGCCTGGCTGGTTTGTTGTGTGTCTGTGTGTTCCCTTTGTGCCGTATTTTGGTGATTGATGGGCAGGTTACTGCTGCTACTGTGGCCGCCTCCCTTAACTTTGCAGGACACCTTGATGTATGGTGCTTACTGTGACCCTATGTACCTGGATCCGGGCATTGCATAGATATATACATACATCGAAGTGTGATGTCAGAAAAGGAGCGACATGCCCACCTAGTCTGTCCAGTTGTATAGGTATGTGGTTGGACAGGAACACCCACTACCAGGCAATCCCTCGTGTGAGTCCCATGCACTGTAGAACTGTTACACGTGTGATTTTGCAACCAAGTCCTGTGGGAGTCAAATGCAGTAAACCGCCACCCTGTCTGTGAAGTAGTACTTCCTAATGTTACATTTGAAGTGTTCCTACTCAATATGTAAGGCATATTCCCTTCACCTTTTAATCCCTCTTAACTAGAAGACACTTCCCACTGTAACTCGGTGTGTACCCGTGTAGTACTCGAATATCCATATCTGGTCAGTGATGTGTTCCATGGAGAACTGGGTCAATAATTCCAACCAATCTTCATAGGACAGATGGCTGAGGCCCGTAACCAACTTTGGTGTTCTGCTCAGAACTTGTTGTACCCTCCACACAGCCCTGTGCAGGTATGGGCTACAGAACTGGACGCCATACGGAAGCTTACTATACGGAACTACAAGGGTAGTCTGACCCCTGCATTTCTGGAGGCAATGCCTCTTCCAGTGTAGCTCATCATCTTGCTGGCCCTACCTTAGAAACATCGAGGTATAGACTTTGATGGCAGTAATGGACTGCCTAGCCTAGGTAGTCTTCAATAGTCCACCTATCTGATAAGATGCAGTGTCCAGGTGGACAGCATTGTAATTCCTCTCCCCCATCATGAAAATAGCCGTATGTCTTTCCCATGCATAGTTGAAGTCCTCCACTGGTTGTTATCTCACAACCTACTCAGGAAGGGGGTGGCTTGCTGCCACCGCCCACTCTGTGGCCATTAATTTCTTTCTGTTTCCCCCTGAGCCACCACCTCTCTGTATTGTCAGAGTATGCCTGCTTTGTTGTTAGACACCTTTTTTTCACAATCATGCTATCGTCTTGGACGTAATAGATTCCTTGAGGTACTTGAAAGGTTATATGACGGGCCCACTCTGCCTCCTCTCCTCACGGCAACACATGTTAAGGTGCTGTTCTGTACCTCAGTAAGGCTTATGGTGGAGAGCATGCACCACTGTTGTTGCCGTCCTCTGGACTGTGTCCTTGGTGTGTATGTCCCTGTGGACAGGGGGTCAGTAGAACTTCATGTAATAGCACAGGTCTCACCAAGTGTCTGTACAAAGGGATAACAACTTTCTGCTGTTTACTGTTGATGCCTCTCCCTATATATCCAAGTATCCATGTAGCTCTCTGTAGTGTGTTTTCACATTGTGTACCTACTGTAAGGTCATCTGATATGAGTACCCCCGCGTCTCTTTGTATTGCTATTAGACTAAGTACATCCACCTCCATTGTGTGCTCAGTTTGTGACAAGTGTTGTCACAAAGTAAACCAAGGTTGGGGGGGTGGGATAGAGCATTACATAGGTGTCTGTAGTGCTATCTACATAGGTAAAGTACTGCATCTTGGCATGCAGCATATGTAACATAATGTCCATAAAGCAGGGATTCAAAGATGATAGCAAATGGTAGGATTTCCATTAAAAGGAGAAGGTTACTGAAAGGGCTTCACGTCAGTTCAGCTGCTGCAGAACATGGAGGGGCTGGATGCCTTAACTCATGCTACGGTTGTGACCAGTGTTCAGGAACACGATGGGGTGACAAGGGGTCATCAGGGAAGCAGAAGGATTGAGAGTCCACAGGACTACTGTACTTGTCCGGGGAGTTGGGGTTCAGGTATTGGGTTCAATACTGGACTCTGGCAGTTGCTGGAGATCCGGGTCATCGATAGTGTCGATAAGGGGGCTGAAGCGTCAAGCAGCAGGTGTGGATTTGTGTGTGGGCCTGCCACTGGTGTCCCACATGTTTGTTCTCTGCAAGGGGAGAAGCAATGAAATATAAGGCCTTGTCTGTGTAGCGTGATGGCCATTTCTGGAGTGGCCAGCTCTGAGGACATCGTAGCAATACTGGGTGTGGACTTGGTGTGGAAGATGAGGGTCTCCCTGCAACCTCACAAGGGGTGTGTAAGTTGTGGGGTACAGTACCGGTAGGCTGTAGTGCATAAGTGTGGTCAGAAACAGTGGCTGGAGACAAGGATACCTGGAAAGAATGGCCAACCAGAGGTCTGGAGAATAAAAGAAGAGTTAAAAAAGTACAGGGATTTCCAGACACTCACACTTGGGATTTCAATATGCAATGCATGCACTTTGTGTAAGCAAGAAGAAATGGCTGGCTGTTGGTATGACTGAGATACTTGCACAGACAGAGGCATACTTAGGCCCGAGACCAGAGGTCGACTGCCTTCAGCCCCTGGGTGTGTGGGTAAGTCAATACTACCAACAGCCAGCCATGTCTTATTGGTTAAATGAAATGGGGCCATAGGTAAAGAAAAAAAAGCAGTCTACAAGTTCTGCAAGAAGAAATAATATTTTAAGAAATACAATGTTGCCAAGGAATGTGACATCGGAGTGCCACAGATCTTGGGTACCTGCTAGTCATTGGTCTATCTGCACACACAATACATTGTGTGAAACAGTACCATGGCCTAAGATAATGCTAATTTCTGCAGTATCCCTGTAGTTGAATGCCCTCACCCCACACACACACACACACACACAGAATGGTCACATGAAGTGAAACATTCTTCACAGTTTAAGTTGCATACACAGAAAGAGACAGTCACACAGGTACGCAGTGGAGGCAGAATCTCAGAGTTATCAGGTGTCAGGTAAGGAGCAGGGAGTGTCACAGCACAGTGGCAGTGATAGGTGGGGGAAATTTTATGGTCACAAAACAAACTCCAGCAGTGCAAAATGTGAATAGTAGGTCAGTCTGCATGTCTCTGTATGTGTGTAAGGGGGCCCATGATTGCAAATAACAGACAAGTATTTTGGTACTGTACTTAATGTTATGGAGTGTTATTTGTATAGCCTAGTTGGAGTGTGTTTCTATGTATCACGAAAGCCTATAGTCATGTTTATGGTGGAAACTAAGAAGTAGGTGGTCTATGACTGAGGTGTGTTGTCCTGCTTGGAAGGAACGTGTTTTATCAAGCGGTAGTACTCTGCTACTAGCAGCTACAACCAGGAAATTATAAGCCAATCAGGATACAGAGATTTGTAACTGCAGGTATATGTCCCTTCCATCTCCCTATGGTGCTGCTTCCAGTCTGAGGCTATGTTGACAGTGCAGCAGAGATTGGCACAAGGGAATAGAAGGGGGGGACCATACTTCTTGGGGTGTATCAATGGAAGAAAATAAGGGAAGGTCCACATTAGAAGGCTGTACACTGGTGGACAGTACTGCCATGGAGGAGTACCTATACTGTCACTGGTAAAGAGGTCGTGGTACATTTGGCATGTTGTACATATGTTAGAATGAGAGTCAGACTGTATATATGCACTACAGTCAGAGCTTGCTGAGCTAGGCATGGTGCTAGTAGTAGTGAATACTCACAATTTATCTGAAATCCTTGGAAACTGCATGCAATGTTAATGTGTATGCTGCAAGACAGTGTAATGGCATGCTGCTAATAAGGTTCACTGTTTAATTTGAACAGATACAATGGTGATCACATGCATTGCTGCTGGGTGCTCCAACACCTCAGGAAAGGGCATCAGTCTGCATAAGTTTCC
The DNA here is from genome assembly GCA_016271365.2 of Neoceratodus forsteri. NCBI lineage: Eukaryota > Metazoa > Chordata > Ceratodontiformes > Ceratodontidae > Neoceratodus > Neoceratodus forsteri. Next base: position 440,685,306 of record CM057451.1, on the reverse strand, counting down.
AGTTAGCCCAGTTATGCGTACTTAGTGGGATCAGGCAGTGAGATGGTATCGTAAGGATTGGACAACAGCAACGAAAAACAGTCTGATCTGCAGTGACCATTTTACCCATGACAGTTTTGAACCGGAATATAATCTGAAGGTGTCATTTGGTCTGTCTGTCTCCCGTTGCCATAGGAAATTGCCATGTGATGCTGTGCCCTCCATCTTCACGATGGTGTCTGGAAGAACATCATCCTCCAGGAAATGTACAGGAAGGGCAAGCACATGCAGTTCCAACTCACAGACTCACAACCTGTGGGAGGTATAAATACATGCATGCTTTGGTGAGATGTTTGAAATGTGTACAAGTGTGTAGAACTTTGGCATTAATATAAGTGATATAATATGTAACTAGACAGAAAAGGAACTCAGGGCCTGACAATGGAGTGGGGTATCATGCATCCACAACATGTTCTCCTGATACTGTGTGTTGTTGCTGGTGAACTGAATGGGAAATGGACAGACTGCACCATTAATGTGGCCTTTGAAGGCTTAGGTGTAGAACATTACACTCCCTGACAGCGGACTGGGTGACAAGTTGTACTACAGTAATCTTGGTCAAGACACTTGTCACTGTAGTTGAGAAGCAGTCTCCAGCACAACAGTAGTATTGCAATTGTCACTTGACAAGGATATCAATATGAATATGTGGTCTGCAGTCCCCTGTATCTGTGGTGTATAAAGTGAAGTAATACATCTTAGAACTGTGAGTGGGTGGCAGGGGTACAAGAAGTTGCAGTAAGTGCAGTAATACACTCCAGAGCAGCTGGTATGGGCTATAGTGACCCTTGGAGGGGCTGTAAGGCTGTATGATGGTGGTGGCATGCCTCGCTATGCCCCTGGGCAAGGTGGTATAGCCAACACTGCCCACCCTGGTGGCTATTATGGTGTGCATAATGCATTACTAATCAAAGGAAATGGTTGTACAAAATCCAAAATGAACACAGTGTAACATGGCAGCTCTGCAACCATAGTCATTATGGGTTTTGGTCCTTGTGTTGCTGTGTTGAATGTAACATAGTACATGGGCTTGTCTGAGATGCTGCCTATTGCACCACATCAGATGTCGTGTAAGTGGTCCAGTTTGCAGTGTCGTGCACTGTTCAGGCAAGTTGCAGTGGCTGTGGGTGGCTTGTCCTTATCAGGGGGCACGTCAATGTGTGTCATGCAACAGGGTGTTACTAGGTGCAAACCTGTGGCAAGGTGGATGAGGCACAGGTGAACCTGGAGTATATGCCGGCGGTGTCTCAGGAATGTGATAGTGGCTAGTTTGGATGGCATCCACTACTTGTGCCAAACTATTGTGATGTGTGCCTTGTGGCTGACTTGTATTTGAATATACTATGCACCTCTCTGGAAAAATAACATAAATAATGGCTGGCACCTCAGCACTAGCTGACAAATGTACTGTAGCATTAGCAACGGAAAAGGTGGCAGCCAAGCGGCTTATCATAAAATTGAACAGGCAAACAGAAAAAGCATGGAACTGGCTAAGCCATCTACTACGAACGATAAGTGGAGACTGAAAAAAGCAGCCTACTGTGTCACTGGAAAAAATACTGTAAACCCTGTAGTACTCACTGACTAATGAAAGGAATATAAAAAAAAAGTATTGTTTTACTAACAGGATAACAAATCAGTTGGTATCAGCACAATAAGCCACGCGGGGGATGTGGCTTGTCGGGGGAGTGACCATGGGTGGCGTGGAGTTACCCACTGTGCTAAGCATCATGGAAAAAACACTCCTGCTGGGGCAAATCTACTGAGAACCCACACCGCCGCATGGCTTATTGCCAAACTGTAAGTTGGGAGTAGTACGGTGTTGTGTAGGGGACATGTTACGTGTGTGCTTCTCACCATAAAGCTATGTGCAGGTGTCCTGCGGTCTTGAAACTACACACACTCCTAGTCCCTTCCCACCCCACAGTCTGGTTCTGCATTCCACCAGTCTGTCATGCTGAACCAGCCAGTCATGTTACCAGTCTGTGATGTTCTGATTCGTCGGCTTGGTGCAACGCATTGTAGATTAGCAGGTCAGCCGCAAAGTGGGCCAAATGTCAGCCACGGTTGTCCAACGGTTCCGTACTGTAGATATTGAACAGGAATGTGTCCTGCACTGACACGTTGTGGACCCCACTCATCACATCCCTTCTCCCTGATGGCTTCTCATTCTTCAATGGTGTAAATACCACACAGAGACTGACTAGCTATGTACTGGTAGGATGCAGAGACATGGAGCAGGGGAGTCTTACTAGGCATGACCAGATAGTAACAGGCTGAACCAAATATCTCATTTATTCTCCAAGGGAATCAATGTCAGTGACCAAAACCTTCTAGAAACCAGTGTTACATATGGCGGTAAAGAGATGAACAGGCAGCAGCCGAAGGAGTTGGGCATCAAGAATATCATATGTCTTTGTGGTGAGATGAGGATGTCAGCTTCTGATAGCGATCCTATCCCAGTGATGCAGAGTACATACCACCGTGAGCAGATGAGCAACACCTTCTCATTGCTCCAGGAAGACACAGACCTCAGTGAGAAGTAGCAGTAAAGGTAAGTATGTGTTCAGCAAAGTTAGTGTTACATGAACAGGGATAGAGGAAGTTGTAAGCAACCGATGCCACATGGAAAGTCAGATTGTCAGCGCTGAGGTCATGACTGATCGCAATAAGTTGTACTTCAGAGATGCCGGTAATATCAGTATTATTACAATTGTTCTCATTCGCTGTGCAAATAGCAGGGCTTATGTACCACTGTTGCAACATAGCAACTCTTAGGTGGCTGTACAGGTGCCAGGGCCCAGATATGCAAAAGTTAGATTTGGGGCCAAAGTGCAACTGTCTGCTGTGGTACTGGTGAGCAGGAGCAGCAGCAACAACTAATCAGAGGCACCGTGGAATCCAATTATCAAAATATAGTGTTAAAGAAGCAGAGCATACAGGGCTGGCAGTGTGGTGCGCTTGTTAGGTCAGGAATTACTTACTGTGATCACGTCCATTCATCATTCAGCGAGCCGCAGACACGAGGAGGGTGTGATAGATTCAACAGGGCAACAGTGTTGTTACTGGATGGCTGTGGTGGTGAATCTGTGCAAGGAGGTGTGGGGGTTTAGGGGCCAGTGGAGCACTAGCTTAACAGTTATGTCTCCAAAGGAATTGTATGCAGAGATCATAAGGAGGGTGTAGGTATCACGACAGTAACAGGAAAAAAGGTATTTAGAGGGCCCATGGTACTGATGGCTGAGTCTGTGGATGTCAAGCCTCCACGCCTTGTCAGCGAGACACTGTGGGTGAATGGGATAGGGTCATTGGTGGGCGGGGTCCAGGAGGGGTGGCTGTGATCCATGCTGCTGTCTGGAAGCTCATGAACCTCAGGGGACTGTTGCAGCTCTTTCTGACCTAGGCCACATGTTATTTACAGGCCAGAAGGATGGTGCCACATGAGAGAACTGGCAATCCCTAGATTGATGGGGAACTGCCCAAGGCTAACCGCCGTCGCGTGACGTATTGCTACTTACCTTACGTGGTGTTTAGTAATTGTGATGTGGTGGGAGGTATACTGCAGTTGTACAGAAGATACAACCATCCGCATTGTTTTGCAAATGCAATTAAATTATTAGACCTTTTGCCTTACCGTGAGGGGTTGAAGTGAAGCAAGAAAAAAAGCAGCCACCACACAAGTTATCCAAGGAATATGCATCTGTAGGCGTGCAGTGCAATCTAATCGTCCAGACTTTTCAGTGACTTGACATCGTCAGAGGTAGATGAAGCATCCTACCATCTGAAAAGATCCTGATACTTTCCATCATCCCAAGTAACGCATGACACCAAACAGCACAGTGGAGGACAACAAGGACAGAGACAGGTTGAGACAATTCACGGTGGTAGATGAAATTTTATTTGTATTTCATTCCTCAGTCTGCAGACTGGCCCAGCTTCTAGTACCACTGTCCGGGTGTGGGAGTGTGGATATTGAGACAAGTTCCAAAAAGAGCTGGTACTGATTATTTACATAGTGTGTGACAGTTGCTGTCATAGGAACATCTACGCTTTTCATAACCATGTATTGGATCAGTTTCTCTTGGAAATTTATTGTTGTCTGCCTCTATATTGTTTGCTAGCGCTTCCAGTGAACAAACTGTCACTGTTCTATCCCATATGGGGATGTCCTGCATTTCTGAAAGGACTTTTTACAGACATCAGTCCAACATTCTTCTGCCGGCCATTCTGAATGTGTGGCGCGAAACGCAATACTGGTTATTGGCTGGTTGCAAGCAGAACAAAGGGATATAGTGTGTGGTGCTGATGGCAGAGCAGATAGTCCTGGGCACAGTGCTAAATATTTAACCTATACAGTCATGGAGATGGACTATTATTGATGTGCAGCTTATACAGGTAGGCATGCTTTTCTGAATCACCCAATGGAGGCTGATTTATCTGTCTTGAAGAATAGTGCTGTAAGACTAGTGCCTCCTGTGAAACTGTCATCCACCAAATTCCAGACCAACCATCTGTTGATCACAGCGTGCAAGTTTAGCAGGCAGAAGAAGTGTGACACTGGAAAAAAGAAACAGCTAAAAGGGCACAGTACTTTATTGCCATTCAACACAAGTCATGCACTGACCCATGTCCTTTCCACTATAATAACCTTCACGGTGGGAGTTATGGTATCTGTCTGCCCTTCCAGGGGCTATAATGACCTTTGCCTATGAGTTGACACTCCGTGTACACTTGGTGGACTCGGTGCATCGTCACATAGGCACCCCCCTCTTTTTTTTGTTTTTTACCTTTTGTCTGCTGGTCCTGGCTCCTGAAGCACATAGGTGGCCTTGCTGGGCTCTAGCAGCGAAGTCTCACAGTGGGCCCCCATCCCCTACCAGGGGCCGCCAGCAAACAAACCGGTGGTCACAGGATGAGAGGTAGGTTGCTCATTAGGCGGTTTGACATTTTCAAAGGTCAACTCTGTGGGAGTGGGGACATGAAATGACAGTCGGTGTCCAGCCTCCAAAAACGTGTGGAAAGTACGCTGCAATGCCCCCACTTTGCCAGGAGTCACCTTGTGTCAGAAACCTATCCTACCTCCCTGTGGGTAGAACTGCTGTCAACGGTGCAATCATAACCTCCACTTAGGTCAACATCCTTTCCACGGCCACGGTTGTTGGACATTACTGAAGACTGTTTTCAGCATCACTGTGCTTGCACACCTCAAGCAACCGAGCCTGCATGCCATACAGCCCAGATTAACAAGTTGCAAACGCACTGAACTAGCTGCCGCTATCATGCATTGTCTTCCAGGTCTGTTGTCTCTTATTGATAGGCGGTGAGATGACTAGTATGCAAGTATCAAAGCCTTTCACCTATCAATGTGCATGGCGGATCTGCACTTGCACAAAGGCAACATGACACCATCCAAATACATTATCCGTGGGACAGAGCAACATGTAGGCTGTTTCATATCATGTAACAGAAGAGTGGTTACGGAGGTGCACACCGAAAATATACGACTGTGTCAGGAAAGGACACTTTCAGTATGGCACACCTTGAATAGCGCACAAGCCATTGCACAACCCAAACAAGATTTCACGTTGTACAACACATACTTTGCTGGGTACTGTATCAACTGTACTGGAAATACATGGCAAGTGGCACAGCACTGTGACAACTTGTAGTAGAAGGAAATATATACATATCTTTGTAATTTTGCTAACTCACACTAACAGAGCAACGACGCGTGGCAGCTACACATGGGTTAGAGTGGTTGAAGGCAGAAGAAGCCATTGAAACCAACGACCACACATTGGCACTTTGATCAGACCGCACCACAAATTCACAAGTGGGTTCTTGAAAGCACGCCCACACTGTACATTACTACGTGGCACATTGAAAAATGATACTATGACAGGTGTGGCACAACTTTGCAGCATTATATATAGGACACGGTTGCGTGACATTATGCACACTTACATTTGTGGCAAAGCTCAGTGTGCTGAATAAGTGTATGCATTGTCCCACCAGTCTTTCTGCACTGCTGTGCCACTTGCAAACATGGATGACAATGAGGATAAAAGCAGGTCCCACAGTACCACCTTCATCTGTCTGGATTATACTACAGTACATACTTGCCATTCTGTTGTTACCTATTTTGAGAAGAGTCAGCCAGTGACAGTGACAACAAAACGCCACCAAGGCAAATCTTGTTTCAGACATTTGTTAAGGAACTGTTGATGCACTGTGCTGCCCATCTTCTGTTCTACATGGCAGGCCCAAGGCCATACCCCGACATATGCCAGACCATTCATCACTCGTTAGAAGGTTAACCTTTACGATCTCCATTTCCTGTAACTGTGTTCCACAGGCCCAGTTATCATTGTCACCGATAGCGTCTTGCATAGTCATCTAGGAGTGTTGCAGTGTTCTGATTTGCAGGCCTTCAAAATGCTATGGCAATATAGTGTCAATGTCATCTAACAGTTAATATGTCAACTGGGCATACCTGCATGTTAGCATCTGTAGAAGAGAACACACAGTTCTGGTAACAGACATGTCAAAACACATACACCACATAGATCATGCAGTGCTACACAATGACAGATGAGTGTCAGTAGACACAAAAGTGTTTGTCCCTACGATGTTCTGATTCCATGGCCTCTAATCATGCTGTCCAGGTAAGAGGCATCAGAACCTAAGTGGCACAACAGAGTAATTCCACACATCACCAGGCAGTACGCTTATTTTTCTATTTGAAGGAGTTGACCACTCCTCCATCCGCCGCCAGACGCCTAAGCAGCTTTCACAGTACTGTGTGTATCCCACTAAAGCGCCTATGTTATCCTGCAACACTTTTATATTATGACATTGCCCTTCACGCGGCTGTGTCTTCACTTACTGTGAAGGCCACAACAACACCTCAACTATCCTTTGGTATTCCATTGTGATGCATGGGTACTTGTTTGCTATGCCTTTTGATTGTTCTAAGCCCTTCACCGCAAACCTGCGGTTCAAGTAACGGAAGGGTGGGATAGGGCCATGGCCATTCCACTTGCACACTGTCCTATCATGTTTTGTTGGCGAAACAGTAGGAGAACATGCCCGCACAATATTGCTATGGCCATAGTTGATATCATGCCAGCACCAGGTTTTGTACTGCAATGCGCCATGCAATATCATGTACTGAGAGGAAGTATGTTTGCAAAACTGATATTTGTCTGAAGACATGCCACTGAATGACAAACCTGCAATGTAGTAACAGAACAAATAGAAACTTCACTGTGGTGTGCGAAGAATAACAAACATCTCAGGAGAAGTCAGTGAGGAGCTGAACCTTGGATTAACAGCGGTGAAACGGTACTAGAATGCATCATCATCTGATGAACAGAGTGAAGACGTAATTGCTGCTAAGTGATCAACAGTTGGACACACAAAATGTACAAAACTTTGAGGATACACACGCCAAAATGTGCACATGGGCGACATGGCAGGATCGCAAAAAGAAATAGTTAACGAGAGGTAACTCAAAACATACTACATAAAATGCAGCACACTGGGCTAATGGTTACTACAGTATCTCAGGGTGGGTATATTGAGGATTTATGTGTCTGGTGGATTCGGCTCAGGCGCAGCGGTGGCCAACCGACCAGTCATGTGAAATCCTCCACTATACCCACCCTGAAGGATAATTGATATTAACAATGGAAATGTTGACATGTAATTCTTTAGCTATTTTGTAACTAACTGAGGTCTGTACAGTCGAAGGGATGGCATTATCTACATAGTAACCGCAACGCTGGCAACAGAACCAATGGCGCAGTTTCAAGTAAAGTGAAAGCGGCTGAATAGATACAGTTGGCTGGCAATTTTCCCTTGTTCCAGGAGGACTTCTACGCTGGGAAGGTACCAGCCAACTACTCAGGATGCTGCATTTGCACATCAGGCACACAAGTGTATACAGAGGTTTCTTGATTTTCAGCACCTGCACTGAAGCTCGCTTACTGTCCTCCCTCTCCTTGGTTTATGAATGCAGGCCCTTCAGATGTGCCACCTGCATGCATCCTTCAGACATACAGTGCCCACTAGCTGAAGTTTTGTGCACCGCCCACAGTGTGCACTCTACCAACCTCCGCAGAGTGTTTTCCATGTAACCAACTTAACGTGACATAACACCATACCATCTCGGCCCTTGTGGATGTCATCCTCCGTGATACATCCCATCATCCTATTTGCCCTTGCAGCTGTCATGCTACAGGTCTCTGACTTATTATGCTTGACATCACCACCACCCTAACCCCTCGCACCCCACGTGACTTTAATTTTGCCTCATCCACGATATATCTGTGGCCTGATTTGAGTCCTGCTGAGAACTCACCCCTTCACATTTCACTTATGTGCCTCACCACCTCTTAGGGCTCAGATCCTCCTGAACATGTAAGGTAGATTGATGAAATGCACATAACAGCATCCATTGCTTAATGTGACGCCTTTCTGCACATGGAAACTTATGTGACAATAGAACTGCGCACTGTGCTACTGTGACCAATATCCACCAAATTGGCCTTTATTTACACTAACACATGTCCTCTCAGAGTATTGGCATGCAAGGGAACTCCGCTCATTGATACCCTCACCAGACCTCCATAGACTGATCGATCTTCTCACTGAAGGACTGCACTGAAAATGAGATCTCAGTTCACTATTTCACTCCGTGGCTGTGCACTCAGCCACATGCAGGACAAGGAAACCCACACCTCCACAGTGTGTGCATTCAGGATACCTGCTACAACAGAGACACTGTACTGTTTCCCACAAGTGTCACCTGCAGACACACACAATCAATCTTGCATGTGTGCAAGACAAGTCAGCACTCGCAGTAGTTCCCTTTATAATGACTTATCATTCCAAGCACTTTGGACAGCCTGTCTGTTTCTGCAGTGTTTCATCGTCCTACCCACAGTGCCAACACTGGTCTTGCAGAAAGTGCACCACCATACACAACCTCATATCTCCAAAACACACACTGCGTGCTGTACCTCATCAATGACACCAAAACCACTGTGTTACAGCAAAACACATGCCAACCCTTTGCAGTACAGACACCTGCCACTACCAGCTAGAACACTAATATCACCACGCACCACAGAATGGCCTCCTTGGAGAATAGCAGATCCAGGTGCCACCGCCATAAGGTGATGTACACCACAACTAATGCCACCAAGATAGGTTTGAAACTGTGCATGTATGACTTGCTTAATCTAGAAAAAAAACTTCTGCAGCTAGAAGAACTGGTTTACAACCAAAGACTGTGCTGACATCAAGGATGTCCCCTTTATACAAACATCAAACATCGAGGCATTCACAGCCTTTTAAACAATTTACCACAAAATGTATATTTATTCACATAGGCATGAAATGCAGTAGTTTCTGAGATGAGCCACAAAGGTACAAAATGGTCTTTACAATAGCTTTCAGTAAGTGAAACAGAAATGGTAGAGAAACACTGATATGCAGCAATCACATGAGTAAACCAGCACATAGAATTGCTACTACACACTGGAGCTGTGTGTGTGTGTGCATGACTGAACTGGATCAAACTATCTAGGCGACTTTCTTACATGATATGGCCTTCAGGATACGTTTGGCATGCAAACAGTTGATACAGGATGCCACAACATTTACCGCATGTGCTTTCAAAAACGCAGTTTCCACGCGCCAGGTAGTTGACATCAGTATGTATGCGGTCTGCCAGGTTTCTTACTTGGGTGGCTTCACCAACATGGGTGGATAAACGAGCAGCCTCCCACTTCCTCAGCTGTATTCATGTACTATACTACATTTATCTGTCCATAGGACGGAGCATGCAGGTTTGGCCAATCTCTATAATCTGCTTCACCAGTTCTCACAGGTACAGCATATCAGAATGCCACAACAACTAATAACATGTTATGTGATTCTCCCAACATCATGCAGAACCCTTTAGCAGTCATGCATTATAACGAGAACAAAGGAAGACTGCAGCTTCAACAGAAACGACACTGAAGATTCTCAATTCATTTTCCCCAAGTACAAAAGGGAGGTCATGTTGAAAAAGTGCTGGCGAAACCTTCAGTATGTTTCCATTGAATATATTTATCTCTTACCCATAGGTTTTAAATAATATTACAGACATACACATGATTGTCATATCATTCAGTTGATGATGCACATAGAATTTGCTACTGGACACTAGACTGTGTGTGGGGAACCGCAACTAATTCGGATCCCTACCTACTATCTAGGCTGACTTTCTTACATGATATGGCCTTCATGATACGTTTGGCATGCAAACAGTTGATACAGGTCATGCCACAACATTTGCACTACTATGTGCTTTCAAAACGTGCAGTTTTCCATGCTCAGGTAGTTGACATCAGTATGTCTGTGGTCTGCCATAAAGGTTTCTCTTACTTGGGTGGCTTCACCAACATGGCAGTGGATAAGCAGGCAGCCACTCTCACTTCCTCAGCTGTATATTCATGTACTGCTACTACATTTATATCTGGTCCCATAGGACAGGAGCATGCAGGTTTTGGCCAATTTCTAGTAATCTTCTCTTACCAGTTCTCCACAGGTACAGCATATCCAGAATGCCACACGATTCATATTAACATGTTATGTGATTCTCCCCAACATCATGCAGAACCCTTTTAGCAGTCATGCATTATAACGAGAACAAAGGAAGACTGCAAGCTTCAACAGCAGACGGCACTGGAAGATTCTCAATTCATTTTCCCCAAGTACAAAAAGGGAGGTCATGTTGCAAAGAAAGTGTTGGAGAAACCTACTTTCAGTATGTTTCCATTGAAATATGGCTTTATCTCTTACTCATAGGCTTTCTAAATAATATTACAAACACACATGATTGTCATATCATTCAGATTAAGATCAGATAATTGGATATTCCATTGGCATGTAAAGGCCATGCATTGCTGGCTTACCACAAGTCACCTCCCAACTTTTGGGGTCTTGGTGATTTCCTAACAGAGTCAGATGGGAAGGACTCTTACTATGTGGGGGCAGAACAGCTCAGTAATGTGGAACTGGTGGCGCTCTGGGTTGGGCTGTGAGCTATATATCTGGATAACGGAGGTGGGAATCCCACAGGCCCCTTGCATACTCAGCAGCGATCCGGGCAAGCCATGCCAACTTCCCAGGTCGCACCTGTACACAACTCATGACCACTGTGGCTTTCCTGGTTAAGCACTTTCCCCTTCCCCCACTTGCCTAATGGTTTTGTGGAGTCTGACGCTCTGCAGGTCTGTAGTGAGGCAAAGGTTAATGGCAAAAAAACTGCCACGTTTGGAATACACATACTGCAGCAGTCACAGACCTGTGGTCACATGACGGTTTCAACGCCTCTGCGACTTCTGTCACAGTGTGGCACATACAGGGAAAATCCATAGTTACACTGATATTGGGAATCCTGTTCCATTACAGCCTGTGCTAACAGTAAAAGATAGTGGCAGAAGTGAAAACTGTACACACATGTGAGGTTATGCTTCTCTCTGAATCCTGCATAAGAATTCGGTGATGCTGTCACGTTACACACTGTGATACACCCATTATTACATATAGATAAAGATAAACAGTGCAGCTTAGCGGGTTGACAGCCAAAAGATACTGCACCTCACATCACTACCCAGTATGGTGCGCACATTTCAGGACCTGTAAACATATATCTGTAGCACAAGCCAGCACAAGTATAGTGCACTAATACACTGCGGTTCTGTGTACCCTTTCAAACTTTTGTTGTGCCTCACATCAAAAGGTTATGGCACTTGATTGTGCTCTACTGCTGCAAACCTGCATTGTACTTCCTTTAGGACCTGCATGTCACACTTTCAGTTTGCAAAGCTGAAGTGTCATGCACACATGCTTCACACAATTCATAGCAATATTAGTAATAGATTGGATGAACATCTGTATACGCAACCTCTGCGTTCTATGATCCTGGGTTTCTACTTCCATTGTACCTCTTGCGCTGTGCTCCGAAGGTGACACTGTATCTAAAAACCTCTATGTAGCACAATACACTGGTTGTGTATTGATCTGCCCCATCCAGTATGCATCATCTGCTACCTTACTGTTGCACAACAGTGTCATTTGTGCAACAGTACAGTACATAGTACTGTTGCCCTACATGTCCAAATGGAATCAGTTTTCTTGAGAGACAAAATGTGATAACAGACAGTGCCAAACGCAGATGGCATTGGTCAACCATTGACTTTCATCATGCCCACCTGCAGTGTATGCTGGCCACATATGAATCACTGGGTAACAGCACAAACTGACAGTGGACTCAGCAGGAAAAGTGCAATCACTCAGCATGTACATTTCCACTATGTATAGCATATTGACAATCAGTAAAGTACGTTAAACAAAATTACGCAATACTGCCCGAGAGGGTGTGTGTCGTGCTGGGATAACGTAACAGCTCAAGTAGTTGGGCCCAAGGCCACAGGCTGAGTGCATCCAACAACTGCGGCGTGCCATTATCCCAACCGATACTCACCCTGGAGGGCATTATTGGTACTGTACAATGGCTAGTTGTTATATATAACATAAAATTACTGTTAAGTCTGTTTTTACCGCTGACGGCAAATATTTAAGTGTCTTTGGTGCAGAATAAAACAAAAGTAACTCTATGATCTCCATCTTGGTTCACAGTCCTGAGACTGGACCCATGATGTTGGGCTGGAGTAACATCATGGGTCCAGTTCCACACTAACCAAGCAGAGACCAGTACATTTTCTTGCCATTGTATAACACAGATTTCTAATTGCAGCTCTTATTTGTTGACTGGATTCCTCAACCACCATTACTGTCTGTTGTAAGGGGCCCTTATTGTTGTTCAGTTTTGTGTGGCAGACCTACATTTTCATCCAGCTGTGCACATCAACGTCAATACATAATATCACAGCACTTTACAGCTTACTGTCATATTTGCACCAATCTCCTGTGCTGTCCCGGTGCCAGCAGTGTAACTGTACTCCATACTGTGCTGTCATGGACAGCCAGCTCTCCACGCAACATTAACTGCTCTAGTGAGCATTTCATCCACCAACACTGTTGCATGACTGACATGCTCAAGCTTATTTTGCACCTACAGTTTTAAGTTCTTGATGGAAGAAGTATGTTAGTAAAAATCTCCTTTTAAGTGAGGGATCCATGCTAAACTGAAATTTGTATGACTAGGTAATTGGCCATAATCTTACTTACAGCACAGAGGCACTTCCAGGTCTTAGCTTGACAGGGAATGATTCACCCCCTAGGGACAACATCTCACTCAGCTATTCCTCGTGCAACATAGCAGCCCTACAGGGTGATTCACAGACTCTTACTCTAACCCATGGTCATGATTTTCTGTTTAAATGCTATCCCTACAAAGAAAGGTCTTGAGCTGTGATTCCCTGACAGGTTGTGCAAATTTCATCATTATACCATGTGCAGAAACTACTCTTTGGTACAGATGTGAAGCCGGGCCTTCCACTGCTTAGCAAGGCATTCAGTACATAGTGGCATAAGAATGGGATGGTATTTTTCAAGTTTGTGTTGCTCTGATTCACCTAAATGAAATTTTCTTCAGTGCCCTGACCCTGTGATGGGACATACTGTGCTCTAGTAAATACATACTAACTGTTGTTTCTCCTACTACCTCTGCAGGGTATGTGCAACACCTTATCCAAGAGGCTCAGAATATATGCAGGGATCAAGGAGTACATATAGCATGCAGCATCAAAGTGGATTTGTATGGTACCATTCCTCCACCACTGTGCACCACGTTTACTCACCCGGACAAAGCAGCAGCTGTTCAGGTGCACACAAGTCATTTCAAACGAGATGAATTCAGAACACAATTCCACATGATGTGTGAATAGACTTCTGTAGTGCTGCCACATTGACAGTACAACACAACTAGTACAGAAAATGCTCTGCACATCTACTAAAAAATGACGAAGTACAGCACTACAATTAACTGGCAATTGCTTGTTGGAAGTTTCGAGGGCTTTGGACGTGCTTTGCAACAACAAGGTATCCTCCCATACAGAGTATCACATAAAACAGCTTTTGCATCACATGTAATGTATTCAACCTGAGTCATTGCCTAAACTGCATTCTAATGAGGCTTCTGGACTCCTTCACCAGCCTGATTTTGACATTCATCAGAAGACATCAATTAATGTCAATTTTCTGCAATATGACATTATTAGTTGCATGCTGGTAGTACAGTACTTTAGAAGTTGTTATACTGTTCTTTTGACAAACTTCTACTGTTGCCATGCTCAGTCTCACAGTTGTTGGTTGCAGTACAGCAGGGTATGTATCAGCACAGGGTTTGGTGCACAAACCTTTTTCCATTTCTGTTTTCTACTGTTATTCTGAGAGGCCTTCAGCGGTTCTACTGCCTGCGCAGCATGCCATTGCATAAAGATTGTTTATGCCACTCTGCTGTACATGTTTACCACAGACAGCAACTCCCACACTACTTACAGGTGTTACTGCAAAAAGCTTCTTTGTATCCCCTGGACAACATGCAGGGTAACAGTCATCTCACGGACGTGTTCAGTGGTGCCACAAGGGGAAAGGAGGCATGAAAACCACAGCCATGGTGTGCTACCCTGGGTAGCACACCATTTACTACTGATATGTTCATAGGATGTTATAGGCCCATACAGGGAGCACTTCTCCACTGCTGGACATTTATCTCTCTACCTAGAAGTCAGATTAACAGTATGCATAGCCACTGTGCAATAAATGAAGTCAGCAAATTTGCTCGGTAGCCTGCACGACCCTGATACATTCACCCATACAGATTGCATTATACCTAGCACTACTGTGCATGAGTGCCCTGTAATCCATGAGGACATCTCGCCCCACAAGCCCTCAAGAAACAGTACAGAAACACTGTCTCATTGTTTATCCCTGCCACTGATCTTGCAGTGGTGCACATGCATAAAGCCAGGTCAGTGACATGGCTCAGCACTGAATGATTTGTACAACTTGAGTGCAACCCCATGGAAAGGACATCGCTTTCCTCAGACAATACATAAACTCTCAATTTGTGCTGTCTGCCATTAACATTGTAATGTTATGGTTTTACACAGATATGCTGTATGCCACTTTCAGGTACTGGTAGCCACCATACTATGAGCAGCATTGATAATCTTGCTACTAAGATGTCTGTCTCATCTCTTCTATGTGTAGCAAAGACCTATTGCTCTCAGTAATGTCTCTGTGGCTCAAACAATGGTAGCTGACAGCAATACGATCTGAAACTTGAGGACCACAACAGACCTGTGTAAACTACATTTGTATGACTTACTGCTGTCCTGCATCCCTGCTCGCCACTACTCTATTGTCTAGGTAACTCTGATTTGTGACTTTCCCCTGGTTCTATTAACGCCCTGCTGTCCCCAACATCACTGTGTGTACAATGCCCAAAATAATATGTAGCAGAACACACGACTGCCATATTCCATACTCTTATTGTGACTACTACTGATCTGTGCCCACACCCAATTGATAATCACTAGACCCCATACAGTCAGTGGCACAGAAACATTTCTAAACCACACAGTGCAGGCCCATTAGTTCATAAATGAGATTGATGGTACACCCAATAAGCTTTGTCCATGATCTCTACTACCTGCTGACATGTAGATTCCAAAGAGATCAAGCCTGTTGTGCAAATAATTTCATTACTTCATTTTATGTATGCTAGAAACTAAACAGTCACAAGACCATACTATTTACTTTATGGTCTGAAATGGTTTACAATCTTCAATAATAATGCTTGTGTACTCATACTGTATCTAAGTGGTTGTCTTAAGCTGAACAACATAACCATAAAAACACAAATAAGAGACTTATTTCTGGGCTCCATTCATAATCAACTTGCAATCAAGCAGGACAAGTAACTTTTGTAGCAATAAAACAACTTTGCAAAGCAGTTCTTGCATCATGTGTGTATCTTTTTCCTTGACATGCCATTTTTACATAGGCGGAAGACTGAAGCCATGATACTCTTCACTTGGAAAGCGACTGCGGATGGCAAGAACAGCGCAGGAAGGTATTACAACACATAGAAACATAGAATTTGACGGCAGATAAGGACCGTTTGGCCCACCCAGTCTGCCCATTTCCTACCTACTGGATTAGCTGCAGATCCTGGTTACCAGCAGCCTACTGCTTTCTACCCCACCCCTAGAATAGCCTGTATGACTCCCATGCGACTTGAGTTCACCACTGTTTTGACTCCACAACCTCCTCCGGAAGGCCGTTCCATGCACCCACAACCTCCTCTGAAAAATACTTCCTTAAATTACCTCTGAGCCTTTCTTGTTCTTGCACACCTCTTTTTTGAAAGATGCTACCCTCTTGGACTTTGTTGATTCCTTGAGGTAGCCGAACGTTTCTATCATATTTCCCCTCTCCCTCCTTTCCTCGGGCTATACATATTAAGCTCCTTTCACCTCTCTTCATATGTCTTTCGGTGCAGACCCTGCACCATTTTAGTTGCCCTCCTCTGGACAGCTTCCATCCTGTCTATGTCTTTGTGGAGATTGGGTCTCCAGAACTGCATGCAGTACTCCAGATGGGGTCTCACCAGCTGTCTGTACAGAGGGATAATAACTTCCTGTTTTCTACTGGTGATGCCTCTCCCTATGCATCCCAGTATCCCCCCAGCCCACCTTGCTGTCCTCTCACATTGCTTGCCCACCTTTAGGTCATCTGATATGACTACCCCCAGGTCCCTTTCCATTTTTGTTGTTGTTAGTATCACCCCCCATTGTGTACTCTTCCCCTGGGTTTTTGTTTCCCAGGTGCATTACCTTGCACTTCTTAGCATTGAATCTAAGCTGCCATACATTTGACCATTCCTCTAACCTTGCCAAGTCCCTTCTCATCCTTTCCACCCCACCTGTGCATCAACTCTGTTGCAGATCTTTGTGTCATCTGCAAAGAGACATGCTTTCCTTCCAGTCCCTCTGCAATGTAGCTTATAAAGACATTGAAGAGGACCCGATCAATACTGAACCCTGCGGTACCCTCACTAGTAACCCCCTTTCTTCTGAGTGGACTCCATTTTACTATTACTCTCCGTGTCCTCCCAGCCAATTCTTTACCCAGGCTGTCATCTTGGGACCCACTCCCAGGCTGGCTAACTGCATATTAATCTTTGTGGGACTGTGTCAAATGCCTTGCTAAAGAGTCTGGGTAGGCCATGTCCACAGCCCCTCCGTGATCTACTACTTTGGTCACCACAGTCAAAGAAATCTATCAGATTCATCTGGCATGACCAGCTGCCGTGATCCATGCTGCCTGGGGTCCTGTGCCCCTCTGGCCTCTAGATACTCGACAGTTCTTTCCTTCAGTGATTCCATCATTTTCCCTATCACTGAGGTTAAACTAACAGGTCTGTAGTTTCCTGCTTCTTCCTTGCTCCCACTTTGTGAAGAGGAATCACATCTACCCTCCTCCAGTCCTCGGTACCACCCATCCTCCCATGATTTGTTAAAAGGTAGTCAGTGGTGTCACTAGTTCTACCCTTAGTTCTTTTTGGAATTCTGGGATGGATCCCATCAGACCCATTGCTTTGTCCACCTTCAGTTTAAAGAGTTCTTTCAGAACCCTTTCTTCTGTAAGTGGGCTGGTATCAACTTCTGTATCAGAGTGTTTCTACTGTTTGTTATAGGCACTCCCCTCTTCATTTGTAAATACTGAGCAAAAATATTTGTTTAGTATCTCTGCCTTTTCACAGTCTCCCTCTGCCCACCCTCCCTCCCCTTTATTAAACTTCACTATCTCTCCTTGGTCTTCCTTAGCTCCCTGATGTACCTATAAAGGTTTATCCCCCTTCTTAAATGGGTTGACTATCTTTTCCTCAGTTTGGGCCTTTGCTTGTTCGACTGCCTTCCAGCATCCTTTTGCTTTAACTGATACAGTTTCTTCCCTGTTCTCCTTCTGCAGATCCTTGTACTTCCTGAATGCTTTCTTTTCTCTTGAACCTTCACTGCCACTTTCTTTGAGAACCATAGTGGTTTCTTCACATCATTTTTCTTTTTGTTTATTTGCTTCACATAAGGCTCATTACCTCTGTGATGGCAATTTTTATTATGCCCATTGTTCTTCCCCCTCCTTCCTGCCCATTTGCTAGTGCATTCCTTAGGCACTCACCCATTTTGACGAAAGTCAGCCTCCTAAAGTCCAGTACTTTTGCCTTTGTATGGCTTGACTCTATTGCTGTGTTTATTGTGAACCATACTGTTCGATGATGTTCGCTAGTTCCCAGATGGCTACCCACTTCTACATCCTGTGATCCTCTCTCCATCTCCATTTGAGAGAACCAGGTCTAAGATTGCTCCCTCTCGAGTGGGCTCCAATACTAGTTGTCTAGGGCATGCCCCTGGTAGGGCATCTAGAATAACCCCACTCTTCGAAGTGGCTGCTGCAACTGCACTCCAGTTAACATCTGGCATATTCAGATCACCCATCAGCAATATCTCCCCTTTTTCTGCCATTCTAAGTATACTTTATATCATTTCCTTGTTCATTTCCTCCCCATGAGAAGGGGGTCTGTATACAACCCCTGTGCGGATTGTGGTGCTATTGCCTGTCTCCAAATTTACCCACAGTGCTTCTTCTCTCTCCCTGTTTACCCTTTTGTTCTGTTGCTTTTTATTCCTTCCCTATGTAAAGCTACTCCTCCTCCTCTTTTACCCTCCCTGTCCCTCCTGTAGATAGTGTATCCTGGTATGTTACGACCCAGTCATGCTTTTCTGTGTACCATGTTTCTGTGACCTGCCCATATCCAGATGTTCCTCCTCCATCAAGGCCACTAATTCAGAGCTTGTTACGCAGACTACGAGCATTGGTACTCATTGCTTTCCATTTTTGATGGCTTTACCTTCTGTTGCAGCATCCCCCACTGACCTTTCTACCTCGGTCTTTCTCATTTAGTACCCTGTTTTGTGCAGGGGAAGGCTGATTTTCCTGATGCATATCAGTGCCTCCCCTTTGACTAGTTTAAGTAACGCAATGAAGCATTCCAAACCGATTACTCAAAGACTTGTTCCTTCCTGGACAGATGCAGACCATCCTGCCAGTATAGGCACAGTATCCCTCCAGGTGGAACCCAGTCCCCAATGAAGCCAAACCCTGTGCTCCCACCATTTTTTCAACTATTCATTAAACTGCATGGTGCTAGTACCCTCGCCTCCCCATGCCATTGACAGGCAGCACCTCTGAGAAGGATACTGTGTGATGCCACGGTCTTGGGACCCTCCCCAACTCTACAATGTCCTCCTGCACTGCTCTGATCTCATGATGAGCCAAGTCATTTGTCCTAAGGTGGACAATGACTCCAACTCAGACTCCCTTACAGCTGTTACCGTGATCCTGAGGAATGCACTTCCTGTCCCTCAAGCCATGGCACCAGGCAGGCTGCCCACTTCAGTTTCACCGCCCCCCAGTTCTATCCACATGCATGCTGGCCCTAGGTATCCCCAACACCACCTTACGAACTGACGATAAGCAGTGTATCTAGTCCTCCTGTGTAAGTGAAAAACAAGAGAAAAATAGTTAGATGTCTGTAAACAAAATACCTCAAAAAAGTGAATAGCAGCAAACCATACAAGTCACAATGCATTGCTAATAAATTATTTTAAGTACAAACTCTTTCAGTTCCTGTCACACACGCGAGCACATGACAGTAGTGATAGAGTTCAGCCGGTCACTTGGCACATGTAGCAGGACCAAAGCATTCCGAGGGAAAGTGACAACCAGCTGAGGGACTGAGGTGCTGAAGCCACATTACAATTCCACAGGTTGGCCACACCACGACTGTGCCATGCATTGCTGGAGGGTCAATATAGAAGCAAACCTCAAACATTAACAGAGGTACAAGACAACAGTCTGCAACAGTACTCGACAGCTAACTGCAAACACATACCAGTACACAGTGCAGCAGCTGTATATAGAGAGAATAAAGTGAAATAAGTTAAAACTACACAATCGATTTCTATTCTGTAGGTCACCCAGTGCAATAGTCACTGACCACCATATAGTCTTACAGTATTTTTGAATTGCTCAAGACCCTGCTGGTTTGTAATTGCCTGGTTGCCACAATATGTTATGTGTATCTCGTGCCATCAACCCATGGTATGAATGGCAAACAATCTGGACACCTGACATCAAACACGCAGCAGTCCGCGTTTGTTTTGGGACATCACAGAGGTTTTCAACCATGTATAGTTCTTCAACCATGGTGCCTGAGTGAATGGTAAAATGGTCGCAGGAAGCCATGGACAGACCGCGTTTGAATGGGTGAGTCATTTGCCCTAGGTACTAAGGGAAGAGCACGGCTGCTAGCTTGGCCCTACACACTTCTACCATGCCACAGTAAAGCTCAAGTGTAGCACCAACAATTTACCTGTTATTAAATGGGCAATTTACATCCTGGCTGACTGCTTGACTACCTATCTCAAATGTCAATGTATATATTCTGATAGTACCCCACCACAATAAATGACAGCTGGACGCCCACCTGATCCCCATGCAGTATCACTACGAGCACCCTACTGACACCTTGCAAACTGTTGTTACATTGCATGCCTATTGCAAGTAACAAGACACAACCTACACATCAATTTTATTTTGTTACTACACACACCCCAGACACATCATCTATTGCTAATCCCACTTGACATTGGTAAACCACGGCTTCCGACTTCTCATGTGCTGTTAACTCGACTGCTCATCGTGAACAAACAGCACACCAGGCTTGGGTAACTGCTGCCATCTACCACACTGTCTGTGGTGCACTGCTTAAATGACTCATGTGGTGCCCTCAACAACATTGCACATAATATGAACAGCCAACACTGCTGAGCGGTGACCTTCATAAAGTCTTCATAAGCTGGTCCACAGTATCCTGACTTTCGGGACAATATGCTTCTCCATGACTGTTGCCCGACAGCACAACATGCAACATGGCTTGGTCAGTGCAACATGCAGTCATACCAACCATTGCAGTCAGTTAGACACTGTACCGGCACGTACACCAGAGGAGGGTACATGCAATATATGACCTGTGTAAATAGTGGAACAAAACATTGTACTTAGTGATATAAAAACTGCTATACAATGTATAAGACACAGTATCAAGTAACTTTCAGTTGACAATCAAGCCATTTGCCACTCAAACGGTGCAACCGCCACATTTCACCACTGCTGTGATTCACCCACGACAGCACACCCCCACCACTGGGTCGCCCTCCGCTATATACCCACCTGCGGGATACATAGATATTATGCAAGGTTAATATTTTCTTTCATGTATGTCTTTCTTCACTCTTTCTGTGTGGTTGCTTAATATCCCCATAAGCTGTACTGCAGGCTGTGCGCCACAGTTTCACATCCAGGCACACTTACGACAAGACTTTGCCCAGCCTTCTTCATGTCTGTGGAGACGACATATTGCTTATGGCTTGTTATATCTAGCACAATATTATTGTCCACTACAGGCTGATTCTGTAGGGCCAAATTATCTGAGGTCAGGAGTTTGTCATATAAGACAATGCGCAAATCAAATTTCTTACATTGCAGTTATGCCATTGCAGCGCTGATGCCACAAACAAATGGTGGCAACATTACTTTCAAAGGAGCTGTCATAAGCGTTTTGTTTTTGCCACAAGTTACGGCAGGGGTGGATTGCCTGACACTTTTTCCCTGGGCACACTGGGCAATTTATTCTGAAAAAAGGTGACAGCCAACCCATCAGAATACGAATTCAATGATTCTTCTTCTGTCACTTATAATACTGGTTTCTCAATGACTTGAGGGTGAAGGGGAATCATAGGCGAGGAACTACATGGAAAGTTGCTGGAATGAGTGCTAAACTACACTTCAGCTGGATCGTCAAAAGAGGCCTAGGAGTACGTAGACCTTACTACACACCACTATGAGCAACAGATGTACTACACTTTCTTTGGCCTTCACATTGTAGTACCCCATCACCAACCATATCAGAGGTCAATCTTCAAGCAAGCATACCCTCAGGATGGATGGTATGGGGCACTGAACCAGACTACCATGGAGTAATGATGCCCCTCACTGCAGCCACTGCCCTTGCAGCCACTGGAAGGTCCTGCAGTGTGCATACAAACTACCAGAAGGGTTGTGTGTTGCATGTGAAAATGGCCCATACCTAACAGTTTCTAATTTTACAACAAGCATGTTAAACATTCCTTCACATCCAACAAAATGCCAAAACTACAAGTACTTGTACAGACTCCCTCTTCTGCAGTCATAGTGCTGCATTCTCATCAGCAGGGTGCTGATGTTTACTTTCATCTAAGGTCCCTTACTCACGAGGTTAAGACAAACCTGACACTTTAAGCCCCAATCTTCCACAATGGGTACATCTTCCATCCTCCTGCTATCCACAAAGGGGTAATACAAATGCTACTATATAACACCAAATTTTACATACTCATATCGATGGGTTCCTCCAGCTCCCACACTGTTGTCTAAAGCATTGTATGCCATTAGCAGAACACACATCAAGGCACACAGTCATAAAAGCCTGGATAGGCCACAATGCAGAAGCATTCACCATTCATGAACGGCAGCAACATCCCTTCCTTGCAGCAGATACATTCCACAGCTGTTGGCATTACTTCACAATTACTGCCAACGAAACCTACAAAGTAGAAGCAACATATTAACACACATTCTTATCAAAACTATTCTGCTCACTCATATTGCCATTACACAATAATACTCAACAAGGGTGTCTGTTCTTGCAGTTATAACATCCAGCCTGAAATGTTTGGCCATAATGCCACAGGTCAAGTGTCCGTACCCCAAACTATGATATCGTTCCAGCACAACACACTCTGGAGCCATGGATAGCTTCAGGGTGTGCTCCATACTACTAAACACAAGTCAGTGATCACAGGGCACATTTCTTTCTAAAATATTCAGCTATCTGTGCTCCAGCTTGCCTTTAGCAGACACAGTTATGGGAGGAGTTCCTGCCAGTGGGACAAGCGTGGGGAAGTCCAACAGGGGCATTGGGATATATTATCAGGGCTTTTTATTAATGGGTGGAGTTCAAAGTTAGATCAGCAAATGACTAGGACAGTGGGCAGCTGCTACATTAACAGGTGGCCCAGTAGGGTTCAAGTGTGTCAGTATCCAGCAGTCAGTTTGCACCCGACTGCTGGCAAACAAGCATGTGGTAGCCAGTACATGTCAGTGGGAGTAGAGGCAGGCAGTAAAAAGAGGATGAAACCAACTGGCAGTCTAATGTGCATATAGGCAGGTGGAGGGGACTGACCATCCGTGGATTAGAGCAAGTTTGCAGGTGGGTGAGAAACAAAGTGGGATGAATGCCGGAGATGAAAATACTGTATTTGACCACTGAGGTGAAGTAAAATCAGTGACAAACAAAAGAAGGAAAGATTATATCTATTTTTTGTTTTACTTTTAGGTTTTTCCCTGTTTTCTTCCCTGTAGTGCCGGGACCCCAGCAATCACGGCAGTGCATGTGCGTGCAGGCACACATGGACTTCGGGTGGGGGCTCACTCCCTTCTACTCCGCCCCTGGTGATCACCGAGCTCCCGCCATGCAGACTGCAATCCGCCCTGCACTGGGTGGTAGCCAAAGCATGGGGGAAAACCCTCATGCCTCCCCAGGAAAGGAGAGCCACCTCAAGAAAGTGCAATCCTACTCCATGCCCTCACCCCCCCGCCGACCCCCGACAATCCAGGTTCTTTCCCAAACCCGGGTCGCTGGTGTGGAATCCAGCACCTCAACCCTCAGTGTCACTGGGCTGCTGGAAAGATTATCTATTTTAAGGTCCATAGACAAAAGGGATGGAAAAGAAAGCAGTTGAAACAGGGACAGTAGAATTTTGGCCAGCGGAAGACAAACGAATGACCGAAGAGGTGAGACAGAAAGACCACAGTAAGACAAAAACCTGGGAGAGATGAACAAAGATCACAGAAGGATAAAATGACACTAATCATTGAGACAGATAAGCTACAAAGAAGTAGCAAGACAGCGATCCCGACAGTCATGGTCTCCTACATATATCTAAAACCAGATGGGTAATTCTTTTTTTTTTTTGTACTTTTTTCAGTTGCCTCATTTCAACACATTGTCTTTGGGAAAAATGTCTATTTTGTTTTCTGCTTTTGAACTATCAGGCACCGAACATTTCAACGATCTGTACTTGATGTACATGCTTTTGGTGGGGTATTGTTATATGTTGAAAGCGACAGACTAAATCACGATATGGAACATTAATATTTCGGTTTTACCTCTCTGTGTACACAACACAAGTATATGACCACATTTTCCTGTAGACCATTTCTCATTTAACTTAACTATACAAGAATAGCTGTACACTTGAGATCCGCTGGCGATCTCTACTAGAATGCAACTGGTCAGCTTATGAGATGAAGTGGTGCAGGGCTCAAAGAGCTAAATAGATCCCTATATTTTACAAACAAATGTACATTAGCCATCTACAGGAAACTGTTCCACAGCTACACTTCTATTGTTTACATGGAAACAAAGCAATTCAGGAAAAATCCGATGCCACAGTTATAGGGAGGGAAAGGTTTAGTTTAGTTTAGTTTTATTAGTCTCGGATATAACTTTGAGCCAGAGCTCTTTTACAAGGTTCCACGTCACAAAAGAACATCTAACGAAAACACAATACACATTACAAGTAATACCAGAGCAGGAAAAGTTACATAATAGAATTTGTTATTAACAGTTTAAGCAGTAACGTTTAGAAGTTTCATAATAAACATGCTTTTAACAGTTTCAAGGAGTAGACAATTTGGAAGATAAAAGAAACTTCCAGGGAGAGACGTTGATCATTGGGAGCCAAAGGGAGGCTAAGAAAGGAGGGAAAGGTGGTGGGCAATGCTAGAAATAAGTGAGAGGGACAGAAGGGGGCAGGTTGGGTGGCAGACAGGAAGACAGCAGTGAGGTACCTGAGGGCTCATTTGACAGGAGAAGGCCTTGGATGTGAAGATGGACACTAGGAGTAGTAGTCTTTCCTCTAGTGCAATCACAGTCGATAGTGGTAGTGGTGGTGGGCATAGAGCATGGTTTTGACTTTGAGCAAGGTTGAGGATAGAGTAGGTGGACAGAGCATTGAACCATGTCGGGGCCCTGTATCACGAAAGATCTTTGTCCTGTCGATCCGGCATCTGGGAACCAGGAAGGTTGGTGTTCAGATCTGGTGGAGGATCGTAAGCCAGGATTCAGGTCGGAGTAGGCTTTGGATACATAGTGAGTCAGTCCCAAGATGGTTTTGCCATTATGCAGGTGAGATATATAAAGCGATTTGATAGTTGCAACCAAGCCTGTTTCATAAGTAAAGCTCTACAGTGTGTCAAGGGTCCTTGATCCCCGTGAGGAGCCGCAAGCCTTATTTAGAGTGATTGAGATACGCCTTAGTGCCGTGGAGGTAGCTGAGCATAGATAATAGGCCAGTCAATGATAGAGATTATGGAACTCTGTATAGCTATTCTCAATGCCACTTGGTTTAGAAATTGACGGTTACGAAATAGTATTCCAAGCGTTGGTTCACTGTTTTGACTGTTGTCAAAGTGGGTTGCAAAGGTGAGCCCTTGGTCAAAGTGATGCAAGATATTTGAAAGTATTTACTTGGTCCAGTGTATTTTCTGCAGAGGTTTGTATGGTGAGGTGAGTATTTCTATTTTGTTTTGGTGATTGGTGAAAAGCATGGCTTTTGTTTTAGCATGATTAAGCACAAGTTTACTATCCAGGAACCACCTTTCAACACTAGAGAAGGCAATTTGCAGGCTTTTGCGTAGGGAGTTTGGATCCTTGTGGGAAGAGAAATTACAGCATCATCAGTGTATAAGATTATTTTCTCTGGGCGAAATCTGGGAGGGAGTTAAGGAACAGGCTAAGAGGCGGGCCAGAAATTGATCCCTGCAGTGCACCGAGAGGGACTGGTTTGAAGTCGGAGATTTTATTAGGATTTTGCAGCCTGTGACCGATTAGACAGGTAACTTTTTACCCAAGCACTAGAATCTTGGCCAGGCCTTGGCTGGTAAGTAGGAAGAGTAGGCCATGATGGACTGTGAGAAAGCTTTAGTGAGATCAATAAAGACCGCACGGTTTGGCACCCTTTGTCCAGGGCTGGGTGGACTTCTCCAGAGAAGTCAAGTAAAGGCTGTTGTATACTATGTCCTTTCCTAAAGCTGTGCTGTTGATTACAGAGTAGATTGTACTTGTCCAGGTAATCAGAGAAGTGATCTGCCACTATCGTTCAAGTGCTTTGGGAGGAGGGAGTAGTGATATATGGTCGATAGTTTCCTGTTGAGGTTTTGTCCCCTTTTGTGCACTGGCGTGACTTATGGCAGAGACTCCATTTGTTGGGAAATTGACTTTGGCAAAGGACAGACTAAGAAATTTGCAAGAAGGTGAATTACTTCGTCCAGGGTGAGAGACAGGATTTTTAGATCTAGGGTGTCACTACTTGTTCCTGGATTTAGACGAGCCTTTCTTATGTACTTGTGGGCTTCATGCACTTTGATTTTCTTGAAATACAATTGTGGTTTTGTCACGAGGGTGTTTTGTGATACTAGGTTAGGCACAGGTAAGTCCGAGAAGAAATCTGGGGGGGAGGACCCCACTAAGGTCTGTGAACATCTTATTAAGAGCATCTGCAATAGTCTTTGGGTCAAGAGTGGTGGATCCATCAGCTTTCATAATGGTGGCTGACGATTTTGAATGCTTACCATTATGTTTCGGATGTTGTCCCAAAAGGATCTTCTGTCACCCCAGGTGGATTCAAGGGTGTTTTTGAAATAGGCGCTCTTCATTTGCCTAATTTGTGAGGTGCATCTGTTACGTGCCTGCTTGTATTTTAGGGTATCATGCGGTAAGCCTGTGTCTCTAGCAATGGCCCAGAGGTGGTCCCGAGCCTTGAGATCAGCAAGTAGTTTGGCAGTAATCCATGGATTTGATAGCGCTTTGATTTTACATTTTTTTACTGGGGCGTGCAAGCCACATGCAGTATTGAAGGTTGTGATGAAGTATTCTAGTGCAGTATTAACATCAGTCGTTTCAAAAATTGGCATCCAGTCCTGTTGCAGGAGATAGGTCTATAATTTGATAAGATTCCCATGAGGCAATACCCTGCTTGATATAACTTTGGGGGGTGGCTTAGAAATTTATTAGACCAGGTACAGGACACACTGGGAGTGGTCACTGAGAGAGTCAGGAGAACTTTAATGTTTTTATCCGGTCAGGGTGATTTGTGAGAACCAGTCAATAAGGGTGCTTGTACCAGTTTGTAATTTTTCGGGTGGGGAGGTTACCATCTGAGTCAGGTTGCTGCTAGGGTGTCATCTTTGTAGGAGCCAGTGTCAGAGGCGAGCCAGTTTATATTGAAGTCCCCGAGGAGGAGGAGCTCATTTTCAGTGGGCTGCAGGCTAACAAAATCAAGTACTGACTTGATACTGGTACGGTGGTCTTTTGGAGGGATATAGACTGCGGCCACTGTGAGAACTTTGTTTTGTGCACCGAGGAGCAATTTGATAGGGAGGAGTTGCACCTGAGTATTTGTGGGGGTGAAGCTGCCACGTTGACAGGAGAGGTTGTCCTTTATGTAGATGGCACAGCCCCCACCTTTCTTGCTTGCCTGGTCGAGTCTGAAAAGATTGTGGCCTTCAAGTGAGACCGCATGATCCGGGGTGCTGGGAGACAGCCAGGTTTCCACAATGGCTAGTATATCAGAAAGGTAAAACTGATATGGAAGCCCATGTGGTGTGCTCTGGACAGGTGGCTATGGACTATGAGCCAGAGGTGCATTAAGACATCAGTGGTGTGTCTGTCTGTCTGTGTGGGTAGCCACAATGCTTGGAGACTTAGGTGTAGTACTGATTGTGTGGCTGCATGTAATACTTGATGGCATCAGCACACACACTAAGATGTCACACAATGTTTACACCGGGGAGTCACACTGCAAGCCACATTGGGTCTGAGGTATCTCGGTGTGGTGGTACACATCATACGAATAACTCTCGGAACATTGTAGAAGAACAGCAGCCAAAGCAAACAGGATACTGGGCTACATCACGAGGGGCATTACATCCAGGAGGAGGAGATCCTCCTTCTATATAATGCCTTGGTCAGGCCTAAACTCGAATACTGTGTACAGTTCTGGAGACCTCCTCTGAAGAAAGACATAGCACTGCTGGAGAGAGTCCAGAGGACAGCGACCAGAATGACTAAGAGCATGAAGGGAGGTCCTGTGAGGAGACATTGGAAGAGCTTGGGCTGTACACACTGGAGGGAGAAGGACAGAGGACACATGATAGGGGTCTTCAAGTATGTAAAAGGAATAACTGAGATCAGAACCAAGGAGCTGTTTAGGCTAAAGAAGGACAAGTTGGGGGCATGAGTGGAAGCTGGACGGAGGAAGCTAGGAGGGAGCATAGGGCAGTATTTCACTGAGAGGGTGGTGGGCAGTGGAATGCGCTGCCCTTGTGGCTGATGGAGAAGGGCATAGTGGAGGGTTTCAAGAAGGAGTAGGACAGGAACAAGGTGAACTACAGTCAAGAAGACCCTCTTGGGGGCTGGGGGCGGAAACCAGCACCCACTAGGTGGCTGGCTACCAAGCATACTCCACAGACCATTACACCTACTCTGCTGGCTTTTAGTATATTACTATGTTAGTATCTCATGTGTTACTTCAATACCCAGGAAAGTGGTGAAAACATAATTAGTGCATATCAATGCCTCAGAACCTTTATTATAACGAAGACATTGTTTATAACCTACTACATTTCAAAAGCCAGTTAGAGCTCAGCCCGGTTTAAAGGAGCACATATTTTAGGGTACAATTTACAGTCTCTGTGCTACTGTACTTGGGAAGCCACACCATCCTAAATCCTTAACACCACCCCTGCCTGGAGTGGATTACTGCTGTACTACAAGGCCTCATTTTTACAATGAAGAGGAAAACAGCGCCACTACGCATTTTTGCCCCCCTTCTTTTGCCGTGCGGAGCTGTCTATTCTAATAAACAGTAAACATCGGTGGGTTGTTGACCCAGTAGGAGGAGCTACTACCTGACAGCTTCAGTCCCTACTTCACTGCTTGCATTCTGTTGCTGTCACATCTGGGCCCCCCCCTTCCATTCTTTTCCCTTCTCATTTCCTTCTTCCTGAAACTGACACGTTTTCGCTACATGAAGAATCACTGGTTACTGCCTGTGTGGTTCCCGCAAGCCACTGTGAGGGAGTGGAAGCAACAGTCATGCAGGGAACCAGTGCAGTGCTTCAATCGGAGGAACCAAGACACTGCCACTACTTTGCATAGTTCATTACTCACTCAGTCCCACTCCTTATGACTTTTGTTGTTTTCCCTGTTTTTTAACCAAAGTGGTTGCTGGGCCCACAAGACTCTGGAGGTAAAGTCTAACATTCCAGCTCTACATTACAACCCACCCCCCTCCAAAACCCATGAACAGTACTCACCATCCACACATTACACCATGACATCATAACCATACTTCTACTGAGATCTTCACTGCTGCCAGTGACACATCTTTCATTTGCCTACCATGGCCCATGCAGGACACACCTACTACGAGTCAGAACATAAACGGACATAAATCCACCTTTCAAAACACTACCCATTTCTGTCACAGCTTACAGTAGTCAGCGTCCCACTTCCAAGTCAAACAAAGACGATGTCCTTCAGTGCTGGGAACACAGTTGCAATTACAACTATGTGGTCCTTCATCCTAACCTCCCCCACACCCCACATACACACACACACAGTACAGCATCTTAGCCTACCTCATAACAAATCATGCATGAGACTACAGCTGCAACAACACAGTGACACACAAACAGACACAGTATGTTGCAATTGACATACAGTGACAGCAATTGCTCCCACCCTCTACACGAAATGTATTACATAACCAGCATACAGTGCAGTACACCACATATATATTGAATGACTGTCCTGCGACAGACCACTACAACAGTAACTGCCTTACAAGACACATTACTAACATTAGATAAATCTTTCCTTGTCCTTTTTCAAGTATATGGAGGATGTTTTCCCTCTGTGTACTACATAGAAGGATTTTCAACATATCTACCTGTTGTGTTTCCCAGAGAAAGGAGTCCATAGCACTGATTGCAACAATCCTTGTATGCTCTCAATACATGAGACACACATTTAGTAAAAAAAAAAAATGTTTAGCCCTTTTAACCAGGCAGCTACATAGAAACCCACCTGTCACATAGTACATACACTCAGAACTGCCTCACACAGCACAAGCATCAAAACAGCATCTCCACAAAAGGCAAAGTCTCACTGTGCCACCCAAAGACTAGTACCCTATACATACAGATATACATAATCAGTGGTACATACTGAGGTGACCCTTACTTCAACTACATAACACTATCAGCTATTCATGCTCTCACACATTGCAAACCAACCGAGCCACACCAGTGAAGTGCCACTGCTTCTACATCATACAATACAGTGTGCTCCTTTCTGACTTCCCTTGCAATGACCTTTAGCAGCTGTAGTATCCATGAACATAATTCTAGATTAAACTACAGTGAGGACAACCTCTGACATTCCCAAACCTACACACCCAAAATTAACACCCAATACCACAACAAGTCACATACCATGGCAGTGCACAAGCACTTATGACAGATTATGACATCAAATGCAACAGGCTTTCACTGACTACTGCGTAACACATCATACATAGCTGCATACCTACCCCAACAATGGGGGAAATACTGAGGGATACAAATGGAGGCAACAATCGCTCCCACACTAACCCTTTTCTCCGTTCCATACGCTAACTGCAACCAAGCCACGCATCCACCACCAGCAACATCCTCATTACTCCGACCCATTACATATCACACACCATTACACTACCCATAGAAATGAGTAACCTGCATACCCAAGTACATTATCACTTTGCATCCACCGCAGAGTAAACCTTTCCCCCATGACAAGCAGCACTTCACACATATTTACAGACTGGCTATTGTGAATCTTAACAGACTTATGTCTAGGAACACAGCGTTTGCCGCATTTCATGTATCACACATTATTCCGCCAAACATTTCCTTCTCCACATGCTGGTGACATAGCTACAATATGACAGCTATGGAAGCTCCACATAAGCCATCCGGATCCACACTGTGCGTTATCACCTCCACCTCACTGCTATCTGTCCAGGCCACTGATGCCTTCTCTGTCTGTCACGCTCCCTGACAAAGGCTCCCAACTACACCTAACCACATCAGCTGACACCAAACATAATACTACTGCCCTTCACATGACAGGTTACACATTCGTTCTTCTCAGCACTGCTGCTGATGCGGATGGAGGGGGGACTCGAGCATTCCACCTTACATATACACTTCCGAGCCCCACTACACAAAACACAGTATAGTAAAAAAAAATTTTTTTACAGCTGATTATTCATCTATTCTCGAGTAACATCTGTGACAGCGCCACACAGCCAACCGTCCACCCCACACCGTACTATCGCAGCTCAACCAGGGTCACTAGCAGTCTGGCCCACTGCTGCCTTCGCAAACTTGTATGACCATCTCTCGTTTTGTCTTTATAAACCTCCTGATCATGCAGACCCACACCCACAGACAGTACATGCCTAACAGCAAAGAAAACACCGTTTCTGCTAATTTCAGTGCAGCAGTACACATGCTGCACTATTTACAACACACACATTTTTCAAGTGGCATCATGCTGCTGTTCGGTGTGTGTGTGTGTGTGTTTATTGGGGGGGGCGCCACTTGCATGACACATTACACATACATTTTCCAGTCCTGCCCCCCAAAAACAGTATTTTCTGACATTTGATATTTACCACTCGCTATTTAACAGTCTGCCGTCATTCAGACCTTCCAATTCCACACCACTGTCATACAAATCGCTATCATTTCCCACAGTGAGTCTGAGGCTTCAGGGTCAAATTGATAGGGCAAATAACATTATGAGGCACACCAACTTGTTCCTCCCCAAACACGTCATCTCCACGGATGTAATTCTGCTCGTGGATTTCTGAATCTGACGTATCACTATCGCTGAGTGCTGGGATGCTCATTTCGTTAGCGACCCTTTCTAAAACCGAAACTGCAGAGCCCACAAACATTCCCTACGAATTACATCAGCACACCACTTGCACTGCATCAGTGCACAAAGGTGGGCTTTTCACTGCTTTGCCTAACACCCAGCCAGAAACCATCCCAGTAAATGTTGTCTCCAGCTAACACCACAACCACAAGAGGAAACACTTACCCCATGACAAAACCTACCCCCCTCTGCCAGCAAATTGCATCATTACTACCCCGAGTCAGGAGCTCTTTAACAAATCATGGGAGGATGGGGTGGTACCTGAGGACTGGAGGAGGGCGGATGCGATTCCTCCTCACAAAAGTGGGAGCAGTACAGAGGCAGGAAACTATAGACCAGTTAGTTTGACCTCAGTGGTAGGGAAAATGATGGAATCATTTCTGAAGGAAAGAATTGTTGAGTACCTAGAGGCCAGTGGGGCACAGGACCCAAGGCAGCATGGATTCATGATGGGAAAGTGGTGGCAGGCAGATCCAGATAGATTTCTTCGACTGGGTGAACAAAGTAGTAGACCAGGGAGGGGCTGTAGACATGGCTTACCTAGATTTTAGCAAGGCATTTGATAGTCACACAAAAGATTAATACACAGTTAGCCAGCCTTGGAATGGGTCCCAAGGTGGTAGCCTGGATAAAAAATTGGCTAGACAACAGGACGCAAAGGGTAGTAGTAAATGGAGTCCATAGTGAAGAAAGTAGGTTACTAAAGGGTACCACAGGGTTCAGTACTGGACTGGTCCTTTTAATGTCTTTAACATTGCACAGGAATTGGAAGGAAAAGTATGTCTCTTTGCAGACAACACAAAGATCTGCAACAGGGTTGATACACCAGAAGGAGTGGAAAGGATGAGAAGGGACTTGGCAAGGCTGGAGGAATGGTCAAATGTATGGCAGCTTGGATTCAATGCAAAGAAGTGCAAGGTAATGCACATGGGAAATAAAAACCCTGGGGATGAGTGCACAATGGGGGGTGAGATACTGACAGTAAAAATGGAAAGGGACCTGGGGTAATTATATCAGATGACCTAAAGTTGGGCAAGCAATGTGAGAAGGCAGTAAGGAAGGCTGGGGGGATACTGGGATGCATAGGGAAAGGTATCAATAGTAGAAAACAGGAAGTTGTTATCCCTCTGTACAGACAGTTGGTGAGACCCCATCTGGAGTACTGTGTGCAGTTCTGGAGACCCCGTCTCCACAAAGACATAGACAGAGTGGAGGCTGTCCAGAGGAGGGCAACCAAAATGGTGCAGCGTCTGCACCAGAAGACATATGAAGAAAGACTAAAGGAGCTTAATATGTATACCCTTGAGGAAAGGAGGGAGAAAGGGACATGATAGAAACTTTCAAGTACCTCAAGGGAATCAACAAAGTCCAAGAGGGTGGCATCTTTCAGAAAAAGAGATGTGCAAGAACAAGGGGGCACAATTTGAAGATAGAGGGGAGACGGCTCAGAGGTAATGTAAGGAAGTATTTTTCACAGAAAGGGTTGTGGATGCATGGAACAGCCTCCCTGAGGAGGTCATGGAGTCAAGAACAGTGGGGGAATTCAAGAATGCATGGGACAGACATAAGGCAGTCCTAGTGGGGGATAGGAGGAAGTAAGCTGTTGGTTAACAAGGATCTGCAGCTTATCTGTTAGGTAGGAAAATGGGCAGACTAGGTGGGCCAAGTGGTCCTTATCTGCCATCAAATTCTATGTTTCTATGTTTCTATGTTTCAGGAAGTATACAATATGAGTAGGTCAAGGATTTGAAACCAAACAAGTCTGAGTACAGTAACACCATTAGCATGCATTCAGTTTCACTGTGAAAGGAGCAGATAAAACAGCCAGCAACATAAATGAATTTTAGAAAATGTAAGCAATGGGATTGCTCTGCTTCTCTGGGTGGGTTGTGGGGTTGTCTGTCCAGCACACTTCAGATCTCTAGCAGAGGTCAGGAGAACTACAGTGCTGGTGCCATATCAGTGGGGGTGGGGCAGATGCTGGCTGCCATTGCACATCCCCACCCTGATACAACACATAAAAAATGCTGGCACTGAAGCATGAAGCTCTGCTCCACTGCCTCCACTGCCTCCACTGCCTACTGTATCCAATGAGTGGGGCCCGCTCCTGTGGCCCCGCTCTGGGGGGTAAGCCAGGGCAAGTTACTGTTGACCCTGGGGGGGTCCCTGCCCAGCATGCCCACCCGAGGGGGAAAGCTTGACCATGGTGAGGTGGTGAGGGTGAAAGCTGATTCCTCACAGGAAGATCAGGGAAAGAAAAAAAAAGAAAAGGTAAGCAATTAGAAAATATGGGTTTTATGGACATGAGTATACTGTTTAAATCCACACTTCTGACAGTATTCTGTTCACTTTGAAGTTTTCCAGAACATCTTCAAGCTGGTTCCTCCCACCCACCTGGGTGGTAACGCCCTCAGCACTGCCTCATGATGCAGAGCTTCCTTTCTGCTGGAAGAAGAAGGTTCCCTCCTTACCAATGTCCATGCTGAGAAGGCCCTTTGTATTTCAAACTTGTGATTTTGTGAAAACTCTTGTCTTAAGGCAATTTCCACAATCTCTGGCATGAACAACTGGAAGTCAGCACCAGGATTTAAGAAGTGCGAGTATGAGTAGAAGATGTCCTGGACAGACCCGCACACCACATGCATCTACTGCCTAGGCCAAAAGCACGAGCCCCAGGCATGTGGCATCTGTTGCACTTTGCATTTTTCAACTTTAGAAGAAAGGCATGCTCGACTTCTCTTAGGACAGCCAGATGAATGGGATCCCCCCATTCACTCAAAGGATGCCTGTTGGGCGGTCTCCATGATGATGGGGTCCACTGAACAACTTGTGACTTTTGAAGAGGCTGCAGCTCAGGCCACGGAGCATGCCTTTTCATCTTTTGCCTTCATGCCACTTTCCTTTGGTGCCATCTTCATAAGGGCATTTCAAAATTTGTGCCAGTCCCTTCCTACCTTTGTGCAGGGCCTTCTAAGGCACAAAATCCAAATCTTCAAAGGAGATTAAACAGAAGTCTTGCCATTGATCGTGGGATTGCAGTGCACTTGGGCCTCAGATACCCATGCTTCTCTGGAGGTTTCGACTATGGTTGATTCTTTGGCTCAGGCCACTGGCTCCAGGTAATCCATGAAGTGCGCACATGAGGAAGGGCACCATCCATTATGGCGACATCTTCCTCGCGCAATCCACTCACGGTGACTGACAGGTAGGGCGACCGGATAAGGGGGTGGGCGAATTAGGCGACAGGTTGCCGCTATACCTACACGCGCTGGGGGGGTGGGAGTGAGCACAGCGAGTGTGGGCTGGGAGTGGGTGGAGAGGCTGTAGGGGTGGCACTGTGGTTGCTGGCCGAGGTGCATCATGGCATCAGGGATTGGGCAATGGCTGAGGTGGCTGAGGTACTGGGTTTGGGTCCGGGCGCTGGTGTGATTTTTATTGTGCCTGGCCCGGACCTTTTTGTTTACCTTTCACCCCCAGCATGCACCCCGAGATGAGAATCCTTAAGTGGGGGGTGTGGAATGGCCAACCCCTCATGAGGGCCCCCACAGAAATTAGTAAAAATATGTCCTGGTGCTGTGTGCTGGTGCCTAGGGTTGTCAGAGTGCGAAACTGTGTTAGGCACTATGCCTGGACCGATACGGTGGATTGCCTTTAGGCATTCACCGTTTATCACATAGACCCCTGGCTCCACAGTCTCCCTATCAGGACAGTTGGTCGAGATGACCATTGATCAACCAGTCGAGATTTTTCTTGACCCGGTCGATGCACTGTCACCAGATGATGCCAATACCTCCCTCTCTAGGACTGCCTGTCACCTCTTAGGGTGGGTCGGACCAGGTTGCTGATCAGGTCCATACCCCATGGGATCCTGTAATCCTGGATGATCTTCAGCTTTTGTTGACTCCCTCCGAGACCCACCATCAGTGTTCCTGATGGTCGAGGCAGAGGTCTTGATCCTGAAGCCTTGAGTCGAGAAGCCCATGTTGACATTTGCATTCCCACTCTCGGAATTTGGGCAAGTGGCATCACCACTAATCCTACTCTTCTTCCTCCTCAGATGAGGAGAGGCTCTGCTGCAAAATAAGTCAGCCACATGAGGAGCTCATGTGGCATCAGATCATGTTTGCAGGGGTTAGCTGGTCCTGTTCCCCACCACAGCTATCACGTTGTTACTACCACCAAAGCCTCAGCCTGCTCTGTGTCTGCCAGTCCAGGCTTGGCCTATCCCAGCCTTTCTACCCATTCAGGTGGAGTCACCACCTAGCAGCCAAAGGAGGGCCCACCTCATAAGGATACCTGTACCACCTCCTTGTTTCCTCATCTGCTGTCAGTCACTGTCACTCCCAATGGACCCCGTAGGTCAACAGGGACTCTGGCTGTTGCCCAATCTTTGAAGAATTCTCAGTCTGAGGCTCCTTCCTACACTCCTACCTAGTGGATGCTGAGTCAGGAAAGATTTGTCAATGGAACATGGTCCCAATTCTTTTGTAGGTCTGATCTGCTTAATCTTGGAATCTATGGGTCTTCAGATGGAGCCCATCCAAAATAGGCAAAGTACCCCATGACAGAGATTCTTGTCTGGGGTGATTCCCCTAGGAGGCCTTCCTGGTCACCAAGGTCATTCTTGGCCCTGTTCTGGAGCTTTGCAGCACCCTGCCTCTTGCCCTGCACCAACAGCATAGATGGCTGGCAAATATGTGGTCACTACCGATTCCCTGATGGGTTTCACCAAACATCCTCAGCCAAGCATCTGGTGGACTACTTGGATTTTCAGTGTACCAACAATGTCTGGGATGTGGCTAAGCCTTCCAACAAGGAATCTAAGAAATGTGACCATACGGCCAAGAAAGGTCAATGTGGTCTCTTCCCTTGGCCTTCAGCAAGTGGGTATGTCCCTTTAAAGGACCCAGTTTGCTCATGCCCTCTTAGGCACCCATGATGAGGTGCTTCCCCAGCTCCTGGCTGACTTGCTGACCACAGTGAAGCAGGCCTGGTACCAGGGCTGAGTGGTGACTAAGCAGCAGCTCCAGATGGCCATGGACATTGGTGAGTCCTGTGCCTAGTCTGGGGTTGCTGAGGTGGATCTTGTGCCTGGTCTGTGGTTGCCACAGTGGATACCAAGCAAAAATTGGCAGATGTCTGCTTTCTTGGCACCAACTTGTTCAATCCAGGGTGGAGGGACACCTCACTCACACTGAGAAGTCCAGTGCCACCCTGGACTCTGTTACCTCAGCCCAGAGGGATCCCATGGGCTCTAAGTTTCAAAGAAAGAAGCCATTTTGGCCCCTCTTTGCTCTTGCGGCCAAGCCTTTCTAGCCCCCAGCTGGGCAGCAGGCCAAGGCTTGGTATCCCTGGTCAAAGTCAGTTGCTTCAATCACCAGAAACCAGGAGGTCAAGGTCCCACTGCTTCTTTAGCTGGTCCCTCCTCTGCCTCTGAGCCTGCCCAGTGATGGGATGGGGTGCCTCCCCCATGCCTGTCCTGACTCCCCTGGTGCCTCCCATCAAGGGTCTGGCTCCACCACTTCCTTTCTGCCTGGTCAGCTGTCACTATGGACAGGGGGGATCCTCAAGGTGGTCTGTCAGGGTCTGCCTCTAGAGTTTGAGGCTTACCCACCTTGCCGAAAACGTGCCCCATGGAAGAACATGGTGTCTGCTGACATGCATGATTTAAATAAATGGAAGTATAGATTCTCTCTAAAAAATTGTAAAAACAAAATAACCATAGAAAAAAAGAAGTTTGAACATAGGTTAACATAGAGAAAAGATGGAGGGAAAAGCTTCTATTCATACATAAATAAATAAAAAAACACCTCAGACAATAGGACCAGTAACACTAAATGCAAAATTGATAACAGCTCCTCAGGAAATTGCGGACAAATTCAATAATTACTGTATTTCATGTGTGTGTATTCAATATTAAGAAGAAATCTCATGGCATACCATCAGGAAATATCAATGGTGACGATCTGGTAATATCAAAGGATGAGATCATGACTCAATTAACCAATATTAATATAAATAAATCACCAGGGCCAGATAAACTTCATCCTAGACTCTTTAAAGAAATCAAGGATTGGATACTGGTACCACTATACAAACTTTTTAATATGTCTCTCTCATGCAATAAAATACCAAACGATTGGAAAACAGCAGTAGTAACACCGATTTATAAAAAAAGGAGATCATGCAGACATTTCAAATTACAGACTAATCAGGTTGACATGTATTATAGGAAAGATTTTTGAGTCCTTACTCAAAAATAGACCTAGAGGATGATCTAAATACCAAAGGGCTCAGAGACAGAACACAGTATGGTTTCAAAAAAAATAGTTCGTTTGACCGGAAACCTGGTGTTTTATGAATATATTAATAAGACCCTGAAAAACAATATCCCGGTTGATGTAGTCTATCATAATTTTTGTAGGGCATTTGACAAGGTTCCACATGATCTTGTAATTAATAAAATGAGACTATTAGGTATAAACAATAAAATTACCAGTTGGGTCAAAGGATGGTTAAATGAGCATACCCAATGTATATGTATTAGGGGCCATATGTCTGAACTACATCCAGTTACCAGTGGAGTACCTCAGGGGTTGGTATTGGGCCCAATATTATTTGATATCTTTATATCTGATCTAATCATCAATATCAACAGTTTTTCCATTAAATTTGCTGATGATACCAAAATAGCAGCATTGGTTAAAACACTGGAAGACGTATCAAACCTTGCTAATGATTTAAAGAAAGTTGAGGAATGGGCAGATAAAAATCGGATGTCCTTTAATATAAATAAATGCATAGACATGCACTTGCTAACTACAAACATGCAAAAACAGTACACATTAAATGGTCAAATATTAACCCCTGCAGTCCAACATAATGACTTAGGGACAATTATTAACTCAGATTTAACCTCTGGTAGTCATTGCAATTTTATTATCAGCAGAGCCAATAGACTTATAGGTTGCATTAAAAGGAGTTTTACCTCCCGGGATAGGGAATGTGTCCTGCCATTATACAGGGCATATGCGAGACCACATCTTGACTGCTGCTTCCCCCTTTGGAGCCTGTACCTAAAGAGAGATATTGGTAGACTAGAGGGAGTACAAAGAAGAGTAACTAAGCTGGTTACCAACATGCATGACAAGAGTTATGAGATGAGGATGTAGAATTGGACATATATTCTTTGGAGATGAGAAGAAAGCGAGAAGATCTCTTATTTATGCACAAGATATATACAGATACTGAGCTAATGAATCAGTTAGCCATAACGTACAGTAGACAAGAATGTAATTTAAGAAGTCACAATTATCAACTGGCACTAACATATCCTAGAACTAATAAAAGGAGATCATATTATACCCAGAGAATAATTCTGTCATGGAATATCATTCCTAGTTCATTATTAGAAAGTAATAACCATGTTACATTCAAATAAAATCTTGATAAATTTCTGTTATAAATTTAGGGATGTTATACTAGCATGGCTGGGGACATACATATGTGGGCCACGGCCTTCTGTATGCCTATTCGTTCCTAGCATGAAATCCTAGTATGCAGTCAGCCATTGCAGCAGACATTGCACAACTCCTCCAAAAGGAGGCAGGGGCTACTGTTTTGGACCCTTCAGTACACCCAGGGTTTGTCTCCAAGTACTTTCTGGTGCCAAAACAAAGAGTGGGCTGGTGCCCCATTTTAGATCTG
Source organism: Neoceratodus forsteri (assembly GCA_016271365.2). NCBI lineage: Eukaryota > Metazoa > Chordata > Ceratodontiformes > Ceratodontidae > Neoceratodus > Neoceratodus forsteri. Next base: position 440,645,324 of record CM057451.1, on the reverse strand, counting down.
CATGACCTGAACAAATTCCTTTGGTTGCACACTTTCAGGATGGTTACTCTGTCTCAGATCATACCATCTTTGGAGCAGAGCATGCTGTTTTGCTTTTTGGATCTTCAGGAAGCGTTCTTCCATGTCCCAATCAGTCCATCCCACTGCTGGTTTCTCCAGTTCTGTGTGGAGGTGATTCTCTACAAGTTCCAGGCTATGTCCTTCTGCCAATACTCAGCTCCCAGGGTCTTTACAAATGCATTGCAGTGGTGGAAGCCTACCTGAGGCACTGAGGGGTCTGGGTGTACCCCTTCTTGGACAACAGGCTGATATCGGGTCCCTATAGGAAGGAGGTGGAGTGGTCCAAGGACTTGGCCATCCAGACCTGTTTGTTCCTTGGCCTCCTAGTCAACCAGACCAAGTCAGAAATTGTAGCTTCACAGGTTATACACTTCATCAGGGCAGAGCCTGACTCTTGCAGAGCCAGGGCTCAGCTTCCAGTAGACTGGGCAGAGGCTCTCTTCTTCTTTGCCCAATCATTTTGGGTTGGGCAGTTGCACCCGGCTTGAGACATCCTGTGCCTCCTGGGATACATGGTAGCAGGCACCATCATGGTCCATTGAGCCCAGTGGAGAATGCACTCTCTGTAATAGGAGTTTTCCCACCAATGGTCTCAGTACAAGGGCCACTTTGACCAGCCAGTCACTGTGACCCAGCTGATGTGGGATGCCCTCCAGTGGAGTTTAGTCCCAGAACATCTGCAGGAAGGGATCCCATTTGTTTTCCCTGAGCTGATGGTCACTATCATGACAGATGCCTCCCTGATCAGCTGGGGTGTCCACCTGGGGGGACCACAGAGACCATGGACTCTGGATCCCCAAGGAGTCTCAATGCCATACCAACCTGCTGGAGATCTGGGCAGTTTGGATGTCACTGACAGCCTTTGCTTTGCACATTCGTGGTCAAGTCATTTAGGTCCAGCATGTCGATGTAGTGCCTCAACAAACAGGGTGGGACGCACTCCCCTTCCTCTGTGCACAGAAGCTTTCCACATTTGGACCCTCTTGCTCAGTCTGGATGACAATCTCCTGGCCATTCATGTGGCTGGCATCTTCAACCAGCTGGCAGACACTCTCAGCCATGTGGGCGAGGCATCTCACAAGTGGTATCCCCATCCAGAGGTAGTACACAACATGTTCCCCCATTGGGGCATCCCTCTGGTGGACCTGTTTTCCTCCAGGGAGAATGCAAAGCTGAAGTGGATGCCGTTTTGAGACCCTGGACCCTGAGTCTCCTCTGTGCCTTCCCTCCATTTCCTCTGATCCACAAAGTGCTGATCAAAGCCAGAAGGAACAAGACATGGATAATCCTGGTACCTCCAGACAGGCCCCACCATTTCTGGTATCCAAATCTCTTCAGCTTCAGCAGCAGGCTCACCTGAACCTGCTGTCTTGCAATCAGGGGGAAGGTACTCCATCCAGACCTTTAATCCCTGCCTGGTTTCTGAGCAGCTAGAGTTCCAGGTTTTGGGTCTGCCCATGGTCAAGACTTCTCAGATGGAGTCTGCCCAAAAATGCTATGCCTTAAAATGGAAGAGGTTCTCCCAATTGGTGCCAGGGCAAGGGTCTTGACTCTTATTTTGCCCGGTAGCTAGCATTCTCAGCTACCTTTGGTACCTCTCTCAGGTGGGCCTTCAGTTGATGACCCTTGAGGTGCACCCAGCAGCCATCTCTGCAAACCAGGCATGGGCTGGTATGCCATTGGTGGCACAGAAGGAGGTGGTCTAGTGGTTTTTCAAAGGCCATGACCACATTTTCCATCTGGTGTGTGAACCACCACCTCCACCTAGTGACTTGTTGCTGGTGTTGGCAAAGATCGTGGGTAAGCCATTAGAACCAATGCAGAGGTGTGACATGTCTCATGTGTCATGGAAGACTGCTTTCCTGGTGGCTATCATGTCAGCCAGCAAGATCAGTGATCTCTAGGTGCTCCTGGTGGAGTCTCCTTACCTAGTCTTCCACAGGGGCAAGGTTGTCTTTCACCCCAATCTGAAGTTCCTCCCAAACATTGTGTTTGAGTGTCACCGTAACCAGGTGATCAATCTCCCGGTGTATTTCACCAACCAAACCTCAGAGGCTGAGCACAGACTCCATACTTTTGATCTGCTGCAAATGCTTGTCTACTGTAAGGAGCACATGGCTGGAGTTTGGTGAGAGGTTCACCAGTTATTTGTCACCTATGTTGAAGCCACATCCTGACAGACTGGAAGCTAAGAGGATGTTTGGCAGGTAGACTGCATTCTGTATCAACCTCTGCTATAGGTTGGTGGGTAGGGAGCCCCATAGAGCTAAGGGCCCATTCCACCCATCATACCGCTGCCTTGGTGATGCTTCCAGGGATGCCCCTATCGAGGAAGTCTGCAGGTCTGCTACCTGGAAGTCAGCACACACCTTCTTCTGCCATTACCACATAAACCTTGAGTCATGCCAGGACTCCAGGTAGAAGGTCACCTGGGGGTCAGTGACCATCACATGGTATGGTTCAATTTGGCCACTACATCTAAATCATCCCATTCCAAGGCAAAAATATGGGACTTCAGAGGTGCTGACTTTGATAAGATGGCCAACAGAGTTAAGCTAGCCCTGACAAAAAGAAACACAGGTGAAGTGGTACAGGCAAAGTGGGCAAGCATTAAGGATGCAATACTTGAAGCAACATCCCATTGTGTTAGACAGAAGAGGAAGTGCAAAAGAAGAAGGAAACCACTTTGGTTCTCAAATACAGTAGCAGAAAAGGTCAGAGCCAAAAGGCTGGCCTTCAGGAAATATAAGGGAACACAGCGGGATGAAGACCGGGAGGCATTCCAAACTTCCCTAAGGGAAGCAGGGAAGGCAGTAAGGCAGGCAAAGTCCAAAACTGAGGAAACACTAGCATGAACAGTAAAAGAAGGTGACAAGACTTTCTATAGATACATTAGTGAAAGGAGAAAGTCCAGAGGGGGTATCGCTAAGCTCAAAGGAGAAAAAGGGACGTGTGAGGAGGAGGACCCTGTAAAAGCATCTATCCTAAATAGATACTTTTGCTCAGTATTTACTGAAGAGAAGGTAGGGCAGGGCCCACAGCTCAGCACCATGGACACAGGGGGGAGGGAGGTGAGCACTACACCCTTCACAAAAGAAAATGTCCTACAAGAGCTCGCTAAGCTCAGGGTGAAGAAGGCAATGGGACCTGATGGCATGCATCCCAGGTTACTTAAGGACCTAAGGGTAGAACTAGCAGAGCCATTATCAGAACTGTTTAGTGAGTCTCTGAGCACAGGAGAGGTCTCAGAAGACTGGAGAAGGGCTCATGTCATCCTGCTCCACAAGAGTGGTAGCAGGGAGGAGGCAGGGAACTATAGACCAGTCAGTCTTACCTCAGTAGTGCAAGATTATGGAGGCACTCTTTAAGGAAAGGATAGTGCAACACCTGTAATTCATAGGGGCACAGGATCCAAGACAGCATGGGTTTACAAAAGGAAGGTCCTGTCAAACTAATCTCATAGATTTCTTTGACTGGGTAACCAGAGTGGTGGACAAAGGGGAGCAGTTGATGTCGCCTACCTTGACTTCAGCAAAACGTCTGACACTGTTCCACATAGAAGATTGATAAATAAGCTGGGTAGGCCTCGGGTGGTCAGAGGTTGCTCAACTGGGTGGAAAACTGGTTGACGGGCAGAAAACAGAGTGGTGGTAAATGGTATACAGTCACAAGAGATGCAAGTCACAAGTGGGGTACCTCAGGGATCAGTCCTGGGGCCAGTACTCTTCAATATCTTCATTAGTGACATTGCAGATGGACTAGAGGGTAAGGCTTGTCTGTTTGCATATGACACCAAGATCTGCAACAGAGTAGATGATCCAGATGGGGTGGTCAGAATGAGAAGAAATCTGGATAAACTAGCAAAATGTTCAGAACAGTGGCAACTTGGATTTAATGCAAAGAAGTGCAAGATCGTCCACATAGGAAAGAGAAACCCTGAAGCCACTTATAGGCTGGGAGGGGGGAGTTGCTGGCAGTCACAAAGGAAGAAAGAGACTTGGGCATCATCATCACTGATGACCTGAAATCATCCAAGCAGGCCTATAAAGCAGTATGTAAGTCTAGGGGGATGTTAGGGTGTATTAGTAGTGGCATCACAAGTCATAAGAGGGAGGTAATAATCCCTCTTTACAAGACACTGGTTAGGCCCCATCTGGGAGTACTGCGTGCAGTACTGGAGGCCACACCTTCACAAGGACATTAACTAAATTGAGGCAGTCCAGAGAAGGGCAACCAAAATGGTGCAGGGACTGCATCAGAAGACATATGAGGAGCAGATTAACGGAGCTCAATATGTATACCCTTGAGCAAAGGAGGGAGAGAGGTGATATGATCGAAACAAACACCTTAAGGGCATTAACAAGGTAGAAGAGTCTAACATGTTTAAATATAAGAAAAATAGCAGGACAAGAGGACACAACATGAGATTAGAGGGAGGCCAATTGAGGGGCAATGTGAGGAAATTCCTTTTCACAGAAAGGGTGGTGGATGCACGGAACGGTCTACCTCTGGAAGTGGTGGCTAAGAATACAGTGCAGGGTCAAACAGGCATGGGATAGGCATATGGAGCAATACAGATGAGTATGAATAGATAGGCCACTGACAGAGCAAAGGCTGATGACGCATTTATAAGGTAGAAAAAGAAATGGGCAGACTGGATGAGCCTTGCGGTCCTTATCTGCCATCAACTTCTATGTTTCTATGTTTCTGTGCTGGTCTTGGGGCCTCATTTCTCCAATCTCTGTTTTCTAACGGGTGTGTGTGTGCCTTGCCCCCTCCTCCAAGGAGAGCTGCTAGGAGTCTGCCACAAGTGTGGAGTTCTACATCATATCCACATCCCTAGAAAAACAGGTTACTCACCTGTAACAGTAGTTCTAGGAGTGGTATATGATGTACATCCACCCTGGCCCACCTACCCTCCCCTGGTAAGTGTCACACTAGTCTCGCTTCCAGCATGTAAGATTTGACATCATGGAGTGGTGCCAAGAGAGTTGCCACCCAGGTGGGTTGGAGGAGCCAGCTTGAAGACATTCCAGCAAGCTTTAAAGGAAGGGACATGCCAAATGTGTGGGTGTACTTCATATGTCATTGCTAGATCTATTGTTACAGGTGAGTAACCTGTTTTTAACTAGAAATAAATGATGGAAAGAGGGTTGACAGTTACCCCTTTAAAGTAAAAATTATGGGGAAAAAGAGAGCCCATTCCTTTATCCATTGAGAAAGCCCATTCCTTATCCAGCTCTGTCATTAATAGGGGTCAAGTTTTACTCTTCCTGGCACTGGGTGTGCATGAAGGATCACCACCATCACCAGTGGCTACTGTAAAACAATGTGGCTAATATTTCTAGGTTCCCTTCATCACTGTGGCTAAGACATTTTGATTAATGTAACTGAACATGGCTGGCTGTCATACCACACCTCAGCAGGCCAACACTTTCACATCCATCAGAATGTTTGCCAATTGACGCCATGCAGCAGAGCAATTTTTTTGTCCTCACAAAATCATATGCAAAGCCTGCTACAGAGTGCAAGTTCACCCATTGCCCTTGAAAACATGATATCTGTCAGCATTTTTTGACACCAAACAGTGGAGGACCCCTTGATGTTTGGGTCACACAGACAGGAAAGCAGCATCAGACCACATTTGTAGAGTGGCTAATTCAGTTTACAGGTGGCTAAAACACTGGGTGCATTTTAGCCAGTGGCTAATTTTTAGACCCTAGCATTTACTTAGCTGGCATGTTATGTTCTGTCCCTTTATCTCAAGCAGAACTGGACTATTTGCTGGTTGTGTAAGGGACATATTTTGCACCCCTCCCCACATCATATTCTCTTACATTTTGGAATGGACAATAGCAATATCTATTAGTTCTTACCCCTTATCACAGCCATTTGTGGGAATAAGGAATCTAGAGCAAACTAGACTCATATATGGTCAAGGGGATAACTAAATGACCATTGTTCACAATTACAACTACATATGGACATACAACATCTCCTGTTGTCTCAGAATTCCTAGTGATAACTCCCAATTATTAGAGAAAACAGTTTTGGAAACAGGAAAACAATAAACTCATCAGTATTTTATACCTGCAGTGTTGTGTAGAGGCATGGGGCCAGATATTCAAAACTTTGCTCGGGGCTAAATTAGCACTGCCCAGTGGGCAAACTGATCCCGGAGCAAAAAGCATGCTATATTCAAAAGGAATAACCTGGGGCAAAACCGGCTGAATATAGCAAGCAAAGGAAGCCGGGCAAACAGGGACAGGAGTGCAGGGCAGAAATAGCCTGGGAATAAGACACACTACTACTGCAGCTCATTAGACCCGGGAGAAAGCCAGTGTTGCAGGTGGAGAACATTGTGTGTGATTGCACAGAGATGTCTCACATCTACTGCAAACAACAATGTAAACCACACACTGCAGAACGGTGCTATGCTGAAGTGAGGTTTGCCCGTGGCTAACCTGATTGCACCGTGCTAACACATTAGCCTGGAGCAAACTGATTAGCCTGGGGCAAACGGGAGCTATATTCAAAGCTCCCATGCAAATGAGCCTACTCAGGTAAACTGTTGGAAAACAGGTACATTTTCATCTGATTAACTACTGCTTGGCATATACTAACATTCAGTTTGCTCGGTGCTACTGCATGGAGCACTAAGTTCCCCCTTTTGGTCAGAATGGAAGTACAGGCTGGACACTGCAGGCCAAGGCATGCCCACAGCATCCCCTGTTGGTCAGATTGGAAGCACAGGCTAGAAGCAGCAGGAACTGTGTGCTGGAAGACACAGTGGCCCAGATATTCAAACTGTGCCAGGCTGTGGCTCAAGCATGGGCATAGCTCAACTTGGCTACGCAGGGGAGTGACCTGGGTGATATTCAAAGGAGCGTGCCATGGCTCAGCAGCTTTGAATATCACACCCTGGCCACCCCCAGTGTGCATGGCACAGTGGCACTGCGCCAACGCAAGTGGCCAGAGGGGAGCATGGAGATGCGCTAGTGCAAGTGCCATTGCGCCATTCACAGCACTCCGATATTCAAATGGTGACATGCAAATTTATGCAAGGCACACATGGGGCCATTTGCATGGCATTATGGCCCCATTTGCATTCCATTTGCATGCAGGTGCACTGATCCCTGATGACTTGCGCTGGTTCCCGCTCAGGCAGTAAGGCTGCCAGACCAACGCCTCTGCATTCCGATCAAGGCACGCAGCTAAAATAAATTTCTATCCTATATCCCTGGTGGTTCAGTGGACCGCCTTCGCCCGATCGCTGACATTTGTTGTAATAAAAGAAACCCCATCCAATATCCCACTTTCTGCCCGATTACGGCATCTGTTGTAATAAAGAACCCCCCTGCCCTATATCCCGCTTTCTGCCCTATCAGCCTGATTGGTAACACTGTGCTACAAGCAACCTCTTTGAATATCTGGCGACAGTCAGTGCATACATACATCTCAATCCCTTGCTTCCTGAATCAGGGATAAGGCTTAAGAAAATCAGGGACAAAGACCCATAAATCAGGGACACATCCAAAAAAGGGGTTCTATTCACTCAGAATGCTAATAGAATAAAGGGATTTGTGAGAAGATGCATTCTCAGAAGAAGAACAGGCCTGTAACTTTAATGGTCGACAACTGTTGTGTGAGTTTATTGCCCACTGTTCTGTCACAAAACAACAACTTTTGTGAGGGACAGAGGAAAATACTGAGGCAACATCATTGACGTCCCTGACAATCAGGGACAGTCGAGAGGTATGGGTGCATACAACGCACCCATGCATATGTGTGCCTATTACACACCCATTTCCCTTGTAGTCTAGTGGTCCCCCCAACCCCAGCATGAATCCAGATCCCCTGTACAAAACAAATGAAAGTATTTTTCCCTGGTAGTCTAGTGGTCCCCGCATCCCCCAGCATGAATCCTGACCCCTTACAAAATAAATAAAGTAACTTTGCCTGGTAAGTCAATGGTCTTCCTCACTTCAGCATGAATCTCACCTCAATTAAAATAAGTCGTGTAGGCTTGCTTCAGGTCAGTAGTCTCTCTATTTCAGCTATTTAGTCTTTAATTTTCTCATACAATGAAAGAAAGTATTTTTTTTCTGGTGCCCAGGAGTCCTCTACTCCAGTACGTTTTCCTTTCATTATTGTGGCCAGCATCCCATGAATAGCGAGACTAGCTTTCAGCCTTCCTCTCACCATTACGGCGTAGTCGTTAATCGAGGATGAATGAGTGCTACTGTTCCATTACAGTAGCACTCATTCGCATCTCAGCTGGGTGGATGGCTGTGGTGGTGAGAGAGGGCTGAGTTGGTCATTGCTGTATTTCGTGGGATGCTATTTTGATGATCGGGGCATCACTTCTGGGTGGGGGGACCACTAGACTAACAGGGAAAATACTTTCTTTCATTTTGTATGGGGTCGGATTCATGCTGGGTGGTGGGGAATCACTGGACTACCAGGTAAATGTTACTTTATTTATTTTGAATTGAGGTTGGATTCATGCTGGGGTGGGGGACCACTGACTACCAGCAAAAGTTGCTTTATTTATTTTAAATGGAGGTCAGGATTTGTACTGGGGTTGGGGGACCACTGACTATCAGAGAACAGTTACATTATTTATCTTTACGGGCTAGATTCATTCTGGGGGTAGGGGACCACTAGACTACCAGAAAACTTCTTATTTTTAACCTGAATGGGGGGGTGGGAATCATTTGGGGGCAATCACCAGACACCGCCAGCTTTTGTCAGCGGTGTTTAGCGTCAAGACTACAGGCTGCACTAATGCCTGTAGCATGGTGCTATACTTTTGAATATGCCGGCGCGCCAGCATTCAGGGCCCCTCCCCTCCCTTGAACACATTATAATTTAGCATCAGCACTAACACCTAGCACTGGTGTTAAATGTCCTCTTGAATATTGCAGTCTGGCGCAAATTCAGCGCTAGTCCAGCGCAATGGATTTTAGCCCGGCACTAAACTTTCAATATCTGACCCATGATGTCAGACTGTTAATGGGAGGCAGGTACCTGGGCATCCCTCTGCACTCTGTCCATAGGAAAAGGCATGTGGCCAGCTGTCATTGAGCTAGCAACACCTAGCTGTCTCAACTCCTCTATCCTCTATTACCCATTTGATTATCATGTATGTGTAGCATAGTACATCGTGAATTCTGTGTGCCACACAGTTTACAGTATCACCATTGCACATATTAATAAGTTTAAACTGTATCCGTTTGAATCATATAACCTGTCATACATGGAAACATAAAAACTGATGTCAGATAATGACTGCTGGGCCCATCTAGTCTGCCGATTTTAATTATAATCACTTTTGCTGCAGACCCAACTTGATCTACAGCAATGTCTCTTTCACCTCCTTCCATCCTCCAAACCAAGAGTTAATTGGCTGAACAGAACTGAAGTCACATTAAAATGATTTCCAAAATGAATAACCCCCCCAGAAAAAAAGCATGCAAATTGTAAAGAACATACTTGGCTATCTGCCATTACTATGTAGACAATGTCTGGCATTTTAAAAATAAAACAATAAGTAAAATCCATATTGTAGCTTACTCAACATTGGTATACAGCTGGTTACCATCATAATACAGTAACTTCATACAGTATGTACCTATCATGGTGTCACCACCTATGAATAGTATATTCCTTCACACATGTTCCCTTGATTTTTCTCCTTACTCAATGCATGTATTATTATCCATTTCATTATCATGTCTTTGTGTCATAATACAACATCAAATATGTATGTCACACAGTTTACAGTATCGACATTGCATGTAATAATTTGACACTGTACCCATTTGAATCACATAACCTGTCATACATAGAAACATAGAAACTGGTGGCAGATCATGACCACTGGGCCCAACTAGTCTGCCCATTTTAATTATGATTGTTTTGCTGCAGACCAATTTGATCTACAGCACTGTCTTTTCCATCCCTTTCCTTCCTCCAAGGTTCCTTTGTGCCAATCTGAGACATTTTGAAACCCACTACTAGTTTCACCCCCACTGCCTCCCATTGAAGACTGTTCTAGGAATCAACCACCATTTCTGTGAAGAAGTACTTCTCATCTCTCCTGAATCTACCTTATTCAAGCTTCATATCATGACCCCTTGTTCTAGAGCACCTTTTTCTGGAACCATACCTCCTCCTGTACCTTATTAACCTCATGAGGTATTTAAAATCTCAGTCATATCCCAACTCCCTCCTCACCTGCAGGATGTACATATTAAACTATTTCAGTTTCCTCTCATAGGGCTTCTGATGCAGACCTGGCACCATTTTGACATCCCTCAGCCTCTTGTTGTCATTTCTTCTTTCCCCAATTATTCCTCCTTCCTTCCTTTCTTTCTTTTTGACTGCTCCTTTTCCCTTTCCTCCTTTGCTAACCCCAGCTTTTTAGAATAGCTTGCATTTTGGTGGGACTGTCTCCTTTTGGATTTCCCTACTCTCTATCCCAGACTGTGGGGGCCAATGTTCTACCTCCCCCATTTCTTCTGTCACCCCACTCGGCTACTTTAAATGTCCATTGAAGTAATATTTAAACCATCCACTGAGAACTATGCTTACCTCCTTAATGGAAGCTGGCCATCACCTCAATATAGGGTCTAATCCTTCCAGTTTGGCCCTCAGTCCCCATTGTAGCCAAACCTCTCCTCTCTCCACCCTTTCTTCTACTGGTACTTGAAGGCCTTGGTGCGGCGCTCTCTCTCCTTCCCCACATAGTACAAGGTGCACTCGCTGCTCACATTTTAAACATATGGGAGCACAGGATCAACCAGATAAATGATCTAACTTCACCAAAAAGGAAGCTTACACACAAAGCTGACTACTGCAATTTATCTTTACATTTAAGCCCATGAAACACCCTTATCAAGTTAATGCATTAGCAGCTGTAGTGGCTCTGGCCACTTTGTTTATATTGATATCATAATTGTTGTGTAGCTTTTCATAGTAGTACACAGTAAAGTTACAGGCCTGTAACAGGAGGGATTAGCTCTATCTCCTTTATAGGGATGCAGGGGGCAGAGCCATGCAAACCTCATGCCATGAGAAAAGGACTCCCACATTCCTTGTGAACAAACAACATGTTGGAGTGACCAATCAGTAGCCTCTGCATCTGTGAAGCACTCTCTATTGGCAGTTATAACATGGGTTGTAAAGGTTTGCACAAAACACAGTACCTGATTGGTGCAGCAGCTGTGCGTGGCTCTGCAGAGAGTTAGGTGCTGTCCACCTTCTCTCATTCTCTGTGAGAGCAGTGAAGCAAAATCAGTAGCTATATAATGGTGGCAGAAAGAGAGTGGGAGTGGACATGGCATGATCTCTTCAATGCAAAGCAGCAGCCATGTGGGAGGTATACAATGACTGAAACACACACACACGCACAGTGACAGTGAATTCCAATAGTGTGAGTCTATATTTCACTCTCTCTGTCTGTGTGTCTGTGTCGCTATCTTGCTGCATTCTCATACAATGCAGAAGGAAAGTTTCCTCCCAATGAGTTGTTCAGCTCTGTCTATGCCACTAGACAGAGTGAGTGAGTGAGAGAGACAGTAGAATTCCCCCATATCTATGTGTTGCTTCCCTGAGTCCTGCACTTAGATTGCTGGGTCCCCAGCCCCCAAGTTACTTACTTCAACCATATAGTGGCAGTCAGTTTGAGAGAGGGATACATACACACAGCAATACCAGGTGAGAGAGACACACACTACATTTCCTCCAATGTAAAATGTCAAATGGAGTTGTATTGAATGGGGTAGCAGTTAAAATTGCTATAGAATGCCCCCCATATGAACTTTGTCGTGTTTCCTTAAGGAATTCTGTTCCTCCTGCCAAGCTGAGCAGCACCCATGTAAAGGAGGGAGAGAGAGAGAGAGAGAGAGTGAGAGTGCAGGAATTGTGTTGTGCTGCCCATGGCTGTGAGACTCTGGGGCACATACCTTGAATGTGTCAATGAAGCAATACCAATAGCACCATCTACTGGGATCATGATTTTTAAATTGCTGCCTTTCACTTTTGCACTCTCCAAGAGGGAACAGCAGTCATATCTTCTTGGAGAGTGCAAGAATGAAAGGCAGCTATGTAAAAATTGTGATCCCTTCATATGGTGGTATCGGTATTGCTTCATTAAAACTTTCAAGGTATTTGAGTGGCTTTGAGTATAACCAGTACATAGGCTTCTGAGTGAGCAAGTGAGAGTTATGGAAGTGGTAGCAGATGAAAGCAGTAAGCGAGCGAGAGTTACTGTTCACAGCAACCTCCACTACCACACATGCGCAGTTATCCCCCCCACCTGATCCTCCCTTTCAGCATCTACAACCCCCCACAAACATAAGACTGACACTGAGGGTGCTCAATCACCCAGTGTCCCAATGTGGAATGTTCCATTTTTGTTGTTGTTTAAAATGCCCTACTACCGCACATGCAGGGTTATTTCTTCTTTCAAAAAAATGTATATATATATATATATATATATATATATATATATATATATATATATTATATATATATATATATATATATATATATATATATATATATATCCCTCCTCCTCCTGACCCTCACTCTCAGCACCCAACAGCCCACCCCACCCCCTAGAAATGTAAGAGTGACACTGGGGTGCCAAATCCTCCAGTGTCCTGATGAGGAATCCTCTGTGCTGTTGTTGTTTTCTTTTTAAAACACTGCAAAAAGGAAAATGTCCATCAATGTCTTTTACAGCCATAACTGCCCCCAACCTGACCCTCCCATTCAGCAGCCACCACCCCCCACCCCCAAGTCCTTTTTTACCCATCGGTGGTACAATGCCATAATCCTCTCTGGACTGCAAACACATCTTCACTCTTCAAAGCTGGACTGCAAACTGAAGAAACAGATATGCGGTTTAATGTATTTTAATGGGTTATTTTCATTTAATGGCATAACTTGGTCATTTTTGCATATTTATGGCCCATATTTTCAACATGCCATATTTGGGATCCTACATCATGAGCAATTGCACTGTCAATAGGTAGAACTGTTCAGAAAGGTGATTTTGTGGCCCCTGCATGAAATTAACTTTCAGGCAGGAGTTAAACTTTTTCTCCACCCTTGTTCATGAGGTGGGGTCATAAGAAGGCTATGTTGAAATTTGGTGTAAAAATATTAAAAATAACAACGTTATGAGTCTACATTGCATTTTGATGATGCAGGCTCATAACTTTGGTATTTTTCAATATTGTCCCCAAATTTACAACACAGCCATATCTTTACAGCACCTCATGAGTGTGATGGGTGTCATTTTTCAAATCCTGGCCAAAATGAACTTTTACATCCCAATAGGTGATTTTGCAGTCCCTGCATTAAATCATTTTTCTAGCAAGAGTTGAAAATTTGCTCTGCCCTTGTTTATGAGGTGGGGTAATAAGAAGGCTATGTTGAAAATTTGGTGTAAAAAGATAAAACAAATATAGTTATGAGCCTACATTGAATTTTGCAAACACAGGCTCATAACTTTGGTAATTTTCAATATTATTACCCCAAATTTACAACATAGCCATATCTTTACAGCACCTCATGAATATGACAGCTGTCACTTTTCAGCTCCTGCCCAAAATGTGTTTCTTTATCCTGAAAGTAGATTTTGTAGTCCCTGCACAAAATCATCTTTAGGCCAGGAGTTTACCTTTTTTTTCTCTGCCCTTTTTCATGAGGCAGTTTCCTAACAAGGTTATGTTGAAAATTTGGTGTAAAAATACTACAAAACAGATTTTTACTATTTTTCCTTTAAATTCCTCAACTGCAGTCCTATCAGCTCTGGCCAGAACTTGTTTCAATATGGGCACTAGTAATCATTCATTCCAGCCAGTTGGTAATTTAAGATTATAATTATGATACTGTATGTAAATATTGGGGTGAGTCTCTTTGCCCACTATTCTGGTGCTGATTTAAATACTTCTACTCAGACCATATCAACACTTGGTGACTTATTATTATTATTATGTTGGAGAGCTCAGGTAACTTCTTCCTGAGTTACTTCTGGCCAAAGGTCTATTCTGTTATTATCAACTTCTTCACTATTTGTGGTTTCTGACTTCTTTCCTTATAAAGTCATATAGTATTGAAACTATGTTTTGAGCATAAAAATGCATGCTGTGTTAACTTCCCTAGTACTAGTGCCAAATAGAGATGCAGCAAAGTTTTACTTCCCTGATGAATTCCTTGTGAATCTGTCAACTCTGCCTCACCGTGCCATTTTGAAAAGTTGTCATCTGTGGTGGAAACCACCAAAATTGGCTTTGAATTGCTTTGTTTTTTTTTAAATGCAAATTGCACTTAAAAAAAAGGCAAGGAGAAATCACATCCCCCCACATAACAGGTAGCCTATCCCTCTCTGGTGTCTAGTAGTCCCCTCTCCCCACTGATGTTGTCTTGCCCCAAGTGGTCCCACCCCCTGCCGATTGCCAGCCCACTATGAAAATAAATTCCCTCCACCTATCCCTGCCCCGTGTCTAGTGGGGCCCATCCCTGACCAATCACCAGCCCAATATGTAAAATTACATCCCCTCTTGGCATGTCTAGCAGTAGCTAGTGTTCCCCACCTGCTGAGAGTGGGCTCCATTCCAAAAGGAAGAAGCCTTCCATCACTGGATGTCCACAGTGTGAAGTCTGACCACCATTACAAAAATGAACCTAAAAGTTTCTCTGTTGTCTAGTGGACCACTCCACCCCCTCAGGTAGTGCCCCCCACTCCCCTGACCCCAAGTGGTCCACTGGCACAGCCCTACACTCACCTCCATAGCTTGACTGAGCTCTCACTGAATGAACATGTGCTTGTACAATCCTTAGTTGTCTGTGGGAGCACAGGGCCTTTTAGGCCATTCTTCCATCTCATCCCACCCATCCCTTCATTTATCCATATATGTATGTGCAGAAGGGCCATGCACTTCCATTTGTAGGACAACAGTGACCAAATTTTCAGGATAGGCATCTTATAACCCAAACTCATGTACCCGGCAGAGAACATTTTTGAATCCTCCCAAAACATAATTCTGCTCAACTGCAATGCCATTCCATGCCACAGGTACAAAAAGGCACTTTGAACAGGATTTGAAAATGACAGCTGTGATATACATGAGGTGGGGTAATAAGAAGTCAATGTTAAAATGTTAAAATTGAGGTCAAAATAGTTAAAATTTGTGAAGCTATAAGTGTGCGTATTGAAATTGCAATAAAGGTCATAACTCTGTCATTTTACATATTTTACTCAAATGTTCAACATAGTTCGCCTGAACCCACCTCATGAACAAAGTCAGGAAAATTTGTTAAATCCCACCCAAAAGGTGATTTTGCCAATCAACCACAAAATCACTTTTTGGTGGGAGTTGCATAATGACAGTTGTGTGTGTTCATGAGGTGGGAACTCCAAAAGGCTATGTTGAAAATTTGGGGTAAAAATGTCAAGAAATGGCTGAGTTATGCATTTAAGTTGAACCCCCCCCCATTGAAATACATTAAACCTCATTTACCTTAGTTTCTCATATTGCAGTCACCACTTCCAGCAGCAAGACGTGTCTTTGATTGGAGAGCAGATCTCGAATCTGGGACCTGCTATGGTGAGTGAGGTGTGTGGGGGTGCACGGGGGATGTGGGGTGGTGGGGGCTGACTGGTCGGTAGGGGAGGGAGGGTGCTGATTGATGAGGGACCTTTTTTTAGCACAAAACAAGAAAATGAACATCAAGAGACTTTTTGCAGATATGTATGGGGGGTTGCCACTAGACACCCGGGACATTGGGGATGGTGATCTGACAATGGGTAAGGCAAAGGGACCACTGAACTACCAATGAAAACACAAACAAACAATATATATATAAAATATGGTGACAGAGATTGGAGAGTGGGGAATGGGGTGAGGGACCACTAGACTACCAGGTTTCAGTCTCTTATTTACCAGGGACATCGGTCAAAGAACACTGGAGGAGGGAGGGACCACTAGACTACCAGGGCTAATGGCAATCAGAAAAATGGAGAGAGGGAGGGACTGTGCTGCCCTCAAAAAAAAAAAAAATCAAGGGTTGATTTTCTTTCCTTGGTGTTCATCATTTCTCCATTATTTTTAAGCATTTTCCTGATCTGTGAAAGGGAGACTTTGGGGACACTGTTACTGTCCAGCCACAAGATGCACCTGTAGTAGAGGAGGTCTTGTTTTTTTTAAAGTGTGAGAGGTTTCCTACAGATTACTGGATCAGATTAAGTCAATGTGCCTTTTTCCACATACTGTAATTCATACTGTCACCTCACCTATCTCACATAGGAGGAATCCACCCCCAAAACAGTGCCATGGAAAAAGCCACTGCCCTCTCCTCCTTCCCCTCCTGATGGCACCCTATGGTAACACAATAAACCATTCATTATATTGGGCCACACTTCCCAGAGAAGGTGTTTTATCACTTTATGCTCCAATTTAGACTACATGTTATGCACCAGTAGCCTCTTCTGCTTCGTGTTTAAGTATCCATCATCATTTTATATGCAGAGCAGCAAATGTGTTAATCAGCACACAAAGCCAAGGCACTTGACATTGTATTTTGTATCTGTTAGTGATGAAGCTGATCCTTTAGGTTATTAGTTTTATTTGAAGTTTGCACAAAAAGGTGTTAAGTTCCACTAATTTCATTTTTGTTCTGCTCCTACTGAAATGTTTACCTTTTTGTAATCTATGAATGTAAAAATATTGTCAAGTCAAACTATGTATGTTACAGGTAGACAGATGAGAGAAGTGCTACTCTGATGATCTAAACAAATCATGCATTGATATTGCATTCTGTGAACCCAATTCTTCCTTTAGATTTGACTGTTAAAGGTGATGCCTCTTGGAAAGCTTTTGAAATCATGCACAATTACTGCTGTGTTTCCTATGGTTTCCATTTTATTTCCCATATTCTCTATTAATGAGCAAAGTATAACAACATGATACTTATCCATTGATCTGTATTTGCTTCTGCTGTCTACAATATATGTCATATCTCCTGCATGTGACATCAAAACTGATTTCAATGACAAACTACCATGATTCATAAACAGGATTATGTCATCAAATGAAAATGATATATGATGAGCGATGGTCTTATTTTAACTAGCTGGCATATTTAAGAAAAAATGGACATACAAAAAAGTGAGCAATATAAAATAACTGTGTATAATATTATTATTATTATTATGTAAGTTTTCATAATGATTTCCCAGACTCCAAAATTCTTCAGGTTCATTTGGTCCAGGAGACAAGTTTTAGTTCTCATCCATGTGATATCATGCCTAGGAAGAGGTGACAACTGACCCACACTCCATAAAAATAACAAATTACATTGTTACTTCATAACACATTCATCAAAATAATGTGTGGTAAACATGAATAAATTCATTCAAGAAAGTGCAAAAAATGCCAAGTACTAGAACAAACTGCCTATTGTTGGTGTCAGTGGTTGGTAGCCTTTTGCTATCCTGAAAGACTGGTCATTATGCTGCCATGACCTGGGACAGTAAAATAATAAGCAAAATCATAAATTCCTCATGGAATACAGCTTCTGCAGATACAATGGTACCTGTCCCACCTACAAAACTAATGTCATGAAGTGCCCAGAAAAAAGGCAAAGCAAAAAGGTGTAGATCTGCACCTGAATATTCATGTGATGGAAGAGACCTATCGAAAATAAAAGGTTTCATGAGGGATATGCTCAACCTTACTAAATGTTAAATGCTATATTAAGATAATTTTTTTTTTATTCTGTGGCTATACAACAGTAGGGTTGTGTAAAGGTAAAGCTGTTTTGCACACTTCACAATTTGGCATATTAAGATTGTTTTTCTGCATTACACAGGAGGACAAGACATTTGTATTGTGTGAAATCCAATTTCAGTTGCATAATGCGGTAGAAAATAAGCAGTTCTTGTTTCATTTCCTGTGAGCAGGTTAATTTTAATGTTCAGTGCTGTGATATGTGCATAGCTCATTTTCTTTATGCTGAATTATAAACCCAATTGAATAGAAAGCATCCAAGTAAAATGCCTCCACAAAACCTAGAGAACCAAACACAATATTATCAGAAGTCAACCATCAAAATAAGAAAATGAAAGCCATTGAGAAGCCGGTTGACATAAAAACATAACACAGAATAACAACCTGGATAAAAAGGCATTATTTTAAAAGACAGAAAATAAAAACATGAGTAATCTGTAGTAAATGTCATGAATTATATTTGTCGGTGACAGTAGTAGATACATTTTTAGAATTAGATCATTCATTTTTTATTGATTGAAGTTTATAATGCCTGATTAATGCAATGTGCAGGCACCACATATTTCTTAAAAGCACAAAGTAAACTGACTAGTTTGGCAGTGATCTATAAAACAAACCCGGTTATAATGCGTACATTTCTAGCTAAACTCACTTAAAGTACTGTCATATTAATATGTACTAATATAGCTGATTAAAGGTCATAAATAATGCATTTAAATGAAGTGACGTCCATATAGTTCTTCACACTTTCAAACAGTTCTTTTTACCTCTTATCATCAATTTGAGATTAAGGCTCTGGTAAACTGAAAAGCAGATTTTATTGTCCAATAAAGCACCCCAATGGAATACAGGACTGCATGTGTGTATGTGTTTTTAAGAGGAAGTCAGCCAGATTTATTTCTTATATCACATAGGCACTCACCAGCCCCTTCTCTCTGTTCACCCCTTGAGCCTCTGTGGCTGCAGTTTTCTCCACCCTGCCAATCGCTCAGGCTTCTTCCCTTTGATATTGCTGCTGATGGAGACATTTATATTTATCAGCCCTGCAAATCAATGACATATGGAAATATGACAATGGGGAAGGCAAAGGGACCACTGAACTACCAAAGATAAAAAAAAAACATATATATATATACACATACACACACATACATATAAAAATATGGGGATGGTGATTGGAGAATGGGGAAGGTGGTAGGGACTACTAGACTGCCAGGGTTCAGTGTCTCATTTACCAGGAACCGCAACTGGAGAACACGGAAAGGGGATGGACCAGTAGACTACCAGGGCTAATGGAAATTGGAGAATGGAGAGAGGGGAATGACCCCTGAAGCTCCCCCCAAAAAACATCAAGGGACATTTTTTTTTTCAGGAATGGATGGGGGATAACACCCTATATGAGCACCTATTATTGAGCGACTCAATATGAGTGACTCATAAATAATGCTTGGAAGTGGAGCGAGTGGTGAAAGAAGTCACTATATCCTGTACAGCAAGTGTAGCAGGGAGCAAACTTGCAATAAGCAGGATATAGCATGTTGGTTGGGCTAGCACTGCCAAGCTGGCCATGTAGCATGGTGGTATATGCTACCGCCCCTGAAGTGAGTGACCTGGGTTAGGCCAGAAAGGAAATATTTTTGTTTTTTAAATCTTTATGTATTCCCGTATGTCAACACCCCCCGTGGAGTTGATTATCTTTATTTTGGGGTGTATGTGGGGCTTGCCTCCACAGAGAGGGGTGCAGGGGGCATAGTCCCCTTCATAAACATACATATTTTTTAATTTTTTCAGATGCAGTAAGTGACCATTGCTATTTGCGACGGCCACTCTACTGTCCTTTGCCCTTGTCTGTCAGGCAGTTCTTTGTCTCGCTCTTTGTGGCACGCTTTAGGAGTCACAGTCATCACATAAAACTATGTAGGAGTGGGGGGTGCCACTAGACACCATTGGCATTGGGGATGGCAGTCAGACAATGGGGGAGGGCAAAGGGAACACTGAACTACCAATGATAAAATAATTTTAAAAAAATTTATAAAATATGGGGTTGGCAACAGGATAATGAGAGAGGGACCACTGGACTACCAGGCTTCAATTTTTTATTACTAGTTATTGGGATCAGGGAACAAGGGAAGAGGGAGGGACCGCAAGACTACAAGGGCTAATGTGAACATTGGCAATGGCAATCGGAAAACAGGAGACAGAGCAGAGACCACTGCATATTAAAGTTCTAACTATCAATGGGTGTGAATGGTTACTTACTGTTCGAACAGTAAAGGATCACAAGCTGAACAGTATTTCTTAGTGAGAGGACATTATTTTCAGGGAAAAAATATATGTGTCATGATGATATACTACTTTTAAGACAAACAACTCATTAAGCATATCACTGGGACCTAAATACTGGTGTTGTGCTGTCCTTAGGGTGCAGTACTGTAGTTGTGTACAAGACTATTTTGAAAATTGTTACAAAAACAAGATAGCTGCCACCTCGAACAGTATTTGTCTGAGAATTGAACATAAATTAACCATTCAAACTGTTATTTAGTGTTTGGACTGTTCTCATTTGCCTTCCTGTCTTGAGGCTATCACAAAAATTGTTATAATTCAAAAATTGTAATGTATTTTTTCACCAAACTGTCCAAAGGCACATCTTTGGCACACACCCCATCATCCATAAAAATTACAGACAATTTTTTTCATTCTCTGTGGGCTGCAGATGACTGCAAATAATCCTATGTTAACCTACGGGGGGAAAAACGTAATTTTACAGTTTTTCACTTTATATCTCAAAAGCCATATAAGATGCTGTCACAAACCTTTTTAGATCTTGCAACACTGACAGAATACCATGCATCCCAAGTTTTGGGCTATTTCATGAAAAAATGCCAACGTTATTAAGGTGCAAAAATTGAGATTTAACAGTGAAGTGCTGTACCAACCCATAACTCACAGGGGCACAACTGCGCCCCTATAATTATGTTTACTAAATTTTACAGCTTTTATTAGTGTTTTCTTAGCTTCACACTCACCAAAATACCTACCATTCCTTTCGGGTCCGCTTGATAGTCCTTCATTTTAGCTCTCTTTCCTAAGGACTTAGTATAACTTCAAAGATCTGTTTAAGGTAGACACTTATGTTACAGGTATCATTACTAAAGCAGCAGTAGAACAAAATTAGGTTGTAATCACCAGCCCTGACTACTTTGCACAGTAAACTACCCATTGGTACCCCGACTGAGCATCCAAACTACTTTAGACAATTCTTGGTACCATCCTTAGATTTGGGAATGTATACCAAACTCGCTATCTCTAGAGGTCAGAAAGGGGTGGGGTGTACAAAAACATAGTACACAAATGACCAAAATACCCAGGTCCTGAGGAGAGAACTTTTGCTTAGGGCTATGCAAGGTCTGTACCTCTGGAGGGGTGCCCAGCAAATCCACACAGGAGGCAGTAACATGAATGTCCAAACCAGGCTGGGATTCTAGAGTATGACTTTATTCCAAAGATGGTACACTAAATCAAAGGTGGACCCCCAAGGTTCACACATTGTGGCACAAGGCAATGGCAGAACAACAGAACTCTGTATCAGACAGAAACTCTTAATATCCCATATTGCTTAGGACCTTGAACCCTCTTCAGTGACAATGGCCTCAGCTGAAATATACATTCTCTTCTAGTGGCACTGGCCACAACTGAACACGCAATTCCAATACAGCATAGGACTTAATATTTTGGCAGTTTGGCAACTGGTCATGATGGAGCACACTGGTGTTCAAAATTAGAACAATCCACACCAGGGGGTAAACTTTCTCTTCAGGCATTGATCACCAAGTCCTGAATAAGAGACATCATTATGGAACCCGTAGTGCTGAACTGGTCACTCCAGAAGGGGGCTGACCACCTTTTACTTCCACGTCCATATCCAGCCATTCTTTCAGAGTTACACCTCAAAATGTCTGTCAAAACAGTTAGCAATATGCATCTTATAATGTCTTTCACATCCAGCATAAGAACAACATTACTTCTGAGTGTAAAACTAGAACAGTCTCAAATTAGAACAACCTGGTGTATATTTCCCTGTATCAGAGTACATGAAAAGAAAGATCAATTACTTTCCGCCTGGGAAGCACAAAGTCAGAGTACTCACAGTTGGAAAACAACAGGCAACTTCAAATGCCCTGGATTAAATCAGCGGATTGCCTCTCACATCCATTCTGGAAGTCCTTTTCATCAGACTGGGGATGAAAAATCAGGAACTCCTGCAAGACAATGGTTTCCACCACTTCTCTTGGCAGGCAGATGTTTCTCAGCACTAGGGTGAGAAAATAGGCTTTCCTCACAGAGCCCACACTGCAGCTCCTCACTCCTCCAACTGCTCACACTGAACTCCACTCAGAGACTAACTGAAGATTCTAAAACTTCTCACTCATAGCCAGCTGGTGTGGCCTATGTTGCTGCAAGAGTTCTAAATGACATCACCTCTCTCATCTCAGCTGAGATGAAGTAAACAGAGAGGAGTTTGGAAAAACATTTAACTATATTCACCAGCTTCCTTCTTTACCTAGCGCTAACACTGATGGAATGCTAGTAACTCCAGGGGACTGGGGTTACATAGGCAATCAATGTGACACTACCTTTGTTTCACTATAAAAGATTCCAGACATCTTCCAGTTCTTCCAGTTTTATTTGATGGTTCAGTGTGTTCTAATTCCACCAATATTTGAGTATTTTATGAATGCTTTAATTAAATTTTTTCTCAAGAAAAAAAGATGGCTGCCACACTTTGCACAGAAATAGCATTGTAGACCTGACAAGGGTTAGTATGGGAATAAAAAGACTCATGGTGCATAGCATAGGAGGTACCTATACAGGTAAATTTGACAGGTAATCTAATATTTTTCTTAGCTGTAACTGAATCAAGCTTTTTAGGAAAAACATTTTTCATCACACTGCTGTTTTAAAAAGATGTTTTTCTTCCTTATCTACTAAATTTTCCATACCTTTTGTTGCATTCTCACTTGGCAAAGCTATCATCTTTTCATTACAGAATAGATTTCATTTTATCTTTTTTAATTTAAAATCAGCATATATGCACTCTCTTGTGGAAAATGTGGAATTTTGAAGGTTGATGGTGCATGCCTGTACCAAATGGTACATTCCATCTAGAACTTACATCTCCACACATGTCATTCCTGACCTTTATGGGATTGTGTCACACATGGTAATCCATGACTTGTTGCATTAAGCATCACCATACATACATATCAGTAGAGATATCTGGGTCAGTAGCTAAAGAGCTGGCAGCTATTATCTGTGAATTACAACACATTAGACACAGGTAAACTGTGCAGTATTTGATTCTGGCTGGGGAAAAATTGTACTAAGCCTAATTGTGGTGGTTGAAAGATTCCAAGAATTCTCAAGTATTACACACTGGAAATGAAGAGTATAGCTGGCTCTGACATGGGGTCAGAGAATGCTAGAATTTCTCCTGAATGAGATTTATGAGCGGTTTCTCTTAGTCTCAATGTATAGGTGTTTCTAGCATATCCTGACTGAAGGTCCATGTTGACTGTGGCCTGTTATATCTCTGCCCAGTTTACCCATTCCAGAAAAGGCCCTTAATCAGCTGAGGCACCTGAAGATCCAGTACAAACTGACTTAGCACCATATGAAGCTGGAAGTCATCACTAGATGGAACTCATCACTATCTGGGACTGAGAGCTGGTGTGAGCAGTACAAAGTAATCACTGACTATGTGCTTATGCATACAAGCCATGACAGCTGGAGTACGTATGTCTACATTCTCTATGTCTTGCACTTCAGTATCTGTATTTCCAGCATTCTGCAGTATGCAGATCTGGGGATTGCCAGAATGCTACTGTAGACCCAAGATATAAACAGGGCCTCTCATCAATACTGGAAGATGTACTAGATCAGGTCCACAATTTAAACCCATATGTTAAAGTCACAGTTATGTAAGGCATAACATGAAACAGAACAGAAAACAGGTTTTATCACCACCGTGCATAGTAAACAGAATGATAAAACATGCAAGGTGACAGAAAAAAATAACCATAAATCAACTTCTGGAGGTTTTGTACAAGGTGAGAATTAAAGATGTGGAGGAAAAGAAGGATGAGAAAACTGAGAGGCAACATGATTAAGGGGAAGCACAATGCATGGTGCATGCATATTTCATGGATACCAAGCACTTTACCATTACAGAGGAGTCCTTGCTGTACTGAAATAGCAAAGTCACCAATTAGCCAGCACTGACCTCAGTAGTAATCAAATCCTTGATCTCTCACTCTTGAGTGTCATTCTGGAGAAGGTACTGAGTTCAGCAGGGGCCAATGTGCAGAACAGGCATACAAATCTATTACCTACAAATGTTGGCATGTCATAATTTATTAAAGTCAATGTGGGGCACATTCCATGCAACACAATCATGTTGGTGCTTCTACCACATGAAGGTGGTGGTGGTGATGGTGAAGATAAACCTGAAGAGCCTGACTCTTGCAGAAATAATTACATGAAATGTTTTCATGCTGCACAGATAAAATACCCATGTGATATGCAGGCTGCAAGTATGATTTAAATGTTAAATTGGAACTGACTGCATGCACGTGGCATGCATGCAGCAAGCGAGTGTGGAAAGCATACTTTTTATGTTAAATTGGAACAGACTGCATGCATGTAGCATGCATGCAAAAAGCAAGTGGACACTGATAACTGAACACATAAAAGTGAAGTAACTTGCTCACTATCACACCATATACAAGTAGAGATTGATGAGATTTAAACCCAGGTCTTCAGGTGGTTTCCAGTTCTCCTGGTTTGCAGTTCAGTGCCTTTAGCCACTAAGCTATACTGCCTGCACACATATGGCTCACTTATACTTCAATACAAATCTGCATGCAGCATGCTTATTGCCACTGTGATACTTCAGTTTTCTTGTCTCCCTCATCTCAGCTGCACAGCTGAACTGTAGTACACATTCCAATGAAAACACATGTGGTTCTTCCCACCCCATTACATATACTTACACAAAAAAACTATGTAATTACTTCTGTTTTGCCTGTACTCATACTGTTTTATCTCCATAGTTTTGAATGCTTCCACACAAATAGACTTTAATGGGCAAGCACAAAAGTAGCAATAACTCAACACCCACCAACATGGTCAGTCCCCTCACCATGCACACACATTGTGGTGGATACAGCCACGTTGCTATAGACAACTTACCCAGGATGAGGCTAAAAACGGGCATAATTGTCTAGTCCTCATTTCCCAGTCAACAAAAACTAAATAATTATATATATATATATACACACCTCAAGAGCCTCTTACCTGAGTACTAGGGAGCAAGAGGCAAGAGTCTTTAAGATATTATGTCTATGGGTCAGAGTGTTGGGGCTCACCCCCTTGAAATGAATGGGGTTATTTTTTATTACTATTTTATACATTATTTATTTATTTAGCTTTTGTTGACCGGGTAAGTGCACTAGACAATTCCTGACTATTTTCAGGCACGACCGGGGAAGGGGGATACAGATGAATGCCAACTGACCTTGAACCAGATTAAGCTGTTGGTGGTATTTTTAGTGAATGAGGGAAATTTGGCCAGGACACGGGGAAATTCCCCTACTCTTTTCGAGAAGTGCCATGGGATCTTTAACATCCACCTGAACTACCACCAATCCAGGCAGATGGGACCTCGGTTTAACGTCTCATCTGAAAGACGGCACCTCAACAGTGCAGCACCCCTCTCATGCTGCACTGCAGTGTCAGTACTGGAATATTAACCCAAGTGCCAGATGTGGGAACTGAACCCACAGCCCTCTGATCTCCCGGCCTCAGAGGCGAGTGTGCTACCTACTGAGCCACTGACACTGTCAATTATGATGGCAAGGTGGAGAATAATGAAGTCCACCATTCTACTAATAAGGCCCTTGCTAGTCACCTTCATTAATCTCCAACTTTCCATCAATAATGAATAAAATAGTAATAAAAAAATACCCCTATTCATTTCAATGGTTCACAACCATGCACTCTCCCTTGCCCTATGTCATAAAGTGCCTAAGCATGGGGATATGGAGGTCAGCTTCACTGGGGGAAGGGGGATAAGCCTGCCTATAGTAGGACTCCAATAGTCTGTGCATACCAAACCACTCAACTGTTCCTGAATGCAAGGGTCAGCCCTCATTTTAACCCTAACAACTGCTCTACTCCTCATCTGTCCCTCATGGAATAAATTGTGCTCAGAGAGAGAGGATGTCCTGTAAATTTAGACTTTATAGCAGGGGCACCATTTCAGGAGGGGAGCCAACAACCTGTGGATGCCAGGTGCTAGTTAGCCCCTATGTGGCAAGCTCTAGAATGTCTGGAACATCTCTAAAAGGTAACTTATTTGTTGTGAATGAAAAATGATATGCAAATCAGGAGAAATTCAAATGTTATGATTCATCTCTCTCTATACCTCAGAGCAGTGCATCAGATTTGGGCTTAATCCCACCTAGTTACTAACCATTTTTCTTGGCTGAAGATCTACCCCAAAAAAACAACAACTTTGTCTGATTTCTCTCCTGACTCCATTCTATTCAATACTGTTCCCATATGGGTCATGAAACCAACCAAAATCACAGAAGTATGAAAAACACACCAATATTTCAGTCCTTCCTCTTCCCCCAATCCCCCTGTAAAAAAAATACTTTTACTTACCTGGCCATCTGTCCAGAACCTGTGGCTGGTCCAGTGTGCCACAAGCCCAGTTTTCAGTCTGCTCTTTCTCCATCCTTCTGCCAGAAGCTGGATGCTAGAACCAGCCATCCCAGGTCTCCAATGTGGTCTGCGATGAAGCCACCCTACCAACTGGACCCACCCAACCTGTGTTATTTCTTGCTTGGGTGCTGCTGTGACTGCTGCCACGCTGCACTGATCAAGGCCTATGAAGGCCACCCACAGTGCTGTCACTGCTGCTGCTAGGCCTGGCTTGCTGCTGTGGGTGGGCCTTTGCTGTTTGTTTTGCAAGTCAAGCCTAGTAGAGTAAGAAGGTAGTCTAGTCTTCATTTATTCTCTAACTCACCTTCTGCCCCTTCAGCCACCAGGGGAGATGGAGACTCACTAAGGATAGACCAACAAAAATATACTGCCACAACACTGCTATTGAGAGTTCAGTGCTTACTGACTCCTCCAAGCCCTAGTGTGCAGGCTGTCTACTCTGTGGCATGAAAGACAGTGTTGCACTTGCATGACTCATGTGCGCTTGCTTTGCTGGAGCTCCTCCATGTCACATGTGATGCTGCTGCCACTAATAGGTTGAGAGAGTGGAAAACTCAGTACAGATACAGTTGAGTCAGGAGTGCACCTGCAGCATGAGTGCACACAGGCCATGGGAGCACTTATTGTGCAAATGATTAAATCCAAATTTAATGCCATTATTGCAACACCATAAGAACAACCTAGGCAAAAATGCGGGTGAGGGGGGCAACTGCCCCCCTCTGCCCTACCTAAATGGCACTCCTGCTTTATGGTCCCTGAAGGATGCAGTGGTGACACCGCTTCCTAAAAAAGCTTCTTTGGACCCAAACAGCTGCGCATACTACAGAGCCATCTTGTTGGGAACATGATTGAGAAAGTGGTTGTGCTGCAACTGGAGAACCACCTTACCATCCACAATGTATTCAATCCTCTCCAGTCAGGATTCTGGAAGAGGCATAGTTTTGAGACTGCTGTGGTTCAGGTGCTCAGTGATCTCTTGATGGCAAGAGACCAGAAGCACCGTTCCATCTTGGTGCTTCTGGATCTCTCTTTAGTGTTTGTCACTCTGGACCATGGGGTTCTGCTTGAGCACCTGAGGGTTATCTGTGGCCTGGCTGGTCCAGTTCTCAGATGGTTTCATTCTTTCCTAGATGGCAGGTTTCAGAGGGTGGTATCTGGGATTTTTTCTTCTGAGCCATTCTCTCTGCCGTGCGGGGTCCCTCAGGACTCAGTGCTGTCTCCCATGTTGTTCACAGTGTATTTGTTGCCTCTCGGAGACATTGTAAAATGATATGGGCTGAGGTTTCATTGATATGCTGATGACACACTGCTCTGTCTGTCTTTTGCACCTGACCAGGGTTGTCGGTCTCAATGTTTAACAGCTGTCTGTCAGAGATCCATGACTGAATGAAGTCTAGCTGGTTAAAATTGAATTCAGGAAAGACTGATGTGTTGGTGGTGGATTCAGGGCATCAGCTAGAGAGGCCAGTGGTGGATTTACCCTCTGGGCTTTGGCTTAATGGTGTACAACTGCCTACTTCTGAATGGGTTTGTAATCTGAGGGTGGTTCTTGATGATGGGCTGTCAGCAGTCATCAAGTCTTCCTTTTACAGTACCATCTTAGTAACATTACCAGAATTAAGTACCTTGTTCCATCCAATGATTTGCCCATGTTGATACATGCCTTTGTGGCCTCTTACCTTGACTGCTGTAACTCCCTTTACCTGGGGCTTCTGGGAAGTTGATATCTGCCTCTTGCAGCTGGTGTAGAATGCTGCAGCATGACTGCTGACTGGGACTTTGCATTACAGTCATATTACTCCCATGCTGTGTGATCTGCACTGGCCACCTATACAGTGGCAGATCACCTTCAAGGTAGGTCTTCTGACCTATAAAGCCCTGCATGGACAAGTACTGAGTTCCCTGCAAGAGATCCTGGTTCCCTACAGCTCCAGCTGTCCTCTTTGCTCAACTGATGAGGGGTTGTTAGAGGTTCCCAGGGAGTGGTTGAAAACATCTGGGACCCATGCTTTTATGTTTGTGGCTCCATTCCTGTGGAACTCTCTACCTCATCAGATTAGAGAGTTCAGGACCATGGAGTGCTTCAAAACCAGCTTAAAAACACATCTATTTAAGCAGGCTTTCAGCATCTGATGTTTTATGGATTGTGGGAAATTTTAATCAAAGCTGAATTTTATAAAATTTTATTGAATTGTTTTTGATATGTATGTTATGCACAGCTCTTTGACATTGGAATTGCACTATATAAATATAAATATTATTATTATTATGGTAGAAAATAGTTATCAGGGGCTAACATCAGTACAAGTAAATACGATGGTTTCCACTGTGTTCTGAGGTTCTGTATCTCCACATTTCAGGATGTGTCCTGATTATCATGAAGGTTAGTGTCCCTCATTGTCCCTCATTTTGAGTATCCATGTCCCTCATTTCAGTTCCAAAATGTGAGGTATGGTGCATGCTTCCAAGGCCCTACTCAGCATAAAAGTGCTGAGTATGGCCATAGTGTATATGCTCCATACAGAATGACAAAGGGATAGTAAGTGAGCTGAAACAGTAATGAAGAAACACATCTGTAGCACTAAATATGCATAAGGGGATTTGCATGGTCCAAAAGAAAAAGGTCAGGCTTCACACAACAGAGTTCCCTCTTCGCACATCTGGAATGGAGGATGTTGGCTGACTATCCTATGCATAGAATGCAGTAAGCAAACAATACTTTACAAATTAATGGCAATTTAATGACAAAACCCAAAAGCCATTAAACATTTCATTTCATTTATTTCATTTCATTTTATGTTTTATCCTTGTAAGTCTGATGTGCAAATTGCCCTTTTTCACAGATGACAAGCAATACATAAAAAGACTATAGTGACAAATACAACACACTGTGACAAATTACAATTCTACATCAACAAATACATTCCTGAAAAAGTTGTAGATGCCTTTTTAGCCTTCACTTGAAAAACAATAATGAGTTACAGTTCAACACATCATATGGGAGGTAATTAAAGAAACATGGTCCCATGTATAACAATGACTTTTGAAAATGGGACATTAAATGTAAATTTAGATTGGGTTCTGGCACAATTGGAATTAATATACTAGAAAATATGTACTTACTGAATTAGGTAAAAGGCCAGATTTAATTTTAAATAAGAAGGAACACATCTTAAACTGAATTCTAGTAGTGAGGGAAAGACAGCTGGAAGATTTCAGCAGAAGACAGTGTTGAGTCCTGACTGGGACCGAAAGCATAAATCTTAAGATTGAATTATACATGACAATTGATTTTCCTAAGAATTTGCAGTTCATGGCAGCATATACCACCAACCCATAGTCCAATACACTAAAGAGAAAACTATGTGCCAGGGCTTACTGGATTCAACTATTAAGAATGGCTTAACTCTATATAATCAACCAAGTCTTTGATGAATTTTCTTGATAGTGGATGCAACATGATATTCAAAAGTGAGATCAGTATCAAACACAAGCCCTAAATATTTAAACGTATCAACTAATTCAATGGTGGCTCCCTTTACATCGTGAACAGGTAAAAGGTCAGACATGCTGTTCTTTTTTTGAAGAACAGCATAATTTTTTTTTTAGCTGAATTAAGCACGAGTGAGTTGGAAAACAACCAATTTTGAAAATAATCCAAATTAACCTGAAGCTTATGAAGAGCCTTATTTGGTGTTAAACTAACCTCGTAAATGACAGCATTATCTGCGTACATTATAATAGAACTAGATGAACATGAGTTTGGGGCATCATTCATGAAAAGGGAAAAAATAAGTGTGCCAGGATGGATCCCTGGGTAATAACACATTTGATTACTTTAGAAGAAGAAAAATGACCATCTATGATTGTTACATGTGATCTGTTCATGAGGTATTGGGAAAACCATTTGATAGCTTCACAGGAAAATTGCAATTTGTCCAGTATACAAGGAAACAAGTTGTGCTCCACAAGGTTGAAGGCCAAGGTGAGGTCCACAAAAGAGAAGCAAACTAAGTGCTCAATATCAAGGGCACTATGGATGCCACCAGTGAACCTCACCAAGGCAGTTTCAGTGTTATGCCTTGCCTTGAAACCATGCTGACAGGTGGTTAACAAACTATACTTGTTAAGGTGCTCTAAGGTCTGATCTAATATAATTCTTTCTAGAATCTTGTACAATTGTGGAAGAAAAGAAATTAGTCAATAATTTTAAACTAATTATGGATTACCAGCTTTATGTATGGGTCTGATTACTGCATACTTTCAAAGCTCTGGGAATTCACCATGAAGAACTGAAAAATTGAAGATGATGGTTAAAGGATAAGAGAATGTATCAATACCCAGTTTTAGAATTCGAATATCAATACAATCAGTAAACAAATAAGGTTTGGGATAGTTACTAAGTATGTAATCTGTAACAATCTCTGGGGTCACTTTGTGAAGTGTAAATTTAGAAGAGGCATCAGAATCAGAAAGAGAGGATAAATTGATATCAAAATATACATTAGATTTAGGCAACCTTAAACTTTCTAGGTCTCTCAAGTAATTATTAAAACATTCAGAGAGCAATCCAGGACTGCAAATAGGGGAATCATTTTTAGGCAGGGAAATTAGTTAATCTTTTTTCCCCTTCCCATTAATTTGTTTATTGTCTTCCAAGTGTATCTGGAATTACTAAAAGCTTTTTTTTGTTGGTTTATAAAGAAACTTACTTTTGCCTTTCTAGTTTCTGATTTGCATTTATTTCTCAAGATTTTAGAGGCCAAAAGGGTACTATCATCTCTGCTAGAGTTATAAAGTTTCCAACTGCGATCTCTTGATCAACTTGAAACAACTTACAAAATGATCAGAATTATTTGAGCTTACCTAATTTTGAAGGGAAATCAATGAAAAGGATATTTAATAGCTCTAATTGTTAGCAGTAGTATGAGAAATAGAAATTGATGTGTTTTTTTTTAGATGAGATTCGCACCAGCTTAGTTGCTGCACATGTGGCAAGTGTGCAGCATGTGAACCTGATGTGATTTGTAAATGATGTTCACACTAGCTTAACTCCTGCACTCATGTCAAGCATACAACACACAAACCTGACGTGATTTTTAGAAGATGTTTGCACCAGCTTACCTGCTGCACATATGTCAAGCTTGCAGCATGCAAAACTGATATTGTTTTTAAGACTTGGTCCACATAGGTTCACTTTGTGTATGCGAACCGCATGCAAACATTGCACAATTAAGCATGTCGCATACATTCTGCATGTACACAGAACACATATATTTCTGTAAGGGTGAGCTTTTCAGCATTGGTAATTTCTTCTACTAATGTATATGAAGCATGGATGTAGAAAGAATTCCCATGTGAGGACAATAAAATAAATGTTTTCTATCCATCCTTTCCTCCTCATCACTTGAATCCTTTTCTATATGATTCAGTTTTGCTCTCCTGTCATTATTTTCCACAAGTTGTGCTGCTGTTCCATATATACATCTGATTACTTGCCTCCACCCTTTCCTATGTGATGCTATAGACAAACAAGAGACTCAATGAGCACCACTGCATCAGTAAATGCCAAGATTGCCAAGAGTAACACTGGCCATAGCCGTCTCCACTGCATGCATTCAGACTGAAACACCCAGACTCTTAAATCAGCACAAATGCCATCACCAGCCATGCAAAACATGCATCCTCCAGTAATCAAGACATGGCCACTTGCACCCCCAGCCTGTTTGTGTTCTCCATATCCACTAACAACATGGGCCACCACTTCCTTCACTCTAGTCAACAAGACTAAGAAAATGCAGACTCTTAAGCCCAAGTAAAAACCATTGTCAGCTTTGCAGACCATGCACCCTAGAAGAATCAAGGCACTTCCTCCTCCTCCTCCTCCTATTTAGGCATGCTTGTGTCTTCTGCTTCCAGCAGCAACATAGACCATTGCCACCTCCATCCCCTCAGACCTTTAGGCCAGAGCAAACATCTTTGCCAGCTACTGTATGCAGACCATGAATCCGTAAGGAATCAAGACCCCCGCCTCCTCCTCTGGCCTGCTTGTGTTATCCACATCCACCAGCAACATTTTATATTTATTTATTTATTTATTTTAATTAGGATTTCTACTTTTGAGTCAGAGACTCATTTTCAAAGGTTCCAAGTCAAGCAGAGAACAGTACAATACTATACAATACAGATAGCAGAGATCACATGGTAGGCATCATGAAATCAATAAAGTGTCACATAAGTTTCAAGACTTGTTAGTTTCAGGTACAACTTAACAATAGATAAAATGCATTTCATCATTTGTTGCAGGGTAGGACTAGCCAGGTAGGAAATAACATGTCATCAATATAGCAATGTTATGACAGAAGGAAGATGGGAGGGGTAAGCAACTAGAGTGGTGTTGTCAAAAGGAGGCAGAGTGGTAGGGAAAAATGAGGAGGGAAAGGTAGTTGAGGAGGGTGGTAAATCAATTTATGTTAGGATTGACTGGAAGAGGGTTAGTAGAGCAAAGGTGAATAAATCAGCAGGATCGGTAGATCATTTGTTTGTGCAGTTACAGGTTGATACACTCTTTAGATGGGACCATAGCCCTATTTTGAAATGGCTCAGCATTGTGCCTCCAGTCAGTGTGTCAGGTAGTTCATTAAACCATTTGGGGCCCTTGAAGGTAATGGATTTCTGGGCCAATGACGTGCACTTGAAAGGGACTTGGAGTCCACCTTTTGACGTGCTTGCATCCACCAGATGCATCCGCACTGAGAAACCCAAACTCTTAAACAGCATAAATGCCATTCCCTGGCAGATTTTCAGCCAGCTAGTCAGCTAGCTATCAAGCCATGACTCCAGACAGCCAGCCCATCAAGGCAGCAAGACCTGAAGCACAGCAAGGCCCAGCTTTGTCTGCTGTGATGGTAAGTTACTTTCACTGTTCATAGGTTCATAGGTAGTTTACAAACAAAAAACAATTGCCTGTAACTGCTCACCATCCTCCTAAGTGTGATCACCTGAAATACTGTAGTTTTTGCTGTATTCATCAAATTTTTCTTGACTTCATATATTGTGACTTCTGGCTATCTCCGTGGGGTGAATTCCTTAGCGGAATTACTGTCTGGTTGAACCATGCACCCATTTTACTGATACAAAATTGCTCTCCTTTCAGTTCTAATGCATGACTCCTTGTGATGTATTGCTGATTTCTTAATTCCAAGCCCAAAGATTCCCATACACCAGTGTTATCGAGAGTTCTGAATATCAGGCACATACCTCCCCTTAGTCCTTTGTACTCCAAAGTAAATAGATTTAACTCAACCTACCTGATTTCATAACTTAAATATTTAATTCTTGTTATCAACTTTGTAGCCCTGTGCTGCATTCCTTCAATGCCTTTATATGGGCCTTATGGTGAGGGGCCCACAGTTGCTACAATACTCCAGATCCGGTCTGACAAGGGAGAAGTATAATGGCACAATCTCATTATTCTCTCCCCTACTTTGGATATGTCTCCTAATGCTACTCAAAATTTCATTTGCTCTATGAATCATTAAATGGCAGTGATTTTTAAAGTTTAACTCTTTAGAAATCATCATACCTAGGTTTTTTTCCTCATTGACGTCTCTTAGTTCTTGGCCATTTAACATATATTTTGCCATTTTATTCTGTCTACCAAGGTGCACTACGACACACTTGTTCATGTTAAATTTTGATTTGTATGATTTGGCCAAAGTTTCTGATTCTGTCGATGTTTTCTGTAAGTTGATGGCATCAGTCATGTGCTGTACCACAGTCCCTAGCTTTGTATCATCCCCAAACATTGAGTACCATATACCATCCACCTTGGGCATGGTTGAGACATAAATGTTAAAAAGGCAAGATCCAAGGACCGATTGTTGTGGCACTCCTTTAGAGACCCTCCCCCAATTAAACATGACCCCTCTAATGTTGATCCTCTGTTTTCTATCTGATAACCATGACATTATCCACTGAATTATTTTGGTATTTAAAAGGCAGTTACACAAAACTTTAATTAGACAATCATGTAGTACTATATCAAAAGCTCTAGACGGATCTAAATAGATAATATCAACTGAACTCCCTATGTCCAAGACCCAGTGTTCACCGGGATTATCCAGTGTTCATTGTCAGAGGGAGTCTTCCCAGATGCCTTGAAAGAGGCACTGGTGAGATCTCCTCTTGAAGACATCATATCTCAACCCTGATATCCTGGTGAATTATTGGCTGTTCACCGACATTCCATTTTTAGGAAAG
The DNA here is from genome assembly GCA_016271365.2 of Neoceratodus forsteri. Taxonomy (NCBI): domain Eukaryota; kingdom Metazoa; phylum Chordata; order Ceratodontiformes; family Ceratodontidae; genus Neoceratodus; species Neoceratodus forsteri. The sequence continues at coordinate 440,610,411 of CM057451.1, read as the reverse complement.
GTTGTTGAGAAAATAGTGATGTAGCAGCACGAGGGGCACCTAATGACCTTTGACATCTATGAGCCACTCCAATGGGTTTTCAGGGTTCGGCATAGCACCAAAACAGTGTTGGTTAAGGTGCAAATCGACATCCTCAGGGCAAGAGATAGAGGAGAAAGGTCAATTCTTGTTTTCCTAGATCTTTCATAAGCATTTGACACTGTGGATCACTTTGTACTTCTAGATCACCTTAGAGAATATTGTGGACTCACTGGTACTGTCATCAACTGGTTTAAGTCCTATCTCTCGGGCAGGAAGCAATGGGTGGTGATGGGGAATTTCTCCTCTCCCCAAAAGCTCCTGCCATGTGGAGTGCCTCAGGGTCTGATTTTGTCACTGGTGTTATTCATGGTGTACCTGGGACTGTTATTGGACTCTGTGGGGGTCAGGGAGCAGCTCTAGCAATCTCAGGCTGCTCTCCCTCTCCCTCTGCAACAGGACCACAGTCACTATTGGGTAATTAAAATGGGAGAAATGGACACCTCCCACCAAGAGCATCGGGGGGACAGGACTGATAAGCAGCAAGCACCATCACAATTAGAGCCAACCACCATACCTATGGGAGTGGCTTCTTCAATTGTCTGGCCTCGAGACTTCTTCTTGAATTTCCCTGTGAAGTGCCATACCAGAGAGTCTTCCTGAATTTTTTGACCCCCTCCTGCTAATTGTTAGCTGGGCCAATTGACTCGAGGCTGATTGCTGGCACCAAATTTAAATCAGGGTGACCAGCATATATAAAGGGAGACACCAGAAGCCAAATGGGACTGTTAGTAGACTCTGTGGATGTCGGGGAGCAGCTCTAGCAATCTTAGGCTGCTCTCCCTCTCCCTCTGCAACAGAATCATGGGAACAATTGGGTAATTGAAATGGGAGGAGCTTCCGACTGCTGCCAAGAGCATCGGGGGGACAGGACTGATAAGCAGCAAGTGCTTTCATAATTATAGCCGACCGCCGTACCTACCAGAGTGGCTTCTTCAATTTTCTGGCCCTCAAGACTTCTTCTTGAATTGTATTTTTTTCCCACCCACTCTGGCCCTGACTTCTGTTAAATGCCTGAGAAGGGAGGCGGAGTCAGTGGCATTGGGTATTGATTTGAGCAAAAAAGAGCAGAGTTGAGGAAGAGCCACAAGCAAAAGGACAAGAAAAGCCTCGGTCAAGTGAAAAGGAAGAGGTGGCCAAGGAAACACCTCGGGACAAGATAGCTAAAACTGCATAGATTTGACTTGAGGAGTACAGCACATATTTAGGAAAATCTTTCTTTTTCTTAAACAGTGGAGTGCTTAACAAAAAAGAGTACAGTGCTTAAAAGATTTTCACCTTAGTATGGCATAAGTCTTGTGCTAGCTACTCTTAACTTACTGTGGGGAGAGTAGGTAGGGTACAAAGGAGGACTGAGCAGAAGGTTTATAAAGAGATCAGTGCTCAAAAAGAGTACAGTGCTTAGCAAGGTTTTTCTACTAAAAGGAAAGTGTGTGTGGGATTGTGCATTAGGTATAGGGGGCACATCTATAGGCCATCCCGTGTCAACACTTGTAACTGGGATTCATGCAATGCAATGGTTGTGGGGCTATTCTCCCCAGGGTGGTGCTCTGGTGGATGGGACATTGCCCAATATGTCATAGACTAGGTGAGCTATGAGGGCAGGTGCAGGAAGCCAAGAGGGAAATCATGAGACTCCAGCACATAATGGCCAGGGGCTCTCCATCTCCTCACTGACCCCTGCACAGCCCCGCAGGGCTGGGAAAGTGGAGATTGGTGTTGAGGGAAGGGAGAAAGGAGATAAAATGCATTAAGGGAAGTATGGAACCAGGCATGGGTATCAGGGTGGAGAACTGGTATGCACTCCTGGTTGGGGAAGAGAGGCCAAACATAAAACAGGGGTACCTGCCACAAACCAGGGAACTAAGGGACCACCAGATGCCAAAGGAGAAGACCAATAGCCAGAGGACAGTTAAAAGAGTGCTAGTGGTAGGAGACTCTATGATTAGAGGAGTGGAACTGAAACTGGAAGGGGGCAGTAGCACAGAGGTGTCAGTCATTTGTCTACCTGGGTGTAACAGGGAGACCCTATTATGTGTTTAAACCCTGTCATAAATACAAATATGTGCAATCCCCTATTTTCCTTTCATTCTTCCTTTCCTCTTATCTTTTCTGCCTTTTCTTTAAATTCTTGTCAGGATGTCCAACCTGGCAATCTCCAAAACTCTTTGCTGTCCCTTATTCTCTTGATCCCCTTTTATGCACAGCATTATGCTCCAAATTGCAGAGATAGGAAATAGTGTAAGTCACAGTTTATTGTTAATGTCTGGTGCCCCTTGGTTTAAGAAGAAGTGTAGTGCCAGTTTCTGGAGCACTGAGCTCCAGAATCGCTGTTGCTGAGTGCAAGGACGCGCTGGTCAGTGTGACCGAGCAATTCTTTGGGGTGGGTTGCTCCATGTTGGTGTAGCTGCATATAGTGGATGAATGTATGCTCCTTGTTTGGATCAAGTAAAAGAATGATTTCTTCAGAGCAAAGGTGTGCTCCGAAGAAAAAGCCAACTGCCACGCTAGTGGCAAGATCAAAGTTGCTTGAATACCTGACTGTTGGCTAGCGAGACACTACAGACAAGGGTAACTGTACACCCAGTAGTGTCTAGAATAAAGTGTATCCTGTACAGAAGCAGCCCCAGAGATGTAGTGATTGAGGGCTGCATATAAAATATAATAATGAAGCCTGTGATGTCACGGCCTATGGAACTCTCCAGTTATGTAATGTCACAGCCTACGGAAACTCCCCAATTATGTAATGTCACAGCCTATGGAAACTCCCCAATAATGTGATGTCACGGCCTATGGAATCTCCATAATTATGTGATGTAATCACAAGGAGCTATAAAAAGGGCCCATCATTAGGAGACTGTCAGATAGTCGAGTCAGTCTAGTGCAGACAGTGAGTAGGGTAAGACCTACAGTTGGTGTGTGTGTGTGTGTGTGTGTGTGTGTGTAGAGATTTCACAGAGAATATTTGAGAAAAGTATTCATTGGACTATCTGGGCTGAAGCAAAGCTGCAGACTCTGCTGAAGGAAGCAGAGGTCTGAATTTCTTTGTGCAGGACTAATTCTTTGACTTTTTTTTTCATTTCTTAAATAAGTGTTTTTTCAAAAATAAATTAATGAAGCATTTGTGCATTTTTTATGCACTTGATTCCTGCTTTGTTTTGTCAGTTATAGTTCACACTGGTGTTATCAGTGGGATGCCTGGCTTGTCTAGACTACCTGGGAGACACTGCCAGGATGGTATAGTCCAGTACCCGACACATGAACAGGTAAAAGGTGTGAAGCTGATGAATGTCCAGTGGACTCGAGCAATGGCTGAAAAGCACAGGTTGGACCCTGGTATCCGGCTGAAGATTGCAAGGAAAGAGAGGGAGGATGCCACAGACAAGGAGCCCTTGGAAGAAGAAGATGGGAAACAGATGGAGGAGAGTGCACCGGAAGACCCCAGTGACATGCTGCGCTGGCACTGTCTAAAACAGTTGGAGAAAGAGCATGAGTGAGCAGAGGACTGATGCCAGTGAGATGTGGACAGGAGACTACAAGAAGAGGAAAGGAGGAGACAGGATGAGAGATGGCTGGATGCCTTGCAAGCCATCCATGCCCTGACCCTGGGCAACCTGACCAAGATGTACCCCATGACATAAAGTTAACAAAATTGACAGAGGATGATGATATAGAAGCCTACTTAACTACATCTGACCATATAGCTCAGACATGTGTTTGGCCCCAAGACCAGTGGGTCATCAGACTTGTCCCTTACTTATCTGGATGGGCCCAACTGGTGTAAAGTCACCTTACTGCCCCAGACCCTAATGATTACAATCAGGTCAAGGAGGAAATCCTCCATTGGTATGATATCAATACAGAGACCTATAGGCAATGATTCAGGTTCCAAAAGATGATGGGCCAAGATACCCCTCAAGAGACTTTTGGCAGGTTAAAAAGTTTCTGCCTGAAATGATTACAATCAATGGTCAAAATCCTCGATCAAATTCTTGAATTGATAATTATAGAGCAATTTATCCAAGTACTGCCCAAGATGTTCAGGTAAGGGTGAAGAGCACAAATCTGACACAGCAGAAGACCATCACTCTGATGGAGGATTACCTGGCAGCCAGACCATCAAAGTCCAGAGAATACCGAGGCTCTTCACCCCAACCTACAGCACCAGTAAGACCTTTGAAAATACTTATTCCAGACAGTTAAATGTTGGGGAAATAACTGGTGAGGGATTGAAGGTCAAGGCCCTATTCCAAACATTATTTGTCACAGCTGTTTGGGAAAAGGACACATAGCCCATAATTGCCCCAAAAGAAGAAACGAAGCTGCTCACTTGGCAGTGGCTAATTGGGGTATGTTACCACAGTGAGGATCAGCCAGGATGAACTAGTGGGATTGCTGGACTCAGGAAGCAAACAAACCTTGGTGAGGGTGGACATTTAAAGAACTACCACAGTAAAGGACTAGAGGCAAGTTAATCTGTGGCCATGGGGATGTCCACTAGTACCCTACTGCAATGGTGGAATGACCATAGGGCAGGATAAACAACTCATCTCTTAGTTTAGTACCTAGACTGCCAGTTCCCATTATTATCAGCTAGGATTTCCCAAACTTTGACGGTTGATAAAAAATCAGCAGATCTGTGACCAGCTTGTGGCAGTAACCACTTGGGCCCAGGCAAAACAAGAACAGGCACAGAACATTTTTCCATTTGATGAGGAGGTATATGAGGTACCCGGGAAAACAAGGAACTCAAGAAAGGAGAAGAGGTCCAAAAAAAGAAAATGGTTTGATACCCATCAGGAAGGAATACCTGATGTTGGGTCCTGTTTAGCTGGGACTAATATAAAAATGGAGCAAAAGTTGGATGAGACTTTGAATCCATTTTTCTTACAGGTGGACCAGGTGGTTGCAGAAGGTCAGTCACAGTATGTCATAACAAATGATGTTTTATTTTGAATGTGTACTAACCCCTCTATGGGGAATGTACAAGACAGATGATGGTACCCCAGAAATATAGGGATAGACTAATGTACCGAGCCCATGATATCCCTATGGCTGGCCATGAAGGATGAGATAGGACATTAGGCAAATTGACTAATCAGTTTTTTTGGCCTGGGATACATGAGCATGTGGCTGAGTATTGTCGCATTTGTCCTGAGTGCCAATTGATAGTCAAAGGTGAAAAAGTGGATAAGGTGCCCCTACAGCCAAGACCTAGAGTAATGTCCCCATTTGAGAGAATAGCTGTGGATGTGGTAGGCTCCCTAACAAAAAGTTCAAAAGGCAACCAATATATTTTGGTGATCTGTGATTATGTGACCAGGTGTCCTGAGGCGATACCCCTTCGGACTGTGACAGCCCCTTGGATTGCCAAGGAACTGGCTAAAATTTTTAGTCAGTTGGGTATCCCTCAGGTCATTCTCACAGATGGAGGTACCAACTTGAGCTCAGTATTCCTCAAGGAGTTGTATAGATTGTTAGGGGTAACTGCAGTGAAAACATCTCCCTACCACCCCCAAACTGATGGATTGGTAGAGCATTTTAATAAGACTCTAAAACATATGCTTCAGAAGTATGTAGAAAAAGAAGGGTGGGATTGGGACAAATATCTACCCTATCTCTTGTTTGCATACCGGGAGATGCCTCAAGCCACTATAGGTTGTCACTAGAGATGCAGTGAATTTTAAATCCTCCAGCGATGTGGAGGCGAAGTGGCCACTTGAGTGGCCACTGTAAAGTTCTCACTTTGCCTTCTCATTATGACTTGGCATTGTCATTCCACCTTAACGTGAAGTAAGGTGAAGTGACAACAATATAGGCAGCGCCCCACACATCACATGGCTTACAGTACTGTAAGTCACATGCTTTAGCCAGGCAGGAAGGAAGTGAGTCATAAAACCAGTTACTTTTACTTTCTCCTTTGCAGTTGTAGAAGGAGGAAGCCTTTTTGGTGAGAGAGGAGAGTTTGTTTCCTAGTTGCATCGTTGTGATTTTGAGCACAAAAAAACTGCTTTTTTAAAAGCTACATCTTGATTTTTTGTACTGTGTTTGTCATTATATTTTGCTACTGAATTTTTTCATAAGTTTTTGTTTCGTGTGTGTGTGTGATTGTGTATGTGCGTGTCTGACAGTGTGAGACTGTGAGTGTGGGTGAAGGTTGTAGTATTGAGGCATCAGTGATAGTCGGGGACTTGTGCGAGATGGACCCAGGATGAGGAGAGTCTTTGGCCTGTGGGTGTGAGCAGAGGAGAGAAGCACGCACATGTGAAGGTGGTTGGGTGTTACTGGACCACTCCCGACTCTTGGGTGTTGCTTCCCCCCTGTGGAAGCAGCAGCACCAGTGCCCCTGTTGGCTGCGCATCCACCTAGTCTGCCACGACCACCATCACCAGTAGCAGCTGCATGGGCTCCAGCAGCACCTCCATCACCTCCACAGCTGCAGGTGGAGCCCCAGGTAAATGTAACTGGTTCCAGCAGTATATCTGGTCCCCCTGCAGCTCCCCACTATGGCAGTTTTAACTGTGTGGGGGAGACAGCACCATTGTGGTTTGCCATCTGTGTGGTGTGCTGGTGCGCCGAGGTCCCCAGGGGACACATTTGGGGATCGGTGGCCTGTGCATGCACATGGCAAACCACCACAAGGTGGAGTGGCAGGCTGCCACTGAAGGGGCCAGGCATCCACCTGCTGGCCCTTCTGTGGCAGTGGCAAAGGGTGCTTGGGTGAAGTTGTGCCTCGCCACCACAGCAGGAGGAGGGCAACTGCAGCAGCTGCTCCACCACCACCACCACCACAGGCACCAGCAGCACCTTCTCCACCACCACCACTACTATGTGGCTTTCCAGCTACAGTGGACTCCACCACAGTGCCTGCAATGCAGGCTGACATTGCACTGGTGTGGGCGGCCCTCAAGAAAAGCAATGAGAGGGTGGGTGCTGTGCAGCAGCAGGTGGATCAAATCCAGCAACAGCAGCTGCAAATACTGACAGTGCTCCACCTGCTGCTTGAACACCATTGAATGCCCCATTAAGGGATTTTTTTCTGGACCTCTCCACCCATTACTGTGCTGTACTGTTTTGTGTGTTTTTTTTTGTTGTTGTTTAATAATAGACATTTTCCCTTCTGGTGTTGCAGTGCCTCAGTAATGTTGATTTTCTGTTGTGGAGTGCTTGTGGACAAGCTGTTGTGAGCAGTGCAAGTATGATGTGCTAAACTGCATGTGTGCAGTCAGTGTTGTTTCCTGTGTGTGTGTGTGTGTGTGTGTGTGTGTGTGACATCAGACATTGTGCAGCATGTTGCAAACATATATTGCTGTTACTGACTTGTTGCAGTGTTTATGTTATAAAGAACAGTGAGCAGAATAACGTATATTTTATTGTCACCATCATCTTCAGTGGACTAAGTGATGTGATACTTTTTCAGAGGTGTCTGGCCAGAGTGCACCTTAGTCACATACTGCACACATAACTTTTAAGAGAGCATGTGTTTTTTGTGCTATGATCTCCTCAAAGTTGTGTGTGCACTGTGAGTGACTGAGGTGCACAGTGACCTGATACCTCTGAAAAAATATCATATCACTTATTCTGCTGGTGCAATGGTACCAATAAAATATACATCAGGTATTCTTTGTTATCTTTATTCTTGATACTGCAACAAGTCTTATTATATATATGTTTGCATGTAGCTGGACAATGTATGCACACACAGGAAAGAACACTGATGGTACACGTGCAGTTTAGCACAATATACTCACATTGCTCAGTCTTCATGCTGTTTGCAAAACACTTAAAATCTGATTCATGAGTCCCGACACAAAGTAAACATTACTGAGGCTCTATAGCTATTTTGTTTGTCAAATAGACATGAAAGAGATATTCACTATAGCATTGCACCCAGTGTTTTATTTGTGGTTTTTCTGTCTATGCCCAATGTCTATACTTCGTACGATACTATTAGTGTCATGTATGAATTCTATCTGCGTCACCAGCCTGCCCTTTCAGTACGATGATGAGCACGCGGGCGCGTCTAATATAGTGAATGCATGATTGTCTGGTAGTTGAATGTTTCTTTATGCTATAATGGTCAGCTCAGGAAATGACGCATGTTTCCAGTAACAAGAGCCTTGTTAGTGGAAACGTGCCCACATTTCACCATAAGCTGAACATGATAACATAAAGAAACATTTAGATAGCTGCTGGACATTCACTATAGTGGAGTATGCACCCGCGCTCCCCCTGGCATCACATCCTAATGTTGCTGAGAAAGGGGGGCAGAATTTGGTGTGTTTTCTGAATGGGAATTCCTCCATGACGTGACACACTTTAATGAAATTATGGGTGGTTTTCACAGAAATGTATTGCACTATGTAAGGACATGTGGAGCAAAAAAGATTCCCCTGGAAGTAAGGCACCCACATATTAGGTGCAACACCATAACTATGTAACATGGCGAATCTCTGTAAAGCAGCAGTGCAACAATCTGTTGAGATCTCTGACCTAGATTTTTAATGCTATGTTACAACTTCCTTTACTTACAGCCTGACTTGTATGATACTATAATTTCCAGTATTTGCATCTGCTGTACTACCTTTTTTCATGTGTGAAATAATGAAAGGAGCATTCCTTTTAATATGGTGCTAGCCAGGTTTTTGCCAGTATTTTCCTCTTCTTTTCTCAATCACATCAGTTAGTTGTTATATATCACTTCTGTTGTAAATGAACAGTTATGCAGCAGGCAGTGTTTTATGACCCCACAGAACAACATTTATTGAAAAGCAGCTGCAAATAAATACAAACCTGGTCATAACAATATTGAAAGGTGTGATCATTTTTTTTTCATACATGACAAAAAGTAGTCAACTAAGTAAAGCAGACAGAAATTGTGAAAATAAGTGTATCATTCAAGTCATGACTCAGAGGTAACTAGTGGCTGGCAATGTAAAATAGCATAAAAAGTACAGTTCAAAATTGTCACCACATTCTGCAATGTTGTTTTTAATTGATAATGTCAGTATGACATCATGCGCTCACAATCACACAACACACAAAATATATGGGGGCATGTGTGATTTTGTATTTTCTTGAAACTTGGCTTCCCAGCCAAATGCCCTTTGGTGTAACCCTTGCCTCAGTGTTTGTGCACAGAGGTTCTTTGTCTTTTAAATAGTTTTTTATTTTAATGGGTTCACCACAATATATCCAAGGCACACTGTCTTAAGGGTAGCTGGTCCATTCCACTGGGGTGTCAAACAGATGAGGCATACTGATGAGTCCTGGTAGGACTAAACACGGTCTATGTCTTCTGTTAGCACCTTTGCAACTGTGTGAGAGGCCTTTGCACCATGCAATTCTGCTTAAAGTTGGACCAGCATAACATTCTGTGGTGATTTGCATATGCAGCTCATGATGCTTTGCATTGTGGGGCATGTGTGATTTTGTATTTTCTTGAAACTTGGCTTCCCAGCCAAATGCCCTTTGGTAACCTTGCCTCAGTGTTTGTGCACAGAGGTTCTTTGTCTTTAAATAGTTTTTTATTTTAATGGGTTCACCATAATATATCCAAGGCACACTGCCTTAAGGGTAGCTGGTCCATTCCACTGGGGTGTCAAGCAGACGAGGCATACTGATGAGTCCTGGTAGGACAAAACACTTGTCTATGTCTTCTGTTAGTACCTTTACAAACTGTGTGAAAGGCCTTCGGCACCATGCAATTCTGCTTAAAGTTGGACCAGCATAACATTCTGTGGTGATTTGCATATGCAGCCCATGATGCTTTGCATTGTGGGGTATGTTTTGTATTTACACAAAATATATCTGCCTTGTATCCAGAAAATTGACAAGTGGTAACAAAGTGAAATGGGATTGTTTCAGCACATACAAAGTCCCCAGAATTAATGGCACACTCAGTCATGCGTGCAGTGATGGCACAGAGTCCCTAGATTTATTCTGCATACCCAGAATGCATCTGCATTGTGTCCAGAAAATTGACAAGTGGTAACAAAGTGAAATGGGAGCATTTCAGCACATACAAAGTCCCCCAGAATTAATGGTGCACTCAGTCATGCACGCAGTGGTGGCACAGAGTCCCCAGATTTTTCTGCATGCTCAAAATACGTCTACCTTGTGTCCAGAAAATTGATAAGTGGTAATGAAGTGAAATGGGAATGTTTCAGCACATACAAAGTCCCCCAGAATTAATGGCACACCAGTCATGCGTGGTGGGCATAGAGTCCCCAGATTTTTCTGCATGCCCAAATGCATCTGCCTTGTGTCCAGAAAATTGACAAGTGGTAACAAAGTGAAATGGGATCATTTCAGCACATACAAAGTCCCCCAGAATAAAATGATGACCTTGATCGAACTGTTGCTTGTCCAATGTGTGCTTCAGTTCCAGCAAATACAATGTGATCATCTCAACTGGATGGATTCCTTTACTTGATTACGGTGACTTAATTTACTCTTCCACCACAATCTCAAGCCTATGCTAGCTGGACATCCTCTATCACCGTGCATTATGGTTCATTATTAATTCACCCCACCGTAGGCACCATTGTAATCTATATGCAGCTGTTGGCTGGACAACTCTCACCACCAGATGCCTGCTCCATGCTGGTATCTGGACCCTTAAGTTGCTTCTGTGTAAACTACTGAGTTACCTAACATCTCTTATTTGCATTTTCCACAGTGCATATTCTCTCAGGAAATCAGACTTCATCCTGTTTGACGTACCCAGGACTCGCACTTCCTTTGGTAAAAGAGCTATCTCGATACTCTTCCTACTATATGGAACCATCTCCAAATCACTCTCAAATTAACTAGCATTGTCTCAGTTAACCTCTTTAAAGTGCTAAGTGCAAATAAAATAAAAGATATTTGTAACTGCTTTTAAGCCCTTCTCCTACCCCTATGTGTGCCCCGTGCTTATCGCCTTCACTGGTACTAGTCCTTGCCTGTACTAAAACCTCTTAGTTTGCAAAATGCATTCCGTAACTTAAAGTACAAGTTTTCCCTGCCTGCTCCCCTACCCTTCCCCCTATTGGCCACCCATCATTATACCTACTCTCCCTTACTTTTGCTAGCCATCCCATTTCCCTTAACCCTGCCTACCCCATATATCCTGTCTTTCCTGTCTATGATCATTATATGATGCTTATTTATTACATACACCAGTGTTAAGTTTATATACCCTACCTTGTACTGCTTGCACACTATGTACCAAATGTTTCTCCACTGTACACTGTTTTACAATGGTGTATCTCTCTATGTAGCACCTCTCCTAAATTATGTGTGCAATTTAAATATTTGTAATCAATATTTGTTGTATTAAGAATGGCCTTTGTCAGTGTACATGCTTATGACTTCCTGTGAATGAGCTTGCTGAATGGAGTCTTCCTGCAATAAACTTGAACTTGAAGGGTTCCTTTGTCTGTACACTAACAGTAGCCTTAGTGAGTTGATATATATAGATATATATATATTTGTGTATTTTGTAGGCGAGGGGTTGATATGGACATGTTCTCATGGTATTGTTCTGTATCACAGGTCACAGATACTGTTGGTGTGCACATTCCAATGGTCGATGAGAACTTTTTGCATAGAAATTTGAAATGGATAACTCTCAAGCAAATGAAGGTAAGTATTTTTTGGGGGTGGGGGGAAGCATATACGCAGGTTTGTCTCTAGTGGTTTCTTATTTGGTTACTTCTTTACATATTTCATCTGCATCCTTCTCGAGTCTGGTTGTTAATGATGGTCATGTTCATCGAATGAAATGACTTCTGCATGTTGCATGTGTGCACCAGCCTGGGGGGGGGGGGACCTGATGTTGAAGAACTCCTTTGGATAAGGCCACTTTGACATAAAAACAAAGCATCTGGAAGTTTCCTAAAAAAAGAAATGAATGGCTTCTTACAACTTGATTGTAATCTGTCCCTGGTTCTCAATCTCAAGTCAAGTTACATTTCAAAACCACATCTTGTCAAGTAACACAACCTGTGTGCAACGTTTTCAACACTGTCATGGTCAGGGCTGCAGAGCTGCAAGTTCAGAATACAGTGCATGAATGATATCTTACAGAAATAGTTTTGGTGACGATACATATCACCTAGTTTATGAATCGACTCAGTTGCATTTGATGTAGTCTTCCAAAAATGAAATGGAGGAAACAAAATCTTCATACTTACCAGAATGGATTTAAAATGGATATTCCATAGGTTCCTCTGTACAGTACAGCTGCAGTACCATTCTTGCCGAGTTTCAGTGAAGGAGAGTTTTTGTTAACCTGTAAAAAAAAAACACAATAAGTGTACCGTGATGTGTTTGACCACTGCGGCTCTGAAAAGCTACAGAAAACAAAACATACAACTAAAGGAAGTTAAATAGCATAACAAACATTAGTACACATACTCACTTTATAGTTTAAATATTAAGAAGTGTTGTGCCGGTGGCTGATAGAGTTGGTCTCCTGTTCAACTCCTCTACCTTGGCATGGTAAATGTAAATGTAATGGGGAAATATTGTCTGAATGACACTGGTGGTGGGTGCTGGTGGTGATAGCTGCAGCATATGATGACATTCTCTGTTATATCTTCCTGCATCTGGTGGTGGTGGCACTGGCTAACATCAGTCCTGGTGGTGGTGGTCCAGAGGGTGGACAGACTCATGCTCAGTGGTGGCAGTGGCTAACATCAGTCCCAGTGGTGGTGGTCCAGGGGTGAACAGACTCGTGCTCAGTGGTGGCAGTGGCTAACATCAGTCCCAGTGGTGGTGGTCCAGGGATGGACAGGCTCATGCTCAATGGTGGCAGTGGTTAACATCAGTCTTGGTGGTGGTGGTCTGGGGGGCAGACAGACTCATGCTCAGTGGTGGCAGTGGCTAACATCAGTCCCAGTGGTGGTGGTCCAGGGGGCAAACAGATTCATGCTCAGTGGTGGCAGTGGCTAACATTGGTCCTGGTGATGGTGGTCCAGGGGCAGACAGACTTATGTTCAGTGGTGGCAGTGGCTAACATCAGTCCCGGTGGTGGCGGTGGTCTGGGGTGAGGCACACCACCTTTTAACAACTTCAGTTAAAACCTGCCAACATTAGCCACATCATCATCCTCATAAAGAAAGCTGCCCTCACAGTCATCTATGTCTGAGGTCTGACCACCAGGAAATTCTTCTCCATTGTGTTGTCATCTACATCAGTGGTGGGTCATTTCATGCTGCCACTGCCAGTGCCTCCAGGATGGTCCATTTCCCACATCACCAATACCACCATGACTAGGGTGGAGTATGAATACCAAGGCCGCAGTCTGTGCTGGTGTGTACCTCTCATTCATTTTAATAAATGTTAGCAAACTAACATTTGCAGGAGACAGGTTTGTCTGACTATCCCTGACTATTGCACTTGTTGAGCTGAATACCCTCTCAACACTTACACTGGAGGGTGGGCATATGAGGTACTTCAGTGCCACTGCAGTCAGCTCTGGCCATTCACTGACCTTTCCACTCCAGTACAAAAGAGGATCATCAGTTATTGTCAGATGCCTGTTTTCAGACAAATATGACTCAACCATTCTCTGTTCTGCACTAAGTCCAGTGGTTGATGCATCATCCTGCTCTCTGGAATCATTTATTTCACAAATCCCCACTTGGGACAAAGTCTCCCAAAGCAGGTTGACGCCAGCCACTTTGGATGACAGACCACCTGGAGCTGCAGTCCCCTTCGCCTTGCAGGATATGCTTGATGGTCCTCCAGGTACACCTTCAGCTGGATTATGCTGCTGAGGTTTTCTGACCTTGGCACATGACTTCTGTGCCCATAGACCAAGCGCACCAGTTGACCACTGATATTTTTCACCTGTTCAGGCCCTCCCCAGTACTGATGCAATGCCATGCTTGTATCGTGGGTCCAGCATTGTTGCTATGGCAAAGTTGTCACGCCGAATGCTCACAATGTGATGATTCTGGTCGAATGCTATCAGCATGTGTTGCAGAAACATACTGCTAGCACTGTCTCCGCAACATCAAGGCCATGCTGTACATTCACCAATGTCTGCCTCAGCACCCACTGCAGTGGAATTGATTGGCTAATGGAGGCAGACTCACCACTCACTATCTGTGTGGCATGTTCAAAAGGAGGCAAAATTGTTATTACAGACCCCATGAGGTGCCACTGTTCAGTCGTCATAGACATGGAGGTCCCGGAACTGTCACTGCTAGTGTGCATCACAAGATATTCTGAGATGGCTTTATATTGTTCATACAACCTCTCTGCCATGTATAAAGTGGAGTTCCATTGGGTGACAACTTCCAGCTTCAAGCGGTGCTGAGGCAGGCTGTTTTGCATCTGCAACTGCCGCAGCTGGTCATGTGCCTTTCCAGATCGTGAAAAGTGAGAGGCAGATACAGAGTGCAACTGGCAGCATTTCCTTTATAACAGTGTGCTGCAGAAACTCCTGCACCACAAGATTTAAACAACGGGACATAGAAACAAAGAATTTGACGGAAGATAAGGACCTCTTGGCCCACCCAGTCTGTCCATTTCCCTACCTAATGGATAAGCTGCAGATCCTAGTTAACCAGCAGCCTACTTCTTCCTACCCCCACCGCCTAGAATTGCCTTATGACTGTCCCATGCATGCTTGAATTCCACCACTGTTTTTGACTCCACAACCTCCTCTGGAAGGCCGTTCCATGCATCCACAACCCTCTCTGTGAAAAAATACTTCCTTAAATTACCTCTGGGGGGGCCGGCCTGGTGGCGCTGAGGGTTGAGGTGCTGGATGCCACACCTCGCTCCACGCCGGTGACCCGGGTTCGGGTGCGGACTCGGGTCGCTGGTGGGCCGGCCAGGGGGAGTTAGGCTTGAGCATCCCACGACAGCTCGCCTACTCCGGGGAGGGTTAAGGCAATAGCCTGAACACTTGCCTGACTCTGAGCGGAGGCTCGGAGTACTGCAAGCCCCTAATGTTAGGGGAAGGGCTGCCTTGATACAGCGTGACATCGGCGCCTTGTGCCTTGACGTCAGGGGTCCTACGCTGTAAGGGGTGGGAGAAAAAGTGGAAAAATGCCTGCCATCGCCGGGAAGACGGAGCCTCCGGAGACGTGTCCTCTATGTGCCTTCGCCCGCCAGATGGCCCTTGGACCGACGCAAGTTGATTGATGGGGTAAGGGGGCTCTGCCCCATCCCCGCTCCGGGGGTAAACTGAAGCTACATGGGGTTCCAGAGGGTCATACGGGCAGGGTAGAAGGTAGAGGAATGTCTGCCTTGAGGCTCCTGAAGGGTCGGGGATGGCAGGCAGGGAGGTGAATAAATAGAAATTAAAAAAAAAATAAAAAATTACCTCTGAGCCACCCCCCCCCTCTATCTTCAAATTGTGCCCCCTTGTTCTTGCACACCTCTTTTTTTGAAAGATGCTACCCTCTTGGACTTTGTTGATTTCCTTGAGGTACTTGAAAGTTTCTATCATGTCCCCCCTTTCCCTCCTTTCCTCGAGGCTATACATATTCAGCTCCTTAAGTCTCTCTTCATATGTCTTCCGGTGCAGACCCTGCACCATTTTATCTGCCCTCCTCTGGACAGCTTCCATCCGGTCTATATCTTTGCGGAGATTGGGTCTCCAGAACTGCATGCAGTACTCCAGATGGGGTCTCACCAGCTGTCTGTACAGAGGGATAACAACTTCCTGTTTTCTACTGGTGATGCCTCTCCCTATGCATCCCATTATCCCCACAGCCCTCCTTGCTGCCCTCTCACATTGCTTGCCCACCTTTAGGTCATCTGATATGACTACCCCCAGGTCCCTTTCCATTTTAGTTGTTGTTAGTATCTCACCCCCCATTGTGTACTCTTCCCCTGGGTTTTTGTTTCCCAGGTGCATTACTTTGCACTTCTTAGCACTGAATCTAAGCTGCCATACATTTGACCATTCCTCTAACCTTGCCAAGTCCCTTCTCATCCTTTCCACCCCACCTTGTGCATCAACTCTGTTGCAGATCTTTGTGTCATCTGCAAAGAGACATACTTTTCTTCCAGTCCCTCTGCAATGTCGCTTATAAAGACATTGAAGAGGACCGGTCCTAATACTGAACCCTTGCAGTACCCCACTAGTAACCCCTTTCTTCAGAGTGGACTCCATTTACTACTCTCTGTGTCCAGTTCCCCAGCCAATTCTTTACCCAGGCTGTCATCTTGGGACCCACTCCCAGGCTGGCTAACTTGTATATTAATCTTTGTGTGGGACTATGTCAAATGCCTTGATAAAGTCTAGGTAGGCCATGTCCACAGCCCTCCCTGATCTACTACTTTGGTCACCCAGTCAAAGAAATCTATCGGATTTGTCTGGCATGACCTTCCTGTTGTGAATCCATGCTGCCTTGGGTCCTGTACCTCTGGCCTCTAGATACTCGACAATTCTTTCCTTCAGAAGTGATTCCATCATTTTCCCTACCACTGAGGTTAAACTAACAGGTCTGTAGTTTCCTGCTTCTGCCTTGCTCCCACTTTTGTGAAGGGGAATCACATCTGCCCTCCTCCAGTCCTAGGGTACCACCCTATCCTCCCATGATTTGTTAAAGAGGGTAGTCAGTAGTGTCACTAGTTCTACCCTTAGTCCTTTTAGAATTCTGGGATGAAACCCATCAGGCCCCATTGCTTTGTCCACCTTCAGTTTTAAGAGTTCTTTCAGAACCCTTTCTTCTGTAAATGAGCTGGTATCAACTTCTGTATCCAAAGTGTTTCTACTGTTTGTTTTAGGTACCTCCCCCTCTTCCTTTGTAAATACTAGCAAAAATATTTGTTTAGTATCTCTGCCTTTTCACAGTCACCATGTCACCATGCATGGAACATGGAAAAAAGCCACCATTCGTGATGCATTTCACCACATTTGACCCATTGTCACCTGCTATGAACCCAGCTCTCAGGGACAGGAGGTTCAGCCACTTGTCAATTTCAGTCAGTACCACTTGCAACATGTTTTCACCAGTATGTGAACAGGTCACATGGTGCATAGCAATTGTTGCATGCTGTCAAATTCTGGAAGATTGCTACCACGACAATCCACCTACTGCACTGATTATTCACATTACCAACATCACAAACAACCCCGGGCACCTGTGCCCACTGTGCAGTTATACACAAATATTAACTCCCTCTGTTTTGCCACTTGTCCACATATCCATACTTAAATGGATGAATGGAGAGGAGGAATGTTGAAGGGCATGTCTTACTGAGTCAGACACAGTACAGAACAACTCGGGGACAGCACGGGTAGAAAAGTATGTCCTGCATGGGACTTTCCATTTTGGACAGACACATGCAGCAAACTGCTGGAACCCAGAATTCTCCACAAAGGAGAAGGAAAAAAGATCAATTGCCAGCATTTCAGCTACAGCAGCATTAAGTTCATGTGACACTGTATGATTGGGGGGGCACTTCAGCTTATGCACAAAAACACTCTGTAAAGTGGGCTGACTTAAACGTTTTACATGGGATGTGATGATATTGACAAATGGTTCTGCTCTGTGATGATTTGGAATGGCATTGGCAGGGAGTGGAGTGTGGACGTTTGATGAAGACAGTCGCACAGGTGATGATGAGACAAACCCAGAAATGCAGTTATTTTGCCAGATTTGCCAACTGGTGTTGATGTACCACTTGCACTAGACATGCTGAATTCACCACCACCACAAGCAAAACTCCTACTCTCACCAGCACTGGACAACATTTCAAAGTCATTATGCTCCTCCACCTCATCATGCCTGTAGTAAACCTCTGTTATTACCTCACTACTGCCCATGTTTAATTTCTTACTGGATTTAACAGTCATGGAAGGAGATAACATGCTTGTTATGGTAGCTGATGAGGGTGAACGCCCCACTGTGATATTAGCTGCCATCTTGTGCTGGGTCCACAGTCCCATGTGCCTATGCTTAAGATGCGTATGCTGTCCTCCTGTGCCCAGATGGCTCCCCTTTTTCCCTCAACTCACACGCACATGGCAAATCTGGCAGATTGCAACTGACTCATCATTTGCATCTTGAACAAAAATCCCAAACAAGGGATTATGATGCTCTACTTTTAACATGTCCATGATGCTGCTTATTTAACTCGCTCTTTTAGAACTGAAGTGGGGGCGTGATGTTTTGGGCACTGCACACCTGGACTGCAAATGACCACCATGACTACCTATCATTATTACTGGGTCATCATCAACTGAAACTTGTAAATCACAAGTTTTTACGGGGGGGGGGGTTATTACTGCAAACAGACTAAGACAACGCCACCTTGAATGTATTTTTCTCCAGTTCCCAACTGGGGTCAATTACATCATCATCATATTCATCAACATCACACACATCCACATCTTCTGCTTGGATGCTGGCATGTGGACTGCATGTTGCAATCACAGCAACATCATCGCCATCATCATCACATTATCATCATCATCTACACCACCATCACCTGATATTTTTCACCACACTATGAATCACTGCATGGAAAATGCATGACATGAACTGCCACAGTGGACAAAATATCATTGTATGCTATCGTTGACATGATTATCAGAATCCTCAGGTTCAGTTACTGGAATGTCACTGGAAGTATGACATCATCTACACTGCCACTCACTTGCATTGTTTCACACTCCACTATATTTTGGATACGTACACTGGTCAGAATTCGAACTTGAGACAGCAATACTCATACCACCACCATCACTAACACCTCTATCACTAACACCACCAGCTGGGAAAGCATCATCTTCTCCAACTATGAGTGTAGCTACTGATTGGGCTGTAAAAAACATTGCAGGAGAAACGCCTTTCTTCACATCTGCAATACACTTCTGCATCTGCGTACTACCACAGCCACAGACTATCTTACTGGCAGCAGTGCCATGGCGAGAACCAGCTTTGCTTGCACATCTCTTTGCCAGCATTTTGGGGGATCCACAACAATATTATAAACAAGTTTAGATTTTGGTAACTTCACTCTCTGATTGGGGGAATGCTGGATGTGAAGCCAAAAAAACAACTGTGGCTTCAGCAACAGGTAGAGATGGTCACACAGTGAAAACACCTTCAGTAACCAGTGGTGCTGAGGTCACAAACAATCCAATTTGGTAAAAAGTTCCTTTTGCCAGTGGAGGTGGGGGGGAGCACTGACTGCAGATTTTTATGGCAGTACAAGCAGCAAAACAAAGAACAGATAACACGATCGCAGTACAAAACCAGGCTACTGCAGTGGATAGCAGGTTCACACTGCTGCGCTTGCAATTACACTAGTCTATGGCACAATAACAGGGGTATTATTTGATGTCACTCAACACCGCACACACACACAGAACAGTTTGTCTACAATGGTGAATGAGTAATGCATAGCAAATTGAAAAGTTCAGTGATATGCCACATATTGTAATTACGAACTGTTTCACCAGATCCACACAACACACAATCAGCAAGAAAATTTCAATTACTGACAATATTACTGTGTGTACATTAACACAGTCAGTTATATAACAAAAATATAACCAAAAACAAGCTAGCGGTCCTTATCTGCCATCAAATTCTATGTTTCTATATTCAAGAATGCATGGGACAGATAGAAGGCAATTCTAGAGGGAGGTAGGAGGAAGTAGGCTGTTGGTTAACTAGGATCTGCAGCTTATCCATTAGGTAGGGAAATGGGCAGACTAGGTGGGCCAAGTGGTCCTTATCTGCTGTCAAATTCTATGTTTCTATATTTCTATGTTATATCACTATTTCTCAAACTTAAATCTACCTACACCACAGATACACCACTCCCCTAAGCACACTTTCACTGTCTTTTACTACACAAACTCAAGGTTGTACATTAACATTCAAAATCCACACACAAACAAAAATGCTCGAAGATATGAGCACAGGAGGGTTTCTTTCAATTGATGAACTAAAGTTTGAACCCCCCCAAAAAATGCAAAAATGCTTTTTGAACAGCTTTTAGAAGCTTTCAATCACAGACAGCTCTCAGAACACTCTGTCTCCTACAGCTTCCTACACACACTACCACGAACTGAGGCTGTGCAGGTCAATATAGAGCCCATGTGACCTGAAATCCCATGAATCACTGCAAAATTCACCTTCGGAGCTTAAAAACAAGGCGAAGTGAGGCGAAGTGCATTACTTTCAATTCACTTTGCTTTAAGATTTGGAGGAGTAGTGGTCTGGGAAGGTGGAGTAATGCAAAGTCATTGTTCTCAATGGACTTTGCGTTACTCAATATAACTCAAAGTACTCCACTTCGCATTGAGGAGCACTGCGCGAATCTGCCTTTAATCCACAAATCACTTCGTGGAGCGGATTGAGCCCACTTTTCCCACCACTAGTTGTCACCCTTTACCCTCTTATATTGAAGAAACCCCAGAGGTCCTTTAGATGTGGTGCAGGAACATTGGGAAGAGGGGAAGGATGTCTGCCATGCAAATATTGTAGACTATATGACCAATCTTAGGAAGAAATTAGTGAAATTTGTTACTCTAGCACACTGGAATGTTGTCCATAGACAGGCAGAACAGAAGGAATGGTATGATGAAGGACTGAAAAGTAAAATGAACCATCCAGGGGATAAAGTACTGTTATTGTTGCCATCTACTGAAAACAAGTTATTAATGAAATGGCAAGGTCCATTTGTAGTTAATCGGCAAACTGGGAAGGTAAATTATGAAACTGAAATGCCTGGAAAGAAGTTCCAAAAGAAAATTTGCCATGCCAACCTGTTGAGGAAATGGTTTGATAGGCAAGACCCAGTACCCAGTCTTTTTATATACCCTGTGCAAGAGAACACAGAGCTTGAAGTAGCCTATAAGAGATTGGATAAAGGCACAGAAGTGGTGGGGGTTCAAATCAATCCCAGGTTGGATGCAGCCCAGAGACAGGAGATTGAACAACTACTAGGATATTATGGGAAGACCTTTACTAACACCCCAGGGAGAGCAAAAGGGTAATGCACACCATAAAGGTAGAGCAAACGAGACCCATACACCAGAAACCATACCGCCTGCCTAAGAGAGTCAGACAGAAAGTCATTGGTGAGGTGAGAAAATGGAGCACCTAGGAGTTATAGTACCATCACAAAGTGCTTGGTCCTCACTGGTGGTAGTAGTGCCTCAAAAGGAGGGGGTATCTGGTTTTACTTGGATTTCAGGAAGATTAATGCAGTCTCTGCCTTTGATGGGTACCTATGTCCTGTGTAGATGACTTACTAGACATAATAGGGAATGCCAAATACATAAGCACCTTTGACTTAAAAAAGGCTACTGGCAAATCCATCTCTTTACATGCACATGAACTGACTGCCTTCAGCACCCCAATAGGCCTTCACCAGTTCACCACCATGCCTTTTGGACTGCATGGTGCCCCCGCAATCTTCCAGCGCTATATGGATCAAGTATTGTGTGCCCATATACAGTACAGTGCCCCCTACTTAGATGATGTAATCATCTTCAGCCCTGACTAGTATAAGCACCTAGTACATCTTAGTGCCATCATTCAGTTCATTCAAGTCTCCAGACTGACCATAAATCCTACCAAATGTGCCAGTGCCAGGACTGAGAATTGGAAGGTCCGCCTATGGTTCAATGGACAAGCAGCAAGCCACTCCACTTCCTGAGCTATATAGCAGTTCCCTCAGCCTCCTTCTGAAGCACTTTTTCTTTGCCAACCGAGGCTCTGTCCTTTGTCCTCTGCAGCTGGCTGGAGCTTGCCCCCTGCCTTGCTGCTACTTTCTGCTGGACTTCTGTGTTTTGTTCTTCTGCTCTGCTGGACTTGTGTGTTTTGTTCTTCTGCTTCTGGTTTGTATTTTTGCCTCCAGCTGTGTTGCTTCCTTTTGTCCCTTCCCTGTTTTTTCTCTGTTTGTGTGTCTTAGTTTTTGTTTTGTTTTGTTTTGTTTTTGGAGGACTTAGTTTCTAAGCTCCTACCATTTTGCTCATTTAGAGCTCAAGCTACTTGCTTTCAGTTATTCACATTGCTATTGCAATCAGTACCTGTGTTCTATCCAATCTAAAGCTCCTCCCCAAGCTACACTCCTAATTGTTTTCACCTGATTCACGCTCCCTCTGAACCCTTGCTATGAAGCTCAATCTCAGTTTAATCTACCTCCCACATGGTCATAGCTGCTTTCAGAGCATTGTGTTTCCCTCCATTCCATGCTTATAGAATACTACCAATTATAGCTGATGCTATTCCCTGTTTGTACGCTGCTGTGATACTCATGAGGTCAGCTAAGTTACTGGTAATGTTGTAAACTAGTTTTAATATCTGCATGTGGGTCTCAACCCCTTCCATCACTTTCTTGTTTTTCCTGCGATGGGGAATTGGAAGTGTTTGGGGAATCGTAGCCCCATGTGGCCAATTACTGATGTTCTAAATCCTTCCTCTGCTGCTGAAAATCCTCAGAGTATTTGTCACTTTCATTGGCTTTTTTAAATGCCATGCTGGCTTGCCCACTATCATAGGGCTGCCTCTCCCACTTACTGTCATGTCCCACCATCTCTACTATGTTTTTCAGACTCTACACACAGGTCTGACTATTCCTACTGCTTACTGACCTACGTGAATTTCTGACTATTGTTACCCTGCCCTATTGAACTACCCTGCCTTACTGAACTACGTCCAGCTCCACTCCTGCTCATGTCATCATTGCTCAATGCTCCCTGCCATCTGCCTTCTGTAAGGTCTCAGCACTCAATGCTCATTTAGCTCATCAGTCTCTGGGGCATGCCAGCCATACCATTCTGGCGCAGGGTTCCTCTGCAGCCAATGGTCTTGCTCTGCACCTAAAATTCACAGCTTGAGCATGTGAAGCTTAGAGCAGGGTTCTTCTCACCAGGACCATAGCTGGGAATGTCCTCACTCTGGGTGGACCTTCAGTTGTCAACCATACTGATGGCACTTCAAGTTGTAGAATGTATGACTAAGCCATAAAGGGAGGTTACAGCGATTTCCTTTAGCTCTAGTGGTTTCCACTATAACAGTTGTCCATTGGCTTTAGAGGTTCCCTAGCAAGGCACCTTCACTGCATTCTCCCTATGACCACCTCTGGTTCACCAAGTTGTTTTTCAGATGGGTTTGCAAACTGTTGTTACATTGCATGCCTATTGCAAGTAACAAGACACAAACCTACACATCAATTTTATTTTGTTACTTACACACACACCCCAGAGACATCATCCTATTGCTATATCCCACTTGACATTGTTAGTAAACCCACGGCTTCCCGACTTCTCATGTGCTGTTAACTCGACTGCTCATCGTGAACAAACAGCACACCAGGCATGGGTAACTGCTGCCATCTACCACACTGTCCTGTGGTGCACTGCTTAAATGACTCATGTGGTGCCCCTCAACAACATTGCACATAACTATGAACAATAACACTGCTAGGCAGTGACCTTCATAGAAGTCTTCATAAGCTGGTCCACAGTATCCTGACTTTCCGGGACAATATGCTTCTCCATGACTGTTGCCGACAGCACAACATGCAACATGGCTTGGTCAGTGCAACATGCAGTCATACCAACCATTGCAGTCAGTTAGACACTGTACCGTACGTACACCAGAGGAGGGGTACATGCAATATATGACCTGTGTAAATAGTGGAACAAAACATTGTCTTAGTGACATAAGAAACTGCTATACAATGTATAAGGCACAGTATCAAGTAACAAGTTGGCAATTAAGCCATTTGTCCCTCAAAGGGCTGCAACTGCCACATTTTCACCACTGCTGTGATTCCTCACGAGGCACAGCCCCACTGACCAGCCCACACCACTGAGTAAGCCCTCCCATATACCACCTGCAGGGATACATAGATATTATGCAAAGGTTAATATTTTCTTTCATGTATGTCTTTCTTCACTCTTTCTGTGTGGTTGCTTAGTATCCCCATAAAGCTGTACTGCAGGCTGTGCACCTACAGTTTCACATCCAGGCACACTTACGACAAGACTTTTGCCCAGCCTTCTTCATGTCTGTGGAACTGACATATTGCTTGTGACGTATATCTAGCACAATATTGTCCACTACAGGCTGATTCTGCTAGGGCCAAATTATCTGTAGGTCAGGTTTGTCATATAAGACAATGCACCAAATCAGATTTCTTACATTGCAGTTATGCCATTGCAGCGCTGTGTGCCACAAACAAATGGTGGCAGCATTACTTTCAAGGAGCTGTCATAGGCGTTTTTGTTTTTGCCACAAGTTGCAGCAGGGGTGGGTTGCCTGACACTTTTTCCCCTGGGCACACTGGGCAATTTATTCTGAAAAAAGGTGACAGCCAACCCATCAGAATACAGATTTCCAATGATTCTTCTTCTGTCACTGTATAATACTGGTTTCTCAATGACTTGAGGGTGAAGGGGAATCATAGACGGGGTACATGGAAAGTTGCTGGAATGAGTGCTGAGCTACACTTCAGCTGGATCGTCAAAGGGCCTAGGAGTGCGTAGACTGCCCTACTACCCACACTATGAGCAACAGAATGTACTACACTTTCTTTGACTTCACATTGTAAGTACCCATCACCAACCATATCAGAGGTCAATCTTCAAGCAAGCATACCCTCCAGGATGGATGGTATGGGCTGTACCAGACTATCCATGGAGTAATGATGCCCCTCACTGCAGCCACTGCACTTGCAGCCACTGGAAGGTCCTGCAGTGTGCATACAAACTACCAGAAGGGTTGTGTGTTGCATGTAGAAAATGGCCCATACCTAACAGTTTACTAATTTTACAACAAGCATGTTAAACAAGTCCCATACATCCAACAAAATGTAAAACTACAAGTACTTGTGCAGCACTCCTCTTCTGCAGTCATAGTGCTGCATTCACACAGAGGGTGCTGATGTTTACTTTTTCATACTAAGGTCCCTTACTCACGAGGTTAGCCACAAACCTGTTACACTTTAAGCCCCAATCTTCCACAATGGGTACATCTTCCATCCTCCCCTGCTATGTCCACCAAGGGGTAATACAAATGCTACTGTATAACACCAAATTTTACATACTCATGTCGATGGGGTTCCTCCAGCTCCCCACACTGTTGTCTAAAAGCATTGTATGCCATTCGCAGAACCCACACATCAAGGCACACAGTCATAAAGCCTGGATGGGCCACAATGCAGGAAGCATTCACCTCATTCATGGCTTGCAGTACAACATCCACTTCCTTGCAGCAGATACATTCCACAGCTGTTGGCATTACTTCACAATTACTGCACGAACACCTACAAAGTAGAAGCAACATATTAACACACATTCTTATCAAAACTATTCTGCTCACTCTATGTGCCATTACACAATAATATACAACAGGGTGTCTGTTCTGCAGTTATAACATCCAGCCTGAAATGTTTGGCCATAATGCCACAGGTCAAGAGTGTCCATTACCCCAAGTATGATGTCGTTCCAGCACAACACACACTCTGGAGCCATGGATAGCTTTACGGGTGTGCTCCATGCTCTGAGCACAGTCAGTGATCACAGGGGCACATTTTCTTTCTAAAATATTCAGCTATCTGTGCTCCGCTTGCCTTTATGGAGCACAGTTATGGGAGGGAGTTCCTGCCAGTGGGACAGCGTGGGGGGGGGGAGTCCAAC
The DNA here is from genome assembly GCA_016271365.2 of Neoceratodus forsteri. Taxonomy (NCBI): domain Eukaryota; kingdom Metazoa; phylum Chordata; order Ceratodontiformes; family Ceratodontidae; genus Neoceratodus; species Neoceratodus forsteri. The sequence goes on along the minus strand of CM057451.1, from coordinate 440,584,715 downwards.
AGGGGCATTGGGATATATTATCAGGCTTTTTTATTAATTGGGTGGATTTCAAAGTTAGATCAGCAAATGACTGGACGAGTGGGCAGCTGCTACATTAACAGGTGGCCCAGTAGGGTTCAAGTGTGTCAGTATCCAGCCAGTCAGTTTGCACTTCGACATGCTGGCAAGCAAGCATTATGGTAGCCAGTACATGTCAGTGGGGAGTGGTAGGCAGGCAGTAAAAAGAGGATGAGAGCAACTGGCAGTCTAATGTGCATATAGGCAGGTGGAGAGGGGACTGACCATCCGTGGATTAGAGCAAGTTTGCAGGTGGGTGAGAAACAGAAGTGGGATGAATGCCGGAGATGAAATGTGTGTATTTGACCACTGGTGAAGTAAAAGTCAGTGAGCAAGCAAAGAAGGAAAGATTATATCTATTTTTTTGTTTTACTTTTTTAGGTTTTTCCCTGTTTTCTTCCCTGTAGTGCCCGGGACCCCAGCAATCACGGCAGTGCATGTGCGTGCAGGCACACATGGACTTCGGGTGGGGGCTCACTCCCTTCTACTCCGCCCCTGGTGATCACCGAGCTCCCGCCATGCAGACTGCAATCCGCCCTGCACTGGGTGGTAGCCAAAGCATGGGGGAAAACCCTCATGCCTCCCCAGGAGAGGAGAGCCACCTCAAGAAAGTGCAATCCTACTCCATGCCCTCACCCCCCCGCCGACCCCCGACAATCCAGGTTCTTTCCCAAACCCGGGTCGCTGGTGTGGAATCCAGCACCTCAACCCTCAGTGTCACTGGGCTGCTGGAAAGATTATCTATTTTAAGGTCCATAGACAAAAGGAATGGAAAGAAAGCAGTTGAAACAGGGACAGTAGAATTTTGGCCAGCGGAAGACAAACGAATGACCGAAGAGGTGAGACAGAAAGACCACAGTAAGACAAAAACCTGGGAGGAATGAACAAAGATCACAGAAGGATAAAATGACACTAATCATTGAGACAGATAAGCTACAAGAAGTAGCAAGACAGCGATCCCGACAGTCATGGTCTCCTACATATATCTAAGGAGGAAACCAGATGGGTAATTCTTTTTTTTTTTTGTACTTTTTTTCAGTTGCCTCATTTCAACACATTGTCTTTGGGAAAAAATGTCTATTTTGTTTTCTGCTTTGAACTATCAGGCACCGAACATTTCAACGATCTGTACTTGATGTATGCTTTTGTTGGGAATTGTTATATGTTGAAAGCGACAGACTCGTCCACGATATGGAACATTAATAGCTCGGTTTACCTCTGTGTACACAACACAAGTATATGACCACATTTTTCCTGTAGACCATTTCTCATTTTAACTTAACTATACAAGAATAGCTGTACACTGAGATCCGTGCTGGAGTCTCTACTGAATGCAGCTGGTCAGCTTATGGGATGAAGTGGTGCAGGGCTCCAAGAGCTAAATAGATCCCTATATTTTACAAACAAATGTACATTAGCCATCTACAGGAAACTGTTCCACAGCTACACTTCTATTGTTTACATGGGAAAACAAAGCAATTCAGGAAAATCCATGCCACAGTTATAGGGAGGGAAAGGTTTAGTTTAGTTTAGTTTATTAGTCTCGGAATTAATACCTTTGAGCCAGAGCTCTTTTACAAAGGTTCCACGTCACAAAGAACATCTAACAAACACACTACACATTACAAGTAATACCAGACGGAAAAGTTACATAATAAATTTGTTATTAACAGTTTAAGGCAGTAACGTTTAGAAGTTTCATAATAAACATGCTTTAACAGTTTCAAGGAGTAGACAATTTGGAAGATAAAGAAACTTCCAGGAGAGGCGATCATTGGGAGCCAAAGGAGGCAAGAAAGGAGGGAAAGGTGGTGGGCAGTAGAGAAGTGAGAGGGACAGAAGGGGGGAGGTTGGGTGGCAGACAGGAAATAGTAGTGGTACCTGAGGGCTCATTTGACAGGAGAAAGGCCTTGGATGTGAGGATGGACACTAGGAGTAGTAGTCTTTATCTAGTGCAATCACAGTCTCTAGTGGTAGTGAGGTGGGCATAGAGCATGGTTTTGAAAGCTTTGAGCAAGGTTGAGGATAGAGTAGGTGGACTTAGAGCATTGAACCATGTCGGGGCCCTGTATGCGAAAGATCTTTGTCCCTGTGCGGTCCGGCATCTGGGAACCAGGAAAGGTTGGTGTTCAGATCTGGTGGAGGGTCGTAAGCCAGGATTCGGTCGGAGTAGGCTTTGGATACATATGGAGTCAGTCCCTAAGATAGATTTTTTGCCATTATGCAGGTGAGATATATAAAGCGATTTGATAGTTGCAACCAGCCTGTTTCATAGTAAAGCTCACCCGTGTGTGTCAGTCTTTGATCCCCCGTGAGGAGCCGGCAAGCCTTATTTAGAGTGATTGAGATACGCCTTAGTGCCGTGGAGGTAGCTGAGCCATAGATAATAGGGCCATAGTCAATGATAGAGATTATGGAACTCTGTATAGCTATTCTCAATGCCACTTGGTTTAGAAATTGACGGTTACGAAATAGTATTCCAAGACGTTGGTTCACTGTTTTCGCCGTGTTGTCAAAGTGGGTTGCAAAGGTGAGCCCTTGGTCAAAAGTGATGCCAAGATATTTGAAAGTATTTACTTGGTCCAGTGTATTTTCTGCAGAGGTTTGTATGGTGAGTGGAGTATTTCTATTTTGTTTTGGTGATTGGTGAAAAGCATGGCTTTTGTTTTATTGAGTTAGCACAAGTTTACTATCCAGGAACCACCTTTCAACACTAGAGAAGGCAATTTGCAGGCTTTGCGTAGGGAGTTTGGATCCTTGTGGGAAGAGAATTACAGCATCATCAGTGTATAAGATTATTTTCTCTGGGCAGAAATCTGGGAGGGAGTTAAGGAACAGGCTAAGAGGGCGGGCCAAGAATTGATCCCTGCGGTACACCCGAGAGGACTGGTTTGAAGTCGGAGATTTTATTAGAGATTTTTACAGCCTGTGACCGATTAGACAGGTAACTTTTTACCCAAGCACTAGAATCTTGGCCAGGCCTTGGCTGGTAAGTAAGGAGGTAAGTAGGCCATGATGGACTGTGTCGAAAGCTTTAGTGAGATCAATAAAGACCGCACCGGTTTGGCACCCTTTGTCCAGGGCTGAGTGGACTTCTCCAGAGAAGTCAAGTAAGGCTGTTGTAGTACTATGTCCTTTCCTAAAGCTGTGCTGTTGATTACAGAGTAGATTGTACTTGTCCAGGTAATCAGAGAATTGATCTGCCACTATACGTTCAAGTGCTTTGGGAAGGGGAGGGAGTATTGATATCGGTCGATAGTTTCCTGTTGAGGTTTTGTCCCCCCTTTTGTGCACTGGCGTAACTATGGCAGACTTCCATTTGTTGGGAAATTGACTTGGCAAAGGACAGACTAAGAAATTGGCAAGGGGGTGAATTACTTCGTCCAGGGTGAGAGACAGGATTTTTAGATCTAGGGTGTCACTACTTGTTCTGGATTTGGAGCAGGCCTTTCTTATGTACTTGTGGGCTTCATGCACTTTGATTTTCTTGAAATACAATTGTGGTTTGTCACGAGGGGTGTTTTGTGATACTAGGTTAGGCACAGGTAAGTCCGAGAAGAAATCTGGGGGGGAGGACCCCACTAAGGTCTGTGAACATCTTATTAAGAGCATCTGCAATAGTCTTTGGGTCAAGAGTGGTGGATCCATCAGCTTTCATAATGGTGGCTGACGATTTTGAATGCTTACCCATTATGTTTCGGATGTTGTCCCAAAAGGATCTTCTGTCACCCCAGGTGGATTCAAGGGTGTTTTTGAAATAGGCGCTCTTCATTTGCCTAATTTGTGAGGTGCATCTGTTACGTGCCTGCTTGTATTTTAGGGTATCATGCGGTAAGCCTGTGTCTCTAGCAATGGCCCAGAGGTGGTCCGAGCCTTGAGATCAGCAAGTAGTTGGCAGTAATCCATGGATTTGATAGCGCTTTGATTTTACATTTTTTTACTGGGGCGTGCAAGCCACATGCAGTATTGAAGGTTGTGATGAAGTATTCTAGTGCAGTATTAACATCAGTCGTTTCAAAAATTGGCATCCAGTCCTGTTGCAGGAGATAGGTCTATAATTTGATAAGATTCCCATGAGGCAATACCCTGCTTGATATAACTTTGGGGGGTGGCTTGAGAAATTTATTAGACCAGGTACAGGACACTGGGGAGTGGTCACTGAGAGAGTCAGGGAGAACTTTAATGTTTTTTATCCGGTCAGGGTGATTTGTGAGAACCCAGTCAATAAGGGTGCTTGTACCAGTTTTGTAATTTTTCCGGGTGGGGGAGGTTACCATCTGAGTCAGGTTTGCTGCTAGGGTGTCATCTTTGTAGGAGCCAGTGTCAGAGGCGAGGCAGTTTATATTGAAGTCCCCGAGGAGGAGGAGCTCATTTTCAGTGGGCTGCAGGCTAACAAAATCAAGTACTGACTTGATACTGGTACGGTGGTCTTTTGCAGGGATATAGACTGCGGCCACTGTGAGAACTTTGTTTTGTGCACCGAGGAGCAATTTGATAGGGAGGAGTTGCACCTGAGTATTTGTGGGGGTGAAGCTGCCACGTTGACAGGAGAGGTTGTCCTTTATGTAGATGGCACAGCCCCCACCTTTCTTGCTTGCCTGGTCGAGGTCTGAAAAGATTGTGGCCTTCAAGTGAGACCGCATGATCCGGGTGCTGGGAGACAGCCAGGTTTCCACAATGGCTAGTATATCAGAAAGGTAAAACTGATATGGAAGCCCATGTGGTGTGCTCTGGACAGGTGGCTATGGACTATGAGCCAGAGGTGCATTAAGACATCAGTGGTGTGTCTGTCTGTCTGTGTGGGTAGCCACAATGCTTGGAGACTTAGTGTGTAGTACTGATTGTGTGGCTGCATGTAATACTTGATGGCATCAGCAACACACACTAAGATGTCACACAATGTTTACACCCGGGGGGGGGAGTCACACTGCAAGCCACATTGGGTGCGAGGTATCTCGGTGTGGTGGTACACATCATAATGAATAACTCGGAACATTGTAGAAGAACAGCAGCCAAAGCAAACAGGATACTGGGCTACATCACGAGGGGCATTACATCCAGGAGGAGGGAGGTGATCCTCCCTCTATATAATGCCTTGGTCAGGCCTAAACTCGAATACTGTGTACAGTTCTGGAGACCTCCTCTGAAGAAAGACATAGCACTGCTGGAGAGAGTCCAGAGGACAGCGACCAGAATGACTAAGAGCATGAAGGGGAGGTCCTGTGAGGAGACATTGGAAGAGCTTGGGCTGTACACACTGGAGGGGAGAAGGGACAGAGGACACATGATAGGGGTCTTCAAGTATGTAAAAGGAATAACTGAGATCAGAACCAAGGAGCTGTTTAGGCTAAAGAAGGGGGGACAAGTTGGGGGCATGAGTGGAAGCTGGACGGAGGGAAGCTAGGAGGGGGCATAGGAAGCATTATTTCACTGAGAGGGTGGTGGAGCCGTGGAATGCGCTGCCCTTGTGGCTGATGGAGAAGGGCATAGTGGAGGGTTTCAAGAAGGAGTAGGACAGGAACAAAGGTGAACTACAGTCAAAGAAGACCCTCTTGGGGGCTGGGGGGGCCGGGAAACCAGCACCCACTAGGTGGCTGGCTACCAAGCATACTCCACAGACCATTACACCTACTCTGCTGGCTTTTAGTATATTACTATGTTAGTATCTCATGTGGTTACTTCTCAATAATACCCAGGAAAGTGGTGAAAACATAATTAGTGCATATCAATGCCTCAGAACCTTTATTATAACGAAGACATTGTTTATAACCTACTACATTTCAAAGAAGCCAGTTAGGAGCTCAGCCCCGGTTTAAAGGAGCACATATTTTAGGGTACAATTTACAGTCTCTGTGCTACTGTACTTGGAGAAGCACACCATCTAAATCCTTAACACCACCCCTGCCTGGAGTGGATTACTGCTGTACTACAAGGCCTCATTTTTACAATGAAGAGGAAAACAGCAGCCACTACGCATTTTTGCCCCCCTTCTTTTTGCCGTATGGAGCTGTCTATTCTAATAAACAGTAAACATCGGTAGGGTTGTTGACCCAGTAGGAGGAGCTACTACCTGACAGCTTCAGTCCCTACTTCACTGCTTGCATTCTGTTGCTGTCACATCTGGGCCCCCCTTCCATTCTTTTCCCTTCTCATTTCCTTCTTCCTGAAACTGACACGTTTACGCTACATGAAGAATCACTGTTACTGCCTGTGTGGTTCCCGCAAGCCACTGTGAGGGAGTGGAAGCAACAGTCATGCAGGGAACCAGTGCAGTGCTTCAATCGAGGAACCAAGACACTGCCACTACTTTGCATAGTTCATTACTCACTCAGTCCCACTCCTTATGACTTTTGTTGTTTTCCCTGTTTTTTAACCAAAGTGGTTGCTGGGCCCACAAGACTCTGGAGGTAAAGTCTAACATTCCAGCTCTACATTACAACCCACCCCCCTCCAAAACCCATGAACAGTACTCACCATCCACACATTACACCATGACATCATAACCATACTTCTACTGAGATCTTCACTGCTGCCAGTGACACATCTTTCATTTGCCTACCATGGCCCATGCAGGACACACCTACTACGAGTCAGAACATAAACGGACATAAATCCACCTTTCAAAACACTACCCATTTCTGTCACAGCTTACAGTAGTCAGCGTCCCACACTTCCAAGTCAAACAAAGACGATGTCCTTCAGTGCTGGGAACACAGTTGCAATTACAACTATGTGGTCCTTCATCCTAACCTCCCCCCCCCACACACCCCACATACACACACACACAGTACAGCATCTTAGCCTACCTCATAACAAATCATGCATGAGACTACAGCTGCAACAACACAGTGACACACAAACAGACACAGTATGTTGCAATTGACATACAGTGACAGCAATTGCTCCCACCCTCTACACGAAATGTATTACATAACCAGCATACAGTGCAGTACACCACATATATATTGAATGACTGTCCTCACGACAGACCACTACAACAGTAACTGCCTTACAAGACACATTACTAACATTAGATAAATCTTTCCTTGTCCTTTTCAAGTATATGGAGGATGTTTTCCTCTGTGTACTACATAGAAGGATTTTCAACATATCTACCTGTTGTGTTTCCCAGAGAAAGGAGTCCATAGCACTGATTGCAACAATCCTTGTATGCTCTCAATACATGAGACACACATTTAGTAAAAAAAAAAAAAAAAATGTTTAGCCCTTTTAACCAGGCAGCTACATAGAAACCCACCTGTCACTAGTACATACACTCAGAACTGCCTCACACAGCACAAGCATCAAAACAGCATCTCCACAAAAGGCAAAGTCTCACTGTGCCACCCAAAGACTAGTACCCCTATACATACAGATATACATAATCAGTGGTACATACTGAGGTGACCCTTACTTCCAACTACATAACACTATCAGCTATTCATGCTCTCACACATTGCAAACCAACCGAGCCACACCAGTGAAGTGCCACTGCTTCTACATCATACAATACAGTGTGCTCCTTTCTGACTTCCCTTGCAATGACCTTTAGCAGCTGTAGTATCCATGAACATAATTCTAGATTAAACTACAGTGAGGACAACCTCTGACATTCCCAAACCTACACACCCAAAATTAACACCCAATACCACAACAAGTCACATACCATGGCAGTGCACAAGCACTTATGACAGATTATGACATCAAATGCAACAGGCTTTCACTGACTACTGCGTAACACATCATACATAGCTGCATACCTACCCCAACAATGGGGGAAATACTGAGGGATACAAATGGAGGCAACAATCGCTCCCACACTAACCCTTTTCTCCGTTCCATACGCTAACTGCAACCAAGCCACGCATCCACCACCAGCAACATCCTCATTACTCCGACCCATTACATATCACACACCATTACACTACCCATAGAAATGAGTAACCTGCATACCCAAGTACATTATCACTTTGCATCCACCGCAGAGTAAACCTTTCCCCCATGACAAGCAGCACTTCACACATATTTACAGACTGGCTATTGTGAATCTTAACAGACTTATGTCTAGGAACACAGCGTTTGCCGCATTTCATGTATCACACACGTATTCCGCCAAACATTTCCTTCTCCACATGCTGGTGACATCGCTTACAATATGACAGCTATGGAAGCTCCACATAAGCCATCCGAGCCACACTGTGCGTTATCACCTCCACCTCACTTGCTATCTGTCCAGGCCACTGATGCCTTCTCTGTCTGTCACGCTCCCTGACAAAGGCTCCCAACTACACCTAACCACATCAGCTGACACCAAACATAATACTACTGCCCTTCACATGACAGGTTACACATTCGTTCTTCTCAGCACTGCTGCTGATGCGGATGGAGGGGGGACTCGAGCATTCCACCTTACATACACCTTCGAGCCCACTACACAAAACACAGTATAGTAAAAAAATTTTTTACAGCTGATTATTCATCTATTCTCCGGTAACATCTGTGACAGCGCCACACCCAACCGTCCACCCCACCGTATTATCGCAGCTCAACCAGGGTCACTAGCAGTCTGGCCACTGCTGCCTTCGCAAACTTGTATGACCATCTCTCGCTTTGTCTTTATAAACCTCCTGATCATGCAGACCCACACCCACAGACAGTACATGCCTAACAGCAAAGAAAACACCGTTTCTGCTAATTTCAGTGCAGCAGTACACATGCTGCACTATTTACAACAACAACATTTTCAAGTGGCATCATGCTGCTGTTCGGTGTGTGTGTGTGTGTTTATTGGGGGGGGCGCCACTTGCATGACACATTACACATACATTTTCCAGTCCTGCCCCCCAAAAACAGTATTTTCTGACATTTGATATTTACCACTCGCTATTTAACAGTCTGCCGTCATTCAGACCTTCCAATTCCACACCACTGTCATACAAATCGCTATCATTTCCCACAGTGGAGTCTGAGGCTTCAGGGTCAAATTGATAGGGCAAAATAACATTATGAGGCACACCAACTTGTTCCTCCCCAAACACGTCATCTCCACGGATGTAATTCTGCTCGTGGATTTCTGAATCTGACGTATCACTATCGCTGAGTGCTGGGATGCTCATTTCGTTAGCGACCCTTTCTAAAACCGAAACTGCAGAGCCCACAAACATTCCCTACGAATTACATCAGCACACCACTTGCACTGCATCAGTGCACAAAGGTGGGCTTTTCACTGCTTTGCCTAACACCCAGCCAGAAACCATCCCAGGTAAATGTTGTCTCCAGCTAACACCACAACCACAAGAGGAAACACTTACCCCATGACAAAACCTACCCCCTCTGCCAGCAAATTGCATCATTACTACCCCGAGTCAGGAGCTCTTTAACAAATCATGGGAGGATGGGGTGGTACCTGAGGACTGGAGGAGGGCGGATGCGATTCCTCCTCACAAAAGTGGGAGCAGTACAGAGGCAGGAAACTATAGACCAGTTAGTTTGACCTCAGTGGTAGGGAAAATGATGGAATCATTTCTGAAGGAAAGAATTGTTGAGTACCTAGAGGCCAGTGGGGCACAGGACCCAAGGCAGCATGGATTCATGATGGGAAAGTCGTGGCAGACGAATCGAATAGATTTCTTCGACTGGGTGAACAAAGTAGTAGACCAGGGAGGGGCTGTAGACATGGCTTACCTAGATTTTAGCAAGGCATTTGATACAGTCACACACAAAAGATTAATACACAAGTTAGCCAGCCTTGGAATGGGTCCCAAGGTGGTAGCCTGGATAAAAAATTGGCTAGACAACAGGACGCAAAGGGTAGTAGTAAATGGAGTCCATAGTGAAGAAAGTAGGGTTACTAGCGGGGTACCACAGGGTTCAGTACTGGGACTGGTCCTTTTTAATGTCTTTAACATTGCACAGGAATTGGAAGGAAAAGTATGTCTCTTTGCAGACAACACAAAGATCTGCAACAGGGTTGATACACCAGAAGGAGTGGAAAGGATGAGAAGGGACTTGGCAAGGCTGGAGGAATGGTCAAATGTATGGCAGCTTGGATTCAATGCAAAGAAGTGCAAGGTAATGCACATGGGAAATAAAAACCCTGGGGATGAGTGCACAATGGGGGGTGAGATACTGACAGTAAAAATGGAAAGGGACCTGGGGTAATTATATCAGATGACCTAAAGTTGGGCAAGCAATGTGAGAAGGCAGTAAGGAAGGCTGGGGGGATACTGGGATGCATAGGGAAAGGTATCAATAGTAGAAAACAGGAAGTTGTTATCCCTCTGTACAGACAGTTGGTGAGACCCCATCTGGAGTACTGTGTGCAGTTCTGGAGACCCCGTCTCCACAAAGACATAGACAGAGTGGAGGCTTTCCAGAGGAGGGCAACCAAAATGGTGCAGCGTCTGCACCAGAAGACATATGAAGAAAGACTAAAGGAGCTTAATATGTATACCCTTGAGGAAAGGAGGGAGAAAGGGGACATGATAGAAACTTTCAAGTACCTCAAGGGAATCAACAAAGTCCAAGAGGGTGGCATCTTTCAGAAAAAGAGATGTGCAAGAACAAGGGGGCACAATTTGAAGATAGAGGGGAGGCGGCTCAGAGGTAATGTAAGGAAGTATTTTTTCACAGAAAGGGTTGTGGATGCATGGAACAGCCTCCCTGAGGAGGTCATGGAGTCAAGAACAGTGGGGGAATTCAAGAATGCATGGGACAGACATAAGGCAGTCCTAGTGGGGGATAGGAGGAAGTAAGCTGTTGGTTAACAAGGATCTGCAGCTTATCTGTTAGGTAGGAAAATGGGCAGACTAGGTGGGCCAAGTGGTCCTTATCTGCCATCAAATTCTATGTTTCTATGTTTCTATGTTTCAGGAAGTATACAATATGAGTAGGTCAAGGATTTGAAACCAAACAAGTCTGAGTACAGTAACACCATTAGCATGCATTCAGTTTCACTGTGAAAGGAGCAGATAAAACAGCCAGCAACATAAATGAATTTTAGAAAATGTAAGCAATGGGATTGCTCTGCTTCTCTGGGTGGGTTGTGGGGTTGTCTGTCCAGCACACTTCAGATCTCTAGCAGAGGTCAGGAGAACTACAGTGCTGGTGCCATATCAGTGGGGGGTGGGGCAGATGCTGGCTGCCATTGCACATCCCCACCCTGATACAACACATAAAAAATGCTGGCACTGAAGCATGAAGCTCTGCTCCACTGCCTCCACTGCCTCCACTGCCTACTGTATCCAATGAGTGGGGCCCGCTCCTGTGGCCCCGCTCTGGGGATAAGCCAGGCAAGTTACTGTTGACCCTGGGGGTGCCTGCCCAGCATGCCCACCTGAGGGGAAAAGCTGGCGGTGGTGAGGTGAAAGCTGATTCCTCACAGGAAGATCAGGGAAAAAAAAAAGAAAAGGTAAGCAATTAGAAAATATGGGTTTATGGACATGAGTATACTGTTTAAATCCACACTTCTGACAGTATTCTGTTCACTTTGAAGTTTTCCAGAACATCTTCAAGCTGGTTCCTCCCACCCACCTGGGTGGTAACGCCCTCAGCACTGCCTCATGATGCAGAGCTTCCTTTCTGCTGGAAGAAGAAGGTTCCCTCCTTACCAATGTCCATGCTGAGAAGGCCCTTTGTATTTCAAACTTGTGATTTTGTGAAAACTCTTGTCTTAAGGCAATTTCCACAATCTCTGGCATGAACAACTGGAAGTCAGCACCAGGATTTAAGAAGTGCGAGTATGAGTAGAAGATGTCCTGGACAGACCCGCACACCACATGCATCTACTGCCTAGGCCACAGCGCCCCAGGCATGTGGCATCTGTTGCACTTTGCATTTTCAACTTTAGAAGAAAGGCATGCTCGACTTCTCTTAGGACAGCCAGATGAATGGGATCCCCCCATTCACTCAAAGGATGCCTGTTGGGCGGTCTCCATGATGATGGGGTCCACTGAACAACTTGTGACTTTTGAAGAGGCTGCAGCTCAGGCCACGGAGCATGCCTTTTCATCTTTTGCCTTCGTGCCACTTTCCTTTGGTGCCATCTTCATAAGGGCATTTCAAAATTTGTGCCAGTCCCTTCCTACCTTTGTGCAGGGCCCTTCTAAGGGCACAAAATCCAAATCTTCAAAGAAGGAGATTAAACAGAAGTCTTGCCATTGATCGTGGGATTGCGAGTGCACTTGGGCCTCAGATACCCATGCTTCTCTGGAGGTTTCGACTATGGTTGATTCTTTGGCTCAGGCCACTGGCTCCAGGTAATCCATGAAGTGCGCACATGAGGAAGGGCACCATCCATTATGGCGACATCTTCCTCGCGCAATCCACTCACGGTGACTGACAGGTAGGGGGACCGGATAAGGGGTGGGCGGATTAGGCGACAGGTTGCCGCTATACCTACCGCAGCTGGGGGTGGGAGTGAGCACAGCGAGTGTGGGCTGGGAGTGGGTGGAGAGGCTGTAGGGGTGGCACTGTGGTTGCTGGCCGAGGTGCATCATGGCATCAGGGATTGGGCAATGGCTGAGGTGGCTGAGGTACTGGGTTTGGGTCGAGGCTGGTGTGATTTTATTGTGCCTGGCCGGACCTTTTGGTTTACCTTTCACCCCCAGCATGCACCCCGAGATGAGAATCCTTAAGTGGGGGGTGTGGAATGGCAACCCCTCATGAGGGCCCCCCCCACAGAAATTAGTAAAAATATGTCCTGGTGCTGTTGTGCTGGTGCGCCAGGGTTGTCAGAGTGCCGAAACTGTGTTAGGCACTATGCCTGAACGATAACGGTGATTGCCTTTAGGCATTCACCGTTTATCACATAGACCCCTGGCTCCACAGTCTCCCTATCAGGACAGTTGGTCGAGATGACCATTGATCAACCAGTCGAGATTTTTCTTGACCCGGTCGATGCACTGTCACCAGATGATGCCAATACCTCCCTCTCTAGGACTGCCTGTCACCTCTTAGGGTGGGTCGGACCAGGTTGCTGATCAGGTCCATACCCCATGGGATCCTGTAATCCTGGATGATCTTCAGCTTTTGTTGACTCCTCCGAGACCCACCATCAGTGTTCCTGATGGTCGAGGCAAAGATCTTGATCCTGAAGCCTTAGTCGAGAAGCCCATGTTGACATTTGCATTCCCACTCTCGGAATTTGGGCAAGTGGCATCACCACTAATCCTACTCTTCTTCCTCCTCAGATGAGGAGAGGCTCTGCTGCAAAATAAGTCAGCCACATGAGGAGCTCATGTGGCATCAGATCATGTTTGCAGGGGTTAAGCTGGTCCTGTTCCCCACCACAGCTATCACGTTGCTACTACCACCAAAGCCTCAGCCTGCTCTGTGTCTGCCAGTCCAGGCTTGGCCTATCCCAGCCTTTCTACCCATTCAGGTGGAGTCACCACCTAGCAGCCAAAGGAGGGCCCACCTCATAAGGATACCTGTACCACCTCCTTGTTTCCTCATCTGCTGTCAGTCACTGTCACTCCCAATGGACCCCGTAGGATCAACAGGGACTCTGGCTGTTGCCCAATCTTTGAAGAATTCTCAGTCTGAGGGCTCCTTCCTACACTCCTACCTAGTGGATGCTGAGTCAGGAAAAGATTTGTCAATGGAACATGGTCCCAATTCTTTTGTAGGTCTGATCTGCTTAATCTTGGAATCTATGGGTCTTCAGATGGAGCCCATCCAAAAATAGGCAAAGTACCCCATGACAGAGATTCTTGTCTGGGGTGATTCCCCTGGGGAGGCCTTCCTGGTCACCAAGGTCATTCTTGGCCCTGTTCTGGAGCTTTGCAGCACCCTGCCTCTTGCCCTGCACCAACAGCATAGATGGCTGGCAAATATGTGGTCACTACCGATTCCCTGATGGGTTTCACCAAACATCCCTCAGCCAAGCATCTGGTGGACTACTTGGATTTTCAGTGTACCAACAATGTCTGGGATGTGGCTAAGCCTTCCAACAAGGAATCTAAGAAATGTGACCATACGGCCAAGAAGGTCAATGTGGTCTCTTCCCTTGGCCTTCAGCAAGTGGGTATGTCCCTTTTAAAGGACCCAGTTTGCTCATGCCCTCTTAGGCACCCATGATGAGGTGCTTCCCCAGCTCCTGGCTGACTTGCTGACCACAGTGAAGCAGGCCTGGTACCAGGGCTGAGTGGTGACTAAGCAGCAGCTCCAGATGGCCATGGACATTGGTGAGTCCTGTGCCTAGTCTGGGGTTGCTGAGGTGGATCTTGTGCCTGGTCTGTGGTTGCCACAGTGGATACCAAGCAAAATTGGCAGATGTCTGCTTTCTTGGCACCAACTTGTCAATCCAGGGTGGAGGGACACCTCACTCACACTGAGAAGTCCAGTGCCACCCTGGACTCTGTTACCTCAGCCCAGAGGGATCCCATGGGCTCTAAGTTTCAAAGAAAGAAGCCATTTTGGCCCCTCTTTGCTCTTGCGGCCAAGCCTTTCTAGCCCCCAGCTGGGCAGCAGGCCAAGGCTTGGTATCCCTGGTCAAAGTCAGTTGCTTCAATCACCAGAAACCAGGAGGTCAAGGTCCCACTGCTTCTTTAGCTGGTCCCTCCTCTGCCTCTGAGCCTGCCCAGTGATGGGATGGGGTGCCTCCCCCATGCCTGTCCTGACTCCCCTGGTGCCTCCCATCAAGGGTCTGGCTCCACCACTTCCTTTCTGCCTGGTCAGCTGTCACTATGGACAGGGGGATCCTCAAGGTGGTCTGTCAGGGTCTGCCTCTAGAGTTTGAGGCTTACCCACCTTGCCAAAACGTGCCCCATGGAAGAACATGGTGTCTGCTGACATGCATGATTTAAATAAATGGAAGTATAGATTCTCTCTAAAAATTGTAAAACAAAATAACCATAGAAAAAGAAGTTTGAACATAGGTTAACATAGAGAAAGATGGAGGAAAAGCTTCTATTCATACATAAATAAATAAAAAACACCTCAGACAATAGGACCAGTAACACTAAATGCAAAATTGATAACAGCTCCTCAGGAAATTAGGACAAATTCAATAATTACTGTATTTCATGTGTGTATTCAATATTAAGAAGAAATCTCATGGCATACCATCAGGAAATATCAATGGTGACGATCTGGTAATATCAAAGGATGAGATCATGACTCAATTAACCAATTAATATAAATAAATCACCAGGGCCAGATAAACTTCATCCTAGACTCTTTAAAGAAATCAAGGATTGGATACTGGTACCACTATACAAACTTTTTAATATGTCTCTCTCATGCAATAAAATACCAAACGATTGGAAAACAGCAGTAGTAACACCGATTTATAAAAAAAGGAGATCATGCAGACATTTCAAATTACAGACTAATCAGGTTGACATGTATTATAGGAAAGATTTTTGAGTCCTTACTCAAAAATAGACTAGAGGATGATTTAAATACCAAAGGGCTCAGAGACAGAACACAGTATGGTTTCAAAAAAAATAGTTCGTTTGACCGGAAACCTGGTGTTTTATGAATATATTAATAAGACCCTGAAAAACAATATCCCGGTTGATGTAGTCTATCATAATTTTTGTAGGGCATTTGACAAGGTTCCACATGATCTTGTAATTAATAAAATGAGACTATTAGGTATAAACAATAAAATTACCAGTTGGGTCAAAGGATGGTTAAATGAGCATACCTAATGTGTATATGTATTAGGGGCCATATGTCTGAACTACATCCAGTTACCAGTGGAGTACCTCAGGGGTTGGTATTGGGCCCAATATTATTTGATATCTTTATATCTGATCTAATCATCAATATCAACAGTTTTTCCATTAAATTTGCTGATGATACCAAAATAGCAGCATTGGTTAAAACACTGGAAGACGTATCAAACCTTGCTAATGATTTAAAGAAAGTTGAGGAATGGGCAGATAAAAATCGGATGTCCTTTAATATAAATAAATGCATAGACATGCACTTGCTAACTACAAACATGCAAAAACAGTACACATTAAATGGTCAAATATTAACCCTGCAGTCCAACATAATGACTTAGGGACAATTATTAACTCAGATTTAACCTCTGGTAGTCATTGCAATTTTATTATCAGCAGAGCCAATAGACTTATAGGTTGCATTAAAAGGAGTTTTACCTCCCGGGATAGGGAATGTGTCCTGCCATTATACAGGGCATATGCGAGACCACATCTTGACTGCTGCTTCCCCCTTTGGAGCCTGTACCTAAAGAGAGATATTGGTAGACTAGAGGGAGTACAAAGAAGAGTAACTAAGCTGGTTACCAACATGCATGACAAGAGTTATGAGATGAGGATGTAGAATTGGACATATATTCTTTGGAGATGAGAAGAAAGCGAGAAGATCTCTTATTTATGCACAAGATATATACAGATACTGAGCTAATGAATCAGTTAGCCATAACGTACAGTAGACAAGAATGTAATTTAAGAAGTCACAATTATCAACTGGCACTAACATATCCTAGAACTAATAAAAGGAGATCATATTATACCCAGAGAATAATTCTGTCATGGAATATCATTCCTAGTTCATTATTAAAGTAATAACCATGTTACATTCAAATAAAATCTTGATAAATTTCTGTTATAAATTTAGGGATGTTATACTAGCATGGCTGGGGACATACATATGTGGGCCACGGCCTTCTGTATGCCTATTCGCTCCTAGCATGAAATCCTAGTATGCAGTCAGCCATTGCAGCAGACATTGCACAACTCTCCTAAAAGGAGTAGGGCTACTGTTTGGACCCTTCAGTACACCCAGGGTTTGTCTCCAAGTACTTTCTGGTGCCAAAACAAAGAGTGGGCTGGTGCCCCATTTTAGATCTGCATGACCTGAACAAATTCCTTTGGTTGCACACTTTCAGGATGGTTACTCTGTCTCAGATCATACCATCTTTGGAGCAGAGCATGCTGTTTTGCTTTTTGGATCTTCAGGAAGCGTTCTTCCATGTCCCAATCAGTCCATCCCACTGCTGGTTTCTCCAGTTCTGTGTGGAGGTGATTCTCTACAAGTTCCAGGCTATGTCCTTCTGCCAATACTCAGCTCCCAGGGTCTTTACAAATGCATTGCAGTGGTGGAAGCCTACCTGAGGCACTGAGGGGTCTGGGTGTACCCTTCTTGGACAACAGGCTGATATCGGGTCCCTATAGGAAGGAGGTGGAGTGGTCTGCGGACTTGGCTTATCCAGACCTGTTTGTTCCTTGGCTTCCTAGTCAACCAGACCAAGTCAGAAATTGTAGCTTCACAGGTTATACACTTCATCAGGGCAGAGCCTGACTCTTGCAGAGCCAGGGCTCAGCTTCCAGTGAACTGGGCAGAGGTCTC
Source organism: Neoceratodus forsteri (assembly GCA_016271365.2). Classification (NCBI taxonomy): domain Eukaryota; kingdom Metazoa; phylum Chordata; order Ceratodontiformes; family Ceratodontidae; genus Neoceratodus; species Neoceratodus forsteri. The sequence goes on along the minus strand of CM057451.1, from coordinate 440,567,333 downwards.
TTCTTCTTTGCCCAATCATTTTGGGTTGGGCAGTTGCACCCGGCTTGAGACATCCTGTGCCTCCTGGGATACATGGTAGCAGGCACCATCATGGTCCATTGAGCCCAGTGGAGAATGCACTCTGTAATAGGAGTTTCTCCAACAATGGTCAGTACAAGGGCCACTTTGACCAGCCAGTCACTGTGACCCAGCTGATGTGGGATGCCCTCCAGTGGAGTTTAGTCCCAGAACATCTGCAGGAAGGGATCCCATTTGTTTTCCCTGAGCTGATGGTCACTATCATGACAGATGCCTCCCTGATCAGCTGGGTGTCCACCTGGGGACCACAGAGACCATGGACTCTGGATCCCCAAGGAGTCTCAATGCCATACCAACCTGCTGGAGATCTGGGCAGTTTGGATGTCACTGACAGCCTTTGCTTTGCACATTCGTGGTCAAGTCATTTAGGTCCAGCATGTCGATGTAGTGCCTCAACAAACAGGGTGGGACGACTCCTTCCTCTGTGCACAGAAGCTTTCCACATTTGGACCTCTTGCTCAGTCTGGATGACAATCTCCTGGCCATTCATGTGGCTGGCATCTTCAACCAGCTGGCAGACACTCTCAGCCATGTGGGCGAGCATCTCACAAGTGGTATCCCCATCCAGAGGTAGTACACAACATGTTCCCCATTGGGGCATCCCTCTGGTGGACCTGTTTTCCAGGGAGAATGCAAAGCTGAAGTGGATGCCGTTTTGAGACCCTGGACCCTGAGTCTCCTCTGTGCCTTCCTCCATTTCCTCTGATCCACAAAGTGCTGATCAAAGCCAGAAGGAACAAGACATGGATAATCCTGGTACCTCCAGACAGGCCCCACCATTTCTGGTATCCAAATCTCTTCAGCTTCAGCAGCAGGCTCACCTGAACCTGCTGTCTTGCAATCAGGAGAAGGTACTCCATCCAGACCTTTAATCCCTGCCTGGTTTCTGAGCAGCTAGAGTTCCAGGTTTTGGGTCTGCCCATGGTCAAGACTTCTCAGATGGAGTCTGCCCAAAAATGCTATGCCTTAAAATGGAAGAGGTTCTCCAATTGGTGCCAGGGCAAGGGTCTTGACTCTTATTTTGCCCGTAGCTAGCATTCTCAGCTACCTTTGGTACCTCTCTCAGGTGGGCCTTCAGTTGATGACCCTTGAGGTGCACCCAGCAGCCATCTCTGCAAACCAGGCATGGGCTGGTATGCCATTGGTGGCACAGAAGGAGGTGGTCTAGTGGTTTTTCAAAGGCCATGACCACATTTTCCATCTGGTGTGTGAACCACCACCTCCACCTAGTGACTTGTTGCTGGTGTTGGCAAAGATCGTGGGTAAGCCATTAGAACCAATGCAGAGGTGTGACATGTCTCATGTGTCATGGAAGACTGCTTTCCTGGTGGCTATCATGTCAGCCAGCAAGATCAGTGATCTCTAGGTGCTCCTGGTGGAGTCTCCTTACCTAGTCTTCCACAGGGGCAAGGTTGTCTTTCACCCCAATCTGAAGTTCCTCCCAAACATTGTGTTTGAGTGTCACCGTAACAGGTGATCAATCTCGGTGTATTCTCATCTAACCCTCAGAGGCTGAGCACAGACTCCATACTTTTGATCTGCTGCAAATGCTTGTCTACTGTAAGGAGCACATGGCTGGAGTTTGGTGAGAGGTTCACCAGTTATTTGTCACCTATGTTGAAGCCACATCCTGACAGACTGGAAGCTAAGAGGATGTTTGGCAGGTAGACTGCATTCTGTATCAACCTCTGCTATAGGTTGGTGGGTAGGGAGCCTCCCATAGAGCTAAGGGCCCATTCCACCCATCATACCGCTGCCTTGGTGACTGCTTCCAGGGATGCCCCTATCGAGGAAGTCTGCAGGTCTGCTACCTGGAAGTCAGCACACACCTTCTTCTGCCATTACCACATAAACCTTGAGTCATGCCAGGACTCCAGGTAGAAGGTCACCTGGGGGTCAGTGACCATCACATGGTATGGTTCAATTTGGCCACTACATCTAAATCATCCCATTCCAAGGCAAAAATATGGGACTTCAGAGGTGCTGACTTTGATAAGATGGCCAACAGAGTTAAGCTAGCCCTGACAAAAAGAAACACAGGTGAAGTGGTACAGGCAAAGTGGGCAAGCATTAAGGATGATGCAATACTTGAAGCAACATCCCATTGTGTTAGACAGAAGAGGAAGTGCAAAAGAAGAAGGAAACCACTTTGGTTCTCAAATACAGTAGCAGAAAAGGTCAGAGCCAAAAGGCTGGCCTTCAGGAAATATAAGGGAACACAGCGGGATGAAGACCGAGGCATTCCAAACTTCCCTAAGGGAAGCAGGAAGGCAGTAAGGCAGGCAAAGTCCAAAACTGAGGAAACACTAGCATGAACAGTAAAAGAAGGTGACAAGACTTTCTATAGATACATTAGTGAAAGGAGAAAGTCCAGAGGGGGTATCGCTAAGCTCAAAGGAGAAAAAGGGACGTGTGAGGAGGAGGACCCTGTAAAAGCATCTATCCTAAATAGATACTTTTGCTCAGTATTTACTGAAGAGAAGGTAGGGCAGGGCCCACAGCTCAGCACCATGGACACGGGGGGGGAGGGAGGTGAGCACTACACCCTTCACAAAAGAAAATGTCCTACAAGAGCTCGCTAAGCTCAGGGTGAAGAAGGCAATGGGACCTGATGGCATGCATCCCAGGTTACTTAAGGACCTAAGGGTAGAACTAGCAGAGCCATTATCAGAACTGTTTAGTGAGTCTCTGAGCACAGGAGAGGTCTCAGAAGACTGGAGAAGGGCTCATGTCATCCTGCTCCACAAGAGTGGTAGCAGGGAGGAGGCAGGGAACTATAGACCAGTCAGTCTTACCTCAGTAGTGGCCAAGATTATGGAGGCACTCTTTAAGGAAAGGATAGTGCAACACCTGTAATTCATAGGGGCACAGGATCCAAGACAGCATGGGTTTACAAAAGGAAGGTCCTGTCAAACTAATCTCATAGATTTCTTTGACTGGGTAACCAGAGTGGTGGACAAAGGGGGAGCAGTTGATGTCGCCTACCTTGACTTCAGCAAAACGTTCGACACTGTTCCACATAGAAGATTGATAAATAAGCTGGGTAGGCTCGGGGTGGGTCAGAAGTTGCTCAACTGGGTGGAAAACTGGTTGACGGGCAGAAAACAGAGTGGTGGTAAATGGTATACAGTCACAAGAGATGCAAGTCACAAGTGGGGTACCTCAGGGATCAGTCCTGGGGCCAGTACTCTTCAATATCTTCATTAGTGACATTGCAGATGGACTAGAGGGTAAGGCTTGTCTGTTTGCATATGACACCAAGATCTGCAACAGAGTAGATGATCCAGATGGGTGGCTCGAATGAGAAGAAATCTGATAAACTAGCAAAATGTTCAGAACAGTGGCAACTTGGATTTAATGCAAAGAAGTGCAAGATCGTCCCACATAGGAAGAGAAACCCTGAAGCCACTTATAGGCTGGGAGGTTGCTGGCAGTCACAAAGGAAGAAAGAGACTTGGGCATCATCATCACTGATGACCTGAAATCATCCAAGCAGGCCTATAAAGCAGTATGTAAGTCTAGGGGGATGTTAGGGTGTATTAGTAGTGGCATCACAAGTCATAAGAGGGAGGTAATAATCCCTCTTTACAAGACACTGGTTAGGCCCCATCTGGAGTACTGCGTGCAGTACTGGAGGCCACACCTTCACAAGGACATTAACTAAATTGAGGCAGTCCAGAGAAGGGCAACCAAAATGGTGCAGGGACTGCATCAGAAGACATATGAGGAGCAGATTAACGGAGCTCAATATGTATACCCTTGAGCAAAGGAGGGAGAGAGGTGATATGATCGAAACAAACACCTTAAGGGCATTAACAAGGTAGAAGAGTCTAACATGTTTAAATATAAGAAAAATAGCAGGACAAGAGGACACAACATGAGATTAGAGGGAGGCCAATTGAGGGGCAATGTGAGGAAATTCCTTTTCACAGAAAGGGTGGTGGATGCACGGAACGGTCTACCTCTGGAAGTGGTGGCTATGAATACAGTGCAGGGCTTCAAACAGGCATGGGATAGGCATAAGGGAGCAATACAGATGAGTATGAATAGATAGGCCACTGACAGAGCAAAGGCTGATGACGCATTTATAAGGTAGAAAAAGAAATGGGCAGACTGGATGAGCCTTGCGGTCCTTATCTGCCATCAACTTCTATGTTTCTATGTTTCTGTGCTGGTCTTGGGGCCTCATTTCTCCAATCTCTGTTTTCTAACGGGTGTGTGTGTGCCTTGCCCTCCCTCCAAGGAGAGCTGCTAGAGTCTGCCACAAGTGTGGAGTTCTACATCATATCCACATCCCTAGAAAAACAGGTTACTCACCTGTAACAGTAGTTCTAGGAGTGGTATATGATGTACATCCACCCTGGCCCACCTACCCTCCCCTGGTAAGTGTCACACTAGTCTCGCTTCCAGCATGTAAGATTTGACATCATGGAGTGGTGCCAAGAGAGTTGCCACCCAGGTGGGTTGGAGGAGCCAGCTTGAAGACATTCCAGCAAGCTTTAAAGGGAAGGGGACACTGCCAAATGTGTGGGTGTACTTCATATGTCATTGCTAGATCTATTGTTACAGGTGAGTAACCTGTTTTTTTAACTAGAAATAATATGATGGAAAGAGGGTTGACAGTTACCCCTTTAAAGTAAAAATTATGGGGGAAAAAAGAGAGAGCCCATTCCTTATCCATTGAGAAAGCCCATTCCTTATCCAGCTCTGTCATTAATAGGGGTCAAGTTTTACTCTTCCTGGCACTGGGTGTGCATGAAGGATCACCACCATCACCAGTGGCTACTGTAAAAACAATGTGGCTAATATTTCTAGGTTCCCTTTCATCACTGTGGCTAAGACATTTTGATTAATGTAACTGAACATGGCTGGCTGTCATACCACACCTCAGCAGGCCAACACTTTCACATCCATCAGAATGTTTGGCCAATTGGCGCCATGCAGCAGAGCAATTTTTTTTGTCCTCACAAAAATCATATGCAAAGCCTGCTACAGAGTGCAAGTTCACTCATTGCCCCTTGAAAACATGATATCTGTCAGTACGGTTTTGACACCAAACAGTGGAGGACCCCTTGATGTTTGGGTCACACAGACAGGAAAGCAGCATCAGACCACATTTGTAGAGTGGCTAATTCAGTTTACAGGTGGCTAAAACACTGGGTGCATTTTAGCCAGTGGCTAATTTTTAGACCCTAGCATTTACTTAGCTGGCATGTTATGTTCTGTCCCTTTATCTCAAGCAGAACTGGACTATTTGCTGGTTGTGTAAGGGACATATTTTGCACCCTCCCACATCATATTCTCTACATTTTGGAATGGACAATAGCAATATCTATTAGTTCTTACCCCTATCACAGCCATTTGTGGGAATAAGGAATCTAGAGCAAACTAGACTCATATATGGTCAAGGGATAACTAAATGACCATTGTTCACAATTACAACTACATATGGACATACAACATCTCCTGTTGTCTCAGAATTCCTAGTGATAACTCCCAATTATTAGAAAACAGTTTGGAAACAGGAAAACAATAAACTCATCAGTATTTTATACCTGCAGTGTTGTGTAGAGGCATGGGGCCAGATATTCAAAACTTTACTAGGGCTAATTGCACTGCCCAGTGGGCAAACTGATCCAGAGCAAAAGCATGCTATATTCAAAAGGAATAACCTGGGGCAAAACCGGCTGAATATAGCAAGCAAAGGAAGCCGGGCAAACAGGGACAGGAGTGCAGGGCAGAAATAGCCTGGGAATAAGACACACTACTACTGCAGCTCATTAGACCCGGGAGAAAGCCAGTGTTGCAGGTGGAGAACATTGTGTGTGATTGCACAGAGATGTCTCACATCTACTGCAAACAACAATGTAAACCACACACTGCAGAACGGTGCTATGCTGAAGTGAAGGTTTGCCGAGGCAACCTGATTGCACCGCGCTAACACATTAGCCTGGAGCAAACTGATTAGCCTGAGCAAACGGGAGCTATATTCAAAGCTCCCATGCAAATGAGCCTACTCAGGTAAACTGTTGGAAAACAGGTACATTTTCATCTGATTAACTACTGCTTGGCATATACTAACATTCAGTTTGCTCGGTGCTACTGCATGGAGCACTAAGTTCCCCCTTTTGGTCAGAATGGAAGTACAGGCTGGACACTGCAGGCCAAGGCATGCCCACAGCATCCCCTGTTGGTCAGATTGGAAGCACAGGCTAGAAGCAGCAGGAACTGTGTGCTGGAAGACACAGTGGCCCAGATATTCAAACTGTGCCAGGCTGTGGCTCAAGCATGGGCATAGCTCAACTTGCTACGCAGGGGAGTGACCTGGGTGATATTCAAAGGAGCGTGCCATGGCTCAGCAGCTTTGAATATCACACCCTGGCCACCCCCAGTGTGCATGGCACAGTGGCACTGCGCCAACGCAAGTGGCCAGAGGGGAGCATGGAGATGCGCTAGTGCAAGTGCCATTGCGCCATTCACAGCACCCTCGATATTCAAATGGTGACATGCAATAATTTATGCAAGGCACACATGGGGCCATTTGCATGGCATTATGGCCCCATTTGCATTCCATTTGCATGCAGGTGCACTGATCCCTGATGACTTGCGCCTGGTGCCCTGCCAGGCAGCAGGCGTTGGGGACCAACGCCCCCTGCAGCCCGATCGCGGGCACGTGTTTAAAAATAAATTCCCCATCCTATATCCCTGGTGGTCCAGTGGACCGCTCTCTGCCCGATCGCGGACATTTGTTGTAATAAAAGAAACCCCCCCATCCAATATCCCACTTTCTGCCCGATTGCGGGCATCTGTTGTAATAAAAGAACCCCCCCCGTCCTATATCCCGCTTTCTGCCCTATCAGCCTGACTGGCAACACTGTTGCGCCATGCGCAACCCTTTTGAATATCTGGGCCAGTCAGTGCATACATACATCTCAATCCCTTGCTTCCTGAATCAGGGATAAGGCTTAAGAAAATCAGGGACAAAGACCCATAAATCAGGGACACATCCAAAAAAGGGGTTCTATTCACTCAGAATGCTAATAGAATAAAGGGATTTGTGAGAAGATGCATTCTCAGAAGAAGAACAGGCCTGTAACTTTAATGGTCGACAACTGTTGTGTGAGTTTATTGCCCACTGTTCTGTCACAAAACAACAACTTTTGTGAGGGACAGAGGAAAATACTGAGGCAACATCATTGGACGTCCCTGACAATCAGGGACAGTCGAGAGAATTAGTGCATACAACGCACCCATGCATATGTGTGCCTATTACACACCCATTTCCTGTAGTCTAGTGGTCCCCACCCCAGCATGAATCCAGATCCCCTGTACAAAACAAATGAAAGTATTTTCCCTGGTAGTCTAGTGGTCCCGCATCCCCAGCATGAATCCTGACCCCTTACAAAATAAATAAAGTAACTTTGCCTGGTAGTCAATGGTCCCCCCACCCACAGCATGAATCCAACCCCAATTCAAAATAAATAAAGTAACATTTACCTGGTAGTCCAGTGGTCCCCCACCCCCAGCATGAATCCCAACCCCCATACAAAATGAAAGAAAGTATTTTTCTCTGGTAGTCTAGTGGTCCCCCCACCCGGCAGTAATGCCCCCGCTCATCAAAATAGCATCCCATGAATAGAGCTGGTGACCAGCTCAGCCTTCCTCTCACCATTACGGCGAGTCGCCAACTGAAGTATGAATGAGTGCTACTGTTCCATTACAGTAGCACTCATTCGTACCTCAGTCGGTGGATGGCTGTGGTGGTGAGAGGAGGGCTGAGTTGGTCACTGGCTGTATTCGTGGGATGCTATTTTGATGATCGGGGGCATCACTTCTGGGTGGGGGGACCACTAGACTAACAGGGAAAAATACTTTCTTTCATTTTGTATGGGGTCGGATTCATGCTGGGTGGTGGGGACCACTGGACTACCAGGTAAATGTTACTTTATTTATTTTGAATTGAGGTTGGATTCATGCTGGGGTGGGGACCACTGGACTACCAGCAAAAGTTGCTTTATTTATTTTAAATGGAGGTCAGGATTTGTACTGGGGTTGGGGGACCACTGACTATCAGAGAACAGTTACATTATTTATCTTTACGGGCTAGATTCATTCTGGGGGTAGGGGACCACTAGACTACCAGAAAACTTCTTATTTTTAACCTGAATGGGGGGGTGGGAATCATTTGGGGGCACCGCAGACACCGCCAGCTTTTGTCAGCGGTGTTTAGCGTCAAGACTACAGGCTGCACTAATGCCTGTAGCATGGTGCTTTTTTGAATATGCGCGCCAGCATTCAGGGCCCCTCCCTCCCTTGAACACATTATAATTTAGCATCAGCACTAACACCTAGCACTGGTGTTAAATGTCCTCTTGAATATTGCAGTCTGGCGCAAATTCAGCGCTAGTCAGCGCAATGGTTTTAAGCCGGCACTAAACTTTCAATATCTGACCCATGATGTCAGACTGTTAATGGAGGCAGGTACCTGGGCATCCCTCTGCACTCTGTCCATAGGAAAAGGCATGTGGCCAGCTGTCATTGAGCTAGCAACACCTAGCTGTCTCAACTCTATCCTCTATTACCCATTTGATTATCATGTATGTGTAGCATAGTACATCGTGAATTCTGTGTGCCACACAGTTTACAGTATCACCATTGCACATATTAATAAGTTTAAACTGTATCCGTTTGAATCATATAACCTGTCATACATGGAAACATAAAAACTGATGTCAGATAATGACTGCTGGGCCCATCTAGTCTGCCGATTTTAATTATAATCACTTTTGCTGCAGACCCAACTTGATCTACAGCAATGTCTCTTTCACCTCCTTCCATCCTCCAAACCAAGAGTTAATTGGCTGAACAGAACTGAAGTCACATTAAAAGTGATTTCCCAAAAATGAATAACCCCCAGAAAAAAAGCATGCAAATTGTAAAGAACATACTTGGCTATCTGCCATTACTATGTAGACAATGTCTGGCATTTTAAAAATAAAACAATAAGTAAAATCCCATATTGTAGCTTACTCAACATTGGTATACAGCTGGTTACCATCATAATACAGTAACTTCATACAGTATGTACCTATCATGGTGTCACCACTCTATGAATAGTATATTCCTTCACACATGTTCCCCTTGATTTTTTCTCCCTTACTCAATGCATGTATTATTATCCATTTCATTATCATGTCTTTGTGTCATAATACAACATCAAATATGTATGTCACACAGTTTACAGTATCGACATTGCATGTAATAATTTGACACTGTACCCATTTGAATCACATAACCTGTCATACATAGAAACATAGAAACTGGTGGCAGATCATGACCACTGGGCCCAACTAGTCTGCCCATTTTTAATTATGATCAGTTTTGCTGCAGACCCAATTTGATCTACAGCACTGTCTTTTCCATCCCTTTCCTTCCTCCAAGGTTCCTTTGTGCCAATCTGAGACATTTTTGAAACCCACTACTAGTTTCACCCCCACTGCCTCCCATTGAAGACTGTTCTAGGAATCAACCACCATTTCTGTGAAGAAGTACTTCCTCACATCTCTCCTGAATCTACCTTATTCAAGCTTCATATCATGACCCCTTGTTCTAGAGCACCTTTTTCTCTGAACCATACCTCCCTCCTGTACCTTATTAACCTCCATGAGGTATTTAAAAATCTCAGTCATATCCCAACTCTCCCTCCTCACCTGCAGGATGTACATATTAAACTATTTCAGTTTCCTCTCATAGGGCTTCTGATGCAGACCTGGCACCATTTTGACATCCCTCAGCTCTCTTGTTGTCATTTTCTTCTTTCCCCAATTATTCCTCCTTCCTTCCTTTCTTTCTTTTTTGACTGCTCCTTTTCCCCTTTCCTCCTTTGCTAACCCCAGCTTTTTAGAATAGCTTGCATTTTGGTGGGACTGTCTCCTTTTGGATTTCCCTACTCTCTATCCCAGACTGTGGGGGCCAATGTTCTACCTCCCCCATTTCTTCTGTCACCCCACTCGGCTACTTTAAATGTCCATTGAAGTAATATTAAACCATCCACTGAGAACTATGCTTACCTCCTTAATGGAAGCTGGCCATCACCTCAATATAGGGTCTAATCCTTCCAGTTTGGCCCTCAGTCCCCATTAATAAACCTCTCCTCTCTCCACCCTTTCTTCTACTGGTACTTAGAAGGCCTTGTGCGGCGCTCTCTCCTTCCCACATAGTACAGCAGCACTCTCGCCAGCTCACATTTTAAACATATGGGAGCACAGGATCAACCAGATAAATGATCTAACTTCACCAAAAGGAAGCTTACACACAAAGCTGACTACTGCAATTTATCTTTACATTTAAGCCCATGAAACACCCTTATCAAGTTAATGCATTAGCAGCTGTAGTGGCTCTGGCCACTTTGTTTATATTGATATCATAATTGTTGTGTAGCTTTCATAGTAGTACATAAGTTACAGGCCTGTAACAGGAGGGATTAGCTCTATCTCCTTTATAGGGATGCAGGGGGCAGAGCCATGCAAACCTCATGCCATGAGAAAAGGACTCCCACATTCCTTGTGAACAAACAACATGTTGGAGTGACCAATCAGTAGCCTCTGCATCTGTGAAGCACTCTCTATTGGCAGTTATAACATGGGTTGTAAAGGGTTGCACAAAACACAGTACCTGATTGGTGCAGCAGCTGTGCGTGGCTCTGCAGAGAGAGTTAGGTGCTGTGCCACCTTCTCTCATTCTCTGTAGAGAGCAGTGAAGCAAAATCAGTAGCTATATAATGGTGGCAGAAAGAGAGTGGGAGTGGACATGGCATGATCTCTTCAATGCAAAGCAGCAGCCATGTGGGAGGTATACAATGACTGAAACACACACACACGCACAGTGACAGTGAATTCCAATAGTGTGAGTCTATATTTCACTCTCTCTGTCTGTGTGTCTGTGTCGCTATCTTGCTGCATTCTCATACAATGCAGAAGGAAAGTTTCCTCCCAATGAGTTGTTCAGCTCTGTCTATGCCACTAGACAGAGTGAGTGAGTGAGAGAGACAGTAGAATTCCCCCATATCTATGTGTTGCTTCCCTGAGTCCTGCACTTAGATTGCTGGGTCCCCAGCCCCAAGTTACTTACTTCAACCATATAGTGGCAGTCAGTTTGAGAGAGGGATACATACACACAGCAATACCAGGTGAGAGAGACACACACTACATTTCCTCCAATGTAAAATGTCAAATGGAGTTGTATTGAATGGGGTAGCAGTTAAAATTGCTATAGAATGCCCCCCATATGAACTTTGTCGTGTTCCTTAAGGAATTCTGTTCCTCCTGCCAAGCTGAGCAGCACCCATGTAAAGAGGGAGGAGAGAGAGAGAGAGTGAGGGAGTGCAGGAATTGTGTTGTGCTGCCCATGGCTGTGAGACTCTGGGCACATACAGCAGATGTGTCAATGAAGCAATACCAATAGCACCATCTACTGGGATCATGATTTTAAATTGCTGCCTTTCACTTTTGCACTCTCCAAGAGGAACAGCAGTCATATCTTCTTGGAGAGTGCAAGAATGAAAGGCAGCTATGTAAAATTGTGATCCCTTCATGGTGGTATCGGTATTGCTTCATTAAAACTTTCAAGGTATTTGAGTGGCTTTTGAGTATAAACCAGTACATAGGCTTCTTGAGTGAGCAAGTGAGAGTTATGGAAGTGGTAGCAGATGAAAGCAGTAAGCAGCCGAGAGTTACTGTTCACAGCAACCTCCACTACCACACATGCGCAGTTATCCCCCCACCTGATCCTCCCTTTCAGCATCTACAACCCCACAAACATAAGACTGACACTGAGGGTGCTCAATCCCAGTGTCCCAATGTGGAATGTTCCATTTTTGTTGTTGTTTAAAATGCCCTACCACACGCACATGCAGGGTTATTTCTTCTTTCAAAAAAATGTATATGTATATATATATATATATATATATATATATATATATATATATATATATATATATATATATATATATATATATATATATATATATATATATATATATCCCTCCTCCTCCTGACCCTCACTCTCAGCACCCAACAGGCCACCCCACCCCTAGAAATGTAAAGTGACACTGGGGTGCCAAATCCTCCAGTGTCCTGATGAGGAATCCTCTGTGCTGTTGTTGTTTTCTTTTTAAAACACTGCAAAAGAAAATGTCCATCAATGTCTTTACAGCCATAACTGCCCCAACCTGACCCTCCCATTCAGCAGCCACCACCCCCACCCCAAGTCCTTTTACCCATCGGTGGTACAATGCCATAATCCTCTCTGGACTGCAAACACATCTTCACTCTTCAAAGCTGGACTGCAAACTGAAGAAACAGATATGCGTTTAATGTATTTTAATGGGTTATTTTCATTTAATGGCATAACTTGGTCATTTTTGCATATTTATGCCCATATTTTCAACATGCCATATTTGGGATCCTACATCATGAGCAATTGCACTGTCAATAGGTAGAACTGTTCAGAAAGGTGATTTTGTGGCCCCTGCATGAAATTAACTTTCAGGCAGGAGTTAAACTTTTTCTCCACCCTTGTTCATGAGGTGGGGTCATAAGAAGGCTATGTTGAAATTTGGTGTAAAAATATTAAAAATAACAACGTTATGAGTCTACATTGCATTTTGATGATGCAGGCTCATAACTTTGGTATTTTTCAATATTGTCCCCTAAATTTACAACACAGCCATATCTTTACAGCACCTCATGAGTGTGATGGGTGTCATTTTTCAAATCCTGGCCAAAATGAACTTTTACATCCCAATAGGTGATTTTGCAGTCCCTGCATTAAATCATTTTCTAGCAAAGTTGAAAATTTGCTCTGCCCTTGTTTATGAGGTGGGGTAATAAGAAGGCTATGTTGAAAATTTGGTGTAAAAGATAAAACAAATATAGTTATGAGCCTACATTGAATTTTGCAAACACAGGCTCATAACTTTGGTAATTTCAATATTATTACCCCAAATTTACAACATAGCCATATCTTTACAGCACCTCATGAATATGACAGCTGTCACTTTTCAGCTCCTGCCCAAAATGTGTTTCTTTATCCTGAAAGTAGATTTTGTAGTCCCTGCACAAAATCATCTTTAAGCCAGAGTTTACCTTTTTTCTCTGCCCTTTTTCATGAGGCAGTTTCCTAACAAGGTTATGTTGAAAATTTGGTGTAAAAATACTACAAAACAGATTTTTACTATTTTTCCTTTAAATTCCTCAACTGCAGTCCTATCAGCTCTGGCCAGAACTTGTTTCAATATGGGCACTAGTAATCATTCATTCCAGCCAGTTGGTAATTTAAGATTATAATTATGATACTGTATGTAAATATTGGGGTGAGTCTCTTTGCCCACTATTCTGGTGCTGATTTAAATACTTCTACTCAGACCATATCAACACTTGGTGACTTATTATTATTATTATGTTGGAGCTCAGGTAACTTCTTCCTGAGTTACTTCTGCCAAAGGTCTATTCTGTTATTATCAACTTCTTCACTATTTGTGGTTTCTGACTTCTTTCCTTATAAAGTCATATAGTATTGAAACTATGTTTTGAGCATAAAATGCATGCTGTGTTAACTTCCCTAGTACTAGTGCCAAATAGAGATGCAGCAAAGTTTTACTTCCTGATGAATTCCTTGTGAATCTGTCAACTCTGCCTCACCGTGCCATTTTGAAAAGTTGTCATCTGTGGTGGAAACCACCAAAATTGGCTTTGAATTGCTTTGTTTTTTTTTAAATGCAAATTGCACTTAAAAAAAAGGCAAGGAGAAATCACATCCCCCCACATAACAGGTAGCCTATCCCTCTCTGGTGTCTAGTAGTCCCCTCTCCCCACTGATGTTGTCTTGCCCCAAGTGGTCCCACCCCCTGCCGATTGCCAGCCCACTATGAAAATAAATTCCCTCCACCTATCCCTGCCCCGGTGTCTAGTGGGCCCATCCCCTGACCAATCACCAGCCCAATATGTAAAATTACATCCCCCTCTTGGCATGTCTAGCAGTAGCTAGTGTTCCCCACCTGCTGAGAGTGGGCTCCATTCCAAAAGGAAGAAGCCTTCCATCACTGGATGTCCACAGTGTGAAGTCTGACCACCATTACAAAAATGAACCTAAAAGTTTCTCTGTTGTCTAGTGGACCACTCCACCCCCTCAGGTAGTGCCCCCCACTCCCCTGACCCCAAGTGGTCCACTGGCACAGCCCTACACTCACCTCCATAGCTTGACTGAGCTCTCACTGAATGAACATGTGCTTGTACAATCCTTAGTTGTCTGTGGGAGCACAGGGCCTTTTAGGCCATTCTTCCATCTCATCCCACCCATCCCTTCATTTATCCATATATGTATGTTGCTGCAGAAGGGCCATGCACTTCCATTTGTAGGACAACAGTGACCAAATTTTCAGGATAGGCATCTTATAACCCAAACTCATGTACCCGGCAGAGAACATTTTTGAATCCTCCCAAAACATAATTCTGCTCAACTGCAATGCCATTCCATGCCACAGGTACAAAAAGGCACTTTGAACAGGATTTGAAAAATGACAGCTGTGATATACATGAGGTGGGGTAATAAGAAGTCAATGTTAAAAATGTTAAAAATTGAGGTCAAAATAGTTAAAATTTGTGAAGCTATAAGTGTGCGTATTGAAATTGCAACAAAAGGTCATAACTCTGTCATTTTTACATATTTTACCCCAAATGTTCAACATAGTCTTCGTCTGAACCCACCTCATGAACAAAGTCAGGAAAATTTGTTAAATCCCACCCAAAAGGTGATTTTGCCAATCAACCACAAAATCACTTTTTTGGTGGGAGTTGCATAATGACAGTTGTGTGTGTTCATGAGGTGGGAACTCCAAAAGGCTATGTTGAAAATTTGGGGTAAAAATGTCAAGAAATGGCTGAGTTATGCATTTAAGTTGAACCCCCATTGAAATACATTAAACCTCATTTACCTTAGTTTCTCATATTGCAGTCACCACTTCCAGCAGCAAGGCGTGTCTTTGATTGGAGAGCAGATCTCGAATCTGGGACCTGCTATAGTGAGTGAGGTGTGTGAGGGGTGCACAGGGGGATGTGGGGTGGTGGGGGCTGACTGGTCGGAGGGAGGGTGCTGATTGATGAGGGACCTTTTTAGCACAAAACAAGAAAATGAACATCAAGAGACTTTTGCAGATATGTATGGGTTGCCACTAGACACCCGGGACATTGGGGATGGTGATCTGACAATGGGTAAGGCAAAGGGACCACTGAACTACCAATGAAAACACAAACAAACAATATATATATAAAATATGGTGACAGAGATTGGAGAGTGGGGAATGGGGTGAGGGACCACTAGACTACCAGGTTTCAGTCTCTTATTTACCAGGGACATCGGTCAAAGAACACTGGAGGAGGAAGGGACCACTAGACTACCAGGGCTAATGGCAATCAGAAAAATGGAGAGAGGGGAGGGGACACTGCTGCCCCTCCAAAAAAAAAAAATCAAGGGTTGATTTTCTTTCCTTGGTGTTCATCATTTCTCCATTATTTTTAAGCATTTTCCCTGATCTGTGAAAGGGGAGACTTTGGGGACACTGTTACTGTCCAAGCCACAAGATGCACCTGTAGTAGAGGAGGTCTTGTTTTCTTTTTAAAGTGTGAGAGGTTTCCCTACAGATTACTGGATCGTATTAAGTCAATGTGCCTTTTTTCCACATACTGTAATTCATACCGGTCACCTCACCTATCTCACATAGGAGGAATCCACCCCCCCCCCCAAAACAGTGCCATGGAAAAAGCCACTGCCCTCTCCTCCTTCCCCTCCTGATGGCACCCTATGGTAACACAATAAACCATTTCATTATATTGGGCCACACTTCCCAGAGAAGGTGTTTTATCACTTTATGCTCCAATTTAGACTACATGTTATACCAGTAGCCTCTTCTGCTTGATGTTTAAGTATCCATCATCATTTTATATGCAGAGCAACAAATGTTAATCAACACACAAAACCAAAGGCACTTGACATTGTATTTTGTATCTGTTAGTGATGAAGCTGATCCTTTAGGTTATTAGTTTTATTTGAAGTTTGCACAAAAGGTGTTAAGTTCCACTAATTTCATTTTTGTTCTGCTCCTACTGAAATGTTTACCTTTTTGTAATCTATGAATGTAAAAATATTGTCAAGTCAAACTATGTATGTTACAGGTAGACAGATGAGAGAAGTGCTACTCTGATGATCTAAACAAATCATGCATTGATATTGCATTCTGTGAACCCAATTCTTCCTTTAGATTTGACTGTTAAAGGTGATGCCTCTTGGAAAGCTTTTGAAATCATGCACAATTACTGCTGTGTTTCCCATGGTTTCCATTTTTATTTCCCCATATTCTCTATTAATGAGCAAAGTATAACAACATGATACTTATCCATTGATCTGTATTTGCTTCTGCTGTCTACAATATATGTCATATCTCCTGCATGTGACATCAAAACTGATTTCAATGACAAACTACCATGATTCATAAACAGGATTATGTCATCAAATGAAAATGATATATGATGAGCGATGGTCTTATTTTAACTAGCTGGCATATTTAAGAAAAAATGGACATACAAAAAAAGTGAGCAATATAAAAATAACTGTGTATAAATATTATTATTATTATTATGTAAGTTTTCATAATGATTTCCCAGACTCCAAAATTCTTCAGGGTTCATTTGGTCCAGGAGACAAGTTTTAGTTCTCATCCATGTGATATCATGCCTAGGAAGAGGTGACAACTGACCCACACTCCATAAAAAAATAACAAATTACATTGTTACTTCATAACACATTCATCAAAAATAAATGTGTGGTAAACATGAATAAATTCATTCAAGAAAGTGCAAAAAATGCCAAGTACTAGAACAAACTGCCTATTGTTGGTGTCAGTGGTTGGTAGCCTTTTGCTATCCTGAAAGACTGGTCATTATGCTGCCATGACCTGGGACAGTAAAATAATAAGCAAAATCATAAATTCCTCATGGAATACAGCTTCTGCAGATACAATGGTACCTGTCCCACCTACAAAACTAATGTCATGAAGTGCCCAGAAAAAGGCAAGCAAAAAGGTGTAGATCTGCACCTGAATATTCATGTGATGGAAGAGACCTATCGAAAATAAAAGGTTTCATGAGGGATATGCTCAACCTTACTAAATGTTAAATGCTATATTAAGATAATTTTTTTTATTCTGTGGCTATACAACAGTAGGGTTGTGTAAAGGTAAAGCTGTTTTGCACACTTCACAATTTGGCATATTAAGATTGTTTTTCTGCATTACACAGGAGGACAAGACATTTGTATTGTGTGAAATCCAATTTCAGTTGCATAATGCGGTAGAAAATAAGCAGTTCTTGTTTCATTTCCTGTGAGCAGGTTAATTTTAATGTTCAGTGCTGTGATATGTGCATAGCTCATTTTCTTTATGCTGAATTATAAACCCAATTGAATAGAAAGCGCATCCAAGTAAAATGCCTCCACAAAAACCTAGAGAACCAAACACAATATTATCAGAAGTCAACCATCAAAATAAGAAAATGAAAGCCATTGAGAAGCCGGTTGACATAAAAACATAACACAGAATAACAACCTGGATAAAAAGGCATTATTTTAAAAGACAGAAAATAAAAACATGAGTAATCTGTAGTAAATGTCATGAATTATATTTGTCGGTGACAGTAGTAGATACATTTTTAGAATTAGATCATTCATTTTTTATTGATTGAAGTTTATAATGCCTGATTAATGCAATGTGCAGGCACCACATATTTCTTAAAAGCACAAAGTAAACTGACTAGTTTGGCAGTGATCTATAAAACAAACCGGTTATAATGCGTACATTTCTAGCTAAACTCACTTAAAGTACTGTCATATTAATATGTACTAATATAGCTGATTAAAGGTCATAAATAATGCATTTAAATGAAGTGACGTCCATATAGTTCTTCACACTTTCAAACAGTTCTTTTTACCTCTTATCATCAATTTGAGATTAAGGCTCTGGTAAACTGAAAAGCAGATTTTATTGTCCAATAAAGCACCCCAATGGAATACAGGACTGCATGTGTGTATGTGTTTTTAAGAGGAAGTCAGCCAGATTTATTTCTTATATCACATAGGCACTCACCAGCCCCTTCTCTCTGTTCACCCCTTGAGCCTCTGTGGCTGCAGTTTTCTCCACCCTGCCAATCGCTCAGGCTTCTTCCCTTTGATATTGCTGCTGATGGAGACATTTATATTTATCAGCCCTGCAAATCAATGACATATGGAAATATGACAATGGGGAAGGCAAAGGGACCACTGAACTACCAAAGATAAAAAAAAAAAATATATATATATACACATACACACACATACATATAAAAATATGGGGATGGTGATTGGAGAATGGGGAAGGTGGTAGGGACTACTAGACTGCCAGGGTTCAGTGTCTCATTTACCAGGAACGCAACTGGAGAACACGGAAGGGGATGGACCAGTAGACTACCAGGGCTAATGGAAATTGGAGAATGGAGAGAGGGAAGACCCCTGAAGCTCCCCAAAAACATCAAGGGACATTTTTTTCAGGAATGGATGGGGATAACACCTATATGAGCACCTATTATTGAGCGACTCAATATGAGTGACTCATAAATAATGCTTGGAAGTGGAGCGAGTGGTGAAGAAGTCACTATATCCTGTACAGCAAGTGTAGCAGGAGCAAACTTGCAATAAGCAGGATATAGCATGTTAGTTGGGCTAGCACTGCCAAGCTGGCCATGTAGCATGGTGGTATATGCTACGCCCTGAAGTGAGTGACCTGGTTAGGCCAGAAAGGAAATATTTTTGTTTTTTAAATCTTTATGTATTCCCGTATGTCAACACCCCCCGTGGAGTTGATTATCTTTATTTTGGGGTGTATGTGGGGCTTGCCTCCACAGAGAGGGGTGCAGGGGGCATAGTCCCCTTCATAAACATACATATTTTTTAATTTTTTCAGATGCAGTAAGTGACCATTGCTATTTGCGACGGTCACTCTACTGTCCTTTGCCCTTTGTCTGTCAGGCAGTTCTTGTCTCGCTCTTTGTGGTCAGCGCTCATTAGGAGTCACAGTCATCACATAAAACTATGTAGGAGTGGGGGGTGCCACTAGACACCATTGGCATTGGGGATGGCAGTCAGACAATGGGGGAGGGCAAAGGGAACACTGAACTACCAATGATAAAATAATTTTAAAAAAATTTATAAAATATGGGGTTGGCAACAGGATAATGAGAGAGGGACCACTGGACTACCAGGCTTCAATTTTTTATTACTAGTTATTGGGATCAGGGAACAAGGGAAGAGGAGGGACATAAGACTACAAGGGCTAATGTGAACATTGGCAATGGCAATCGGAAAACAGGAGACAGAGCAGAGACCACTGCATATTAAAGTTCTAACTATCAATGGGTGTGAATGGTTACTTACTGTTCGAACAGTAAAGGATCACAAGCTGAACAGTATTTCTTAGTGAGAGGACATTATTTTCAGGGAAAAAATATATGTGTCATGATGATATACTACTTTTAAGACAAACAACTCATTAAGCATATCACTGGGACCTAAATACTGGTGTTGTGCTGTCCTTAGGGTGCAGTACTGTAGTTGTGTACAAGACTATTTTGAAAATTGTTACAAAAACAAGATAGCTGCCACCTCGAACAGTATTTGTCTGAGAATTGAACATAAATTAACCATTCAAACTGTTATTTAGTGTTTGGACTGTTCTCATTTGCCTTCCTGTCTTGAGGCTATCACAAAATTGTTATAATTCAAAATTGTAATGTATTTTTCACCAAACTGTCCAAAGGCACATCTTTGGCACACACCCCATCATCCATAAAATTACAGACAATTTTTTCATTCTCTGTGGGCTGCAGATGACTGCAAATAATCCTATGTTAACCTACGGGGAAAAACGTAATTTTACAGTTTTTCACTTTATATCTCAAAAGCCATATAAGATGCTGTCACAAACCTTTTTAGATCTTGCAACACTGACAGAATACCATGCATCCCAAGTTTTGGGCTATTTCATGAAAAAATGCCAACGTTATTAAGGTGCAAAAATTGAGATTTAACAGTGAAGTGCTGTACCAACCCATAACTTACAGGGGCACAACTGCGCCCCTATAATTATGTTTACTAAATTTTACAGCTTTTATTAGTGTTTTTCTTAGCTTCTCACACTCACCAAAATACCTACCATTCCTTTCGGGTCCGCTTGATAGTCCTTCATTTTAGCTCTCTTTCCTAAGGACTTAGTATAACTTCAAAGATCTGTTTAAGGTAGACACTTATGTTACAGGTATCATTACTAAAGCAGCAGTAGAACAAAATTAGGTGTAATCACCAGCCCCCTGCTACTTTGCACAGTAAACTACCCATTGGTACCCTCGACTGGGCATCCAAACTACTTTAGACAATTCTTGGTACCATCCTTAGATTTGGGAATGTATACCAAACTCGCTATCTCTAGAGGTCAGAAAGGGGTGGGGGTGTACAAAAACATAGTACACACAAATGACCAAAATACCCAGGTCCTGAGGAGAGAACTTTTGCTTAGGGCTATGCAAGGTCTGTACCTCTGGAGGGGTGCCCAGCAAATCCACACAGGAGGCAGTAACATGAATGTCCAAACCAGGCTGGGATTCTAGAGTATGACTTTATTCCAAAGATGGTACACTAAATCAAAGGTGGACCCCCAAGGTTCACACATTGTGGCACAAGGCAATGGCAGAACAACAGAACTCTGTATCAGACAGAAACTCTTAATATCCCATATTGCTTAGGACCTTGAACCCTCTTCAGTGACAATGGCCTCAGCTGAAATATACATTCTCTTCTAGTGGCACTGGCCACAACTGAACACGCAATTCCAATACAGCATAGGACTTAATATTTTGGCAGTTTGGCAACTGGTCATGATGGAGCACACTGGTGTTCAAAATTAGAACAATCCACACCAGGGGGTAAACTTTCTCTTCAGGCATTGATCACCAAGTCCTGAATAAGCAGACATCATTATGGAACCTGTAGTGCTGAACTGGTCACTCCAGAAGGGGGGCTGACCACCTTTTACTTCCACGTCCATATCCAGCCATTCTTTCAGAGTTACACCTCAAAATGTCTGTCAAAACAGTTAGCAATATGCATCTTATAATGTCTTTCACATCCAGCATAAGAACAACATTACTTCTGAGTGTAAAACTAGAACAGTCTCAAATTAGAACAACCTGGTGTATATTTCCTGTATCAGAGTACATGAAAAGAAAGATCAATTACTTTCCCCTGGAAGCACAAAGTCAGAGTACTCACAGTTGGAAAACAACAGGCAACTTCAAATGCCCTGGATTAAATCAGCGGATTGCCTCTCACATCCATTCTGGAAGTCCTTTTCATCAGACTGGGGATGAAAAATCAGGAACTCCTGCAAGACAATGGTTTCCACCACTTCTCTTGGCAGGCAGATGTTTCTCAGCACTAGGGTGAGAAAATAGGCTTTCCTCCACAGAGCCCACACTGCAGCTCCTCACTCTCCAACTGCTCACACTGAACTCCACTCAGAGACTAACTGAAGATTCTAAAACTTCTCACTCATAGCCAGCTGGTGTGGCCTATGTTGCTGCAAGAGTTCTAAATGACATCACCTCTCTCATCTCAGCTGAGATGAAGTAAACAGAGAGGGAGTTTGTGAAAAAACATTTAACTAGTTATTCACCAGCTTCCTTCTTTACCTAGCGCTAACACTGATGGAATGCTAGTAACTCCAGGGGACTGGGGGTTTACATAGGCAATCAATGTGACACTACCTTTGTTTCACTATAAAAGATTCCAGACATCTTCCAGTTCTTCCAGTTTTATTTGATGGTTCAGTGTGTTCTAATTCCACCAATATTTGAGTATTTTATGAATGCTTTAATTAAATTTTTTCTCAAGAAAAAAAGATGGCTGCCACACTTTGCACAGAAATAGCATTGTAGACCTGACAAGGGTTAGTATGGGAATAAAAAGACTCATGGTGCATAGCATAGGAGGTACCTATACAGGTAAATTTGACAGGTAATCTAATATTTTTCTTAGCTGTAACTGAATCAAGCTTTTTAGGAAAAACATTTTTCATCACACTGCTGTTTTAAAAAGATGTTTTTCTTCCTTATCTACTAAATTTTCCATACCTTTTGTTGCATTCTCACTTGGCAAAGCTATCATCTTTTCATTACAGAATAGATTTCATTTTATCTTTTTTAATTTAAAATCAGCATATATGCACTCTCTTGTGGAAAATGTGGAATTTTGAAGGTTGATGGTGCATGCCTGTACTAAAATGGTACATTCCATCTAGAACTTACATCTCCACACATGTCATTCCTGACCTTTATGGGATTGTGTCACACATGGTAATCCATGACTTGTTGCATTAAGCATCACCATACATACATATCAGTAGAGATATCTTGGGTCAGTAGCTAAAGAGCTGGCAGCTATTATCTGTGAATTACAACACATTAGACACAGGTAAACTGTGCAGTATTTGATTCTGGCTGGGAAAAAATTGTACTAAGCCTAATTGTGGTGGTTGAAAGATTCCAAGAATTCTCAAGTATTACACACTGGAAATGAAGAGTATAGCTGGCTCTGACATAGGGTCAGAGAATGCTAGAATTTCTCCTGAATGAGATTTATAGCGGTTTCTCTTAGTCTCAATGTATAGGTGTTTCTAGCATATCCTGACTGAAGGTCCATGTTGACTGTGGCCTGTTATATCTCTGCCCAGTTTACCCATTCCAGAAAAGGCCCTTAATCAGCTGAGGCACCTGAAGATCCAGTACAAACTGACTTAGCACCATATGAAGCTGGAAGTCATCACTAGATGGAACTCATCACTATCTGGGACTGAGAGCTGGTGTGAGCAGTACAAAGTAATCACTGACTATGTGCTTATGCATACAAGCCATGACAGCGCTGGAGTACGTATGTCTACATTCTCTATGTCTTGCACTTCAGTATCTGTATTTCCA
This sequence comes from Neoceratodus forsteri, assembly GCA_016271365.2. NCBI lineage: Eukaryota > Metazoa > Chordata > Ceratodontiformes > Ceratodontidae > Neoceratodus > Neoceratodus forsteri. The sequence continues at coordinate 440,544,147 of CM057451.1, read as the reverse complement.
GCATTCTGCAGTATGCAGATCTGGGGATTGCCAGAATGCTACTGTAGACCCAAGATATAAACAGGGCCTCTCATCAATACTGGAAGATGTACTAGATCAGGTCCACAATTTAAACCCATATGTTAAAGTCACAGTTATATAAGGCATAACATGAAACAGAACAGAAAACAGGTTTATCACCACCGTGCATAGTAAACAGAATGATAAAACATGCAAGGTGACAGAAAAATAACCATAAATCAACTTCTGGAGGTTTTGTACAAGGTGAGAATTAAAGATGTGGAGAAAAGAAGGATGAGAAAACTGAGAGCAACATGATTAAGGAAGCACAATGCATGGTGCATGCATATTTCATGGATACCAAGCACTTTACCATTACAGAGGAGTCCTTGCTGTACTGAAATAGCAAAGTCACCAATTAGCCAGCACTGACCTCAGTAGTAATCAAATCCTTGATCTCTCACTCTTGAGTGTCATTCTGGAGAAGGTACTGAGTTCAGCAGGGGCCAATGTGCAGAACAGGCATACAAATCTATTACCTACAAATGTTGGCATGTCATAATTTATTAAAGTCAATGTGGGGCACATTCCATGCAACACAATCATGTTGGTGCTTCTACCACATGAAGGTGGTGGTGGTGATGGTGAAGATAAACCTGAAGAGCCTGACTCTTGCAGAAATAATTACATGAAATGTTTTCATGCTGCACAGATAAAATACCCATGTGATATGCAGGCTGCAAGTATGATTTAAATGTTAATGGAACTGACTGCATGCACGTGGCATGCATGCAACAGCCAGTGTGAAAAGTACTTTTTATGTTAAATTGAATAGACTGCATGCATGTAGCATGCATGCAAAAGCAAGTGGACACTGATAACTGAACACATAAAAGTGAAGTAACTTGTTCACTCATCACACCATATACAAGTAGAGATTGATGAGATTAAACCCAGGTCTTCAGGTGGTTTCCAGTTCTCCTGGTTTGCAGTTCAGTGCCTTTAGCCACTAAGCTATACTGCCTGCACACATATGGCTCATATACTTCAATGACAAATCTGCATGCAGCATGCTTATTGCCACTGTGATACTTCAGTTTTCTTGTCTCCCTCATCTCAGCTGCACAGCTGAACTGTAGTACACATTCCAATGAAAACATGTGGTTCTTCCACCCCATTACATATACTACACACAAAAAACTATGTAATTACTTCTGTTTTGCCTGTACTCATACTGTTTTATCTCCATAGTTTTGAATGCTTCCACACAAATAGACTTTAATGGGCAAGCACAAAAGTAGCAATAACTCAACACCCACCAACATGGTCAGTCCCCTCACCATGCACACACATTGTGGTGGATACAGCCACGTTGCTATAGACAACTTACCCAGGATGAGGCTAAAAACGGGCATAATTGTCTAGTCCTCATTTCCCAGTCAACAAAAACTAAATAATTATATATATATATATACACACCTCAAGAGCCTCTTACCTGAGTACTAGGGAGCAAGAGGCAAGAGTCTTTAAGATATTATGTCTATGGGTCAGAGTGTTGGGGCTCACCCCCTTGAAATGAATGGGGTTATTTTTTATTACTATTTTATACATTATTTATTTATTTAGCTTTTGTTGACCGGGTAAGTGCACTAGACAATTCTGACTATTTTCAGGCACGACCGGGTGGGGGGATACAGATGAATGCCAACTGACCTTGAACCAGATTAAGCTGTTGGTGGTATTTTTAGTGAATGAGGAAATTTGGCCAGGACACCGGGAAATTCCCTACTCTTTCGAGAAGTGCCATGGGATCTTTAACATCCACCTGAACTACCACCAATCCAGGCAGATGGGACCCTCGGTTTAACGCCTCATCTGAAAGATGGCACTCAACATGCAGCACCCTCTCATGCTGCACTGCAGTGTCAGTACTGGAATATTAACTTAAGTGCCAGATGTGGGAACTGAACCCACAGCCCTCTGATCTCCGGCCTCAGAGGCGAGTGTGCTACCTACTGAGCCACTGACACTGTCAATTATGATGGCAAGGTGGAGAATAATGAAGTCCACCATTCTACTAATAAGGCCCTTGCTAGTCACCTTCATTAATCTCCAACTTTCCATCAATAATGAATAAAATAGTAATAAAAAAATACCCTTATTCATTTCAATGGGGCACGCCCCTGCACTCTCCCTTGCCCTATATCATAATGTGCCTAAGCATGGGGATATGGAGGTCAGCTTCACTGGGGAGGGATAAGCCTGCCTATAGTGGGACTCCAATAGTCTGTGCATACCAAACCACTCAACTGTTCCTGAATGAGGGTCAGCCCTCATTTACCTCAACAACTGCTCTACTCCTCATCTGTCCCTCATGGAATAAATTGTGCTCAGAGAGAGAGGATGTCCTGTAAATTTAGACTTTATAGCAGGGGCACCATTTCAGAGGGAGCCAACAACCTGTGGATGCCAGGTGCTAGTTAGCCCCTATGTGGCAAGCTCTAGAATGTCTGGAACATCTCTAAAAGGTAACTTATTTGTTGTGAATGAAAAATGATATGCAAATCAGGAGAAATTCAAATGTTATGATTCATCTCTCTCTATACCTCAGAGCAGTGCATCAGATTTGGGCTTAATCCCACCTAGTTACTAACCATTTTTTTCTTGGCTGAAGATCTGCCCCCCCCAAAAAAAAACAACAACTTTGTCCTGATTTCTCTCCCTGACTCCATTCTATTCAATACTGTTCCCATATGGGTCATGAAGCCAACCAAAATCACAGAAGTATGAAAAACACACCAATATTTCAGTCCTTCCTCTTCCCCCAATCCCCCTGTAAAAAAAATACTTTTACTTACCTGGCCATCTGTCCAGAACCTGTGGCTGGTCCAGTGTGCCACAAGCCCAGTTTTCAGTCTGCTCTTTCTCCATCCTTCTGCCAGAAGCTGGATGCTAGAACCAGCCATCCCAGGTCTCCAATGTGGTCTGCGATGAAGCCACCCTACCAACTGGACCCACCCAACCTGTGTTATTTGCTTCTTGCTTGGGTGCTGCTGTGACTGCTGCCACGCTGCACTGATCAAGGCCTATGAAGGCCACCCACAGTGCTGTCACTGCTGCTGCTAGGCCTGGCTTGCTGCTGTGGGTGGGCCTTTGCTGTTTGTTTTGCAAGTCAAGCCTAGTAGAGTAAGAAGGTAGTCTAGTCTTCATTTATTCTCTAACTCACCTTCTGCCCCTTCAGCCACCAGGGAGATGGAGACTCACTAAGGATAGACCAACAAAAATATACTGCCACAACACTGCTATTGAGAGTTCAGTGCTTCACTGACTCCTCCAAGCCCTAGTGTGCAGGCTGTCTACTCTGTGGCATGAAGACAGTGTTGCACTTGCATGACTCATGTGCGCTTGCTTTGCTGGAGCTCCTCCATGTCACATGTGATGCTGCTGCCACTAATAGGTTGAGAGAGTGGAAAACTCAGTACAGATACAGTTGAGTCAGGAGTGCACCTGCAGCATGAGTGCACACAGGCCATGGGAGCACTTATTGTGCAAATGATTAAATCAAATTTAATGCCATTATTGCAACACCATAGAACAACCTAGGCAAAATGCGGGTGAGAAGGCAACTGCCCCTCTGCCTACAAATGGCACTCCTGCTTTATGGTCCCTAAGAGGATGCAGTGGTGACACCGCTTCCTAAAAAGCTTCTTTGGACCCAAACAGCTGCGCATACTACAGAGCCATCTTGTTGGGAACATGATTGAGAAAGTGGTTGTGCTGCAACTGGAGAACCACCTTACCATCCACAATGTATTCAATCCTCTCCAGTCAGGATTCTGGAAGAGGCATAGTTTTGAGACTGCTGTGGTTCCAGGTGCTCAGTGATCTCTTGATGGCAAGAGACCAGAAGCACCGTTCCATCTTGGTGCTTCTGGATCTCTCTTTAGTGTTTGTCACTCTGGACCATGGGGTTCTGCTTGAGCACCTGAGGGTTATCTGTGGCCTGGCTGGTCCAGTTCTCAGATGGTTTCATTCTTTCCTAGATGGCAGGTTTCAGAGGGTGGTATCTGGGATTTTTCTTCTAGCCATTCTCTCTGCCGCTGGGGTCCCTCAGGACTCAGTGCTGTCTCCCATGTTGTTCACAGTGTATTTGTTGCCTCTCGGAGACATTGTAAAATGATATGGGCTGAGGTTTCATTGATATGCTGATGACACACTGCTCTGTCTGTCTTTGCACCTGACCAGGGTTGTATCGGTCTCAATGTTTAACAGCTGTCTGTCAGAGATCCATGACTGAATGAAGTCTAGCTGGTTAAAATTGAATTCAGGAAAGACTGATGTGTTGGTGGTGGATTCAGGGCATCAGCCAGAGAGGCCAGTGGTGGATTACCCTCTGGGCTTTGGCTTAATGGTGTACAACTGCCTACTTCTGAATGGGTTTGTAATCTGAGGGTGGTTCTTGATGATGGGCTGTCAGCAGTCATCAAGTCTTCCTTTTACAGTACCATCTTAGTAACATTACCAGAATTAAGTACCTTGTTCCATCCAATGATTTGCCCATGTTGATACATGCCTTTGTGGCCTCTTACCTTGACTGCTGTAACTCCCTTTACCTGGGGCTTCTGAAGTTGATATCTGCCTCTTGCAGCTGGTGTAGAATGCTGCAGCATGACTGCTGACTGGGACTTTGCATTACAGTCATATTACTCCCATGCTGTGTGATCTGCACTGGCCACCTATACAGTGGCAGATCACCTTCAAAGTAGGTCTTCTGACCTATAAAGCCCTGCATGGACAAGTACTGAGTTCCTGCAAGAGATCCTGGTTCCCTACAGCTCCAGCTGTCCTCTTTGCTCAACTGATGAGGGTTGTTAGAGGTTCCCAGGAGTGGTTGAAAACATCTGGGACCCATGCTTTTATGTTTGTGGCTCCATTCCTGTGGAACTCTCTACCTCATCAGATTAGAGTTCAGGACCATGGAGTGCTTCAAAACCAGCTTAAAAACACATCTATTTAAGCAGGCTTTCAGCATCTGATGTTTTATGGATTGTGGAAATTTTAATCAAAGCTGAATTTTATAAAATTTTATTGAATTGTTTTGATGTATATTATGCACAGCTCTTTGACATTGAATTGCACTATATAAATATAAATATTATTATTATTATGGTAGAAAATAGTTATCAGGGGCTAACATCAGTACAAGTAAATCGATGGTTTCCACTGTGTTCTGAGGTTCTGTATCTCCACATTTCAGGATGTGTCCTGATTATCATGAAGGTTAGTGTCCCTCATTGTCCCTCATTTTGAGTATCCATGTCCCTCATTTCAGTTCCAAATGTGAGGTATGGTGCATGCTTCCAAGGCCCTACTCAGCATAAAAGTGCTGAGTATGGCCATAGTGTATATGTTCCATACAGAATGACAAAGGGATAGTAAGTGAGCTGAAACAGTAATGAAGAAACATTAATTCGTAGCACTAAATATGCATAAGGGATTTGCATGGTCCAAAAGAAAAAGGTCAGGCTTCACACAACAGAGTTCCCTCTTCAGACATCTGAATGGAGGATGTTGGCTGACTATCCTATGCATAGAATGCAGTAAGCAAACAATACTTTACAAATTAATGGCAATTTAATGACAAAACCCAAAAGCCATTAAACATTTCATTTCATTTATTTCATTTCATTTTATGTTTTATCCTTGTAAGTCTGATGTGCAAATTGCCCTTTTTCACAGATGACAAGCAATACATAAAAAGACTATAGTGACAAATACAACACACTGTGACAAATTACAATTCTACATCAACAAATACATTCCTGAAAAAGTTGTAGATGCCTTTTTAGCCTTCACTTGAAAAACAATAATGAGTTACAGTTCAACACATCATATGGGAGGTAATTAAAGAAACATGGTCCCATGTATAACAATGACTTTTTGAAAAATGGGACATTAAATGTAAATTTAGATTGGGTTCTGGCACAATTGGAATTAACATACTTAGAAAAATATGTACTTACTGAATTAGGTAAAAGGCCAGATTTAATTTTAAATAAGAAGGAACACATCTTAAACTGAATTCTAGTAGTGAGGGAAAGACAGCTGGAAGATTTCAGCAGAAGACAGTGTTGAGTCCTGACTGGGACCGAAAGCATAAATCTTAAGATTGAATTATACATGACAATTGATTTTCCTAAGAATTTGCAGTTCATGGCAGCATATACCACCAACCCATAGTCCAATACACTAAAGAGAAAACTATGTGCCAGGAGCTTACTGGATTCAACTATTAAGAATGGCTTAACTCTATATAATCAACCAAGTCTTTGATGAATTTTCTTGATAGTGGATGCAACATGATATTCAAAAGTGAGATCAGTATCAAACACAAGCCCTAAATATTTAAACGTATCAACTAATTCAATGGTGGCTCCTTTACATCGTGAACAGGTAAAGGTCAGACATGCTGTTCTTTTTGAAGAACAGCATAATTTTTAGCTGAATTAAGCACGAGTGAGTTGGAAAACAACCAATTTTGAAAATAATCCAAATTAACCTGAAGCTTATGAAGAGCCTTATTTGGTGTTAAACTAACCTCGTAAATGACAGCATTATCTGCGTACATTATAATAGAACTAGATGAACATGAGTTTGGGGCATCATTCATGAAAAGGGAAAAAATAAGTGTGCCAGGATGGATCCCTGGGTAATAACACATTTGATTACTTTAGAAGAAGAAAAATGACCATCTATGATTGTTACATGTGATCTGTTCATGAGGTATTGGGAAAACCATTTGATAGCTTCACAGGAAAATTGCAATTTGTCCAGTATACAAGGAAACAAGTTGTGCTCCACAAGGTTGAAGGCCAAGGTGAGGTCCACAAAAAGAGAAGCAACCAAGTGCTCAATATCAAGGGCACTATGGATGCCACCAGTGAACCTCACCAAGGCAGTTTCAGTGTTATGCCTTGCCTTGAAACCATGCTGACAGGTGGTTAACAAACTATACTTGTTAAGGTGCTCTAAGGTCTGATCTAATATAATTCTTTCTAGAATCTTGTACAATTGTGGAAGAAAAGAAATTAGTCAATAATTTTAAACTAATTATGGATTACCAGCTTTATGTATGGGTCTGATTACTGCATACTTTCAAAGCTCTGGGAATTCACCATGAAGAACTGAAAAATTGAAGATGATGGTTAAAGGATAAGAGAATGTATCAATACCCAGTTTTAGAATTCGAATATCAATACAATCAGTAAACAAATAAGGTTTGGGATAGTTACTAAGTATGTAATCTGTAACAATCTCTGGGGTCACTTTGTGAAGTGTAAATTTAGAAGAGGCATCAGAATCAGAAAAGAGGATAAATTGATATCAAAATATACATTAGATTTAGGCAACCTTAAACTTTCTAGGTCTCTCAAGTAATTATTAAAACATTCGAGAGCAATCCAGGACTGCAAATAGGGAATCATTTTTAGGCAGGGAAATTAGTTAATCTTTTCCCTTCCCATTAATTTGTTTATTGTCTTCCAAGTGTATCTGGAATTACTAAAAGCTTTTTTTTGTTGGTTTATAAAGAAACTTACTTTTGCCTTTCTAGTTTCTGATTTGCATTTATTTCTCAAGATTTTAGAGGCCAAAGGGTACTATCATCTCTGCTAGAGTTATAAAGTTTCCAACTGCGATCTCTTGATCAACTTGAAACAACTTACAAAATGATCAGAATTATTTGAGCTTACCTAATTTTGAAGGAAATCAATGAAAAGGATATTTAATAGCTCTAATTGTTAGCAGTAGTATGAGAAATAGAAATTGATGTGTTTTTAGATGAGATTAGCACCAGCTTAGTTGCTGCACATGTGGCAAGTGTGCAGCATGTGAACCTGATGTGATTTGTAAATGATGTTCACACTAGCTTAACTCCTGCACTCATGTCAAGCATACAACACACAAACCTGACGTGATTTTTAGAAGATGTTTGCACCAGCTTACCTGCTGCACATATGTCAAGCTTGCAGCATGCAAAACTGATATTGTTTTTAAGACTTGGTCCACATAGGTTCACTTTGTGTATGCGAACCGCATGCAAACATTGCACAATTAAGCATGTCGCATACATTCTGCATGTACACAGAACACATATATTTCTGTAAGGGTGAGCTTTTCAGCATTGGTAAGTTTTCTTCTACTAATGTATATGAAGCATGGATGTAGAAAGAATTCCCATGTGAGGACAATAAAAATAAATGTTTTCTATCCATCCTTTCCTCCTCATCACTTGAATCCTTTTCTATATGATTCAGTTTTGCTCTCCTGTCATTATTTTCCACAAGTTGTGCTGCTGTTCCATATATACATCTGATTACTTGCCTCCACCCTTTCCTATGTGATGCTATAGACAAACAAGAGACTCAATGAGCACCACTGCATCAGTAAATGCCAAGATTGCCAAAAGTAACACTGGCCATAGCGTCTCCACTGCATGCATTCAGACTGAAACACCCAGACTCTTAAATCAGCACAAATGCCATCACCAGCCATGCAAAACATGCATCCTCCAGTAATCAAGACATGGCCACTTGCACCCCAGCCTGTTTGTGTTCTCCATATCCACTAAACAACATGGGCCACCACTTCCTTCACTCTAGTCAACAAGACTAAGAAAATGCAGACTCTTAAGCTCAAGTAAAACCATTGTCAGCTTTGCAGACCATGCACCCTAGAAGAATCAAGGCACTTCCTCCTCCTCCTCCTCCTATTTAGGCATGCTTGTGTCTTCTGCTTCCAGCAGCAACATAGACCATTGCCACCTCCATCCCCTCAGACCTTTAGGCCAGAGCAAACATCTTTGCCAGCTACTGTATGCAGACCATGAATCCGTAAGGAATCAAGACCTCCTCCTCTGGCCTGCTTGTGTTATCCACATCCACCAGCAACATTTTATATTTATTTATTTATTTATTTTAATTAGATTTCTACTTTTGAGTCAGAGACTCATTTTCAAAGGTTCCAAGTCAAGCAGAGAACAGTACAATACTATACAATACAGATAGCAGAGATCACATGGTAGGCATCATGAAATCAATAAAGTGTCACATAAGTTTCAAGACTTGTTAGTTTCAGGTACAACTTAACAATAGATAAAATGCATTTCATCATTTGTTGCAGGGTAGGACTAGCCAGGTAGGAAATAACATGTCATCAATATAGCAATGTTATGACAGAAGGAAGATGGGAAGGGGGTAAGCAACTAGAGTGGTGTTGTCAAAAGGAGGCAGAGTGGTAGGGAAAAATGAGGAGGGGAAAGGTAGTTGAGGAGGGTGGTAAATCAATTTATGTTAGGATTGACTGGAAGAGGGGTTAGTAGAGCAAAGGTGAATAAATCAGCAGGATCGGTAGATCATTTGTTTGTGCAGTTACAGGTTGATACACTCTTTAGATGGGACCATAGCCCTATTTTGAAATGGCTCAGCATTGTGCCTCCAGTCAGTGTGTCAGGTAGTTCATTAAACCATTTGGGGCCCTTGAAGGTAATGGATTTCTGGGCCAATGGCGTGCACTTGAAAGGGACTTGAGTCCACCTTTTGACGTGCTTGCATCCACCAGATGCATCCGCACTGAGAAACCCAAACTCTTAAACAGCATAAATGCCATTCCCTGGCAGATTTTCAGCCAGCTAGTCAGCTAGCTATCAAGCCATGACTCCAGACAGCCAGCCCATCAAGGCAGCAAGACCTGAAGCACAGCAAGGCCCAGCTTTGTCTGCTGTGATGGTAAGTTACTTTCACTGTTCATAGGTTCATAGGTAGTTTACAAACAAAAAAAACAATTGCCTGTAACTGCTCACCATCCTCCTAAGTGTGATCACCTGAAATACTGTAGTTTTTGCTGTATTCATCAAATTTTTTCTTGACTTCATATATATTGTGACTTCTGGCTATCTCCCGTGGGGTGAATTCCTTAGCGGAATTACTGTCTGGTTGAACCATGCACCCATTTTACTGATACAAAATTGCTCTCCTTTCAGTTCTAATGCATGACTCCTTGTGATGTATTGCTGATTTCTTAATTCCAAGCCCAAAGATTCCCATACACCAGTGTTATCGAGAGTTCTGAATATCAGGCACATACCTCCCCTTAGTCCTTTGTACTCCAAAGTAAATAGATTTAACTCAACCTACCTGATTTCATAACTTAAATATTTAATTCTTGTTATCAACTTTGTAGCCCTGTGCTGCATTCCTTCAAATGCCTTTATATGGGCCTTATGGTAGGGGGCCCACAGTTGCACACAATACTCCAGATCCGGTCTGACAAGGGAGAAGTATAATGGCACAATCTCATTATTCTCTCCCCTACTTTGGATATGTCTCCTAATGCTACTCAAAATTTCATTTGCTCTATGAATCATTAAATGGCAGTGATTTTTAAAGTTTAACTCTTTAGAAATCATCATACCTAAGTTTTTTCCTCATTGGCGTCTCTTAGTTCTTGGCCATTTAACATATATTTTGCCATTTTATTCTGTCTACCAAGGTGCACTGACACACTTGTTCATGTTAAATTTTGATTTGTATGATTTGGCCAAAGTTTCTGATTCTGTCGATGTTTTCTGTAAGTTGATGGCATCAGTCATGTGCTGTACCACAGTCCCTAGCTTTGTATCATCCCCAAACATTGAGTACCATATACCATCCACCTTGGGCATGGTTGAGACATAAATGTTAAAAAGGCAAGATCCAAGGACCGATTGTTGTGGCACTCCTTTAGAGACCCTCCCCCAATTAAACATGACCCCTCTAATGTTGATCCTCTGTTTTCTATCTGATAACCATGACATTATCCACTGAATTATTTTGGTATTTAAAAGGCAGTTACACAAAACTTTAATTAGACAAACAATCATGTAGTACTATATCAAAAGCTCTAGACGGATCTAAATAGATAATATCAACTGAACTCCCTATGTCCAAGACCCAGTGTTCACCGGGATTATCCAGTGTTCATTGTCAGAGGAGTCTTCCCAGATGCCTTGAAAGAGGCACTGGTGAGATCTCCTCTTGAAGACATCATATCTCAACCCTGATATCCTGGTGAATTATTGGCTGTTCACCGACATTCCATTTTTAGGAAAGGTTGTTGAGAAAATAGTGATGTAGCAGCACGAGGGGCACCTAATGACCTTTGACATCTATGAGCCACTCCAATGGGTTTTCAGGGTTCGGCATAGCACCAAAACAGTGTTGGTTAAGGTGCAAATCGACATCCTCAGGGCAAGAGATAGAGGAGAAAGGTCAATTCTTGTTTTCCTAGATCTTTCATAAGCATTTGACACTGTGGATCACTTTGTACTTCTAGATCACCTTAGAGAATATTGTGGACTCACTGGTACTGTCATCAACTGGTTTAAGTCCTATCTCTCGGGCAGGAAGCAATGGGTGGTGATGGGGAATTTCTCCTCTCCCAAAAGCTCCTGCCATGTGGAGTGCCTCAGGGTCTGATTTTGTCACTGGTGTTATTCATGGTGTACCTGGGACTGTTATTGGACTCTGTGGGGTCAGGGAGCAGCTCTAGCAATCTCAGGCTGCTCTCCTCTCCTCTGCAACAGGACCACAGTCACTATTGGGTAATTAAAATGGGAGAAATGGACACCTCCCACCAAGAGCATCGGGGACAGGACTGATAAGCAGCAAGCACCATCACAATTAGAGCCAACCACCATACCTATGGGAGTGGCTTCTTCAATTGTCTGGCCTCGAGACTTCTTCTTGAATTTCCCTGTGAAGTGCCATACCAGAGAGTCTTCCTGAATTTTTTGACCCCCTCCTGCTAATTGTTAGCTGGGCCAATTGACTCGAGGCTGATTGCTGGCACCAAATTTAAATCAGGGTGACCAGCATATATAAAGGGAGACACCAGAAGCCAAATGGGACTGTTAGTAGACTCTGTGGATGTCGGGAGCAGCTCTAGCAATCTTAGGCTGCTCTCCCTCTCCTCTGCAACAGAATCATGGGAACAATTGGGTAATTGAAATGGGAGGAGCTCCACTGCTGCCAAGAGCATCGGGGACAGGACTGATAAGCAGCAAGTGCTTTCATAATTATAGCCGACGCCGTACCTACCAGAGTGGCTTCTTCAATTTTCTGGCCTCAAGACTTCTTCTTGAATTGTATTTTTTCCCACCCACTCTGGCCCTGACTTCTGTTAAATGCCTGAGAAGGAGGCGGAGTCAGTGGCATTGGGTATTGATTTGAGCAAAAAGAGCAGAGTTGAGGGAAGAGCCACAAGCAAAAGGACAAGAAAAGCCTCGTCAAGTGAAAAGGAAGAGGTGCTAGGAAACACCTCGGGACAAGATAGCTAAAACTGCATAGATTTGACTTGAGGAGTACAGCACATATTTAGGAAAATCTTTCTTTTTCTTAAACAGTGGAGTGCTTAACAAAAAAGAGTACAGTGCTTAAAAGATTTTCACCTTAGTATGGCATAAGTCTTGTGCTAGCTACTCTTAACTTACTGTGGGGAGAGTAGGTAAGGGTACAAAGGAGGACTGAGCAGAAGGTTTATAAAGGAGATCAGTGCTCAAAAAAGAGTACAGTGCTTAGCAAGGTTTTTCTACTAAAAGGAAAGTGTGTGTGGGATTGTGCATTAGGTATAGGGGGCACATCTATAGGCCATCCCGTGTCAACACTTGTAACTGGGATTCATGCAATGCAATGGTTGTGGGGCTATTCTCCCCAGGGTGGTGCTCTGGTGGATGGGACATTGCCCAATATGTCATAGACTAGGTGAGCTATGAGGGCAGGTGCAGGAAGCCAAGAGGGAAATCATGAGACTCCAGCACATAATGGCTAGGGCCTCCATCTCCTCACTGACTCCTGCACACCTGGCAGGGCTGGGAAAGTGGAGATTGGTGTTGAGGGAAGGGAGAAAGGAGATAAAATGCATTAAGGGAAGTATGGAACCAGGCATGGGTATCAGGGTGGAGAACTGGTATGCACTCTGGTTGGGGAAGAGAGGCCAAACATAAACAGGGGTACCTGCCACAAACCAGGGAACTAAGGGACCACCAGATGCCAAAGGAGAAGACCAATAGCCAGAGGACAGTTAAAAGAGTGCTAGTGGTAGGAGACTCTATGATTAGAGGAGTGGAACTGAAACTGGAAGGGGGCAGTAGCACAGAGGTGTCAGTCATTTGTCTACCTGGGTGTAACAGGGAGACCCTATTATGTGTTTAAACCCTGTCATAAATACAAATATGTGCAATCCCCCCTATTTTCCTTTCATTCTTTCCTTTCCTCTTATCTTTTCTGCCTTTTCTTTAAATTCTTGTCAGGATGTCCAACCTGGCAATCTCCAAAAAACTCTTTGCTGTCCCTTATTCTCTTGATCCCCTTTTTATGCACACAGCATTATGCTCCAAATTGCAGAGATAGGAAATAGTGTAAGTCACAGTTTATTGTTAATGTCTGGTGCCCCTTGGTTTAAGAAGAAGTGTAGTGCCAGTTTCTGGAGCACTGAGCTCCAGAATCGCTGTTGCTGAGTGCAAAGGACAGCGCTGGTCACCGAGTGTGACCGAGCAATTCTTTTTTTTGGAGTGGGTTGCTCCATGTTGGTGTAGCTGCATATAGTGGATGAATGTATGCTCCTTGTTTGGATCAAGTAAAAGAATGATTTCTTCAGAGCAAAGGTGTGCTCCGAAGAAAAAGCCAACTGCCACGCTAGTGGCAAGATCAAAGTTGCTTGAATACCTGACTGTTGGCTAGCGAGACACTACAGACAAGGGTAACTGTACACCCAGTAGTGTCTAGAATAAAGTGTATCCTGTACAGAAGCAGCCCCAGAGATGTAGTGATTGAGGGCTGCATATAAAATATAATAATGAAGCCTGTGATGTCACGGCCTATGGAACTCTCCAGTTATGTAATGTCACAGCCTACGGAAACTCCCCAATTATGTAATGTCACAGCCTATGGAAACTCCCCAATAATGTGATGTCACGGCCTATGGAATCTCCATAATTATGTGATGTAATCACAAGGAGCTATAAAAAGGGCCCATCATTAGAGACTGTCAGATAGTCGAGTCAGTCTATGCAGACAGTGAGTAGGGTAAGACCTACAGTTGGTGTGTGTGTGTGTGTGTGTGTGTGTGTAGAGATTTCACAGAGAATATTTGAGAAAAGTATTCATTGGACTATCTGGGCTGAAGCAAAGCTGCAGACTCTGCTGAAGGAAGCAGAGGTCTGAATTTCTTTGTGCAGGACTAATTCTTTGACTTTTTTTTTCATTTCTTAAATAAGTGTTTTTTTCCAAAAAATAAATTAATGAACGCATTTGTGCATTTTTTATGCACTTGATTCCTGCTTTGTTTTGTCAGTTATAGTTCACACTGGTGTTATCAGTGGGATGCCTGGCTTGTCTAGACTACCTGGGAGACACTGCCAGGATGGTATAGTCCAGTACCCGACACATGAACAGGTAAAAGGTGTGAAGCTGATGAATGTCCAGTGGACTCGAGCAATGGCTGAAAAGCACAGGTTGGACCCTGGTATCCGGCTGAAGATTGCAAGGAAAGAGAGGGAGGATGCCACAGACAAGGAGCCCTTGGAAGAAGAAGATGGGAAACAGATGGAGGAGAGTGCACCGGAAGACCCCAGTGACATGCTGCGCTGGCACTGTCTAAAACAGTTGGAGAAAGAGCATGAGTGAGCAGAGGACTGATGCCAGTGAGATGTGGACAGGAGACTACAAGAAGAGGAAAGGAGGAGACAGGATGAGAGATGGCTGGATGCCTTGCAAGCCATCCATGCCCTGACCCCTGGGCAACCTGACCAAGATGTACCCCATGACATAAAGTTAACAAAATTGACAGAGGATGATGATATAGAAGCCTACTTAACTACATCTGACCATATAGCTCAGACATGTGTTTGGCCCCAAGACCAGTGGGTCATCAGACTTGTCCCTTACTTATCTGGATGGGCCCAACTGTGTAAAGTCACCTTACTGCCCCAGACCCTAATGATTACAATCAGGTCAAGGAGGAAACCTCCATTGGTATGATATCAATACAGAGACCTATAGGCAATGATTCAGGTTCCAAAAGATGATGGGCCAAGATACCCCTCAAGAGACTTTGGCAGGTTAAAAGTTTCTGCCTGAAATGATTACAATCAATGGTCAAAACCTCGATCAAATTCTTGAATTGATAATTATAGAGCAATTTATCCAAGTACTGCCCCAAGATGTTCAGGTAAGGGTGAAGGAGCACAAATCTGACACAGCAGAGAAGACCATCACTCTGATGGAGGATTACCTGGCAGCCAGACCATCAAAGTCCAGAGAATACCGAGGCTCTTCACCCCAACCTACAGCACCAGTAAGACCTTTTGAAAATACTTATTCCAGACAGTTAAATGTTGGGGGAAATAACTGGTGAGGGGATTGAAGGTCAAGGCCCTATTCCGCAAACATTATTTGTCACAGCTGTTTGGGAAAAGGACACATAGCCCATAATTGCCCCAAAAGAAGAAACGAAGCTGCTCACTTGGCAGTGGCTAATTGGGGGTATGTTACCACAGTGAGGATCAGTCAGGATGAACTAGTGGGATTGCTGGACTCAGGAAGCAAACAAACCTTGGTGAGGGTGGACATTTTAAAGAACTACCACAGTAAAGGACTAGAGGCAAAGTTAATCTGTGGCCATGGGGATGTCCACTAGTACCCTACTGCAATGGTGGGAATGACCATAGGGCAGGATAAACAACTCATCTCTTAGTTTAGTACCTAGACTGCCAGTTCCCATTATTATCAGCTAGGATTTCCCAAACTTTGACCGGTTGATAAAAAATCAGCAGATCTGTGACCAGCTTGTGGCAGTAACCACTTGGGCCCAGGCAAAACAAGAACAGGCACAGAACATTTTTCCATTTGATGAGGAGGTATATGAGGTACCCGGGAAAACAAGGAACTCAAGAAAGGAGAAGAGGTCCAAAAAAAGAAAATGGTTTGATACCCATCAGGAAGGAATACCTGATGTTGGGTCCTGTTTAGCTGGGACTAATATAAAAATGGAGCAAAAGTTGGATGAGACTTTGAATCCATTTTTCTTACAGGTGGACCAGGTGGTTGCAGAAGGTCAGTCACAGTATGTCATAACAAATGATGTTTTATTTTGAATGTGTACTAACCCCTCTATGGGGAATGTACAAGACAGATGATGGTACCCCAGAAATATAGGGATAGACTAATGTACCGAGCCCATGATATCCCTATGGCTGGCCATGAAGGATGAGATAGGACATTAGGCAAATTGACTAATCAGTTTTTGGCCTGGGATACATGAGCATGTGGCTGAGTATTGTCCATTTGTCCTGAGTGCCAATTGATAGTCAAAGGTGAAAAGTGGATAAGGTGCCCCTACAGCCAAGACCTAGAGTAATGTCCCCATTTGAGAGAATAGCTGTGATGTGGTAGGCTCCCTAACAAAAAGTTCAAAAGGCAACCAATATATTTTGGTGATCTGTGATTATGTGACCAGGTGTCCTGAGGCGATACCCCTCCGGACTGTGACAGCCCCTTGGATTGCCAAGGAACTGGCTAAAATTTTTAGTCAGTTGGGTATCCCTCAGGTCATTCTCACAGATGGAGGTACCAACTTGAGCTCAGTATTCCTCAAGGAGTTGTATAGATTGTTAGGGGTAACTGCAGTGAAAACATCTCCCTACCACCCCCAAACTGATGGATTGGTAGAGCATTTTAATAAGACTCTAAAACATATGCTTCAGAAGTATGTAGAAAAAGAAGGGTGGGATTGGGACAAATATCTCACCCTATCTCTCTTGTTTGCATACCGGAGATGCCTCAAGCCACTATAGGTTGTCACTAGAGATGCAGTGAATTTTAAATCTCCAGCGATGTGATTAAGTGGCCACTTGAGTGGCCACTGTAAAGTTCTCACTTTGCCTTCTCATTATGATTTGGTATTGTCATTCCACCTTAACGGAAGTAAGGTGAAGTGACAATAATATAGGCAGTGCCCACATCACATGGCTTATAGTACTGAAGTCACATGCTTTAGCCAGGCAGGAAGGAAGTGAGTCATAAAACCAGTTACTTTTACTTTCTCCTTTGCAGTTGTAGAAGGAGGAAGCCTTTTTGGTGAGAGAGGAGAGTTTGTTTCCTAGTTGCATCGTTGTGATTTTGAGCACAAAAAAACTGCTTTTTTAAAAGCTACATCTTGATTTTTTTTGTACTGTGTTTGTCATTATATTTTTGCTACTGAATTTTTTTCATAAGTTTTTTGTTTCGTGTGTGTGTGTGATTGTGTATGTGCGTGTCTGACAGTGTGAGACTGTGAGTGTGGGTGAAGGTTGTAGTATTGAGGCATCAGTGATAGTCGGGGACTTGTGCGAGATGGACCCAGGATGAGGAGAGTCTTTGGCCTGTGGGTGTGAGCAGAGGAGAGAAGCACGCACATGTGAAGGTGGTTGGGTGTTACTGGACCACTCCCGACTCTTGGGTGTTGCTTCCCCCCTGTGGAAGCAGCAGCACCAGTGCCCCTGTTGGCTGCGCATCCACCTAGTCTGCCACGACCACCATCACCAGTAGCAGCTGCATGGGCTCCAGCAGCACCCCCTCCATCACCTCCACAGCTGCAGGTGGAGCCCCCAGGTAAATGTAACTGGTTCCAGCAGTATATCTGGTCCCCCCTGCAGCTCCCCACTATGGCAGTTTTCTAACTGTGTGGGGGGAGACAGCACCATTGTGGTTTGCCATCTGTGTGGTGTGCTGGTGCGCCGCGGTCCCCAGGGGACACATTTGGGGATCGGTGGCCTGTGCATGCACATGGCAAACCACCACAAGGTGGAGTGGCAGGCTGCCACTGAAGGGGCCAGGCATCCACCTGCTGGCCCTTCTGTGGCAGTGGCAAAGGGTGCTTGGGTGAAGTTGTGCCTCGCCACCACAGCAGGAGGAGGGCAACTGCAGCAGCTGCTCCACCACCACCACCACCACAGGCACCAGCAGCACCTTCTCCACCACCACCACTACTATGTGGCTTTCCAGCCAGTGGACTCCACCACAGTGCCATGCAATGCAGGCTGACATTGCACTGGTGTGGGCGGCCCTCAAGAAAAGCAATGAGAGGGTGGGTGCCGCAGCAGCAGGTGGATCAAATCCAGCAACAGCAGCTGCAAATACTGACAGTGCTCCACCTGCTGCTTGAACACCATTGAATGCCCCATTAAGGATTTTTTCTGGACCTCTCCACCCATTACTGTGCTGTACTGTTTTGTGTGTTTTTTTGTTGTTGTTTATCAATAGACATTTTCCTTCTGGTGTTGCAGTGCCTCAGTAATGTTGATTTTCTGTTGTGAGTGTTTGTGGACAAGCTGTTGTGAGCAGTGCAAGTATGATGTGCTAAACCTGCATGTGTGCAGTCAGTGTTGTTTCCTGTGTGTGTGTGTGTGTGTGTGTGTGTGTGTGTGACATCAGACATTGTGCAGCATGTTGCAAACATATATTGCTATTACTGACTTGTTGCAGTGTTTATGTTATAAAGAACAGTGAGCAGAATAACGTATATTTTATTGTCACCATCATCTTCAGTGGACTAAGTGATGTGATACTTTTCGAGGTGTCTGGCCAGAGTGCACCTTGTCACATACTGCACACATAACTTTTAAGAGAGCATGTGTTTTTTGTGCTATGATCTCCTCAAAGTTGTGTGTGCACTGTGAGTGACTGAGGTGCACAGTGACCTGATACCTCTGAAAAAATATCATATCACTTATTCTGCTGGTGCTAATGGTACCAATAAAATATACATCAGGTATTCTTTGTTATCTTTATTCTTGATACTGCAACAAGTCTTATTATATATATGTTTGCATGTAGCTGGACAATGTATGCACACACAGGAAAGAACACTGATGGTACACGTGCAGTTTAGCACAATATACTCACATTGCTCAGTCTTCATGCTAGTTTTAAAACACTTAAAATCTGATTCATGAGTCCCTACTACAAAGTAAACATTTCTGGTTTCATAGCCATTTTGTTTGTCAACAGACATGAAAGAGAGATTCACTAGCACATTGCACTCAGTGTTTTATTTGTGTTTTTTCTGTCTATGCCCAATGTCTATACTCTGGTTCGATACTATTAGTGTGCATGTACGAATTCTATCTGCGTCACCAGCCTGCCCTTTCAGCACATGATGAGACTCGCGGGCGCGTCTTCTATAGTGAATGCATGATCGTCTGGTAGTTGAATGTTTCTTTATGCCATAATGGTCAGCCAGGAAACACGTGGGCATGTTTCCAGTAACAAGAGCCTTGTTAGTGGAAACGTGCCCACATTTCACCATAAGCTGAACATGATAACATAAAGAAACATTTAGATAGCTGCTGGACATTCACTATAGTGGAGTATGCACCCGCGCTCCCCCTGGCATCACATCCTAATGTTGCTGAGAAAGGGGGGCAGAATTTGGTGTGTTTTCTGAATGGGAATTCCTCCATGACGTGACACACTTTAATGAAATTATGGGTGGTTTTCACAGAAATGTATTGCACTATGTAAGGACATGTGGAGCAAAAAAGATTCCCCTGGAAGTAAGGCACCCACATATTAGGTGCAACACCATAACTATGTAACATGGCGAATCTCTGTAAAGCAGCAGTGCAACAATCTGTTGAGATCTCTGACCTAGATTTTAATGCTATGTTACAACTTCCTTTACTTACAGCCTGACTTGTATGATACTATAATTTCCAGTATTTGCATCTGCTGTACTACCTTTTTCATGTGTAAATAATGAAAGGAGCATTCCTTTAATATGGTGCTAGCCAGGTTTTTGCCAGTATTTTCCTCTTTTCTCAATCACATCAGTTAGTTGTTATATATCACTTCTGTTGTAAATGAACAGTTATGCAGCAGGCAGTGTTTTATGACCCCACAGAACAACATTTATTGAAAAGCAGCTGCAAATAAATACAAACCTGGTCATAACAATATTGAAAGGTGTGATCATTTTTTTTTCATACATGACAAAAAGTAGTCAACTAAGTAAAGCAGACAGAAATTGTGAAAATAAGTGTATCATTCAAGTCATGACTCAGAGGTAACTAGTGGCTGGCAATGTAAAATAGCATAAAAAAGTACAGTTCAAAATTGTCACCACATTCTTGCAATGCTGCTTTAATTGATAATGTCAGTATGACATCATGCGCTCACAATCACACAACACACAAAATATATGGGGGCATGTGTGATTTTGTATTTTCTTGAAACTTGGCTTCCCAGCCAAATGCCCTTTGGTGTAACCCTTGCCTCAGTGTTTGTGCACAGAGGTTCTTTGTCTTTTAAATAGTTTTTTATTTTAATGGGTTCACCACAATATATCCAAGGCACACTGTCTTAAGGGTAGCTGGTCCATTCCACTGGGGTGTCAAACAGATGAGGCATACTGATGAGTCCTGGTAGGACTAAACACGTTCATGTCTTCTGTTAGCACCCTTTGCAAACTGTGTGAGAGGCCTTTGCACCATGCAATTCTGCTTAAAGTTGGACCAGCATAACATCTGTGGTGATTTGCATATGCAGCTCATGATGCTTTGCATTGTGGGGCATGTGTGATTTTGTATTTTCTTGAAACTTGGCTTCCCAGCCAAATGCCCTTTGGGGTAACCCTTGCCTCAGTGTTTGTGCACAGAGGTTCTTTGTCTTTTAAATAGTTTTTTATTTTAATGGGTTCACCACAATATATCCAAGGCACACTGCCTTAAGGGTAGCTGGTCCATTCCACTGGGGTGTCAAGCAGACGAGGCATACTGATGAGTCCTGGTAGGACAAAACACTTGTCTATGTCTTCTGTTAGTACCCTTTACAAACTGTGTGAAAGGCCTTTCGGCACCATGCAATTCTGCTTAAAGTTGGACCAGCATAACATTCTGTGGTGATTTGCATATGCAGCCCATGATGCTTTGCATTGTGGGGGCATGTGTGATTTTGTATTTACACAAAATATATCTGCCTTGTATCCAGAAAATTGACAAGTGGTAACAAAGTGAAATGGGATTGTTTCAGCACATACAAAGTCCCCCAGAATTAATGGCACACTCAGTCATGCGTGCAGTGATGGCACAGAGTCCCTAGATTTATTCTGCATACCCAGAATGCATCTGCATTGTGTCCAGAAAATTGACAAGTGGTAACAAAGTGAAATGGGAGCATTTCAGCACATACAAAGTCCCCCAGAATTAATGGTGCACTCAGTCATGCACGCAGTGGTGGCACAGAGTCCCCAGATTTTTCTGCATGCTCAAAATACGTCTACCTTGTGTCCAGAAAATTGATAAGTGGTAATGAAGTGAAATGGGAATGTTTCAGCACATACAAAGTCCCCCCAGAATTAATGGCACACTCAGTCATGCGTGCAGTGGTGGCATAGAGTCCCCAGATTTTTTCTGCATGCCCAAAATGCATCTGCCTTGTGTCCAGAAAATTGACAAGTGGTAACAAAGTGAAATGGGATCATTTCAGCACATACAAAGTCCCCCAGAATAAAATGATGACCTTGATCGAACTGTTGCTTGTCCAATGTGTGCTTCAGTTCCAGCAAATACAATGTGATCATCTCAACTGGATGGATTCCTTTACTTGATTACGGTGACTTAATTTACTCTTCCACCACAATCTCAAGCCTATGCTAGCTGGACATCCTCTATCACTGCGCATTATGGTTCATTATTAATTCACCCCACCGTAGGCACCATTGTAATCTATATGCAGCTGTTGGCTGGACAACTCTCACCACCAGATGCCTGCTCCATGCTGGTATCTGGACCCTTAAGTTGCTTCTGTGTAAACTACTGAGTTACCTAACATCTCTTATTTGCATTTTCCACAGTGCATATTCTCTCAGGAAATCAGACTTCATCCTGTTTGACGTACCCAGGACTCGTACCTCCTTTGGTAAAAGAGCTATCTCGCATACTCTTCCTACTATATGGAACCATCTCCAAATCACTCTCAAATTAACTAGCATTGTCTCAGTTAACCTCTTTAAAGTGCTAAGTGCAAATAAAATAAAAGATATTTGTAACTGCTTTTAAGCCCTTCTCCTACCCCTATGTGTGCCCCGTGCTTATCGCCTTCACTGGTACTAGTCCTTGCCTGTACTAAAACCTCTTAGTTTGCAAAATGCATTCCGTAACTTAAAGTACAAGTTTTCCTGCCTGCCCCCTACCCTTCCCTATTGGCCACCCATCATTATACCTACTCTCCTTACTTTTGCTAGCCATCCCATTTCCCTTAACCCTGCTCTACCCCATATATCCTGTCTTTCCTGTCTATGATCATTATATGATGCTTATTTATTACATACACCAGTGTTAAGTTTATATACCCTACCTTGTACTGCTTGCACACTATGTACCAAATGTTTCTCCACTGTACACTGTTTTACAATGGTGTATCTCTCTATGTAGCACCTCTCCTAAATTATGTGTGCAATTTAAATATTTGTAATCAATATTTGCTGTATTAAGCAATGGCCCTTTGTCAGTGTACATGCTTCAGGACTTCCTTGTGAATGAGCTTGCTGAATGGAGTCTTCCTGCAATAAACTTGAACTTGAAGGGTTCCCTTTGTCTGTACACTAACAGTAGCCTTGGTGAGTTGATATATATAGATATATATATATTTGTGTATTTTGTAGGCGAGGGGGGTTGACATGGACATGTTCTCATGGTATTGTTCTGTATCACAGGTCACAGATACTGTTGGTGTGCACATTCCAATGGTCGATGAGAACTTTTGCATAGAAATTTGAAATGGATAACCTCAAGCAAATGAAGGTAAGTATTTTTGGGGGTGGGGAAGCATATACGCAGGTTTGTCTCTAGTGGTTTCTTATTTGGTTACTTCTTACATATTTCATCTGCATCCTTCTCGAGTCTGGTTGTTAATGATGGTCATGTTCATCGAATGAATGACTTCTGCATGTTGCATGTGTGCACCAGCCTGGGGGACCTGATGTTGAAGAACTCCTTGGATAAGGCCACTTTGACATAAAACAAAGCATCTGGAAGTTTCCTAAAAAAAGAAATGAATGGCTTCTTACAACTTGATTGTAATCTGTCCCTGGTTCTCAATCTCAAGTCAAGTTACATTTCAAAACCACATCTTGTCAAGTAACACAACCTGTGTGCAACGTTTTCAACACTGTCATGGTCAGGGCTGCAGAGCTGCAAGTTCAGAATACAGTGCATGAATGATATCTTACAGAAATAGTTTTGGTGACGTACACATATCACCTAGTTTATGAATCGTACTCAGTTGCATTTGATGTAGTCTTTCCAAAAAAATGAAATGGAGGAAACAAAATCTTCATACTTACCAGAATGGATTTAAAATGGATATTCCATAGGTTCCTCTGTACAGTACAGCTGCAGTACCATTCTTGCCGAGTTTCAGTGAAGGAGAGTTTTTTTGTTAACCTGTAAAAAAAAAAAACACAATAAGTGTACCGTATGTGTTTGACCACTGCGGCTCTGAAAAGCTACAGAAAACAAAACATACAACTAAAGGAAGTTAAATAGCATAACAAACATTAGTACACATACTCACTTTATAGTTTAAATATTAAGAAGTGTTGTGCCGGTGGCTGATAGAGTTGGTCTCCTGTTCGACTCCCTCTACCTTGGCATGGTAAATGTAAATGTAATGGGGAAATATTGTCTGAATGACACTGGTGGTGGGTGCTGGTGGTGATAGCTGCAGCATATGATGACATTCTCTGTTATATCTTCCTGCATCTGGTGGTGGTGGCACTGGCTAACATCAGTCCTGGTGGTGGTGGTCCAGAGGGTGGACAGACTCATGCTCAGTGGTGGCAGTGGCTAACATCAGTCCCAGTGGTGGTGGTCCAGGGGTGAACAGACTCGTGCTCAGTGGTGGCAGTGGCTAACATCAGTCCCAGTGGTGGTGGTCCAGGGATGGACAGGCTCATGCTCAATGGTGGCAGTGGTTAACATCAGTCTTGGTGGTGGTGGTCTGGGGGGCAGACAGACTCATGCTCAGTGGTGGCAGTGGCTAACATCAGTCCCAGTGGTGGTGGTCCAGGGGGCAAACAGATTCATGCTCAGTGGTGGCAGTGGCTAACATTGGTCCTGGTGATGGTGGTCCAGGGGCAGACAGACTTATGTTCAGTGGTGGCAGTGGCTAACATCAGTCCCGGTGGTGGCGGTGGTCTGGGGTGAGGCACACCACCTTTAACAACTTCAGTTAAAACCTGCCAACATTAGCCACATCATCATCCTCATAAAGAAAGCTGCCCTCACAGTCATCTATGTCTGAGGTCTGACCACCAGGAAATTCTTTCTCCATTGTGTTGTCATCTACATCAGTGGTGGGTCATTTCATGCTGCCACTGCCAGTGCCTCCAGGATGGTCCATTTCCACATCACCAATACCACCATGACTAGGGTGGAGTATGAATACCAAGGCCGCAGTCTGTGCTGGTGTGTACCTCTCATTCATTTTAATAAATGTTAGCAAACTAACATTTGCAGGAGACAGGTTTGTCTGACTATCCCTGACTATTGCACTTGTTGAGCTGAATACCCTCTCAACACTTACACTGGAGGGTGGGCATATGAGGTACTTCAGTGCCACTGCAGTCAGCTCTGGCCATTCACTGACCTTTCCACTCCAGTACAAAAGAGGATCATCAGTTATTGTCAGATGCCTGTTTTCAGACAAATATGACTCAACCATTCTCTGTTCTGCACTAAGTCCAGTGGTTGATGCATCATCCTGCTCTCTGGAATCATTTATTTCACAATCCTCACTTGGGACAAAGTCTCCCAAAGCAGGTTGACGCCAGCCACTTTGGATGACAGACCACCTGGAGCTGCAGTCCCCTTCGCCTTGCAGGATATGCTTGATGGTCCTCCAGGTACACCTTCAGCTGGATTATGCTGCTGAGGTTTTCTGACCTTGGCACATGACTTCTGTGCCCATAGACCAAGCGCACCAGTTGACCACTGATATTTTTCACCTGTTCAGGCCCTCCCCCCAGTACTGATGCAATGCCATGCTTGTATCGTGGGTCCAGCATTGTTGCTATGGCAAAGTTGTCACTACGCTGAATGCTCACAATGTGATGATTCTGGTCGAATGCTATCAGCATGTGTTGCAGAAACATACTGCTAGCACTGTCTCCGGCAACATCAAGGCCATGCTGTACATTCACCAATGTCTGCCTCAGCACCCACTGCAGTGGAATTGATTGGCTAATGGAGGCAGACTCACCACTCACTATCTGTGTGGCATGTTCAAAAGGAGGCAAAATTGTTATTACAGACCCCATGAGGTGCCACTGTTCAGTCGTCATAGACATGGAGGTCCCGGAACTGTCACTGCTAGTGTGCATCACAAGATATTCTGAGATGGCTTTATATTGTTCATACAACCTCTCTGCCATGTATAAAGTGGAGTTCCATTGGGTGACAACTTCCAGCTTCAAGCGGTGCTGAGGCAGGCTGTTTTGCATCTGCAACTGCCGCAGCTGGTCAGTGCCTTTCCAGATCGTGAAAAGTGAGAGGCAGATACAGAGTGCAACTGGCAGCATTTCTTTATAACAGTGTGCTGCAGAAACTCCTGCACCACAAGATTTAAACAACGGACATAGAAACAAAGAATTTGACGGAAGATAAGGACCTCTTGGCCCACCCAGTCTGCCCATTTCCCTACCTAATGGATAAGCTGCAGATCCTAGTTAACCAGCAGCCTACTTCTTCCTACCCCCACCGCCTAGAATTGCCTTATGACTGTCCCATGCATGCTTGAATTCCACCACTGTTTTTGACTCCACAACCTCCCTGGAAGGCCGCTCCATGCATCCACAACCTCTCTGTGAAAAATACTTCCTTAAATTACCTCTGGGGGCCGGCCTGGTGGCGCTTGAGGGTTGAGGTGCTGGATGCCACACCTCGCTCCACGCCGGTGACCCGGGTTCGGGTGCGGACTCGGGTCGCTGGTGGGCCGGCCAGGGGGAGTTAGGCTTGAGCATCCCACGACAGCTCGCCTACTCCGGGGAGGGTTAAGGCAATAGCCTGAACACTTGCCTGACTCTGAGCGGAGGCTCGGAGTACTGCAAGCCCCTAATGTTAGGGGAAGGGCTGCCTTGATACAGCGTGACATCGGCGCCTTGTGCCTTGACGTCAGGGGTCCTACGCTGTAAGGGGTGGGAGAAAAAGTGGAAAAATGCCTGCCATCGCCGGGAAGACGGAGCCTCCGGAGACGTGTCCTCTATGTGCCTTCGCCCGCCAGATGGCCCTTGGACCGACGCAAGTTGATTGATGGGGTAAGGGGCTCTGCCCCATCCCCGCTCGGGGTAAACTGAAGCTACATGGGGTTCCAGAGGGTCATACGGGCAGGGTAGAAGGTAGAGGAATGTCTGCCTTGAGGCTCCTGAAGGGTCGGGGATGGCAGGCAGGGAGGTGAATAAATAGAAATTAAAAAAAAAATAAAAAATTACCTCTGAGCCACCCCTCTATCTTCAAATTGTGCCCCTTGTTCTTGCACACCTCTTTTTGAAAGATGCTACCTCTTGGACTTTGTTGATTTCCTTGAGGTACTTGAAAGTTTCTATCATGTCCCCTTTCCTCCTTTCTCGAGGCTATACATATTCAGCTCCTTAAGTCTCTTCATATGTCTTCCGTGCAGACCCTGCACCATTTTATCTGCCCTCCCTGGACAGCTTCCATCCGGTCTATATCTTTGCGGAGATTGGGTCTCCAGAACTGCATGCAGTACTCCAGATGGGGTCTCACCAGCTGTCTGTACAGAGGGATAACAACTTCCTGTTTTCTACTGGTGATGCCTCTCCCTATGCATCCCATTATCCCCACAGCCCTCCTTGCTGCCCTCTCACATTGCTTGCCCACCTTTAGGTCATCTGATATGACTACCCCCAGGTCCCTTTCCATTTTAGTTGTTGTTAGTATCTCACCCCCCATTGTGTACTCTTCCCTTGGGTTTTTGTTTCCCAGGTGCATTACTTTGCACTTCTTAGCACTGAATCTAAGCTGCCATACATTTGACCATTCCTCTAACCTTGCCAAGTCCCTTCTCATCCTTTCCACCCCACCTAGTGCATCAACTCTGTTGCAGATCTTTGTGTCATCTGCAAAGAGACATACTTTTCCTTCCAGTCCCTCTGCAATGTCGCTTATAAAGACATTGAAGAGGACCGGTCCTAATACTGAACCCTGCAGTACCCCACTAGTAACCCCCCTTTCTTCAGAGTGGACTCCATTTACTATTACTCTCTGTGTCCAGTTCCCCAGCCAATTCTTTACCCAGGCTGTCATCTTGGGACCCACTCCCAGGCTGGCTAACTTGTATATTAATCTTTTGTGTGGGACTATGTCAAATGCCTTGATAAAGTCTAGGTAGGCCATGTCCACAGCCCCTCCCTGATCTACTACTTTGGTCACCCAGTCAAAGAAATCTATCGGATTTGTCTGGCATGACCTTCCTGTTGTGAATCCATGCTGCCTTGGGTCCTGTGCCCCTCTGGCCTCTAGATACTGACAATTCTTTCCTTCAGAAGTGATTCCATCATTTTCCCTACCACTGAGGTTAAACTAACAGGTCTGTAGTTTCCTGCTTCTGCCTTGCTCCCACTTTTGTGAAGGGGAATCACATCTGCCCTCCTCCAGTCCTAGGGTACCACCCTATCCTCCCATGATTTGTTAAAGAGGGTAGTCAGTAGTGTCACTAGTTCTACCCTTAGTCCTTTTAGAATTCTGGGATGAAACCCATCAGGCCCCATTGCTTTGTCCACCTTCAGTTTTAAGAGTTCTTTCAGAACCCTTTCTTCTGTAAATGAGCTGGTATCAACTTCTGTATCCAAAGTGTTTCTACTGTTTGTTTTAGGTACCTCCCCC
This sequence comes from Neoceratodus forsteri, assembly GCA_016271365.2. NCBI lineage: Eukaryota > Metazoa > Chordata > Ceratodontiformes > Ceratodontidae > Neoceratodus > Neoceratodus forsteri. Next base: position 440,516,174 of record CM057451.1, on the reverse strand, counting down.
TCTTCCTTTGTAAATACTAGCAAAAATATTTGTTTAGTATCTCTGCCTTTTCACAGTCACCATGTCACCATGCATGGAACATGGAAAAAAGCCACCATTCGTGATGCATTTCACCACATTTGACCCATTGTCACCTGCTATGAACCCAGCTCTCAGGGACAGGAGGTTCAGCCACTTGTCAATTTCAGTCAGTACCACTTGCAACATGTTTTCACCAGTATGTGAACAGGTCACATGGTGCATAGCAATTGTTGCATGCTGTCAAATTCCTGGAAGATTGCTACCACGACAATCCACCTTACTGCACTGATTATTCACATTACCAACATCACAAACAACCCCCGGGCACCTGTGCCCACTGTGCAGTTATACACAAATATTAACTCCCCTCTGTTTTGCCACTTGTCCACATATCCATACTTAAATGGATGAATGGAGAGGAGGAATGTTGAAGGGCATGTCTTACTGAGTCAGACACAGTACAGAACAACTCGGGGACATCACGGGTAGAAAAGTATGTCCTGCATGGGACTTTCCATTTTGGACAGACACATGCAGCAAACTGTGGAACCAGAATTCTCCACAAAGGAGAAGGAAAAAGATCAATTGCCAGCATTTCAGCTACAGCAGCATTAAGTTCATGTGACACTGTATGATTGGGGGGCACTTCAGCTTATGCAAAAACACTCTGTAAAGTGGGCTGACTTAAACGTTTTACATGGGATGTGATGATATTGACAAATGGTTCTGCTCTGTGATGATTTGGAATGGCATTGGCAGGGAGTGGAGTGTGGACGTTTGATGAAGACAGTCGCACAGGTGATGATGACAAACCCAGAAATGCAGTTATTTTGCCAGATTTGCCAACTGGTGTTGATGTACCACTTGCACTAGACATGCTGAATTCACCACCACCACAAGCAAAACTCCTACTCTCACCAGCACTGGACAACATTTCAAAGTCATTATGCTCCTCCACCTCATCATGCCTGTAGTAAACCTCTGTTATTACCTCACTACTGCCCATGTTTAATTTCTTACTGGATTTAACAGTCATGGAAGGAGATAACATGCTTGTTATGGTAGCTGATGAGGTGAACGCCCCTGTGATATTAGCTGCCATCTTGTGCTGGGTCCACAGTCCCATGTGCCTATGCTTAAGATGCGTATGCTGTCCTCCTGTGCCCAGATGGCTCCCCTTTTTCCCTCAACTCACACGCACATGGCAAATCTGGCAGATTGCAACTGACTCATCATTTGCATCTTGAACAAAAAAATCCCAAACAAGGGATTATGATGCTCTACTTTTAACATGTCCATGATGCTGCTTATTTAACTCCGTTCTTTTAGAACTGAAGTGGGGGCGTGATGTTTTGGGCACTGCACACCTGGACTGCAAATGACCACCATGACTACCTATCATTATTACTGGGTCATCATCAACTGAAACTTGTAAATCACAAGTTTTTACGGGGGGTTATTACTGCAAACAGACTAAGACAACGCCACCTTGAATGTATTTTTCTCCAGTTCCCAACTGGGGTCAATTACATCATCATCATATTCATCAACATCACACACATCCACATCTTCTGCTTGGATGCTGGCATGTGGACTGCATGTTGCAATCACAGCAACATCATCGTCATCATCATCACATTCATCATCATCATCTACACCACCATCACCTGATATTTTTTCACCACACTATGAATCACTGCATGGAAAATGCATGACATGAACTGCCACAGTGGACAAAATATCACATTGTATGCTATCGTTGACATGATTATCAGAATCCTCAGGTTCAGTTACTGGAATGTCACTGGGAAGTATGACATCATCTACACTGCCACTCACTTGCATTGTTTCACACTCCACTATATTTTTGGATACGGTACACTGGTCAGAATTCGAACTTGAGACAGCAATACTCATACCACCACCATCACTAACACCTCTATCACTAACACCACCAGCTGGGAAAGCATCATCTTCTCCAACTATGAGTGTAGCTACTGATTGGGCTGTAAAAAACATTGCAGGAGAAAGCCTTTCTTCACATCTGCAATACACTTCTGCATCTGCGTACTACCACAGCCACAGACTATCTTACTGGCAGCAGTGCCATGGCGAGAACCAGCTTTGCTTGCACATCTCTTTGCCAGCATTTTGGGGGATCCACAACAATATTATAAACAAGTTTAGATTTTGGTAACTTCACTCTCTGATTGGGGGAATGCTGGATGTGAAGCCAAAAAAACAACTGTGGCTTCAGCAACAGGTAGAGATGGTCACACAGTGAAAACACCTTCAGTAACCAGTGGTGCTGAGGTCACAAACAATCCAATTTGGTAAAAAGTTCCTTTTGCCAGTGGAGGTGGGGGGGAGCACTGACTGCAGATTTTTATGGCAGTACAAGCAGCAAAACAAAGAACAGATAACACGATCCAGTACAAAACCAGGCTACTGCAGTGGATAGCAGGTCACACTGCCGCGCTTGCAATTACACTAGTCTATGGCACAATAACAGGGTATTATTTGATGTCACTCAACACCGCACACACACACAGAACAGTTTGTCTACAATGGTGAATGAGTAATGCATAGCAAATTGAAAAGTTCAGTGATATGCCACATATTGTAATTACGAACTGTTTCACCAGATCCACACAACACACAATCAGCAAGAAAATTTCAATTACTGACAATATTACTGTGTGTACATTAACACAGTCAGTTATATAACAAAAATATAACCAAAAAACAAGCCAAGCGGTCCTTATCTGCCATCAAATTCTATGTTTCTATATTCAAGAATGCATGGGACAGATAGAAGGCAATTCTAGAGGGAGGTAGGAGGAAGTAGGCTGTTGGTTAACTAGGATCTGCAGCTTATCCATTAGGTAGGGAAATGGGCAGACTAGGTGGGCCAAGTGGTCCTTATCTGCTGTCAAATTCTATGTTTCTATATTTCTATGTTATATCACTATTTCTCAAACTTAAATCTACCTACACCACAGATACACCACTCCCCTAAGCACACTTTCACTGTCTTTTACTACACAAACTCAAGGTTGTACATTAACATTCAAAATCCACACACAAACAAAAATGCTCAAGATATGAGCACAGGAGGGTTTCTTTCAATTGATGAACTAAAGTTTGAACCCCCTAAAAATGCAAAATGCTTTTGAACAGCTTTTAGAAGCTTTCAATCACAGACAGCTCTCAGAACACTCTGTCTCCTACAGCTTCCACACACTACCACGAACTGAGGCTGTGCAGGTCAATATAGAGCCCATGTGACCTGAAATCCCATGAATCACTGCAAAATTCACCTTCGGAGCTTAAAAACAAGGGGAAGTGAGGCGAAGTGCATTACTTTCAATTCACTTTGCTTTAAGATTTGGAGGAGTAGTGGTCTGGGAAGGTGGAGTAATGCAAAGTCATTGTTCTCAATGGACTTTGCGTTACTCAATATAACTCAAAGTACTCCACTTCGCATTGCGGAGCACTGCGCGAATCTGCCTTTAATCCACAAATCACTTCGCGGAGCGGATTGAGCCCACTTTTCCCACCACTAGTTGTCACCCTTTACCCTCTTATATTGAAGAAACCCCAGAGGTCCTTTAGATGTGGTGCAGGAACATTGGGAAGAGGGGAGGTGTCTGCCATGCAAATATTGTAGACTATATGACCAATCTTAGGAAGAAATTAGTGAAATTTGTTACTCTAGCACACTGGAATGTTGTCCATAGACAGGCAGAACAGAAGGAATGGTATGATGAAGGACTGAAAAGTAAAATGAACCATCCAGGGGATAAAGTACTGTATGTTGCCATCTACTGAAAACAAGTTATTAATGAAATGGCAAGGTCCATTTGTAGTTAATCGGCAAACTGGGAAGGTAAATTATGAAACTGAAATGCCTGGAAAGAAGTTCCAAAAGAAAATTTGCCATGCCAACCTGTTGAGGAAATGGTTTGATAGGCAAGACCCAGTACCCAGTCTTTTTATATACCCTGTGCAAGAGAACACAGAGCTTGAAGTAGCCTATAAGAGATTGGATAAAGGCACAGAAGTGGTGGGGGTTCAAATCAATCCCAGGTTGGATGCAGCCCAGAGACAGGAGATTGAACAACTACTAGGATATTATGGGAAGACCTTTACTAACACCCCAGGGAGAGCAAAAGGGGTAATGCACACCATAAAGGTAGAGCAAACGAGACCCATACACCAGAAACCATACCGCCTGCCTAAGAGAGTCAGACAGAAAGTCATTGACGAGGTGAGGAAAATGGAGCACCTAGGAGTTATAGTACCATCACAAAGTGCTTGGTCCTCACTGGTGGTAGTAGTGCCTAAAAAGGAGGGGGGTATCTGGTTTTACTTGGATTTCAGGAAGATTAATGCAGTCTCTGCCTTTGATGGGTACCCTATGTCCTGTGTAGATGACTTACTAGACATAATAGGGAATGCCAAATACATAAGCACCTTTGACTTAAAAAAAGGCTACTGGCAAATCCATCTCTCTTTACATGCACATGAACTGACTGCCTTCAGCACCCCAATAGGCCTTCACCAGTTCACCACCATGCCTTTTGGACTGCATGGTGCCCCCGCAATCTTCCAGCGCTATATGGATCAAGTATTGTGTGCCCATATACAGTACAGTGCCCCCTACTTAGATGATGTAATCATCTTCAGCCCTGACTAGTATAAGCACCTAGTACATCTTAGTGCCATCATTCAGTTCATTCAAGTCTCCAGACTGACCATAAATCCTACCAAATGTGCCAGTGCCAGGACTGAGAATTGGAAGGCTCCGCCTATGGTTCAATGGACAAGCAGCAAGCCACTCCCACTTCCTGAGCTATATAAGCAGTTCCCCTCAGCCTCCTTCTGAAGCACTTTTTCTTTGCCAACCGAGGCTCTGTCCTTTTGTCCTCTGCAGCTGGCTGGAGCTTGCCCCCCCTGCCTTGCTGCTACTTTCTGCTGGACTTCTGTGTTTTGTTCTTCTGCTCTGCTGGACTTGTGTGTTTTGTTCTTCTGCTTCTGGTTTGTATTTTTGCCTCCAGCTGTGTTGCTTCCTTTTGTCCCTTCCCTGTTTTTTCTCTGTTTGTGTGTCTTAGTTTTTGTTTTGTTTTGTTTTGTTTTTGGAGGACTTAGTTTCTAAGCTCCTACCATTTTGCTCATTTAGAGCTCAAGCTACTTCTTTCAGTTATTCATCTGCTATTGCAATCAGTACCTGTGTTCTATCCAATCTAAAGCTCCTCCCAAGCTACACTCCTAATTGTTTTCACCTGATTCACGCTCCCTCTGAACCCTTGCTATGAAGCTCAATCTCAGTTTAATCTACCTCCCACATGGTCATAGCTGCTTTCAGAGCATTGTGTTTCCCTCCATTCCATGCTTATAGAATACTACCAATTATAGCTGATGCTATTCCCTGTTTGTACGCTGCTGTGATACTCATGAGGTCAGCTAAGTTACTGGTAATGTTGTAAACTAGTTTTAATATCTGCATGTGGTCTCAACCCTTCCATCACTTTCTTGTTTTTCCGATGGGGAATTGGAAGTGTTTGGGGAATCGTAGCCCCATGTGGCCAATTACTGATGTTCTAAATCCTTCCTCTGCTGCTGAAAATCCTCAGAGTATTTGTCACTTTCATTGGCTTTTTTAAATGCCATGCTGGCTTGCCCACTATCATAGGGCTGCCTCTCCCACTTACTGTCATGTCCCACCATCTCTACTATGTTTTTCAGACTCTACACACAGGTCTGACTATTCCTACTGCTTACTGACCTACGTGAATTTCTGACTATTGTTACCCTGCCCTATTGAACTACCCTGCCTTACTGAACTACGTCCAGCTCCACTCCTGCTCATGTCATCATTGCTCAATGCTCCCTGCCATCTGCCTTCTGTAAGGTCTCAGCACTCAATGCTCATTTAGCTCATCAGTCTCTGGGGCATGCCAGCCATACCATTCTGGCGCAGGGTTCCTCTGCAGCCAATGGTCTTGCTCTGCACCTAAAATTCACAGCTTGAGCATGAAGCTTAGAGCAGGTTCTTCTCACCAGGACCATAGCTGGGAATGTCCTCACTCTGGGTGGACCTTCAGTTGTCAACCATACTGATGGCACTTCAAGTTGTAGAATGTATGACTAAGCCATAAAGGGAGGTTACAGCGATTTCCTTTAGCTCTAGTGGTTTCCACTATAACAGTTGTCCATTGGCTTTAGAGGTTCCCTAGCAAGGCACCTTCACTGCATTCTCCCTATGACCACCTCTGGTTCACCAAGTTGTTTTTTTTTCAGATGGGTAGACTGGGTGAGTACCTCAGTGGTTGTTACTCTCCTCCTCCCACCTTGGAGAGGCAGCTACAGAGCTACCATCTCGCAACCCTCCACGGCATTCCTTTTTAGAAGGATAGAGTGAGCGGGGTCATGTGATGGCAGCTTGAGAAGCAGCAGCAGCCCTCCATTGCTCCATACCTTTTCTACACATTTCAGCTTTTTCATTCAGTTCTCACAATCTATAGCGAGCTAAAACTTGTAAGATTTGAATTCTCAAATTCCCTGGAGCCTGTTAAACCTGTCCGGTGATGGAAATTTATATGAAGAAAGCCCTGCCACGACATTCTCCTCCACCAACCCGAGAGAAGGACAAGGTCGCAAAGTAACCCAAACATCAAACTGCAGGCTGAGTAAATCAGCTGCCACAATGGATGTGCTCTCTGAAGAGAGATTCCTAGAAATCATGCAGCCTTTACAGGAGAAAATAACCAAAATTTCAGACAACCTGCAGCAAATCAAGACCTCAGTTCAGTCTTTAACGACCCGTGTGGGACACACAGAAGCCAGATTGACTTCCCTGGAGAAAAAACAAGAGAGGAGTGTGATATCAAGGTCTCAGTTCATCTAGAGGCTTAAGAAGCTTGAGGAAAAATTTGGGGACTTGGAGGGTAGAAGTAAGAGAAATAATCTCCTTGTTATTGGCATTTCTGAAAAAGAAGAAGGAGCAAACTTCATACTTTTCCTTCAGAAACTGTGTGAGAACATTGCAGGGCCATCACCAACTAGAACAACCTACATAGTTGAGCAGTCCCATTGTGCCCTCCACCCTCCCCCACCACCCAATTCTCCACCCAGACCGCTCTTATTCAAGCTGCTAAACTTATTTGATAAACAGCATTTCCTGGTAAAGGTTAGGGAGTTACAAGATGTCTTATGGGAGGGGCACAGAATCAGGATCACCCAATATCTGCCGCAATTAGTCAGCATGAAAAGACAAGAAATGCATCTGATTGTATCGAAGCTTATTGCTGCTGGGACACCCTTTTGAATGAAATATCCGATGGTGCTTCAAGTGAAAACCGGTGATCAATGGATCACGTTCGATTCTCATGACCAGGCTGTGCAGGAGCTCAAAGGTCTTTTTCCTGATCTTTTTAAATGAAGAGATCTCTGAGGATATGTGGTGCCACCTTGTTTCACTATATAGTGTGTAAAGCTGATAATTCTGATGGTATTAGTGAGAGTTTTGAAAGAGGGACTTGTATCTGTGAGTGCTGAATACTGTATTTACACAGCAGCATTCTGGGGCTCCAGCCTTGCATAACAGGTGCAGCGCCAGCTAAATCTGTCTTCTTTTTTGTATAGCAAACCACTCTCTAGTGATTTAAAGTACTTGCCATAAGGCAATGAACAAAGACTGGGACTGATCTTAGTTAGCGCCTCGGACTGTTTTGACCTTTTTGTCACTATTCATTTAGTTCCTCAATTTGGCTGACATCTGGAAGCTGGCATCGGCCCACTGTTTACCGGTAATCATGCAGTAACGTTTGCAAGAAACACCAGGTCTGGAGTGAAAATCAAGAGTTATATCATTTTACTTTGTTACTGGACATACCTGATTTATTTGAAATGTTGGAACTTTAATTATCCACAAGGTGTTTTCTGGATGGTCCTGATGTGGATATAGAAGAAGAGATTTACTTTCCCCAGTGATGGACATTTTATTTAAATAGTTAATCTCTGAGACTTTAATCTAGTGTATTCTGAGCACCATTAGTTATAAGGCGAGGTGCCAAATCCAAGATAGAATTTATTTAGCATCGGAATGTCCTCTCCTTAATGTCTCAATTCGCCTGCCTTTTTTCTAAGATATTATTTGACATGCCAGTTTGGCACTAGAGGGCGTTCTTCTTTGACCTATTTACAGGCCACTAAGAAATACTCATGGCCTACGGGCTCGTTATTGAAGGAGGGGGGAGTTTCTCTCCTTCTTTTCACATAATGGGGAAATTACCATGAGGTCACAATATGAATGTTTAGTTCTATATACTGTTTCTCTTAATTGGCTTGCAGCATTTACGAAAATTATTGTAATGTTTGTATAAGATTGGATATTTCAAACCTACTAATCGCTATTGATGTAGCAGGGAAAGGGTGGGAATGAGGGGGAGGTCTCTGGTGCAATTTATTCTTGCACAAAAACCTCACTCAGCAGAGCTGATATAGTGGTATGGTTTATTGGAACTGGGGTTTTGGGAACTTTGAACAGAACAAGGGTTCGTTTTGATTAGTAAAAGGGTATGGGTAAAATATAAGTGAGGGTAAGTTTCCTTTAATAATTTATATGGTTTTTGGGTACAATAATATCAAGTGTGTTAGCTTAGCCTACTTTTGTACAACTCCTTTGGTTTTCAGACAGATAAACGCTATGGGCTATATCAAGCTGGATAGATTAAATACACCTACCATTTCTCTTTAAGTAGTTAGAATGAGTGAACCCTATAAGGTGATAAGCTGGAATGTAATGGGAGCCCAAAACAGGTGCAAGAGGAAAGTCATCTTTCAACACCTTTTTCAATTAAAAACTTGGATTGCTTGTCTCCAAGAGACACACCTTTGATGAAACGAGGTGAATCTATTATCTAAAAACTGGTTAGGGCAGGTATGCAGAGCAGAGAAATCCACGTGCAGTGGGGGAGTGGCGTTACTAATAGGAAAGAAAATCCCCTTTAAACTAGAAAAATAAATCTGGGACACTAATGGTAGTTATACTATACTTTATGGAACTCTGGCCACTCAGCAAATAATCTTGGTGGCTGTATATGGATCAAATATTGAATCTCCTCATTTTTTCACACAACTGTTAGGTCTTGAGATTACTACTCCACCTGTGTTGACCATTTTGGGGGGTGACTGGAACATTGTGATATATTCACACATTGATAGGTCTGACTCCCAGAAAATAGGACTATCGCCCTCACAAAGGGCTCTACATGATCTGCTGAGAGGAGCTGCTCTTGTTGATGTGTGGAGAGTGTTGAATCCGGTGGGAACGTCAATATACATTTTTTTCGCCCCCACATAAAACTTTCTCAAGAATTGATTTTCTACTTTTGAGCTCTTTCTCCCTTCTGGGGGTAATTAATGCAGATACACATATGAGGGTCATCTCTGACCATTCTCCTATCTCCCTTACTTAAACTCCTAGGGCCTGGAATTTGGAGGGGTGCTCTTTGGTGATTAAATAATCAGCTGCTCCAAAAAAACAGATTCCTTACAGCAGATTAAAACTTTTCTTACTAGTTTCATGACCAACAATAGGGGCTCAGTAACCAGAATAGATATGGTTTGGGCAGCCTTGAAATGCTATGTTAGAGGTGAGTGTCTTCGGTTAGCTGCTACAAAATACTGGTAATTTAGGTCTCAGCCAGATGCCTTGCTTAGAACCATTCATCATTTAGAATGTACCCTTAACAGTCACTCACCAGATACTGATTGGGCCAACCTACATGGTTTACAGGCCCAATATTCGGCCCTTATGTTCCAAAAAGTGGAGCTCTAGTTAAAACATACTAAAATTAAATATCTAGATACAGGGGAAAAAGCAGGCAAGTTACTTGCAATTAGGCTCAGGCAAGCTGTAGCCTCTCGAATCATCTCAAGTATTAAATAGGACAAAAAGAGTCAACTTGTCACTACACCCAGAGGTATAGTTGATGTTCTAAGATCCTACTATCGGAGGATCTATACTGCAGACCCATATAATTGACCCACACATATAGCCATTTCTGCATATCTCAATTCTATCGATCTCCACAAATTACTCCCCTGTCAAGTAACTTCCCTTGGTAAACTAATTAGTATCCAGGAAGTCAATGCAGTGGTTGAACAGCTTTCAGCAGATAAATCCCTTAGACCAGATGGTCTCTCTAACAATTTATATACGGCCTGTTTATCAGAAATTGCCCCTCTTCTAGCAGAGATGTATAACTTCTGGTTTGCTGAAGGTATGTCAGAACCAAATTTCCTTAATGCACTAATTACTCTCATACCCAAATCAGGTAAGGATGGCCTTTATCTGTAAAGTTACAGACCCATTTCACTGATTAATACTGATGTTAAGATATTGGCCAAAATTTTGGTGACTAGGTTGGGATCTGTATTGCCTAATCTCATTGGCAGGGAACAAATTGGTTTCATGGCCGATCATTCATCAGTAGATCATATGTATAAGCTGATGCACATCATCTCGGCTTCCAGGGACTCTGACCTTCCTGCAGTGTTGGTGTCCCTGGATGCCGAGAAAACTATTGACAGGGTTTCATGGGATTTCCTATTTGCAACTTTGACCCACGTTGGGCTTACTTCAGGCTTCCTTAGGTAGGTCAGATTATTATACTCTTCACCATCAGTTCAGATCTGGTGCAATGGCCTGTTGTCTGATCCCTTCTTGCTTCAAAGAGGAACCAGACAAGGATGCCCCCTTTCCCCACTATTGTTAAATCTGTATCTAGAACCTCTGATTAGAAAATTAATAGCTTCCCCATGACTTCAGAAAATTAAAATGTGAGATAAATATTATACTGTATCTGCTTATGCAGATAATCTCCTTCTGCACCTTGAGAACCCCATAACAAGTATCCCTTCTCTCATTGAGGAGATTAATTGTTTTGCTGCTGTCTCTCACTATAAACTTAACCCCTCTAAAACAAAAATGTTTCTCCTGAATAATAAAACCCACCATTCAGTCTTAAATAATATTAATTACTCTTTCATGGCAACCCCACTTCTTCACCTATCTTGGCATTCAAGTTGCTAGAGAGATCCCCACTATGCTTAAACTTAATCTGTTGGATTTGCTAAATACAGTTAAAAATGATTTTGATAGATTGGGTAGTCTCCCCCTTTCATTATGGGGTAGAATAAATACAGTCAAAATGAATATTTTACCCCAGGTGTTATACCCTCTTGGAATGCTGGGTGTTTTCCTGCCCAATAACTGGTTTACTATATTACAATCCATGCTAACTGTCTTTCTATGGAAAGGCAAGGGCATCAGACGCTCCTACTTAAAGCTCACTGCACCAAAATTGCAGGTAAGTTTTGCTGCACCCTCTTTTTTTGCCTACTATTGTGCCCACCATCTCAGTAGACTGGCATACTGGTCAAAGGAAGTGCCAGACAATGAGTCATAGATATATTATCACCTGTGGCTGGATATTGAGAAATCCTTTGCTGCTCAATATTATTGTGCTCTCGCTTCCTTTATATATGCCACACCTAGAACACTTCCTAAACTGCTCCAGAATACCCCATTCGGTTGGTCAGTTTGGGCATTACACCAGCTGCAAATGCACTTGTCACATAATCGGCATCTTTCCCTTGACCAACCTATTATGGGCAATCCCCATTTCAAAATTGGGCCTAAACCCATTTCTTCGAATTTATGGCTTCCTTTGTGCAATAAAAAGATATCAGATCTCGATATTGAAGGGAAAATAATCTCTTTCCCTCTTTTTTAAAATTCGATTTAGTATGCCAACAATAAGCTTTTTTTAAAATATAAACAGCTCAAGGAGGCTATTACTGCTCATTTGGGACATACAGAGAAGCAGGTAGGGTCTACTGATATCTTAAACAACCTCCTGCTACAAGCTGGACAACTTCATACAGTATCTGCAGTATATAAGGAAATCCAAATACTTGACTCAAATTTGCCTCAAGAAGTTTGTTACTACTGGTCCCAAGTATTATCTTTTAGTACCGAAAGTAGCTTCTGGAGAAATATGTGGCAAACAGTATAAAAATTTGTTAAGCAAGTTAGATTGCATTTGATACAATTTAATATCATGCACAATCTATATTTTTTATTTGATTTAATCTAGGATTATAAGTACCTTTGAGCCAAGGCTCTTTTACAAAGGTTCCACGTCATGGATAAACAAACAACAAGGAAACAACATTGAGTTAACAGTAAAGCAATTGATGTACTGCAGTGCTATTTTCTGTCTAAAGAGAGGAGAAAGGGAGAGAGGGGAGATGCAGCCAGAGGCATTTGTCGAGTAAAGTTGGAAGGACAGATGGAGGAGAAGAGGAGGAAGGGTGAGGGGGAGGAATAAGTGCGGCAATAGGGGCATGGAGAGACTAAAAAGGTGGTAAGAAGGCCTGGGTTTTTATGTTGCCATCTCCAAAGTCTAGGGGAAGGAGACTGGTAGGGAGCCAGAGGGCTTAGCAGTAGGCTACAGCTGTGTAGGTCATAAGCTAGGTGAGGCAGTCACAGGAGCTAGAGGCAGCAAGATGAGCCCAGAGCCTGGATTTAAACAGACCTAAAGTAGTGGCTGAGGTGATGGTGTTACTGAGATTATTCAGCCATAGAGGAGTCCTGTAGGTGAAGGAGCGTTGGCCCTGAGTAGTACGACAGCGAAGGACTTGTAGATTCTGGGTTATTGAACTCCTGGTGTTCTGCTGGTTAGTGTTTTGTTGTAATAAGGCAGAAACACCAGGAGGAGTCAGGCCAAGGTTGATCTTTTTCGCCATGGCACAGGTGACATACTTTATCCTGTTGGGAAGATGGAGCCAACCAGTTTGTGCATAGAGGGAACAGGTGTGGGTGAGGCAGTGGGCACCAGTTGTGAGTCAGCATGCTTTGTTTAGGGCAATTGTTACACGACGGAGGGTGGATGTCGAGGCAGAGCCATAGATAATCAGGCCATACTCAATGGTTGACGCCACTGAGCTCTGAACGGCAATCTTCAGGGCCTCTGGAGTGAGATGTTGCCTGTGCTTGAAGAGCAGTCCAATGCATATATTGGCAGCTTTGGTCATGCTGTTGATGTGAGCAGAGTAGGAGAGCTTGGGGTCGAGCAAAATACCTAGATATTTGAAGGAGGATACTTGTTCAAGGACAGATCCCTGTTTGGTGGAGATGGCTAGTGGGTGATGCCTGTGATGGTTATGAGAACTACAGAATAGCAAGTACTTGGTTTTCTAGTTATTTAGGACCAGTTTATGATTGGAGAACCAAGTTTCAACAGCACTGAATCCAAATTGTAGGCTGAGTTGAAGTGGAACAGGGACTGATGCATGGAGAAAACAACAGCATCATCCATGTACAGGATGATTTGTTCCAAGCTGGATTGAGGTAGGGAGTTTAAAAACAGGCTGAAAAGGAGTGGTCCCAGTATGGACCCCTAGGGAACTCCAGAGCATGCAGGCAAGGTATGTGACAGAGCATTGGCAATTTTTACTCTTTGAGAGCGGTTTTCAAGGTAGCTTCTGAACCAGATGGCTGAGTCAGGTGCAAGGCCAGTAATGAGTAGCTGGTCAAACAGTAGCTGATGATGGACTGTGTCAAAAGCCTTCGATAGGTCAATGAAGACAGCCCCTGTGAGAAGACCTTCATCAAGGGAGCAGTGCACTTTGCTAGTAAATTCAAGTAGAGCAGTGGTGGTACTATGCCCTTTTCTAAAACCATGCTGCTGAGGGCACAGTATGTTGTATTTGTCCAAGTAATCGGTGAGCTGGTCTGCAACAATATGCTCAACGGCCTTGGAGAGTGGTGGTAATATGGAGATCGGGCGATAGTTTGCATGGCTGGTCTTGTCCCCATTTTTGTGGACAGGGGTCACTGTGGCAGTTTTCCAGATTTCTGGGAATGTACTACTGTTGAGGGGAGAGGTTAAGAATTTTAGTGAGGGGATGAAGGACCTCATCAAGTGAAAGTAATAGAAGCTTAAGGTCTAGGGTGTCACTGCTGGTTCTAGATTTAGAGATGGCTGAGGTGATGTGGCAGCGAGCTTCACTCATCTTAATCTCCCTGAAGTAGAAGCAAGGTTGGTTGGATGAAGCACAGGAGTGCTTGAGAGGGTGTCATTAACCAGGAAGAACTCAGGTGGAAGAACAGAGCTAATGTTGGTAAAAGCTGTGTTGAAGGTGTTAGCAATGACCACAGGATCAATGGTAGTGGACCCATCTACAATTAACATTGTAGGAGAGGACTTTGATTGTTTCCCAGTGATGTCCTTGATATTATCCTAGAAAGCACGGTCTTTTCCCCAGGTGTTGGTGAGGACATCCTTATAATATGAACTTCACAGATTAGGTCAATTGCTCTCCCCTGATTGCTCTCGATGTGGCAATTCCTTTGTAACGTTATATCATATGTTATAGGAATGCTCGATGGTCCAGACCTTTTGGCAGTATATTAGACAAACGCTTGATCCTTTATTGGGTCTAGACTGACTTTTTACTCCAGAAGCCTGTTTGATTTATGTTTTTCCGACAGGCACTCCTAATCTTAGAAAGGCACATTTGACCCTGATCTCGACCACAGACAAATTAATTATTATGAGGCACTGGAAGGATAATATGCCTTTGTTAGTTTTGGAATGGCATAAGGAATTGTTATTTGCTCTCCAATTAGAAAATCACATCCATGCTATGGCAAACTGGTCTGAGGTCTACCTCCTTAAATGGGGACCACTTGATGCCTTGCTTAGTACATGGAAACCATAAGTGACTAAAGTGTACATTGTTCTACATGTGTACTACTACCAGAAAGAATAGAGACACACTTGATATGGGGTGAGTTAGGGAGGATTTTTTTTAGAGGGTAAGAATTGAAATTTGGGGGGAAGGGGGAAGGGGGGTCTATCTCCAGTATGTAAGTCATTGTATTCCTGTATCAGATAATGGATGTGAACATGTTATTGTGGTGATCCTCCTGATTACCCAACTGCTACCCATATGTACATAATATTAAGTCATTTTTGGAAAAAAAGCTAAATAAAGTTTATTGAATAATAAAAAAAAAGTATAGAGTGAGAGTTTCCCTCCAAATTGGAATATTTTCCACCTCCTTTTAATTGGGTTTCCAAATTGCAGCAGCAGAGCCGTCACTAAACAAAATATCCCTAGCCTGGAGGGAAGGTGACCTAGGCCTTCGGTCCCTAGAGATTTCCTCCTCAAAGGGTTTTTTTCTCTCCTCCATGCCTCAGGTCATAACTATTAGTTAGCATAGTGTTCCTTAGTTCCATAGGCAGGATCCGCTGTTGGATGGAAGAGGATGGTTTCCCTATTGCCGTTCCCTATCTCCTAAGGTGGTCCCCTCATTCTCTTTTGCAACCCATCAAACCCATGCCATTGCTAACCTACACATCCCATTACATTATCAAACTGCATGATGCTTTATCTAGTACTATGTCTCACAACTATTGATTGCTTATATGCTTCATACTACTACTTTCTTTTTGGGGATCCTTCCTAAGGTACCTTTAGCCAAGGGAATTGTCCCGCGGCACCTCTAGGGTGGAACTCTTTAGAGGGCTCCTTGCCTTTGGTACCCCTACATGGTAATAATTCCTCTGGAATAAGGAGTGTGAATGGCCAAAACCTAAGTAAAAAGGTTGCACAAGCATATCACTATACTGGCTGTGTAGGCCATTGAATTGGAAGGCTCTGCCTATGGTTTGATGGACAAGCAGCCAGTCACTCCCACTTCCTGAGCTATATAAGCAGTTCCCCTCAGCCTCCTTCTGAAACACTTTTCCTTTGCCCCACTATCCTCCTGTCCTTCTCTAGAGGCAGTGTCTCTCTCTCTTTGGGATCTTTCCTAAGGTACCTATAGCCAAGGGAATCATCCCATGGCACCTCTAGGGGTGGAACCCTCTAGAAGGTTCCTTGCCTTTGGTACCCCTACAGGGTGTATTTCCTCTGGAACAGAGAGTGTGAACTTCTAAAACCTAAGTAATACAGTTGCACAAGCATAACACTATACTGGCTGCTTAAGACATTGACCAAATACTTAGGGTTCATCATTGGGAAAGGTACAGTTAAACCAGGCATCAGCAAAATCAAGGCAGTAGCTAACAGTCCCATCCCCCGACAAAGAAACAAGTATGTTCCTTTTTGGGACTGGCTAGTTATTACTGCTAATTTATACCTGATTTTGCCACCACAGCAACCCCACTGACAGATCTGACCAAAACAAATGTCCCAATAAGGTACTATGGACAAAGAAATGTAATGAGGCCTTTCAGAATATTAAAGCAACCCTATGTTCATCCCTTGTCTTGATTTTTCTCTCCCATTTGAAGGGCATACTGATGCCTCTAATACTGGCATCGGTGCAGTCCTTTCTCATACAAGAAAGATGAGAAGCACCCAATCATATACATCAGCCATAAACCTCATGAGAGGGAGAAGAAGTATTCAACAGTGGAGAAGGAATGCTTAGCATTAAAATGGGAGATAGAGGCCTTGACATATTATCTGTGGGGTGCAGAGTTTAAGGTTCTCACTGATCATGACCATCTGTGCTGGCTCCAACAGATGAAAGACAAGAATGGTCAGATAATCTGGTGGTATATGGCTTTGTAGCCTTACCACTTTACCATTCATCATAGAGTAAGGTTAAAACATCAGAATGCTGATTTCTTGTCTCAATGTGGGGTCCATGCTGATGAAACTTGATAAAATGTGTTGAAATGTTTTGCTTTGTGTGTAGATGTTGAAATGTTTTGCATATGATATATGAAATAGGGGTTTGTATTAAACCCTTAATATTATGCCTCAAGGAATAGATCAGTATCAGAGATATGTTTAGGTATGTCTGATTATAGATATTGATTCAGTTTATAAGGGTCCCTGAGGTGAAGCTTCTGAGAGTGGGAAGGTGGAAGCTTCAACCCTCCTAGGGTTCAGGGAAGGTATCTGACAACAGTGATACTGTTGCCTCTTGGTAAGGTGGGGTGTAACAGGGAGCCCCGTTATGTGTTTAAACCCTGTCATAAATATGAATATGTGCAGTCCCCCCCCCCACCATTCTCCTTTCATTCTTTCCTTTCCTCTTATCTTTTTTGCCTTTTCTTTAAATTCTTGTCAGGTTGGCCAACCTGAAATCTCCAAAAACTCTTTGCTGTCCCTTATTCTCTTGATCCCCTTTTTATGCACGCAGTGTTATGCTCCCAATTGCAGAGATAGGAAATAGTGCAAGTCACACTTTATTGTTAATGTCTGGTGCCGCTTAGTTTAAGAAGAAGTGTATTGCCCATTTCTGGAGTGCCTAGCTCCAGAACCACTGCTACTGAGTGCAACTCCTTTGACTTATGTGACTATGGTGCGAGGAACAGTGTAGGTCACCGAATGTGACTGAGCAGTTATTTTTTTTGGAGCACATTGCTCCATGTTGGTGTAGCCACATATAGTGGCTGAATGTACACTCCTCATTTGGAGCAAGTAAAAGAATGATTGTTTTGGAGCAAAGGCATGATCTGAAGAAAAATCTGACTGATGCGCTAGCAACAAGATCAAAGTCACTTGAATACTTGACTGCCGGCTAGTGAGACACTACAGACAAGGGTAACTGTATGCTCCATGGTGTCTAGAATAAAGTGTACCCTGTACAGAACTGGCCCCAGAGAAGTTATGATTGAGGGCTGCATATGAAATAGAATAATGAAGCATGTGATGTCATGGCCTATGAACACTCCCCAATTATGTAATGTCACAGCCAATGGAAACTTCATAAACTAATGAATGCATTTGTGCATTTTTTATGCACTTGATCTCTGCTTTGTTGTGTCAGTTATTATCCCACATGTTCACACTGGAGCAACAGCAAAGAAGGATGGGGATAGGGTAAGCAAACTGACAGATAAAAAAGAAGAAGGACTAGAGGTCCTGATACACATAGGCACTAATGATATCATAAGGCAGCAAGTGGAGGAGGCAAAGACCAGCCTGAAAAAACTAGCAGACCATCTAAAGGGTAGGATGACATCCTTGGCTTTCTCGGAAGTATTGCCAGTGTGGGAGATGGGAGGGAGGGATGGTAGAGTTAGGCAGGATTGAGACTGTGGAATTCAACAACTGGTGGAAGGCATGGTGCCAGTTTAGGGGGTACTACAATATTTTTGACAAGGGTAAATTCTGGGAAAGGAGATTTTTTAAAGGGGATGGCCTTCACTTATCTGGGGAAGGTGTTAGGGCACTAGCACAAAAATGTGAGGTTCACATTGAAAGCTTAACATGACTAGGGGCATCAGTTGGACACAGGAGGGAAGGTGGCAGCTTCATAGCACCAGGGGAACACTGGGTAGAGGCACCCAAGAGGCGACCATGCAAGGAATAGGGTGAGATTGGCATGACATGGGACGTTAACTGCTAAGGTGGGGGAAGGGAAACAACCAGAATAGTGGAGAGGGGAAGGTAACAAGCACCAGGGGACAGAAAAATGGTCTGGTGAATGGAAAGCCATGTGCACCAATGCCAGGGGCCTAGGAAACAAGATCACAGATTTAGCAATGGTCGTGGCTGAGGCAGATCTGGTCATTGTGGGATTTACGGAGATGTGGGGTCATGATGGTCAGGATTGGGACATGGCAATACTGGGATATGTACTATTCAGCAAGGACAGAGTGGAAGGAGGTTGGCACTTGGAACACATTAAGGCCACTGAATTGCAGGGAAGATGGGGGGGCTGAGGCTATATGGGTATCATTGGAGACAGGGAAGGGAGAGGTCATACACACTGGGGTGGTACAGAGGCTGCCAGCACAGCAGGATGAGGTGGGTAAGGCAATGATGGAGGAGATCCAGAGGATGGCAAACAGAGGGGAGGTGCTGCTTATGAAGGAGTTCAATTTGCCAGACGTGGAATGGGGCACCCCATTAGCAGCATCCACCAGTAGCAGGGAAATCATGGACTCCCTACAGGAAACTCTCATGAGACAGCTGGTTAGGGAACTGACCAGGAAGGGAGTAATCTTAGACTTGATTCTTACAAATGGGAAATAGGTGGGGGAGGTATCCATAGGGGAGAACCTTGGCATGAGTGACCACAGACCCGTTTAGTTTACGGTGAAAACTACTGTTGATGTTCAATGGACCAAAGTGAGGGTGATAGATTTCATGCACACAGAATTTAGGAAAATAGGGGACTGCCTTCAACAAGAATTGGCAGGGTTGGGGGAACTTAGGGGGTGGAGGAAATGTGGGATACAATTAAAGGGGCCATAGTAGAGGCCACTAACCTCTGCATCAGAAGGGTAAATAAAAATAGGAAGAAAAGAAAGCCACTTTGGTATAATAAAGAAGTGGTGGAGACAGGGCAAAGTGAAAGTTGTTTAGGTGGTATAGAATGACACAGAGGGAGGAGGATAGGGCTATATACCAGGAAAAGTAGAAGGAAGCAGGTTTGGAGGTCAGGAGAGCAAAGGCAAGAACAGAAGAGAAAATACCCAACTCAGTTGAGGAAGGGAATAAAACCTTCTTCTGGTAAGTGAGCAAGAGGAGAAAGCCAAAGGAGGGGATAGTCAGGTTGAAAAATAAAGAAGGGGGGTTGTGGAAGATGACTGTGAGAAGGCAGAAATACTAAACAGCTATTTCTGCTCATTGTTCATGATAAAGAAGGATGGGCAAATCAGGGAAGATGAAGTGGTGATGGGGGTTGACTCCTGTTCATTCCTGGAAGAGTAGGTTCTGAGGGACCTAGAGGGCCTGAAAGTGGACAGGGCCATGGGGCCATGTGGGGTGCACTCCAAGGTACTGAGGGAGCTTAGTAAAGTACTGGTAGAACCTCAGACTAGCCTCTTCAATAAATCCTTGGAATCAGGGGAGGTCTCAGATGACTGGAAAAGGGGGGATGTGGACCCCCTATATAAGGGTTGGGACAAGGAGGATGCAGGCAACTATAGACTGGTGAGCTTAACATCAGTGGTTGGCAAGCCCATGGATAAACTGCTAAAGAAAAGAATTACTAACTACCTCAAAGCCAATGGCTTACAGGACAAACAGCAACATGGGTTCACTGAGGGAAGATCATGTCAAATGAACTTGATAGAGTACTTTGACTGGATCAACAGGGTGGTGGATTGGAAAGGTCTGTAGATGTTGGATACCTTGACTTTAGGAAGGCATCTGATTCTGTACCGCACAGGAGGCTACTGCACAAAATTAGATGTCTTGGGCTGTGGTTGGTAGTAGTTAAGTAGGTGCAAAAGTGGCTAGGGGGCAGAAGGCAGAGGGTAATCATTAATGGGATACCTTTAAAGGAGGGCATGGTCACCAGTGGGGTACCACAGTGGCCAGTGTTGGGGCCGCTCCTATTTAATATCTTTATAGGGGACATAGCGGAAGGGCTGGGTGGAGGGTATGTCTCTTCACAGATGACACAAAGGTCTGTAATGAGTTGATATGCCAGAGGGAGTTGAAAGTATGCGCAGGGATCTAGAAAAAATGTAGGAGTTGTCCAGGAAGTGGCAATTGTACTTCAATACAAAAAAGTGCAAAATCATGCACTTAGGAATAAAAAAACGGAGTGGAATACCAGATGGGGGGGCATGCCCTAGAGGTAAGTGAGCTGGAAAGGAAACTTGGTATAATCTTTTCTCAGAACTTGAAGGTGACAAAGCAATATAAGAAGGCAGTGGCAAAAGCCTTTAGCATGTTGGGATGTATCAGTACAGGAATCACTAGTAGGAAGTGGGGGGCATAATGCCCTTGTACAGGCAACTGGTCAAGCCACATCTTGAATATGGAGTCCAGTTCTGGATGCCATACCTCAAAAAGGATGTGGATAGAGTGGAGCTGGCCCAGAGGAGGGCAACAAACATGGTGAAGGGCCTCAGTCATTTGTCATATGAGGAATGGCTGAATGACCTAAACATGTTCTCACTAGAGCAAAGAAGGGAAAGCGGGGACATGATTGAGACCTTCAAATATATCAAGGGTATAAACAGGGTGCCAGTAGGGGGCATTATCTAGCTAAAGAGTCAATTGAAAACAAGGGGGCATGATATGCAGATAGTAGGGGGGAGGTTCAGAGGAAACATTAAATCATTCTACTTCACAGAGAGCATAGTAGATAACTGGAACAAACTCCCAGTGGAGGTGGTGGTGGCAAAAACTGTGGGGGAACTCCAGCGAGCATGGGATAGACACATGGATCTTTTGGATCTAGGGAACGGGGACAGTAGGAAACAGCTAAGACCCAGTAGTTAGCTAGGCACACTGGGTAGACTAGGTGGGCCTGGTGGTCCTTTTCTGCTGACACATTCTATGTTTCTATGTTTCTATATGCTCCCCCTTGGTGAGCTCATTAAGCATTACAGTTTGGGTTTTCACTGTTATACAGATGATATCCAACTGTATATGTCCTTTGCCCCTGGAACACATGACACCGTGGAAGTACTTAACAACTTTAAGGAATACATGCAAAAAGGAGATTTGCCTGGCAAAAAGTTCTTATTACAGGAATCTCCTAATTTCCTCTGCCTCTAACACCAAAAGGTATTGGTCCCAAATCATGAAAAAACTTGGGAACAAGCCACAGACTCCCTTAGATATGTATCTAAATGATGCCCACTGTAACCACCCTCTCACCATTGCTAATGCTTTCAACTCCCTGTTCTCCTCCATACCTAATCCTAGCCCCTCCTGGTGCCACAAGACCAGGCCTGCAGCTGCCCCCAGTGCAGTCATTCACCCTACACTAGAGCTGACTCCAGTCTCATACCATGAAGTTCTAAAGCTAGTCAAAACTATTCCAGCTAGTGGCAGCCCAGGCACAGATGGTATTCATCCTGGGACACTAAAGCAGTTTGCATCCTGGCTAGCAGTGCCCATTACCAGGCTTTTCAACCTGTCTATCAGCACTGCCTCTGTCCCCTTGGTCTGGAAATCGGCCAGAACTATTCCTATTTTTAAGAAGGGAGATGATAAACACCTGTCCAACTACTGCCCCATCTCACTGCTCCCAACACTAAGCAAGCTTCTTGAGAAAAGTGTCCATCGACAGGTCTCAGAGCACCTTCTTAAGTATAATCTTCAATCCCCCTTGCCAACATGGTTTTAGGGTGGGGCACAGCACTACCACTGCACTGACCCAACTCACCAGTGATATCAAAGGTAATATGGACAAGGGTCAACTCACAGGAGCAGTGTTCATCGACCTTTCTAAAGCGTTTGACATGGTCCACTATCCACTTATGCTGGCTAAGCTGCAAACCTGCAAACCCTAGGAGCCTCTGTCTCCACCCTATCCTGGTTTGGGAGTTACCTTGATAACCACACTCAGGCTGTTGATTTTCATAAGGCTCTCTCATCCCCCATTTATATCACCCCCGGTGTTCCACAGGGTTCCATACTGGGTCCTCTACTCTTTTCCCTGTTCCTTAATGAAATTCCCAGTGCTTCTCATCACAGTAACATCCTCATGTACACTGATGATCTTGTCCTCTATTATTCATCTAAAGCTATGGACGACATAAATCGCAAACTCTCACATGACTTTCAATCACTTCAATCCTGGCTCTTGGATAACCATCAAACCCTAAACATAGGTAAAACCCAGGCTATGCTATTTGGATCCTCTAAAAAGATGCCCTCTGAGGCACGTAAGTTTCTCATCCACTACGGTGATGGCACTACGGTCACAAACACCTCTACCTTCAGATACCTGGGGGTTACACTTGACACTGCACTTAATTTTTTTGGCACATATCAACGAGGTTTGTCGTACTGTCAGTGCTAAAATAGGAGATGCGTATTGTGTGCACCACTCACTAACACCAACAGCCTGGCTATCTGTAGCTAGGGGATTACTACTCACTCAACTCCTTTATGCCCTCCCGGTCCTTTACCCCACCAATGCCAGAGTGCTCTGCAAGTGGGACACCTCCTACAATAATATCTGTAGGTTAGCCTTGTCAGCCCCGTGCCTTACTCACCACTGCCTTCTCTACTCTGAACTAAACTGGTTGTCTCCCAAAGACCTCTGGGCATATACCCTTGGGTGTTTTGTGGACTCCCTAACTAGACCACCTCGCCCAGCCTCTTTGGCTGACTTCATTACCCAGGTCTCCCACTCCCGCACCCTTAGGTCCTCTTCAGTCTCAATGCTCTCAGTACAGCCCAGTGTGACCAAAATAGGTGAACAGGCATTCTCACATTTTGCTCCTAAACTTTGGAATTCGTTCCCCCCACAGGTTAAAAACTCTACCTCCCACCTCTCTTTTAAGCGTTCACTGTTCTCCCACCTTTATGCCCTAGGTAACTGTAACTGCTCATAAGTTGCATCTCTCCTCATGGAATATAATTTGTGTGCCTCATTGAGCTTGGCTTAGGACTGATAAGAGTGTGCTCCTTCCGCTGCCAAAGCTCTTCTTTTACTTTTCACATTTTTGCATGTGTATGATGTGCCTGCATTATCAAATGCCTGATGTAGTCTCTACCTATACTATTACGATTTTACCTTGTATTTGTATTTGTTATTTCTTATGTGAATGTCATTTCAACTATTCATATCTGTATTCTCAATTTTTGTACTCTCCCGGATTGTGACTGAAAATAGGCAGGATTGTTGCCTAGTGCACTTACCCGGTTACCAAAAGCTAATAAATAAATAAATAAACTGCCTGGCAGAGATCAACGACAGGATGTCCTCCAATTGGTTGTGATTGAGCCAGGTCCCTGGCATGATAGAAGTGACTCTGGAGAGGTGACAGGATTGGTGCTCCACACCATGGGATTCAATCAGTGGTTGAAAAACTGGTGCAGAGCTCAGGGGGTTGGATTCATTGGGAACTGGGGGTTCACCTGGAGTGATGCAGGCCTATACTGGTTCGATGGTCTGCAGCTGTCCAGGAGGGGAACCAGGATCCTAGGTGATAGGTTTAAATGCTTCATTGGCAAGCAGTTAAACTAGCCGGGGGGGAGGGGGAGGCACTAGAAAGGAGGAGGGAAGTCCTAGCTTCCCCAAAAAATCAGGGTAGTTACTAAGGTAAACACCAAGCTAGAGATGTCAATAGGGAGAAAGGAAGGGGTAAATGGAGAAAATGACAAAGGCAGTAAGGACAGGGATGGGGCAAAAAGGGGTAAGGCCATCAAGAAATGGAGGGTAATGAGTACCAATGCCCATAGTCTGGGCAACAAGCTCCCTGAACTGCTGGCCTTGATGGAAGAGGGATGCCTGGATATCATGACAGTCACAGAAACATTGTACACAGAGAACCATGACTGGAATGTTAACATACCAGGGTACACAACCTACAGGAGAGACAGGGAGGGTAGAAGAGGGGGGAAGTAGCTCTCTATGTAAGGGAAGGGATAAAAGCAATGGAACAAAAGAGTAAACAGGGAGGAGAGGAGGCACTATGGGTCACCTTAGAGACTGGAAATGGCACCACAATACGCACAGGAGTTGTGTACAGACTCCTATCTCAGGGGGAGGGAATGGACAAGGATATGATACAACACACCCTTAGGATGGCAGAGAAAGGAGAGATACTGTTGATGGTGGACCTGATTATGCCAGATTTTAACTGGAACACCTTTGCTGCTGCCACATCCAAGAGCAGGGCCATTCTTGATGCCCTACAGGGGTCATGCCTCAGACAGCTAGTGTTGGAACCCACTCGGGAGGGAGCAATCTTAGACCTCATACTCTCAAAAGGGGACAGTGAAAGGATCTCAGATCTAGAAGTGGGTAGCCATTTGGGAGCAAGCGACCACCAAACTGTGGTTCACGATAAACTCAGCTGCAGAGTCAAGCCATACAAAACTGAGGGTACTGGACTTCAGGGGGCTGACTGTCAAAATGGAAAAGTGCCTTAGAAAAGCACTAGCAAACAGGCAAGAAGGAGGGGTTGAGCAACAATGGGGAATCATCTAAACTGCCATCACAAAAGCAACAAGCCTTTGTGTGAAGCAAATAAACTAATCAAAATGAAAGAAAAAGTCGCTATGGTTCTCAAAGGAGGTGGCGGGGAAGGTTAGGGAGAAAAAGATAGCATTTAGGAAGTATAATGAAACACAGAAGGAGCAAAACAGAGAAATGCACCAGTTAAGGCAGAAGGAAGCAGAGAAAACAGTCAGAATAGCAAAGGCCCAAACGGAGGAAAAGGTAGCCAACTTGGTTAAGAAGGGGGAAGAAACCTTTTATAGGTACATTAGGGAGCGTAGAAAGACAAAGGGAGTAATGAGGCTGAACAGAATGGATGGTGGGTGGGCAGAGAGGGACAGTGAAAAAGCAGGAATACTTAATGAATACTTCTGCTCAGTATTCACAAAAAAGGAGGAGGTGGAGGTACCTAATCCATTTAACAGAAGCACTTTGGATAGGGTGGTTGATCTCAGTCCTTTCACAGAAGAAAGGGTTCTGAAAGAACTCTTAAAAATGATGGTGGACAAAGCAATGCAGCCTGATGGAATTCACCCCAGAATTCTAAAAGAATTAAGGGGAGAACTAGTGACACCACTGACTACCTTTTTAAAAAATTATGGGAGGATGGTGTGGTACCTGAGGACTGGAGGAAGGCAGATGTGATTCCCCTTCACAAAAGTGGGAGCAAGACAGAGGCAGGAGACTACAGACCTGTCAGTTTGACCTCTGTGGTAGGGAAAATGATGGAATCACTTCTGAAGAAAAGAATTGCTGAGTACTTAGAGGCCAGAGGGGCACAGGACTCAAGGCAGCATGGAGTCACAGCAGGAAGGTCATGTCAGACGAATCTAATCGGTTTCTTTGACTGGGTGACCAAAGTAGTAGACCAGGGAGGGGCTATGGGCATACCTAGACTTTAGCAAGGTATTTTACACAATCCCACACAAAAGATTAATAAACAAATTAGCCAGCCTGGGAGTGGGTCTCAGGGTGGTAGCCTGGGTAAAACATTAGCTGGACAACAGGACACAGAAGGTAATAGTAAACAAAGTCCACTCTGAAGAAAGGGGGGTTACTAGTGGGATACCACAGGGTTCAATACTGGGTCCAGTCCTTTTTAATGTCTTTATAAGTGACATTGTAGAGGGAGTGGAAGGAAAAGTATGCCTCTTTGCAGACAGCACAAAGATCTGTAACAGGGTTGATACACAAGGTGGTATGGAAAGTATGGGAAAGGACTTGGCAAGGTTGGAGGAATGGTCAGAAGTATGACAGCTTGGATTCAATGCAAAGAAGTGCAAAATAATGCACCTAGGAAACAAAAATCCAGGGGAAGATTACACAACGGGGGGGAGGGAGTAACAACAGCAAAAATGGAAAGGGACCTGGGCATAATCATATCAGATGACCTTAAGGTTGGCAAGCAATGTGAGAAGGCAGTAGGGAGGGCTGGAGGGATACTGGGATGTATAGGGAGAGGCATCACCAGCAGAAAACAGTAAGTTGTTATCCCTCTGTACAGACAGTTGGTCAGACCCCATCTGGAGTACTGTGTCCAATTCTGGAGGAGCCATCTCTGCAAGGACATAGACAGGATGGAGGAAGTTTAGAGGAGGGCAACTAAAATGGTGGAGGGTCTGTAAGAGAAGCCATACGAGGAGAGACTAAAGGAGCTTAATATGTATACCCTTGAGGAAAGGGGGGGGGACATGATAGAAACTTTTAAGTACCTCAGTGGAATTAACAAAGTCCAAGAGGGTAGCATCTTTCTGAAAAAGAGATGTGCAAGAACAAAGACACAATTTGAAAATTGAGGGGGGGGGGGTGTCTCAGGAGCAATGTGAGGAAGTATTTTTTCACAGAGAGGGTGGTGGATGCATGGAACCAAATTCCTGAGGAGGTTGTAGGGTCTAAAACTATGGGAGAATTCAAGAATGCATGGGACAGACATAAGGCAACTCTTGTGAGGGGTAGGAAGAAATTGGATTTTGGTTAACTAGGATCTGCAGCTTATCCAGTAGGTAGGGAAATGGGCTGACTAGGTGGGCCAAGTGGTCCTTATCTGCCATCAAAGTCTATGTTTCTATGTTTCCATGTCTTGGGGACCACTCCATTGATGGCATCCTCTTGGGTGAAAGATTTTGGCAATGTCCTAGATGACAGATTGACACTTGATGTGCAGGTTTCATCTGTGGTCCAAAGTGTTTTTTATCACTTAAGGAATGACATCAGGATTAAACCCCTGGTTCTGCCCAAGGATCTGCCATCACTGGTACATGCCTTTGTTACATATGTGCTTTATTACTATAATGCTCTATACTTTGGAATCAGTGGAGGATCCCTTGACAGCTGCAGCTGGTGCAGAACACAGTGGCCAGGTTAGTGACAGGCTTGTCCAGTCTAGTTATGTGACCCTGTTCCTGCAAGCTCTGCACTGGTTGTCTGTTAGGTGGAGGATCATCCTCAAGGTGGGATTGCTCACCTGCAAGGCCCTATACAAACTGGGCCCTGGCTACCTGACTGATCTGCTGACACCTGCCACCTCAGTCCACTCCCTCCACTCCTCCACCAGTGGCCTTCTTGAGGTTCCGAGGGCCAGGTTAAAAACTTCCAGTGACTGAGCTTTTGAAGTTGCTGGACTGGCCCTCTGGAAATAATTTCCCATCTCTGTCAAGGAGGCCCTGATGGTGAAGGCATTTAAAAGTGGCCTAAAGACTCATTTATTTTGCCTGGCCTTCCAAGACTAATCAGAGCTATGATATTTTAAGACTATATTTATTTTTTAGTTCTGTATTATATATTATATGTTGTATTTGTCTGCATCTTATGTTATTTGTATTAACCCTGCCTGTGTTTTATATAAGGCACTCAGAGCCTCCAGGATTGGGCACAACATAAATAAATGTGCCTTGTCTTGCCTTGCCTTGCCTAGAGGCTCTGCTATAAAACGTTATCAAATTAGTCAGACATGACCTACCCTTGGAAAAAATCATGCTGTGTCTCATCTATCATGCCATTTGCATGAATAAATTCATCCACCATGTCCTTTATTATCCTCTCCATCACCTTGTCAATCACGGAGGTTAAGCTTCATGGATCTGTAGTTACTGCAGTCCTTTTTAGATCCCTTTTTAAAAATAGGTGCAATATTTGCTTCACCCCAACAATCAACCACCATTCCTGAGTCTATTAAACTTTGAAATATCATGGTCACAGGCCATGATAACTCCTCAGCTAGCACCTTTATTATTCTCGGGTGAATCTTATCTGGACCCAATTACTTATTTGGCACTATTTTAGTCAGTCTATCCGTTACTTCATCTTTCCCGATTATTATTCTATTGTCACTATTGTTGGTTATTGTGGGTTTTGGCACTATTTTAGTCAGTCTATCCGTTACTTCATCTTTCACGATTATTATTTTATTGTCACTATTGTTGGTTATTGTGGGTCTGTCACTTGTTCTTTTTTTTCATTAAAAACAGAAATAGAATAATGGTTTAGCTCATTGGCTGTCTGTCTCATGTACCAGTTTTCTGTTATGAGCCTCTAATGGTCCATTTTGTAAATCCCACCCCAGCACACACACATACTGTTTATATAGTTATAAAAGGACTTGTAATGATCCTTCACATTGCTAGCTAAGTTCCTTTCATACCGTATTCACTTTTAGCTAGTCTTACATTTCTTTTACATTCCTTTGCTACTGTCTTATACTTGGACCATCCATCTGCAAAATTGCTGTGTTTTGTCATGATATATGAATTCTCCTTATCCTTGATTCATTTTTTAATCTTCCTGTTAAGCCAGGGTGGTATTCATCCTGACTTATTATACTTGATTTTCTGTGGCACATATTTACCAGTAAGGCATACTAGTTTCTCGTGCAAAGTGGCCCACATGTTGTTCAGGTCTAAATTTCCAAAGTCCTTTTGCCAATCCCAGTTCTGCACTTTGCTATGAATACCTTGAATGTCTGCTTTTGCAAAGCACTTAATATTTGTAATAACTGTTATTTTGTGATAACTAGCTTCAAGCTTACATTCTACCATGGTATGGTAAATATTACCAAGTGGGGATGACACCATGCAACTACTGATATTCTCTGCCATATTGCTAATCACTAAGTTTAGAATGTTGTCAACCCTTGTTTGATTCATAACATATTGATCCATTTCCAAATTATCCAGGATATCAAGGAATTCATGTTCAATATGGGATTTGCCAACCCAAGTGTTGCAGTTAATGGTTGGCAAATTAAAATCACCAAAAAGAATCACATTTTGTTGTTTGCATACCTTATTCTCACTGTTGTTGGTGACTCTGTCATTGCACAGAAGGAGCCTCAACCTTGCTTGCCAGACATTAAAATATGTTTCTTTTATTCCTTTTGTCCCCCTCTTACTGCAGGATTGACCATTCAAAGGTGTGATTTTTTGCAAGCCAGTTGCAAAGTTAGACAGCCCATAATACACAGACTTCAATGTTTGTTCCTCCACCACCCCACTCTGTGCCACTATTGTGGCAGTACACAACATGACTCTCACTAATTTTATGGTAAGTATCATTACATATTTGTTTTCCCTTTTTTAAAATGTTATTTAGCTTTTATTTCACAGGTACACAGTGACACAGAGGCTATAATTGATTTGTTAACTGGGTAAGAGCACCAGACTGATTGTGCTTTATCAGGCTCAGACAAGAATGCAATGTGTTACAGCAACAAGCGGTACAATTCAATGAAAACATCAATGATGCAAATACACTCATAGACCATAACAAATGCTTTGTTAAGTAAATATTGTCTGAAATTATTTTTAAAAACAGGGCATAAACATGAAAGTCATAGAGGTTCATGTAACCTGTTCAGTGGCAAGGGGCTACAGCTTTAACTTTTATAGGCCTTTATCAGCTCTAGGGGGTGATTGACAGCAAGAAGATACTTCCTGTAGAGGCAGGAAAAGAGGGTTCACCAGAACACACAGAAACAGCTACAGGGCACAAAGGCAACTAAGCAAGGATGTTTCTCTACTGAGGGAAATTAGAGAAGGGAAGACAGCAAGAGGAAAGAGAGAGAGAGAGAGAGAGAGAGAGGAAAACATACCCTAAAGCAGGACACTGATAGACATGTTGCAAGCTGTGCAGTGCAGTGGCTGTGGGGCAGCAGTCTTCAGGGAGACTTTCTGGAGGCTGTGGTGCTGTTTTATCTGCCAGTGCCTCTCTTGACTGAGGGTGGAGGTTGCTTATCTCCAATTTGAGTTGGCCAGGATTTTGGGGGACATCCTTCCCCACTCAGGGCCCATGATGTCTAACCCCGCTGCCTCAATGGTTGCCAAGGGAGAGGAGCAGTTGGATGATGGTGGGCTCAGGAAGGGTGAGAGTGGTGGGGAAGAGACACATCCCTCCTACATTTCCACTCCATAACTCCTATGCTGCTCTGTCAGGGTGGGACTGTCCCAGAGAGGCACCTGCAGTGGTAACAAAGGAGGATGTGGGGATCCTCCATGGTGAAGACCTTGGGGGGGAGAGAATGCTGGAGAGGAGGAAGCAACTCCTGGGGGGGGGGACTCCATCATTGGGAGGTAGACTTGGGCCCAAAAGGGGAGAAAGTTAGGGAGATCAAGTGCCTACTTAGTACCACTGCTTGGAGGGATGGACAGGGCATCATAAGGATTGCTGGGACCGCAATACAGGAGGATGAGTTAGACATAATTGTCCACTTGGGGACTAATGACCTGGCAAGTGGAGAGGCTAAGGTTGTGCAGGAGCAGTTCAGAGAGTTGGGGAGGGGTCTTAGACAGGTGGCATGCTCCGTAACCTTTTCAGAGGTGCTACCCATCAAGGGAAAGGGGGAGAACAGGGTACTCTGCACAAAGAGATTCAACACATGGCTGAAGGACTGGATTGGAACGGAGGGATTTGGCTTCATATGGGACAGGAATTCCACCTGGAGGGATACAGGCCTGTACTAGGGTGATGGCCTGAATCTATCCTGGGGGGGGGGGACCAGGATCTTCAGTGAGAGGTTTAAATGTTTCATCAGCAAGAATTTAAACTAGCCAATGGGGTAGCAGAAATAAGCTGGATAAAACAAACAGCCCCCCTCACAAAATGATACAGAGAGCAGAGAGGACCCTAAGGTTGAGAAATCACCAAAGATAACTAAAATCAATATAAATTGAAAAAGCAGAACGGGAGTAAGGACAAGATGGCTATGGAGGAAAGACATGTGGGTAGGAGGGGGGGTAATTAGGAGAGGAGACAGTAAAAATTGGAAGGCAATGTGCATAAATGCCCACAGTTTGTGAAACAAAATCCCAGACCTAGTGGCCCTGATGGCAGAGGTGGACGTGGACATTTTCACTGTTACCAAGACATGGTTCATGGGAGATCCATGACTGGGATATGGCAATATCAGGTTACACTCTTTTCAGAAGGGACAGGGTGGGTGAAAAGGGAAGAGGATTGGCTGTCTGTGCCAGAGAAGGAATTAAGGCAAATGAGGTACAGAAAATGCAGGGAGAGGCAGAGGCACTGTAGATCACCCTGAAGATGGGAAATGAAGCTGCCATTTGCACTGGTGTGATCTACAGACCTCTTGCAAAGGAGGAGATGCTGGACAGAATACTTTCAGAAGCCATCTACAGAATGACAGCTAAAGGGGAGGTGATGCTGGTAGGAGACTTCAATGTGCTGGATGTGGATTGGAGCAACCTGGCTGCAGCCTCAGCCAGGAATGGAGACATCCTGGAAGTCCTGCAGGGGGTGTGCCTAAGACAGCTAATGACAGAGCCCACTCAAGAGGGAGTGACTTTGGACCTGGTACTCACCAATGGGGACAGAATTGCAGACGTAAAAGTGGGGAGCCATCTGAGATCAAGCTATCACAGTAGGTGTGGTTCAATGCGAGAACAGCAGAAAAGTCAAACCACACAGAAGTAATGGTCCTGGAGTTTAGGTGGGCTGACTTTACAAAGATGGGGGAATGTCTTAGTAAAAGAGGGGGTGGATGAACAATGGGAGAATATTAAGGGAGCCATAGTGGAGGCAACAAGTCATTGCATTAGGCAAGTGATGGAGGCAGTACAGCGCAGTGGTTTAAGGCTTTGAGCTGCAAATCTGGTGACATCCAGCAGACCAGACCTGGGTTTGAATCCCACAGCTTCCACTTGCATACTGTGTGACCCTGAGCAAGTCACTTAACTTTCCTGTGCTCCCAGGTCACTCCTGTAAAAAACTTTCAGCTTAGTGTGCTACTCCTGGTTAAACAACTAAATTAAATTAAAATTAATTAATTAAGAGAAAGAAAAAAAAAACACTATAGTTCTCAAAGGAAGCGACCAAGAAGGTAAGGGAAAAAAGGTTGGCATTGGACTTCCAGTTCCGGTGCAACCCAAAAAGTGGCATACCCTCGCTACTGTCCCCTACCAGGTCATTACAAATTCTGCATCCCTTGCCATTTGAATGAACATCTCATGCCAATACGCTCCTTTCAAGTTGGGGAAGCACTCCAGAGATGGGGAAATCTAAAAATAAAAAGAAATGAGCACTTCAAACCGCTCCTCTAAGAGACCACTGAATACCTGGCCTGTGAGCCCTGCCATGTCGCGCTCCTCCATGCAAATGGTCTCCGCCGACAAAGAAGACTCTGGATCAGATTCTAATTCAAACTCAGCCTCAACATTCACCAAACGGATGGGAAGTGCATGTTGAAAATCTTACATAGAATTGATGCAAATATTTCTGGCCTACAGAATGATTTCAAAAAGCTCAAGGCCCAGACCGCCACAATAGAGACATACTTGGACCTAGTGCAAAATTAA
This sequence comes from Neoceratodus forsteri, assembly GCA_016271365.2. NCBI lineage: Eukaryota > Metazoa > Chordata > Ceratodontiformes > Ceratodontidae > Neoceratodus > Neoceratodus forsteri. The sequence goes on along the minus strand of CM057451.1, from coordinate 440,483,387 downwards.
CATATTGCCTATGGGCTTTCATTAGCCTATTTACATCTGTGGGAGAGAGAGCTTACCCTCTGAGTGGAGGATGCAGAGGCAACAGCATGAAGGCAGAACATCCTTATCTCAGGTGTTGCTGAAGGCTCCAAACAGGCCAACATGGCGACTTTCATAGATTCCTGGCTACACCAAGAACTAAACCTGCCAGAAGACTTTTTATTGGAAATTGAATGGGTGCATCATACACTGTTGCCTAAGCCCAAACCTGGAACCCCACCACAAGCAGTACTTGTTCAATTCTTGAAGTATACCACAAAAGAATAAATTCTTAAGCTTGCCTAGGATAAGAAGAATTTTAACATTGATGGCCAGTGGGTCTACATTGAGCAAGACTTCCTACCGCACATGATGGTAAAGTGGAAATGGGTTCTGACAGTAGCTAAAGTCCTCAGAGAACAGGGTTTCAAGGCATTTTTGTCATATCTGGCAAGGCTTTGGCTACAAGACTCTGAGGGGATTAAAGTGTTTGAATCCCTCCTGCAGGCATCATCTAAACTGACTGCTTTGAATATCCCAATACTGGACATTAGTGAGGAGATGGCCGACCAGGAGATTGAGGAGAGGTTATGGCAGTTAGCCCCAGGAATGAGGAAACCAGGCAGGCAACATGCTTTCCTCCTGCATGCAGATATCACTAAATGGTTGCTACCGAAACACACCAACAAGTGAAATTTACCCTGAGTAGAGGTTTTGTTTTCTTGTCCTTTTACCTGCTACCAGAGTGTGGTCCCCACTGACTGCTAGAGGATCACACAGTAGTGTTGGACACTGTCCTGCTGATGGCACTACAGGTGCCTTTTCTGTGGTATTCCCTGAACTGGTGCTGTGTGTGACAGGAAAGTGGAACAAGTATTTGGAGCAGTTTCCAAGGAAGGAGTTCTGTAGTGACACCACAATGACAGTCCCTCATGCTGTGTCTTCCCTCTGCGCACAATCAGCAAGAGGATTGGAACATTCTCCTGAGTTCAGCACTAGCAGGATTTTTCTTTACTAGTGGACGATGGTGCTTTGAATCATTTGCAAGTATCTTTCTTTCTTTATGGTTTATTGATTGCTAAGATGAGCCCTGAGTTTGTAAGGTGACTTGTCACAAAACTTTATTGAAAGACCACTGGATCATTGGGTGGTGAAGGATACTGTCAGCTCGCTTATGGATTCTCAGTTTTGTCAAGCTTTCATTTTGACTGTACATACTGTTGTTAGGGCATGCCACGGCTCCAAACCCTGAGCCTAAGTGAACAAAGATGCTTGATTACTTTATAAGAATATGTTATAAGGATACTTGCTGACTTTCATATATAGCTGAATAAGCACTCTTACAGCTGGATTGTAGGGGTCACATCATGTATCTAAATGGTTAGATATACAAATTGCTATAGATGTTTGATCTGCCTTTTATATTGTTCATGGTACTGGACATAGGCTTGGAGGTAAAAGTTAAGGATTAGTGGCTCATTTTATATTTTACATGCCACATTTTATATGGATGGCTTGAATTATCTAGTTTAGATGACTGGTTTGACATGTAGGGAAGATTAATGGTCACACTATCTAGATCTTGCTTGGACAGCAGAGGAGGAGGGTTTAGAAGCTTCTGCATAGGTTGCAGAATCTCACTCAGCACAAATAGTGCTTTACTTCTCTCTTTCTCTCGGCTTTTGCGAGACAACTTCCCCATCCACTCCTCATCACTGTGTGGTTGGGGGAGCCACTCACAGGGCTCTGTGAGTTATGTGTTTATGACTCAGGGGCAATTTACCCCCATGGGCCATTTCTGTGTTGGTTTACCTGTTCTCCCTGTAGTTTTAAACAGGGCAAATTGGTTTTATTTCTCTAGTTTTACTTACTGTAAGGATTCTTCCTCCTTAATCTCTATAGGCTTGGAGGAGAGTTTCAGGGGAAGGGTGGGGCTTAAGAATGAAGTTTAAGTTAAAAAGTCATAATGGGTATGCTTAATATATGTACGATAAATGCAAAGGACATCAATAATGTAGTGAAACATGCTAAAATTCTGCAGGAGTTACAAAGGGTGGGATGCGATATTGGATGCTTACAGCAGACCAAACTACTCTAGGGTCAACATGAGAAACTGCGCTGGATGTGGGTCAGACCAGTCTATGCCGACTCTCATCCTACATCGGCCAGAGCTGGCACTGCTATATTGATTAAAAGGGGCCTACCATTTTTAGTGACAAGAGTCCAGACAGAGGGTAATGGATGATGGGTTATCCTCTCTGGGGAACTGAGTTGCAGACCAATTCATATAGTGTCAGCGTATGCAACTACCCCTCATCCTGTACCTTTTTCACTTCATTGTTTGATCACATGGCCCAGCTACCTCCTGCAGAGTTGTGCTTACTAGGGGACTGGAATGTTGTGGAAAATTGCATATCAGATAAGAACCCACAGCAAAGGGGAGGGCTCACCACTACCTCCAGACATCTTCGGACCCTTATAGAGGAACGGGGATGCAGGACATATGGAGCTGGATGTACCCCACCACCCGAGACTGCATATTTTTTGCCCCGGCTTCTCAGACGTACTCTAGACTGGATCAAATTTATACCTGGAAACAAGGGATTCATTATTTTAAAACAGTGGTTATTAAACTGGTCACCTTCTCTGATCACTCGATGGCGTAGGCACAGATTTGCTGGGATCAGAAGGGGGGGAGAGATATAACCCAGGAGTGGTTATTGATGGGACTTTTCAACGAACTATTAAAGATGCCATTGGTCACTATATGAGGGGAAATAGGGAGATGGCCTCAGCCCTGAAATACATATGGGATCTACTGAAAGCGGTGCTCTGAGGAAGGTTTATTAGTTATTCTGCTTATTTGAATAAACAACACCAAGCTAACATAGTTAAAAGCATAAAAGAAATATCCACCCCAGATCACAGCATAAAACATCTCGAGATAAAGGGGTATGAGATAAATTAAGAAGTGCAAGGGAGTCACTGGACCAATTGCTGACCTGTCGAGCTTTTAATTCATTGCGGTACACAAATTAAAATATTATGAGGGAGGGGAGAGAGAGGGCAAACTGTTGGCCCTTAGGCTTAAGAGACAACAGGCCGATAGATATATTACCAAAATTACTTCAGTAACAGATTCCCCGAGACTAGTACCCAACCCAGAGAGATAGATAAAGAATTTGCTTCATACTATGAGAATCTATATCAGGAAGAAAAGAGTAGCTCCCATATACATGACATAACCCATTTCTTGAATGAGTTGACCTCCCCACATTAACATAGGACCAGAGAGCGGCCCTGGGATGTCCATTCTTTGAAGCTGAGATCCTTTCAGTGATTAAGGCTTTACCAAGCAGAAAATCCCCTGGACCAGATGACTTTTCAGCAGAACTTTTCAAACAGTTTGCCTCTGAGCTCATACCTTTATTAACTAGGGTGTGTAATTCAACTCATGAACCCAGGGCAGCTCCAGACACCTGGAGAGAGGCTCATATCTCCCTTATCCCTAAACCGGGTAAAACCTAGCAGATTGTGGGGGTTACCACCCCATATCCCTCTTTAATCAGGATGCTAGGATTTTCACCAACTTGATTAGTAATAGATGTAATCTTTCATCCCCTTTTTAGTTTACCCAGATCAAACTGGTTTTATCCCAGGGCACCACATTCATAATAATATTCACCTATTACTAAATACTATTTCATTGGCCAGCTCCCTACCCCCAGAAAACATCTGTGCAGTTATTGAACTAGACACAGAAAGGCCTTCGACAGGCTAGAATGGCTCTATTTGGAGAGTACCCTTAAGAAATTTGGCTTTGGAGAAAAGTTCCTCAAATGGATAGTTAACCTATATAATAACCCAAAAGCCTGTGTAAAAGTTAATGGTGTGACCTCAGAATCATTCCGGACAGAATGAGGGACATGGCATGGGTGCCCACTCTCTCCCTTCTTTTTGATCTGAGTATGGAGCCATTGGTGGCTTGGACCTGGCAGCATCGGGATTATAAGGGGATTGTGGTGGAAGAGTGGGAAATCCAAATTTCTCTATATGCAGATGACACACTATTATATGTCTCTGAGCTGGAACACTCAATTCCCCTGATGGAAACAGTGCTGAGGGAGTTTGGCGTGATCTCTGGTTTTATAGTCAATGAGGCAAAGACTGAGATGTTCCCGATCCATGTGAATGGTCCCCCAGCCCCCCTCAGGTATGCTAATTATAAATGGGTGACAGAGAGCTTTAGGTACCTTGGTATACAGATACCCAGGGAGGTGTCCAGAATTTATAACATTAACTATCTTATGCTGTTACAAGTGATACAAGATGATTACCACAGATGGCATCTCCTCCCCCTCTCTCTATCTGGCAGATTGGAATGTATATATATGAATATGTTACCAAGCTTTCTCTTCCTTTTTTTAGCACTCCCACTGACACCCCCAGTTCTTTCTGGAAAGGGTTGAAGTTGGCTACTTCATGTTTTATATGGAGAATCTTCCCATCATGGATCAAATGGTACACTTTATTGAAGGCAAAGACACAAGGCAGTTTGGGAATGCCAGACTTTCAGAAATATTACTGGGCTGCCGAGCACAGTGCAGTGACAAATTCCATGTGATGGACGATCCCCCCTTATGGACCTCTTGGAACGAACTACAACCCCCCTTTTACGGGTTTTAGACATGTTCAATATGGATGAATGGGGGCTCTCCAGAGTAACCTTTAACAGCCCTTGGTTGGGAGTTATAAGGCAGGTTTGGCTGGCCATCTTGGGTAAACTAAAACTACCACTGAAAATTGGCCCTTCTACCCCTCTCTGGGCATTGCTTAGATTTTACCCCACATCATATGGATGTGGGTTTCTCCAGATGGTATAGAAGAGGCCTCACCAGGGTGGCACATCTTTTGACACCGGGTTCTTTGAAATCCTTTGGGCAATTAAATACAGACTATAATTTACCTAGATAGGATTTTTATGTTACCTACAAATTCAGCACTACTTATTTGAAAAAGGGTTATACACACAGGAAGATTTTAGAACAAACCCTGTATTAGAGTCATTAAAAAATTTGGTTGCACAGGGAGTCAATAGGGTTTTGGTTTCTAAGCTGGTACAGACCTTGGAGGCTCATGGCTCCTCCAGACCCCCAGATCTTGCAGCTAAATGGGAGAAGGAGGCTAATGTTAGGTTAAAAGAGGAAGACTGGGACTCCATTTGGGTGGAGGTACATAAACCCTCAGCTGCCCTCTGGTTGCGGGAATTCAGGTGGAAAATGTTGATCAGGTTTTTCCTGACCCCTACCATTACACAACACCTAAAGACTTCAAACACCAGTTTGTGCTGGAGGCACTGTGGTGAGGTGGGCTCAGATATACATATATTCTGGACTTGTGATAGGATTCAGCCTTACTGGACCCAAATAAAATTGGTTTTCAATCAGATTTTTGACGCTCAACTTCTGGCACTTTCAGAAATCTGGTTATTTGGCTTCATACCCTAGGCAATGCTGACTAAATCTCAAATCCTCTTGTTCCAAATACTGTTAGCAGCAGCCTTGAAGGCTATTACTAAATGCTGGCTCTCCCCCACTGTGCCCTCAGAGCACTTATTTTATTCAATATGTTTAAAAATATTACAAATGGAACACCTTACTGCCAAATTGAGAACAAATCTAGATAAGTTTAAAGCAAGATGGTTGCCCTTTCTGCATTATAAGGCTATTAAGGAACATAAAGATATCTGGCAGATTTTAGCTGAGTTGATCTGACATTGAATCTACACTGTCTGACTGGCCCCAACAGACCAAGTTCATGCTAAAAGTAATTGGCCAATGGTGATGACCTTGATCCCATCGATATATGATGGACATGGGGATGTTAGGGGTACAGTCTGACAAGGACTAGAGATTCCCCACTCTTGCCCCATGGCCAGCCCCATTCCAGTGCTGCCTATCACCTGATTTCTAACCCCAGGCCTTCTCTTCTCTTCTCTCTTCCTTTTCCTCCTTCTTTTTCCTATCTGCCTCCTGAGTCTGTCCTTTCTCTTTTTCTTAATTACTTTTCTACTTTTCCTGTCTTTTCCTCTTCACAACTATTAGTTACGGCTTTAAATTCCCTGGGTACATTTTGGTGAAATGCATAATTTGACTAGATACTTGTTTGATATTCCATTAGAACATTTCAATAGAAGTGTACCAGCTGTGTAATATGGCATAATAGTATTCTGATATTGAATATTGCATGAGTTATAGTACTACAGAACTAATATTGAATAGGACTGTAAATTTATTCTTGCTATAAGTTCTCAGACAATGTATTTCTCTTTGCCTACCTGGCAATGTGCCTGAATTGTATGAAGTAGAAGCATGCTGTTAAAAGTTAAATGTACTAATAAAAATTATTATTTCAAAAAAATAAAGGTTGGCATTCAAGATGTACAAGGAAACACAGGGGAAGAAGACAAAAACTTTATCTGAACAAGCAAAGGGAGGCAGGGAAAGCAGTCAGGAGCTCCATAGCACAAACAGAAGGAAAAAATAGCCCATGCAATAACAAAAGGGGAAAGGAACTTTTCAGATACGCAAGTGAAAGAAAGAAGACTAAGTATTGGATTGTGAAAGTAAAAAGGGAAGGAGGGAAGTGTGCAGAGGGGACCAAGAAAAAGTAGACATCCTAATCAAATATTTTTTATCAGTATTCACAGAAAAAGGTGAAGGGGAGGGACCAAAGTTAGTTGACAGAAGCACCACTGGGGGGAAGATGGACACCAGTCCATTTAAGGAGGAGAGAGTCTTAAAGGAACTTGCCAGTCTGAAAGTGGACAAGGCAGTGGGCCCAGATGGAATACAGTGGTTGCTGCAGATAAGTTGACCAGTACCTCATTATAATGCAGTGGGGGTGGTGGCAAGAGCGGCAAGTGGCATTCAGCAAGTGGTAAGTGGCATTCAGCATTAGGCATGCCTTATTTGCACTGAGTTAATGTAATTGTGTTTTATGTGCTGACAGCTCAAATGCACCAGGTGGTGCTCTTTCTGGGTGCATTTACCTGCTAACATTCACTTTGACAGCAGGTGTCTCCATTGTCTGTGTCTCTATACACCGGCACTGGACAAGGGGCTGCTAAAAGCACATACTGTACTGTGATAAAAAAAAAATCACAGATTAGATGGTACAGCATGACAGTGCATTTCTTTCATAAAGCATGCAAGAAAAACATCAGTGAGTTTTTCTTGCACTCTATGAAAGATAAATGTACTCTCATGCAGTAGCTGTACTATAACTCATAAGTGATTTTTATTTTATTATAAATAATATGTTACATGTCTCTAAAGTCCATGTCTCTTCATGACTTGGATTGAAAACTGTGCATTTCTGCAGTGCACAGTGGACAGCCGATGGCCACAGCTGGAAACCCAACCCTAGCTGCCGAACAAATAAAAAAATTGTGACACTTGAACTCCAGTAGGCATAATAATGATTAATAGCCACCTCGGTGTAGAAGCCATGGCCTAAACTGAAAAAAAGTTATGGTGTGCTAATCAGGTGAACATTTAAAAGCCCTACGTAGAACTCCACTGTAGGGATTTTATGGCTTATACGCAAAGCATTGGATTCTTACCCTTCTAACTTAACATTGTGTTATGTGAATTAAAAGTCATCATCCCCTTTGCTGATTGGTTACCTTTCATTCACCTTTCCACATGCCCCCCATTCTCCATCCATTTTTTAACTACAGTACTACATTTAGATGAAGAGTTTGGTATTAGTATTGTCTGTAACATCTTTCAAACGGATGGTCATAGAAAAAAATTCAAAGTCTTCAAAAATTGTTTTATGAAATAACTAATGAGCTGCATATCAACAAATGTCAGTATTCATGTTAGCATATTTGTGAACTGACAGGCCAATTTTTATTTTGTCATGAGCTGGGTGAATGAATAAAAAAGTCCTAAAAAGCAGAGTAAAAAGTAGGAAGTAAAAAGGGAAAGAAAAATGCCAGTAGATTTGGTAGCAAAAATAAGGCTGCATACTTGATAATAACAAAATACAGCTATCTGTCTCTTTTTGTATACTATAGCAGGGGTTGTGTGAGATGAAGGAGAGGTGGTGATGAATGCATTTCATTAAAATTTAAAATTTATATTGTAAATCCCCAGTTTGTTTTAGCGAGGACAGTTTTCAATATTCCCACTCAAGCTGTATAATGTGGATACATTACAAGCATTTCATTAAAATTCATTACAAATAATGAGCACATGCAAAAGGCATGGGAGACCTGCCACAATTTTTCAATGCAATTCAATTTTATTTTACCAGGAATACACCATTGTGACAACACATTTTCAAAGTGGTCATGGAGGACAATAGAAAAATACATGTAATGCAAAACACAGAACACCAGGAAAATAACATCACTGAAAACAGATAGAAGAAAAAACATAAAACATCTTTCTCATAATAGTGTATTCACTCCCAAAAGATGTATTTATATACCGTATTTCACCATTTTCTAGCCGCCCTCAAATAGAACCCACCCTCAAATTGAAGCTGTATGCTCATTTAAGATAATGCAATAGAAGCCACCCTCATAAACAAGCTGTTTATTACGGTAGTAAATATTCACTGGCATTAGTTCATCACAACTAGTAGAATGCTAACTTCACTTGCTTTCACTGCTGCTGTAAACAGCTGAATGGTAACTTCACTTGCTTCACTTGCTTTTGGTATACAGCTCAAGCAAGTTTCCACAACGGGTTGCTGCCACGTGGTCTTTGGTTGCTACCGCATCATCGCACAACTCAAAACCAATGTTGTTACCATGGCCATGCTCAGAATGAATGAAGACAAAACGATTTGGTTTTCTGTAGCTTTATTGCCTCTCATTTCATTTTTTATTATTTGTTTTAATGCAAGTAAAATTCTTCGAGCAAACTGATTTTAATCTAATTCGTCTTCACTGTCAGGGTCAGCCTCAGCTTCTGAGCCACTAGCTTCTGGCTCCTCCAGAATGAACACAATAGAGTCATGGGAATACTGCAAATCCTGTGAATGAATGGTGTCAGCTCCTGAAGGAGAAAAAAAAATGGTTAGTGTACAACAAAAACTTTATTACCAAAATAAATGTCCTTCATTCATACCTGAGTACAGACATGAGAGCTTTTCAGTAATGGGCTGCCGAGCTTCAGCAGCTACCCCCTCTTTTCTTGCCTTATGGGTAACCCTGAGATGCTGATCTCTCTGGATAGAAATCCAGTTAGCAAGATTCTTCTCCTCGGTTGGGTATGAGGATTTACAACCAGCACCCACCAGCCTACGTCTCTTTCGGTTAATCTCAGAGCAGCCTGCTTCAGACACCAGCATCAGAAGCCGTTCTTTGTTTTTACGCCACTCGCGTATCTGCTTCTCGTCCAACTTCAGAGACTCAGCAACCAGATGATTGCCCTCCCATTCAGCGTGGTTAACAACAGATAGTTTGAACTCAAGATCGTAACATTTATGCTTCGCCATCCTGACACAGGTATAAAAAGAGAACTAAGAGAGTTTCAGTAGCAGACAAGTTGTGGAATTGCAGTATAATGTGGGGAGTGGTGCAATGCAGTGGCTGTGGTGCAGCCATATTCAGGCAGACCTTCTGGACACTGAGGTGCTTCCCTATCTGCATGCATCTCTCTGGACTGCGGGATGAGGTAACCAGACTCAGAGTGGAAGTAAACTGGGTCAGGAGTACCATCACCCCTATCCTGGGACCACCCAGTCCAATGCAGCTGCCTCAAAGAATGCCGAGAATGAGGAGCACTTGGATGACAGTGGGCTCAGGGAGGGTTAGAGCAGTCAGGAAGAGGCACATCCCAGATCCTATTCCTCTCAAGAACTCATATGCCACACTGGCAAATGAGGACAACCAGATAGAGGTACCCAGAGAAGTGGAAGGAAAGGATGTGGAGGTTAGCCAAGGAGGTGACCTCAGTGGGGAAAGCAGTGGACCCCAGAGGAGGAGAAGTGAATCCTGGTGGGGGACTCCATCGTAGAGGGATCCAGCTAGGAACACAGGAGGGAGGGACAGGGGTGAGGTGCCTACCAGGTGCCACGGCATGGAGGGATGGAAGGAAGATACTGGGGATCACTGGGAAGGCAAGACGGGAGGGTGAGCTGGATGTCATTATCCACCTAGGTACTAATGACCTGGCAAATGGGGAGCCAAAGGAAGTTCAGGAAGAGTTTAGGAAACTGGGGAGGGTCTCAAACAAGTAGCTACTTCTGTCACTTTCTCAAGTACTACCTGTGAGAGGCAAGGAGAGCATAGAGTGCATGCACCAGGAACTTTAACTCATGGTTGAAGAACTGGTGCTGTGAGGAAGGTTTAGATTCATTGGTGACTGGGGACCCACCTGGAGGATGGAGGTTGTTCAAGCCTGATGGCCTGCATCCATCCTGGAGGAATCAGCACTCAATGATAAGTTTAAATGCTACATTGACAAGCATTTAAACTAGCAAAGGGGTGTCAGGTCAGCAAGGAGGGTACCTCTCACCCCCACAGCTAGCAGTGGAACCAGTAAACCAGAGGGTGGCTATCTCTGCAAGCGGTGTGCAAAAGATGGAGATTAGTGTCCAAAGGTGGATAAGCAGAAAAGGCAAAATTCAGCAGAAGGGCAGACAGCAAGGAGAACCAGGGATAAATGACAACCAAGGAAGGGCTGGAGTAGAACAGTGAAGCAGACTAGGAGGTCAAATCATGGAAAGCCATGTGTGCAAATGCCAGGAGCCTTAGCAACAAGATGGAAGATCTGGAGGCTGTCATGGTACAGTCAGACCTGGACATTGTGGCCATCACTGAAACCTGGTGTAATGATAACTATGACTGGGAGATGGCCATACCTGGCTACAACATATTCAGAAGAGACAGAGCAGGCAGGAAGGGAGGAGGAGTGGCACTGTATGTGAAAAATGACATAAGGGCCACAGAGATCCAGGAGGAACAAAATGGGGGAGATACTGTGGGTTAAGCTAGAAAGGAAAATGGGGCCATCCATCCGCACAGGGTGTGGTCTATAGACCACCAGCCCAGGAGGAAGAAACAGATAGGGAGCTGATGCTAGCCATCCAAAGGATGGCAGACAAGGGTGAGGTAGTACTGGTTGGAGACTTCAATATTCCAGACTTGGACTGGAGCATCCCAGCAGCAGCATCAACTAGAGCAGATTTATCCTGGACTCCCTTCAGGTGCCTTCCTCAAGCAATTGGTCATGGAACCAACTCGGCAGAAGGCAATACTGGACCTTCTGCTCACAAACAGGGACAGTGTGATGGGGTAACAGTGGGGAGCACCTGGGTAACAGTGACCACCAGTCATTGTGGTTTGAAATCACAGAAAGAGCAGAACCAAACCACACAAAACACGATCCTGGATTTTAGGGGGGCAGACTTTGGGAAAATGGGGAAATACTTGAAAGAGGCATTAAGGGGAATGGGACAGGAATCAGGGGTTGAGGAACAGTGGGCAGTATTTAAAATGGGGATTATTAGAACAACAGAATTATGCATTAAGCAGGTTAGCAAGAGGAAAAGGAAGAGGAGACCATTAGGGTTTTCCAAAGAGGTAGCAAAGAAAGTGAAAGCCAAAAAGATAGCATTCAGGCAATACAAAAAGACACAGGCAGAAGGGGATAGGGAGAAGTACCAGGAGAAACAAAGGGAGGCAGGAAGTCAGTAAGGGAAGCCAAAGCTCAGACAGAAGAACACATTGCAAAATCAGTGGTTAAAGGGGACAAAACCTTTATAGGTACATAAGTGAAAAGAAAGACAAAGGAGGGATAGTGAGACTGAAGGGGAGGATGGGAGTCGTGGGAGGATGACAACAGTAAAGCTGACATATGAACAGGCTTTCTGCTCAGTCTTTACTGAGGAAGAGGGGTAATGGGTCTGAAGGGAGTACAAGGGTGAGAATGGTGCAGAAATGGACACAAGTCCCTTTATCTAGAAAGGGTCCCGAAGGAACTGGAAGTAATAAGAGTTGACAAAGCAATGGGGCCAGATGGGTGCACCCCAGGGTCCTTAAAGAACTAAGAGAGGTGGTGGCTGAACCCTCTGGCTATCCTGTTTAGCCAATCACTGGAAACAGGGAGGTACCCAAAGACTGGAGGACAGCAGATGTAGTCCCCTTATACAAAAGCGGGAACAAAGAGGAAGCAGGGAACTACAGACCAGTCAGCCTCACCTCGGTGGTGGGAAAGATCATGGAAGCACTTAGGAGAGATTGGTGGAACATTTGGTTGTCAATGGACTACAGGACCCAAGGCAGCATGGTTTCACCAGGGGGAGGTAATGTCAGACCAATCTCATTGAATTTTTTGACTGGGTGACTAGGGAGGTGGATCAGGGGAGGGCAGTGGACATGGCCTATCTGGACTTCAGCAAGGCCTTTGACACTGTGCCACATAGAAGACTATTACACAAACTGGGGAATATGGGTGTGGGCAGGACAGTAGTGTGGTGGGTAGGTAACTGGCTGGGTGGCAGGACACAGAGGGTGGTGGTAAATGGCTGTCACTCCACAGAGGAAGAAGTGACCAGTGGGGTACCACAGGGATCAGTGCTGGGACGGTCCTATTCAACAACTTCATCAGTGACATTGCTGAGGATCTAGAAGGCAGAATTTCACTGTTAGCTGATGACACAAAGCTCTGTAACAGAGTAGACACACCAGAGGGTGTAGACAGAATGAGAAGGGACCTGCAGAAACTTGAAGAATGGTCAAGGATTTGGCAGTTGAAATTCAATGCAAAGAAGTGCAAGATAATGCATATGGGGCACAAAACCCTGGCACAATATATCAGTTGGGGGTGAGGATATAGCATGCACCAAGCAGGAAAGGGATCTTGGGGTTGTCATCTCTGATGACCTCAGATGAGGAAACAGTGTGAAAAGGCATCAGGTAAAGCAAATAGGATGCTGGGATGTATAGGCAGGGGCATCACCAGCAGGAAGGAGGTCATAATTCCGCTATACAAGACACTAGTGAGGCCCCACCTGGAGTACAGTGTACAGTTCTGGAGACCATACCTACGTAAGGACATAGACAGGGTAGAGAAGGTTCAGAGGAGGGCAACAAAGATGGTGCATGGATTGCATCACAAGTCCTATGAAGACAGGTTGAAGGAACTGAACATGTACTCCCTGGAGGAGAGGAGGAGAGAGGGATATGATAGAGACATACAAGTATCTTACAGGGAGAAACAGAGTGCAGAAAACACTATTTTTAAGCAAAAAATGTTTCCAGGACTAGAGGGCATGGGATGAAGTTGGAGGGAGGATGATTCAGAGGAAACATGAGAAAGAATTTCTTCACAGAATGGGTGGTGGACAAGTGGAACACCCTGCCAGAGGAAGTGGTGGGGGCTGAAATAATCACGGGATTTAAGAATGCATGGGATAGACATAAAGGAATTCTAGAGGTCATGGGTAAGGGGAAACAGACTTCTAGGAAAACAAACTGAACTTACAAGCTCAAATGGGCAGACTGGGTGGGCCATAGGCCCTTATCTGCCGACACTGTCTATGTATCTATGTATCTATGTATCTATGTATACCCAATCTGTTCTGCACCGTTGCATTAATTGTGAATGCTGAATGTAAAAAAAAATATGGCACTGTAGTTTTATTAATAGAAGCCACCCCCAAATAGTGACCACCCTCAAATATAAGCCCCATCTCAAAATTAATTGATTTAATAAAAGCCGCGGCTTCTAAACGGTGAAATACGGTATATATTTCTCTCAATCCTGTTTTTGCAGCACCCGGTTCAATTCTCTATAACAGTACAGTACAAGAAGGATGTTCTCTATATTTCTTTTCTTTCAACTTCCAGTACTGCTCACTATTTCTAATGAATTGTAGCACTGGTGAACTATAGTATCAGTAAAATATTATTATATACTGTAGACTGAGCAGGTGCTGTGTGAGTAGAAGGGGAGGTGGTAAAGCATTTCATTACAGCTCATAAAGCTGATTATAAATACTCTCTCACACTCTGTAAGTTGGGAAAATCATGCAATAATATTCCCTCTACTTTGTCTGTCTCCCCTGTTCCCCACTCACTTCTCATTCTGAGACCATTGGCGTGGTGCGTTTCAAAAATTAAGAAATAAAACAAATACAGCTAGCAGTTGCAGGATTCAAACCATAAACCTAAAAAACATATTAAATTCAAGGGTTGCACTCCAACTGCTAGGCTGTAGTTAGTTTGTAATCTGACACCTGCATTTTTGTATTTGCTTGATTGAGACATGTTTTAAACAAATCAGTTCCATGTGTTTAAAGTGGTATAGCTTATTTAAAAATGAGTTGGAAGTGTAAAGGAGAAAGAGAATAGCAATTTATGTGAATCAACATTATTTTGAACAAAGTAGAATTGGCTTCTAAATCCACTGAAAATATTACCATTAAACTTAAATTAAGTAATAACAATGGAATAAACAGTGAGTGAGTGAGTGCGTGTGTGTGTGTGTGTGTGTGTGTGTGCATGTGTTTAATGCCTAAAATAGTGAGATACTGTATATTAATAACCAAAAAGCCTGGACCATATCTTCAACCAGTAAGCAGCCTGTAGCCCTCTCAAAGAAAAAGAAAACACTTTTTATGGTAGTCTGGGGACCCCCCAATCCCTGATGTCAACACTTTCCCTTGTGGTGTACTGTAGCCACCTTCCTCAGTACAAATAATGTAGCTGTTCCAAACTGTTTTCTTTATTTTTTCCTATCTTTTTTGTTGTTGTTAAATTAAATGAGCTGAGATTGAATGAGTGGGCAAGGGTAAGGGGGCTAAGAGGATGCTGGCTTCAGCATGAGGCAGTAGGTGGAGGTAGTCTTAGGAGTACTTGTATGATTTTTAGTAGCTGTAGTGGATTGTTTGGATTGGCTCAAGTTCATTGTCAAGCAAGAATAAATATGCCCCCCCCCAGGGTGGGTGGGTGGCAAGGGTGACATGGCATCATGCAGATAGCGCCTGCAGGGTTCAGAGCAGCTGAAAACAATCAGGTGTAGTCTTTCTGCACCTGCTGTGGTTCCATACCTGAGATGCTTAGGGGTACCTTGGGTGAATCCTTCTTGACTGTGGGTGGGCGGACATCCTCTGGCCTTCTCGTCCCATCTCTGTAGTGCTGCTCACTATTTCTAAAGAATTTTAGAACTGGTGAACTACAGTATCAGTAAAATATTATTACATATAGCAGGGGCTGTAAAGGGAACAATTGTCATAAAGGTTTATGTTGTGTAGCTTTGATGTACTATAATTTTACACAGGGAAAATTCATTGCAGGAAGTTAGCTTGTTCCTCTGATTTTTGTCTACCCGTGCTCACTGACAGTAAGCTTCACAACATGAATGAATAATCTCCAGATGTGCCATACTGAACAAATTTACTAAACCTTTTTTTTTGTCTTTGCTGAAGGCTCCACATTTAAAAATAAATATACAGTAAACAGCTGTTTCATATTGAATTTTGCTACAAATAAGTGTTCATTGTGACAAACTTGATAAGTGCAGAGATGTTACCACTGCATAATAGACAGACTGATTTTAAATGAACATGGGTTAACTCATTGGCTGTCAATGATGGCATGACAGAATAATATTTTTGTAATACTTGCCATCACCACTGAAAGAAGAAAGCGTCAAAGATTGCAGAGTGCATGTATAAAACATATGTACTGTATTGTTGTGCCAGTTCACCATTCCAAGCCACATTTCATGTGGCTATTGTATGTAATTAGTAGTGGTGGGATCCCAGTACATACAGTACTGTACATCAAGAGGGACCTAGGTATTCGCTGTGGGGATAGGCAAGTCTAAACTGTTGCAGACTATCATGCCTAAGATTATTCATACTTCATTGGATTGGATGATAACTGGCACCTGGCAATACTGAAACTATAAAGGCAGCTCAAGGTAGACAGAAAAGACTTGCTTCATTCAATTGGGACTAGAGGTCATGGTTGTCACTCATGTTTGTGAAACTGGCTTTTGGGTTTGGGTGCTCCGTACAGGACAGCAGATTTACTCATATTTAATGGCAGTCTGAATTGCAATGGTGTGGACAGCACAACAACATGGATCACTAATAAGTATATTTTCTAAAGAAGCAGTACAATGCCCTCTTCATAACGTCTGCCCAAATGTACTGTAGCTGAAGGGTTGACTGAGTGCGACTGGCAAAATGAAAATTGACAAAACCGTCATGTGGATGAGGTTCACTTAGTAGACTGCTCAACATTTTTTGATTAAAAAAAATCTGCTCATTTTAACTTAAAATTAAGGCAAATGAAGGTTGCATGTGGAGTAGCAGTGGCAGGTCTGGATGATTTGTTAAAATGTACTAAAACAGATACATTGTTTCAGTCTATCAATATGTTTCACATTGTTACAACTCTCCAAAACACATATTAGAAACAATGTATCAAGCTTACTTCAGATACTGTCTAACAACACAGCAAGGATATAACCTTCAGCAATTCTAATTCATTAGTGTCCCATGGATATTCAGTGCATAGAGGAAATTATGAAATGTTAGTGCTGTGTTGAGAGAAATTAATTGTAAAATATCTTTTGGAGCTATTTTGTGAAATCAAAGTATCCATAATCAGAGACATTCTAGGCTCTTTCATAGTTTTTTATTTTTTTTTATTTTTATGTAGAAATGACTCACTTTTATACATTGTTAATTATTAATTTGTTGTTGGGGTCCGTACCAATCTCCCTCCTAACTAAAGTCTCCAAAGTGAGGTTGGCTGGAGAAATGTGGGGGTTTCCCATACAGCAATGTGCTAAAATCTGTATGGCTTGCCTGAATGCCTTGAACATTTGGGTGGCAGCTGAGAACAATGGCCAGAGGCTCTGTGCTCAAACAACATAAGGCAGATGGGCCCACCATGATGGGCACCCCTTGTACAGTAATTCTACATAGTACATTTTAGGTGCTGGGTGCAACTCCCCAAATAATCAAAACTAAGTTCTTCTGTTACTTACTATAAAAATAAAATGTCACCTATTAAGCACTCTGAGAGCTAGACTTTAGAGAAATAGTTGTTGTCCTCTTCATTCAGGAGAAATTCATTTTACAAAGGACCATCATCAAATTATTATAAGATGAGGCCATAGGAGACCCCATTACTGTACCTATATTTTATATGCAGAACCCATTTTCAAAGTAGGGTCACCACCCTTGGATGAGGCAAAAACTGGATGTTAAACCACAACCAAAACTCACCTCTGGCTCCACCCATTTTTATGACTGACACGTATGTCGCTCCTTCCCAAAAGCTATTTGTAATGTTATAATAGACATTAATAGTGATAGGAAATAAGTTTTATACTGTTATTTATTTATTTTTGTTCTTTGGCAACCAGATTAACTCCCATGGGCCACATGGCCCATTTTATAGGAGTGACCCATGAGCACAGGAAGGTTAAGTGACTTGCTCAGGCTCACACAGTATGCAAGTGGAGACTGTGGGAATCAAACTCAGAACCGCTGAATGTACCAAGCTTATTCACAGCTGGTTGCTCAAATCTCTGTTAAGCACTCTCACATTTTCCTTTCCATGACAGTCACATATTCTGATATGCTTTGACCAATTTTTGATAACTTAATTATTGATGCTTGTGATACCCTCAATAATGCACTGTGTTCCCTTCACCCCAACAGCCACCACTGCTTCTTTTCATATTTCTAAGACATTCCACAATTTCAGACACACCATTCCATGTTATTTATCTGAATGACCTGTGAAAGTGTTGCTAATATCATGGAATGTTCAGGTAGTACAAAATGAGAGCAGTTGACAGCTGTTGAGGACAAAGGACAGAAGTATTCGATGTAGTGATAAAGCAATAAAAATTAGAAAATTTAACAAAAATGGGTCTAAAACATATCAGAATACAGAACAAACAAAAAGAAACACATACGAGCATATAAAGGTGTTAAAGTTGTTTCCTGTCATAGCAGAAAAAAACATACTTAAAATTCAGAGTGGAAAAGATTAGGTTAATTTACTGTTAATGGCCATACTTTTCACCTCCCAGGCAGACTGGTTTTACAAACAAAGGCAGGTCTGAATGACATCAGAACTTTGTAACCTGGACATGCAATGCAGCCAAAACAGTGGATGATTTGATACACCAGTTTTAAGAGTATATGAGCACTCAAAATGGCCCCAAAACTGGAGTATATTTAATCAAAACTGGATGACCAGATAAGGACCATAAAAAACTGATTATCAAGTCTAAAACTGGATAGGTGGCAACCATATTTCAAAGGCAAAAAAATAGTAAAACATTGCAAACCCATTTACAATTTAAAACACTATTAAGTAGCCTCACAATTCAAGTTCACACTATTACTGGCATTTTGTTTTGATTTGACTATAATTTTAGCCATAATGGTGTCCATATCTCTTCCCCTTTTCAATCAGGTTCCCTTTCTCATGCTGTTTCTGCATTCAGTGTGGTACCAGTAATGCATTAACAATCCCCCAGCACCCAATATGGCCCTTTGTTAAAAGTTTTAATTTTTCTGTCTTTTATGCAGACTACTATCACCAACATGTGTATTTCCCTTATTCCCTCTCTGTCCACTTTCCCCTTTCTCACCCACTTCTAGCCCTCCATGTGGTCTCAGTAATGCAATAAAACTATTCTAACACATAGTCTGGACATTATTGATATTTTCTTCTGTCCTTTTCACTGACCCCAATAAAAAATAAACAAATAAATAAATACATAAAAATGTAATCCAGGCTAGGTGGATATTTCTCAAGCACACAGACTGCAGACTTTCTACATAATTGTAAGTCTTCATAACTTCATAACTGTAAGTCTGAAGGGGCCAACTAAACACTTTTTTTTTACAACAGTGACTCTGACAGGACCTAGGAAACAAAAATGTAACCCCTTCCCCCAAACTAAGCTTAATGACACATATTGCTTTTCTGAGGAAACACCAGGCCATCTACATGAAAATCTATTGTCATGGTGACTCATGTACATTCCTCTCAGTGCAGTCAAATTTCAATAGAGGCCAAAGTACTCCACAAACAGGGCTCATTGTTTTTATGTATATATGTTTGAGGGGAGGGACAATCAAACTGTAGCTGTGTCCTATTTGGAGGCAGGCTTACTGAAGTCATAATTAAAATGTAAATAATATATTATTTACAAGTTCCACCATGTATGTTTTCTGACTAGCCCTCCTTAGGAGTGATACTTCGATAGAAACATTGGGCTTTGTGAAAAGTTGCAGCCATTGTACTTCATTAAAGTCCATTTCTTGTGCAAATACAGGCTAGCAAGCTAGGGACCAGCTACTGGAGAATCATAGCCGTCCAATCCAAAGCTACTTCTGACACCATTCTGATAAGCAGGCTGCCCAGTTGTGTCATCCATCGGGTTTCTGCTTGCTGACTAAACACACCTGTATGTTTTGCAACAAACTAAATAAAGCAAATATAAATGAAGTGTTTTACAATTACTGTCTCCCCCTACAAACCCAAAGCACATCTGTTTACACCTTTGGCTTGAAATGTTTCATTTTTCTTTTGAAAATGTTTCTGTTTCAAAGACCACAGATGTTATTGATGGGTGAGCCGCGTTGCTGATGGGTGGTTGTGACCCCATCATGCTTGCAAATCACATCAACATTTATAAACTTATTAGTCCTATTAGTCGGGTCACAAACACTTCTAGGACAGAGCTTCATCTGTGGCAACATTTTCTACATTTCATGTATTATAAGCAATGTTTTAAAATCTCTGTGCTCTGTATACAGTGCAAGCTTTTTTCCCAATTGTTTAACCAGGAGTGACACACTAAGATGAAACCATATGTTTACTATCCTAATGAATTTTGCTAGAATCAGTGTAACATTTTATGATCCAGGCATAGTCTCTCTTAGGCACCCTGGCTCGCTATCTATCAGTGAAGGTCATGTTAAAAAATCAATGTTATTTAAAGGCGATCACTTGTAAGTGCTCAAAGAGATAATCTTATTTGATGCTAATCTGAATTTGAAGGTTCATAAATGAGGAAAACTGTCTGATTAGGAGATCACAAGCACATCTCTCTAGTCACATTAATTTGACCACTCTATATACCCAAGGTAATATCAGACTGAAACAGCAACTTTTAAACCGTGTCCCTAATCACTCAGATATTATTGGGCACATACAGTACTGTACAGATTGATCAAATTAATGAGACTAGAGTGATGTGCCTGCAATTTCCTAATTTGTCAGTTTTTTAATGTTTTTTTTAACCTTTAAATTCAGATTGGTGTCAATTAAGGTTTGCTTTTTGAGCATTTACGAGTGTATATACCTGTATGACTCCAGAGCCAATCTGCAAATGTAATTTGGTGCAAGAATTAGGGCTCACTTTGGAAAGAGTATGTGCCATGCCTATACTCTCCAAGGATAAGGCATGCACCACTTGAGAGAGGTGACAGACAATCGTTATAAAGAAAAAGATCCACAAGGAAGGTGCAAGGACTTCGTACTAAGCATGCATAAAAAAAAATCCACCATTGTGATTGGTTGGCATCCATGGCACTCCAGACATTACCTCATGGGTTTCAGCCCACCTGATAGGCTAGTGATGCACTGACCCAGATCAAATTTCCAACATATCCAGGTCCCAGAAACCCCTGCTCTCCAGTTTGAATCGTGCATCTGAACAAGGCAGTAGCACAACAGGAACCCCTGTCTGTTCTTCAAGGTAAGAACCACCTAAAGAAAAAAAAAAAAAAAAACTGTATCTTTCCTGGCTTAGAACCTCCAAGCTGTCATATTGCCATTATTATAGTTATTTTCTGGAGCAAGTGCAATTATTTTCTGTTTTTGGCTTTTTGTCCTGCTCAGCGTGGTGGGAAGGCTATCTGTTAAAGTGCCTTTTTCTGTCTCCCTCTGCCCCAGCGTTAAGGCAGACTGTAGCTAACCTGCCTGCGGTGGGACTTTTCTTAATTAAGATTATTTCTGTGCTTGTTTGCTCCCTCTGTACTCGGCCTTCCAGGGTGTTCCGCCCTAGGCCACAGGCAGAGCGAGCGTGGCCGCCATGCGGTCCTGGGGAACTTAAATCGCTAAGCTCAGCTCACCCCTCTCCCTCCCATCCCTTCCCTCCGTTTTCCACCACCCTTCTGGTGGCCGCTCCTTCCAGGCGCCCGTTCGCGCCGTGTCTTCTCTCAGCGCCCGGTGTGCCACGGTCCTCTCGGCGCTTAGCGCACCCCTGAGCCTCGTTTGGGGGCCTCACCTCTCTCGCATCTGAGTGCGCCTGCCTGAGCCTCGCTGAGCACTCCACTGAGCCTCCTGGTCGCCCAGCCACCTGCTCTCCGTCGTTGTCTCCTCGCCAAGCGAGGGAGAACAACTCTCCTCCCCCTGGGTTGCCACTGCACATCGGGCGTGTTTCTCGCTCGGGGAGGCTGGGAGAGAGAGTGAGAGAGAGAGAAAGAGCCAGAAGGGGGGGAGCGAGGAGAAGGACCTCAAACTCGGCGAGGCAGGGGCAGAGCCCAGAGTCTGGGGGGGGCCATTACTCTCGAGAGAGACAGTCTCTCATGGGGACATTTCCCCCTTGTTTCGAGGATTGCTCGTGCCCCCCTCGGGGTTAGGATGACCCGCGGGCACATCTCAGGGGCCTGCTCCGGGCAGGCAGACCTAATGTCGGATTCCGGACCCTTCCTTTTCAGGGGGGGCCATCTGTCCGGGCCCCTGGCTCCCAGAAGTTGTCCTGCAGTGCCTCCCTAACTAAGGGGAGCGTTCTTCACGATTGGAACTCTCCAGACCCAGCACTGCTGTTCCCTAGGCCCCCTTCCCCCACACAAAAAAAAAAAGAGAGAGAGAGATAAGGCTGGAACCTGGCATCTGGAGAAGCAATAGCAGAGAAGGTTCGGGGGGCCCCTCCACCCCTTCCTTACACCAGGGTTCCACTTCCACCACCTGGGTCCCTCACACAGCGACCCCGGTAGGTGTCTTCTTCGTATGGTCCTCCCTCAGTGCCTCAGCCACCTCCCATAGCGGGCCTTGGCACCAGACCACCACCTGACATTGCAGGGGTCCTCACATAACACCCCCCAACCTCGGGCATACCATCTGCAGCCTCTGTGATGCAGGGCTCCTTCAGCACATAAAAAAAAAAAGGGGATAAAAGAAAAAGAAAAGGAGGAAAAGCAGTACGGTCTCCTAAACATGCCTCTCTCTATTCCAGATGGTGAAAGCAAAGAAATGCTCCGCGTGCAGCACCATCCTCCTCCCCCAAACCCCGGGCCCCTGCTGTGCGGCCTGCCTCCTAGATGACGACGACTCCTCCTTAGAGCGGACCCCGCTACTGGCCCCCATTAACCCTGGACCCAGCAACCCTATGTGGATGGATCTGGGTTCCCTTCTGATCCAGAATCAACAGGCCGCGGTGGCCATGATGGAGAGCCAACAGAACTTTATGCTCAAGATCATGGAGAAGCTGGAGTCCCTTACCCAAAATAGGACAAGACCATCCAACTCAGAACCCGATAAGACTGGGGGCCAGCTGGAGGAACTCCCAATTCCCGAGGACCCCCTCCCGACCATCCCGATCGACAGCACGCATGAGGACGGAGAGAGGGAGGACGCCGGGGACGAGGATGAAGCGGAGTAGGACACAGAGGAGATCGAGCTACAGACAGCCCCTTCACTGACTTCAAAGTTATGTTCCTTCGACACCATCCCGGGGCTCATGAAGGTGATCAAGGCCACAATGGGGTTCGACACCGAAGACTCCGAAGAGGGCAGATCGGAATCGAAACTCGACCCGATGATCCAGCTAAAGCCTGCCACCACAGAGACTTTTCCTGTTTGTCCAGCTATTGAGGACATTTTCAACACATAGTGGCAATCCCCGGACCCAGGCAGGATGCCAAACTGCAAGAACCTGGACAGGATGTATCCGGTGCAAGGGGAAAAATCGGACGCTAGGTGCAGGGCCCCCATAATCGACCCTCAGGTGGCAGCACTCAGCAAGAAGACCGTGCTCCCTTGCGGCATGATAGCTCTCAAAGACCCTGCAGATAAAAAGGTTGAGGACATGCTAAAGAAGGCATTTGAGATTGGGGGCATCGCTGCTAAGGCAGCTACCACAGCCATTTACACTACCCGGGCACAGATCCGTTGGCTCGAAGAACTCCAGGAGCAGGCTACCCCTAAGTCCAGGGAGGCAGAGCTATTGGAGTGCACCCTGGATGCAGCCAGGTACCTGGCCGATATGGCAGTAGACACTCTGTGCCTCCAAGCAAGATCCACCGCTATCACCAACCGGGCCCGTAGGGCTCTGTGGCTGAAGCTTTGGGACGCAGACCATGAATCCAAATCTTTGTTGCAGAACCTGCCTCTGCAGGGAAAGCATGTGTTCGGGGAGGGGCTGCAAGACTATTTAAAACAAAAAGAGGAGGGTAGGGACCTCCTCAAGAATAGGTACAGGCCTTCTTATCTAGCCTCTTCTAGGCGGAGATTTCGAAGGGGGAGCAAATCTTACCAATCCCGTCGAGACACAACTCAGCAGTCTCACTCCTTTTGAGGAAGAAGCTCATCCACCAGCTTCCATGGCCCTTACACTCAGAACTATCAGTCCTCAGCATTCGGAGCATGGGGCCAGAGACCAGGAGGGCGAGGTAGAGGATTCAGGGGGAAACAGCAGTGACTGCTTCCCACCCCGGCACAGGGCCAGGATCCCTACCCACTGGTGGGGCAAAGACTGGCCATCTTCACCCACCGATAGATAACCACAACGTTGGACAGATGGGTTCGAGATGTAGTGTCAAAGGGGTACTCCATAGAGCTAACCCACGCCCATATTCCTCACAGGTTCGTCTCATCCCCCATAGCCAGGAGGAAGGCGTCCCCTCACCAGGTCCAACAAATCTTATCAGAGCTGATCCAGAACAGGGCCATCCAACCTGTACCAGTCCCGGAGCAGGGAATAGGAATCTACTCCATCTTTTTCCTCATACCCAAAAAGACAGGGGAGCTCAGGCCAATCCTAGACCTAAAGTTTCTAAACCGGCACATAGTTCCACACCGGTTCAAGATCGAGACCATATGTTCCACTCTACATTGTATCCGGGTAGGCAACTTCCTGACATCTATCGATCTAAAGGACGCCTATCTACACATTCCCATCATCCGGAAGCACAGGCAAATCCTCCATTTCCACGTACTGGGCCATCACTTCCAGTACAAGGTGCTACCCTTCGGACTGTCGTCAGCCTCGAGAGTCTTCATCAAGGTATCGATAACCCTAGTGGCCAGACTCAGGGAACAAGGACTGGACATCATCCCGTACCTAGACGACTGGCTCATTCGTGCCCGATCCAAGGTCCAGGCTCAGACGCACATGAAAATCGCCATCCAGGCACTCGAGGACCACGGCTGGGTGGTAAATCAAGAAAAGAGCCATCTCAGCCCCACGCAACAGATTGAACATCTGGGGGCGATCATCAATTTGGCCAAAGGGTGGGCAAAACTGGCCCCAGCGTGAGTCCACAACCTCAGGGAGCTGGCGCGCAAGATGAGGGCCGGCCAACACTCAACAATGGGAAAAATTACCCAATTGCTGGGCTGTATGGCCTCCTGCATAGACCTCGTGCCTTGGGCCAGGTGGCACATGTGCCCGCTCCAAAACCACGTCTTATCTCGGGGAGCACCGAACGAGCACAACCTTCACTGCGTGGCACCTCTACCCCAGGCAGTAAGATCCTCCCTAACTTGGTGGACGGTGGAAAGGAATCTATCCAGGGGAGTTCCCCTTGAACCCCCCCACCCAGTGGCCATAGAGATGGATGCTAGCCTTTCGGGATGGGGAGCCTGTCTAGGAGACTCAATGGCGCAGGGCCGATGGTCACCAGTGGAGACGAGGCTCACCATCAACATCCTGGAGATGAGAGCCATGTTCCATGTGCTGAGGGCATTCAGGCACCTAATAACCGGTCGGTCGGTCCTAATCCATTCCGACAATCGCATGATGGTAGCCTACATAACAAAACAGGGCGGGACCAGGAGCAGAGCCATGATGAGGGAGACAACGGCAGTCCTCAACTGGGCCCAGACTCACCTCATCCACCTGAGCGCAGTCCACCTCGCAGGGAAACTGAACGTCAGGGCAGATTGGCTCAGCAGACAACAGGTGCACCCGGGGGAATGGCGGTTACACCCAGCGCTATTCCAGGCAATCCAGGCGGCATGGGGGCCCATGTCCATGGATCTCATGGCATCGCGGGAGAATGTCTAGGTCAACGAGTACTACTCGCGCTTCAAGGACGGTCTCTCCCAAGGGACGGACGCCCTATCACAGACCTGGAAGAGGAGGAATGCCTACGTCTTCCCACCTCTCCCCCTGATCCCCCAAGTCCTTGCCAAGATCCGGGAAACAGGCCTCACGGTCATCCTAGTGGCCCCATATTGGCCACACAGAGCCTGGTTCACTGCTGCATGAGAAATGACCATGGACAACTTCCAGATACCCTACTGGCCGGACATGCTTTCACAGGGGCCAGTGCTCCACCCAGCACCTCGGACCCTGAAGCTCACGGCCTGGCTCCTAAAAGGAGGAGACTGAAAGCAACAGGGTACCACGAATCAGTAATCAGTACCCTGCTCCGGTCCAGGCGGGCCTCCACCACATCCACTTACAAGAGGCAATGGGCCATCTTCACGCGGTGGTGCCGAGAACGGGGGACGGTGCCCGAACAGACCAATCTGGCCAACATCCTACTGTTCCTCCAGCAGGGAGTGGACAAGGGTCTGGCACACTCCTCCCTCAGGGTACAACTGTCTGCCATAGGAGTGGCCATGGGCCTCATGGAGGGGTACCCCCCGGGCGTGCACCCCAACTCCATATGCTTCTTGAGGGCGGTGGAGATCATGCGTCCGAGAACCAGGCCGGTGATCGCCCCATGGGATCTCCCTATGGTTCTGGAATCTCTCAAATCGCACCTATAGGCCCCTCCAGAGATGGACCTCTTTGGGTCGACCTCAAGGCATGCTTCCTGGTGGCCATCTGCTTGGCCAGAAGGGTTGGGGAGCTTGGCGACTGTCCTGTGGGAACCCTACACAGTGTTCACACCACTGGGGGTCAGTCTGAGAACAGTCCCAGCATTCCAACCAAAATTCCCTACCAACTTCCACAGGGAGCAGCCTATCGAGTTACCCCTGTTCCCAGTCGATCCTACTCAGAGTCACGGTGGGACCCCTCACCACCTCGATGTGGGATCCGTCCTCGCAGTATACCTGACCAGAACATGCCCCATTCGCAAGACAGAGAGGCTGTTCATCATCTCGAAGGGACAGAGGCAGGGGCACGCCGCCTCCAAGTCTACCATCGCTGGATGGCTAAGACGAGTCATCCAGAATGCATGCACAGCCAACCAACTGGTTCCACCACAGGGGATCAAGGCCCATTCCACCAGAGCAGTGGCCACTTCCTGGGCAGAGAGAGCCAGTGAGTCCACAGAGGACATTTGCAGAGCTGCCACTTGGTCCTCCATACACACCTTCACCAGACACTACAGGCTGGAGCAGCTCCAGGCTGTTCATCCCTCCTTCACGGCCCAGGTCCTAACTTCAGCTTCCTCAGCCGGTCACTCTTAGTCACTCATTCCCTCCCGAAGGACTAACTGCTTCTTATCTACCCATGAGGTAATGTCTGGAGTGCCATGGATGCCAACCAATCACAATGGGTGTTTACTCACCTGGTAAAGGTGATTGTGTTGGTCGGCATCCATGGCACTCAAAACCTAGAGTGGCTAGAAGCCGACACGGTCCTAAGGGGGTACCTAGTATCTAGTTCTCTTGGGGGACAGACAACATGAACGATGCCATAACAAATGACCTGTTGAACTCCCGGGTTCGAGTTAGATTGTTAAAATAAGGGAATAAAGATCGGGCCCCAGGGCCTTCTTTCTGTCACGTTGTAGTCCGACTCCTTTGTACCCTGTTTCAAGCTTCTGGTATCTATGCTAACACACTACATTGTATGTCCTTTCTCTTTGTACTAATTAACCTTATTTCAGCTATGGAAGATTCGAACTGGAGAGCAGGGGTTTCTGGGACCTGGATATGTTGGAAATTTGATCTGGGTCAGTGCATCACTAGCCTATCAGGTGGGCTGAAACCCATGAGGTAATGTCTGGAGTGCCATGGATGCCAACCAACACAATCACCTTTACCAGGTGAGTAAACACCCATTCCTGCAAATGTTGAAGATTAGTAGTACATTTATTTATACAATAATGAAGACCACAGGGTAGGGAGCTGGATGTCATTGTCCACCTAGGGATGAATGACCTGGCTAAGAAAGGGATCACAGCAGTGCAAGAAGCATTTGTAGAGATGGGGAGGGGCCTTAGACAAATAGCACACACGGTAACCTTCTCAGAGGTGCTGTCTGTCTATGGCACGGGTGAGGCTAGGGTGCTCCACACCACGGGATTCAATTAGTGGTTGAAAAACTGGTGCAGAGCTCAGGGATTTGGCTTCATTGGGGACTGGGGGTCCACCTGGAGGGATGCAGGCTTATACTGGCATGATGGTCTGCGTCTGTCAAGGAGGGGAACCAGAATCCTAGGCGATAGGTTTAAATACTTCATTGACAAGCATTTAAACTAGCCGGGGGGAGAGGCACTGGAAAGAAGCAGGGAAATCCTAACCCCACCCAAAATATCAGGGTACTAAGTGAGGTAAACACCAACATAGAGATGTCGATAGGGAGAAGTGCAGGGGTAAATGGAGACAGTGACAAATGCAATAAGGACAGAGATGGGGCAAAAAGGGTAAGGCCATCAAGAAATGGAGGGTAATGATTACCAGCACCCATAGTCTGGGCAACAAGATCCCTAAACTGGTGGCCTTGATGGTAGAGGGATGCCTGGATATCATAGCATTCACAGAAACATGGTACACAGAGAACCATGACTGGGGCGTTAACATACCAGGGTACACAGCCTACAGGAGAGACAGGGAGGGCAGAAGAGGGGGGAGTAGCTCTCTATGTAAGTGAAGGGATAAAAGCAACTGAACAAAAGAATAAACAGGGAGGAGAGGAGGCACTGTGGGTCACCTTAGAGACTGGAAAAGGCACCACAATCTGCACAGGGGTTGTATATAGACCCCCATGTCAGGGGAAGGGAATGGACGAGGATATGATAGAAGGCATACTTAGGATGGCAGAGAAAGGGAGATACTGTTGATGGGGGACCTTAATATGCCAGATGTTAAAGGAGATGTCCACCCAGAATGTGCAAAAGCATATGTTATGTAGAGTGTTTTGATATGTATGTTAAGCCCTAATGTGTCCTTCCCTCTGTCTGCTATTAGGATTTTTTTCTAAATTAGCCTGCTAGCTGTATGGTAATTTTACAACCCCTGGGGATCTCCATCACAAATAGGTTTATTGGCTTTCTTTCTCCTACGATGCACCCTGGCTCATGTGACACTGATGTAGCCATGCCTTTAGATTTAGCAGGGTCTGTCACAGCTCAGCCACAAAGATAATACTTCTTTCAGAGAAGCCACAGTGCTAGATTTTGGGTGAGTGTAATCATTATTATTGTTTGATATTAGTGCCTTGTCCTACTATGTTACAACCTATAAGGTGTTGTTCAATTTTTGCTACTTAGTACTGGTACAAAAACTAAAAGTGACTGAGAGGAACAGAGTAAACAGTGACATGATCTAAACACACACACACACACACACACACACACACACACACACAACACAGCAGGACAAGGTACTGATATCAAAAAATAATAATGATTACACTCACCCAAAATCTTGCAGTGTGTCTTCTCTGGAAGAAGTATTTTCTCTGTGGCTGAGCTGTGACAGACCCTGTAACAAGACACTGGCTTCCTGCAGGGGCAATTAGACATCACACCAAAGGGCACTCTGGGAAGACTACAGGCCATAAAAGAAATCAGAATGGCATCCTCCAAGGGCAATAAAACAGTTAGGGAAAGTTAGAAAAAACATCTCTCACAGCCAGAGGAAAAGAAAACAATGGGAACTGGTTAGAACACAGAAAAAAAGACTACTACATATCTTTTTCTGACTTTAACATGGAGTTTTCCTTTAACTGGAGCAACTTTGTGGCAGCTACATCCAAAAGCAGGGCCATTCTTGATGCCCTTCAGGTGGCATGCCTCAGACACCTAGTTTTGGAACCTACTCATGAGGGAGCAATCTTAGGCCTTGTACTCTCAAATGGGGACAGTGAGAGGATCCCAGATCTAGAAGTGGGTAGCCATTTGGCAACAAGTGACCACCAAGCAGTGTGGTTCATGATAAACTCAGCTACAGAGTCAAGCCATACAAAAGTGAGGATTTTGGACTTCAGGAGGGCTGACTTTGACAAGATGGGAGAGTGCCTTAGAAAAGCACTAGCAATTAGGCTAGAAGGAGGGGTGGAGCAACAATGGGGAAATATCAAAACTGCCATCACAGTGGCAACAAGCCTTTGTGTGAAGCAAATAAACAAATCAAAATGAAAGAAAAAGCCACTATGGTTCTCAAAAGAGGTGGCAGTGACTGTTAGGGAGAAAAAGATAGCATTTAGGAAGTATAAGGAAACACAGAAGGGGCAGGACAGAGAACTGTGCCAGTTAAGGCAGAAGGAAGCAGGGAGGGTAGTCAGAATAGCAAAGGCACAAACTGAGGAAAAGATAGCTAACTTGGTTAAGAAGGGGGAATAAAACCTTTTATAGATATATCAGGGAGTGTAGAAAGACAAAGGGAGGGACAGTGAGGCTGAATAGAATGGATGGTGGGTGGGCAGATAGTGACAGTGAAAAAGCAGGGATACTGAATGAATACTTCTGTTCAGTATTCACAAAAGAGGAAGTGGGGGAGGTGCCTAATCCAATTAACAGAAGCACTCTGTAGAGGGGGATCTATTCCAGTCCTTTCACAGAAGAAAGTGTTCTAAAAGAACTCCTAAAACTGAAGATGGACAAAGCAATGGGGCCAGATGGAATTCACCCCAGAATTCTAAAAGAATTAAGCAGAGAACTAGTGACATCACTGACTACCATTTTTAACAAATCATGGGAGGATGGTGTGGTACATGAGGACTGGAGGAAGGCAGAGCAGATGTGATTCCCCTTCACAAAAGTGAGAGCAAGACAGAGGCAGGAAACTACAGATCTGTCAGTTTGACCTCTGTGGTAGAGAAAGTGATGGAATCACTTCTGAAGAAAAGAATTGTTGAGTACCTAGAGGCCAGTGGGGCACAGGACCCAAGACAGCATGGGTTCACAGTGGGAAGGTCATGTCAGATGAATCTAATTGATTTATTTCACTAGGTGACCAAAGTAGTAGACCAGGGAAGGGCTGTGGACATGGCCTACCTAGACTTTAGCAAGGCATTTGACACAGTCACACACAAAAGATTAGGAGTCAAATTAACCAGCCTGGGAGTGGGTCCCAGGGTGGTAACCTGGATAAAACATTGGCTGAACAACAGGACACAGAAGGTAATTGTAAATGGAGTCCACTCTGAAGAAAGAGGGGTTACTAGTGGGGTACTGCAGGGTTCAGTACTGGGTCCAGTCCTTTTTAATGTCTTTATAAGTGACATTGCAGAGGGACTGGAAGGAAAAGTATGCCTCTTTGCAGATGACACAAAGATCTGCCACAGTGTTGATACACAAAGAGGAGTGGAAAGGATGAGAAGGGACTTGGCAAGGTTGGAAGAATGGTCAGAAGTATGGCAGCTTGGATTCAATGCAAAGAAGTGCAAAGTAATGCACCTGGGAAACAAAAAACCAGGGGAAGATTACACAATGGGGAGGAGGTAGTAACAACAACAAAGATGGAAAGGGACCTGGGGGTAATCATATCAGATGACCTTAATGTTGGCAAACAATGTGAGAAGGTGGTAGGGAGGGCTGGGGGGATACTGGGATGTACAGAGAGAGGTATCACCAGCAGAAAACAGGAAGTTGTTATCCCCCTGTACAGACAGTTGGTGAGACCCCATCTGGAGTACTGTGTCCAGTTCTGGAGACCCCATCTCTGCAAGGACATAGACAGGACTGAGGCAGTTCAGAGGAGGGCAACTGAAATGGTGCAGGGTCTGCAAGAGATGCCATACGAGGAGAGGCTAAAGGAGCTTAACTTGTATACCCTTGAGGAAAGGAGGGGGGGACATGATAGAAATGTTTAAGTACCTCAGTGGAATCAACAAAGTTCAAGAGGGTAGCATCTTTCAGAAAAAGAGATGTGCAAGAACAAGGGGACACAATTTTAAGATAGATGGGGGACATCTCAGTGGCAATGTAAGGAAGTATTTTTTTCACAAAGAGGGTGGTGGATGCATGGAACAGCCTTCCTGAGGAGGTTGTGGGGTCTAAAACTGTGGGAGAATTCAAGAATGCATGGGACAGACGTAAGGCAATTTTTATGGGAGGTAGGAAGAAATAGGCTGTTGGTTAAATAGGATCTGCAGCTTATCTTCTAGGTCAGGAAATGGGCAGACTAGGTGGGCCAAGCAGTCCTTATCTGTTGTCAAAGTCTATGTTTCTATGTTTCTATATTGTTCTCTTTATTGGTCTTATTCATAGTACTGAGATCAGTAAATCACTCTGTTACACTAGTCATGGTCTCTGTTAGGCATCAAGAATCTACATTCCCTCCCTGAACATTTGTGCCACACCTCTATGGTAGTTCAAGGCATCACTTATCATAAATCTTCAATGAGCCAGCATTATTTGTTACTAATAAAAAATGCTTACACCTTAATTGCTGCCAAATGAAGAAAATATAGACAGGCTATTCTTTTCCATTTTATTCTTAGCACTCAGTAAATAAGCTTGATTGTTGTCTCTCCAGCCTCATCAAACATATGTTTACTATCCTAATGAATTTTGCTAGGATCAATGTTATTTAAAGGTGATCACTTGTAAATGCTCAAAGAGGTAATCTTATTTGATGCCAATCTGAATTTGAAGGTTCATAAACCAGGAACAACTGTCTAATTAGGAAATCATAAGCACATCTCTCTAGTTACATTAATTTGATATTAGATATACTGTATACATTGGTGACCATCTAATAATAATAAGAGCTGCCCGATTAAACAACCGATTCCAGTGGCTTCCGATAAGGAACTGAGGCCATTTGCATTTATGTAATTTAGTTTATATAAAACCAAATTATTCATTATATATTTAACAAATTGGTAATTATTTTTTTTTTCTGTTCATAAGATTTATTTATATAAGAGGAACTGTAAGTTCAAGTTTATTGCAGGAAATCTCCGTTGAGCAAGCTCATTCACAAGGAGGTCCTGGGACGGGTAAACAGTCAAGTGTACAGTACATAAAGAAAGTTACATAACAATACATAGCATGCATAAAGAGCTCCCCAGTTACAAAATGTTCATGATGAGAATATGAATGAATTCATATAAAATGAATTAGCTTTGTGATATTACAATTTAATGTTTTAAACCTGACCCCAAGCATGAGTGTATCATCAAATGGCACAATATAAGCCAAAATTGTTGATTAAAATATTATAGTTCCAAGTACTTTTACAGAAAGTGATGACGACTGAGTTATAAGCACCTGATCTGAACTTGTTAAAAAAAGATGAGAATAAATGCTCGCAGCATGATTAACTGCCACAGTACTATAGAGTACTTGTGAGACATTCATCTGAAAAAAAATTAAACAGATGAAGCAATGTTTAGGCACTGTGTACTGTAGGATTAAGTCCATCAGATGTCCGATTTCTACATAATTATGCATTTTAGCAGTAAACGTGAGCATGCTTGGTGACATAAAAAATGTCAATATTGCCACCAGTCCATAACTAAATATATGTATGCTCGCTGTGATGGTCTGAACCCACTCTATTGAATGAAGTACTGTGATGAGCGAGGGGCCGGTCACTGATATTCACACTCCACTGTACCACAAACTAATGAATGTGTTCAGTTATTTGCTCTATAAATATTGAGCTGTGCTAGTTTCCTTTTTCTTGTGATTCAGTTTTATGTAGAGATCGGGCCCCCGATGGACTTAATCCTACAGTGCACAGTGCCTAAACATTGGCTAATTTTTTTCCCCAGATAGTTACATTTTTTTTTCTCAAGCAAATCATGATTTGATGCTGTGAAAGACTCAGACTGAACTGAAACAACAGAAAAAAGGGAAATAAATAGCACAGCTCAATATTTTTTGAGCAAATAACATACACATATTTAGTTGTGGATTGGTGGCAATATTTAAATGTTTTATATCACCAAGCATGCTCACATTTACCATTAAAATTCATGATTCTGTCACACTGAGTCTTTCACAGCATCAAATCACTATTTGATTAAGAAAAAAAAAAACAATGGGAAAAAAAAGATTGCAGTGTTCATGGTCCACTATAAAAAAAATTTAATGGGCAGACAATATTCAACAATTAGATATAAAGAAAAAACTGCAAAAAGAATGACAGACAGACAACAGAAAGAACAATAGAAGAAACCTCTATGAATAGCATTCCTAAACTTTTCAAATCAAAATGTGTACTGCACCATAGCAGAAACATAGGCAGATCTTTTGTTATTATTACTAAACCCCATCCCCAATCAGTCACATTCGTATTATGGTATAGAACAGGCATACACCAACATCAACTGAGAGACATTCAGCAGTAGGTTAGAAACACATTTTTCATTTTCATTGAGAATGCCTTGTTTCAACTTAGAGCCAGCATGACTACTGAGCATATCACTGGTTTCTGGTATAGCTGGCATTTTCACATGTTTGACTTATGACCACAGTGAAGTTATTTCTTTTGTAATAAAGTATGAGGGCAACTCTGGTTCATGGTATCTCTGTAGCTATCATGTGTTATCTATTGTGTGTGTGTGTGTATGTGTGTACACATGTGTGCATGCATGTGTGTGTGTGTGTTTGTGTGTGAGAAATCTATGGCTGCAATGTAATTTGATTATGGTTTAAGGCTTAGTTTTGGTACTGTGTGTTTTACTTTGTATTTGCCAGCAATTAAATTCAAAACACAAACTAACCTGGAAAAGTTAATAGCACATGGCAATCAACTAAGAGATGAGGTGTGTATCAGCATTTTCAACTAATTTTAAAGTAAATGAAAGAATACACCAGGAGGCAATAAGGCAAATTAAATTATTTGTCATTTTTATTTATAAAAAAAACAGATCAAGTGTGTATTTCAACAAGCACACAAAAGACTTAGTTCAGCCTTGTGATTTCATTAGATTCCTTGCATCCATTTCCAAACTGAGAACCTGTTTTTCTTGCTTTTGGCTCTGGCAGACCACTTGGAGGGTGGGGGTTGATTTCTTGTTCCTGTAATCCATTTCAGCCTGGCTGACCTAATGAATGTATTCAAAGAGTTGGGGGATGTGTGATGTCTGCAATTAAAGAGCTGCTAACTTGTAGAGTTCGCTTCCCTTGTTGAAGCTGAGGTTGGGGGATGTGTGGTGTTTGCAATTAAAGAGCTGCAGACATGTAGCATTCACTTCTCTTATTCAATTTACTGAATAAAGTTGGGGGTGGCATTCAACAAGCAGGGGAACCAGTTTTCATCCCCTGAGCCTAATTTTTTTTCATAAATTGTTTAATTCGTAAAATGCATGTCCTCCCCGTTTTTACTGCCTGATATGGCAGTTTCACACAATGCTGTAACATTTGTATAAAAGGGATAAACTGAGGCTATCAGAAAAAAATGTGCATTCACTATTAGTTATAATTTATAATTTAATATACAAAATGTAAGGCATATTGCATGAATGCAAACTGCTGGCATGTACACTAATTATGTAGAAAGCACAGCATTGCCTAGCATTATGGATTTTTTAGAATCTCTGAAACTGTGATAAATCAGTAAAAGAGTGTGAATATATCTAGTACAGCACAAAACCAAGTATCAGATTCCAGGTCAACAGAGGTGTTTTTTGAAGAATCTGCAGTACAGAAAATAGCATGACAAATGGGTGGAAATTGGTTCTTCTGTTTTGTGAATGCCACTCCCCTGATCTATTTTCTTTTAATATAGAAAAAAATATAAGGTTAGACCAGGCACTGCAGGGGAAACCAAGACAATCAAGGGCAAGGTAATACCGTATATTGCTGCAAATGGTTCTCTGATTGTTGAAACAGTAAAACATGTTTAGATACAAGCTTATTTTATTTATTTATTTATTTATTGAGTCTTGGATTACTATAACACCTTTGAGCAATACAACTCATTTACAAAGGTTCCACATGAGTAGTACAAAAACAAAACAAGGTAAACAATAGATAAGTAAATAGCAGATATCAAGAATATACTTTAAAAAAATTGATACATCAAAAGCTATCAAAATAGCACTGGAAGTTGCTCAGTATAACAGTAGAGTGGGCTAGAAGAGAGGGCAGCCTGGGAGGACTTGTCAAAATCTGGGAGAGAAAGTAATGGGGTGTAAGGTGGGGGATGGGTGAAACAAGATGGAGAAGGAGATGAGTTGCACAGGAGGTGGAGAGGGAAGGAGTGGAACTGCAAATGAGGTAATGGGGATAGAAAGATGAGAAGATGGGTAGGTGGAAGGAGGAAAATGGGGTGAATGCAGAGAGAAGGGGGAGTGCTGGTGAAGTGAGGGGGAGGAAGACAAATTAATATTATAAGGAGAAAAGGCAGTGTTTAGTCAGGAGAGGGGGCAGCCTAGCAGGCCTTGGCAAAAACCTGAAAGAGAGAGTAATATGGGTGGGAGAGAGGTAAGAAACAGAAATGTAAGGAGAAGGGGGGGAGAAGTTGCAAAAGAGGTTGCATGAGATAAAAGAATGGGTGGAGAATGGAAGAGGGAAGGTGAGGAGGAGCAAGGGAAGAACTTGAAGATGCATGAGCAGAAAAGAAATGGGTGAGTGGTAGAGGGGAACAAGCTATGTTCTTGCATAGTGTTTCCTTCTCATACAGAACTGATTGCTACAATGTACATTATTGCCTTTCTGTGCCTGACCACTTGTATTTTTTTTTTGTTCTTTTTACCCTTACTCAGCCTATAAGGTGACTTGGGGGTAAGGATGAACTAATTTCTTCACACACCTATTGTGCTGCTCTAATAGCAGTAAGTGTGTTTGAGAAAGTGCTATCCATCCTGACAACAGGAACTCCTGTTGTCTGAGGAGTGGGGGATGAGTTTCTTTGTTGTTGTCACCACCAACTTCCCTACAACGCCCTTCCTCACAGAACCCACAGAAATAAAGGCAATCCCATTCTGGACTAAGGTCCTGTGGATTGAGCAGTTTGCTCTTTGTTAGTCACAAAGGGTATGCATGAACTAATGCTGTGATCCTATGGTGACACTATACTGCCTAACAAGCAGCTTATCATGTTTCACTTTAGGATCACTTCATAATTTCATTCATACCTATTGAGAATGAGGAGTGTGAGGGGTTTTGCATCGTGGTGACCATCTAACAGACACTGAACTGGAACATCAGAACATTTTCTTTCTTTGTAATTTCAAATCCCACCTCAACCACTGCACTCAATGTAAACTACACATTTTTTATATGTCATAATCAGCCAACCATACAGCAAATAAAAAAATAATAATAAATTTAATTCCTTCATGTCAATATCCCCTACTGTTTAGTGTTTCCAGCACTGCTGTTTTATCAGACATGTTATCAACTCAGCGTAAATGAACAACATTGCTGAAGAAACATATCTGTTTGTAAATACTTTAAGAAATTTAATGGAGACTGCAGATATTAAAATGAACATTGCTGAAGAAACATACAGTATCTGTTTGTAAGTAATGTAAGAAAATGTACAGAGACTGTTGTAATGACAAAAAGCTACTCAAGAATATGCTATTATATTTACAGATATGATTGTTTTGCAATTTTCCTTCATTTACACAGAGTTAAAAACATGTTTGACAAAACCCCAATGCTGGAACTGTTTTACAGTAGGGGATAGGGATATGAAGTAATTTAATTTATTATTATTTTTATTTACCCACTGTGTTATTTGATGGCAAACTGTGAGATTTTTTTTAAAGCAGCAGTAGAAAATCATTGGAGTACTCTGAAATCCAAATAGAGAAGAAATTGAAGGCTGTCTATCAAAGAAGGAGGAAAATTCCCCCATGATTCACAATTACTGTAAGCTTAAGAGACTGTCAAGGATGAAAAAGAAGGCCTACAAAATGATGAACCATTACCCATGTTACACCCTCTTTCGAGCTTCCTGTTTCCTTCACTCCACCAGACCCCTAATAATTCCTGTCTGTCCCTCTGTACTCTTTCCATAAAGACAGTTATTCTTGTCTTATAAAATGATCAATTGCATTTAGTTTAAGAGCTTAATTTTTGTTTAAAAGTAAGGCAATATCTGATTAAATATGCAACACCATATACTGGAGCAGGTTTTAGTTGCACTAGCAACAGTACTGCAGAGAATGTGCTGTAAATGAAATCAGAACTTGAATTTCAACTCCTGGCATCCTTACATGAATAGTAAACAATCATTCTTCATATTTATATCTTAATCCATCTATTTCAATAGCAATTATGCATTTATGGATCTTTTATATGATTGAATTAATTTTCTATCAGACTGAAACAGACCAGAATGAATAATAGATATTGTTTTAATTTATACTGCTGATGTTGTTTTATACTATGAACAGTACACTGGTATTTTAGGTGATTTCTTTCTAAATTAATACATTTGTTTTTAATTTACATTCTCTGTGGTACTGTTGCTAGTGCAACAAAAACCTGCTACTGTACATCCTAGAGTATTAAAAGAACTCAGGAAGGGTCTGGCAGCACCACCGACAGTCCTGTTTAACAGTTCACTGGAAACGGGTGTGGTACCAAAGAACTGGAGGAGGGCAAATGTAGTCCCTCTCCACAAAAGTGGGAACAGGGAGGGAGGCTGGAGACCTCAGTGGTGGGGAAACTAATAGAATCAATAATAAAAGAAAGCAAACAAGCTGGGCAGCCTGGGAGTAGGTCCCAAGGTGGTAAACTGGGTCAAGAATTGGATGAGCGATAGGAAACATAGGGTGGTGGTGAATGAAGTTAAATCCAATGAGCAGGGGGTGACCAGTGGGATCCCACAGCTTGGATCAATCCACTTTAATGTCATCATAAGCATCATTGCAGAGGGGATGAAATGGAAGGTGTGTCTCTTTGCAGGTGGCACAAAGATCTGCAACAGGGTTGACACTCCAGAAAGGGTAGAGAAAATGAGTAGGGACCTAAGCAAGCTTGAGAAGTGGTCAAGGGTGTGGCAACTTAGATTCAATGCAAAGAAGTGCTAAATCATATACCTGGAGCACATAAATGCAGGGGAGTAGTACATAATTGGAGGAGGTACAGACCCAAAGAGGAAAAGGACTTGGGACTAATCATATCTGATCTAAAGGTTACCAAACAATGTGAGAAGGCTGTGGAGGAAGCCAGTGGAATGCTGAGGTGCATAGGAAGAGGCATCTCCAGCAGAAGGAAGGAAATGGTGATGCCACTGTATAGAACATTTGTAAGATCTCATTTAGAGTACTGTGTCCAGGTCTGGAAGCTGCATCTCCAGAAGGACATAGGCAGAGTAGAAGCTATTCAGAGAAGGATGACAAAAATGTTGCAGGAGCTGCACCAAAATTCATATGAGGGAAGACTGGAGGATCTCAATATGTAATCTTTGGAGGGGGGGATATGATAGACACTTTCAAATACCTCAAGGGTGTAAACAAGGTACAAGAAGGTAGAAAAAAAACATGTTCAAGAACAAAGGGGCCACAATATGAAAACTGAGGGGGGAAGACTTAGGTGTAATGTGAGAAAATATTTTTTCATGGAAAGGGTGGTGGATCCATGCAACATCCTCCCAGAAGAGATTGAAGGGTCAGTAGGGAAATTCAAAAATGCATGGAACAGACATAAGGGAACTCTAACGATAGGAAAGAGGGGATAAGCCGAAGATCATTTAGCATCTTCTGTGTATGAAACAGGTAGGGAAAATGGGCAGATGAGGAGGGCCAAGCATTCCTTATCTGCCATCATATTCTGTTTCTATGTTTCTAAGCAGGAAAAGCATGTGAGCCTAATACACTTTTATTAAATTTAGTCTGAAGTAAGACTCCAGTTGCTGATCTCAAATCTGTTAACACTTACCTTACCGAAATTTGACAAGACAGACCATATGAAGTAGAAGAAAAAATATTTAAAAATTTGACATCTTCGAGACAATCAGCACAATGATAGCACTACCACTCAGAATGCCATTGACCTGAGTTCTGGAGCACGCTCAAGTCATTAGAGGCTGGCTGGGGATAGGAGTACTGAGAGTCCCAGAGGATTCTGATCTCCTCTGGGGAGAAAGAGGGCAGTCAGCTCTTCTTTTATATTACCATCTGGGTGACCCAGATGGCAGCATAGCTGGAGCAACTCATGGGTGGGAGGACGTTGACAGGCACCACACCATGTATGCTTGCATGTGTGCATGATGTGTGCATGCTTGGCGGCCCTTGTGTCAACGACATGGGGAATGGAGAGAAACATGGAACATGAATGGAAAAAGTCAGCACAGACTCTAACACACCAGCCAAGTATTTAAACTGACAAACTTGTTCTATGTAATTCCCTGAACTGTCATGTAATCTTAAAGAGGGGCCCACTTTCTGCATTAAATCAGTACCAAATGACATTGATTTAATCTGTTTTTAATCTTTTATGAATTTAGAATAAGTAAATTATTAGAAAACCAATTATGAACAAAGAATAAGTCAGTCTCAAGGTTTACTGAAATATCAGTCAGGGTTTTAGCAGCAGAAAAATAATTAAATCATCTGCATAAAGTAATGAATTACATAATTTTAATTCTAATGGAAGCAAGTTCACAAACAGAGAAAACATTAAGATAATCAATATGGACACCTGAAGTATGTCCTTTCCTATAAGACAAGAATTTGAGAAAACAGAACCTACACCAGCAAACTGAGTATGATCAGTTAAACAGCTTTTAACATAGGAAACCACATTCACAGAAAACCTGGAGACTTAAGTTTGGTACAAAGGCAAGTCTTGATCAATAAGATCAAATACCTTGGTCAGATCCATGAAAACAGCCTCAGTCATAGAGCCAACATTAAAACTATTAAAAACTGTATCTGTGAAACTGACCAAGGGACAGTGAAAAAGCAGGTATACTGAATGAATACTTCTGTTAAGTATTCACAAAAGAGGAGGTGCCTTATCCAATTAACAGAAACACTCTGGATGGGGGGACAATCACAGTCTTTTCACAGAAGAAAGGGTTCTGAAAGAACTCCTAAAACTGAAGGTGGA
Source organism: Neoceratodus forsteri (assembly GCA_016271365.2). NCBI lineage: Eukaryota > Metazoa > Chordata > Ceratodontiformes > Ceratodontidae > Neoceratodus > Neoceratodus forsteri. The sequence continues at coordinate 440,442,989 of CM057451.1, read as the reverse complement.
CAAAGCAATGGGGCCAGATAGAATTCACCCCAGAATTTTAAAGGAATTAAGCAGAGAACTAGTGACACCACTGTCTGCCCATTTTAACAACTCATGGGAGGATGGTGGGGTTCATGAGGACTGGAGGAAGGCAGATGTGATTCCCCTTCACAAAAGTGGGAGCAAGACAGAGGCAGGAAACTAGAGACCTGTCAGTTTGACCTCTGTGGTAGGGAAAGTGATGGAATCACTTTTGAAGGAAAGCATTGTTGAGTACCTAGAGGCCAGTGGGGCACAGGACCCAAGGCAGCATGGGTTCACAGTGGGAAGGTCATGTCAGATGAATCTAATTGATTTCTTTGACTGGGTGACCAAAGTAGTAGACCAGAGAGGGGCTGAGGACATGGCCTACCTAGACTTTAGCAAGGCATTTGACACAGTCCCACACAAAAGATTAATAGTCAAATGAACCAGTCTGGGAGTGGGTGCCAGGGTGGTAGCCTGGGTAAA